>OY756257.1:0-2400000 GCA_963576845.1 Megachile leachella
TAGTGTGATTGTGTGTTTGTATGATTGTGTGATTGTGTGATTGTGTGTTTGTGTGATTGTGTGATTGTGTGATTCTGCGATTCTGCGGTTATGCGGTTCTGCGATTGTGGGATTGTGTGATTGTGTGATTGTGTGATTGTGTGATTGTGTGATTGTGTGATTGTGTGATTGTGTGATTGTGTGATTGTGTGATTGTGTGGTTGTGTGATTGTGTGATTTTGTGATTGTGCGATTGTGTGCTTGTGTGATTGTGTCGTAGTGTGATTCTGCGATTCCGCGATTCTGCGATTATGCGTTTCTGCGTATCTTGGATTGTGTGATTGTGTGATTTTGTGATTCTGTGATTCTGTGATTCTGCGATTCTGCGATTATGCGTTTCTGCGATTCTCGGATTGTGTGATTGTGTGATTGTGTGATTCTGTGATTCTGTGATTCTGTGATTCTGTGATTCTGTGATTCTGTGATTCTGTGATTCTGTGATTCTGTGATTCTGTGATTCTGTGATTCTGTGATTCTGCGATTCTGCGATTGTGTGATTGTGTGATTGTGTGATTGTGTGATTGTGTGATTGTGTGATTGTGTGATTGTGTGATTGTGTGATTGTGTGATTGTGTGATTGTGTGATTGTGTGATTGTGTGAATGTGTGATTGTGTGATTGTGTGATTGTGTCATTGTGTGATTCTGCGATTCTGCGATTCTGCGATTCTGCGATTCTCCGTTTCTGCGATTGTGGGATTGTGTGATTGTGTGATTGTGTGATTGTGTGATTGTGTGATTGTGTCATTGTGCCATTGTGTCATTGTGCGATTATGTGATTCTGTGATTTTGTGGTTGTGTGATAGTGTGATTGTGTGTTTGTGTGATTGTGTGATTGTGTGATTGTGTGTTTGTGTGATTGTGTGATTGTGTGATTGTGTGATTCTGCGATTCTGCGGTTATGCGGTTCTGCGATTCTGCGAATCTGCGCTTCTGCGACTGTGTGATTGTGTGATTGTGTGATTGTGCCATTGTGTGATTCTGCGATTCTGCGATTCGGCGATTCTGCGATTCTGCGATTCTGCGATTGTGGGATTGTGGGATTGTGGGACTGTGTGATTGTGTGATTGTGTGATTGTGTGATTGTGTGATTGTGTGATTTTGTGATTGTGCGATTGTGTTCTTGTGTGATTGTGTCGTAGTGTGATTCTGCGAATCCGCGATTCTGCGATTTTGCGATTCTGCGATTCTGCGTTTCTGCGATTGTGGGATTGTGTGATTGTGTGATTGTGTGATTGTGTGATTGCGTGATTGTGTGATTGTGTGGTTGTGTGATTGTGTGATTTTGTGATTGTGCGATTGTGTGATTGTGTGATTGTGTGATTGTGTGATTGTGTGATTGTGTGATTGAGTGATTGTGTGATTGTGTGATTGTGTGATTGTGTGATTGTGTGATTGTGTGATTGTGTGATTGTGTGATTGTGTGATTGTGTGATTGTGTGATTGTGTGATTGTGTGATTGTGTGATTGTGTGATTGTGTGATTGTGTGATTGTGTGATTGTGTGATTGTGCGATTGTGTGCTTGTGTGATTGTGTCGTAGTGTGATTCTGCGATTCTGCGATTCTGCGATTCTGCGATTCTGCGATTATGCGTTTCTGCGATTCTCGGATTGTGTGATTGTGTGATTGTGTGATTCTGGGATTCTGTGATTCTGTGATTCTGTGATTCTGTGATTCTGTGATTCTGTGATTCTGTGATTCTGTGATTCTGTGATTCTGTGATTCTGTGATTCTGTGATTCTGCGATTCTGCGATTGTGTGATTGTGTGATTGTGTGATTGTGTGATTGTGTGATTGTGTGATTGTGTGATTGTGTGATTGTGTGATTGTGTGATTGTGTGGTTGTGTGATTGTGTGATTTTGTGATTATGCGATTGTGTGCTTGTGTGATTGTGTCGTAGTGTGATTCTGCGATTCCGCGATTCTGCGATTCTGCGTTTCTGCGATTGTGGGATTGTGTGATTGTGTGATTGTGTGATTGTGTGATTGTGTGATTGTGCCATTGTGTCATTGTGCGATTATGTGATTCTGTGATTTTGTGGTTGTGTGATAGTGTGATTGTGTGTTTGTGTGATTGTGTGATTGTGTGATTGTGTGATTGTGTGATTGTGTGATTGTGTGATTGTGTGATTGTGTGATTGTGTGATTGTGTGATTGTGTGATTGTGTGATTGTGTGATTGTGTGATTGTGTGATTGTGTGATTGTGTGATTGTGTCATTGTGTGATTCTGCGCTTCTGCGATTCTGCGATTCTGCGTTTCTGCGATTGTGGGACTGTGTGATTGTGTGATTTTGTGATTGTGCGATTGTGTTCTTGTGTGATTGTGTCGTAGTGTGATTCTGCGATTCCGCGATTCTGCGATTTTGCGATTCTGCGATTCTGCGTTTCTGCGATTGTGGGATTGTGCGATTGTGTGATTGTGTGATTGTGTGATTGTGTGATTGTGTGATTGTGTGATTGTGTGATTGTGTGATTGTGTGATTGTGTGATTGTGTGATTGTGTGATTGTGTGATTGTGTGATTGTGTGATTGTGTGATTGTGTGATTGTGTGATTGTGTGATTGTGTGGTTGTGTGATTGTGTGATTTTGTGATTGTGCGATTGTGTGCTTGTGTGATTGTGTCGTAGTGTGATTCTGCGATTCTGCGATTATGCGTTTCTGCGAATCTTGGATTGTGTGCTTGTGTGATTTTGTGATTGTGTGATTGTGTGATTGTGTGATTGTGTGATTGTGTGATTGTGTGATTGTGTGATTGTGTGATTGTGTGATTGTGTGATTGTGTGATTGTGTGATTGTGTGATTGTGTGACTGTGTGATTGTGTGATTGTGTGATTGTGTGATGGTGTGATTGTGTTATTGTGTGATTGTGTGATTGTGTGATTGTGTGATTGTGTGATTGTGTGATTGTGTGATTGTGTGATTGTGTGATTGTGTGATTGTGTGATTGTGTGATTGTGTGATTGTGTGATTGTGTCATTGTGTGATTCTGCGATTCTGCGATTCTGCGATTCTGCGATTCTGCGTTTCTGCGATTGTGGGATTGTGTGATTGTGTGATTGTGTGATTCTGGGATTCTGTGATTCTGTGATTCTGTGATTCTGTGATTCTGTGATTCTGTGATTCTGTGATTCTGTGATTCTGTGATTCTGTGATTCTGTGATTCTGTGATTCTGTGATTCTGTGATTCTGCGATTCTGCGATTGTGTGATTGTGTGATTGTGTGATTGTGTGATTGTGTGATTGTGTGATTGTGTGAATGTGTGATTGTGTGATTGTGTGATTGTGTCATTGTGTGATTCTGCGATTCTGCGATTCTGCGTTTCTGCGATTGTGGGATTGTGTGATTGTGTGATTGTGTGATTGTGTGATTGTGTCATTGTGCCATTGTGTCATTGTGCGATTATGTGATTCTGTGATTTTGTGGTTGTGTGATAGTGTGATTGTGTGTTTGTGTGATTGTGTGATTGTGTGTTTGTGTGATTGTGTGATTGTGTGATTCTGCGATTCTGCGGTTATGCGGTTCTGCGATTCTGCGAATCTGCGCTTCTGCGACTGTGTGATTGTGTGATTGTGTGATTGTGCCATTGTGTGATACTGCGATTCTGCGATTCTGCGATTCTGCGATTGTGGGATTGTGGGATTGTGGGACTGTGTGATTGTGTGATTGTGTGATTGTGTGATTTTGTGATTGTGCGATTGTGTTCTTGTGTGATTGTGTCGTAGTGTGATTCTGCGAATCCGCGATTCTGCGATTTTGCGATTCTGCGATTCTGCGTTTCTGCGATTGTGGGATTGTGCGATTGTGTGATTGTGTGATTGTGTGATTGTGTGATTGTGTGATTGTGTGATTGTGTGATTGTGTGATTGTGTGATTGTGTGATTGTGTGATTGTGTGATTGTGTGATTGTGTGATGGTGTGATTGTGTTATTGTGTGATTGTGTGATTGTGTGATTGTGTGATTGTGTGATTGCGTGATTGTGTGATTGTGTGATTGCGTGATTGTGTGATTGTGTGATTGTGTGATTGTGTGATTGTGTGATTGTGTGATTGTGTGATTGTGTGATTGTGTGATTGTGTGATTGTGTCATTGTGTGATTCTGCGATTCTGCGATTCTGCGTTTCTGCGATTGTGGGATTGCGTGATTGTGTGATTGTGTGATTGTGTCATTGTGTCATTGTGTCATTGTGCGATTATGTGATTCTGTGATTTTGTGGTTGTGTGATAGTGTGATTGTGTGTTTGTATGATTGTGTGATTGTGTGATTGTGTGTTTGTGTGATTGTGTGATTGTGTGATTCTGCGATTCTGCGGTTATGCGGTTCTGCGATTGTGGGATTGTGTGATTGTGTGATTGTGTGATTGTGTGATTGTGTGATTGTGTGATTGTGTGATTGTGTGATTGTGTGATTGTGTGATTGTGTGATTGTGTGATTGTGTGGTTGTGTGATTGTGTGATTTTGTGATTGTGCGATTGTGGGCTTGTGTGATTGTGTCGTAGTGTGATTCTGCGATTCCGCGATTCTGCGATTATGCGTTTCTGCGTATCTTGGATTGTGTGATTGTGTGATTTTGTGATTCTGTGATTCTGTGATTCTGCGATTCTGCGATTATGCGTTTCTGCGATTCTCGGATTGTGTGATTGTGTGATTGTGTGATTCTGTGATTCTGTGATTCTGTGATTCTGTGATTCTGTGATTCTGTGATTCTGTGATTCTGTGATTCTGTGATTCTGTGATTCTGTGATTCTGTGATTCTGTGATTCTGTGATTCTGTGATTCTGTGATTCTGTGATTCTGTGATTCTGCGATTCTGCGATTGTGTGATTGTGTGATTGTGTGATTGTGTGATTGTGCGATTCTGCGGTTATGCGGTTCTGCGATTCTGCGAATCTGCGCTTCTGCGACTGTGTGATTGTGTGATTGTGTGATTGTGCCATTGTGTGATTCTGCGATTCTGCGATTCGGCGATTCTGCGATTCTGCGATTCTGCGATTGTGGGATTGTGGGATTGTGGGACTGTGTGATTGTGTGATTGTGTGATTGTTTGATTGTGTGATTTTGTGATTGTGCGATTGTGTTCTTGTGTGATTGTGTCGTAGTGTGATTCTGCGAATCCGCGATTCTGCGATTTTGCGATTCTGCGATTCTGCGTTTCTGCGATTGTGGGATTGTGTGATTGTGTGATTGTGTGATTGTGTGATTGCGTGATTGTGTGATTGTGTGGTTGTGTGATTGTGTGATTTTGTGATTGTGCGATTGTGTGATTGTGTGATTGTGTGATTGTGTGATTGTGTGATTGTGTGATTGAGTGATTGTGTGATTGTGTGATTGTGTGATTGTGTGATTGTGTGATTGTGTGATTGTGTGATTGTGTGATTGTGTGATTGTGTGATTGTGTGATTGTGTGATTGTGTGATTGTGTGATTGTGTGATTGTGTGATTGTGTGATTGTGTGATTGTGTGATTGTGTGATTGTGTGATTGTGCGATTGTGTGCTTGTGTGATTGTGTCGTAGTGTGATTCTGCGATTCTGCGATTCTGCGATTCTGCGATTCTGCGATTATGCGTTTCTGCGATTCTCGGATTGTGTGATTGTGTGATTGTGTGATTCTGGGATTCTGTGATTCTGTGATTCTGTGATTCTGTGATTCTGTGATTCTGTGATTCTGTGATTCTGTGATTCTGTGATTCTGTGATTCTGTGATTCTGTGATTCTGTGATTCTGCGATTCTGCGATTGTGTGATTGTGTGATTGTGTGATTGTGTGATTGTGTGATTGTGTGATTGTGTGATTGTGTGATTGTGTGGTTGTGTGATTGTGTGATTTTGTGATTGTGCGATTGTGTGCTTGTGTGATTGTGTCGTAGTGTGATTCTGCGATTCTGCGATTCTGCGATTATGCGTTTCTGCGATTCTCGGATTGTGTGATTGTGTGATTGTGTGATTGTGTGATTGTGTGATTGTGTGATTGTGTGATTGTGTGATTGTGTGATTGTGTGGTTGTGTGATTGTGTGATTTTGTGATTATGCGATTGTGTGCTTGTGTGATTGTGTCGTAGTGTGATTCTGCGATTCCGCGATTCTGCGATTCTGCGTTTCTGCGATTGTGGGATTGTGTGATTGTGTGATTGTGTGATTGTGTGATTGTGTGATTGTGCCATTGTGTCATTGTGCGATTATGTGATTCTGTGATTTTGTGGTTGTGTGATAGTGTGATTGTGTGTTTGTGTGATTGTGTGATTGTGTGATTGTGTGATTGTGTGATTGTGTGATTGTGTGATTGTGTGATTGTGTGATTGTGTGATTGTGTGATTGTGTGATTGTGTGATTGTGTGATTGTGTGATTGTGTGATTGTGTGATTGTGTGATTGTGTGATTGTGTGATTGTGTGATTGTGTGATTGTGTCATTGTGTGATTCTGCGCTTCTGCGATTCTGCGATTCTGCGTTTCTGCGATTGTGGGACTGTGTGATTGTGTGATTTTGTGATTGTGCGATTGTGTTCTTGTGTGATTGTGTCGTAGTGTGATTCTGCGATTCCGCGATTCTGCGATTTTGCGATTCTGCGATTCTGCGTTTCTGCGATTGTGGGATTGTGCGATTGTGTGATTGTGTGATTGTGTGATTGTGTGATTGTGTGATTGTGTGATTGTGTGATTGTGTGATTGTGTGATTGTGTGATTGTGTGATTGTGTGATTGTGTGATTGTGTGATTGTGTGATTGTGTGATTGTGTGGTTGTGTGATTGTGTGATTTTGTGATTGTGCGATTGTGTGCTTGTGTGATTGTGTCGTAGTGTGATTCTGCGATTCTGCGATTCTGCGATTATGCGTTTCTGCGAATCTTGGATTGTGTGATTGTGTGATTTTGTGATTCTGTGATTCTGTGATTCTGTGATTCTGTGATTCTGCGATTCTGCGATTCTGCGATTCTGCGATTCTGCGATTATGCGATTCAGCGATTCTTGGATTGTGTGATTGTGTGATTGTGTGATTCTGTGATTCTGTGATTGTGTGATTCTGTGATTCTGCGATTCAGCGATTGTGTGATTGTGTGATTGTGTGATTGTGTGATTGTGTGATTGTGTGATTGTGTGATGGTGTGATTGTGTTATTGTGTGTTTGTGTGATTGTGTGATTGTGTGATTGTGTGATTGTGTGATTGTGTGATTGTGTGATTGTGTGATTGTGTGATTGTGTGATTGTGTGATTGTGTGATTGTGTGATTGTGTGATTGTGTGATTGTGTGATTGTGTGATTGTGTGATTGTGTGATTGTGTGATTGTGTGATTGTGTGATTGTGTGATTGTGTGATTGTGTGATTGTGTGATTGTGTGATTGTGTGATTGTGTGATTGTGTGATTGTGTGATTGTGTGATTGTGTGATTGTGTGATTGTGTGATTGTGTGATTGTGTGATTGTGTGATTCTGCGATTCAGAGATTCTGCGATTCTGCGATTCAGCGATTCTGCGATTCGGCGATTCTGCGATTCCGCGATTCTGCGATTCTGCGATTTTGCGATTCTGCGATTCTGCGTTTCTGCGATTGCGGGATTGTGGGATTGTGTGATTGTGTGATTGTGTGATTGTGTGATTGTGTGATTGTGTGATTGTGTGATTGTGTGATTGTGTGGTTGTGTGATTGTGTGATTTTGTGATTGTGCGATTGTGTGATTGTGTCGTAGTGTGATTTTGCGATTCTGCGATTCTGCGATTCTGCGATTCCGCGATACTGCGATTATGCGATTCTGCGATGCTGCGTTTCTGCGATTGTGGGATTGTGTGATTGTGTGATTGTGTGATTGTGTGATTGCGTGATTGTGTGATTGTGTGGTTGTGTGATTGTGTGATTTTGTGATTGTGCGATTGTGTGATTGTGTGATTGTGTGATTGTGTGATTGTGTGATTGTGTGATTGTGTGATTGTGTGAATGTGTGATTGTGTGATTGTGTGATTGTGTCATTGTGTGATTCTGCGATTCTGCGATTCTGCGTTTCTGCGATTGTGGGATTGTGTGATTGTGTGATTGTGTGATTGTGCCATTGTGTGATACTGCGATTCTGCGATTCTGCGATTCTGCGATTGTGGGATTGTGGGATTGTGGGACTGTGTGATTGTGTGATTGTGTGATTGTGTGATTTTGTGATTGTGCGATTGTGTTCTTGTGTGATTGTGTCGTAGTGTGATTCTGCGAATCCGCGATTCTGCGATTTTGCGATTCTGCGATTCTGCGTTTCTGCGATTGTGGGATTGTGCGATTGTGTGATTGTGTGATTGTGTGATTGTGTGATTGTGTGATTGTGTGATTGTGTGATTGTGTGATTGTGTGATTGTGTGATTGTGTGATTGTGTGATTGTGTGATTGTGTGATTGTGTGATTGTGTGATGGTGTGATTGTGTTATTGTGTGATTGTGTGATTGTGTGATTGTGTGATTGTGTGATTGCGTGATTGTGTGATTGTGTGATTGCGTGATTGTGTGATTGTGTGATTGTGTGATTGTGTGATTGTGTGATTGTGTGATTGTGTGATTGTGTGATTGTGTCATTGTGTGATTCTGCGATTCTGCGATTCTGCGTTTCTGCGATTGTGGGATTGCGTGATTGTGTGATTGTGTGATTGTGTCATTGTGTCATTGTGTCATTGTGCGATTATGTGATTCTGTGATTTTGTGGTTGTGTGATAGTGTGATTGTGTGTTTGTATGATTGTGTGATTGTGTGATTGTGTGTTTGTGTGATTGTGTGATTGTGTGATTCTGCGATTCTGCGGTTATGCGGTTCTGCGATTGTGGGATTGTGTGATTGTGTGATTGTGTGATTGTGTGATTGTGTGATTGTGTGATTGTGTGATTGTGTGATTGTGTGATTGTGTGATTGTGTGATTGTGTGATTGTGTGGTTGTGTGATTGTGTGATTTTGTGATTGTGCGATTGTGTGCTTGTGTGATTGTGTCGTAGTGTGATTCTGCGATTCCGCGATTCTGCGATTATGCGTTTCTGCGTATCTTGGATTGTGTGATTGTGTGATTTTGTGATTCTGTGATTCTGTGATTCTGCGATTCTGCGATTATGCGTTTCTGCGATTCTCGGATTGTGTGATTGTGTGATTGTGTGATTCTGTGATTCTGTGATTCTGTGATTCTGTGATTCTGTGATTCTGTGATTCTGTGATTCTGTGATTCTGTGATTCTGTGATTCTGTGATTCTGTGATTCTGTGATTCTGTGATTCTGTGATTCTGTGATTCTGTGATTCTGTGATTCTGTGATTCTGTGATTCTGCGATTCTGCGATTGTGTGATTGTGTGATTGTGTGATTGTGTGATTGTGCGATTCTGCGGTTATGCGGTTCTGCGATTCCGCGAATCTGCGCTTCTGCGACTGTGTGATTGTGTGATTGTGTGATTGTGCCATTGTGTGATTCTGCGATTCTGCGATTCGGCGATTCTGCGATTCTGCGATTCTGCGATTGTGGGATTGTGGGATTGTGGGACTGTGTGATTGTGTGATTGTGTGATTGTTTGATTGTGTGATTTTGTGATTGTGCGATTGTGTTCTTGTGTGATTGTGTCGTAGTGTGATTCTGCGAATCCGCGATTCTGCGATTTTGCGATTCTGCGATTCTGCGTTTCTGCGATTGTGGGATTGTGTGATTGTGTGATTGTGTGATTGTGTGATTGCGTGATTGTGTGATTGTGTGGTTGTGTGATTGTGTGATTTTGTGATTGTGCGATTGTGTGATTGTGTGATTGTGTGATTGTGTGATTGTGTGATTGTGTGATTGAGTGATTGTGTGATTGTGTGATTGTGTGATTGTGTGATTGTGTGATTGTGTGATTGTGTGATTGTGTGATTGTGTGATTGTGTGATTGTGTGATTGTGTGATTGTGTGATTGTGTGATTGTGTGATTGTGTGATTGTGTGATTGTGTGATTGTGTGATTGTGTGATTGTGTGATTGTGTGATTGTGTGATTGTGTGATTGTGTGATTGTGCGATTGTGTGCTTGTGTGATTGTGTCGTAGTGTGATTCTGCGATTCTGCGATTCTGCGATTATGCGTTTCTGCGATTCTCGGATTGTGTGATTGTGTGATTGTGTGATTGTGTGATTGTGTGATTGTGTGATTGTGTGATTGTGTGATTGTGTGATTGTGTGATTGTGTGATTGTGTGGTTGTGTGATTGTGTGATTTTGTGATTATGCGATTGTGTGCTTGTGTGATTGTGTCGTAGTGTGATTCTGCGATTCCGCGATTCTGCGATTCTGCGTTTCTGCGATTGTGGGATTGTGTGATTGTGTGATTGTGTGATTGTGTGATTGTGTGATTGTGCCATTGTGTCATTGTGCGATTATGTGATTCTGTGATTTTGTGGTTGTGTGATAGTGTGATTGTGTGTTTGTGTGATTGTGTGATTGTGTGATTGTGTGATTGTGTGATTGTGTGATTGTGTGATTGTGTGATTGTGTGATTGTGTGATTGTGTGATTGTGTGATTGTGTGATTGTGTGATTGTGTGATTGTGTGATTGTGTGATTGTGTCATTGTGTGATTCTGCGCTTCTGCGATTCTGCGATTCTGCGTTTCTGCGATTGTGGGACTGTGTGATTGTGTGATTTTGTGATTGTGCGATTGTGTTCTTGTGTGATTGTGTCGTAGTGTGATTCTGCGATTCCGCGATTCTGCGAGTTTGCGATTCTGCGATTCTGCGTTTCTGCGATTGTGGGATTGTGCGATTGTGTGATTGTGTGATTGTGTGATTGTGTGATTGTGTGATTGTGTGATTGTGTGATTGTGTGATTGTGTGATTGTGTGATTGTGTGATTGTGTGATTGTGTGATTGTGTGATTGTGTGATTGTGTGATTGTGTGGTTGTGTGATTGTGTGATTTTGTGATTGTGCGATTGTGTGCTTGTGTGATTGTGTCGTAGTGTGATTCTGCGATTCTGCGATTCTGCGATTATGCGTTTCTGCGAATCTTGGATTGTGTGATTGTGTGATTTTGTGATTCTGTGATTCTGTGATTCTGTGATTCTGTGATTCTGCGATTCTGCGATTCTGCGATTCTGCGATTCTGCGATTATGCGATTCAGCGATTCTTGGATTGTGTGATTGTGTGATTGTGTGATTCTGTGATTCTGTGATTGTGTGATTCTGTGATTCTGCGATTCAGCGATTGTGTGATTGTGTGATTGTGTGATTGTGTGATTGTGTGATTGTGTGATTGTGTGATGGTGTGATTGTGTTATTGTGTGTTTGTGTGATTGTGTGATTGTGTGATTGTGTGATTGTGTGATTGTGTGATTGTGTGATTGTGTGATTGTGTGATTGTGTGATTGTGTGATTGTGTGATTGTGTGATTGTGTGATTGTGTGATTGTGTGATTGTGTGATTGTGTGATTGTGTGATTGTGTGATTGTGTGATTGTGTGATTGTGTGATTGTGTGATTGTGTGATTGTGTGATTGTGTGATTGTGTGATTGTGTGATTGTGTGATTGTGTGATTGTGTGATTGTGTGATTGTGTGATTGTGTGATTGTGTGATTCTGCGATTCAGAGATTCTGCGATTCTGCGATTCAGCGATTCTGCGATTCGGCGATTCTGCGATTCCGCGATTCTGCGATTCTGCGATTTTGCGATTCTGCGATTCTGCGTTTCTGCGATTGCGGGATTGTGGGATTGTGTGATTGTGTGATTGTGTGATTGTGTGATTGTGTGATTGTGTGATTGTGTGATTGTGTGATTGTGTGGTTGTGTGATTGTGTGATTTTGTGATTGTGCGATTGTGTGATTGTGTCGTAGTGTGATTTTGCGATTCTGCGATTCTGCGATTCTGCGATTCCGCGATACTGCGATTATGCGATTCTGCGATGCTGCGTTTCTGCGATTGTGGGATTGTGTGATTGTGTGATTGTGTGATTGTGTGATTGCGTGATTGTGTGATTGTGTGGTTGTGTGATTGTGTGATTTTGTGATTGTGCGATTGTGTGATTGTGTGATTGTGTGATTGTGTGATTGTGTGATTGTGTGATTGTGTGATTGTGTGATTGTGTGATTGAGTGATTGTGTGATTGTGTGATTGTGTGATTGTGTGATTGTGTGATTGTGTGATTGTGTGATTGTGTGATTGTGTGATTTTGTGATTGTGCGATTGTGTGCTTGTGTGATTGTGTCGTAGTGTGATTCTGCGATTCCGCGATTCTACGATTTTGCGATTCTGCGATTCTGCGTTTCTGCGATTGTGGGATTGTGGGATTGTGTGATTGTGTGATTGTGTGATTGTGTGATTGTGTGATTGTGTGATTGTGTGATTGTGTGATTGTGTGATTGTGTGATTGTGTGATTGTGTGATTGTGTGATTGTGTGATTGTGTGATTGTGTGGTTGTGTGATTGTGTGATTTTGTGATTGTGCGATTGTGTGCTTGTGTGATTGTGTCGTAGTGTGATTCTGCGATTCCGCGATTCTGCGATTATGCGTTTCTGCGAATCTTGGATTGTGTGATTGTGTGATTTTGTGATTCTGTGATACTGTGATTCTGCGATTCTGCGATTCTGCGATTCTGCGATTATGCGATTCAGCGTCTCTTGGATTGTGTGATTGTGTTATTGTGTGATTCTGTGATTCTGTGATTGTGTGATTCTGTGATTCAGCGATTCTTGGATTGTGTGATTGTGTGATTGTGTGATTCTGTGATTCTGTGATTGTGTGATTCTGTGATTCTGCGATTCTGCGATTGTGTGATTGTGTGATTGTGTGATTGTGTGATTGGGTGATTGTGTGATTGTGTGATTGTGTGATGGTGTGATGGTGTTATTGTGTGATTGTGTGATTGTGTGATTGTGTGATTGTGTGATTGTGTGATTGTGTGATTGTGTGATTGTGTGATTGTGTGATTGTGTGATTGTGTGATTGTGTGATTATGTGATTGTGTGATTGTGTGATTGTGTGATGGTGTGATTGTGTTATTGTGTGATTGTGTGATTGTGTGATTGTGTGATTGTGTGATTGTGTGATTGTGTGATTGTGTGATTGTGTGATTGTGTGATTGTGTGATTGTGTGATTGTGCGATTGTGTGCTTGTGTGATTGTGTCGTAGTGTGATTCTGCGATTCTGCGATTCTGCGATTATGCGTTTCTGCGATTCTCGGATTGTGTGATTGTGTGATTGTGTGATTCTGGGATTCTGTGATTCTGTGATTCTGTGATTCTGTGATTCTGTGATTCTGTGATTCTGTGATTCTGTGATTCTGTGATTCTGTGATTCTGTGATTCTGTGATTCTGTGATTCTGTGATTCTGTGATTCTGTGATTCTGTGATTCTGTGATTCTGTGATTCTGTGATTCTGTGATTCTGTGATTCTGTGATTCTGTGATTCTGTGATTCTGCGATTCTGCGATTGTGTGATTGTGTGATTGTGTGATTGTGTGATTGTGTGATTGTGTGATTGTGTGTTTGTGTGATTGTGTGATTGTGTGATTGTGTGATTGTGTGATTGTGTGATTGTGTGATTGGGTGATTGTGTGATTGTGTGATTGTGTGATTGTGTGATTGTGTCATTGTGTGATTCTGCGCTTCTGCGATTCTGCGATTCTGCGTTCCTGTGATTGTGGGACTGTGTGATTGTGTGATTTTGTGATTGTGCGATTGTGTTCTTGTGTGATTGTGTCGTAGTGTGATTCTGCGATTCCGCGATTCTGCGATTTTGCGATTCTGCGATTCTGCGTTTCTGCGATTGTGGGATTGTGCGATTGTGTGATTGTGTGATTGTGTGATTGTGTGATTGTGTGATTGTGTGATTGTGTGATTGTGTGATTGTGTGATTGTGTGATTGTGTGATTGTGTGATTGTGTGATTGTGTGGTTGTGTGATTGTGTGATTTTGTGATTGTGCGATTGTGTGCTTGTGTGATTGTGTCGTAGTGTGATTCTGCGATTCTGCGATTCTGCGATTATGCGTTTCTGCGAATCTTGGATTGTGTGATTGTGTGATTTTGTGATTCTGTGATTCTGTGATTCTGTGATTCTGTGATTCTGCGATTCTGCGATTCTGCGATTCTGCGATTCTGCGATTATGCGATTCAGCGATTCTTGGATTGTGTGATTGTGTGATTGTGTGATTCTGTGATTCTGTGATTGTGTGATTCTGCGATTCTGCGATTCAGCGATTGTGTGATTGTGTGATTGTGTGATTGTGTGATTGTGTGATGGTGTGATTGTGTTATTGTGTGTTTGTGTGATTGTGTGATTGTGTGATTGTGTGATTGTGTGATTGTGTGATTGTGTGATTGTGTGATTGTGTGATTGTGTGATTGTGTGATTGTGTGATTGTGTGATTGTGTGATTGTGTGATTGTGTGATTGTGTGATTGTGTGATTCTGCGATTCAGAGATTCTGCGATTCTGCGATTCAGCGATTCTGCGATTCGGCGATTCTGCGATTCCGCGATTCTGCGATTTTGCGATTCTGCGATTCTGCGTTTCTGCGATTGCGGGATTGTGGGATTGTGTGATTGTGTGATTGTGTGATTGTGTGATTGTGTGATTGTGTGGTTGTGTGATTGTGTGATTTTGTGATTGTGCGATTGTGTGATTGTGTCGTAGTGTGATTTTGCGATTCTGCGATTCTGCGATTCTGCGATTCCGCGATACTGCGATTATGCGATTCTGCGATGCTGCGTTTCTGCGATTGTGGGATTGTGTGATTGTGTGATTGTGTCGTAGTGTGATTTTGCGATTCTGCGATTCTGCGATTCTGCGATTCCGCGATACTGCGATTATGCGATTCTGCGATGCTGCGTTTCTGCGATTGTGGGATTGTGTGATTGTGTGATTGTGTGATTGTGTGATTGCGTGATTGTGTGATATGTGTGGTTGTGTGATTGTGTGATTTTGTGATTGTGCGATTGTGTGATTGTGTGATTGTGTGATTGTGTGATTGTGTGATTGTGTGATTGTGTGATTGTGTGATTGTGTGATTGTGTGATTGAGTGATTGTGTGATTGTGTGATTGTGTGATTGTGTGATTGTGTGATTGTGTGGTTGTGTGATTGTGTGATTGTGTGATTTTGTGATTGTGCGATTGTGTGCTTGTGTGATTGTGTCGTAGTGTGATTCTGCGATTCCGCGATTCTACGATTTTGCGATTCTGCGATTCTGCGTTTCTGCGATTGTGGGATTGTGGGATTGTGTGATTGTGTGATTGTGTGATTGTGTGATTGTGTGATTGTGTGATTGTGTGATTGTGTGATTGTGTGATTGTGTGATTGTGTGGTTGTGTGATTGTGTGATTTTGTGATTGTGCGATTGTGTGCTTGTGTGATTGTGTCGTAGTGTGATCCTGCGATTCCGCGATTCTGCGATTATGCGTTTCTGCGAATCTTGGATTGTGTGATTGTGTGATTTTGTGATTCTGTGATACTGTGATTCTGCGATTCTGCGATTCTGCGATTCTGCGATTATGCGATTCAGCGTCTCTTGGATTGTGTGATTGTGTGATTGTGTGATTCTGTGATTCTGTGATTGTGTGATTCTGTGATTCAGCGATTCTTGGATTGTGTGATTGTGTGATTGTGTGATTCTGTGATTCTGCGATTCTGCGATTGTGTGATTGTGTGATTGTGTGATTGTGTGATTGGGTGATTGTGTGATTGTGTGATTGTGTGATTGTGTGATTGTGTGATTGTGTGATTGTGTGATTGTGTGATTGTGTGATTATGTGATTGTGTGATTGTGTGATTGTGTGATGGTGTGATTGTGTGATTGTGTGATTGTGTGATTGTGTGATTGTGTGGTTGTGTGATTGTGTGATTTTGTGATTGTGCGATTGTGTGCTTGTGTGATTGTGTCGTAGTGTGATTCTGCGATTCCGCGATTCTGCGATTATGCGTTTCTGCGAATCTTGGATTGTGTGATTGTGTGATTTTGTGATTCTGTGATTCTGTGATTCTGCGATTCTGCGATTCTGCGATTCTGCGATTCTGCGATTATGCGATTCAGCGATTCTTGGATTGTGTGATTGTGTGATTGTGTGATTGTGTGATTCTGTGATTCTGTAATTGTGTGATTCTGTGATTCAGCGATTCTTGGATTGTGTGATTGTGTGATTGTGTGATTCTGTGATTGTGTGATTCTGTGATTCTGCGATTCTGCGATTGTGTGATTGTGTGATTGTGTGATTGTGTGATTGTGTGATTGTGTGATTGTGTGATTGTGTGATTGTGTGATTGTGTGATGGTGTGATTGTGTTATTGTGTGATTGTGTGATTCTGTGATTCTGTGATTGTGTGATTCTGTGATTCTGCGATTCAGCGATTGTGTGGTTGTGTGATTGTGTGATTTTGTGATTGTGCGATTGTGTGCTTGTGTGATTGTGTCGTAGTGTGATTCTGCGCTTCTGCGATTCTGCGATTCTGCGTTTCTGTGATTGTGGGACTGTGTGATTGTGTGATTTTGTGATTGTGCGATTGTGTTCTTGTGTGATTGTGTCGTAGTGTGATTCTGCGATTCCGCGATTCTGCGATTTTGCGATTCTGCGATTCTGCGTTTCTGCGATTGTGGGATTGTGCGATTGTGTGATTGTGTGATTGTGTGATTGTGTGATTGTGTGATTGTGTGATTGTGTGATTGTGTGATTGTGTGATTGTGTGATTGTGTGATTGTGTGATTGTGTGATTGTGTGATTGTGTGGTTGTGTGATTGTGTGATTTTGTGATTGTGCGATTGTGTGCTTGTGTGATTGTGTCGTAGTGTGATTCTGCGATTCTGCGATTCTGCGATTATGCGTTTCTGCGAATCTTGGATTGTGTGATTGTGTGATTTTGTGATTCTGTGATTCTGTGATTCTGTGATTCTGTGATTCTGTGATTCTGCGATTCTGCGATTCTGCGATTCTGCGATTCTGCGATTATGCGATTCAGCGATTCTTGGATTGTGTGATTGTGTGATTGTGTGATTCTGTGATTCTGTGATTGTGTGATTCTGCGATTCTGCGATTCAGCGATTGTGTGATTGTGTGATTGTGTGATTGTGTGATTGTGTGATGGTGTGATTGTGTTATTGTGTGTTTGTGTGATTGTGTGATTGTGTGATTGTGTGATTGTGTGATTGTGTGATTGTGTGATTGTGTGATTGTGTGATTGTGTGATTGTGTGATTGTGTGATTGTGTGATTGTGTGATTGTGTGATTGTGTGATTGTGTGATTGTGTGATTGTGTGATTGTGTGATTGTGTGATTGTGTGATTGTGTGATTGTGTGATTGTGTGATTGTGTGATTGTGTGATTGTGTGATTGTGTGATTGTGTGATTGTGTGATTGTGTGATTGTGTGATTGTGTGATTGTGTGATTGTGTGATTGTGTGATTGTGTGATTGTGTGATTGTGTGATTGTGTGATTGTGTGATTGTGTGATTGTGTTATTGTGTGATTGTGTGATTGTGTGATTGTGTGATTGTGTGATTCTGCGATTCAGAGATTCTGCGATTCTGCGATTCAGCGATTCTGCGATTCGGCGATTCTGCGATTCCGCGATTCTGCGATTTTGCGATTCTGCGATTCTGCGTTTCTGCGATTGCGGGATTGTGGGATTGTGTGATTGTGTGATTGTGTGATTGTGTGATTGTGTGATTGTGTGGTTGTGTGATTGTGTGATTTTGTGATTGTGCGATTGTGTGATTGTGTCGTAGTGTGATTTTGCGATTCTGCGATTCTGCGATTCTGCGATTCCGCGATACTGCGATTATGCGATTCTGCGATGCTGCGTTTCTGCGATTGTGGGATTGTGTGATTGTGTGATTGTGTGATTGTGTGATTGCGTGATTGTGTGATATGTGTGGTTGTGTGATTGTGTGATTTTGTGATTGTGCGATTGTGTGATTGTGTGATTGTGTGATTGTGTGATTGTGTGATTGTGTGATTGTGTGATTGTGTGATTGTGTGATTGTGTGATTGAGTGATTGTGTGATTGTGTGATTGTGTGATTGTGTGATTGTGTGATTGTGTGATTGTGTGATTGTGTGATTGTGTGATTTTGTGATTGTGCGATTGTGTGCTTGTGTGATTGTGTCGTAGTGTGATTCTGCGATTCCGCGATTCTACGATTTTGCGATTCTGCGATTCTGCGTTTCTGCGATTGTGGGATTGTGGGATTGTGTGATTGTGTGATTGTGTGATTGTGTGATTGTGTGATTGTGTGATTGTGTGATTGTGTGATTGTGTGATTGTGTGATTGTGTGATTGTGTGATTGTGTGATTGTGTGGTTGTGTGATTGTGTGATTTTGTGATTGTGCGATTGTGTGCTTGTGTGATTGTGTCGTAGTGTGATTCTGCGATTCCGCGATTCTGCGATTATGCGTTTCTGCGAATCTTGGATTGTGTGATTGTGTGATTTTGTGATTCTGTGATACTGTGATTCTGCGATTCTGCGATTCTGCGATTCTGCGATTATGCGATTCAGCGTCTCTTGGATTGTGTGATTGTGTGATTGTGTGATTCTGTGATTCTGTGATTGTGTGATTCTGTGATTCAGCGATTCTTGGATTGTGTGATTGTGTGATTGTGTGATTCTGTGATTCTGTGATTGTGTGATTCTGTGATTCTGCGATTCTGCGATTGTGTGATTGTGTGATTGTGTGATTGTGTGATTGGGTGATTGTGTGATTGTGTGATTGTGTGATTGTGTGATTGTGTGATTGTGTGATTGTGTGATTGTGTGATTATGTGATTGTGTGATTGTGTGATTGTGTGATGGTGTGATTGTGTTATTGTGTGATTGTGTGATTGTGTGATTGTGTGATTGTGTGATTGTGTGATTGTGTGATTGTGTGATTGTGTGATTGTGTGATTCTGCGTTTCTGCGATTGTGGGATTGTGTGATTGTGTGATTGTGTGATTGTGTCATTGTGTCATTGTGTCATTGTGCGATTATGTGATTCTGTGATTTTGTGGTTGTGTGATAGTGTGATGGTGTGTTTGTATGATTGTGTGATTGTGTGATTGTGTGTTTGTGTGATTGTGTGATTGTGTGATTCTGCGATTCTGCGGTTATGCGGTTCTGCGATTGTGGGATTGTGTGATTGTGTGATTGTGTGATTGTGTGATTGTGTGATTGTGTGATTGTGTGATTGTGTGATTGTGTGATTGTGTGATTGTGTGATTGTGTGATTGTGTGATTGTGTGATTGTGTGGTTGTGTGATTGTGTGATTTTGTGATTGTGCGATTGTGTGCTTGTGTGATTGTGTCGTAGTGTGATTCTGCGATTCCGCGATTCTGCGATTATGCGTTTCTGCGAATCTTGGATTGTGTGATTGTGTGATTTTGTGATTCTGTGATTCTGTGATTCTGCGATTCTGCGATTCTGCGATTCTGCGATTCTGCGATTATGCGATTCAGCGATTCTTGGATTGTGTGATTGTGTGATTGTGTGATTGTGTGATTCTGTGATTCTGTAATTGTGTGATTCTGTGATTCAGCGATTCTTGGATTGTGTGATTGTGTGATTGTGTGATTCTGTGATTGTGTGATTCTGTGATTGTGCGATTGTGTTCTTGTGTGATTGTGTCGTAGTGTGATTCTGCGAATCCGCGATTCTGCGATTTTGCGATTCTGCGATTCTGCGTTTCTGCGATTGTGGGATTGTGTGATTGTGTGATTGTGTGATTGTGTGATTGCGTGATTGTGTGATTGTGTGGTTGTGTGATTGTGTGATTTTGTGATTGTGCGATTGTGTGATTGTGTGATTGTGTGATTGTGTGATTGTGTGATTGTGTGATTGAGTGATTGTGTGATTGTGTGATTGTGTGATTGTGTGATTGTGTGATTGTGTGATTGTGTGATTGTGTGATTGTGTGATTGTGTGATTGTGTGATTGTGTGATTGTGTAATTGTGTGATTGTGTGATTGTGTGATTGTGTGATTGTGTGATTGTGTGATTGTGTGATTGTGCGATTGTGTGCTTGTGTGATTGTGTCGTAGTGTGATTCTGCGATTCTGCGATTCTGCGATTCTGCGATTCTGCGATTATGCGTTTCTGCGATTCTCGGATTGTGTGATTGTGTGATTGTGTGATTCTGGGATTCTGTGATTCTGTGATTCTGTGATTCTGTGATTCTGTGATTCTGTGATTCTGTGATTCTGTGATTCTGTGATTCTGTGATTCTGTGATTCTGTGATTCTGCGATTCTGCGATTGTGTGATTGTGTGATTGTGTGATTGTGTGATTGTGTGATTGTGTGATTGTGTGATTGTGTGGTTGTGTGATTGTGTGATTTTGTGATTGTGCGATTGTGTGCTTGTGTGATTGTGTCGTAGTGTGATTCTGCGATTCTGCGATTCTGCGATTATGCGTTTCTGCGATTCTCGGATTGTGTGATTGTGTGATTGTGTGATTGTGTGATTGTGTGATTGTGTGATTGTGTGATTGTGTGATTGTGTGATTGTGTGGTTGTGTGATTGTGTGATTTTGTGATTATGCGATTGTGTGCTTGTGTGATTGTGTCGTAGTGTGATTCTGCGATTCCGCGATTCTGCGATTCTGCGTTTCTGCGATTGTGGGATTGTGTGATTGTGTGATTGTGTGATTGTGTGATTGTGTGATTGTGCCATTGTGTCATTGTGCGATTATGTGATTCTGTGATTTTGTGGTTGTGTGATAGTGTGATTGTGTGTTTGTGTGATTGTGTGATTGTGTGATTGTGTGATTGTGTGATTGTGTGATTGTGTGATTGTGTGATTGTGTGATTGTGTGATTGTGTGATTGTGTGATTGTGTGATTGTGTGATTGTGTGATTGTGTGATTGTGTGATTGTGTGATTGTGTGATTGTGTGATTGTGTCATTGTGTGATTCTGCGCTTCTGCGATTCTGCGATTCTGCGTTTCTGCGATTGTGGGACTGTGTGATTGTGTGATTTTGTGATTGTGCGATTGTGTTCTTGTGTGATTGTGTCGTAGTGTGATTCTGCGATTCCGCGATTCTGCGATTTTGCGATTCTGCGATCCTGCGTTTCTGCGATTGTGGGATTGTGCGATTGTGTGATTGTGTGATTGTGTGATTGTGTGATTGTGTGATTGTGTGATTGTGTGATTGTGTGATTGTGTGATTGTGTGATTGTGTGATTGTGTGATTGTGTGATTGTGTGATTGTGTGGTTGTGTGATTGTGTGATTTTGTGATTGTGCGATTGTGTGCTTGTGTGATTGTGTCGTAGTGTGATTCTGCGATTCTGCGATTCTGCGATTATGCGTTTCTGCGAATCTTGGATTGTGTGATTGTGTGATTTTGTGATTCTGTGATTCTGTGATTCTGTGATTCTGCGAATCCGCGATTCTGCGATTTTGCGATTCTGCGATTCTGCGTTTCTGCGATTGTGGGATTGTGTGATTGTGTGATTGTGTGATTGTGTGATTGCGTGATTGTGTGATTGTGTGGTTGTGTGATTGTGTGATTTTGTGATTGTGCGATTGTGTGATTGTGTGATTGTGTGATTGTGTGATTGTGTGATTGTGTGATTGAGTGATTGTGTGATTGTGTGATTGTGTGATTGTGTGATTGTGTGATTGTGTGATTGTGTGATTGTGTGATTGTGTGATTGTGTGATTGTGTGATTGTGTGATTGTGTAATTGTGTGATTGTGTGATTGTGTGATTGTGTGATTGTGTGATTGTGTGATTGTGTGATTGTGCGATTGTGTGCTTGTGTGATTGTGTCGTAGTGTGATTCTGCGATTCTGCGATTCTGCGATTCTGCGATTCTGCGATTATGCGTTTCTGCGATTCTCGGATTGTGTGATTGTGTGATTGTGTGATTCTGGGATTCTGTGATTCTGTGATTCTGTGATTCTGTGATTCTGTGATTCTGTGATTCTGTGATTCTGTGATTCTGTGATTCTGTGATTCTGTGATTCTGTGATTCTGCGATTCTGCGATTGTGTGATTGTGTGATTGTGTGATTGTGTGATTGTGTGATTGTGTGATTGTGTGATTGTGTGGTTGTGTGATTGTGTGATTTTGTGATTGTGCGATTGTGTGCTTGTGTGATTGTGTCGTAGTGTGATTCTGCGATTCTGCGATTCTGCGATTATGCGTTTCTGCGATTCTCGGATTGTGTGATTGTGTGATTGTGTGATTGTGTGATTGTGTGATTGTGTGATTGTGTGATTGTGTGATTGTGTGATTGTGTGGTTGTGTGATTGTGTGATTTTGTGATTATGCGATTGTGTGCTTGTGTGATTGTGTCGTAGTGTGATTCTGCGATTCCGCGATTCTGCGATTCTGCGTTTCTGCGATTGTGGGATTGTGTGATTGTGTGATTGTGTGATTGTGTGATTGTGTGATTGTGCCATTGTGTCATTGTGCGATTATGTGATTCTGTGATTTTGTGGTTGTGTGATAGTGTGATTGTGTGTTTGTGTGATTGTGTGATTGTGTGATTGTGTGATTGTGTGATTGTGTGATTGTGTGATTGTGTGATTGTGTGATTGTGTGATTGTGTGATTGTGTGATTGTGTGATTGTGTGATTGTGTGATTGTGTGATTGTGTGATTGTGTGATTGTGTGATTGTGTGATTGTGTCATTGTGTGATTCTGCGCTTCTGCGATTCTGCGATTCTGCGTTTCTGCGATTGTGGGACTGTGTGATTGTGTGATTTTGTGATTGTGCGATTGTGTTCTTGTGTGATTGTGTCGTAGTGTGATTCTGCGATTCCGCGATTCTGCGATTTTGCGATTCTGCGATCCTGCGTTTCTGCGATTGTGGGATTGTGCGATTGTGTGATTGTGTGATTGTGTGATTGTGTGATTGTGTGATTGTGTGATTGTGTGATTGTGTGATTGTGTGATTGTGTGATTGTGTGATTGTGTGATTGTGTGATTGTGTGATTGTGTGGTTGTGTGATTGTGTGATTTTGTGATTGTGCGATTGTGTGCTTGTGTGATTGTGTCGTAGTGTGATTCTGCGATTCTGCGATTCTGCGATTATGCGTTTCTGCGAATCTTGGATTGTGTGATTGTGTGATTTTGTGATTCTGTGATTCTGTGATTCTGTGATTCTGTGATTCTGCGATTCTGCGATTCTGCGATTCTGCGATTCTGCGATTGTGGGATTGTGCGATTGTGTGATTGTGTGATTGTGTGATTGTGTGATTGTGTGATTGTGTGATTGTGTGATTGTGTGATTGTGTGATTGTGTGATTGTGTGATTGTGTGATTGTGTGATTGTGTGATTGTGTGATTGTGTGATTGTGTGATTGTGTGATTGTGTGATTGTGTGATTGTGTGATTGTGTGATTGTGTGATTGTGTGATTGTGTGATTGTGTGATTGTGTGATTGTGTGATTGTGTGATTCTGCGATTCAGAGATTCTGCGATTCTGCGATTCAGCGATTCTGCGATTCGGCGATTCTGCGATTCCGCGATTCTGCGATTCTGCGATTTTGCGATTCTGCGATTCTGCGTTTCTGCGATTGCGGGATTGTGGGATTGTGTGATTGTGTGATTGTGTGATTGTGTGATTGTGTGATTGTGTGATTGTGTGATTGTGTGATTGTGTGGTTGTGTGATTGTGTGATTTTGTGATTGTGCGATTGTGTGATTGTGTCGTAGTGTGATTTTGCGATTCTGCGATTCTGCGATTCTGCGATTCCGCGATACTGCGATTATGCGATTCTGCGATGCTGCGTTTCTGCGATTGTGGGATTGTGTGATTGTGTGATTGTGTGATTGTGTGATTGTGTGATTGCGTGATTGTGTGATTGTGTGGTTGTGTGATTGTGTGATTTTGTGATTGTGCGATTGTGTGATTGTGTGATTGTGTGATTGTGTGATTGTGTGATTGTGTGATTGTGTGATTGTGTGATTGTGTGATTGAGTGATTGTGTGATTGTGTGATTGTGTGATTGTGTGATTGTGTGATTGTGTGATTGTGTGATTGTGTGATTGTGTGATTTTGTGATTGTGCGATTGTGTGCTTGTGTGATTGTGTCGTAGTGTGATTCTGCGATTCCGCGATTCTACGATTTTGCGATTCTGCGATTCTGCGTTTCTGCGATTGTGGGATTGTGGGATTGTGTGATTGTGTGATTGTGTGATTGTGTGATTGTGTGATTGTGTGATTGTGTGATTGTGTGATTGTGTGATTGTGTGATTGTGTGATTGTGTGATTGTGTGATTGTGTGATTGTGTGATTGTGTGGTTGTGTGATTGTGTGATTTTGTGATTGTGCGATTGTGTGCTTGTGTGATTGTGTCGTAGTGTGATTCTGCGATTCCGCGATTCTGCGATTATGCGTTTCTGCGAATCTTGGATTGTGTGATTGTGTGATTTTGTGATTCTGTGATACTGTGATTCTGCGATTCTGCGATTCTGCGATTCTGCGATTATGCGATTCAGCGTCTCTTGGATTGTGTGATTGTGTTATTGTGTGATTCTGTGATTCTGTGATTGTGTGATTCTGTGATTCAGCGATTCTTGGATTGTGTGATTGTGTGATTGTGTGATTCTGTGATTCTGTGATTGTGTGATTCTGTGATTCTGCGATTCTGCGATTGTGTGATTGTGTGATTGTGTGATTGTGTGATTGGGTGATTGTGTGATTGTGTGATTGTGTGATGGTGTGATGGTGTTATTGTGTGATTGTGTGATTGTGTGATTGTGTGATTGTGTGATTGTGTGATTGTGTGATTGTGTGATTGTGTGATTGTGTGATTGTGTGATTATGTGATTGTGTGATTGTGTGATTGTGTGATGGTGTGATTGTGTTATTGTGTGATTGTGTGATTGTGTGATTGTGTGATTGTGTGATTGTGTGATTGTGTGATTGTGTGATTGTGTGATTGTGTGATTGTGTGATTGTGTGATTGTGTGATTGTGCGATTGTGTGCTTGTGTGATTGTGTCGTAGTGTGATTCTGCGATTCTGCGATTCTGCGATTATGCGTTTCTGCGATTCTCGGATTGTGTGATTGTGTGATTGTGTGATTCTGGGATTCTGTGATTCTGTGATTCTGTGATTCTGTGATTCTGTGATTCTGTGATTCTGTGATTCTGTGATTCTGTGATTCTGTGATTCTGTGATTCTGTGATTCTGTGATTCTGTGATTCTGTGATTCTGTGATTCTGTGATTCTGTGATTCTGTGATTCTGTGATTCTGTGATTCTGTGATTCTGTGATTCTGTGATTCTGTGATTCTGCGATTCTGCGATTGTGTGATTGTGTGATTGTGTGATTGTGTGATTGTGTGATTGTGTGATTGTGTGTTTGTGTGATTGTGTGATTGTGTGATTGTGTGATTGTGTGATTGTGTGATTGTGTGATTGGGTGATTGTGTGATTGTGTGATTGTGTGATTGTGTGATTGTGTCATTGTGTGATTCTGCGCTTCTGCGATTCTGCGATTCTGCGTTCCTGTGATTGTGGGACTGTGTGATTGTGTGATTTTGTGATTGTGCGATTGTGTTCTTGTGTGATTGTGTCGTAGTGTGATTCTGCGATTCCGCGATTCTGCGATTTTGCGATTCTGCGATTCTGCGTTTCTGCGATTGTGGGATTGTGCGATTGTGTGATTGTGTGATTGTGTGATTGTGTGATTGTGTGATTGTGTGATTGTGTGATTGTGTGATTGTGTGATTGTGTGATTGTGTGATTGTGTGATTGTGTGATTGTGTGGTTGTGTGATTGTGTGATTTTGTGATTGTGCGATTGTGTGCTTGTGTGATTGTGTCGTAGTGTGATTCTGCGATTCTGCGATTCTGCGATTATGCGTTTCTGCGAATCTTGGATTGTGTGATTGTGTGATTTTGTGATTCTGTGATTCTGTGATTCTGTGATTCTGTGATTCTGCGATTCTGCGATTCTGCGATTCTGCGATTCTGCGATTATGCGATTCAGCGATTCTTGGATTGTGTGATTGTGTGATTGTGTGATTCTGTGATTCTGTGATTGTGTGATTCTGCGATTCTGCGATTCAGCGATTGTGTGATTGTGTGATTGTGTGATTGTGTGATTGTGTGATGGTGTGATTGTGTTATTGTGTGTTTGTGTGATTGTGTGATTGTGTGATTGTGTGATTGTGTGATTGTGTGATTGTGTGATTGTGTGATTGTGTGATTGTGTGATTGTGTGATTGTGTGATTGTGTGATTGTGTGATTGTGTGATTGTGTGATTGTGTGATTGTGTGATTGTGTGATTGTGTGATTGTGTGATTGTGTGATTGTGTGATTGTGTGATTGTGTGATTGTGTGATTGTGTGATTGTGTGATTGTGTGATTGTGTGATTGTGTGATTGTGTGATTGTGTGATTCTGCGATTCAGAGATTCTGCGATTCTGCGATTCAGCGATTCTGCGATTCGGCGATTCTGCGATTCCGCGATTCTGCGATTTTGCGATTCTGCGATTCTGCGTTTCTGCGATTGCGGGATTGTGGGATTGTGTGATTGTGTGATTGTGTGATTGTGTGATTGTGTGATTGTGTGGTTGTGTGATTGTGTGATTTTGTGATTGTGCGATTGTGTGATTGTGTCGTAGTGTGATTTTGCGATTCTGCGATTCTGCGATTCTGCGATTCCGCGATACTGCGATTATGCGATTCTGCGATGCTGCGTTTCTGCGATTGTGGGATTGTGTGATTGTGTGATTGTGTCGTAGTGTGATTTTGCGATTCTGCGATTCTGCGATTCTGCGATTCCGCGATACTGCGATTATGCGATTCTGCGATGCTGCGTTTCTGCGATTGTGGGATTGTGTGATTGTGTGATTCTGTGATTGTGTGATTGCGTGATTGTGTGATATGTGTGGTTGTGTGATTGTGTGATTTTGTGATTGTGCGATTGTGTGATTGTGTGATTGTGTGATTGTGTGATTGTGTGATTGTGTGATTGTGTGATTGTGTGATTGTGTGATTGAGTGATTGTGTGATTGTGTGATTGTGTGATTGTGTGATTGTGTGATTGTGTGGTTGTGTGATTGTGTGATTGTGTGATTTTGTGATTGTGCGATTGTGTGCTTGTGTGATTGTGTCGTAGTGTGATTCTGCGATTCCGCGATTCTACGATTTTGCGATTCTGCGATTCTGCGTTTCTGCGATTGTGGGATTGTGGGATTGTGTGATTGTGTGATTGTGTGATTGTGTGATTGTGTGATTGTGTGATTGTGTGATTGTGTGATTGTGTGATTGTGTGATTGTGTGATTGTGTGATTGTGTGGTTGTGTGATTGTGTGATTTTGTGATTGTGCGATTGTGTGCTTGTGTGATTGTGTCGTAGTGTGATTCTGCGATTCCGCGATTCTGCGATTATGCGTTTCTGCGAATCTTGGATTGTGTGATTGTGTGATTTTGTGATTCTGTGATACTGTGATTCTGCGATTCTGCGATTCTGCGATTCTGCGATTATGCGATTCAGCGTCTCTTGGATTGTGTGATTGTGTGATTGTGTGATTCTGTGATTCTGTGATTGTGTGATTCTGTGATTCAGCGATTCTTGGATTGTGTGATTGTGTGATTGTGTGATTCTGTGATTCTGTGATTGTGTGATTCTGTGATTCTGCGATTCTGCGATTGTGTGATTGTGTGATTGTGTGATTGTGTGATTGGGTGATTGTGTGATTGTGTGATTGTGTGATTGTGTGATTGTGTGATTGTGTGATTGTGTGATTGTGTGATTATGTGATTGTGTGATTGTGTGATTGTGTGATGGTGTGATTGTGTTATTGTGTGATTGTGTGATTGTGTGATTGTGTGATTGTGTGATTGTGTGATTGTGTGATTGTGTGATTGTGTGATTGTGTGATTCTGCGTTTCTGCGATTGTGGGATTGTGTGATTGTGTGATTGTGTGATTGTGTCATTGTGTCATTGTGTCATTGTGCGATTATGTGATTCTGTGATTTTGTGGTTGTGTGATAGTGTGATGGTGTGTTTGTATGATTGTGTGATTGTGTGATTGTGTGTTTGTGTGATTGTGTGATTGTGTGATTCTGCGATTCTGCGGTTATGCGGTTCTGCGATTGTGGGATTGTGTGATTGTGTGATTGTGTGATTGTGTGATTGTGTGATTGTGTGATTGTGTGATTGTGTGATTGTGTGATTGTGTGATTGTGTGATTGTGTGATTGTGTGATTGTGTGATTGTGTGATTGTGTGGTTGTGTGATTGTGTGATTTTGTGATTGTGCGATTGTGTGCTTGTGTGATTGTGTCGTAGTGTGATTCTGCGATTCCGCGATTCTGCGATTATGCGTTTCTGCGAATCTTGGATTGTGTGATTGTGTGATTTTGTGATTCTGTGATTCTGTGATTCTGCGATTCTGCGATTCTGCGATTCTGCGATTCTGCGATTATGCGATTCAGCGATTCTTGGATTGTGTGATTGTGTGATTGTGTGATTGTGTGATTGTGTGATTCTGTGATTCTGTAATTGTGTGATTCTGTGATTCAGCGATTCTTGGATTGTGTGATTGTGTGATTGTGTGATTCTGTGATTGTGTGATTCTGTGATTCTGCGATTCTGCGATTGTGTGATTGTGTGATTGTGTGATTGTGTGATTGTGTGATTGTGTGATTGTGTGATTGTGTGATGGTGTGATTGTGTTATTGTGTGATTGTGTGATTCTGTGATTCTGTGATTGTGTGATTCTGTGATTCTGCGATTCAGCGATTGTGTGGTTGTGTGATTGTGTGATTTTGTGATTGTGCGATTGTGTGCTTGTGTGATTGTGTCGTAGTGTGATTCTGCGATTCTGCGATTCTGCGATTATGCGTTTCTGCGAATCTTGGATTGTGTGATTGTGTGATTTTGTGATTCTGTGATTCTGTGATTCTGTGATTCTGCGATTCTGCGATTGTGTGATTGTGGGATTGTGGGATTGTGGGACTGTGTGATTGTGTGATTGTGTGATTGTGTGATTGTGTGATTTTGTGATTGTGCGATTGTGTTCTTGTGTGATTGTGTCGTAGTGTGATTCTGCGAATCCGCGATTCTGCGATTTTGCGATTCTGCGATTCTGCGTTTCTGCGATTGTGGGATTGTGTGATTGTGTGATTGTGTGATTGTGTGATTGCGTGATTGTGTGATTGTGTGGTTGTGTGATTGTGTGATTTTGTGATTGTGCGATTGTGTGATTGTGTGATTGTGTGATTGTGTGATTGTGTGATTGTGTGATTGAGTGATTGTGTGATTGTGTGATTGTGTGATTGTGTGATTGTGTGATTGTGTGATTGTGTGATTGTGTGATTGTGTGATTGTGTGATTGTGTGATTGTGTGATTGTGTAATTGTGTGATTGTGTAATTGTGTGATTGTGTGATTGTGTGATTGTGTGATTGTGTGATTGTGCGATTGTGTGCTTGTGTGATTGTGTCGTAGTGTGATTCTGCGATTCTGCGATTCTGCGATTCTGCGATTCTGCGATTATGCGTTTCTGCGATTCTCGGATTGTGTGATTGTGTGATTGTGTGATTCTGGGATTCTGTGATTCTGTGATTCTGTGATTCTGTGATTCTGTGATTCTGTGATTCTGTGATTCTGTGATTCTGTGATTCTGTGATTCTGTGATTCTGCGATTCTGCGATTGTGTGATTGTGTGATTGTGTGATTGTGTGATTGTGTGATTGTGTGATTGTGTGATTGTGTGGTTGTGTGATTGTGTGATTTTGTGATTGTGCGATTGTGTGCTTGTGTGATTGTGTCGTAGTGTGATTCTGCGATTCTGCGATTCTGCGATTATGCGTTTCTGCGATTCTCGGATTGTGTGATTGTGTGATTGTGTGATTGTGTGATTGTGTGATTGTGTGATTGTGTGATTGTGTGATTGTGTGATTGTGTGGTTGTGTGATTGTGTGATTTTGTGATTATGCGATTGTGTGCTTGTGTGATTGTGTCGTAGTGTGATTCTGCGATTCCGCGATTCTGCGATTCTGCGTTTCTGCGATTGTGGGATTGTGTGATTGTGTGATTGTGTGATTGTGTGATTGTGTGATTGTGCCATTGTGTCATTGTGCGATTATGTGATTCTGTGATTTTGTGGTTGTGTGATAGTGTGATTGTGTGTTTGTGTGATTGTGTGATTGTGTGATTGTGTGATTGTGTGATTGTGTGATTGTGTGATTGTGTGATTGTGTGATTGTGTGATTGTGTGATTGTGTGATTGTGTGATTGTGTGATTGTGTGATTGTGTGATTGTGTGATTGTGTGATTGTGTGATTGTGTGATTGTGTGATTGTGTGATTGTGTGATTGTGTGATTGTGTGATTGTGTCATTGTGTGATTCTGCGCTTCTGCGATTCTGCGATTCTGCGTTTCTGCGATTGTGGGACTGTGTGATTGTGTGATTTTGTGATTGTGCGATTGTGTTCTTGTGTGATTGTGTCGTAGTGTGATTCTGCGATTCCGCGATTCTGCGATTTTGCGATTCTGCGATCCTGCGTTTCTGCGATTGTGGGATTGTGCGATTGTGTGATTGTGTGATTGTGTGATTGTGTGATTGTGTGATTGTGTGATTGTGTGATTGTGTGATTGTGTGATTGTGTGATTGTGTGATTGTGTGATTGTGTGATTGTGTGATTGTGTGGTTGTGTGATTGTGTGATTTTGTGATTGTGCGATTGTGTGCTTGTGTGATTGTGTCGTAGTGTGATTCTGCGATTCTGCGATTCTGCGATTATGCGTTTCTGCGAATCTTGGATTGTGTGATTGTGTGATTTTGTGATTCTGTGATTCTGTGATTCTGTGATTCTGTGATTCTGCGATTCTGCGATTCTGCGATTCTGCGATTCTGCGATTATGCGATTCAGCGATTCTTGGATTGTGTGATTGTGTGATTGTGTGATTCTGTGATTCTGTGATTGTGTGATTCTGTGATTCTGCGATTCAGCGATTGTGTGATTGTGTGATTGTGTGATTGTGTGATTGTGTGATTGTGTGATTGTGTGATTGTGTGATTGTGTGATGGTGTGATTGTGTTATTGTGTGTTTGTGTGATTGTGTGATTGTGTGATTGTGTGATTGTCTGATTGTGTGATTGTGTGATTGTGTGATTGTGTGATTGTGTGATTGTGTGATTGTGTGATTGTGTGATTGTGTGATTGTGTGATTGTGTGATTGTGTGATTGTGTGATTGTGTGATTGTGTGATTGTGTGATTGTGTGATTGTGTGATTGTGTGATTGTGTGATTGTGTGATTGTGTGATTGTGTGATTGTGTGATTGTGTGATTGTGTGATTGTGTGATTCTGCGATTCAGAGATTCTGCGATTCTGCGATTCAGCGATTCTGCGATTCGGCGATTCTGCGATTCCGCGATTCTGCGATTCTGCGATTTTGCGATTCTGCGATTCTGCGTTTCTGCGATTGCGGGATTGTTGGATTGTGTGATTGTGTGATTGTGTGATTCTGTGATTGTGTGATTGTGTGATTGTGTGATTGTGTGGTTGTGTGATTGTGTGATTTTGTGATTGTGCGATTGTGTGATTGTGTCGTAGTGTGATTTTGCGATTCTGCGATTCTGCGATTCTGCGATTCCGCGATACTGCGATTATGCGATTCTGCGATGCTGCGTTTCTGCGATTGTGGGATTGTGTGATTGTGTGATTGTGTGATTGTGTGATTGCGTGATTGTGTGATTGTGTGATTGTGTGGTTGTGTGATTGTGTGATTTTGTGATTGTGCGATTGTGTGATTGTGTGATTGTGTGATTGTGTGATTGTGTGATTGTGTGATTGTGTGATTGTGTGATTGTGTGATTGTGTGATTGAGTGATTGTGTGATTGTGTGATTGTGTGATTGTGTGATTGTGTGATTGTGTGATTGTGTGATTGTGTGATTGTGTGATTTTGTGATTGTGCGATTGTGTGCTTGTGTGATTGTGTCGTAGTGTGATTCTGCGATTCCGCGATTCTACGATTTTGCGATTCTGCGATTCTGCGTTTCTGCGATTGTGGGATTGTGGGATTGTGTGATTGTGTGATTGTGTGATTGTGTGATTGTGTGATTGTGTGATTGTGTGATTGTGTGATTGTGTGATTGTGTGATTGTGTGATTGTGTGATTGTGTGGTTGTGTGATTGTGTGATTTTGTGATTGTGCGATTGTGTGCTTGTGTGATTGTGTCGTAGTGTGATTCTGCGATTCCGCGATTCTGCGATTATGCGTTTCTGCGAATCTTGGATTGTGTGATTGTGTGATTTTGTGATTCTGTGATACTGTGATTCTGCGATTCTGCGATTCTGCGATTCTGCGATTATGCGATTCAGCGTCTCTTGGATTGTGTGATTGTGTTATTGTGTGATTCTGTGATTCTGTGATTCTGCGATTCTGCGATTGTGTGATTGTGTGATTGTGTGATTGTGTGATTGGGTGATTGTGTGATTGTGTGATTGTGTGATGGTGTGATGGTGTTATTGTGTGATTGTGTGATTGTGTGATTGTGTGATTGTGTGATTGTGTGATTGTGTGATTGTGTGATTGTGTGATTGTGTGATTGTGTGATTGTGTGATTATGTGATTGTGTGATTGTGTGATTGTGTGATGGTGTGATTGTGTTATTGTGTGATTGTGTGATTGTGTGATTGTGTGATTGTGTGATTGTGTGATTGTGTGATTGTGTGATTGTGTGATTGTGTGATTGTGTGATTGTGTGATTGTGTGATTGTGTGATTGTGTGATTGTGCGATTGTGTGCTTGTGTGATTGTGTCGTAGTGTGATTCTGCGATTCTGCGATTCTGCGATTATGCGTTTCTGCGATTCTCGGATTGTGTGATTGTGTGATTGTGTGATTCTGGGATTCTGTGATTCTGTGATTCTGTGATTCTGTGATTCTGTGATTCTGTGATTCTGTGATTCTGTGATTCTGTGATTCTGTGATTCTGTGATTCTGTGATTCTGTGATTCTGTGATTCTGTGATTCTGTGATTCTGTGATTCTGTGATTCTGTGATTCTGTGATTCTGTGATTCTGTGATTCTGTGATTCTGTGATTCTGTGATTCTGTGATTCTGTGATTCTGTGATTCTGTGATTCTGTGATTCTGTGATTCTGCGATTCTGCGATTGTGTGATTGTGTGATTGTGTGATTGTGTGATTGTGTGATTGTGTGTTTGTGTGATTGTGTGATTGTGTGATTGTGTGATTGTGTGATTGTGTGATTGTGTGATTGTGTGATTGTGTGATTGTGTGATTGTGTGGTTGTGTGATTGTGTGATTGTGTGATTGTGTGATTGGGTGATTGTGTGATTGTGTGATTGTGTGATTGTGTGATTGTGTCATTGTGTGATTCTGCGCTTCTGCGATTCTGCGATTCTGCGTTTCTGTGATTGTGGGACTGTGTGATTGTGTGATTTTGTGATTGTGCGATTGTGTTCTTGTGTGATTGTGTCGTAGTGTGATTCTGCGATTCCGCGATTCTGCGATTTTGCGATTCTGCGATTCTGCGTTTCTGCGATTGTGGGATTGTGCGATTGTGTGATTGTGTGATTGTGTGATTGTGTGATTGCGGGATTGTGGGATTGTGTGATTGTGTGATTGTGTGATTGTGTGATTGTGTGATTGTGTGATTGTGTGATTGTGTGGTTGTGTGATTGTGTGATTTTGTGATTGTGCGATTGTGTGATTGTGTCGTAGTGTGATTTTGCGATTCTGCGATTCTGCGATTCTGCGATTCCGCGATACTGCGATTATGCGATTCTGCGATGCTGCGTTTCTGCGATTGTGGGATTGTGTGATTGTGTGATTGTGTGATTGTGTGATTGCGTGATTGTGTGATTGTGTGATTGTGTGGTTGTGTGATTGTGTGATTTTGTGATTGTGCGATTGTGTGATTGTGTGATTGTGTGATTGTGTGATTGTGTGATTGTGTGATTGTGTGATTGTGTGATTGTGTGATTGAGTGATTGTGTGATTGTGTGATTGTGTGATTGTGTGATTGTGTGATTGTGTGATTGTGTGATTTTGTGATTGTGCGATTGTGTGCTTGTGTGATTGTGTCGTAGTGTGATTCTGCGATTCCGCGATTCTACGATTTTGCGATTCTGCGATTCTGCGTTTCTGCGATTGTGGGATTGTGGGATTGTGTGATTGTGTGATTGTGTGATTGTGTGATTGTGTGATTGTGTGATTGTGTGATTGTGTGATTGTGTGATTGTGTGATTGTGTGATTGTGTGATTGTGTGGTTGTGTGATTGTGTGATTTTGTGATTGTGCGATTGTGTGCTTGTGTGATTGTGTCGTAGTGTGATTCTGCGATTCCGCGATTCTGCGATTATGCGTTTCTGCGAATCTTGGATTGTGTGATTGTGTGATTTTGTGATTCTGTGATACTGTGATTCTGCGATTCTGCGATTCTGCGATTCTGCGATTATGCGATTCAGCGTCTCTTGGATTGTGTGATTGTGTTATTGTGTGATTCTGTGATTCTGTGATTGTGTGATTCTGTGATTCTGCGATTCTGCGATTGTGTGATTGTGTGATTGTGTGATTGTGTGATTGGGTGATTGTGTGATTGTGTGATTGTGTGATGGTGTGATGGTGTTATTGTGTGATTGTGTGATTGTGTGATTGTGTGATTGTGTGATTGTGTGATTGTGTGATTGTGTGATTGTGTGATTGTGTGTTTGTGTGATTGTGTGATTGTGTGATTGTGTGATTATGTGATTGTGTGATTGTGTGATTGTGTGATGGTGTGATTGTGTTATTGTGTGATTGTGTGATTGTGTGATTGTGTGATTGTGTGATTGTGTGATTGTGTGATTGTGTGATTGTGTGATTGTGTGATTGTGTGATTGTGTGATTGTGTGATTGTGTGATTGTGTGATTGTGTGATTGTGTGATTGTGCGATTGTGTGCTTGTGTGATTGTGTCGTAGTGTGATTCTGCGATTCTGCGATTCTGCGATTATGCGTTTCTGCGATTCTCGGATTGTGTGATTGTGTGATTGTGTGATTCTGGGATTCTGTGATTCTGTGATTCTGTGATTCTGTGATTCTGTGATTCTGTGATTCTGTGATTCTGTGATTCTGTGATTCTGTGATTCTGTGATTCTGTGATTCTGTGATTCTGTGATTCTGTGATTCTGTGATTCTGTGATTCTGTGATTCTGTGATTCTGTGATTCTGTGATTCTGTGATTCTGTGATTCTGTGATTCTGTGATTCTGTGATTCTGTGATTCTGTGATTCTGTGATTCTGTGATTCTGTGATTCTGTGATTCTGCGATTCTGCGATTGTGTGATTGTGTGATTGTGTGATTGTGTGATTGTGTGATTGTGTGATTGTGTGTTTGTGTGATTGTGTGATTGTGTGATTGTGTGATTGTGTGATTGTGTGATTGTGTGATTGTGTGATTGTGTGATTGTGTGATTGTGTGATTGTGTGATTGTGTGATTGTGTGATTGGGTGATTGTGTGATTGTGTGATTGTGTGATTGTGTGATTGTGTCATTGTGTGATTCAGCGCTTCTGCGATTATGCGTTTCTGCGAATCTTGGATTGTGTGATTGTGTGATTTTGTGATTCTGTGATTCTGTGATTCTGTGATTCTGCGATTCTGCGATTGTGTGATTGTGTGATTGTGTGATTGTGTGATTGTGTGATTGTGTGATTGTGTGATTGTGTGATGGTGTGATTGTGTTATTGTGTGATTGTGTGATTCTGTGATTCTGTGATTGTGTGATTCTGTGATTCTGCGATTCAGCGATTGTGTGGTTGTGTGATTGTGTGATTTTGTGATTGTGCGATTGTGTGCTTGTGTGATTGTGTCGTAGTGTGATTCTGCGATTCTGCGATTCTGCGATTATGCGTTTCTGCGAATCTTGGATTGTGTGATTGTGTGATTTTGTGATTCTGTGATTCTGTGATTCTGTGATTCTGCGATTCTGCGATTGTGTGATTGTGTGATTGTGTGATTGTGTGATTGTGTGATTGTGTGATTGTGTGATTGTGTGATTGTGTGATTGTGTGATTGTGTGATTGTGTGAATGTGTGATTGTGTGATTGTGTGATTGTGTCATTGTGTGATTCTGCGATTCTGCGATTCTGCGATTCTGCGATTCTCCGTTTCTGCGATTGTGGGATTGTGTGATTGTGTGATTGTGTGATTGTGTGATTGTGTCATTGTGCCATTGTGTCATTGTGCGATTATGTGATTCTGTGATTTTGTGGTTGTGTGATAGTGTGATTGTGTGTTTGTGTGATTGTGTGATTGTGTGATTGTGTGTTTGTGTGATTGTGTGATTGTGTGATTGTGTGATTCTGCGATTCTGCGGTTATGCGGTTCTGCGATTCTGCGAATCTGCGCTTCTGCGACTGTGTGATTGTGTGATTGTGTGATTGTGCCATTGTGTGATTCTGCGATTCTGCGATTCGGCGATTCTGCGATTCTGCGATTCTGCGATTGTGGGATTGTGGGATTGTGGGACTGTGTGATTGTGTGATTGTGTGATTGTGTGATTGTGTGATTTTGTGATTGTGCGATTGTGTTCTTGTGTGATTGTGTCGTAGTGTGATTCTGCGAATCCGCGATTCTGCGATTTTGCGATTCTGCGATTCTGCGTTTCTGCGATTGTGGGATTGTGTGATTGTGTGATTGTGTGATTGTGTGATTGCGTGATTGTGTGATTGTGTGGTTGTGTGATTGTGTGATTTTGTGATTGTGCGATTGTGTGATTGTGTGATTGTGTGATTGTGTGATTGTGTGATTGTGTGATTGAGTGATTGTGTGATTGTGTGATTGTGTGATTGTGTGATTGTGTGATTGTGTGATTGTGTGATTGTGTGATTGTGTGATTGTGTGATTGTGTGATTGTGTGATTGTGTGATTGTGTGATTGTGTGATTGTGTGATTGTGTGATTGTGTGATTGTGTGATTGTGCGATTGTGTGCTTGTGTGATTGTGTCGTAGTGTGATTCTGCGATTCTGCGATTCTGCGATTCTGCGATTCTGCGATTATGCGTTTCTGCGATTCTCGGATTGTGTGATTGTGTGATTGTGTGATTCTGGGATTCTGTGATTCTGTGATTCTGTGATTCTGTGATTCTGTGATTCTGTGATTCTGTGATTCTGTGATTCTGTGATTCTGCGATTCTGCGATTGTGTGATTGTGTGATTGTGTGATTGTGTGATTGTGTGATTGTGTGATTGTGTGATTGTGTGGTTGTGTGATTGTGTGATTGTGTGATTGTGTGATTGAGTGATTGTGTGATTGTGTGATTGTGTGATTGTGTGATTGTGTGATTGTGTGATTGTGTCATTGTGTGATTCTGCGCTTCTGCGATTCTGCGATTCTGCGTTTCTGCGATTGTGGGACTGTGTGATTGTGTGATTTTGTGATTGTGCGATTGTGTTCTTGTGTGATTGTGTCGTAGTGTGATTCTGCGATTCCGCGATTCTGCGATTTTGCGATTCTGCGATTCTGCGTTTCTGCGATTGTGGGATTGTGCGATTGTGTGATTGTGTGATTGTGTGATTGTGTGATTGTGTGATTGTGTGATTGTGTGATTGTGTGATTGTGTGATTGTGTGATTGTGTGATTGTGTGATTGTGTGATTGTGTGATTGTGTGATTGTGTGGTTGTGTGATTGTGTGATTTTGTGATTGTGCGATTGTGTGCTTGTGTGATTGTGTCGTAGTGTGATTCTGCGATTCTGCGATTCTGCGATTATGCGTTTCTGCGAATCTTGGATTGTGTGATTGTGTGATTTTGTGATTCTGTGATTCTGTGATTCTGTGATTCTGTGATTCTGCGATTCTGCGATTCTGCGATTCTGCGATTCTGCGATTATGCGATTCAGCGATTCTTGGATTGTGTGATTGTGTGATTGTGTGATTCTGTGATTCTGTGATTGTGTGATTCTGTGATTCTGCGATTCAGCGATTGTGTGATTGTGTGATTGTGTGATTGTGTGATTGTGTGATTGTGTGATTGTGTGATTGTGTGATGGTGTGATTGTGTTATTGTGTGTTTGTGTGATTGTGTGATTGTGTGATTGTGTGATTGTGTGATTGTGTGATTGTGTGATTGTGTGATTGTGTGATTGTGTGATTGTGTGATTGTGTGATTGTGTGATTGTGTGATTGTGTGATTGTGTGATTGTGTGATTGTGTGATTGTGTGATTGTGTGATTGTGTGATTGTGTGATTGTGTGATTGTGTGATTGTGTGATTGTGTGATTGTGTGATTGTGTGATTGTGTGATTCTGCGATTCAGAGATTCTGCGATTCTGCGATTCAGCGATTCTGCGATTCGGCGATTCTGCGATTCCGCGATTCTGCGATTCTGCGATTTTGCGATTCTGCGATTCTGCGTTTCTGCGATTGCGGGATTGTGGGATTGTGTGATTGTGTGATTGTGTGATTCTGTGATTGTGTGATTGTGTGATTGTGTGATTGTGTGGTTGTGTGATTGTGTGATTTTGTGATTGTGCGATTGTGTGATTGTGTCGTAGTGTGATTTTGCGATTCTGCGATTCTGCGATTCTGCGATTCCGCGATACTGCGATTATGCGATTCTGCGATGCTGCGTTTCTGCGATTGTGGGATTGTGTGATTGTGTGATTGTGTGATTGTGTGATTGCGTGATTGTGTGATTGTGTGATTGTGTGGTTGTGTGATTGTGTGATTTTGTGATTGTGCGATTGTGTGATTGTGTGATTGTGTGATTGTGTGATTGTGTGATTGTGTGATTGTGTGATTGTGTGATTGTGTGATTGAGTGATTGTGTGATTGTGTGATTGTGTGATTGTGTGATTGTGTGATTGTGTGATTGTGTGATTGTGTGATTGTGTGATTTTGTGATTGTGCGATTGTGTGCTTGTGTGATTGTGTCGTAGTGTGATTCTGCGATTCCGCGATTCTACGATTTTGCGATTCTGCGATTCTGCGTTTCTGCGATTGTGGGATTGTGGGATTGTGTGATTGTGTGATTGTGTGATTGTGTGATTGTGTGATTGTGTGATTGTGTGATTGTGTGATTGTGTGATTGTGTGATTGTGTGATTGTGTGATTGTGTGATTGTGTGGTTGTGTGATTGTGTGATTTTGTGATTGTGCGATTGTGTGCTTGTGTGATTGTGTCGTAGTGTGATTCTGCGATTCCGCGATTCTGCGATTATGCGTTTCTGCGAATCTTGGATTGTGTGATTGTGTGATTTTGTGATTCTGTGATACTGTGATTCTGCGATTCTGCGATTCTGCGATTATGCGATTCAGCGTCTCTTGGATTGTGTGATTGTGTTATTGTGTGATTCTGTGATTCTGTGATTGTGTGATTCTGTGATTCTGCGATTCTGCGATTGTGTGATTGTGTGATTGTGTGATTGTGTGATTGGGTGATTGTGTGATTGTGTGATTGTGTGATGGTGTGATGGTGTTATTGTGTGATTGTGTGATTGTGTGATTGTGTGATTGTGTGATTGTGTGATTGTGTGATTGTGTGATTGTGTGATTGTGTGATTGTGTGATTGTGTGATTGTGTGATTATGTGATTGTGTGATTGTGTGATTGTGTGATGGTGTGATTGTGTTATTGTGTGATTGTGTGATTGTGTGATTGTGTGATTGTGTGATTGTGTGATTGTGTGATTGTGTGATTGTGTGATTGTGTGATTGTGTGATTGTGCGATTGTGTGCTTGTGTGATTGTGTCGTAGTGTGATTCTGCGATTCTGCGATTCTGCGATTATGCGTTTCTGCGATTCTCGGATTGTGTGATTGTGTGATTGTGTGATTCTGGGATTCTGTGATTCTGTGATTCTGTGATTCTGTGATTCTGTGATTCTGTGATTCTGTGATTCTGTGATTCTGTGATTCTGTGATTCTGTGATTCTGTGATTCTGTGATTCTGTGATTCTGTGATTCTGTGATTCTGTGATTCTGTGATTCTGTGATTCTGTGATTCTGTGATTCTGTGATTCTGCGATTCTGCGATTGTGTGATTGTGTGATTGTGTGATTGTGTGATTGTGTGATTGTGTGATTGTGTGTTTGTGTGATTGTGTGATTGTGTGATTGTGTGATTGTGTGATTGTGTGATTGTGTGATTGTGTGATTGTGTGATTGTGTGATTGTGTGATTGTGTGATTGTGTGATTGTGTGATTGTGTGATTGTGTGATTGTGTGATTGGGTGATTGTGTGATTGTGTGATTGTGTGATTGTGTGATTGTGTCATTGTGTGATTCTGCGCTTCTGCGATTCTGCGATTCTGCGTTTCTGTGATTGTGGGACTGTGTGATTGTGTGATTTTGTGATTGTGCGATTGTGTTCTTGTGTGATTGTGTCGTAGTGTGATTCTGCGATTCCGCGATTCTGCGATTTTGCGATTCTGCGATTCTGCGTTTCTGCGATTGTGGGATTGTGCGATTGTGTGATTGTGTGATTGTGTGATTGTGTGATTGCGGGATTGTGGGATTGTGTGATTGTGTGATTGTGTGATTGTGTGATTGTGTGATTGTGTGATTGTGTGATTGTGTGGTTGTGTGATTGTGTGATTTTGTGATTGTGCGATTGTGTGATTGTGTCGTAGTGTGATTTTGCGATTCTGCGATTCTGCGATTCTGCGATTCCGCGATACTGCGATTATGCGATTCTGCGATGCTGCGTTTCTGCGATTGTGGGATTGTGTGATTGTGTGATTGTGTGATTGTGTGATTGCGTGATTGTGTGATTGTGTGATTGTGTGGTTGTGTGATTGTGTGATTTTGTGATTGTGCGATTGTGTGATTGTGTGATTGTGTGATTGTGTGATTGTGTGATTGTGTGATTGTGTGATTGTGTGATTGTGTGATTGAGTGATTGTGTGATTGTGTGATTGTGTGATTGTGTGATTGTGTGATTGTGTGATTGTGTGATTGTGTGATTGTGTGATTGGGTGATTGTGTGATTGTGTGATTGTGTGATTGTGTGATTGTGTCATTGTGTGATTCAGCGCTTCTGCGATTATGCGTTTCTGCGAATCTTGGATTGTGTGATTGTGTGATTTTGTGATTCTGTGATTCTGTGATTCTGTGATTCTGCGATTCTGCGATTGTGTGATTGTGTGATTGTGTGATTGTGTGATTGTGTGATTGTGTGATTGTGTGATTGTGTGATGGTGTGATTGTGTTATTGTGTGATTGTGTGATTCTGTGATTCTGTGATTGTGTGATTCTGTGATTCTGCGATTCAGCGATTGTGTGGTTGTGTGATTGTGTGATTTTGTGATTGTGCGATTGTGTGCTTGTGTGATTGTGTCGTAGTGTGATTCTGCGATTCTGCGATTCTGCGATTATGCGTTTCTGCGAATCTTGGATTGTGTGATTGTGTGATTTTGTGATTCTGTGATTCTGTGATTCTGTGATTCTGCGATTCTGCGATTGTGTGATTGTGTGATTGTGTGATTGTGTGATTGTGTGATTGTGTGATTGTGTGATTGTGTGATTGTGTGATTGTGTGAATGTGTGATTGTGTGATTGTGTGATTGTGTCATTGTGTGATTCTGCGATTCTGCGATTCTGCGATTCTGCGATTCTCCGTTTCTGCGATTGTGGGATTGTGTGATTGTGTGATTGTGTGATTGTGTGATTGTGTCATTGTGCCATTGTGTCATTGTGCGATTATGTGATTCTGTGATTTTGTGGTTGTGTGATAGTGTGATTGTGTGTTTGTGTGATTGTGTGATTGTGTGATTGTGTGTTTGTGTGATTGTGTGATTGTGTGATTGTGTGATTCTGCGATTCTGCGGTTATGCGGTTCTGCGATTCTGCGAATCTGCGCTTCTGCGACTGTGTGATTGTGTGATTGTGTGATTGTGCCATTGTGTGATTCTGCGATTCTGCGATTCGGCGATTCTGCGATTCTGCGATTCTGCGATTGTGGGATTGTGGGATTGTGGGACTGTGTGATTGTGTGATTGTGTGATTGTGTGATTGTGTGATTTTGTGATTGTGCGATTGTGTTCTTGTGTGATTGTGTCGTAGTGTGATTCTGCGAATCCGCGATTCTGCGATTTTGCGATTCTGCGATTCTGCGTTTCTGCGATTGTGGGATTGTGTGATTGTGTGATTGTGTGATTGTGTGATTGCGTGATTGTGTGATTGTGTGGTTGTGTGATTGTGTGATTTTGTGATTGTGCGATTGTGTGATTGTGTGATTGTGTGATTGTGTGATTGTGTGATTGTGTGATTGAGTGATTGTGTGATTGTGTGATTGTGTGATTGTGTGATTGTGTGATTGTGTGATTGTGTGATTGTGTGATTGTGTGATTGTGTGATTGTGTGATTGTGTGATTGTGTGATTGTGTGATTGTGTGATTGTGTGATTGTGTGATTGTGTGATTGTGTGATTGTGCGATTGTGTGCTTGTGTGATTGTGTCGTAGTGTGATTCTGCGATTCTGCGATTCTGCGATTCTGCGATTCTGCGATTATGCGTTTCTGCGATTCTCGGATTGTGTGATTGTGTGATTGTGTGATTCTGGGATTCTGTGATTCTGTGATTCTGTGATTCTGTGATTCTGTGATTCTGTGATTCTGTGATTCTGTGATTCTGTGATTCTGCGATTCTGCGATTGTGTGATTGTGTGATTGTGTGATTGTGTGATTGTGTGATTGTGTGATTGTGTGATTGTGTGGTTGTGTGATTGTGTGATTGTGTGATTGTGTGATTGAGTGATTGTGTGATTGTGTGATTGTGTGATTGTGTGATTGTGTGATTGTGTGATTGTGTCATTGTGTGATTCTGCGCTTCTGCGATTCTGCGATTCTGCGTTTCTGCGATTGTGGGACTGTGTGATTGTGTGATTTTGTGATTGTGCGATTGTGTTCTTGTGTGATTGTGTCGTAGTGTGATTCTGCGATTCCGCGATTCTGCGATTTTGCGATTCTGCGATTCTGCGTTTCTGCGATTGTGGGATTGTGCGATTGTGTGATTGTGTGATTGTGTGATTGTGTGATTGTGTGATTGTGTGATTGTGTGATTGTGTGATTGTGTGATTGTGTGATTGTGTGATTGTGTGATTGTGTGATTGTGTGATTGTGTGTTTGTGTGATTGTGTGATTGTGTGATTGTGTGATTGTGTGATTGTGTGATTGTGTGATTGTGTGATTGTGTGATTGTGTGATTGTGTGATTGTGTGATTGTGTGATTGTGTGATTGTGTGATTGTGTGATTGTGTGATTGGGTGATTGTGTGATTGTGTGATTGTGTGATTGTGTGATTGTGTGATTGTGTGATTGTGTGATTGTGTGATTGTGTGATTGTGTGATTGTGTGATTGTGTGATTCTGCGATTCAGAGATTCTGCGATTCTGCGATTCAGCGATTCTGCGATTCGGCGATTCTGCGATTCCGCGATTCTGCGATTCTGCGATTTTGCGATTCTGCGATTCTGCGTTTCTGCGATTGCGGGATTGTGGGATTGTGTGATTGTGTGATTGTGTGATTCTGTGATTGTGTGATTGTGTGATTGTGTGATTGTGTGGTTGTGTGATTGTGTGATTTTGTGATTGTGCGATTGTGTGATTGTGTCGTAGTGTGATTTTGCGATTCTGCGATTCTGCGATTCTGCGATTCCGCGATACTGCGATTATGCGATTCTGCGATGCTGCGTTTCTGCGATTGTGGGATTGTGTGATTGTGTGATTGTGTGATTGTGTGATTGCGTGATTGTGTGATTGTGTGATTGTGTGGTTGTGTGATTGTGTGATTTTGTGATTGTGCGATTGTGTGATTGTGTGATTGTGTGATTGTGTGATTGTGTGATTGTGTGATTGTGTGATTGTGTGATTGTGTGATTGAGTGATTGTGTGATTGTGTGATTGTGTGATTGTGTGATTGTGTGATTGTGTGATTGTGTGATTGTGTGATTGTGTGATTTTGTGATTGTGCGATTGTGTGCTTGTGTGATTGTGTCGTAGTGTGATTCTGCGATTCCGCGATTCTACGATTTTGCGATTCTGCGATTCTGCGTTTCTGCGATTGTGGGATTGTGGGATTGTGTGATTGTGTGATTGTGTGATTGTGTGATTGTGTGATTGTGTGATTGTGTGATTGTGTGATTGTGTGATTGTGTGATTGTGTGATTGTGTGATTGTGTGATTGTGTGGTTGTGTGATTGTGTGATTTTGTGATTGTGCGATTGTGTGCTTGTGTGATTGTGTCGTAGTGTGATTCTGCGATTCCGCGATTCTGCGATTATGCGTTTCTGCGAATCTTGGATTGTGTGATTGTGTGATTTTGTGATTCTGTGATACTGTGATTCTGCGATTCTGCGATTCTGCGATTATGCGATTCAGCGTCTCTTGTATTGTGTGATTGTGTTATTGTGTGATTCTGTGATTCTGTGATTGTGTGATTCTGTGATTCTGCGATTCTGCGATTGTGTGATTGTGTGATTGTGTGATTGTGTGATTGGGTGATTGTGTGATTGTGTGATTGTGTGATGGTGTGATGGTGTTATTGTGTGATTGTGTGATTGTGTGATTGTGTGATTGTGTGATTGTGTGATTGTGTGATTGTGTGATTGTGTGATTGTGTGATTGTGTGATTGTGTGATTGTGTGATTGTGTGATTATGTGATTGTGTGATTGTGTGATTGTGTGATGGTGTGATTGTGTTATTGTGTGATTGTGTGATTGTGTGATTGTGTGATTGTGTGATTGTGTGATTGTGTGATTGTGTGATTGTGTGATTGTGTGATTGTGTGATTGTGCGATTGTGTGCTTGTGTGATTGTGTCGTAGTGTGATTCTGCGATTCTGCGATTCTGCGATTATGCGTTTCTGCGATTCTCGGATTGTGTGATTGTGTGATTGTGTGATTCTGGGATTCTGTGATTCTGTGATTCTGTGATTCTGTGATTCTGTGATTCTGTGATTCTGTGATTCTGTGATTCTGTGATTCTGTGATTCTGTGATTCTGTGATTCTGTGATTCTGTGATTCTGTGATTCTGTGATTCTGTGATTCTGTGATTCTGTGATTCTGTGATTCTGTGATTCTGTGATTCTGTGATTCTGTGATTCTGTGATTCTGCGATTCTGCGATTGTGTGATTGTGTGATTGTGTAATTGTGTGATTGTGTGATTGTGTGATTGTGTGTTTGTGTGATTGTGTGATTGTGTGATTGTGTGATTGTGTGATTGTGTGATTGTGTGATTGTGTGATTGTGTGATTGTGTGATTGTGTGATTGTGTGATTGTGTGATTGTGTGATTGTGTGATTGTGTGATTGTGTGATTGGGTGATTGTGTGATTGTGTGATTGTGTGATTGTGTCATTGTGTGATTCTGCGCTTCTGCGATTCTGCGATTCTGCGTTTCTGTGATTGTGGGACTGTGTGATTGTGTGATTTTGTGATTGTGCGATTGTGTTCTTGTGTGATTGTGTCGTAGTGTGATTCTGCGATTCCGCGATTCTGCGATTTTGCGATTCTGCGATTCTGCGTTTCTGCGATTGTGGGATTGTGCGATTGTGTGATTGTGTGATTGTGTGATTGTGTGATTGCGGGATTGTGGGATTGTGTGATTGTGTGATTGTGTGATTGTGTGATTGTGTGATTGTGTGATTGTGTGATTGTGTGGTTGTGTGATTGTGTGATTTTGTGATTGTGCGATTGTGTGATTGTGTCGTAGTGTGATTTTGCGATTCTGCGATTCTGCGATTCTGCGATTCCGCGATACTGCGATTATGCGATTCTGCGATGCTGCGTTTCTGCGATTGTGGGATTGTGTGATTGTGTGATTGTGTGATTGTGTGATTGCGTGATTGTGTGATTGTGTGATTGTGTGGTTGTGTGATTGTGTGATTTTGTGATTGTGCGATTGTGTGATTGTGTGATTGTGTGATTGTGTGATTGTGTGATTGTGTGATTGTGTGATTGTGTGATTGTGTGATTGAGTGATTGTGTGATTGTGTGATTGTGTGATTGTGTGATTGTGTGATTGTGTGATTGTGTGATTGTGTGATTGTGTGATTGTGTGATTTTGTGATTGTGCGATTGTGTGCTTGTGTGATTGTGTCGTAGTGTGATTCTGCGATTCCGCGATTCTACGATTTTGCGATTCTGCGATTCTGCGTTTCTGCGATTGTGGGATTGTGGGATTGTGTGATTGTGTGATTGTGTGATTGTGTGATTGTGTGATTGTGTGATTGTGTGATTGTGTGATTGTGTGATTGTGTGATTGTGTGATTGTGTGATTGTGTGATTGTGTGGTTGTGTGATTGTGTGATTTTGTGATTGTGCGATTGTGTGCTTGTGTGATTGTGTCGTAGTGTGATTCTGCGATTCCGCGATTCTGCGATTATGCGTTTCTGCGAATCTTGGATTGTGTGATTGTGTGATTTTGTGATTCTGTGATACTGTGATTCTGCGATTCTGCGATTCTGCGATTCTGCGATTATGCGATTCAGCGTCTCTTGGATTGTGTGATTGTGTTATTGTGTGATTCTGTGATTCTGTGATTGTGTGATTCTGTGATTCTGCGATTCTGCGATTGTGTGATTGTGTGATTGTGTGATTGTGTGATTGGGTGATTGTGTGATTGTGTGATTGTGTGATTGTGTGATGGTGTGATGGTGTTATTGTGTGATTGTGTGATTGTGTGATTGTGTGATTGTGTGATTGTGTGATTGTGTGATTGTGTGATTGTGTGATTGTGTGATTATGTGATTGTGTGATTGTGTGATTGTGTGATGGTGTGATTGTGTTATTGTGTGATTGTGTGATTGTGTGATTGTGTGATTGTGTGATTGTGTGATTGTGTGATTGTGTGATTGTGTGATTGTGTGATTGTGTGATTGTGTGATTGTGTGATTGTGTGATTGTGTGATTGTGCGATTGTGTGCTTGTGTGATTGTGTCGTAGTGTGATTCTGCGATTCTGCGATTCTGCGATTATGCGTTTCTGCGATTCTCGGATTGTGTGATTGTGTGATTGTGTGATTCTGGGATTCTGTGATTCTGTGATTCTGTGATTCTGTGATTCTGTGATTCTGCGATTCTGCGATTGTGTGATTGTGTGATTGTGTGATTGTGTGATTGTGTGATTGTGTGATTGTGTGTTTGTGTGATTGTGTGATTGTGTGATTGTGTGATTGTGTGATTGTGTGATTGTGTGATTGTGTGATTGTGTGATTGTGTGATTGTGTGATTGTGTGATTGTGTGATTGTGTGATTGTGTGATTGTGTGATTGGGTGATTGTGTGATTGTGTGATTGTGTGATTGTGTGATTGTGTCATTGTGTGATTCTGCGCTTCTGCGATTCTGCGATTCTGCGTTTCTGTGATTGTGGGACTGTGTGATTGTGTGATTTTGTGATTGTGCGATTGTGTTCTTGTGTGATTGTGTCGTAGTGTGATTCTGCGATTCCGCGATTCTGCGATTTTGCGATTCTGCGATTCTGCGATTATGCGTTTCTGCGAATCTTGGATTGTGTGATTGTGTGATTTTGTGATTCTGTGATTCTGTGATTCTGTGATTCTGTGATTCTGCGATTCTGCGATTCTGCGATTCTGCGATTCTGCGATTATGCGATTCAGCGATTCTTGGATTGTGTGATTGTGTGATTGTGTGATTCTGTGATTCTGTGATTGTGTGATTCTGCGATTCTGCGATTCAGCGATTGTGTGATTGTGTGATTGTGTGATTGTGTGATTGTGTGATGGTGTGATTGTGTTATTGTGTGTTTGTGTGATTGTGTGATTGTGTGATTGTGTGATTGTGTGATTGTGTGATTGTGTGATTGTGTGATTGTGTGATTGTGTGATTGTGTGATTGTGTGATTGTGTGATTGTGTGATTGTGTGATTGTGTGATTGTGTGATTGTGTGATTGTGTGATTGTGTGATTGTGTGATTGTGTGATTGTGTGATTGTGTGATTGTGTGATTGTGTGATTGTGTGATTGTGTGATTGTGTGATTGTGTGATTGTGTGATTGTGTGATTGTGTGATTGTGTGATTGTGTGATTGTGTGATTGTGTGATTGTGTGATTGTGTGATTGTGTGATTCTGCGATTCAGAGATTCTGCGATTCTGCGATTCAGCGATTCTGCGATTCGGCGATTCTGCGATTCCGCGATTCTGCGATTTTGCGATTCTGCGATTCTGCGTTTCTGCGATTGCGGGATTGTGGGATTGTGTGATTGTGTGATTGTGTGATTGTGTGATTGTGTGATTGTGTGATTGTGTGGTTGTGTGATTGTGTGATTTTGTGATTGTGCGATTGTGTGATTGTGTCGTAGTGTGATTTTGCGATTCTGCGATTCTGCGATTCTGCGATTCCGCGATACTGCGATTATGCGATTCTGCGATGCTGCGTTTCTGCGATTGTGGGATTGTGTGATTGTGTGATTGTGTGATTGTGTGATTGCGTGATTGTGTGATATGTGTGGTTGTGTGATTGTGTGATTTTGTGATTGTGCGATTGTGTGATTGTGTGATTGTGTGATTGTGTGATTGTGTGATTGTGTGATTGTGTGATTGTGTGATTGTGTGATTGAGTGATTGTGTGATTGTGTGATTGTGTGATTGTGTGATTGTGTGATTGTGTGATTGTGTGATTGTGTGATTGTGTGATTGTGTGATTGTGTGATTCTGCGTTTCTGCGATTGTGGGATTGTGTGATTGTCTGATTGTGTGATTGTGTCATTGTGTCATTGTGTCATTGTGCGATTATGTGATTCTGTGATTTTGTGGTTGTGTGATAGTGTGATGGTGTGTTTGTATGATTGTGTGATTGTGTGATTGTGTGTTTGTGTGATTGTGTGATTGTGTGATTCTGCGATTCTGCGGTTATGCGGTTCTGCGATTGTGGGATTGTGTGATTGTGTGATTGTGTGATTGTGTGATTGTGTGATTGTGTGATTGTGTGATTGTGTGATTGTGTGATTGTGTGATTGTGTGATTGTGTGATTGTGTGATTGTGTGATTGTGTGGTTGTGTGATTGTGTGATTTTGTGATTGTGCGATTGTGTGCTTGTGTGATTGTGTCGTAGTGTGATTCTGCGATTCCGCGATTCTGCGATTATGCGTTTCTGCGAATCTTGGATTGTGTGATTGTGTGATTTTGTGATTCTGTGATTCTGTGATTCTGCGATTCTGCGATTCTGCGATTCTGCGATTCTGCGATTATGCGATTCAGCGATTCTTGGATTGTGTGATTGTGTGATTGTGTGATTGTGTGATTCTGTGATTCTGTAATTGTGTGATTCTGTGATTCAGCGATTCTTGGATTGTGTGATTGTGTGATTGTGTGATTCTGTGATTGTGTGATTCTGTGATTCTGCGATTCTGCGATTGTGTGATTGTGTGATTGTGTGATTGTGTGATTGTGTGATTGTGTGATTGTGTGATTGTGTGATTGTGTGATGGTGTGATTGTGTTATTGTGTGATTGTGTGATTCTGTGATTCTGTGATTGTGTGATTCTGTGATTCTGCGATTCAGCGATTGTGTGGTTGTGTGATTGTGTGATTTTGTGATTGTGCGATTGTGTGCTTGTGTGATTGTGTCGTAGTGTGATTCTGCGATTCTGCGATTCTGCGATTATGCGTTTCTGCGAATCTTGGATTGTGTGATTGTGTGATTTTGTGATTCTGTGATTCTGTGATTCTGTGATTCTGTGATTCTGCGATTCTGCGATTCTGCGATTCTGCGATTATGCGATTCAGCGATTCTTGGATTGTGTGATTGTGTGATTCTGTGATTCTGTGATTGTGTGATTCTGTGATTCTGCGATTCAGCGATTGTGTGATTGTGTGATTGTGTGATTGTGTGATTGTGTGATTGTGTGATTGTGTGATGGTGTGATTGTGTTATTGTGTGTTTGTGTGACTGTGTGATTGTGTGATTGTGTGATTGTGTGATTGTGTGATTGTGTGATTGTGTGATTGTGTGATTGTGTGATTGTGTGATTGTGTGATTGTGTGATTGTGTGATTGTGTGATTGTGTGATTGTGTGATTGTGTGATTGTGTGATTGTGTGATTGTGTGATTGTGTGATTGTGTGATTGTGTGATTGTGTGATTGTGTGATTGTGTGATTGTGTGATTGTGTGATTGTGTGATTGTGTGATTGTGTGATTCTGCGATTCAGAGATTCTGCGATTCTGCGATTCAGCGATTCTGCGATTCGGCGATTCCGCGATTCTGCGATTTTGCGATTCTGCGATTCTGCGTTTCTGCGATTGCGGGATTGTGGGATTGTGTGATTGTGTGATTGTGTGATTGTGTGATTGTGTGATTGTGTGATTGTGTGGTTGTGTGATTGTGTGATTTTGTGATTGTGCGATTGTGTGATTGTGTCGTAGTGTGATTTTGCGATTCTGCGATTCTGCGATTCTGCGATTCCGCGATACTGCGATTATGCGATTCTGCGATGCTGCGTTTCTGCGATTGTGGGATTGTGTGATTGTGTGATTGTGTGATTGTGTGATTGCGTGATTGTGTGATTGTGTGGTTGTGTGATTGTGTGATTTTGTGATTGTGCGATTGTGCGATTGTGTGATTGTGTGATTGTGTGATTGTGTGATTGTGTGATTGTGTGATTGTGTGATTGAGTGATTGTGTGATTGTGTGATTGTGTGATTGTGTGATTGTGTGATTGTGTGATTGTGTGATTGTGTGATTGTGTGATTGTGTGATTTTGTGATTGTGCGATTGTGTGCTTGTGTGATTGTGTCGTAGTGTGATTCTGCGATTCCGCGATTCTGCGATTATGCGTTTCTGCGTCTCTTGGATTGTGTGATTGTGTGATTGTGTGATTCTGTGATTCTGTGATTGTGTGATTCTGTGATTCAGCGATTCTTGGATTGTGTGATTGTGTGATTGTGTGATTCTGTGATTCTGTGATTCTGTGATTGTGTGATTGTGTGATTCTGTGATTCTGCGATTCTGCGGTTATGCGGTTCTGCGATTCTGCGAATCTGCGCTTCTGCGACTGTGTGATTGTGTGATTGTGTGATTGTGCCATTGTGTGATTCTGCGATTCTGCGATTCGGCGATTCTGCGATTCTGCGATTCTGCGATTGTGGGATTGTGGGATTGTGGGACTGTGTGATTGTGTGATTGTGTGATTGTGTGATTGTGTGATTTTGTGATTGTGCGATTGTGTTCTTGTGTGATTGTGTCGTAGTGTGATTCTGCGAATCCGCGATTCTGCGATTTTGCGATTCTGCGATTCTGCGTTTCTGCGATTGTGGGATTGTGCGATTGTGTGATTGTGTGATTGTGTGATTGTGTGATTGTGTGATTGTGTGATTGTGTGATTGTGTGATTGTGTGGTTGTGTGATTGTGTGATTTTGTGATTGTGCGATTGTGTGCTTGTGTGATTGTGTCGTAGTGTGATTCTGCGATTCTGCGATTCTGCGATTATGCGTTTCTGCGATTCTCGGATTGTGTGATTGTGTGATTGTGTGATTGTGTGATTGTGTGATTGTGTGATTGTGTGATTGTGTGATTGTGTGATTGTGTGGTTGTGTGATTGTGTGATTTTGTGATTATGCGATTGTGTGCTTGTGTGATTGTGTCGTAGTGTGATTCTGCGATTCCGCGATTCTGCGATTATGCGTTTCTGCGAATCTTGGATTGTGTGATTGTGTGATTTTGTGATTCTGTGATTCTGTGATTCTGCGATTCTGCGATTCTGCGATTCTGCGATTATGCGATTCAGCGATTCTTGGATTGTATGATGGTGTGATTGTGTTATTGTGTGATTGTGTGATTGTGTGATTGTGTGATTGTGTGATTGTGTGATTGTGTGATTGTGTGATTGTGTGATTGTGTGATTGTGTGATTGTGTGATTGTGTGATTGTGTGATTGTGTGATTGTGTGATTGTGAGATTGTGTGATTGTGTGATTGTGTGATTGTGTCATTGTGTGATTCTGCGATTCTGCGATTCTGCGATTCTGCGTTTCTGCGATTGTGGGATTGTGTGATTGTGTGATTGTGTGATTGTGTGATTGTGTGATTGTGCCATTGTGTCATTGTGCGATTATGTGATTCTGTGATTTTGTGGTTGTGTGATAGTGTGATTGTGTATTTGTGTGATTGTGTGATTGTGTGATTGTGTGATTGTGTGATTGTGTGATTGTGTGATTGTGTGATTGTGTGATTGTGTGATTGTGTGATTGTGTGATTGTGTGATTGTGTGATTGTGTGATTGTGTGATTGTGTGATTGTGTGATTGTGTGATTGTGTGATTGTGTGATTGTGTGATTGTGTCATTGTGTGATTCTGCGCTTCTGCGATTCTGCGATTCTGCGTTTCTGCGATTGTGGGACTGTGTGATTGTGTGATTTTGTGATTGTGCGATTGTGTCCTTGTGTGATTGTGTCGTAGTGTGATTCTGCGATTCCGCGATTCTGCGATTTTGCGATTCTGCGATTCTGCGTTTCTGCGATTGTGGGATTGTGCGATTGTGTGATTGTGTGATTGTGTGATTGTGTGATTGTGTGATTGTGTGATTGTGTGATTGTGTGATTGTGTGATTGTGTGATTGTGTGATTGTGTGATTGTGTGATTGTGTGATTGTGTGGTTGTGTGATTGTGTGATTTTGTGATTGTGCGATTGTGTGCTTGTGTGATTGTGTCGTAGTGTGATTCTGCGATTCTGCGATTCTGCGATTATGCGTTTCTGCGAATCTTGGATTGTGTGATTGTGTGATTTTGTGATTCTGTGATTCTGTGATTCTGTGATTCTGCGATTCTGCGATTCTGCGATTCTGCGATTCTGCGATTCTGCGATTATGCGATTCAGCGATTCTTGGATTGTGTGATTGTGTGATTGTGTGATTCTGTGATTCTGCGATTCAGCGATTGTGTGATTGTGTGATTGTGTGATTGTGTGATTGTGTGATTGTGTGATTGTGTGATTGTGTGATGGTGTGATTGTGTTATTGTGTGTTTGTGTGATTGTGTGATTGTGTGATTGTGTGATTGTGTGATTGTGTGATTGTGTGATTGTGTGATTGTGTGATTGTGTGATTGTGTGATTGTGTGATTGTGTGATTCTGCGATTCAGAGATTCTGCGATTCTGCGATTCAGCGATTCTGCGATTCGGCGATTCTGCGATTCCGCGATTCTGCGATTTTGCGATTCTGCGATTCTGCGTTTCTGCGATTGCGGGATTGTGGGATTGTGTGATTGTGTGATTGTGTGATTGTGTGATTGTGTGATTGTGTGATTGTGTGATTGTGTGATTGTGTGATTGTGTGGTTGTGTGATTGTGTGATTTTGTGATTGTGCGATTGTGTGATTGTGTCGTAGTGTGATTTTGCGATTCTGCGATTCTGCGATTCTGCGATTCCGCGATACTGCGATTATGCGATTCTGCGATGCTGCGTTTCTGCGATTGTGGGATTGTGTGATTGTGTGATTGTGTGATTGTGTGATTGCGTGATTGTGTGATTGTGTGGTTGTGTGATTGTGTGATTTTGTGATTGTGCGATTGTGTGATTGTGTGATTGTGTGATTGTGTGATTGTGTGATTGTGTGATTGTGTGATTGTGTGATTGTGTGATTGTGTGATTGTGTGATTGAGTGATTGTGTGATTTTGTGATTGTGCGATTGTGTGCTTGTGTGATTGTGTCGTAGTGTGATTCTGCGATTCCGCGATTCTACGATTTTGCGATTCTGCGATTCTGCGTTTCTGCGATTGTGGGATTGTGGGATTGTGTGATTGTGTGATTGTGTGATTGTGTGATTGTGTGATTGTGTGGTTGTGTGATTGTGTGATTTTGTGATTGTGCGATTGTGTGCTTGTGTGATTGTGTCGTAGTGTGATTCTGCGATTCTGCGATTCTGCGATTATGCGTTTCTGCGAATCTTGGATTGTGTGATTGTGTGATTTTGTGATTCTGTGATTCTGTGATTCTGTGATTCTGTGATTCTGCGATTCTGCGATTCTGCGATTCTGCGATTCTGCGATTCTGCGATTATGCGATTCTTGGATTGTGTGATTGTGTGATTGTGTGATTCTGTGATTCTGTGATTGTGTGATTCTGTGATTCTGCGATTCAGCGATTGTGTGATTGTGTGATTGTGTGATTGTGTGATTGTGTGATTGTGTGATTGTGTGATTGTGTGATTGTGTGATGGTGTGATTGTGTTATTGTGTGTTTGTGTGATTGTGTGATTGTGTGATTGTGTGATTGTGTGATTGTGTGATTGTGTGATTGTGTGATTGTGTGATTGTGTGATTGTGTGATTCTGCGATTCAGAGATTCTGCGATTCTGCGATTCAGCGATTCTGCGATTCGGCGATTCTGCGATTCCGCGATTCTGCGATTTTGCGATTCTGCGATTCTGCGTTTCTGCGATTGCGGGATTGTGGGATTGTGTGATTGTGTGATTGTGTGATTGTGTGAATGTGTGATTGTGTGATTGTGTGATTGTGTGATTGTGTGATTGTGTGATTGTGTGATTGTGTGATTGTGTGATTGTGTGGTTGTGTGATTGTGTGATTTTGTGATTGTGCGATTGTGTGATTGTGTCGTAGTGTGATTTTGCGATTCTGCGATTCTGCGATTCTGCGATTCCGCGATACTGCGATTATGCGATTCTGCGATGCTGCGTTTCTGCGATTGTGGGATTGTGTGATTGTGTGATTGTGTGATTGTGTGATTGCGTGATTGTGTGATTGTGTGGTTGTGTGATTGTGTGATTTTGTGATTGTGCGATTGTGTGATTGTGTGATTGTGTGATTGTGTGATTGTGTGATTGTGTGATTGTGTGATTGTGTGATTGTGTGATTGTGTGATTGAGTGATTGTGTGATTTTGTGATTGTGCGATTGTGTGCTTGTGTGATTGTGTCGTAGTGTGATTCTGCGATTCCGCGATTCTACGATTTTGCGATTCAGCGATTCTGCGTTTCTGCGATTGTGGGATTGTGGGATTGTGTGATTGTGTGATTGTGTGATTGTGTGATTGTGTGATTGTGTGATTGTGTGATTGTGTGATTGTGTGATTGTGTGATTGTGTGATTGTGTGATTGTGTGGTTGTGTGATTGTGTGATTTTGTGATTGTGCGATTGTGTGCTTGTGTTATTGTGTCGTAGTGTGATTCTGCGATTCCGCGATTCTGCGATTATGCGTTTCTGCGAATCTTGGATTGTGTGATTGTGTGATTTTGTGATTCTGTGATACTGTGATTCTGCGATTCTGCGATTCTGCGATTCTGCGATTATGCGATTCAGCGTCTCTTGGATTGTGTGATTGTGTGATTGTGTGATTCTGTGATTGTGTGATTGTGTGATTGTGTGATTGTGTGATTGTGCGATTGTGTGCTTGTGTGATTGTGTCGTAGTGTGATTCTGCGATTCTGCGATTCTGCGATTCTGCGATTATGCGTTTCTGCGATTCTCGGATTGTGTGATTGTGTGATTGTGTGATTCTGGGATTCTGTGATTCTGTGATTCTGTGATTCTGTGATTCTGTGATTCTGTGATTCTGTGATTCTGTGATTCTGTGATTCTGTGATTCTGTGATTCTGTGATTCTGTGATTCTGTGATTCTGTGATTCTGTGATTCTGTGATTCTGTGATTCTGCGATTCTGCGATTGTGTGATTGTGTGATTGTGTGATTGTGTGATTGTGTGATTGTGTGATTGTGTGATTGTGTGATTGTGTGATTGTGTGATTGTGTGATTGTGTGATTGTGTGATTGTGTGATTGTGTGATTGTGTGATTGTGTGATTGTGTGAGTGTGTGATTGTGACATTGTGTGATTCTGCGATTCTGCGATTCTGCGATTCTGCGTTTCTGCGATTGTGGGATTGTGTGATTGTGTGATTGTGTGATTGTGTCATTGTGTCATTGTGTCATTGTGCGATTATGTGATTCTGTGATTTTGTGGTTGTGTGATAGTGTGATGGTGTGTTTGTATGATTGTGTGATTGTGTGATTGTGTGTTTGTGTGATTGTGTGATTGTGTGATTCTGCGATTCTGCGGTTATGCGGTTCTGCGATTGTGGGATTGTGTGATTGTGTGATTGTGTGATTGTGTGATTGTGTGATTGTGTGATTGTGTGATTGTGTGATTGTGTGATTGTGTGATTGTGTGATTGTATGATTGTGTGGTTGTGTGATTGTGTGATTTTGTGATTGTGCGATTGTGTGCTTGTGTGATTGTGTCGTAGTGTGATTCTGCGATTCCGCGATTCTGCGATTATGCGTTTCTGCGAATCTTGGATTGTGTGATTGTGTGATTTTGTGATTCTGTGATTCTGTGATTCTGCGATTCTGCGATTCTGCGATTCTGCGATTATGCGATTCAGCGATTCTTGGATTGTATGATTGTGTGATTGTGTGATTGTGTGATTGTGTGATTGTGTGATTGCGTGATTGCGTGATTGTGTGGTTGTGTGATTGTGCGATTTTGTGATTGTGCGATTGTGTGATTGTGTGATTGTGTGATTGTGTGATTGTGTGATTGTGTGATTGTGTGATTGTGTGATTATGTGATTGTGTGATTGTGTGATTGTGTGATTGTGTGATTGTGTGATTGTGTCATTGTGTGATTCTGCGCTTCTGCGATTCTGCGATTCTGCGTTTCTGCGATTGTGGGACTGTGTGATTGTGTGATTTTGTGATTGTGCGATTGTGTTCTTGTGTGATTGTGTCGTAGTGTGATTCTGCGATTCCGCGATTCTGCGATTTTGCGATTCTGCGATTCTGCGTTTCTGCGATTGTGGGATTGTGCGATTGTGTGATTGTGTGATTGTGTGATTGTGTGATTGTGTGATTGTGTGATTGTGTGATTGTGTGATTGTGTGATTGCTTGATTGTGTGATTGTGTGATTGTGTGATTGTGTGGTTGTGTGATTGTGTGATTTTGTGATTGTGCGATTGTGTGCTTGTGTGATTGTGTCGTAGTGTGATTCTGCGATTCTGCGATTCTGCGATTATGCGTTTCTGCGAATCTTGGATTGTGTGATTGTGTGATTTTGTGATTCTGTGATTCTGTGATTCTGTGATTCTGTGATTCTGCGATTCTGCGATTCTGCGATTCTGCGATTCTGCGATTATGCGATTCAGCGATTCTTGGATTGTGTGATTGTGTGATTGTGTGATTCTGTGATTCTGTGATTGTGTGATTCTGTGATTCTGCGATTCAGCGATTGTGTGATTGTGTGATTGTGTGATTGTGTGATTGTGTGATTGTGTGATTCTGTGATTCTGCGATTCAGCGATTGTGTGATTGTGTGATTGTGTGATTGTGTGATTGTGTGATTGTGTGATTGTGTGATGGTGTGATTGTGTTATTGTGTGTTTGTGTGATTGTGTGATTGTGTGATTGTGTGATTGTGTGATTGTGTGATTGTGTGATTGTGTGATTGTGTGATTGTGTGATTCTGCGATTCAGAGATTCTGCGATTCTGCGATTCAGCGATTCTGCGATTCGGCGATTCTGCGATTCCGCGATTCTGCGATTTTGCGATTCTGCGATTCTGCGTTTCTGCGATTGCGGGATTGTGGGATTGTGTGATTGTGTGATTGTGTGATTGTGTGATGGTGTGATTGTGTGATTGTGTGATTGTGTGATTCTGTGATTCTGTAATTGTGTGATTCTGTGATTCAGCGATTCTGCGATTCTGCGATTCTGCGATTATGCGATTCAGCGATTCTTGGATTGTGTGATTGTGTGATTGTGTGATTGTGTGATTCTGTGATTCTGTAATTGTGTGATTCTGTGATTCAGCGATTCTTGGATTGTGTGATTGTGTGATTGTGTGATTCTGTGATTGTGTGATTCTGTGATTCTGCGATTCTGCGATTGTGTGATTGTGTGATTGTGTGATTGTGTGATTGTGTGATTGTGTGATTGTGTGATTGTGTGATTGTGTGATTGTGTGATTGTGTGATTGTGTGATTGTGTGATTCTGCGATTCAGAGATTCTGCGATTCTGCGATTCAGCGATTCTGCGATTCGGCGATTCCGCGATTCTGCGATTTTGCGATTCTGCGATTCTGCGTTTCTGCGATTGCGGGATTGTGGGATTGTGTGATTGTGTGATTGTGTGATTGTGTGATTGTGTGATTGTGTGATTGTGTGGTTGTGTGATTGTGTGATTTTGTGATTGTGCGATTGTGTGATTGTGTCGTAGTGTGATTTTGCGATTCTGCGATTCTGCGATTCTGCGATTCCGCGATACTGCGATTATGCGATTCTGCGATGCTGCGTTTCTGCGATTGTGGGATTGTGTGATTGTGTGATTGTGTGATTGTGTGATTGCGTGATTGTGTGATTGTGTGGTTGTGTGATTGTGTGATTTTGTGATTGTGCGATTGTGCGATTGTGTGATTGTGTGATTGTGTGATTGTGTGATTGTGTGATTGTGTGATTGTGTGATTGAGTGATTGTGTGATTGTGTGATTGTGTGATTGTGTGATTGTGTGATTGTGTGATTGTGTGATTGTGTGATTGTGTGATTGTGTGATTTTGTGATTGTGCGATTGTGTGCTTGTGTGATTGTGTCGTAGTGTGATTCTGCGATTCCGCGATTCTGCGATTATGCGTTTCTGCGTCTCTTGGATTGTGTGATTGTGTGATTGTGTGATTCTGTGATTCTGTGATTGTGTGATTCTGTGATTCAGCGATTCTTGGATTGTGTGATTGTGTGATTGTGTGATTCTGTGATTCTGTGATTCTGTGATTGTGTGATTGTGTGATTCTGTGATTCTGCGATTCTGCGGTTATGCGGTTCTGCGATTCTGCGAATCTGCGCTTCTGCGACTGTGTGATTGTGTGATTGTGTGATTGTGCCATTGTGTGATTCTGCGATTCTGCGATTCGGCGATTCTGCGATTCTGCGATTCTGCGATTGTGGGATTGTGGGATTGTGGGACTGTGTGATTGTGTGATTGTGTGATTGTGTGATTGTGTGATTTTGTGATTGTGCGATTGTGTTCTTGTGTGATTGTGTCGTAGTGTGATTCTGCGAATCCGCGATTCTGCGATTTTGCGATTCTGCGATTCTGCGTTTCTGCGATTGTGGGATTGTGCGATTGTGTGATTGTGTGATTGTGTGATTGTGTGATTGTGTGATTGTGTGATTGTGTGATTGTGTGATTGTGTGGTTGTGTGATTGTGTGATTTTGTGATTGTGCGATTGTGTGCTTGTGTGATTGTGTCGTAGTGTGATTCTGCGATTCTGCGATTCTGCGATTATGCGTTTCTGCGATTCTCGGATTGTGTGATTGTGTGATTGTGTGATTGTGTGATTGTGTGATTGTGTGATTGTGTGATTGTGTGATTGTGTGATTGTGTGGTTGTGTGATTGTGTGATTTTGTGATTATGCGATTGTGTGCTTGTGTGATTGTGTCGTAGTGTGATTCTGCGATTCCGCGATTCTGCGATTATGCGTTTCTGCGAATCTTGGATTGTGTGATTGTGTGATTTTGTGATTCTGTGATTCTGTGATTCTGCGATTCTGCGATTCTGCGATTCTGCGATTATGCGATTCAGCGATTCTTGGATTGTATGATGGTGTGATTGTGTTATTGTGTGATTGTGTGATTGTGTGATTGTGTGATTGTGTGATTGTGTGATTGTGTGATTGTGTGATTGTGTGATTGTGTGATTGTGTGATTGTGTGATTGTGTGATTGTGTGATTGTGTGATTGTGTGATTGTGAGATTGTGTGATTGTGTGATTGTGTGATTGTGTCATTGTGTGATTCTGCGATTCTGCGATTCTGCGATTCTGCGTTTCTGCGATTGTGGGATTGTGTGATTGTGTGATTGTGTGATTGTGTGATTGTGTGATTGTGCCATTGTGTCATTGTGCGATTATGTGATTCTGTGATTTTGTGGTTGTGTGATAGTGTGATTGTGTATTTGTGTGATTGTGTGATTGTGTGATTGTGTGATTGTGTGATTGTGTGATTGTGTGATTGTGTGATTGTGTGATTGTGTGATTGTGTGATTGTGTGATTGTGTGATTGTGTGATTGTGTGATTGTGTGATTGTGTGATTGTGTGATTGTGTGATTGTGTGATTGTGTGATTGTGTGATTGTGTCATTGTGTGATTCTGCGCTTCTGCGATTCTGCGATTCTGCGTTTCTGCGATTGTGGGACTGTGTGATTGTGTGATTTTGTGATTGTGCGATTGTGTCCTTGTGTGATTGTGTCGTAGTGTGATTCTGCGATTCCGCGATTCTGCGATTTTGCGATTCTGCGATTCTGCGTTTCTGCGATTGTGGGATTGTGCGATTGTGTGATTGTGTGATTGTGTGATTGTGTGATTGTGTGATTGTGTGATTGTGTGATTGTGTGATTGTGTGATTGTGTGATTGTGTGATTGTGTGATTGTGTGATTGTGTGATTGTGTGGTTGTGTGATTGTGTGATTTTGTGATTGTGCGATTGTGTGCTTGTGTGATTGTGTCGTAGTGTGATTCTGCGATTCTGCGATTCTGCGATTATGCGTTTCTGCGAATCTTGGATTGTGTGATTGTGTGATTTTGTGATTCTGTGATTCTGTGATTCTGTGATTCTGCGATTCTGCGATTCTGCGATTCTGCGATTCTGCGATTCTGCGATTATGCGATTCAGCGATTCTTGGATTGTGTGATTGTGTGATTGTGTGATTCTGTGATTCTGCGATTCAGCGATTGTGTGATTGTGTGATTGTGTGATTGTGTGATTGTGTGATTGTGTGATTGTGTGATTGTGTGATGGTGTGATTGTGTTATTGTGTGTTTGTGTGATTGTGTGATTGTGTGATTGTGTGATTGTGTGATTGTGTGATTGTGTGATTGTGTGATTGTGTGATTGTGTGATTGTGTGATTGTGTGATTGTGTGATTCTGCGATTCAGAGATTCTGCGATTCTGCGATTCAGCGATTCTGCGATTCGGCGATTCTGCGATTCCGCGATTCTGCGATTTTGCGATTCTGCGATTCTGCGTTTCTGCGATTGCGGGATTGTGGGATTGTGTGATTGTGTGATTGTGTGATTGTGTGATTGTGTGATTGTGTGATTGTGTGATTGTGTGATTGTGTGATTGTGTGGTTGTGTGATTGTGTGATTTTGTGATTGTGCGATTGTGTGATTGTGTCGTAGTGTGATTTTGCGATTCTGCGATTCTGCGATTCTGCGATTCCGCGATACTGCGATTATGCGATTCTGCGATGCTGCGTTTCTGCGATTGTGGGATTGTGTGATTGTGTGATTGTGTGATTGTGTGATTGCGTGATTGTGTGATTGTGTGGTTGTGTGATTGTGTGATTTTGTGATTGTGCGATTGTGTGATTGTGTGATTGTGTGATTGTGTGATTGTGTGATTGTGTGATTGTGTGATTGTGTGATTGTGTGATTGTGTGATTGTGTGATTGAGTGATTGTGTGATTTTGTGATTGTGCGATTGTGTGCTTGTGTGATTGTGTCGTAGTGTGATTCTGCGATTCCGCGATTCTACGATTTTGCGATTCTGCGATTCTGCGTTTCTGCGATTGTGGGATTGTGGGATTGTGTGATTGTGTGATTGTGTGATTGTGTGATTGTGTGATTGTGTGGTTGTGTGATTGTGTGATTTTGTGATTGTGCGATTGTGTGCTTGTGTGATTGTGTCGTAGTGTGATTCTGCGATTCTGCGATTCTGCGATTATGCGTTTCTGCGAATCTTGGATTGTGTGATTGTGTGATTTTGTGATTCTGTGATTCTGTGATTCTGTGATTCTGTGATTCTGCGATTCTGCGATTCTGCGATTCTGCGATTCTGCGATTCTGCGATTATGCGATTCTTGGATTGTGTGATTGTGTGATTGTGTGATTCTGTGATTCTGTGATTGTGTGATTCTGTGATTCTGCGATTCAGCGATTGTGTGATTGTGTGATTGTGTGATTGTGTGATTGTGTGATTGTGTGATTGTGTGATTGTGTGATTGTGTGATGGTGTGATTGTGTTATTGTGTGTTTGTGTGATTGTGTGATTGTGTGATTGTGTGATTGTGTGATTGTGTGATTGTGTGATTGTGTGATTGTGTGATTGTGTGATTGTGTGATTCTGCGATTCAGAGATTCTGCGATTCTGCGATTCAGCGATTCTGCGATTCGGCGATTCTGCGATTCCGCGATTCTGCGATTTTGCGATTCTGCGATTCTGCGTTTCTGCGATTGCGGGATTGTGGGATTGTGTGATTGTGTGATTGTGTGATTGTGTGAATGTGTGATTGTGTGATTGTGTGATTGTGTGATTGTGTGATTGTGTGATTGTGTGATTGTGTGATTGTGTGATTGTGTGGTTGTGTGATTGTGTGATTTTGTGATTGTGCGATTGTGTGATTGTGTCGTAGTGTGATTTTGCGATTCTGCGATTCTGCGATTCTGCGATTCCGCGATACTGCGATTATGCGATTCTGCGATGCTGCGTTTCTGCGATTGTGGGATTGTGTGATTGTGTGATTGTGTGATTGTGTGATTGCGTGATTGTGTGATTGTGTGGTTGTGTGATTGTGTGATTTTGTGATTGTGCGATTGTGTGATTGTGTGATTGTGTGATTGTGTGATTGTGTGATTGTGTGATTGTGTGATTGTGTGATTGTGTGATTGTGTGATTGAGTGATTGTGTGATTTTGTGATTGTGCGATTGTGTGCTTGTGTGATTGTGTCGTAGTGTGATTCTGCGATTCCGCGATTCTACGATTTTGCGATTCAGCGATTCTGCGTTTCTGCGATTGTGGGATTGTGGGATTGTGTGATTGTGTGATTGTGTGATTGTGTGATTGTGTGATTGTGTGATTGTGTGATTGTGTGATTGTGTGATTGTGTGATTGTGTGATTGTGTGATTGTGTGGTTGTGTGATTGTGTGATTTTGTGATTGTGCGATTGTGTGCTTGTGTTATTGTGTCGTAGTGTGATTCTGCGATTCCGCGATTCTGCGATTATGCGTTTCTGCGAATCTTGGATTGTGTGATTGTGTGATTTTGTGATTCTGTGATACTGTGATTCTGCGATTCTGCGATTCTGCGATTCTGCGATTATGCGATTCAGCGTCTCTTGGATTGTGTGATTGTGTGATTGTGTGATTCTGTGATTGTGTGATTGTGTGATTGTGTGATTGTGTGATTGTGCGATTGTGTGCTTGTGTGATTGTGTCGTAGTGTGATTCTGCGATTCTGCGATTCTGCGATTCTGCGATTATGCGTTTCTGCGATTCTCGGATTGTGTGATTGTGTGATTGTGTGATTCTGGGATTCTGTGATTCTGTGATTCTGTGATTCTGTGATTCTGTGATTCTGTGATTCTGTGATTCTGTGATTCTGTGATTCTGTGATTCTGTGATTCTGTGATTCTGTGATTCTGTGATTCTGTGATTCTGTGATTCTGTGATTCTGTGATTCTGCGATTCTGCGATTGTGTGATTGTGTGATTGTGTGATTGTGTGATTGTGTGATTGTGTGATTGTGTGATTGTGTGATTGTGTGATTGTGTGATTGTGTGATTGTGTGATTGTGTGATTGTGTGATTGTGTGATTGTGTGATTGTGTGATTGTGTGAGTGTGTGATTGTGACATTGTGTGATTCTGCGATTCTGCGATTCTGCGATTCTGCGTTTCTGCGATTGTGGGATTGTGTGATTGTGTGATTGTGTGATTGTGTCATTGTGTCATTGTGTCATTGTGCGATTATGTGATTCTGTGATTTTGTGGTTGTGTGATAGTGTGATGGTGTGTTTGTATGATTGTGTGATTGTGTGATTGTGTGTTTGTGTGATTGTGTGATTGTGTGATTCTGCGATTCTGCGGTTATGCGGTTCTGCGATTGTGGGATTGTGTGATTGTGTGATTGTGTGATTGTGTGATTGTGTGATTGTGTGATTGTGTGATTGTGTGATTGTGTGATTGTGTGATTGTGTGATTGTATGATTGTGTGGTTGTGTGATTGTGTGATTTTGTGATTGTGCGATTGTGTGCTTGTGTGATTGTGTCGTAGTGTGATTCTGCGATTCCGCGATTCTGCGATTATGCGTTTCTGCGAATCTTGGATTGTGTGATTGTGTGATTTTGTGATTCTGTGATTCTGTGATTCTGCGATTCTGCGATTCTGCGATTCTGCGATTATGCGATTCAGCGATTCTTGGATTGTATGATTGTGTGATTGTGTGATTGTGTGATTGTGTGATTGTGTGATTGCGTGATTGCGTGATTGTGTGGTTGTGTGATTGTGCGATTTTGTGATTGTGCGATTGTGTGATTGTGTGATTGTGTGATTGTGTGATTGTGTGATTGTGTGATTGTGTGATTGTGTGATTATGTGATTGTGTGATTGTGTGATTGTGTGATTGTGTGATTGTGTGATTGTGTCATTGTGTGATTCTGCGCTTCTGCGATTCTGCGATTCTGCGTTTCTGCGATTGTGGGACTGTGTGATTGTGTGATTTTGTGATTGTGCGATTGTGTTCTTGTGTGATTGTGTCGTAGTGTGATTCTGCGATTCCGCGATTCTGCGATTTTGCGATTCTGCGATTCTGCGTTTCTGCGATTGTGGGATTGTGCGATTGTGTGATTGTGTGATTGTGTGATTGTGTGATTGTGTGATTGTGTGATTGTGTGATTGTGTGATTGTGTGATTGCTTGATTGTGTGATTGTGTGATTGTGTGATTGTGTGGTTGTGTGATTGTGTGATTTTGTGATTGTGCGATTGTGTGCTTGTGTGATTGTGTCGTAGTGTGATTCTGCGATTCTGCGATTCTGCGATTATGCGTTTCTGCGAATCTTGGATTGTGTGATTGTGTGATTTTGTGATTCTGTGATTCTGTGATTCTGTGATTCTGTGATTCTGCGATTCTGCGATTCTGCGATTCTGCGATTCTGCGATTATGCGATTCAGCGATTCTTGGATTGTGTGATTGTGTGATTGTGTGATTCTGTGATTCTGTGATTGTGTGATTCTGTGATTCTGCGATTCAGCGATTGTGTGATTGTGTGATTGTGTGATTGTGTGATTGTGTGATTGTGTGATTCTGTGATTCTGCGATTCAGCGATTGTGTGATTGTGTGATTGTGTGATTGTGTGATTGTGTGATTGTGTGATTGTGTGATGGTGTGATTGTGTTATTGTGTGTTTGTGTGATTGTGTGATTGTGTGATTGTGTGATTGTGTGATTGTGTGATTGTGTGATTGTGTGATTGTGTGATTGTGTGATTCTGCGATTCAGAGATTCTGCGATTCTGCGATTCAGCGATTCTGCGATTCGGCGATTCTGCGATTCCGCGATTCTGCGATTTTGCGATTCTGCGATTCTGCGTTTCTGCGATTGCGGGATTGTGGGATTGTGTGATTGTGTGATTGTGTGATTGTGTGATGGTGTGATTGTGTTATTGTGTGATTGTGTGATTGTGTGATTGTGTGATTGTGTGATTGTGTGATTGTGTGATTGTGTGATTGTGTGATTGTGTGATTGTGTGATTGTGTGATTGTGTGATTGTGTGATGGTGTGATTGTGTTATTGTGTGATTGTGTGATTGTGTGATTGTGTGATTGTGTGATTGTGTGATTGTGTGATTGTGTGATTGTGTGATTGTGTGATTGTGTGATTGTGTGATTGTGTGATTGTGTCATTGTGTGATTGTGTCATTGTGTGATTCTGCGATTCTGCGATTCTGCGATTCTGCGTTTCTGCGATTGTGGGATTGTGTGATTGTGTGATTGTGTCATTGTGTGATTCTGCGATTCTGCGATTCTGCGATTCTGCGTTTTTGCGATTGTGGGATTGTGTGATTGTGTGATTGTGTGATTGTGTGATTGTGTGATTGTGCCATTGTGTCATTGTGCGATTATGTGATTCTGTGATTTTGTGGTTGTGTGATAGTGTGATTGTGTGATTGTGTGATTGTGTGATTGTGTGATTGTGTGATTGTGTGATTGTGTGATTGTGTGATTGTGTGATTGTGTGATTGTGTGATTGTGTGATTGTGTGATTGTGTGATTGTGTGATTGTGTCATTGTGTGATTCTGCGCTTCTGCGATTCTGCGATTCTGCGTTTCTGCGATTGTGGGACTGTGTGATTGTGTGATTTTGTGATTGTGCGATTGTGTTCTTGTGTGATTGTGTCGTAGTGTGATTCTGCGATTCCGCGATTCTGCGATTTTGCGATTCTGCGATTCTGCGTTTCTGCGATTGTGGGATTGTGCGATTGTGTGATTGTGTGATTGTGTGATTGTGTGATTGTGTGATTGTGTGATTGTGTGATTGTGTGATTGTGTGATTGTGTGATTGTGTGATTGTGTGATTGTGTGATTGTGTGATTGTGTGATTGTGTGATTGTGTGATTGTGTGATTGTGTGATTGTGTGATTGTGTGATTGTGTGATTTTGTGATTGTGCGATTGTGTGCTTGTGTGATTGTGTCGTAGTGTGATTCTGCGATTCTGCGATTCTGCGATTATGCGTTTCTGCGAATCTTGGATTGTGTGATTGTGTGATTTTGTGATTCTGTGATTCTGTGATTCTGTGATTCTGTGATTCTGCGATTCTGCGATTCTGCGATTCTGCGATTCTGCGATTATGCGATTCAGCGATTCTTGGATTGTGTGATTGTGTGATTGTGTGATTCTGTGATTCTGTGATTGTGTGATTCTGTGATTCTGCGATTCAGCGATTGTGTGATTGTGTGATGGTGTGATTGTGTGATTGTGTGATTGTGTGATTGTGTGATGGTGTGATTGTGTTATTGTGTGTTTGTGTGATTGTGTGATTGTGTGATTGTGTGATTGTGTGATTGTGTGATTGTGTGATTGTGTGATTGTGTGATTGTGTGATTGTGTGATTCTGCGATTCAGAGATTCTGCGATTCTGCGATTCAGCGATTCTGCGATTCGGCGATTCTGCGATTCCGCGATTCTGCGATTTTGCGATTCTGCGATTCTGCGTTTCTGCGATTGCGGGATTGTGGGATTGTGTGATTGTGTGATTGTGTGATTGTGTGATTGTGTGATTGTGTGATTGTGTGATTGTGTGGTTGTGTGATTGTGTGATTTTGTGATTGTGCGATTGTGTGATTGTGTCGTAGTGTGATTTTGCGATTCTGCGATTCTGCGATTCTGCGATTCCGCGATACTGCGATTATGCGATTCTGCGATGCTGCGTTTCTGCGATTGTGGGATTGTGTGATTGTGTGATTGTGTGATTGTGTGATTGCGTGATTGTGTGATTGTGTGGTTGTGTGATTGTGTGATTTTGTGATTGTGCGATTGTGTGATTGTGTGATTGTGTGATTGTGTGATTGTGTGATTGTGTGATTGTGTGATTGTGTGATTGTGTGATTGAGTGATTGTGTGATTGTGTGATTGTGTGATTGTGTGATTGTGTGATTGTGTGATTGTGTGATTGTGTGATTGTGTGATTTTGTGATTGTGCGATTGTGTGCTTGTGTGATTGTGTCGTAGTGTGATTCTGCGATTCCGCGATTCTACGATTTTGCGATTCTGCGATTCTGCGTTTCTGCGATTGTGGGATTGTGGGATTGTGTGATTGTGTGATTGTGTGATTGTGTGATTGTGCGATTGTGTGATTGTGTGATTGTGTGATTGTGTGATTGTGTGATTGTGTGATTGTGTGATTGTGTGATTGTGTGGTTGTGTGATTGTGTGATTTTGTGATTGTGCGATTGTGTGCTTGTGTGATTGTGTCGTAGTGTGATTCTGCGATTCCGCGATTCTGCGATTATGCGTTTCTGCGAATCTTGGATTGTGTGATTGTGTGATTTTGTGATTCTGTGATACTGTGATTCTGCGATTCTGCGATTCTGCGATTCTGCGATTATGCGATTCAGCGTCTCTTGGATTGTGTGATTGTGTGATTGTGTGATTCTGTGATTGTGTGATTGTGTGATTGTGTGATTGTGTGATTGTGCGATTGTGTGCTTGTGTGATTGTGTCGTAGTGTGATTCTGCGATTCTGCGATTCTGCGATTCTGCGATTATGCGTTTCTGCGATTCTCGGATTGTGTGATTGTGTGATTGTGTGATTCTGGGATTCTGTGATTCTGTGATTCTGTGATTCTGTGATTCTGTGATTCTGTGATTCTGTGATTCTGTGATTCTGTGATTCTGTGATTCTGTGATTCTGTGATTCTGTGATTCTGTGATTCTGTGATTCTGTGATTCTGTGATTCTGTGATTCTGTGATTCTGTGATTCTGTGATTCTGCGATTCTGCGATTGTGTGATTGTGTGATTGTGTGATTGTGTGATTGTGTGATTGTGTGATTGTGTGATTGTGTGATTGTGTGATTGTGTGATTGTGTGATTGTGTGATTGTGTGATTGTGTGATTGTGTGATTGTGTGATTGTGTGAGTGTGTGATTGTGACATTGTGTGATTCTGCGATTCTGCGATTCTGCGATTCTGCGTTTCTGCGATTGTGGGATTGTGTGATTGTGTGATTGTGTGATTGTGTCATTGTGTCATTGTGTCATTGTGCGATTATGTGATTCTGTGATTTTGTGGTTGTGTGATAGTGTGATGGTGTGTTTGTATGATTGTGTGATTGTGTGATTGTGTGTTTGTGTGATTGTGTGATTGTGTGATTCTGCGATTCTGCGGTTCTGCGATTGTGGGATTGTGTGATTGTGTGATTGTGTGATTGTGTGATTGTGTGATTGTGTGATTGTGTGATTGTGTGATTGTGTGATTGTGTGATTGTATGATTGTGTGGTTGTGTGATTGTGTGATTTTGTGATTCTGTGATTCTGTGATTCTGCGATTCTGCGATTCTGCGATTCTGCGATTCTGCGATTATGCGATTCAGCGATTCTTGGATTGTGTGATTGTGTGATTGTGTGATTGTGTGATTCTGTGATTCTGTAATTGTGTGATTCTGTGATTCAGCGATTCTTGGATTGTGTGATTGTGTGATTGTGTGATTCTGTGCTTGTGTGATTCTGTGATTCTGCGATTCTGCGATTGTGTGATTGTGTGATTGTGTGATTGTGTGATTGTGTGATTGTGTGATTGTGTGGTTGTGTGATTGTGTGATTTTGTGATTGTGCGATTGTGTGATTGTGTCGTAGTGTGATTTTGCGATTCTGCGATTCTGCGATTCTGCGATTCCGCGATACTGCGATTATGCGATTCTGCGATGCTGCGTTTCTGCGATTGTGGGATTGTGTGATTGTGTGATTGTGTGATTGTGTGATTGTGTGATTGCGTGATTGTGTGATTGTGTGGTTGTGTGATTGTGTGATTTTGTGATTGTCCGATTGTGTGATTGTGTGATTGTGTGATTGTGTGATTGTGTGATTGTGTGATTGTGTGATTGTGTGATTGAGTGATTGTGTGATTGTGTGATTGTGTGATTGTGTGATTGTGTGATTGTGTGATTGTGTGATTGTGTGATTGTGTGATTTTGTGATTGTGCGATTGTGTGCTTGTGTGATTGTGTCGTAGTGTGATTCTGCGATTCCGCGATTCTACGATTTTGCGATTCTGCGATTCTGCGTTTCTGCGATTGTGGGATTGTGGGATTGTGTGATTGTGTGATTGTGTGATTGTGTGATTGTGTGATTGTGTGATTGTGTGATTGTGTGATTGTGTGATTGTGTGATTGTGTGGTTGTGTGATTGTGTGATTTTGTGATTGTGCGATTGTGTGCTTGTGTGATTGTGTCGTAGTGTGATTCTGCGATTCCGCGATTCTGCGATTATGCGTTTCTGCGTCTCTTGGATTGTGTGATTGTGTGATTGTGTGATTCTGTGATTCTGTGATTGTGTGATTCTGTGATTCAGCGATTCTTGGATTGTGTGATTGTGTGATTGTGTGATTCTGTGATTCTGTGATTCTGTGATTCTGTGATTGTGTGATTCTGTGATTCTGTGATTCTGTGATTCTGCGATTCTGCGGTTATGCGGTTCTGCGATTCTGCGAATCTGCGCTTCTGCGACTGTGTGATTGTGTGATTGTGTGATTGTGCCATTGTGTGATTCTGCGATTCTGCGATTCGGCGATTCTGCGATTCTGCGATTCTGCGATTGTGGGATTGTGGGATTGTGGGACTGTGTGATTGTGTGATTGTGTGATTTTGTGATTGTGCGATTGTGTTCTTGTGTGATTGTGTCGTAGTGTGATTCTGCGAATCCGCGATTCTGCGATTTTGCGATTCTGCGATTCTGCGTTTCTGCGATTGTGGGATTGTGCGATTGTGTGATTGTGTGATTGTGTGATTGTGTGATTGTGTGATTGTGTGATTGTGTGATTGTGTGATTGTGTGATTGTGTGGTTGTGTGATTGTGTGATTTTGTGATTGTGCGATTGTGTGCTTGTGTGATTGTGTCGTAGTGTGATTCTGCGATTCTGCGATTCTGCGATTATGCGTTTCTGCGATTCTCGGATTGTGTGATTGTGTGATTGTGTGATTGTGTGATTGTGTGATTGTGTGATTGTGTGATTGTGTGGTTGTGTGATTGTGTGATTTTGTGATTATGCGATTGTGTGCTTGTGTGATTGTGTCGTAGTGTGATTCTGCGATTCCGCGATTCTGCGATTATGCGTTTCTGCGAATCTTGGATTGTGTGATTGTGTGATTTTGTGATTCTGTGATTCTGTGATTCTGCGATTCTGCGATTCTGCGATTCTGCGATTATGCGATTCAGCGATTCTTGGATTGTATGATTGTGTGATTGTGTGATTGTGTGATTGTGTGATTGCGTGATTGTGTGATTGTGTGGTTGTGTGATTGTGCGATTGTGCGATTTTGTGATTGTGCGATTGTGTGATTGTGTGATTGTGTGATTGTGTGATTGTGTGATTGAGTGATTGTGTGATTGTGTGATTGTGTGATTGTGTGATTGTGTGATTGTGTGATTGTGTGATTGTGTGATTGTGTGATTGTGTGATTGTGTGATTGTGTGATTGTGTGATTGTGTGATTGTGTGATTGTGTGATTGTGTGATTGTGTGATTGTGTGATGGTGTGATGGTGTTATTGTGTGATTGTGTGATTGTGTGATTGTGTGATTGTGTGATTGTGTGATTGTGTGATTGTGTGATTGTGTGATGGTGTGATTGTGTTATTGTGTGATTGTGTGATTGTGTGATTGTGTGATTGTGTGATTGTGTGATTGTGTGATTGTGTGATTGTGTGATTGTGTGATTGTGTGATTGTGTGATTGTGTGATTGTGTGATTGTGTGATTGTGTGATTGTGTGATTGTGTGATTGTGTGATTGTGTGATTGTGTGATTGTGTGATTGTGTGATTGTGTGATTGTGTGATTGTGTGATTGTGTGATTGTGTCATTGTGTGATTCTGCGATTCTGCGATTCTGCGTTTCTGCGATTGTGGGATTGTGTGATTGTGTGATTGTGTGATTGTGTGATTGTGTGATTGTGCCATTGTGTCATTGTGCGATTATGTGATTCTGTGATTTTGTGGTTGTGTGATAGTGTGATTGTGTATTTGTGTGATTGTGTGATTGTGTGATTGTGTGATTGTGTGATTGTGTGATTGTGTGATTGTGTGATTGTGTGATTGTGTGATTGTGTGATTGTGTGATTGTGTGATTGTGTGATTGTGTGATTGTGTGATTGTGTGATTGTGTGATTGTGTGATTGTGTGATTGTGTCATTGTGTGATTCTGCGCTTCTGCGATTCTGCGATTCTGCGTTTCTGCGATTGTGGGACTGTGTGATTGTGTGATTTTGTGATTGTGCGATTGTGTTCTTGTGTGATTGTGTCGTAGTGTGATTCTGCGATTCTGCGATTCCGCGATTCTGCGATTTTGCGATTCTGCGATTCTGCGTTTCTGCGATTGTGGGATTGTGCGATTGTGTGATTGTGTGATTGTGTGATTGTGTGATTGTGTGATTGTGTGATTGTGTGATTGTGTGATTGTGTGATTGTGTGATTGTGTGATTGTGTGATTGTGTGATTGTGTGATTGTGTGATTGTGTGATTGTGTGATTGTGTGGTTGTGTGATTGTGTGATTTTGTGATTGTGCGATTGTGTGATTGTGTCGTAGTGTGATTTTGCGATTCTGCGATTCTGCGATTCTGCGATTCCGCGATACTGCGATTATGCGATTCTGCGATGCTGCGTTTCTGCGATTGTGGGATTGTGTGATTGTGTGATTGTGTGATTGTGTGATTGCGTGATTGTGTGATATGTGTGGTTGTGTGATTGTGTGATTTTGTGATTGTGCGATTGTGTGATTGTGTGATTGTGTGATTGTGTGATTGTGTGATTGTGTGATTGTGTGATTGTGTGATTGTGTGATTGAGTGATTGTGTGATTGTGTGATTGTGTGATTGTGTGATTGTGTGATTGTGTGATTGTGTGATTGTGTGATTGTGTGATTGTGTGATTGTGTGATTGTGTGATTTTGTGATTGTGCGATTGTGTGCTTGTGTGATTGTGTCGTAGTGTGATTCTGCGATTCCGCGATTCTACGATTTTGCGATTCTGCGATTCTGCGTTTCTGCGATTGTGGGATTGTGGGATTGTGTGATTGTGTGATTGTGTGATTGTGTGATTGTGTGATTGTGTGATTGTGTGATTGTGTGATTGTGTGATTGTGTGATTGTGTGATTGTGTGATTGTGTGGTTGTGTGATTGTGTGATTTTGTGATTGTGCGATTGTGTGCTTGTGTGATTGTGTCGTAGTGTGATTCTGCGATTCCGCGATTCTGCGATTATGCGTTTCTGCGAATCTTGGATTGTGTGATTGTGTGATTTTGTGATTCTGTGATACTGTGATTCTGCGATTCTGCGATTCTGCGATTCTGCGATTCTGCGATTATGCGATTCAGCGTCTCTTGGATTGTGTGATTGTGTGATTGTGTGATTCTGTGATTGTGTGATTCTGTGATTCAGCGATTCTTGGATTGTGTGATTGTGTGATTGTGTGATTCTGTGATTCTGTGATTCTGTGATTCTGTGATTCTGCGATTCTGCGATTGTGTGATTGTGTGATTGTGTGATTGTGTGATTGGGTGATTGTGTGATTGTGTGATTGTGTGATTGTGTGATTGTGTGATTGTGTGATTGTGTGATTGTGTGATTGTGTGATTATGTGATTGTGTGATTTTGTGGTTGTGTGATAGTGTGATGGTGTGTTTGTATGATTGTGTGATTGTGTGATTGTGTGATTGTGTGATTGTGTGATTGTGTGATTGTGTGATTGTGTGATGGTGTGATTGTGTTATTGTGTGATTGTGTGATTCTGTGATTCTGTGATTGTGTGATTGTGTGATTGTGTGATTGTGTGATTGTGTGATTGTGTGATTGTGTGATTGTGTGATTGTGTGATTGTGTGATTGTGTGATTCTGCGTTTCTGCGATTGTGGGATTGTGTGATTGTGTGATTGTGTGATTGTGTCATTGTGTCATTGTGTCATTGTGCGATTATGTGATTCTGTGATTTTGTGGTTGTGTGATAGTGTGATGGTGTGTTTGTATGATTGTGTGATTGTGTGATTGTGTGATTGTGTGATTGTGTGATTGTGTGATTGTGTGATTGTGTGATGGTGTGATTGTGTTATTGTGTGATTGTGTGATTCTGTGATTCTGTGATTGTGTGATTCTGTGATTCTGCGATTCAGCGATTGTGTGGTTGTGTGATTGTGTGATTGTGCGATTGTGTGCTTGTGTGATTGTGTCGTAGTGTGATTCTGCGATTCTGCGATTCTGCGATTATGCGTTTCTGCGAATCTTGGATTGTGTGATTGTGTGATTTTGTGATTCTGTGATTCTGTTATTCTGTGATTCTGCGATTCTGCGATTGTGTGATTGTGTGATTGTGTGATTGTGTGATTGTGTGATTGTGTGATTGTGTGATTGTGTGATTGTGTGATTGTGTGATTGTGTGAATGTGTGATTGTGTGATTGTGTGATTGTGTCATTGTGTGATTCTGCGATTCTGCGATTCTGCGATTCTGCGATTCTCCGTTTCTGCGATTGTGGGATTGTGTGATTGTGTGATTGTGTGATTGTGTGATTGTGTCATTGTGCCATTGTGTCATTGTGCGATTATGTGATTCTGTGATTTTGTGGTTGTGTGATAGTGTGATTGTGTGTTTGTGTGATTGTGTGATTGTGTGATTGTGTGTTTGTGTGATTGTGTGATTGTGTGATTGTGTGATTCTGCGATTCTGCGGTTATGCGGTTCTGCGATTCTGCGAATCTGCGCTTCTGCGACTGTGTGATTGTGTGATTGTGTGATTGTGCCATTGTGTGATTCTGCGATTCTGCGATTCGGCGATTCTGCGATTCTGCGATTCTGCGATTGTGGGATTGTGGGATTGTGGGACTGTGTGATTGTGTGATTGTGTGATTGTGTGATTGTGTGATTTTGTGATTGTGCGATTGTGTTCTTGTGTGATTGTGTCGTAGTGTGATTCTGCGAATCCGCGATTCTGCGATTTTGCGATTCTGCGATTCTGCGTTTCTGCGATTGTGGGATTGTGTGATTGTGTGATTGTGTGATTGTGTGATTGCGTGATTGTGTGATTGTGTGGTTGTGTGATTGTGTGATTTTGTGATTGTGCGATTGTGTGATTGTGTGATTGTGTGATTGTGTGATTGTGTGATTGTGTGATTGAGTGATTGTGTGATTGTGTGATTGTGTGATTGTGTGATTGTGTGATTGTGTGATTGTGTGATTGTGTGATTGTGTGATTGTGTGATTGTGTGATTGTGTGATTGTGTGATTGTGTGATTGTGTGATTGTGTGATTGTGTGATTGTGTGATTGTGTGATTGTGCGATTGTGTGCTTGTGTGATTGTGTCGTAGTGTGATTCTGCGATTCTGCGATTCTGCGATTCTGCGATTCTGCGATTATGCGTTTCTGCGATTCTCGGATTGTGTGATTGTGTGATTGTGTGATTCTGGGATTCTGTGATTCTGTGATTCTGTGATTCTGTGATTCTGTGATTCTGTGATTCTGTGATTCTGTGATTCTGTGATTCTGTGATTCTGTGATTCTGCGATTCTGCGATTGTGTGATTGTGTGATTGTGTGATTGTGTGATTGTGTGATTGTGTGATTGTGTGATTGTGTGGTTGTGTGATTGTGTGATTTTGTGATTGTGCGATTGTGTGCTTGTGTGATTGTGTCGTAGTGTGATTCTGCGATTCTGCGATTCTGCGATTATGCGTTTCTGCGATTCTCGGATTGTGTGATTGTGTGATTGTGTGATTGTGTGATTGTGTGATTGTGTGATTGTGTGATTGTGTGATTGTGTGGTTGTGTGATTGTGTGATTTTGTGATTATGCGATTGTGTGCTTGTGTGATTGTGTCGTAGTGTGATTCTGCGATTCCGCGATTCTGCGATTCTGCGTTTCTGCGATTGTGGGATTGTGTGATTGTGTGATTGTGTGATTGTGTGATTGTGTGATTGTGCCATTGTGTCATTGTGCGATTATGTGATTCTGTGATTTTGTGGTTGTGTGATAGTGTGATTGTGTGTTTGTGTGATTGTGTGATTGTGTGATTGTGTGATTGTGTGATTGTGTGATTGTGTGATTGTGTGATTGTGTGATTGTGTGATTGTGTGATTGTGTGATTGTGTGATTGTGTGATTGTGTGATTGTGTGATTGTGTGATTGTGTGATTGTGTGATTGTGTCATTGTGTGATTCTGCGCTTCTGCGATTCTGCGATTCTGCGTTTCTGCGATTGTGGGACTGTGTGATTGTGTGATTTTGTGATTGTGCGATTGTGTTCTTGTGTGATTGTGTCGTAGTGTGATTCTGCGATTCCGCGATTCTGCGATTTTGCGATTCTGCGATTCTGCGTTTCTGCGATTGTGGGATTGTGCGATTGTGTGATTGTGTGATTGTGTGATTGTGTGATTGTGTGATTGTGTGATTGTGTGATTGTGTGATTGTGTGATTGTGTGATTGTGTGATTGTGTGATTGTGTGATTGTGTGATTGTGTGATTGTGTGATTGTGTGGTTGTGTGATTGTGTGATTTTGTGATTGTGCGATTGTGTGCTTGTGTGATTGTGTCGTAGTGTGATTCTGCGATTCTGCGATTCTGCGATTATGCGTTTCTGCGAATCTTGGATTGTGTGATTGTGTGATTTTGTGATTCTGTGATTCTGTGATTCTGTGATTCTGCGATTCTGCGATTATGCGATTCTGCGATTATGCGATTCAGCGATTCTTGGATTGTGTGATTGTGTGATTGTGTGATTCTGTGATTCTGTGATTGTGTGATTCTGTGATTCTGCGATTCAGCGATTGTGTGATTGTGTGATTGTGTGATTGTGTGATTGTGTGATTGTGTGATTGTGTGATGGTGTGATTGTGTTATTGTGTGTTTGTGTGATTGTGTGATTGTGTGATTGTGTGATTGTGTGATTGTGTGATTGTGTGATTGTGTGATTGTGTGATTGTGTGATTGTGTGATTGTGTGATTGTGTGATTGTGTGATTGTGTGATTGTGTGATTGTGTGATTGTGTGATTGTGTGATTGTGTGATTGTGTGATTGTGTGATTGTGTGATTGTGTGATTGTGTGATTGTGTGATTGTGTGATTGTGTGATTGTGTGATTGTGTGATTGTGTGATTGTGTGATTGTGTGATTGTGTGATTGTGTGATTGTGTGATTATGTGATTGTGTGATTGTGTGATTGTGTGATGGTGTGATTGTGTTATTGTGTGATTGTGTGATTGTGTGATTGTGTGATTGTGTGATTGTGTGATTGTGTGATTGTGTGATTGTGTGATTGTGTGATTGTGTGATTGTGTGATTGTGTGATTGTGTGATTGTGTGATTGTGTGATTGAGTGATTGTGTGATTGTGTGATTGTGTGATTGTGTGATTGTGTGATTGTGTGATTGTGTGATTGTGTGATTGTGTGATTGTGTGATTGTGTGATTGTGTGATTTTGTGATTGTGCGATTGTGTGCTTGTGTGATTGTGTCGTAGTGTGATTCTGCGATTCCGCGATTCTACGATTTTGCGATTCTGCGATTCTGCGTTTCTGCGATTGTGGGATTGTGGGATTGTGTGATTGTGTGATTGTGTGATTGTGTGATTGTGTGATTGTGTGATTGTGTGATTGTGTGGTTGTGTGATTGTGTGATTTTGTGATTGTGCGATTGTGTGCTTGTGTGATTGTGTCGTAGTGTGATTCTGCGATTCCACGATTCTGCGATTATGCGTTTCTGCGAATCTTGGATTGTGTGATTGTGTGATTTTGTGATTCTGTGATACTGTGATTCTGCGATTCTGCGATTCTGCGATTCTGCGATTATGCGATTCAGCGTCTCTTGGATTGTGTGATTGTGTTATTGTGTGATTCTGTGATTCTGCGATTCTGCGATTGTGTGATTGTGTGATTGTGTGATTGTGTGATTGGGTGATTGTGTGATTGTGTGATTGTGTGATGGTGTGATGGTGTTATTGTGTGATTGTGTGATTGTGTGATTGTGTGATTGTGTGATTGTGTGATTGTGTGATTGTGTGATTGTGTGATTGTGTGATTGTGTGATTGTGTGATTGTGTGATTATGTGATTGTGTGATTGTGTGATTGTGTGATGGTGTGATTGTGTTATTGTGTGATTGTGTGATTGTGTGATTGTGTGATTGTGTGATTGTGTGATTGTGTGATTGTGTGATTGTGTGATTGTGTGATTGTGTGATTGTGTGATTGTGTGATTGTGTGATTGTGTGATTGTGTGATTGTGTGATTGTGCGATTGTGTGCTTGTGTGATTGTGTCGTAGTGTGATTCTGCGATTCTGCGATTCTGCGATTATGCGTTTCTGCGAATCTTGGATTGTGTGATTGTGTGATTTTGTGATTCTGTGATTCTGTGATTCTGTGATTCTGTGATTCTGCGATTCTGCGATTCTGCGATTCTGCGATTCTGCGATTATGCGATTCAGCGATTCTTGGATTGTGTGATTGTGTGATTGTGTGATTCTGTGATTCTGTGATTGTGTGATTCTGCGATTCTGCGATTCAGCGATTGTGTGATTGTGTGATTGTGTGATTGTGTGATTGTGTGATGGTGTGATTGTGTTATTGTGTGTTTGTGTGATTGTGTGATTGTGTGATTGTGTGATTGTGTGATTGTGTGATTGTGTGATTGTGTGATTGTGTGATTGTGTGATTGTGTGATTGTGTGATTGTGTGATTGTGTGATTGTGTGATTGTGTGATTGTGTGATTGTGTGATTGTGTGATTGTGTGATTGTGTGATTGTGTGATTGTGTGATTGTGTGATTGTGTGATTGTGTGATTGTGTGATTGTGTGATTGTGTGATTGTGTGATTGTGTGATTGTGTGATTGTGTGATTGTGTGATTGTGTGATTGTGTGATTGTGTGATTGTGTGATTGTGTGATTGTGTGATTGTGTGATTGTGTGATTGTGTGATTGTGTGATTGTGTGATTGTGTGATTGTGTGATTGTGTGATTCTGCGATTCAGAGATTCTGCGATTCTGCGATTCAGCGACTCTGCGATTCGGCGATTCTGCGATTCCGCGATTCTGCGATTTTGCGATTCTGCGATTCTGCGTTTCTGCGATTGCGGGATTGTGGGATTGTGTGATTGTGTGATTGTGTGATTGTGTGATTGTGTGATTGTGTGATTGTGTGATTGTGTGGTTGTGTGATTGTGTGATTTTGTGATTGTGCGATTGTGTGATTGTGTCGTAGTGTGATTTTGCGATTCTGCGATTCTGCGATTCTGCGATTCCGCGATACTGCGATTATGCGATTCTGCGATGCTGCGTTTCTGCGATTGTGGGATTGTGTGATTGTGTGATTGTGTGATTGTGTGATTGCGTGATTGTGTGATATGTGTGGTTGTGTGATTGTGTGATTTTGTGATTGTGCGATTGTGTGATTGTGTGATTGTGTGATTGTGTGATTGTGTGATTGTGTGATTGTGTGATTGTGTGATTGTGTGATTGAGTGATTGTGTGATTGTGTGATTGTGTGATTGTGTGATTGTGTGATTGTGTGATTGTGTGATTGTGTGATTGTGTGATTTTGTGATTGTGCGATTGTGTGCTTGTGTGATTGTGTGATTGTGTGATTGTGTGATTTTGTGATTGTGCGATTGTGTGCTTGTGTGATTGTGTCGTAGTGTGATTCTGCGATTCCGCGATTCTACGATTTTGCGATTCTGCGATTCTGCGTTTCTGCGATTGTGGGATTGTGGGATTGTGTGATTGTGTGATTGTGTGATTGTGTGATTGTGTGATTGTGTGATTGTGTGATTGTGTGATTGTGTGATTGTGTGATTGTGTGATTGTGTGGTTGTGTGATTGTGTGATTTTGTGATTGTGCGATTGTGTGCTTGTGTGATTGTGTCGTAGTGTGATTCTGCGATTCCGCGATTCTGCGATTATGCGTTTCTGCGAATCTTGGATTGTGTGATTGTGTGATTTTGTGATTCTGTGATACTGTGATTCTGCGATTCTGCGATTCTGCGATTCTGCGATTATGCGATTCAGCGTCTCTTGGATTGTGTGATTGTGTGATTGTGTGATTCTGTGATTCTGTGATTGTGTGATTCTGTGATTCAGCGATTCTTGGATTGTGTGATTGTGTGATTCTGTGATTCTGTGATTGTGTGATTCTGTGATTCTGCGATTCTGCGATTGTGTGATTGTGTGATTGTGTGATTGTGTGATTGGGTGATTGTGTGATTGTGTGATTGTGTGATTGTGTGATTGTGTGATTGTGTGAATGTGTGATTGTGTGATTGTGTGATTATGTGATTGTGTGATTGTGTGATTGTGTGATGGTGTGATTGTGTTATTGTGTGATTGTGTGATTGTGTGATTGTGTGATTGTGTGATTGTGTGATTGTGTGATTGTGTGATTGTGTGATTGTGTGATTGTGTGATTGTGTGATTGTGTGATTGTGTGATTGTGTGATTCTGCGTTTCTGCGATTGTGGGATTGTGTGATTGTGTGATTGTGTGATTGTGTCATTGTGTCATTGTGTCATTGTGCGATTATGTGATTCTGTGATTTTGTGGTTGTGTGATAGTGTGATGGTGTGTTTGTATGATTGTGTGATTGTGTGATTGTGTGTTTGTGTGATTGTGTGATTGTGTGATTCTGCGATTCTGCGGTTATGCGGTTCTGCGATTGTGGGATTGTGTGATTGTGTGATTGTGTGATTGTGTGATTGTGTGATTGTGTGATTGTGTGATTGTGTGATTGTGTGATTGTGTGATTGTGTGATTGTGTGATTGTGTGATTGTGTGATTGTGTGATTGTGTGATTGTGTGATTGTGTGATTGTGTGGTTGTGTGATTGTGTGATTTTGTGATTGTGCGATTGTGTGCTTGTGTGATTGTGTCGTAGTGTGATTCTGCGATTCCGCGATTCTGCGATTATGCGTTTCTGCGAATCTTGGATTGTGTGATTGTGTGATTTTGTGATTCTGTGATTCTGTGATTCTGCGATTCTGCGATTCTGCGATTCTGCGATTCTGCGATTATGCGATTCAGCGATTCTTGGATTGTGTGATTGTGTGATTGTGTGATTGTGTGATTCTGTGATTCTGTAATTGTGTGATTCTGTGATTCAGCGATTCTTGGATTGTGTGATTGTGTGATTGTGTGATTCTGTGATTGTGTGATTCTGTGATTCTGCGATTCTGCGATTGTGTGATTGTGTGATTGTGTGATTGTGTGATTGTGTGATTGTGTGATTGTGTGATTGTGTGATTGTGTGATTGTGTGATGGTGTGATTGTGTTATTGTGTGATTGTGTGATTCTGTGATTCTGTGATTGTGTGATTCTGTGATTCTGCGATTCAGCGATTGTGTGGTTGTGTGATTGTGTGATTTTGTGATTGTGCGATTGTGTGCTTGTGTGATTGTGTCGTAGTGTGATTCTGCGATTCTGCGATTCTGCGATTATGCGTTTCTGCGAATCTTGGATTGTGTGATTGTGTGATTTTGTGATTCTGTGATTCTGTGATTCTGTGATTCTGTGATTCTGCGATTCTGCGATTCTGCGATTCTGCGATTCTGCGATTATGCGATTCAGCGATTCTTGGATTGTGTGATTGTGTGATTCTGTGATTCTGTGATTGTGTGATTCTGTGATTCTGCGATTCAGCGATTGTGTGATTGTGTGATTGTGTGATTGTGTGATTGTGTGATTGTGTGATTGTGTGATGGTGTGATTGTGTTATTGTGTGTTTGTGTGACTGTGTGATTGTGTGATTGTGTGATTGTGTGATTGTGTGATTGTGTGATTGTGTGATTGTGTGATTGTGTGATTGTGTGATTGTGTGATTGTGTGATTGTGTGATTGTGTGATTGTGTGATTGTGTGATTGTGTGATTGTGTGATTGTGTGATTGTGTGATTGTGTGATTGTGTGATTGTGTGATTGTGTGATTGTGTGATTGTGTGATTGTGTGATTGTGTGATTGTGTGATTGTGTGATTGTGTGATTGTGTGATTGTGTGATTCTGCGATTCAGAGATTCTGCGATTCTGCGATTCAGCGATTCTGCGATTCGGCGATTCCGCGATTCTGCGATTTTGCGATTCTGCGATTCTGCGTTTCTGCGATTGCGGGATTGTGGGATTGTGTGATTGTGTGATTGTGTGATTGTGTGATTGTGTGATTGTGTGATTGTGTGGTTGTGTGATTGTGTGATTTTGTGATTGTGCGATTGTGTGATTGTGTCGTAGTGTGATTTTGCGATTCTGCGATTCTGCGATTCTGCGATTCCGCGATACTGCGATTATGCGATTCTGCGTTTCTGCGATTGTGGGATTGTGTGATTGTGTGATTGTGTGATTGTGTGATTGCGTGATTGTGTGATTGTGTGGTTGTGTGATTGTGTGATTTTGTGATTGTGCGATTGTGTGATTGTGTGATTGTGTGATTGTGTGATTGTGTGATTGTGTGATTGTGTGATTGTGTGATTGAGTGATTGTGTGATTGTGTGATTGTGTGATTGTGTGATTGTGTGATTGTGTGATTGTGTGATTGTGTGATTGTGTGATTGTGTGATTTTGTGATTGTGCGATTGTGTGCTTGTGTGATTGTGTCGTAGTGTGATTCTGCGATTCCGCGATTCTACGATTTTGCGATTCTGCGATTCTGCGTTTCTGCGATTGTGGGATTGTGGGATTGTGTGATTGTGTGATTGTGTGATTGTGTGATTGTGTGATTGTGTGATTGTGTGATTGTGTGATTGTGTGATTGTGTGGTTGTGTGATTGTGTGATTTTGTGATTGTGCGATTGTGTGCTTGTGTGATTGTGTCGTAGTGTGATTCTGCGATTCCGCGATTCTGCGATTATGCGTTTCTGCGTCTCTTGGATTGTGTGATTGTGTGATTGTGTGATTCTGTGATTCTGTGATTGTGTGATTCTGTGATTCAGCGATTCTTGGATTGTGTGATTGTGTGATTGTGTGATTCTGTGATTCTGTGATTGTGTGATTCTGTGATTCTGTGATTCTGCGATTCTGCGGTTATGCGGTTCTGCGATTCTGCGAATCTGCGCTTCTGCGACTGTGTGATTGTGTGATTGTGTGATTGTGCCATTGTGTGATTCTGCGATTCTGCGATTCGGCGATTCTGCGATTCTGCGATTCTGCGATTGTGGGATTGTGGGATTGTGGGACTGTGTGATTGTGTGATTGTGTGATTGTGTGATTTTGTGATTGTGCGATTGTGTTCTTGTGTGATTGTGTCGTAGTGTGATTCTGCGAATCCGCGATTCTGCGATTTTGCGATTCTGCGATTCTGCGTTTCTGCGATTGTGGGATTGTGCGATTGTGTGATTGTGTGATTGTGTGATTGTGTGATTGTGTGATTGTGTGATTGTGTGATTGTGTGATTGTGTGATTGTGTGATTGTGTGATTGTGTGGTTGTGTGATTGTGTGATTTTGTGATTGTGCGATTGTGTGCTTGTGTGATTGTGTCGTAGTGTGATTCTGCGATTCTGCGATTCTGCGATTATGCGTTTCTGCGATTCTCGGATTGTGTGATTGTGTGATTGTGTGATTGTGTGATTGTGTGATTGTGTGATTGTGTGATTGTGTGATTGTGTGATTGTGTGATTGTGTGATTGTGTGATTGTGTGGTTGTGTGATTGTGTGATTTTGTGATTATGCGATTGTGTGCTTGTGTGATTGTGTCGTAGTGTGATTCTGCGATTCCGCGATTCTGCGATTATGCGTTTCTGCGAATCTTGGATTGTGTGATTGTGTGATTTTGTGATTCTGTGATTCTGTGATTCTGCGATTCTGCGATTCTGCGATTCTGCGATTATGCGATTCAGCGATTCTTGGATTGTATGATTGTGTGATTGTGTGATTGTGTGATTGTGTGATTGCGTGATTGCGTGATTGTGTGGTTGTGTGATTGTGCGATTTTGTGATTGTGCGATTGTGTGATTGTGTGATTGTGTGATTGTGAGATTGTGTGATTGTGTGATTGAGTGATTGTGTGATTGTGTGATTGTGTGATTGTGTGATTGTGTGATTGTGTGATTGTGTGATTGTGTGATTGTGTGATTGTGTGATTGTGTGATTGTGTGATTGTGTGATTGTGTGATTGTGTGATTGTGTGATTGGGTGATTGTGTGATTGTGTGATTGTGTGATTGTGTGATTGTGTGATTGTGTGATTGTGTGATTGTGTGATTGTGTGATGGTGTGATGGTGTTATTGTGTGATTGTGTGATTGTGTGATTGTGTGATTGTGTGATTGTGTGATTGTGTGATTGTGTGATTGTATGATTATGTGATTGTGTGATTGTGTGATTGTGTGATTGTGTGATGGTGTGATTGTGTTATTGTGTGATTGGGTGATTGTGTGATTGTGTGATTGTGTGATTGTGTGATTGTGTGATTGTGTGATTGTGTGATTGTGTGATTGTGTGATTGTGTGATTGTGTGATTGTGTGATGGTGTGATTGTGTTATTGTGTGATTGTGTGATTGTGTGATTGTGTGATTGTGTGATTGTGTGATTGTGTGATTGTGTGATTGTGTGATTGTGTGATTGTGTGATTGTGTGATTGTGTGATTGTGTGATTGTGTGATTGTGAGATTGTGTGATTGTGTGATTGTGTGATTGTGTCATTGTGTGATTCTGCGATTCTGGGATTCTGCGATTCTGCGTTTCTGCGATTGTGGGATTGTGTGATTGTGTGATTGTGTGATTGTGTGATTGTGTGATTGTGCCATTGTGTCATTGTGCGATTATGTGATTCTGTGATTTTGTGGTTGTGTGATAGTGTGATTGTGCCATTGTGTCATTGTGCGATTATGTGATTCTGTGATTTTGTGGTTGTGTGATAGTGTGATTGTGTATTTGTGTGATTGTGTGATTGTGTGATTGTGTGATTGTGTGATTGTGTGATTGTGTGATTGTGTGATTGTGTGATTGTGTCATTGTGTGATTCTGCGCTTCTGCGATTCTGCGATTCTGCGTTTCTGCGATTGTGGGACTGTGTGATTGTGTGATTTTGTGATTGTGCGATTGTGTCCTTGTGTGATTGTGTCGTAGTGTGATTCTGCGATTCCGCGATTCTGCGATTTTGCGATTCTGCGATTCTGCGTTTCTGCGATTGTGGGATTGTGCGATTGTGTGATTGTGTGATTGTGTGATTGTGTGATTGTGTGATTGTGTGATTGTGTGATTGTGTGATTGTGCGATTGTGTGATTGTGTGATTGTGTGATTGTGTGATTGTGTGATTGTGTGATTGTGTGATTGTGTGGTTGTGTGATTGTGTGATTTTGTGATTGTGCGATTGTGTGCTTGTGTGATTGTGTCGTAGTGTGATTCTGCGATTCTGCGATTCTGCGATTATGCGTTTCTGCGAATCTTGGATTGTGTGATTGTGTGATTTTGTGATTCTGTGATTCTGTGATTCTGTGATTCTGTGATTCTGTGATTCTGCGATTCTGCGATTCTGCGATTCTGCGATTCTGCGATTATGCGATTCAGCGATTCTTGGATTGTGTGATTGTGTGATTGTGTGATTCTGTGATTCTGTGATTGTGTGATTCTGTGATTCTGCGATTCAGCGATTGTGTGATTGTGTGATTGTGTGATTGTGTGATTGTGTGATTGTGTGATTGTGTGATTGTGTGATTGTGTGATGGTGTGATTGTGTTATTGTGTGTTTGTGTGATTGTGTGATTGTGTGATTGTGTGATTGTGTGATTGTGTGATTGTGTGATTGTGTGATTGTGTGATTGTGTGATTGTGTGATTGTGTGATTCTGCGATTCAGAGATTCTGCGATTCTGCGATTCAGCGATTCTGCGATTCGGCGATTCTGCGATTCCGCGATTCTGCGATTTTGCGATTCTGCGATTCTGCGTTTCTGCGATTGCGGGATTGTGGGATTGTGTGATTGTGTGATTGTGTGATTGTGTGATTGTGTGATTGTGTGATTGTGTGATTGTGTGATTGTGTGGTTGTGTGATTGTGTGATTTTGTGATTGTGCGATTGTGTGATTGTGTCGTAGTGTGATTTTGCGATTCTGCGATTCTGCGATTCTGCGATTCCGCGATACTGCGATTATGCGATTCTGCGATGCTGCGTTTCTGCGATTGTGGGATTGTGTGATTGTGTGATTGTGTGATTGTGTGATTGCGTGATTGTGTGATTGTGTGGTTGTGTGATTGTGTGATTTTGTGATTGTGCGATTGTGTGATTGTGTGATTGTGTGATTGTGTGATTGTGTGATTGTGTGATTGTGTGATTGTGTGATTGTGTGATTGAGTGATTGTGTGATTTTGTGATTGTGCGATTGTGTGCTTGTGTGATTGTGTCGTAGTGTGATTCTGCGATTCCGCGATTCTGCGATTTTGCGATTCTGCGATTCTGCGTTTCTGCGATTGTGGGATTGTGCGATTGTGTGATTGTGTGATTGTGTGATTGTGTGATTGTGTGATTGTGTGATTGTGTGATTGTGTGATTGTGTGATTGTGTGATTGTGTGATTGTGTGATTGTGTGATTGTGTGATTGTGTGATTGTGTGATTGTGTGGTTGTGTGATTGTGTGATTTTGTGATTGTGCGATTGTGTGATTGTGTCGTAGTGTGATTTTGCGATTCTGCGATTCTGCGATTCTGCGATTCCGCGATACTGCGATTATGCGATTCTGCGATGCTGCGTTTCTGCGATTGTGGGATTGTGTGATTGTGTGATTGTGTGATTGTGTGATTGCGTGATTGTGTGATATGTGTGGTTGTGTGATTGTGTGATTTTGTGATTGTGCGATTGTGTGATTGTGTGATTGTGTGATTGTGTGATTGTGTGATTGTGTGATTGTGTGATTGTGTGATTGTGTGATTGAGTGATTGTGTGATTGTGTGATTGTGTGATTGTGTGATTGTGTGATTGTGTGATTGTGTGATTGTGTGATTGTGTGATTGTGTGATTGTGTGATTGTGTGATTGTGTGATTTTGTGATTGTGCGATTGTGTGCTTGTGTGATTGTGTCGTAGTGTGATTCTGCGATTCCGCGATTCTACGATTTTGCGATTCTGCGATTCTGCGTTTCTGCGATTGTGGGATTGTGGGATTGTGTGATTGTGTGATTGTGTGATTGTGTGATTGTGTGATTGTGTGATTGTGTGATTGTGTGATTGTGTGATTGTGTGATTGTGTGATTGTGTGATTGTGTGGTTGTGTGATTGTGTGATTTTGTGATTGTGCGATTGTGTGCTTGTGTGATTGTGTCGTAGTGTGATTCTGCGATTCCGCGATTCTGCGATTATGCGTTTCTGCGAATCTTGGATTGTGTGATTGTGTGATTTTGTGATTCTGTGATACTGTGATTCTGCGATTCTGCGATTCTGCGATTCTGCGATTCTGCGATTATGCGATTCAGCGTCTCTTGGATTGTGTGATTGTGTGATTGTGTGATTCTGTGATTCTGTGATTGTGTGATTCTGTGATTCAGCGATTCTTGGATTGTGTGATTGTGTGATTGTGTGATTCTGTGATTCTGTGATTCTGTGATTCTGTGATTCTGCGATTCTGCGATTGTGTGATTGTGTGATTGTGTGATTGTGTGATTGGGTGATTGTGTGATTGTGTGATTGTGTGATTGTGTGATTGTGTGATTGTGTGATTGTGTGATTGTGTGATTGTGTGATTATGTGATTGTGTGATTGTGTGATTGTGTGATGGTGTGATTGTGTTATTGTGTGATTGTGTGATTGTGTGATTGTGTGATTGTGTGATTGTGTGATTGTGTGATTGTGTGATTGTGTGATTGTGTGATTGTGTGATTGTGTGATTGTGTGATTCTGCGTTTCTGCGATTGTGGGATTGTGTGATTGTGTGATTGTGTGATTGTGTCATTGTGTCATTGTGTCATTGTGCGATTATGTGATTCTGTGATTTTGTGGTTGTGTGATAGTGTGATGGTGTGTTTGTATGATTGTGTGATTGTGTGATTGTGTGTTTGTGTGATTGTGTGATTGTGTGATTCTGCGATTCTGCGGTTATGCGGTTCTGCGATTGTGGGATTGTGTGATTGTGTGATTGTGTGATTGTGTGATTGTGTGATTGTGTGATTGTGTGATTGTGTGATTGTGTGATTGTGTGATTGTGTGATTGTGTGATTGTGTGATTGTGTGATTGTGTGATTGTGTGATTGTGTGATTGTGTGGTTGTGTGATTGTGTGATTTTGTGATTGTGCGATTGTGTGCTTGTGTGATTGTGTCGTAGTGTGATTCTGCGATTCCGCGATTCTGCGATTATGCGTTTCTGCGAATCTTGGATTGTGTGATTGTGTGATTTTGTGATTCTGTGATTCTGTGATTCTGCGATTCTGCGATTCTGCGATTCTGCGATTCTGCGATTATGCGATTCAGCGATTCTTGGATTGTGTGATTGTGTGATTGTGTGATTGTGTGATTCTGTGATTCTGTAATTGTGTGATTCTGTGATTCAGCGATTCTTGGATTGTGTGATTGTGTGATTGTGTGATTCTGTGATTGTGTGATTCTGTGATTCTGCGATTCTGCGATTGTGTGATTGTGTGATTGTGTGATTGTGTGATTGTGTGATTGTGTGATTGTGTGATTGTGTGATTGTGTGGTGGTGTGATTGTGTTATTGTGTGATTGTGTGATTCTGTGATTCTGTGATTGTGTGATTCTGTGATTCTGCGATTCAGCGATTGTGTGGTTGTGTGATTGTGTGATTTTGTGATTGTGCGATTGTGTGCTTGTGTGATTGTGTCGTAGTGTGATTCTGCGATTCTGCGATTCTGCGATTATGCGTTTCTGCGAATCTTGGATTGTGTGATTGTGTGATTTTGTGATTCTGTGATTCTGTGATTCTGCGATTCTGCGATTGTGTGATTGTGTGATTGTGTGATTGTGTGATTGTGTGATTGTGTGATTGTGTGATTGTGTGATTGTGTGATTGTGTGATTGTGTGAATGTGTGATTGTGTGATTGTGTGATTGTGTCATTGTGTGATTCTGCGATTCTGCGATTCTGCGATTCTGCGATTCTCCGTTTCTGCGATTGTGGGATTGTGTGATTGTGTGATTGTGTGATTGTGTGATTGTGTCATTGTGCCATTGTGTCATTGTGCGATTATGTGATTCTGTGATTTTGTGGTTGTGTGATAGTGTGATTGTGTGTTTGTGTGATTGTGTGATTGTGTGATTGTGTGTTTGTGTGATTGTGTGATTGTGTGATTGTGTGATTCTGCGATTCTGCGGTTATGCGGTTCTGCGATTCTGCGAATCTGCGCTTCTGCGACTGTGTGATTGTGTGATTGTGTGATTGTGCCATTGTGTGATTCTGCGATTCTGCGATTCGGCGATTCTGCGATTCTGCGATTCTGCGATTGTGGGATTGTGGGATTGTGGGACTGTGTGATTGTGTGATTGTGTGATTGTGTGATTGTGTGATTTTGTGATTGTGCGATTGTGTTCTTGTGTGATTGTGTCGTAGTGTGATTCTGCGAATCCGCGATTCTGCGATTTTGCGATTCTGCGATTCTGCGTTTCTGCGATTGTGGGATTGTGTGATTGTGTGATTGTGTGATTGTGTGATTGCGTGATTGTGTGATTGTGTGGTTGTGTGATTGTGTGATTTTGTGATTGTGCGATTGTGTGATTGTGTGATTGTGTGATTGTGTGATTGTGTGATTGTGTGATTGAGTGATTGTGTGATTGTGTGATTGTGTGATTGTGTGATTGTGTGATTGTGTGATTGTGTGATTGTGTGATTGTGTGATTGTGTGATTGTGTGATTGTGTGATTGTGTGATTGTGTGATTGTGTGATTGTGTGATTGTGTGATTGTGTGATTGTGTGATTGTGTGATTGTGCGATTGTGTGCTTGTGTGATTGTGTCGTAGTGTGATTCTGCGATTCTGCGATTCTGCGATTCTGCGATTCTGCGATTATGCGTTTCTGCGATTCTCGGATTGTGTGATTGTGTGATTGTGTGATTCTGGGATTCTGTGATTCTGTGATTCTGTGATTCTGTGATTCTGTGATTCTGTGATTCTGTGATTCTGTGATTCTGTGATTCTGTGATTCTGCGATTCTGCGATTGTGTGATTGTGTGATTGTGTGATTGTGTGATTGTGTGATTGTGTGATTGTGTGATTGTGTGGTTGTGTGATTGTGTGATTTTGTGATTGTGCGATTGTGTGCTTGTGTGATTGTGTCGTAGTGTGATTCTGCGATTCTGCGATTCTGCGATTATGCGTTTCTGCGATTCTCGGATTGTGTGATTGTGTGATTGTGTGATTGTGTGATTGTGTGATTGTGTGATTGTGTGATTGTGTGATTGTGTGGTTGTGTGATTGTGTGATTTTGTGATTATGCGATTGTGTGCTTGTGTGATTGTGTCGTAGTGTGATTCTGCGATTCCGCGATTCTGCGATTCTGCGTTTCTGCGATTGTGGGATTGTGTGATTGTGTGATTGTGTGATTGTGTGATTGTGTGATTGTGCCATTGTGTCATTGTGCGATTATGTGATTCTGTGATTTTGTGGTTGTGTGATAGTGTGATTGTGTGTTTGTGTGATTGTGTGATTGTGTGATTGTGTGATTGTGTGATTGTGTGATTGTGTGATTGTGTGATTGTGTGATTGTGTGATTGTGTGATTGTGTGATTGTGTGATTGTGTGATTGTGTGATTGTGTGATTGTGTGATTGTGTCATTGTGTGATTCTGCGCTTCTGCGATTCTGCGATTCTGCGTTTCTGCGATTGTGGGACTGTGTGATTGTGTGATTTTGTGATTGTGCGATTGTGTTCTTGTGTGATTGTGTCGTAGTGTGATTCTGCGATTCCGCGATTCTGCGATTTTGCGATTCTGCGATTCTGCGTTTCTGCGATTGTGGGATTGTGCGATTGTGTGATTGTGTGATTGTGTGATTGTGTGATTGTGTGATTGTGTGATTGTGTGATTGTGTGATTGTGTGATTGTGTGATTGTGTGATTGTGTGATTGTGTGATTGTGTGATTGTGTGATTGTGTGATTGTGTGATTGTGTGATTGTGTGGTTGTGTGATTGTGTGATTTTGTGATTGTGCGATTGTGTGCTTGTGTGATTGTGTCGTAGTGTGATTCTGCGATTCTGCGATTCTGCGATTATGCGTTTCTGCGAATCTTGGATTGTGTGATTGTGTGATTTTGTGATTCTGTGATTCTGTGATTCTGTGATTCTGCGATTCTGCGATTCTGCGATTATGCGATTCTGCGATTATGCGATTCAGCGATTCTTGGATTGTGTGATTGTGTGATTGTGTGATTCTGTGATTCTGTGATTGTGTGATTCTGTGATTCTGCGATTCAGCGATTGTGTGATTGTGTGATTGTGTGATTGTGTGATTGTGTGATTGTGTGATTGTGTGATGGTGTGATTGTGTTATTGTGTGTTTGTGTGATTGTGTGATTGTGTGATTGTGTGATTGTGTGATTGTGTGATTGTGTGATTGTGTGATTGTGTGATTGTGTGATTGTGTGATTGTGTGATTGTGTGATTGTGTGATTGTGTGATTGTGTGATTGTGTGATTGTGTGATTGTGTGATTGTGTGATTGTGTGATTGTGTGATTGTGTGATTGTGTGATTGTGTGATTGTGTGATTGTGTGATTGTGTGATTGTGTGATTGTGTGATTGTGTGATTGTGTGATTGTGTGATTGTGTGATTGTGTGATTGTGTGATTGTGTGATTGTGTGATGGTGTGATTGTGTTATTGTGTGATTGTGTGATTGTGTGATTGTGTGATTGTGTGATTGTGTGATTGTGTGATTGTGTGATTGTGTGATTGTGTGATTGTGTGATTGTGTGATTGTGTGATTGTGTGATTGTGTGATTGTGTGATTGAGTGATTGTGTGATTGTGTGATTGTGTGATTGTGTGATTGTGTGATTGTGTGATTGTGTGATTGTGTGATTGTGTGATTGTGTGATTGTGTGATTGTGTGATTTTGTGATTGTGCGATTGTGTGCTTGTGTGATTGTGTCGTAGTGTGATTCTGCGATTCCGCGATTCTACGATTTTGCGATTCTGCGATTCTGCGTTTCTGCGATTGTGGGATTGTGGGATTGTGTGATTGTGTGATTGTGTGATTGTGTGATTGTGTGATTGTGTGATTGTGTGATTGTGTGGTTGTGTGATTGTGTGATTTTGTGATTGTGCGATTGTGTGCTTGTGTGATTGTGTCGTAGTGTGATTCTGCGATTCCACGATTCTGCGATTATGCGTTTCTGCGAATCTTGGATTGTGTGATTGTGTGATTTTGTGATTCTGTGATACTGTGATTCTGCGATTCTGCGATTCTGCGATTCTGCGATTATGCGATTCAGCGTCTCTTGGATTGTGTGATTGTGTTATTGTGTGATTCTGTGATTCTGCGATTCTGCGATTGTGTGATTGTGTGATTGTGTGATTGTGTGATTGGGTGATTGTGTGATTGTGTGATTGTGTGATGGTGTGATGGTGTTATTGTGTGATTGTGTGATTGTGTGATTGTGTGATTGTGTGATTGTGTGATTGTGTGATTGTGTGATTGTGTGATTGTGTGATTGTGTGATTGTGTGATTGTGTGATTATGTGATTGTGTGATTGTGTGATTGTGTGATGGTGTGATTGTGTTATTGTGTGATTGTGTGATTGTGTGATTGTGTGATTGTGTGATTGTGTGATTGTGTGATTGTGTGATTGTGTGATTGTGTGATTGTGTGATTGTGTGATTGTGTGATTGTGTGATTGTGTGATTGTGTGATTGTGTGATTGTGTGATTGTGTGATTGTGTGATTGTGCGATTGTGTGCTTGTGTGATTGTGTCGTAGTGTGATTCTGCGATTCTGCGATTCTGCGATTATGCGTTTCTGCGAATCTTGGATTGTGTGATTGTGTGATTTTGTGATTCTGTGATTCTGTGATTCTGTGATTCTGTGATTCTGCGATTCTGCGATTCTGCGATTCTGCGATTCTGCGATTATGCGATTCAGCGATTCTTGGATTGTGTGATTGTGTGATTGTGTGATTCTGTGATTCTGTGATTGTGTGATTCTGCGATTCTGCGATTCAGCGATTGTGTGATTGTGTGATTGTGTGATTGTGTGATTGTGTGATGGTGTGATTGTGTTATTGTGTGTTTGTGTGATTGTGTGATTGTGTGATTGTGTGATTGTGTGATTGTGTGATTGTGTGATTGTGTGATTGTGTGATTGTGTGATTGTGTGATTGTGTGATTGTGTGATTGTGTGATTGTGTGATTGTGTGATTGTGTGATTGTGTGATTGTGTGATTGTGTGATTGTGTGATTGTGTGATTGTGTGATTGTGTGATTGTGTGATTGTGTGATTGTGTGATTGTGTGATTGTGTGATTGTGTGATTGTGTGATTGTGTGATTGTGTGATTGTGTGATTGTGTGATTGTGTGATTGTGTGATTGTGTGATTGTGTGATTGTGTGATTGTGTGATTGTGTGATTGTGTGATTGTGTGATTGTGTGATTGTGTGATTCTGCGATTCAGAGATTCTGCGATTCTGCGATTCAGCGACTCTGCGATTCGGCGATTCTGCGATTCCGCGATTCTGCGATTTTGCGATTCTGCGATTCTGCGTTTCTGCGATTGCGGGATTGTGGGATTGTGTGATTGTGTGATTGTGTGATTGTGTGATTGTGTGATTGTGTGATTGTGTGATTGTGTGGTTGTGTGATTGTGTGATTTTGTGATTGTGCGATTGTGTGATTGTGTCGTAGTGTGATTTTGCGATTCTGCGATTCTGCGATTCTGCGATTCCGCGATACTGCGATTATGCGATTCTGCGATGCTGCGTTTCTGCGATTGTGGGATTGTGTGATTGTGTGATTGTGTGATTGTGTGATTGCGTGATTGTGTGATATGTGTGGTTGTGTGATTGTGTGATTTTGTGATTGTGCGATTGTGTGATTGTGTGATTGTGTGATTGTGTGATTGTGTGATTGTGTGATTGTGTGATTGTGTGATTGTGTGATTGAGTGATTGTGTGATTGTGTGATTGTGTGATTGTGTGATTGTGTGATTGTGTGATTGTGTGATTGTGTGATTGTGTGATTTTGTGATTGTGCGATTGTGTGCTTGTGTGATTGTGTGATTGTGTGATTGTGTGATTTTGTGATTGTGCGATTGTGTGCTTGTGTGATTGTGTCGTAGTGTGATTCTGCGATTCCGCGATTCTACGATTTTGCGATTCTGCGATTCTGCGTTTCTGCGATTGTGGGATTGTGGGATTGTGTGATTGTGTGATTGTGTGATTGTGTGATTGTGTGATTGTGTGATTGTGTGATTGTGTGATTGTGTGATTGTGTGATTGTGTGATTGTGTGGTTGTGTGATTGTGTGATTTTGTGATTGTGCGATTGTGTGCTTGTGTGATTGTGTCGTAGTGTGATTCTGCGATTCCGCGATTCTGCGATTATGCGTTTCTGCGAATCTTGGATTGTGTGATTGTGTGATTTTGTGATTCTGTGATACTGTGATTCTGCGATTCTGCGATTCTGCGATTCTGCGATTATGCGATTCAGCGTCTCTTGGATTGTGTGATTGTGTGATTGTGTGATTCTGTGATTCTGTGATTGTGTGATTCTGTGATTCAGCGATTCTTGGATTGTGTGATTGTGTGATTCTGTGATTCTGTGATTGTGTGATTCTGTGATTCTGCGATTCTGCGATTGTGTGATTGTGTGATTGTGTGATTGTGTGATTGGGTGATTGTGTGATTGTGTGATTGTGTGATTGTGTGATTGTGTGATTGTGTGAATGTGTGATTGTGTGATTGTGTGATTATGTGATTGTGTGATTGTGTGATTGTGTGATGGTGTGATTGTGTTATTGTGTGATTGTGTGATTGTGTGATTGTGTGATTGTGTGATTGTGTGATTGTGTGATTGTGTGATTGTGTGATTGTGTGATTGTGTGATTGTGTGATTGTGTGATTGTGTGATTGTGTGATTGTGTGATTGTGTGATTGTGTGATTGTGTGATTCTGCGTTTCTGCGATTGTGGGATTGTGTGATTGTGTGATTGTGTGATTGTGTCATTGTGTCATTGTGTCATTGTGCGATTATGTGATTCTGTGATTTTGTGGTTGTGTGATAGTGTGATGGTGTGTTTGTATGATTGTGTGATTGTGTGATTGTGTGTTTGTGTGATTGTGTGATTGTGTGATTCTGCGATTCTGCGGTTATGCGGTTCTGCGATTGTGGGATTGTGTGATTGTGTGATTGTGTGATTGTGTGATTGTGTGATTGTGTGATTGTGTGATTGTGTGATTGTGTGATTGTGTGATTGTGTGATTGTGTGATTGTGTGATTGTGTGATTGTGTGATTGTGTGATTGTGTGATTGTGTGGTTGTGTGATTGTGTGATTTTGTGATTGTGCGATTGTGTGCTTGTGTGATTGTGTCGTAGTGTGATTCTGCGATTCCGCGATTCTGCGATTATGCGTTTCTGCGAATCTTGGATTGTGTGATTGTGTGATTTTGTGATTCTGTGATTCTGTGATTCTGCGATTCTGCGATTCTGCGATTCTGCGATTCTGCGATTATGCGATTCAGCGATTCTTGGATTGTGTGATTGTGTGATTGTGTGATTGTGTGATTCTGTGATTCTGTAATTGTGTGATTCTGTGATTCAGCGATTCTTGGATTGTGTGATTGTGTGATTGTGTGATTCTGTGATTGTGTGATTCTGTGATTCTGCGATTCTGCGATTGTGTGATTGTGTGATTGTGTGATTGTGTGATTGTGTGATTGTGTGATTGTGTGATTGTGTGATGGTGTGATTGTGTTATTGTGTGATTGTGTGATTCTGTGATTCTGTGATTGTGTGATTCTGTGATTCTGCGATTCAGCGATTGTGTGGTTGTGTGATTGTGTGATTTTGTGATTGTGCGATTGTGTGCTTGTGTGATTGTGTCGTAGTGTGATTCTGCGATTCTGCGATTCTGCGATTATGCGTTTCTGCGAATCTTGGATTGTGTGATTGTGTGATTTTGTGATTCTGTGATTCTGTGATTCTGTGATTCTGTGATTCTGCGATTCTGCGATTCTGCGATTCTGCGATTCTGCGATTATGCGATTCAGCGATTCTTGGATTGTGTGATTGTGTGATTCTGTGATTCTGTGATTGTGTGATTCTGTGATTCTGCGATTCAGCGATTGTGTGATTGTGTGATTGTGTGATTGTGTGATTGTGTGATTGTGTGATGGTGTGATTGTGTTATTGTGTGTTTGTGTGACTGTGTGATTGTGTGATTGTGTGATTGTGTGATTGTGTGATTGTGTGATTGTGTGATTGTGTGATTGTGTGATTGTGTGATTGTGTGATTGTGTGATTGTGTGATTGTGTGATTGTGTGATTGTGTGATTGTGTGATTGTGTGATTGTGTGATTGTGTGATTGTGTGATTGTGTGATTGTGTGATTGTGTGATTGTGTGATTGTGTGATTGTGTGATTGTGTGATTGTGTGATTGTGTGATTGTGTGATTGTGTGATTGTGTGATTGTGTGATTGTGTGATTGTGTGATTCTGCGATTCAGAGATTCTGCGATTCTGCGATTCAGCGATTCTGCGATTCGGCGATTCCGCGATTCTGCGATTTTGCGATTCTGCGATTCTGCGTTTCTGCGATTGCGGGATTGTGGGATTGTGTGATTGTGTGATTGTGTGATTGTGTGATTGTGTGATTGTGTGATTGTGTGGTTGTGTGATTGTGTGATTTTGTGATTGTGCGATTGTGTGATTGTGTCGTAGTGTGATTTTGCGATTCTGCGATTCTGCGATTCTGCGATTCCGCGATACTGCGATTATGCGATTCTGCGTTTCTGCGATTGTGGGATTGTGTGATTGTGTGATTGTGTGATTGTGTGATTGCGTGATTGTGTGATTGTGTGGTTGTGTGATTGTGTGATTTTGTGATTGTGCGATTGTGTGATTGTGTGATTGTGTGATTGTGTGATTGTGTGATTGTGTGATTGTGTGATTGTGTGATTGAGTGATTGTGTGATTGTGTGATTGTGTGATTGTGTGATTGTGTGATTGTGTGATTGTGTGATTGTGTGATTGTGTGATTGTGTGATTTTGTGATTGTGCGATTGTGTGCTTGTGTGATTGTGTCGTAGTGTGATTCTGCGATTCCGCGATTCTACGATTTTGCGATTCTGCGATTCTGCGTTTCTGCGATTGTGGGATTGTGGGATTGTGTGATTGTGTGATTGTGTGATTGTGTGATTGTGTGATTGTGTGATTGTGTGATTGTGTGATTGTGTGATTGTGTGGTTGTGTGATTGTGTGATTTTGTGATTGTGCGATTGTGTGCTTGTGTGATTGTGTCGTAGTGTGATTCTGCGATTCCGCGATTCTGCGATTATGCGTTTCTGCGTCTCTTGGATTGTGTGATTGTGTGATTGTGTGATTCTGTGATTCTGTGATTGTGTGATTCTGTGATTCAGCGATTCTTGGATTGTGTGATTGTGTGATTGTGTGATTCTGTGATTCTGTGATTGTGTGATTCTGTGATTCTGTGATTCTGCGATTCTGCGGTTATGCGGTTCTGCGATTCTGCGAATCTGCGCTTCTGCGACTGTGTGATTGTGTGATTGTGTGATTGTGCCATTGTGTGATTCTGCGATTCTGCGATTCGGCGATTCTGCGATTCTGCGATTCTGCGATTGTGGGATTGTGGGATTGTGGGACTGTGTGATTGTGTGATTGTGTGATTGTGTGATTTTGTGATTGTGCGATTGTGTTCTTGTGTGATTGTGTCGTAGTGTGATTCTGCGAATCCGCGATTCTGCGATTTTGCGATTCTGCGATTCTGCGTTTCTGCGATTGTGGGATTGTGCGATTGTGTGATTGTGTGATTGTGTGATTGTGTGATTGTGTGATTGTGTGATTGTGTGATTGTGTGATTGTGTGATTGTGTGATTGTGTGATTGTGTGGTTGTGTGATTGTGTGATTTTGTGATTGTGCGATTGTGTGCTTGTGTGATTGTGTCGTAGTGTGATTCTGCGATTCTGCGATTCTGCGATTATGCGTTTCTGCGATTCTCGGATTGTGTGATTGTGTGATTGTGTGATTGTGTGATTGTGTGATTGTGTGATTGTGTGATTGTGTGATTGTGTGATTGTGTGATTGTGTGATTGTGTGATTGTGTGGTTGTGTGATTGTGTGATTTTGTGATTATGCGATTGTGTCGTAGTGTGATTCTGCGATTCCGCGATTCTGCGATTATGCGTTTCTGCGAATCTTGGATTGTGTGATTGTGTGATTTTGTGATTCTGTGATTCTGTGATTCTGCGATTCTGCGATTCTGCGATTCTGCGATTATGCGATTCAGCGATTCTTGGATTGTATGATTGTGTGATTGTGTGATTGTGTGATTGTGTGATTGCGTGATTGCGTGATTGTGTGGTTGTGTGATTGTGCGATTTTGTGATTGTGCGATTGTGTGATTGTGTGATTGTGAGATTGTGTGATTGTGTGATTGAGTGATTGTGTGATTGTGTGATTGTGTGATTGTGTGATTGTGTGATTGTGTGATTGTGTGATTGTGTGATTGTGTGATTGTGTGATTGTGTGATTGTGTGATTGTGTGATTGTGTGATTGTGTGATTGTGTGATTGGGTGATTGTGTGATTGTGTGATTGTGTGATTGTGTGATTGTGTGATTGTGTGATTGTGTGATTGTGTGATTGTGTGATGGTGTGATGGTGTTATTGTGTGATTGTGTGATTGTGTGATTGTGTGATTGTGTGATTGTGTGATTGTGTGATTGTGTGATTGTGTGATTGTGTGATTGTATGATTATGTGATTGTGTGATTGTGTGATTGTGTGATTGTGTGATGGTGTGATTGTGTTATTGTGTGATTGGGTGATTGTGTGATTGTGTGATTGTGTGATTGTGTGATTGTGTGATTGTGTGATTGTGTGATTGTGTGATTGTGTGATTGTGTGATTGTGTGATTGTGTGATGGTGTGATTGTGTTATTGTGTGATTGTGTGATTGTGTGATTGTGTGATTGTGTGATTGTGTGATTGTGTGATTGTGTGATTGTGTGATTGTGTGATTGTGTGATTGTGTGATTGTGTGATTGTGTGATTGTGTGATTGTGAGATTGTGTGATTGTGTGATTGTGTGATTGTGTCATTGTGTGATTCTGCGATTCTGCGATTCTGCGATTCTGCGTTTCTGCGATTGTGGGATTGTGTGATTGTGTGATTGTGTGATTGTGTGATTGTGTGATTGTGCCATTGTGTCATTGTGCGATTATGTGATTCTGTGATTTTGTGGTTGTGTGATAGTGTGATTGTGTATTTGTGTGATTGTGTGATTGTGTGATTGTGTGATTGTGTGATTGTGTGATTGTGTGATTGTGTGATTGTGTGATTGTGTGATTGTGTGATTGTGTCATTGTGTGATTCTGCGCTTCTGCGATTCTGCGATTCTGCGTTTCTGCGATTGTGGGACTGTGTGATTGTGTGATTTTGTGATTGTGCGATTGTGTCCTTGTGTGATTGTGTCGTAGTGTGATTCTGCGATTCCGCGATTCTGCGATTTTGCGATTCTGCGATTCTGCGTTTCTGCGATTGTGGGATTGTGCGATTGTGTGATTGTGTGATTGTGTGATTGTGTGATTGTGTGATTGTGTGATTGTGTGATTGTGTGATTGTGTGATTGTGTGATTGTGTGATTGTGTGATTGTGTGATTGTGTGATTGTGTGATTGTGTGATTGTGTGATTGTGTGGTTGTGTGATTGTGTGATTTTGTGATTGTGCGATTGTGTGCTTGTGTGATTGTGTCGTAGTGTGATTCTGCGATTCTGCGATTCTGCGATTATGCGTTTCTGCGAATCTTGGATTGTGTGATTGTGTGATTTTGTGATTCTGTGATTCTGTGATTCTGTGATTCTGTGATTCTGCGATTCTGCGATTCTGCGATTCTGCGATTCTGCGATTATGCGATTCAGCGATTCTTGGATTGTGTGATTGTGTGATTGTGTGATTCTGTGATTCTGTGATTGTGTGATTCTGTGATTCTGCGATTCAGCGATTGTGTGATTGTGTGATTGTGTGATTGTGTGATTGTGTGATTGTGTGATTGTGTGATTGTGTGATTGTGTGATGGTGTGATTGTGTTATTGTGTGTTTGTGTGATTGTGTGATTGTGTGATTGTGTGATTGTGTGATTGTGTGATTGTGTGATTGTGTGATTGTGTGATTGTGTGATTCTGCGATTCAGAGATTCTGCGATTCTGCGATTCAGCGATTCTGCGATTCGGCGATTCTGCGATTCCGCGATTCTGCGATTTTGCGATTCTGCGATTCTGCGTTTCTGCGATTGCGGGATTGTGGGATTGTGTGATTGTGTGATTGTGTGATTGTGTGATTGTGTGATTGTGTGATTGTGTGATTGTGTGATTGTGTGATTGTGTGGTTGTGTGATTGTGTGATTTTGTGATTGTGCGATTGTGTGATTGTGTCGTAGTGTGATTTTGCGATTCTGCGATTCTGCGATTCTGCGATTCCACGATACTGCGATTATGCGATTCTGCGATGCTGCGTTTCTGCGATTGTGGGATTGTGTGATTGTGTGATTGTGTGATTGTGTGATTGCGTGATTGTGTGATTGTGTGGTTGTGTGATTGTGTGATTTTGTGATTGTGCGATTGTGTGATTGTGTGATTGTGTGATTGTGTGATTGTGTGATTGTGTGATTGTGTGATTGTGTGATTGTGTGATTGAGTGATTGTGTGATTTTGTGATTGTGCGATTGTGTGCTTGTGTGATTGTGTCGTAGTGTGATTCTGCGATTCCGCGATTCTACGATTTTGCGATTCTGCGATTCTGCGTTTCTGCGATTGTGGGATTGTGTGATTGTGTGATTGTGTGATTGTGTGATGGTGTGATTGTGTTATTGTGTGTTTGTGTGATTGTGTGATTGTGTGATTGTGTGATTGTGTGATTGTGTGATTGTGTGATTGTGTGATTGTGTGATTGTGTGATTGTGTGATTCTGCGATTCAGAGATTCTGCGATTCTGCGATTCAGCGATTCTGCGATTCGGCGATTCTGCGATTCCGCGATTCTGCGATTTTGCGATTCTGCGATTCTGCGTTTCTGCGATTGCGGGATTGTGGGATTGTGTGATTGTGTGATTGTGTGATTGTGTGATTGTGTGATTGTGTGATTGTGTGATTGTGTGGTTGTGTGATTGTGTGATTTTGTGATTGTGCGATTGTGTGATTGTGTCGTAGTGTGATTTTGCGATTCTGCGATTCTGCGATTCTGCGATTCCGCGATACTGCGATTATGCGATTCTGCGATGCTGCGTTTCTGCGATTGTGGGATTGTGTGATTGTGTGATTGTGTGATTGTGTGATTGCGTGATTGTGTGATTGTGTGGTTGTGTGATTGTGTGATTTTGTGATTGTGCGATTGTGTGATTGTGTGATTGTGTGATTGTGTGATTGTGTGATTGTGTGATTGTGTGATTGTGTGATTGTGTGATTGAGTGATTGTGTGATTTTGTGATTGTGCGATTGTGTGCTTGTGTGATTGTGTCGTAGTGTGATTCTGCGATTCCGCGATTCTACGATTTTGCGATTCTGCGATTATGCGTTTCTGCGAATCTTGGATTGTGTGATTGTGAGATTTTGTGATTCTGTGATACTGTGATTCTGCGATTCTGCGATTCTGCGATTCTGCGATTATGCGATTCAGCGTCTCTTGGATTGTGTGATTGTGTGATTGTGTGATTCTGTGATTGTGTGATTGTGTGATTGTGTGATTGTGTGATTGTGCGATTGTGTGCTTGTGTGATTGTGTCGTAGTGTGATTCTGCGATTCTGCGATTCTGCGATTCTGCGATTATGCGTTTCTGCGATTCTCGGATTGTGTGATTGTGTGATTGTGTGATTCTGGGATTCTGTGATTCTGTGATTCTGTGATTCTGTGATTCTGTGATTCTGTGATTCTGTGATTCTGTGATTCTGTGATTCTGTGATTCTGTGATTCTGTGATTCTGTGATTCTGTGATTCTGTGATTCTGTGATTCTGTGATTCTGTGATTCTGTGATTCTGTGATTCTGTGATTCTGCGATTCTGCGATTGTGTGATTGTGTGATTGTGTGATTGTGTGATTGTGTGATTGTGTGATTGTGTGATTGTGTGATTGTGTGATTGTGTGATTGTGTGATTGTGTGATTGTGTGATTGTGTGAGTGTGTGATTGTGACATTGTGTGATTCTGCGATTCTGCGATTCTGCGATTCTGCGTTTCTGCGATTGTGGGATTGTGTGATTGTGTGATTGTGTGATTGTGTCATTGTGTCATTGTGCGATTATGTGATTCTGTGATTTTGTGGTTGTGTGATAGTGTGATGGTGTGTTTGTATGATTGTGTGATTGTGTGATTGTGTGTTTGTGTGATTGTGTGATTGTGTGATTCTGCGATTCTGCGATTATGCGATTCAGCGATTCTTGGATTGTATGATTGTGTGATTGTGTGATTGCGTGATTGTGTGGTTGTGTGATTGTGCGATTTTGTGATTGTGCGATTGTGCGATTGTGTGATTGTGTGATTGTGTGATTGTGTGATTGTGTGATTGTGTGATTGAGTGATTGTGTGATTGTGTGATTGTGTGATTGTGTGATTGTGTGATTGTGTGATTGTGTGATTGTGTGATTGTGTGATTGTGTGATTGTGTGATTGTGTGATTGTGTGATTGTGTGATTGTGTGATTGTGTGATTGTGTGATTGTGTGATTGTGTGATGGTGTGATGGTGTTATTGTGTGATTGTGTGATTGTGTGATTGTGTGATTGTGTGATTGTGTGATTGTGTGATTGTGTGATTGTGTGATTGTGTGATTGTGTGATTGTGTGATGGTGTGATTGTGTTATTGTGTGATTGTGTGATTGTGTGATTGTGTGATTGTGTGATTGTGTGATTGTGTGATTGTGTGATTGTGTGATTGTGTGATTGTGTGATTGTGTGATTGTGTGATTGTGTGATGGTGTGATTGTGTTATTGTGTGATTGTGTGATTGTGTGATTGTGTGATTGTGTGATTGTGTGATTGTGTGATTGTGTGATTGTGTGATTGTGTGATTGTGTGATTGTGTGATTGTGTGATTGTGTGATTGTGTGATTGTGTGATTGTGTGATTGTGTCATTGTGTGATTCTGCGATTCTGCGATTCTGCGATTCTGCGTTTCTGCGATTGTGGGATTGTGTGATTGTGTGATTGTGTCATTGTGTGATTCTGCGATTCTGCGATTCTGCGATTCTGCGTTTCTGCGATTGTGGGATTGTGTGATTGTGTGATTGTGTGATTGTGTGATTGTGTGATTGTGCCATTGTGTCATTGTGCGATTATGTGATTCTGTGATTTTGTGGTTGTGTGATAGTGTGATTGTGTATTTGTGTGATTGTGTGATTGTGTGATTGTGTGATTGTGTGATTGTGTGATTGTGTGATTGTGTGATTGTGTGATTGTGTGATTGTGTGATTGTGTGATTGTGTGATTGTGTCATTGTGTGATTCTGCGCTTCTGCGATTCTGCGATTCTGCGTTTCTGCGATTGTGGGACTGTGTGATTGTGTGATTTTGTGATTGTGCGATTGTGTCCTTGTGTGATTGTGTCGTAGTGTGATTCTGCGATTCCGCGATTCTGCGATTTTGCGATTCTGCGATTCTGCGTTTCTGCGATTGTGGGATTGTGCGATTGTGTGATTGTGTGATTGTGTGATTGTGTGATTGTGTGATTGTGTGATTGTGTGATTGTGTGATTGTGTGATTGTGTGATTGTGTGATTGTGTGATTGTGTGATTGTGTGATTGTGTGATTGTGTGATTGTGTGGTTGTGTGATTGTGTGATTTTGTGATTGTGCGATTGTGTGCTTGTGTGATTGTGTCGTAGTGTGATTCTGCGATTCTGCGATTCTGCGATTATGCGTTTCTGCGAATCTTGGATTGTGTGATTGTGTGATTTTGTGATTCTGTGATTCTGTGATTCTGTGATTCTGTGATTCTGCGATTCTGCGATTCTGCGATTCTGCGATTCTGCGATTATGCGATTCAGCGATTCTTGGATTGTGTGATTGTGTGATTGTGTGATTCTGTGATTCTGTGATTGTGTGATTCTGTGATTCTGCGATTCAGCGATTGTGTGATTGTGTGATTGTGTGATTGTGTGATTGTGTGATTGTGTGATTGTGTGATTGTGTGATTGTGTGATGGTGTGATTGTGTTATTGTGTGTTTGTGTGATTGTGTGATTGTGTGATTGTGTGATTGTGTGATTGTGTGATTGTGTGATTGTGTGATTGTGTGATTGTGTGATTGTGTGATTCTGCGATTCAGAGATTCTGCGATTCTGCGATTCAGCGATTCTGCGATTCGGCGATTCTGCGATTCCGCGATTCTGCGATTTTGCGATTCTGCGATTCTGCGTTTCTGCGATTGCGGGATTGTGGGATTGTGTGATTGTGTGATTGTGTGATTGTGTGATTGTGTGATTGTGTGATTGTGTGATTGTGTGATTGTGTGGTTGTGTGATTGTGTGATTTTGTGATTGTGCGATTGTGTGATTGTGTCGTAGTGTGATTTTGCGATTCTGCGATTCTGCGATTCTGCGATTCCGCGATACTGCGATTATGCGATTCTGCGATGCTGCGTTTCTGCGATTGTGGGATTGTGTGATTGTGTGATTGTGTGATTGTGTGATTGCGTGATTGTGTGATTGTGTGGTTGTGTGATTGTGTGATTTTGTGATTGTGCGATTGTGTGATTGTGTGATTGTGTGATTGTGTGATTGTGTGATTGTGTGATTGTGTGATTGTGTGATTGTGTGATTGAGTGATTGTGTGATTTTGTGATTGTGCGATTGTGTGCTTGTGTGATTGTGTCGTAGTGTGATTCTGCGATTCCGCGATTCTACGATTTTGCGATTCTGCGATTCTGCGTTTCTGCGATTGTGGGATTGTGTGATTGTGTGATTGTGTGATTGTGTGATGGTGTGATTGTGTTATTGTGTGTTTGTGTGATTGTGTGATTGTGTGATTGTGTGATTGTGTGATTGTGTGATTGTGTGATTGTGTGATTGTGTGATTGTGTGATTGTGTGATTCTGCGATTCAGAGATTCTGCGATTCTGCGATTCAGCGATTCTGCGATTCGGCGATTCTGCGATTCCGCGATTCTGCGATTTTGCGATTCTGCGATTCTGCGTTTCTGCGATTGCGGGATTGTGGGATTGTGTGATTGTGTGATTGTGTGATTGTGTGATTGTGTGATTGTGTGATTGTGTGATTGTGTGATTGTGTGGTTGTGTGATTGTGTGATTTTGTGATTGTGCGATTGTGTGATTGTGTCGTAGTGTGATTTTGCGATTCTGCGATTCTGCGATTCTGCGATTCCGCGATACTGCGATTATGCGATTCTGCGATGCTGCGTTTCTGCGATTGTGGGATTGTGTGATTGTGTGATTGTGTGATTGTGTGATTGCGTGATTGTGTGATTGTGTGGTTGTGTGATTGTGTGATTTTGTGATTGTGCGATTGTGTGATTGTGTGATTGTGTGATTGTGTGATTGTGTGATTGTGTGATTGTGTGATTGTGTGATTGAGTGATTGTGTGATTTTGTGATTGTGCGATTGTGTGCTTGTGTGATTGTGTCGTAGTGTGATTCTGCGATTCCGCGATTCTACGATTTTGCGATTCTGCGATTATGCGTTTCTGCGAATCTTGGATTGTGTGATTGTGTGATTTTGTGATTCTGTGATACTGTGATTCTGCGATTCTGCGATTCTGCGATTCTGCGATTATGCGATTCAGCGTCTCTTGGATTGTGTGATTGTGTGATTGTGTGATTCTGTGATTGTGTGATTGTGTGATTGTGTGATTGTGTGATTGTGCGATTGTGTGCTTGTGTGATTGTGTCGTAGTGTGATTCTGCGATTCTGCGATTCTGCGATTCTGCGATTATGCGTTTCTGCGATTCTCGGATTGTGTGATTGTGTGATTGTGTGATTCTGGGATTCTGTGATTCTGTGATTCTGTGATTCTGTGATTCTGTGATTCTGTGATTCTGTGATTCTGTGATTCTGTGATTCTGTGATTCTGTGATTCTGTGATTCTGTGATTCTGTGATTCTGTGATTCTGTGATTCTGTGATTCTGTGATTCTGTGATTCTGCGATTCTGTGATTGTGTGATTGTGTGATTGTGTGATTGTGTGATTGTGTGATTGTGTGATTGTGTGATTGTGTGATTGTGTGATTGTGTGATTGTGTGATTGTGTGATTGTGTGATTGTGTGAGTGTGTGATTGTGACATTGTGTGATTCTGCGATTCTGCGATTCTGCGATTCTGCGTTTCTGCGATTGTGGGATTGTGTGATTGTGTGATTGTGTGATTGTGTCATTGTGTCATTGTGCGATTATGTGATTCTGTGATTTTGTGGTTGTGTGATAGTGTGATGGTGTGTTTGTATGATTGTGTGATTGTGTGATTGTGTGTTTGTGTGATTGTGTGATTGTGTGATTCTGCGATTCTGCGGTTATGCGGTTCTGCGATTGTGGGATTGTGTGATTGTGTGATTGTGTGATTGTGTGATTGTGTGATTGTGTGATTGTGTGATTGTGTGATTGTGTGATTGTGTGATTGTGTGATTGTGTGATTGTGTGATTGTGTGATTGTATGATTGTGTGGTTGTGTGATTGTGTGATTTTGTGATTGTGCGATTGTGTGCTTGTGTGATTGTGTCGTAGTGTGATTCTGCGATTCCGCGATTCTGCGATTATGCGTTTCTGCGAATCTTGGATTGTGTGATTGTGTGATTTTGTGATTCTGTGATTCTGTGATTCTGCGATTCTGCGATTCTGCGATTCTGCGATTATGCGATTCAGCGATTCTTGGATTGTATGATTGTGTGATTGTGTGATTGTGTGATTGTGTGATTGTGTGATTGCGTGATTGCGTGATTGTGTGGTTGTGTGATTGTGCGATTTTGTGATTGTGCGATTGTGCGATTGTGTGATTGTGTGATTGTGTGATTGTGTGATTGTGTGATTGTGTGATTGAGTGATTGTGTGATTGTGTGATTGTGTGATTGTGTGATTGTGTGATTGTGTGATTGTGTGATTGTGTGATTGTGTGATTGTGTGATTGTGTGATTGTGTGATTGTGTGATTGTGTGATTGTGTGATTGTGTGATTGTGTGATTGTGTGATTGTGTGATTGTGTGATTGTGTGATGGTGTGATGGTGTTATTGTGTGATTGTGTGATTGTGTGATTGTGTGATTGTGTGATTGTGTGATTGTGTGATTGTGTGATTGTGTGATTGTGTGATTGTGTGATTGTGTGATGGTGTGATTGTGTTATTGTGTGATTGTGTGATTGTGTGATTGTGTGATTGTGTGATTGTGTGATTGTGTGATTGTGTGATTGTGTGATTGTGTGATTGTGTGATTGTGTGATTGTGTGATTGTGTGATTGTGTGATTGTGTGATTGTGTGATTGTGTCATTGTGTGATTCTGCGATTCTGCGATTCTGCGATTCTGCGTTTCTGCGATTGTGGGATTGTGTGATTGTGTGATTGTGTCATTGTGTGATTCTGCGATTCTGCGATTCTGCGTTTCTGCGATTGTGGGATTGTGTGATTGTGTGATTGTGTGATTGTGTGATTGTGTGATTGTGCCATTGTGTCATTGTGCGATTATGTGATTCTGTGATTTTGTGGTTGTGTGATAGTGTGATTGTGTATTTGTGTGATTGTGTGATTGTGTGATTGTGTGATTGTGTGATTTTGTGATTGTGCGATTGTGTGCTTGTGTGATTGTGTCGTAGTGTGATTCTGCGATTCCGCGATTCTGCGATTATGCGTTTCTGCGAATCTTGGATTGTGTGATTGTGTGATTTTGTGATTCTGTGATACTGTGATTCTGCGATTCTGCGATTCTGCGATTCTGCGATTATGCGATTCAGCGTCTCTTGGATTGTGTGATTGTGTGATTGTGTGATTGTGTGATTGTGTGATTGTGTGATTGTGTGATTGTGTGATTGTGTGATTGTGTGATTGTGTGATTGTGTGAGTGTGTGATTGTGACATTGTGTGATTCTGCGATTCTGCGATTCTGCGATTCTGCGTTTCTGCGATTGTGGGATTGTGTGATTGTGTGATTGTGTGATTGTGTCATTGTGTCATTGTGTCATTGTGCGATTATGTGATTCTGTGATTTTGTGGTTGTGTGATAGTGTGATGGTGTGTTTGTATGATTGTGTGATTGTGTGATTGTGTGTTTGTGTGATTGTGTGATTGTGTGATTCTGCGATTCTGCGGTTATGCGGTTCTGCGATTGTGGGATTGTGTGATTGTGTGATTGTGTGATTGTGTGATTGTGTGATTGTGTGATTGTGTGATTGTGTGATTGTGTGATTGTGTGATTGTGTGATTGTGTGATTGTATGATTGTGTGGTTGTGTGATTGTGTGATTTTGTGATTGTGCGATTGTGTGCTTGTGTGATTGTGTCGTAGTGTGATTCTGCGATTCCGCGATTCTGCGATTATGCGTTTCTGCGAATCTTGGATTGTGTGATTGTGTGATTTTGTGATTCTGTGATTCTGTGATTCTGCGATTCTGCGATTCTGCGATTCTGCGATTCTGCGATTATGCGATTCAGCGATTCTTGGATTGTGTGATTGTGTGATTGTGTGATTGTGTGATTCTGTGATTCTGTAATTGTGTGATTCTGTGATTCAGCGATTCTTGGATTGTGTGATTGTGTGATTGTGTGATTCTGTGATTGTGTGATTCTGTGATTCTGCGATTCTGCGATTGTGTGATTGTGTGATTGTGTGATTGTGTGATTGTGTGATTGTGTGATTGTGTGATTTTGTGATTGTGCGATTGTGTGCTTGTGTGATTGTGTCGTAGTGTGATTCTGCGATTCCGCGATTCTACGATTTTGCGATTCTGCGATTCTGCGCTCCTGCGATTGTGGGATTGTGGGATTGTGTGATTGTGTGATTGTGTGATTGTGTGATTGTGTGATTGTGTGATTGTGTGATTGTGTGATTGTGTGATTGTGTGATTGTGTGATTGTGTGATTGTGTGGTTGTGTGATTGTGTGATTTTGTGATTGTGCGATTGTGTGCTTGTGTGATTGTGTCGTAGTGTGATTCTGCGATTCCGCGATTCTGCGATTATGCGTTTCTGCGAATCTTGGATTGTGTGATTGTGTGATTTTGTGATTCTGTGATACTGTGATTCTGCGATTCTGCGATTCTGCGATTCTGCGATTATGCGATTCAGCGTCTCTTGGATTGTGTGATTGTGTGATTGTGTGATTGTGTGATTGTGTGATTGTGTGATTGTGTGATTGTGTGATTGTGTGATTGTGTGATTGTGTGATTGTGTGATTGTGTGATTGTGTGATTGTGTGATTGTGTGATTGTGTGATTGTGTGATTGTGTGATTGTGTGATTGTGTGATTGTGTGATTGTGTGATTGTGTGATTGTGTGATTGTGTGATTGTGTGATTGTGTGATTGTGTGATGGTGTGATTGTGTTATTGTGTGATTGTGTGATTGTGTGATTGTGTGATTGCGTGATTGTGTGATTGTGTGATTGCGTGATTGTGTGATTGTGTGATTGTGTGATTGTGTGATTCTGTGATTCTGTGATTCTGTGATTCTGTGATTCTGTGATTCTGTGATTCTGTGATTCTGTGATTCTGTGATTCTGTGATTCTGTGATTCTGTGATTCTGTGATTCTGTGATTCTGTGATTTTGTGATTCTGTGATTCTGTGATTCTGTGATTCTGTGATTCTGTGATTCTGTGATTCTGTGATTCTGTGATTCTGTGATTCTGCGATTCTGCGATTGTGTGATTGTGTGATTGTGTGATTGTGTGATTGTGTGATTGTGTGATTGTGTGTTTGTGTGATTGTGTGATTGTGTGATTGTGTGATTGTGTGATTGTGTGATTGTGTGATTGTGTGATTGTGTGATTGTGTGATTGTGTGATTGTGTGATTGTGTGATTGTGTGATTGTGTGATTGGGTGATTGTGTGATTGTGTGATTGTGTGATTGTGTGATTGTGTCATTGTGTGATTCTGCGCTTCTGCGATTCTGCGATTCTGCATTTCTGTGATTGTGGGACTGTGTGATTGTGTGATTTTGTGATTGTGCGATTGTGTTCTTGTGTGATTGTGTCGTAGTGTGATTCTGCGATTCCGCGATTCTGCGATTTTGCGATTCTGCGATTCTGCGTTTCTGCGATTGTGGGATTGTGCGATTGTGTGATTGTGTGATTGTGTGATTGTGTGATTGTGTGATTGTGTGATTGTGTGATTGTGTGATTGTGTGATTGTGTGATTGTGTGATTGAGTGATTGTGTGATTTTGTGATTGTGCGATTGTGTGCTTGTGTGATTGTGTCGTAGTGTGATTCTGCGATTCCGCGATTCTACGATTTTGCGATTCTGCGATTCTGCGTTTCTGCGATTGTGGGATTGTGTGATTGTGTGATTGTGTGATTGTGTGATGGTGTGATTGTGTTATTGTGTGTTTGTGTGATTGTGTGATTGTGTGATTGTGTGATTGTGTGATTGTGTGATTGTGTGATTGTGTGATTGTGTGATTGTGTGATTGTGTGATTCTGCGATTCAGAGATTCTGCGATTCTGCGATTCAGCGATTCTGCGATTCGGCGATTCTGCGATTCCGCGATTCTGCGATTTTGCGATTCTGCGATTCTGCGTTTCTGCGATTGCGGGATTGTGGGATTGTGTGATTGTGTGATTGTGTGATTGTGTGATTGTGTGATTGTGTGATTGTGTGATTGTGTGGTTGTGTGATTGTGTGATTTTGTGATTGTGCGATTGTGTGATTGTGTCGTAGTGTGATTTTGCGATTCTGCGATTCTGCGATTCTGCGATTCCGCGATACTGCGATTATGCGATTCTGCGATGCTGCGTTTCTGCGATTGTGGGATTGTGTGATTGTGTGATTGTGTGATTGTGTGATTGCGTGATTGTGTGATTGTGTGGTTGTGTGATTGTGTGATTTTGTGATTGTGCGATTGTGTGATTGTGTGATTGTGTGATTGTGTGATTGTGTGATTGTGTGATTGTGTGATTGAGTGATTGTGTGATTTTGTGATTGTGCGATTGTGTGCTTGTGTGATTGTGTCGTAGTGTGATTCTGCGATTCCGCGATTCTACGATTTTGCGATTCTGCGATTATGCGTTTCTGCGAATCTTGGATTGTGTGATTGTGTGATTTTGTGATTCTGTGATACTGTGATTCTGCGATTCTGCGATTCTGCGATTCTGCGATTCTGCGATTATGCGATTCAGCGTCTCTTGGATTGTGTGATTGTGTGATTGTGTGATTCTGTGATTGTGTGATTGTGTGATTGTGTGATTGTGTGATTGTGCGATTGTGTGCTTGTGTGATTGTGTCGTAGTGTGATTCTGCGATTCTGCGATTCTGCGATTCTGCGATTATGCGTTTCTGCGATTCTCGGATTGTGTGATTGTGTGATTGTGTGATTCTGGGATTCTGTGATTCTGTGATTCTGTGATTCTGTGATTCTGTGATTCTGTGATTCTGTGATTCTGTGATTCTGTGATTCTGTGATTCTGTGATTCTGTGATTCTGTGATTCTGTGATTCTGTGATTCTGTGATTCTGTGATTCTGTGATTCTGTGATTCTGTGATTCTGTGATTCTGCGATTCTGCGATTGTGTGATTGTGTGATTGTGTGATTGTGTGATTGTGTGATTGTGTGATTGTGTGATTGTGTGATTGTGTGATTGTGTGATTGTGTGATTGTGTGATTGTGTGATTGTGTGATTGTGTGATTGTGTGAGTGTGTGATTGTGACATTGTGTGATTCTGCGATTCTGCGATTCTGCGATTCTGCGTTTCTGCGATTGTGGGATTGTGTGATTGTGTGATTGTGTGATTGTGTCATTGTGTCATTGTGCGATTATGTGATTCTGTGATTTTGTGGTTGTGTGATAGTGTGATGGTGTGTTTGTATGATTGTGTGATTGTGTGATTGTGTGTTTGTGTGATTGTGTGATTGTGTGATTCTGCGATTCTGCGGTTATGCGGTTCTGCGATTGTGGGATTGTGTGATTGTGTGATTGTGTGATTGTGTGATTGTGTGATTGTGTGATTGTGTGATTGTGTGATTGTGTGATTGTGTGATTGTGTGATTGTGTGATTGTATGATTGTGTGGTTGTGTGATTGTGTGATTTTGTGATTGTGCGATTGTGTGCTTGTGTGATTGTGTCGTAGTGTGATTCTGCGATTCCGCGATTCTGCGATTATGCGTTTCTGCGAATCTTGGATTGTGTGATTGTGTGATTTTGTGATTCTGTGATTCTGTGATTCTGCGATTCTGCGATTCTGCGATTCTGCGATTATGCGATTCAGCGATTCTTGGATTGTATGATTGTGTGATTGTGTGATTGTGTGATTGTGTGATTGTGTGATTGCGTGATTGCGTGATTGTGTGGTTGTGTGATTGTGCGATTTTGTGATTGTGCGATTGTGCGATTGTGTGATTGTGTGATTGTGTGATTGTGTGATTGTGTGATTGTGTGATTGAGTGATTGTGTGATTGTGTGATTGTGTGATTGTGTGATTGTGTGATTGTGTGATTGTGTGATTGTGTGATTGTGTGATTGTGTGATTGTGTGATTGTGTGATTGTGTGATTGTGTGATTGTGTGATTGTGTGATTGTGTGATTGTGTGATTGTGTGATTGTGTGATTGTGTGATGGTGTGATGGTGTTATTGTGTGATTGTGTGATTGTGTGATTGTGTGATTGTGTGATTGTGTGATTGTGTGATTGTGTGATTGTGTGATTGTGTGATTGTGTGATTGTGTGATGGTGTGATTGTGTTATTGTGTGATTGTGTGATTGTGTGATTGTGTGATTGTGTGATTGTGTGATTGTGTGATTGTGTGATTGTGTGATTGTGTGATTGTGTGATTGTGTGATTGTGTGATTGTGTGATGGTGTGATTGTGTTATTGTGTGATTGTGTGATTGTGTGATTGTGTGATTGTGTGATTGTGTGATTGTGTGATTGTGTGATTGTGTGATTGTGTGATTGTGTGATTGTGTGATTGTGTGATTGTGTGATTGTGTGATTGTGTGATTGTGTCATTGTGTGATTCTGCGATTCTGCGATTCTGCGATTCTGCGTTTCTGCGATTGTGGGATTGTGTGATTGTGTGATTGTGTCATTGTGTGATTCTGCGATTCTGCGATTCTGCGTTTCTGCGATTGTGGGATTGTGTGATTGTGTGATTGTGTGATTGTGTGATTGTGTGATTGTGCCATTGTGTCATTGTGCGATTATGTGATTCTGTGATTTTGTGGTTGTGTGATAGTGTGATTGTGTATTTGTGTGATTGTGTGATTGTGTGATTGTGTGATTGTGTGATTGTGTGATTGTGTGATTGTGTGATTGTGTGATTGTGTGATTGTGTGATTGTGTGATTGTGTGATTGTGTGATTGTGTGATTGTGTGATTGTGTCATTGTGTGATTCTGCGCTTCTGCGATTCTGCGATTCTGCGTTTCTGCGATTGTGGGACTGTGTGATTGTGTGATTTTGTGATTGTGCGATTGTGTTCTTGTGTGATTGTGTCGTAGTGTGATTCTGCGATTCCGCGATTCTGCGATTTTGCGATTCTGCGATTCTGCGTTTCTGCGATTGTGGGATTGTGCGATTGTGTGATTGTGTGATTGTGTGATTGTGTGATTGTGTGATTGTGTGATTGTGTGATTGTGTGATTGTGTGATTGTGTGATTGTGTGATTGTGTGATTGTGTGATTGTGTGATTGTGTGATTGTGTGGTTGTGTGATTGTGTGATTTTGTGATTGTGCGATTGTGTGCTTGTGTGATTGTGTCGTAGTGTGATTCTGCGATTCTGCGATTCTGCGATTATGCGTTTCTGCGAATCTTGGATTGTGTGATTGTGTGATTTTGTGATTCTGTGATTCTGTGATTCTGTGATTCTGTGATTCTGCGATTCTGCGATTCTGCGATTCTGCGATTCTGCGATTATGCGATTCAGCGATTCTTGGATTGTGTGATTGTGTGATTGTGTGATTCTGTGATTCTGTGATTGTGTGATTCTGTGATTCTGCGATTCAGCGATTGTGTGATTGTGTGATTGTGTGATTGTGTGATTGTGTGATTGTGTGATTGTGTGATTGTGTGATTGTGTGATTGTGTGATTGTGTGATTGTGTGATTGTGTGATGGTGTGATTGTGTTATTGTGTGTTTGTGTGATTGTGTGATTGTGTGATTGTGTGATTGTGTGATTGTGTGATTGTGTGATTGTGTGATTGTGTGATTGTGTGATTGTGTGATTCTGCGATTCAGAGATTCTGCGATTCTGCGATTCAGCGATTCTGCGATTCGGCGATTCTGCGATTCCGCGATTCTGCGATTTTGCGATTCTGCGATTCTGCGTTTCTGCGATTGCGGGATTGTGGGATTGTGTGATTGTGTGATTGTGTGATTGTGTGATTGTGTGATTGTGTGATTGTGTGATTGTGTGATTGTGTGATTGTGTGGTTGTGTGATTGTGTGATTTTGTGATTGTGCGATTGTGTGATTGTGTCGTAGTGTGATTTTGCGATTCTGCGATTCTGCGATTCTGCGATTCCGCGATACTGCGATTATGCGATTCTGCGATGCTGCGTTTCTGCGATTGTGGGATTGTGTGATTGTGTGATTGTGTGATTGTGTGATTGCGTGATTGTGTGATTGTGTGGTTGTGTGATTGTGTGATTTTGTGATTGTGCGATTGTGTGATTGTGTGATTGTGTGATTGTGTGATTGTGTGATTGTGTGATTGTGTGATTGTGTGATTGTGTGATTGAGTGATTGTGTGATTGTGTGATTGTGTGATTGTGTGATTGTGTGATTGTGTGATTGTGTGATTGTGTGATTGTGTGATTTTGTGATTGTGCGATTGTGTGCTTGTGTGATTGTGTCGTAGTGTGATTCTGCGATTCCGCGATTCTACGATTTTGCGATTCTGCGATTCTGCGTTTCTGCGATTGTGGGATTGTGGGATTGTGTGATTGTGTGATTGTGTGATTGTGTGATTGTGTGATTGTGTGATTGTGTGATTGTGTGATTGTGTGATTGTGTGATTGTGTGATTGTGTGATTGTGTGGTTGTGTGATTGTGTGATTTTGTGATTGTGCGATTGTGTGCTTGTGTGATTGTGTCGTAGTGTGATTCTGCGATTCCGCGATTCTGCGATTATGCGTTTCTGCGAATCTTGGATTGTGTGATTGTGTGATTTTGTGATTCTGTGATACTGTGATTCTGCGATTCTGCGATTCTGCGATTCTGCGATTATGCGATTCAGCGTCTCTTGGATTGTGTGATTGTGTGATTGTGTGATTCTGTGATTGTGTGATTGTGTGATTGTGTGATTGTGCGATTGTGTGCTTGTGTGATTGTGTCGTAGTGTGATTCTGCGATTCTGCGATTCTGCGATTCTGCGATTATGCGTTTCTGCGATTCTCGGATTGTGTGATTGTGTGATTGTGTGATTCTGGGATTCTGTGATTCTGTGATTCTGTGATTCTGTGATTCTGTGATTCTGTGATTCTGTGATTCTGTGATTCTGTGATTCTGTGATTCTGTGATTCTGTGATTCTGTGATTCTGTGATTCTGTGATTCTGTGATTCTGTGATTCTGTGATTCTGTGATTCTGTGATTCTGTGATTCTGAGATTCTGCGATTGTGTGATTGTGTGATTGTGTGATTGTGTGATTGTGTGATTGTGTGATTGTGTGATTGTGTGATTGTGTGATTGTGTGATTGTGTGATTGTGTTATTGTGTGATTGTGTGAGTGTGTGATTGTGACATTGTGTGATTCTGCGATTCTGCGATTCTGCGATTCTGCGTTTCTGCGATTGTGGGATTGTGTGATTGTGTGATTGTGTGATTGTGTCATTGTGTCATTGTGTCATTGTGCGATTATGTGATTCTGTGATTTTGTGGTTGTGTGATAGTGTGATGGTGTGTTTGTATGATTGTGTGATTGTGTGATTGTGTGTTTGTGTGATTGTGTGATTGTGTGATTCTGCGATTCTGCGGTTATGCGGTTCTGCGATTGTGGGATTGTGTGATTGTGTGATTGTGTGATTGTGTGATTGTGTGATTGTGTGATTGTGTGATTGTGTGATTGTGTGATTGTGTGATTGTGTGATTGTGTGATTGTGTGATTGTGTGATTGTGTGATTGTATGATTGTGTGGTTGTGTGATTGTGTGATTTTGTGATTGTGCGATTGTGTGCTTGTGTGATTGTGTCGTAGTGTGATTCTGCGATTCCGCGATTCTGCGATTATGCGTTTCTGCGAATCTTGGATTGTGTGATTGTGTGATTTTGTGATTCTGTGATTCTGTGATTCTGCGATTCTGCGATTCTGCGATTCTGCGATTCTGCGATTATGCGATTCAGCGATTCTTGGATTGTGTGATTGTGTGATTGTGTGATTGTGTGATTCTGTGATTCTGTAATTGTGTGATTCTGTGATTCAGCGATTCTTGGATTGTGTGATTGTGTGATTGTGTGATTCTGTGCTTGTGTGATTCTGTGATTCTGCGATTCTGCGATTGTGTGATTGTGTGATTGTGTGATTGTGTGATTGTGTGATTGTGTGATTGTGTGATTGTGTGATTGTGTGGTTGTGTGATTGTGTGATTTTGTGATTGTGCGATTGTGTGATTGTGTCGTAGTGTGATTTTGCGATTCTGCGATTCTGCGATTCTGCGATTCCGCGATACTACGATTATGCGATTCTGCGATGCTGCGTTTCTGCGATTGTGGGATTGTGTGATTGTGTGATTGTGTGATTGTGTGATTGCGTGATTGTGTGATTGTGTGGTTGTGTGATTGTGTGATTTTGTGATTGTGCGATTGTGTGATTGTGTGATTGTGTGATTGTGTGATTGTGTGATTGTGTGATTGTGTGATTGTGTGATTGAGTGATTGTGTGATTGTGTGATTGTGTGATTGTGTGATTGTGTGATTGTGTGATTGTGTGATTGTGTGATTGTGTGATTGTGTGATTGTGTGATTTTGTGATTGTGCGATTGTGTGCTTGTGTGATTGTGTCGTAGTGTGATTCTGCGATTCCGCGATTCTACGATTTTGCGATTCTGCGATTCTGCGTTTCTGCGATTGTGGGATTGTGGGATTGTGTGATTGTGTGATTGTGTGATTGTGTGATTGTGTGATTGTGTGATTGTGTGATTGTGTGATTGTGTGATTGTGTGATTGTGTGGTTGTGTGATTGTGTGATTTTGTGATTGTGCGATTGTGTGCTTGTGTGATTGTGTCGTAGTGTGATTCTGCGATTCCGCGATTCTGCGATTATGCGTTTCTGCGTCTCTTGGATTGTGTGATTGTGTGATTGTGTGATTCTGTGATTGTGTGATTCTGTGATTCAGCGATTCTTGGATTGTGTGATTGTGTGATTGTGTGATTCTGTGATTCTGTGATTCTGTGATTGTGTGATTCTGTGATTCTGTGATTCTGCGATTCTGCGGTTATGCGGTTCTGCGATTCTGCGAATCTGCGCTTCTGCGACTGTGTGATTGTGTGATTGTGTGATTGTGCCATTGTGTGATTCTGCGATTCTGCGATTCGGCGATTCTGCGATTCTGCGATTCTGCGATTGTGGGATTGTGGGATTGTGGGACTGTGTGATTGTGTGATTGTGTGATTGTGTGATTGTGTGATTTTGTGATTGTGCGATTGTGTTCTTGTGTGATTGTGTCGTAGTGTGATTCTGCGAATCCGCGATTCTGCGATTTTGCGATTCTGCGATTCTGCGTTTCTGCGATTGTGGGATTGTGCGATTGTGTGATTGTGTGATTGTGTGATTGTGTGATTGTGTGATTGTGTGATTGTGTGATTGTGTGATTGTGTGATTGTGTGGTTGTGTGATTGTGTGATTTTGTGATTGTGCGGTTGTGTGCTTGTGTGATTGTGTCGTAGTGTGATTCTGCGATTCTGCGATTCTGCGATTATGCGTTTCTGCGATTCTCGGATTGTGTGATTGTGTGATTGTGTGATTGTGTGATTGTGTGATTGTGTGATTGTGTGATTGTGTGATTGTGTGGTTGTGTGATTGTGTGATTTTGTGATTATGCGATTGTGTGCTTGTGTGATTGTGTCGTAGTGTGATTCTGCGATTCCGCGATTCTGCGATTATGCGTTTCTGCGAATCTTGGATTGTGTGATTGTGTGATTTTGTGATTCTGTGATTCTGTGATTCTGTGATTCTGCGATTCTGCGATTCTGCGATTCTGCGGTTATGCGATTCAGCGATTCTTGGATTGTATGATTGTGTGATTGTGTGATTGTGTGATTGTGTGATTGCGTGATTGTGTGATTGTGTGGTTGTGTGATTGTGCGATTTTGTGATTGTGCGATTGTGTGATTGTGTGATTGTGTGATTGTGTGATTGTGTGATTGTGTGATTGAGTGATTGTGTGATTGTGTGATTGTGTGATTGTGTGATTGTGTGATTGTGTGATTGTGTGATTGTGTGATTGTGTGATTGTGTGATTGTGTGATTGTGTGATTGTGTGATTGTGTGATTGTGTGATTGTGTGATTGTGTGATTGTGTGATTGTGTGATTGTGTGATTGTGTGATTGTGTGATTGTGTGATGGTGTGATGGTGTTATTGTGTGATTGTGTGATTGTGTGATTGTGTGATTGTGTGATTGTGTGATTGTGTGATTGTGTGATTGTGTGATTGTGTGATTATGTGATTGTGTGATTGTGTGATTGTGTGATTGTGTGATGGTGTGATTGTGTTATTGTGTGATTGTGTGATTGTGTGATTGTGTGATTGTGTGATTGTGTGATTGTGTGATTGTGTGATTGTGTGATTGTGTGATTGTGTGATTGTGTGATTGTGTGATGGTGTGATTGTGTTATTGTGTGATTGTGTGATTGTGTGATTGTGTGATTGTGTGATTGTGTGATTGTGTGATTGTGTGATTGTGTGATTGTGTGATTGTGTGATTGTGTGATTGTGTGATTGTGTGATTGTGTGATTGTGTGATTGTGTGATTGTGTGATTGTGTCATTGTGTGATTCTGCGATTCTGCGATTCTGCGATTCTGCGTTTCTGCGATTGTGGGATTGTGTGATTGTGTGATTGTGTGATTGTGTGATTGTGTGATTGTGCCATTGTGTCATTGTGCGATTATGTGATTCTGTGATTTTGTGGTTGTGTGATAGTGTGATTGTGTATTTGTGTGATTGTGTGATTGTGTGATTGTGTGATTGTGTGATTGTGTGATTGTGTGATTGTGTGATTGTGTGATTGTGTGATTGTGTGATTGTGTGATTGTGTGATTGTGTGATTGTGTGATTGTGTGATTGTGTGATTGTGTGATTGTGTGATTGTGTGATTTTGTGATTGTGCGATTGTGTGCTTGTGTGATTGTGTCGTAGTGTGATTCTGCGATTCTGCGATTCTGCGATTATGCGTTTCTGCGAATCTTGGATTGTGTGATTGTGTGATTTTGTGATTCTGTGATTCTGTGATTCTGTGATTCTGTGATTCTGTGATTCTGCGATTCTGCGATTCTGCGATTCTGCGATTCTGCGATTATGCGATTCAGCGATTCTTGGATTGTGTGATTGTGTGATTGTGTGATTCTGTGATTCTGTGATTGTGTGATTCTGTGATTCTGCGATTCAGCGATTGTGTGATTGTGTGATTGTGTGATTGTGTGATTGTGTGTTTGTGTGATTGTGTGATTGTGTGATTGTGTGATTGTGTGATTGTGTGATTGTGTGATTGTGTGATTGTGTGATTGTGTGATTGTGTGATTCTGCGATTCAGAGATTCTGCGATTCTGCGATTCAGCGATTCTGCGATTCGGCGATTCTGCGATTCCGCGATTCTGCGATTTTGCGATTCTGCGATTCTGCGTTTCTGCGATTGCGGGATTGTGGGATTGTGTGATTGTGTGATTGTGTGATTGTGTGATTGTGTGATTGTGTGATTGTGTGATTGTGTGGTTGTGTGATTGTGTGATTTTGTGATTGTGCGATTGTGTGATTGTGTCGTAGTGTGATTTTGCGATTCTGCGATTCTGCGATTCTGCGATTCCGCGATACTGCGATTATGCGATTCTGCGATGCTGCGTTTCTGCGATTGTGGGATTGTGTGATTGTGTGATTGTGTGATTGTGTGATTGCGTGATTGTGTGATTGTGTGGTTGTGTGATTGTGTGATTTTGTGATTGTGCGATTGTGTGATTGTGTGATTGTTTGATTGTGTGATTGTGTGATTGTGTGATTGTGTGATTGTGTGATTGTGTGATTGTGTGATTGAGTGATTGTGTGATTGTGTGATTGTGTGATTGTGTGATTGTGTGATTGTGTGATTGTGTGATTGTGTGATTGTGTGATTTTGTGATTGTGCGATTGTGTTCTTGTGTGATTGTGTCGTAGTGTGATTCTGCGAATCCGCGATTCTGCGATTTTGCGATTCTGCGATTCTGCGTTTCTGCGATTGTGGGATTGTGCGATTGTGTGATTGTGTGATTGTGTGATTGTGTGATTGTGTGATTGTGTGATTGTGTGATTGTGTGATTGTGTGATTGTGTGGTTGTGTGATTGTGTGATTTTGTGATTGTGCGGTTGTGTGCTTGTGTGATTGTGTCGTAGTGTGATTCTGCGATTCTGCGATTCTGCGATTATGCGTTTCTGCGATTCTCGGATTGTGTGATTGTGTGATTGTGTGATTGTGTGATTGTGTGATTGTGTGATTGTGTGATTGTGTGGTTGTGTGATTGTGTGATTTTGTGATTATGCGATTGTGTGCTTGTGTGATTGTGTCGTAGTGTGATTCTGCGATTCCGCGATTCTGCGATTATGCGTTTCTGCGAATCTTGGATTGTGTGATTGTGTGATTTTGTGATTCTGTGATTCTGTGATTCTGTGATTCTGCGATTCTGCGATTCTGCGATTCTGCGGTTATGCGATTCAGCGATTCTTGGATTGTATGATTGTGTGATTGTGTGATTGTGTGATTGTGTGATTGCGTGATTGTGTGATTGTGTGGTTGTGTGATTGTGCGATTTTGTGATTGTGCGATTGTGTGATTGTGTGATTGTGTGATTGTGTGATTGTGTGATTGTGTGATTGAGTGATTGTGTGATTGTGTGATTGTGTGATTGTGTGATTGTGTGATTGTGTGATTGTGTGATTGTGTGATTGTGTGATTGTGTGATTGTGTGATTGTGTGATTGTGTGATTGTGTGATTGTGTGATTGTGTGATTGTGTGATTGTGTGATTGTGTGATTGTGTGATTGTGTGATGGTGTGATGGTGTTATTGTGTGATTGTGTGATTGTGTGATTGTGTGATTGTGTGATTGTGTGATTGTGTGATTGTGTGATTGTGTGATTGTGTGATTATGTGATTGTGTGATTGTGTGATTGTGTGATTGTGTGATGGTGTGATTGTGTTATTGTGTGATTGTGTGATTGTGTGATTGTGTGATTGTGTGATTGTGTGATTGTGTGATTGTGTGATTGTGTGATTGTGTGATTGTGTGATTGTGTGATTGTGTGATGGTGTGATTGTGTTATTGTGTGATTGTGTGATTGTGTGATTGTGTGATTGTGTGATTGTGTGATTGTGTGATTGTGTGATTGTGTGATTGTGTGATTGTGTGATTGTGTGATTGTGTGATTGTGTGATTGTGTGATTGTGTGATTGTGTGATTGTGTGATTGTGTCATTGTGTGATTCTGCGATTCTGCGATTCTGCGATTCTGCGTTTCTGCGATTGTGGGATTGTGTGATTGTGTGATTGTGTGATTGTGTGATTGTGTGATTGTGCCATTGTGTCATTGTGCGATTATGTGATTCTGTGATTTTGTGGTTGTGTGATAGTGTGATTGTGTATTTGTGTGATTGTGTGATTGTGTGATTGTGTGATTGTGTGATTGTGTGATTGTGTGATTGTGTGATTGTGTGATTGTGTGATTGTGTGATTGTGTGATTGTGTGATTGTGTGATTGTGTGATTGTGTGATTGTGTGATTGTGTGATTGTGTGATTGTGTGATTGTGTGATTGTGTGATTTTGTGATTGTGCGATTGTGTGCTTGTGTGATTGTGTCGTAGTGTGATTCTGCGATTCTGCGATTCTGCGATTATGCGTTTCTGCGAATCTTGGATTGTGTGATTGTGTGATTTTGTGATTCTGTGATTCTGTGATTCTGTGATTCTGTGATTCTGTGATTCTGCGATTCTGCGATTCTGCGATTCTGCGATTCTGCGATTATGCGATTCAGCGATTCTTGGATTGTGTGATTGTGTGATTGTGTGATTCTGTGATTCTGTGATTGTGTGATTCTGTGATTCTGCGATTCAGCGATTGTGTGATTGTGTGATTGTGTGATTGTGTGATTGTGTGTTTGTGTGATTGTGTGATTGTGTGATTGTGTGATTGTGTGATTGTGTGATTGTGTGATTGTGTGATTGTGTGATTGTGTGATTCTGCGATTCAGAGATTCTGCGATTCTGCGATTCAGCGATTCTGCGATTCGGCGATTCTGCGATTCCGCGATTCTGCGATTTTGCGATTCTGCGATTCTGCGTTTCTGCGATTGCGGGATTGTGGGATTGTGTGATTGTGTGATTGTGTGATTGTGTGATTGTGTGATTGTGTGATTGTGTGATTGTGTGGTTGTGTGATTGTGTGATTTTGTGATTGTGCGATTGTGTGATTGTGTCGTAGTGTGATTTTGCGATTCTGCGATTCTGCGATTCTGCGATTCCGCGATACTGCGATTATGCGATTCTGCGATGCTGCGTTTCTGCGATTGTGGGATTGTGTGATTGTGTGATTGTGTGATTGTGTGATTGCGTGATTGTGTGATTGTGTGGTTGTGTGATTGTGTGATTTTGTGATTGTGCGATTGTGTGATTGTGTGATTGTGTGATTGTGTGATTGTGTGATTGTGTGATTGTGTGATTGTGTGATTGTGTGATTGAGTGATTGTGTGATTGTGTGATTGTGTGATTGTGTGATTGTGTGATTGTGTGATTGTGTGATTGTGTGATTGTGTGATTGTGTGATTTTGTGATTGTGCGATTGTGTGCTTGTGTGATTGTGTCGTAGTGTGATTCTGCGATTCCGCGATTCTACGATTTTGCGATTCTGCGATTCTGCGTTTCTGCGATTGTGGGATTGTGGGATTGTGTGATTGTGTGATTGTGTGATTGTGTGATTGTGTGATTGTGTGATTGTGTGATTGTGTGATTGTGTGATTGTGTGATTGTGTGATTGTGTGGTTGTGTGATTGTGTGATTTTGTGATTGTGCGATTGTGTGCTTGTGTGATTGTGTCGTAGTGTGATTCTGCGATTCCGCGATTCTGCGATTATGCGTTTCTGCGAATCTTGGATTGTGTGATTGTGTGATTTTGTGATTCTGTGATACTGTGATTCTGCGATTCTGCGATTCTGCGATTCTGCGATTATGCGATTCAGCGTCTCTTGGATTGTGTGATTGTGTGATTGTGTGATTCTGTGATTGTGTGATTGTGTGATTGTGTGATTGTGTGATTGTGCGATTGTGTGCTTGTGTGATTGTGTCGTAGTGTGATTCTGCGATTCTGCGATTCTGCGATTCTGCGATTATGCGTTTCTGCGATTCTCGGATTGTGTGATTGTGTGATTGTGTGATTCTGGGATTCTGTGATTCTGTGATTCTGTGATTCTGTGATTCTGTGATTCTGTGATTCTGTGATTCTGTGATTCTGTGATTCTGTGATTCTGTGATTCTGTGATTCTGTGATTCTGTGATTCTGTGATTCTGTGATTCTGTGATTCTGTGATTCTGTGATTCTGTGATTCTGTGATTCTGCGATTCTGCGATTGTGTGATTGTGTGATTGTGTGATTGTGTGATTGTGTGATTGTGTGATTGTGTGATTGTGTGATTGTGTGATTGTGTGATTGTGTGATTGTGTGATTGTGTGATTGTGTGATTGTGTGATTGTGTGATTGTGTGATTGTGTGAGTGTGTGATTGTGACATTGTGTGATTCTGCGATTCTGCGATTCTGCGATTCTGCGTTTCTGCGATTGTGGGATTGTGTGATTGTGTGATTGTGTGATTGTGTCATTGTGTCATTGTGTCATTGTGCGATTATGTGATTCTGTGATTTTGTGGTTGTGTGATAGTGTGATGGTGTGTTTGTATGATTGTGTGATTGTGTGATTGTGTGTTTGTGTGATTGTGTGATTGTGTGATTCTGCGATTCTGCGGTTATGCGGTTCTGCGATTGTGGGATTGTGTGATTGTGTGATTGTGTGATTGTGTGATTGTGTGATTGTGTGATTGTGTGATTGTGTGATTGTGTGATTGTGTGATTGTGTGATTGTGTGATTGTATGATTGTGTGGTTGTGTGATTGTGTGATTTTGTGATTGTGCGATTGTGTGCTTGTGTGATTGTGTCGTAGTGTGATTCTGCGATTCCGCGATTCTGCGATTATGCGTTTCTGCGAATCTTGGATTGTGTGATTGTGTGATTTTGTGATTCTGTGATTCTGTGATTCTGCGATTCTGCGATTCTGCGATTCAGCGATTCTTGGATTGTATGATTGTGTGATTGTGTGATTGTGTGATTGTGTGATTGCGTGATTGTGTGATTGTGTGGTTGTGTGATTGTGCGATTTTGTGATTGTGCGATTGTGTGATTGTGTGATTGTGTGATTGTGTGATTGTGTGATTGTGTGATTGAGTGATTGTGTGATTGTGTGATTGTGTGATTGTGTGATTGTGTGATTGTGTGATTGTGTGATTGTGTGATTGTGTGATTGTGTGATTGTGTGATTGTGTGATTGTGTGATTGTGTGATTGTGTGATTGTGTGATTGTGTGATTGTGTGATTGTGTGATTGTGTGATTGTGTGATTGTGTGATTGTGTGATGGTGTGATGGTGTTATTGTGTGATTCTGCGATTCTGCGATTGTGTGATTGTGTGATTGTGTGATTGTGTGATTGTGTGATGGTGTGATTGTGTTATTGTGTGATTGTGTGATTGTGTGATTGTGTGATTGTGTGATTGTGTGATTGTGTGATTGTGTGATTGTGTGATGGTGTGATTGTGTTATTGTGTGATTGTGTGATTGTGTGATTGTGTGATTGTGTGATTGTGTGATTGTGTGATTGTGTGATTGTGTGATTGTGTGATTGTGTGATTGTGTGATTGTGTGATTGTGTGATTGTGTGATTGTGTGATGGTGTGATTGTGTTATTGTGTGATTGTGTGATTGTGTGATTGTGTGATTGTGTGATTGTGTGATTGTGTGATTGTGTGATTGTGTGATTGTGTGATTGTGTGATTGTGTGATTGTGTGATTGTGTGATTGTGTGATTGTGTGATTGTGTGATTGTGTGATTGTGTGATTGTGTCATTGTGTGATTCTGCGATTCTGCGATTCTGCGATTCTGCGTTTCTGCGATTGTGGGATTGTGTGATTGTGTGATTGTGTGATTGTGTGATTGTGTGATTGTGCCATTGTGTCATTGTGCGATTATGTGATTCTGTGATTTTGTGGTTGTGTGATAGTGTGATTGTGTATTTGTGTGATTGTGTGATTGTGTGATTGTGTGATTGTGTGATTGTGTGATTGTGTGATTGTGTGATTGTGTGATTGTGTGATTGTGTGATTGTGTGATTGTGTGATTGTGTGATTGTGTCATTGTGTGATTCTGCGCTTCTGCGATTCTGCGATTCTGCGTTTCTGCGATTGTGGGACTGTGTGATTGTGTGATTTTGTGATTGTGCGATTGTGTTCTTGTGTGATTGTGTCGTAGTGTGATTCTGCGATTCCGCGATTCTGCGATTTTGCGATTCTGCGATTCTGCGTTTCTGCGATTGTGGGATTGTGCGATTGTGTGATTGTGTGATTGTGTGATTGTGTGATTGTGTGATTGTGTGATTGTGTGATTGTGTGATTGTGTGATTGTGTGATTGTGTGATTGTGTGATTGTGTGATTGTGTGATTGTGTGATTGTGTGATTGTGTGATTGTGTGATTGTGTGATTGTGTGGTTGTGTGATTGTGTGATTTTGTGATTGTGCGATTGTGTGCTTGTGTGATTGTGTCGTAGTGTGATTCTGCGATTCTGCGATTCTGCGATTATGCGTTTCTGCGAATCTTGGATTGTGTGATTGTGTGATTTTGTGATTCTGTGATTCTGTGATTCTGTGATTCTGTGATTCTGCGATTCTGCGATTCTGCGATTCTGCGATTCTGCGATTATGCGATTCAGCGATTCTTGGATTGTGTGATTGTGTGATTGTGTGATTCTGTGATTCTGTGATTGTGTGATTCTGTGATTCTGCGATTCAGCGATTGTGTGATTGTGTGATTGTGTGATTGTGTGATTGTGTGATTGTGTGATTGTGTGATTGTGTGATGGTGTGATTGTGTTATTGTGTGTTTGTGTGATTGTGTGATTGTGTGATTGTGTGATTGTGTGATTGTGTGATTGTGTGATTGTGTGATTGTGTGATTGTGTGATTGTGTGATTGTGTGATTCTGCGATTCAGAGATTCTGCGATTCTGCGATTCAGCGATTCTGCGATTCGGCGATTCTGCGATTCCGCGATTCTGCGATTTTGCGATTCTGCGATTCTGCGTTTCTGCGATTGCGGGATTGTGGGATTGTGTGATTGTGTGATTGTGTGATTGTGTGATTGTGTGATTGTGTGATTGTGTGATTGTGTGATTGTGCGATTGTGTGATTGTGTCGTAGTGTGATTTTGCGATTCTGCGATTCTGCGATTCTGCGATTCCGCGATACTGCGATTATGCGATTCTGCGATGCTGCGTTTCTGCGACTGTGGGATTGTGTGATTGTGTGATTGTGTGATTGTGTGATTGCGTGATTGTGTGATTGTGTGGTTGTGTGATTGTGTGATTTTGTGATTGTGCGATTGTGTGATTGTGTGATTGTGTGATTGTGTGATTGTGTGATTGTGTGATTGTGTGATTGTGTGATTGTGTGATTGAGTGATTGTGTGATTGTGTGATTGTGTGATTGTGTGATTGTGTGATTGTGTGATTGTGTGATTGTGTGATTTTGTGATTGTGCGATTGTGTGCTTGTGTGATTGTGTCGTAGTGTGATTCTGCGATTCCGCGATTCTACGATTTTGCGATTCTGCGATTCTGCGTTTCTGCGATTGTGGGATTGTGGGATTGTGTGATTGTGTGATTGTGTGATTGTGTGATTGTGTGATTGTGTGATTGTGTGATTGTGTGATTGTGTGATTGTGTGATTGTGTGATTGTGTGATTGTGTGATTGTGTGGTTGTGTGATTGTGTGATTTTGTGATTGTGCGATTGTGTGCTTGTGTGATTGTGTCGTAGTGTGATTCTGCGATTCCGCGATTCTGCGATTATGCGTTTCTGCGAATCTTGGATTGTGTGATTGTGTGATTTTGTGATTCTGTGATACTGTGATTCTGCGATTCTGCGATTCTGCGATTCTGCGATTATGCGATTCAGCGTCTCTTGGATTGTGTGATTGTGTGATTGTGTGATTCTGTGATTGTGTGATTGTGTGATTGTGTGATTGTGTGATTGTGCGATTGTGTGCTTGTGTGATTGTGTCGTAGTGTGATTCTGCGATTCTGCGATTCTGCGATTCTGCGATTATGCGTTTCTGCGATTCTCGGATTGTGTGATTGTGTGATTGTGTGATTCTGGGATTCTGTGATTCTGTGATTCTGTGATTCTGTGATTCTGTGATTCTGTGATTCTGTGATTCTGTGATTCTGTGATTCTGTGATTCTGTGATTCTGTGATTCTGTGATTCTGTGATTCTGTGATTCTGTGATTCTGTGATTCTGTGATTCTGTGATTCTGTGATTCTGTGATTCTGTGATTCTGTGATTCTGCGATTCTGCGATTGTGTGATTGTGTGATTGTGTGATTGTGTGATTGTGTGATTGTGTGATTGTGTGATTGTGTGATTGTGTGATTGTGTGATTGTGTGATTGTGTGATTGTGTGATTGTGTGATTGTGTGAGTGTGTGATTGTGACATTGTGTGATTCTGCGATTCTGCGATTCTGCGATTCTGCGTTTCTGCGATTGTGGGATTGTGTGATTGTGTGATTGTGTGATTGTGTGATTGTGTCATTGTGTCATTGTGTCATTGTGCGATTATGTGATTCTGTGATTTTGTGGTTGTGTGATAGTGTGATGGTGTGTTTGTATGATTGTGTGATTGTGTGATTGTGTGTTTGTGTGATTGTGTGATTGTGTGATTCTGCGATTCTGCGGTTATGCGGTTCTGCGATTGTGGGATTGTGTGATTGTGTGATTGTGTGATTGTGTGATTGTGTGATTGTGTGATTGTGTGATTGTGTGATTGTGTGATTGTGTGATTGTGTGATTGTATGATTGTGTGGTTGTGTGATTGTGTGATTTTGTGATTGTGCGATTGTGTGCTTGTGTGATTGTGTCGTAGTGTGATTCTGCGATTCCGCGATTCTGCGATTATGCGTTTCTGCGAATCTTGGATTGTGTGATTGTGTGATTTTGTGATTCTGTGATTCTGTGATTCTGCGATTCTGCGATTCTGCGATTCTGCGATTCTGCGATTCTGCGATTATGCGATTCAGCGATTCTTGGATTGTGTGATTGTGTGATTGTGTGATTGTGTGATTCTGTGATTCTGTAATTGTGTGATTCTGTGATTCAGTGATTCTTGGATTGTGTGATTGTGTGATTGTGTGATTCTGTGATTGTGTGATTCTGTGATTCTGCGATTCTGCGATTGTGTGATTGTGTGATTGTGTGATTGTGTGATTGTATGATTGTGTGATTGTGTGATTGTGTGATTGTGTGATGGTGTGATTGTGTTATTGTGTGATTGTGTGATTCTGTGATTCTGTGATTGTGTGATTCTGTGATTCTGCGATTCAGCGATTGTGTGGTTGTGTGATTGTGTGATTTTGTGATTGTGCGATTGTGTGCTTGTGTGATTGTGTCGTAGTGTGATTCTGCGATTCTGCGATTCTGCGATTATGCGTTTCTGCGAATCTTGGATTGTGTGATTGTGTGATTTTGTGATTCTGTGATTCTGTGATTCTGTGATTCTGTGATTCTGTGATTCTGCGATTCTGCGATTCTGCGATTCTGCGATTCTGCGATTATGCGATTCAGCGATTCTTGGATTGTGTGATTGTGTGATTGTGTGATTCTGTGATTCTGTGATTGTGTGATTCTGTGATTCTGCGATTCAGCGATTGTGTGATTGTGTGATTGTGTGATTGTGTGATTGTGTGATTGTGTGATTGTGTGATTGTGTGATTGTGTGATTGTGTGATTGTGTGATTGTGTGATGGTGTGATTGTGTTATTGTGTGTTTGTGTGATTGTGTGATTGTGTGATTGTGTGATTGTGTGATTGTGTGATTGTGTGATTGTGTGATTGTGTGATTGTGTGATTGTGTGGTTGTGTGATTGTGTGATTTTGTGATTGTGCGATTGTGTGCTTGTGTGATTGTGTCGTAGTGTGATTCTGCGATTCTGCGATTCTGCGATTATGCGTTTCTGCGAATCTTGGATTGTGTGATTGTGTGATTTTGTGATTCTGTGATTCTGTGATTCTGTGATTCTGTGATTCTGCGATTCTGCGATTCTGCGATTCTGCGATTCTGCGATTATGCGATTCAGCGATTCTTGGATTGTGTGATTGTGTGATTGTGTGATTCTGTGATTCTGTGATTGTGTGATTCTGTGATTCTGCGATTCAGCGATTGTGTGATTGTGTGATTGTGTGATTGTGTGATTGTGTGATTGTGTGATTGTGTGATTGTGTGATGGTGTGATTGTGTTATTGTGTGTTTGTGTGATTGTGTGATTGTGTGATTGTGTGATTGTGTGATTGTGTGATTGTGTGATTGTGTGATTGTGTGATTGTGTGATTGTGTGATTGTGTGATTCTGCGATTCAGAGATTCTGCGATTCTGCGATTCAGCGATTCTGCGATTCGGCGATTCTGCGATTCCGCGATTCTGCGATTTTGCGATTCTGCGATTCTGCGTTTCTGCGATTGCGGGATTGTGGGATTGTGTGATTGTGTGATTGTGTGATTGTGTGATTGTGTGATTGTGTGATTGTGTGATTGTGTGATTGTGCGATTGTGTGATTGTGTCGTAGTGTGATTTTGCGATTCTGCGATTCTGCGATTCTGCGATTCCGCGATACTGCGATTATGCGATTCTGCGATGCTGCGTTTCTGCGACTGTGGGATTGTGTGATTGTGTGATTGTGTGATTGTGTGATTGCGTGATTGTGTGATTGTGTGGTTGTGTGATTGTGTGATTTTGTGATTGTGCGATTGTGTGATTGTGTGATTGTGTGATTGTGTGATTGTGTGATTGTGTGATTGTGTGATTGTGTGATTGTGTGATTGAGTGATTGTGTGATTGTGTGATTGTGTGATTGTGTGATTGTGTGATTGTGTGATTGTGTGATTGTGTGATTTTGTGATTGTGCGATTGTGTGCTTGTGTGATTGTGTCGTAGTGTGATTCTGCGATTCCGCGATTCTACGATTTTGCGATTCTGCGATTCTGCGTTTCTGCGATTGTGGGATTGTGGGATTGTGTGATTGTGTGATTGTGTGATTGTGTGATTGTGTGATTGTGTGATTGTGTGATTGTGTGATTGTGTGATTGTGTGATTGTGTGATTGTGTGATTGTGTGATTGTGTGGTTGTGTGATTGTGTGATTTTGTGATTGTGCGATTGTGTGCTTGTGTGATTGTGTCGTAGTGTGATTCTGCGATTCCGCGATTCTGCGATTATGCGTTTCTGCGAATCTTGGATTGTGTGATTGTGTGATTTTGTGATTCTGTGATACTGTGATTCTGCGATTCTGCGATTCTGCGATTCTGCGATTATGCGATTCAGCGTCTCTTGGATTGTGTGATTGTGTGATTGTGTGATTCTGTGATTGTGTGATTGTGTGATTGTGTGATTGTGTGATTGTGCGATTGTGTGCTTGTGTGATTGTGTCGTAGTGTGATTCTGCGATTCTGCGATTCTGCGATTCTGCGATTATGCGTTTCTGCGATTCTCGGATTGTGTGATTGTGTGATTGTGTGATTCTGGGATTCTGTGATTCTGTGATTCTGTGATTCTGTGATTCTGTGATTCTGTGATTCTGTGATTCTGTGATTCTGTGATTCTGTGATTCTGTGATTCTGTGATTCTGTGATTCTGTGATTCTGTGATTCTGTGATTCTGTGATTCTGTGATTCTGTGATTCTGTGATTCTGTGATTCTGTGATTCTGTGATTCTGCGATTCTGCGATTGTGTGATTGTGTGATTGTGTGATTGTGTGATTGTGTGATTGTGTGATTGTGTGATTGTGTGATTGTGTGATTGTGTGATTGTGTGATTGTGTGATTGTGTGATTGTGTGATTGTGTGAGTGTGTGATTGTGACATTGTGTGATTCTGCGATTCTGCGATTCTGCGATTCTGCGTTTCTGCGATTGTGGGATTGTGTGATTGTGTGATTGTGTGATTGTGTGATTGTGTCATTGTGTCATTGTGTCATTGTGCGATTATGTGATTCTGTGATTTTGTGGTTGTGTGATAGTGTGATGGTGTGTTTGTATGATTGTGTGATTGTGTGATTGTGTGTTTGTGTGATTGTGTGATTGTGTGATTCTGCGATTCTGCGGTTATGCGGTTCTGCGATTGTGGGATTGTGTGATTGTGTGATTGTGTGATTGTGTGATTGTGTGATTGTGTGATTGTGTGATTGTGTGATTGTGTGATTGTGTGATTGTGTGATTGTATGATTGTGTGGTTGTGTGATTGTGTGATTTTGTGATTGTGCGATTGTGTGCTTGTGTGATTGTGTCGTAGTGTGATTCTGCGATTCCGCGATTCTGCGATTATGCGTTTCTGCGAATCTTGGATTGTGTGATTGTGTGATTTTGTGATTCTGTGATTCTGTGATTCTGCGATTCTGCGATTCTGCGATTCTGCGATTCTGCGATTCTGCGATTATGCGATTCAGCGATTCTTGGATTGTGTGATTGTGTGATTGTGTGATTGTGTGATTCTGTGATTCTGTAATTGTGTGATTCTGTGATTCAGTGATTCTTGGATTGTGTGATTGTGTGATTGTGTGATTCTGTGATTGTGTGATTCTGTGATTCTGCGATTCTGCGATTGTGTGATTGTGTGATTGTGTGATTGTGTGATTGTATGATTGTGTGATTGTGTGATTGTGTGATTGTGTGATGGTGTGATTGTGTTATTGTGTGATTGTGTGATTCTGTGATTCTGTGATTGTGTGATTCTGTGATTCTGCGATTCAGCGATTGTGTGGTTGTGTGATTGTGTGATTTTGTGATTGTGCGATTGTGTGCTTGTGTGATTGTGTCGTAGTGTGATTCTGCGATTCTGCGATTCTGCGATTATGCGTTTCTGCGAATCTTGGATTGTGTGATTGTGTGATTTTGTGATTCTGTGATTCTGTGATTCTGTGATTCTGTGATTCTGTGATTCTGCGATTCTGCGATTCTGCGATTCTGCGATTCTGCGATTATGCGATTCAGCGATTCTTGGATTGTGTGATTGTGTGATTGTGTGATTCTGTGATTCTGTGATTGTGTGATTCTGTGATTCTGCGATTCAGCGATTGTGTGATTGTGTGATTGTGTGATTGTGTGATTGTGTGATTGTGTGATTGTGTGATTGTGTGATTGTGTGATTGTGTGATTGTGTGATTGTGTGATGGTGTGATTGTGTTATTGTGTGTTTGTGTGATTGTGTGATTGTGTGATTGTGTGATTGTGTGATTGTGTGATTGTGTGATTGTGTGATTGTGTGATTGTGTGATTGTGTGATTGTGTGATTGTGTGATTGTGTGATTGTGTGATTGTGTGATTGTGTGATTGTGTGATTGTGTGATTGTGTGATTGTGTGATTGTGTGATTGTTTGATTGTGTGATTGTGTGATTGTGTGATTGTGTGATTGTGTGATTGTGTGATTGTGTGATTGTGTGATTGTGTGATTGTGTGATTGTGTGATTGTGTGATTGTGTGATTGTGTGAATGTGTGATTGTGTGATTGTGTTATTGTGTGATTGTGTGATTGTGTGATTCTGCGATTCAGAGATTCTGCGATTCTGCGATTCAGCGATTCTGCGATTCGGCGATTCTGCGATTCCGCGATTCTGCGATTTTGCGATTCTGCGATTCTGCGTTTCTGCGATTGCGGGATTGTGGGATTGTGTGATTGTGTGATTGTGTGATTGTGTGATTGTGTGATTGTGTGATTGTGTGGTTGTGTGATTGTGTGATTTTGTGATTGTGCGATTGTGTGATTGTGTCGTAGTGTGATTTTGCGATTCTGCGATTCTGCGATTCTGCGATTCCGCGATACTGCGATTATGCGATTTTGCGATGCTGCGTTTCTGCGATTGTGGGATTGTGTGATTGTGTGATTGTGTGATTGTGTGATTGCGTGATTGTGTGATTGTGTGGTTGTGTGATTGTGTGATTTTGTGATTGTGCGATTGTGTGATTGTGTGATTGTGTGATTGTGTGATTGTGTGATTGTGTGATTGTGTGATTGAGTGATTGTTTGATTGTGTGATTGTGTGATTGTGTGATTGTGTGATTGTGTGATTGTGTGATTGTGTGATTGTGTGATTTTGTGATTGTGCGATTGTGTGCTTGTGTGATTGTGTCGTAGTGTGATTCTGCGATTCCGCGATTCTACGATTTTGCGATTCTGCGATTCTGCGCTCCTGCGATTGTGGGATTGTGGGATTGTGTGATTGTGTGATTGTGTGATTGTGTGATTGTGTGATTGTGTGATTGTGTGATTGTGTGATTGTGTGATTGTGTGATTGTGTGATTGTGTGATTGTGTGATTGTGTGATTGTGTGGTTGTGTGATTGTGTGATTTTGTGATTGTGCGATTGTGTGCTTGTGTGATTGTGTCGTAGTGTGATTCTGCGATTCCGCGATTCTGCGATTATGCGTTTCTGCGAATCTTGGATTGTGTGATTGTGTGATTTTGTGATTCTGTGATACTGTGATTCTGCGATTCTGCGATTCTGCGATTCTGCGATTATGCGATTCAGCGTCTCTTGGATTGTGTGATTGTGTGATTGTGTGATTGTGTGATTGTGTGATTGTGTGATTGTGTGATTGTGTGATTGTGTGATTGTGTGATTGTGTGATTGTGTGATTGTGTGATTGTGTGATTGTGTGATTGTGTGATTGTGTGATTGTGTGATTGTGTGATTGTGTGATTGTGTGATTGTGTGATTGTGTGATTGTGTGATTGTGTGATTGTCTGATTCTGCGATTCAGAGATTCTGCGATTCTGCGATTCAGCGATTCTGCGATTCGGCGATTCTGCGATTCCGCGATTCTGCGATTTTGCGATTCTGCGATTCTGCGTTTCTGCGATTGCGGGATTGTGGGATTGTGTGATTGTGTGATTGTGTGATTGTGTGATTGTGTGATTGTGTGGTTGTGTGATTGTGTGATTTTGTGATTGTGCGATTGTGTGATTGTGTCGTAGTGTGATTTTGCGATTCTGCGATTCTGCGATTCTGCGATTCCGCGATACTGCGATTATGCGATTCTGCGATGCTGCGTTTCTGCGATTGTGGGATTGTGTGATTGTGTGATTGTGTGATTGTGTGATTGCGTGATTGTGTGATATGTGTGGTTGTGTGATTGTGTGATTTTGTGATTGTGCGATTGTGCGATTGTGTGATTGTGTGATTGTGTGATTGTGTGATTGTGTGATTGTGTGATTGTGTGATTGTGTGATCGAGTGATTGTGTGATTGTGTGATTGTGTGATTGTGTGCTTGTGTGATTGTGTGATTGTGTGATTGTGTGATTGTGTGATTTTGTGATTGTGCGATTGTGTGCTTGTGTGATTGTGTCGTAGTGTGATTCTGCGATTCCGCGATTCTACGATTTTGCGATTCTGCGATTCTGCGTTTCTGCGATTGTGGGATTGTGGGATTGTGTGATTGTGTGATTGTGTGATTGTGTGATTGTGTGATTGTGTGATTGTGTGATTGTGTGATTGTGTGATTGTGTGATTGTGTGATTGTGTGATTGTGTGATTGTGTGATTGTGTGGTTGTGTGATTGTGTGATTTTGTGATTGTGCGATTGTGTGCTTGTGTGATTGTGTCGTAGTGTGATTCTGCGATTCCGCGATTCTGCGATTATGCGTTTCTGCGAATCTTGGATTGTGTGATTGTGTGATTTTGTGATTCTGTGATACTGTGATTCTGCGATTCTGCGATTCTGCGATTCTGCGATTATGCGATTCAGCGTCTCTTGGATTGTGTGATTGTGTGATTGTGTGATTCTGTGATTCTGTGATTGTGTGATTCTGTGATTCAGCGATTCTTGGATTGTGTGATTGTGTGATTGTGTGATTCTGTGATTCTGTGATTGTGTGATTCTGTGATTCTGCGATTCTGCGATTGTGTGATTGTGTGATTGTGTGATTGGGTGATTGTGTGATTGTGTGATTGTGTGATTGTGTGATTGTGTGATTGTGTGATTGTGTGATTGTGTGATTGTGTGATTATGTGATTGTGTGATTGTGTGATTGTGTGATGGTGTGATTGTGTTATTGTGTGATTGTGTGATTGTGTGATTGTGTGATTGTGTGATTGTGTGATTGTGTGATTGTGTGATTGTGTGATTGTGTGATTGTGTGATTGTGTGATTGTGTGATTGTGTGATTGTGTGATTGTGTGATTGTGCGATTGTGTGCTTGTGTGATTGTGTCGTAGTGTGATTCTGCGATTCTGCGATTCTGCGATTCTGCGATTATGCGTTTCTGCGATTCTCGGATTGTGTGATTGTGTGATTGTGTGATTCTGGGATTCTGTGATTCTGTGATTCTGTGATTCTGTGATTCTGTGATTCTGTGATTCTGTGATTCTGTGATTCTGTGATTCTGTGATTCTGTGATTCTGTGATTCTGTGATTCTGTGATTCTGTGATTCTGTGATTCTGTGATTCTGTGATTCTGTGATTCTGTGATTCTGTGATTCTGTGATTCTGTGATTCTGTGATTCTGTGATTCTGCGATTCTGCGATTGTGTGATTGTGTGATTGTGTGATTGTGTGATTGTGTGATTGTGTGATTGTGTGATTGTGTGATTGTGTGATTGTGTGATTGTGTGATTGTGTGATTGTGTGATTGTGTGATTGTGTGATTGTGTGATTGTGTGATTGTGTGATTGTGTGATTGTGTGATTGTGTGATTGTGTGATTGTGTGATTGTGTGATTGTGTGATTGTGTGATTGTCTGATTCTGCGATTCAGAGATTCTGCGATTCTGCGATTCAGCGATTCTGCGATTCGGCGATTCTGCGATTCCGCGATTCTGCGATTTTGCGATTCTGCGATTCTGCGTTTCTGCGATTGCGGGATTGTGGGATTGTGTGATTGTGTGATTGTGTGATTGTGTGATTGTGTGATTGTGTGGTTGTGTGATTGTGTGATTTTGTGATTGTGCGATTGTGTGATTGTGTCGTAGTGTGATTTTGCGATTCTGCGATTCTGCGATTCTGCGATTCCGCGATACTGCGATTATGCGATTCTGCGATGCTGCGTTTCTGCGATTGTGGGATTGTGTGATTGTGTGATTGTGTGATTGTGTGATTGCGTGATTGTGTGATATGTGTGGTTGTGTGATTGTGTGATTTTGTGATTGTGCGATTGTGCGATTGTGTGATTGTGTGATTGTGTGATTGTGTGATTGTGTGATTGTGTGATTGTGTGATTGTGTGATTGAGTGATTGTGTGATTGTGTGATTGTGTGATTGTGTGCTTGTGTGATTGTGTGATTGTGTGATTGTGTGATTGTGTGATTTTGTGATTGTGCGATTGTGTGCTTGTGTGATTGTGTCGTAGTGTGATTCTGCGATTCCGCGATTCTACGATTTTGCGATTCTGCGATTCTGCGTTTCTGCGATTGTGGGATTGTGGGATTGTGTGATTGTGTGATTGTGTGATTGTGTGATTGTGTGATTGTGTGATTGTGTGATTGTGTGATTGTGTGATTGTGTGATTGTGTGATTGTGTGATTGTGTGATTGTGTGATTGTGTGATTGTGTGGTTGTGTGATTGTGTGATTTTGTGATTGTGCGATTGTGTGCTTGTGTGATTGTGTCGTAGTGTGATTCTGCGATTCCGCGATTCTGCGATTATGCGTTTCTGCGAATCTTGGATTGTGTGATTGTGTGATTTTGTGATTCTGTGATACTGTGATTCTGCGATTCTGCGATTCTGCGATTCTGCGATTATGCGATTCAGCGTCTCTTGGATTGTGTGATTGTGTGATTGTGTGATTCTGTGATTCTGTGATTGTGTGATTCTGTGATTCAGCGATTCTTGGATTGTGTGATTGTGTGATTGTGTGATTCTGTGATTCTGTGATTGTGTGATTCTGTGATTCTGCGATTCTGCGATTGTGTGATTGTGTGATTGTGTGATTGGGTGATTGTGTGATTGTGTGATTGTGTGATTGTGTGATTGTGTGATTGTGTGATTGTGTGATTGTGTGATTGTGTGATTATGTGATTGTGTGATTGTGTGATTGTGTGATGGTGTGATTGTGTTATTGTGTGATTGTGTGATTGTGTGATTGTGTGATTGTGTGATTGTGTGATTGTGTGATTGTGTGATTGTGTGATTGTGTGATTGTGTGATTGTGTGATTGTGTGATTGTGCGATTGTGTGCTTGTGTGATTGTGTCGTAGTGTGATTCTGCGATTCTGCGATTCTGCGATTCTGCGATTATGCGTTTCTGCGATTCTCGGATTGTGTGATTGTGTGATTGTGTGATTCTGGGATTCTGTGATTCTGTGATTCTGTGATTCTGTGATTCTGTGATTCTGTGATTCTGTGATTCTGTGATTCTGTGATTCTGCGATTCTGTGATTCTGTGATTCTGTGATTCTGTGATTCTGTGATTCTGTGATTCTGTGATTCTGTGATTCTGTGATTCTGTGATTCTGTGATTCTGTGATTCTGTGATTCTGTGATTCTGTGATTCTGTGATTCTGCGATTCTGCGATTGTGTGATTGTGTGATTGTGTGATTGTGTGATTGTGTGATTGTGTGATTGTGTGATTGTGTGATTGTGTGATTGTGTGATTGTGTGGTTGTGTGATTGTGTGATTTTGTGATTGTGCGATTGTGTGCTTGTGTGATTGTGTCGTAGTGTGATTCTGCGATTCTGCGATTCTGCGATTATGCGTTTCTGCGAATCTTGGATTGTGTGATTGTGTGATTTTGTGATTCTGTGATTCTGTGATTCTGTGATTCTGTGATTCTGCGATTCTGCGATTCTGCGATTCTGCGATTCTGCGATTATGCGATTCAGCGATTCTTGGATTGTGTGATTGTGTGATTGTGTGATTCTGTGATTCTGTGATTGTGTGATTCTGCGATTCTGCGATTCAGCGATTGTGTGATTGTGTGATTGTGTGATTGTGTGATTGTGTGATGGTGTGATTGTGTTATTGTGTGTTTGTGTGATTGTGTGATTGTGTGATTGTGTGATTGTGTGATTGTGTGATTGTGTGATTGTGTGATTGTGTGATTGTGTGATTGTGTGATTGTGTGATTGTGTGATTGTGTGATTGTGTGATTGTGTGATTGTGTGATTGTGTGATATGTGTGGTTGTGTGATTGTGTGATTTTGTGATTGTGCGATTGTGCGATTGTGTGATTGTGTGATTGTGTGATTGTGTGATTGTGTGATTGTGTGATTGTGTGATTGTGTGATTGAGTGATTGTGTGATTGTGTGATTGTGTGATTGTGTGATTGTGTGATTGTGTGATTGTGTGATTGTGTGATTGTGTGATTTTGTGATTGTGCGATTGTGTGCTTGTGTGATTGTGTCGTAGTGTGATTCTGCGATTCCGCGATTCTACGATTTTGCGATTCTGCGATTCTGCGTTTCTGCGATTGTGGGATTGTGGGATTGTGTGATTGTGTGATTGTGTGATTGTGTGATTGTGTGATTGTGTGATTGTGTGATTGTGTGATTGTGTGATTGTGTGATTGTGTGATTGTGTGATTGTGTGATTGTGTGATTGTGTGATTGTGTGGTTGTGTGATTGTGTGATTTTGTGATTGTGCGATTGTGTGCTTGTGTGATTGTGTCGTAGTGTGATTCTGCGATTCCGCGATTCTGCGATTATGCGTTTCTGCGAATCTTGGATTGTGTGATTGTGTGATTTTGTGATTCTGTGATACTGTGATTCTGTGATACTGTGATTCTGCGATTCTGCGATTCTGCGATTCTGCGATTATGCGATTCAGCGTCTCTTGGATTGTGTGATTGTGTGATTGTGTGATTCTGTGATTCTGTGATTGTGTGATTCTGTGATTCAGCGATTCTTGGATTGTGTGATTGTGTGATTGTGTGATTCTGTGATTCTGTGATTGTGTGATTCTGTGATTCTGCGATTCTGCGATTGTGTGATTGTGTGATTGTGTGATTGGGTGATTGTGTGATTGTGTGATTGTGTGATTGTGTGATTGTGTGATTGTGTGATTGTGTGATTGTGTGATTGTGTGATTATGTGATTGTGTGATTGTGTGATTGTGTGATGGTGTGATTGTGTTATTGTGTGATTGTGTGATTGTGTGATTGTGTGATTGTGTGATTGTGTGATTGTGTGATTGTGTGATTGTGTGATTGTGTGATTGTGTGATTGTGTGATTGTGTGATTGTGTGATTGTGCGATTGTGTGCTTGTGTGATTGTGTCGTAGTGTGATTCTGCGATTCTGCGATTCTGCGATTCTGCGATTATGCGTTTCTGCGATTCTCGGATTGTGTGATTGTGTGATTGTGTGATTCTGGGATTCTGTGATTCTGTGATTCTGTGATTCTGTGATTCTGTGATTCTGTGATTCTGTGATTCTGTGATTCTGTGATTCTGTGATTCTGTGATTCTGTGATTCTGTGATTCTGTGATTCTGTGATTCTGTGATTCTGTGATTCTGTGATTCTGTGATTCTGTGATTCTGTGATTCTGCGATTCTGCGATTGTGTGATTGTGTGATTGTGTGATTGTGTGATTGTGTGATTGTGTGATTGTGTGATTGTGTGATTGTGTGATTGTGTGATTGTGTGATTGTGTGATTGTGTGATTGTGTGATTGTGTGATTGTGTGAGTGTGTGATTGTGACATTGTGTGATTCTGCGATTCTGCGATTCTGCGATTCTGCGTTTCTGCGATTGTGGGATTGTGTGATTGTGTGATTGTGTGATTGTGTCATTGTGTCATTGTGTCATTGTGCGATTATGTGATTCTGTGATTTTGTGGTTGTGTGATAGTGTGATGGTGTGTTTGTATGATTGTGTGATTGTGTGATTGTGTGTTTGTGTGATTGTGTGATTGTGTGATTCTGCGGTTATGCGGTTCTGCGATTGTGGGATTGTGTGATTGTGTGATTGTGTGATTGTGTGATTGTGTGATTGTGTGATTGTGTGATTGTGTGATTGTGTGATTGTGTGATTGTGTGATTGTGTGATTGTGTGATTGTGTGATTGTGTGGTTGTGTGATTGTGTGATTTTGTGATTGTGCGATTGTGTGCTTGTGTGATTGTGTCGTAGTGTGATTCTGCGATTCCGCGATTCTGCGATTATGCGTTTCTGCGAATCTTGGATTGTGTGCTGTGTGATTTTGTGATTCTGTGATTCTGTGATTCTGTGATTCTGCGATTCTGCGATTCTGCGATTCTGCGATTATGCGATTCAGCGATTCTTGGATTGTGTGATTGTGTGATTGTGTGATTGTGTGATTCTGTGATTCTGTAATTGTGTGATTCTGTGATTCAGCGATTCTTGGATTGTGTGATTGTGTGATTGTGTGATTCTGTGATTGTGTGATTCTGTGATTCTGCGATTCTGCGATTGTGTGATTGTGTGATTGTGTGATTGTGTGATTGTGTGATTGTGTGATTGTGTGATTGTGTGATTGTGTGATGGTGTGATTGTGTTATTGTGTGATTGTGTGATTCTGTGATTCTGTGATTGTGTGATTCTGTGATTCTGCGATTCAGCGATTGTGTGGTTGTGTGATTGTGTGATTTTGTGATTGTGCGATTGTGTGCTTGTGTGATTGTGTCGTAGTGTGATTCTGCGATTCTGCGATTCTGCGATTATGCGTTTCTGCGAATCTTGGATTGTGTGATTGTGTGATTTTGTGATTCTGTGATTCTGTGATTCTGTGATTCTGCGATTCTGCGATTCTGCGATTCTGCGATTCTGCGATTATGCGATTCAGCGATTCTTGGATTGTGTGATTGTGTGATTCTGTGATTCTGTGATTGTGTGATTCTGTGATTCTGCGATTCAGCGATTGTGTGATTGTGTGATTGTGTGATGGTGTGATTGTGTTATTGTGTGTTTGTGTGACTGTGTGATTGTGTGATTGTGTGATTGTGTGATTGTGTGATTGTGTGATTGTGTGATTGTGTGATTGTGTGATTGTGTGATTGTGTGATTGTGTGATTGTGTGATTGTGTGATTGTGTGATTGTGTGATTGTGTGATTGTGTGATTGTGTGGTTGTGTGATTGTGTGATTGTGTGATTGTGTGATTGTGTGATTGTGTGATTGTGTGATTGTGTGATTGTGTGATTGTGTGATTGTGTGATTGTGTGATTGTGTGATTGTGTGATTGTGTGATTGTGTGATTGTGTGATTGTGTGATTGTGTGATTGTGTGATTGTGTGATTCTGCGATTCAGAGATTCTGCGATTCTGCGATTCAGCGATTCTGCGATTCGGCGATTCCGCGATTCTGCGATTTTGCGATTCTGCGATTCTGCGTTTCTGCGATTGCGGGATTGTGGGATTGTGTGATTGTGTGATTGTGTGATTGTGTGATTGTGTGATTGTGTGATTGTGTGATTGTGTGGTTGTGTGATTGTGTGATTTTGTGATTGTGCGATTGTGTGATTGTGTCGTAGTGTGATTTTGCGATTCTGCGATTCTGCGATTCTGCGATTCCGCGATACTGCGATTATGCGATTCTGCGATGCTGCGTTTCTGCGATTGTGGGATTGTGTGATTGTGTGATTGTGTGATTGTGTGATTGTGTGATTGCGTGATTGTGTGATTGTGTGGTTGTGTGATTGTGTGATTTTGTGATTGTGCGATTGTGTGATTGTGTGATTGTGTGATTGTGTGATTGTGTGATTGTGTGATTGAGTGATTGTGTGATTGTGTGATTGTGTGATTGTGTGATTGTGTGATTGTGTGATTGTGTGATTGTGTGATTGTGTGATTGTGTGATTTTGTGATTGTGCGATTGTGTGCTTGTGTGATTGTGTCGTAGTGTGATTCTGCGATTCCGCGATTCTACGATTTTGCGATTCTGCGATTCTGCGTTTCTGCGATTGTGGGATTGTGGGATTGTGTGATTGTGTGATTGTGTGATTGTGTGATTGTGTGATTGTGTGATTGTGTGATTGTGTGATTGTGTGATTGTGTGGTTGTGTAATTGTGTGATTTTGTGATTGTGCGATTGTGTGCTTGTGTGATTGTGTCGTAGTGTGATTCTGCGATTCCGCGATTCTGCGATTATGCGTTTCTGCGTCTCTTGGATTGTGTGATTGTGTGATTGTGTGATTCTGTGATTCTGTGATTGTGTGATTCTGTGATTCAGCGATTCTTGGATTGTGTGATTGTGTGATTGTGTGATTCTGTGATTCTGTGATTCTGTGATTGTGTGATTCTGTGATTCTGCGATTCTGCGGTTATGCGGTTCTGCGATTCTGCGAATCTGCGCTTCTGCGACTGTGTGATTGTGTGATTGTGTGATTGTGCCATTGTGTGATTCTGCGATTCTGCGATTCGGCGATTCTGCGATTCTGCGATTCTGCGATTGTGGGATTGTGGGATTGTGGGACTGTGTGATTGTGTGATTGTGTGATTGTGTGATTGTGTGATTGTGTGATTTTGTGATTGTGCGATTGTGTTCTTGTGTGATTGTGTCGTAGTGTGATTCTGCGAATCCGCGATTCTGCGATTTTGCGATTCTGCGATTCTGCGTTTCTGCGATTGTGGGATTGTGCGATTGTGTGATTGTGTGATTGTGTGATTGTGTGATTGTGTGATTGTGTGATTGTGTGATTGTGTGATTGTGTGGTTGTGTGATTGTGTGATTTTGTGATTGTGCGATTGTGTGCTTGTGTGATTGTGTCGTAGTGTGATTCTGCGATTCTGCGATTCTGCGATTATGCGTTTCTGCGATTCTCGGATTGTGTGATTGTGTGATTGTGTGATTGTGTGATTGTGTGATTGTGTGATTGTGTGATTGTGTGATTGTGTGATTGTGTGATTGTGTGGTTGTGTGATTGTGTGATTTTGTGATTATGCGATTGTGTGCTTGTGTGATTGTGTCGTAGTGTGATTCTGCGATTCCGCGATTCTGCGATTATGCGTTTCTGCGAATCTTGGATTGTGTGATTGTGTGATTTTGTGATTCTGTGATTCTGTGATTCTGCGATTCTGCGATTCTGCGATTCTGCGATTATGCGATTCAGCGATTCTTGGATTGTATGATTGTGTGATTGTGTGATTGTGTGATTGTGTGATTGCGTGATTGTGTGATTGTGTGGTTGTGTGATTGTGCGATTTTGTGATTGTGCGATTGTGTGATTGTGTGATTGTGTGATTGTGTGATTGTGTGATTGTGTGATTGAGTGATTGTGTGATTGTGTGATTGTGTGATTGTGTGATTGTGTGATTGTGTGATTGTGTGATTGTGTGATTGTGTGATTGTGTGATTGTGTGATTGTGTGATTGTGTGATTGTGTGATTGTGTGATTGTGTGATTGTGTGATTGTGTGATTGTGTGATTGTGTGATTGTGTGATTGTGTGATTGTGTGATGGTGTGATTGTGTTATTGTGTGATTGTGTGATTGTGTGATTGTGTGATTGCGTGATTGTGTGATTGTGTGATTGTGTGATTGTGTGATTGTGTGATTGTGTGATTGTGTGATGGTGTGATTGTGTTATTGTGTGATTGTGTGATTGTGTGATTGTGTGATTGTGTGATTGTGTGATTGTGTGATTGTGTGATTGTGTGATTGTGTGATTGTGTGATTGTGTGATTGTGTGATTGTGTGATTGTGTGATTGTGTCATTGTGTGATACTGCGATTCTGCGATTCTGCGATTCTGCGTTTCTGCGATTGTGGGATTGTGTGATTGTGTGATTGTGTGATTGTGTGATTGTGTGATTGTGTGATTGTGCCATTGTGTCATTGTGCGATTATGTGATTCTGTGATTTTGTGGTTGTGTGATAGTGTGATTGTGTGTTTGTGTGATTGTGTGATTGTGTGATTGTGTGATTGTGTGATTGTGTGATTGTGTGATTGTGTGATTGTGTGATTGTGTGATTGTGTGATTGTGTGATTGTGTGATTGTGTGATTGTGTGATTGTGTGATTGTGTGATTGTGTGATTGTGTCATTGTGTGATTCTGCGCTTCTGCGATTCTGCGATTCTGCGTTTCTGCGATTGTGGGACTGTGTGATTGTGTGATTTTGTGATTGTGCGATTGTGTTCTTGTGTGATTGTGTCGTAGTGTGATTCTGCGATTCCGCGATTCTGCGATTTTGCGATTCTGCGATTCTGCGTTTCTGCGATTGTGGGATTGTGCGATTGTGTGATTGTGTGATTGTGTGATTGTGTGATTGTGTGATTGTGTGATTGTGTGATTGTGTGATTGTGTGATTGTGTGATTGTGTGATTGTGTGATTGTGTGATTGTGTGATTGTGTGATTGTGTGGTTGTGTGATTGTGTGATTTTGTGATTGTGCGATTGTGTGCTTGTGTGATTGTGTCGTAGTGTGATTCTGCGATTCTGCGATTCTGCGATTATGCGTTTCTGCGAATCTTGGATTGTGTGATTGTGTGATTTTGTGATTCTGTGATTCTGTGATTCTGTGATTCTGTGATTCTGCGATTCTGCGATTCTGCGATTCTGCGATTCTGCGATTATGCGATTCAGCGATTCTTGGATTGTGTGATTGTGTGATTGTGTGATTCTGTGATTCTGTGATTGTGTGATTCTGTGATTCTGCGATTCAGCGATTGTGTGATTGTGTGATTGTGTGATTGTGTGATTGTGTGATTGTGTGATTGTGTGATTGTGTGATTGTGTGATGGTGTGATTGTGTTATTGTGTGTTTGTGTGATTGTGTGATTGTGTGATTGTGTGATTGTGTGATTGTGTGATTGTGTGATTGTGTGATTGTGTGATTGTGTGATTGTGTGATTGTGTGATTGTGTGATTGTGTGATTGTGTGATTGTGTGATTGTGTGATTGTGTGATTGTGTGATTGTGTGATTGTGTGATTGTGTGATTGTGTGATTGTGTGATTGTGTGATTGTGTGATTGTGTGATTGTGTGATTGTGTGATTGTGTGATTGTGTGATTGTGTGATTGTGTGATTGTGTGATTGTGTGATTGTGTGATTGTGTGATTGTGTGATTGTGTGATTCTGCGATTCAGAGATTCTGCGATTCTGCGATTCAGCGATTCTGCGATTCGGCGATTCTGCGATTCCGCGATTCTGCGATTCTGCGATTTTGCGATTCTGCGATTCTGCGTTTCTGCGATTGCGGGATTGTGGGATTGTGTGATTGTGTGATTGTGTGATTGTGTGATTGTGTGATTGTGTGATTGTGTGATTGTGTGATTGTGTGGTTGTGTGATTGTGTGATTTTGTGATTGTGCGATTGTGTGATTGTGTCGTAGTGTGATTTTGCGATTCTGCGATTCTGCGATTCTGCGATTCCGCGATACTGCGATTATGCGATTCTGCGATGCTGCGTTTCTGCGATTGTGGGATTGTGTGATTGTGTGATTGTGTGATTGTGTGATTGCGTGATTGTGTGATTGTGTGGTTGTGTGATTGTGTGATTTTGTGATTGTGCGATTGTGTGATTGTGTGATTGTGTGATTGTGTGATTGTGTGATTGTGTGTTTGTGTGATTGTGTGATTGTGTGATTGAGTGATTGTGTGATTGTGTGATTGTGTGATTGTGTGATTGTGTGATTGTGTGATTGTGTGATTGTGTGATTTTGTGATTGTGCGATTGTGTGCTTGTGTTATTGTGTCGTAGTGTGATTCTGCGATTCCGCGATTCTACGATTTTGCGATTCTGCGATTCTGCGTTTCTGCGATTGTGGGATTGTGGGATTGTGTGATTGTGTGATTGTGTGATTGTGTGATTGTGTGATTGTGTGATTGTGTGATTGTGTGATTGTGTGATTGTGTGATTGTGTGATTGTGTGATTGTGTGATTGTGTGATTCTGTGATTGTGTGATTGTGTGGTTGTGTGATTGTGTGATTTTGTGATTGTGCGATTGTGTGCTTGTGTGATTGTGTCGTAGTGTGATTCTGCGATTCCGCGATTCTGCGATTATGCGTTTCTGCGAATCTTGGATTGTGTGATTGTGTGATTTTGTGATTCTGTGATTCTGTGATACTGTGATTCTGCGATTCTGCGATTCTGCGATTCTGCGATTATGCGATTCAGCGTCTCTTGGATTGTGTGATTGTGTTATTGTGTTATTCTGTGATTCTGTGATTCTGTGATTCTGTGATTCTGTGATTCTGTGATTCTGTGATTCTGTGATTCTGTGATTCTGTGATTCTGTGATTCTGTGATTCTGTGATTCTGTGATTCTGTGATTCTGTGATTCTGTGATTCTGTGATTCTGTGATTCTGTGATTCTGTGATTCTGTGATTCTGTGATTCTGCGATTCTGCGATTGTGTGATTGTGTGATTGTGTGATTGTGTGATTGTGTGATTGTGTGTTTGTGTGATTGTGTGATTGTGTGATTGTGTGATTGTGTGATTGTGTGATTGTGTGATTGTGTGATTGTGTGATTGTGTGATTGTGTGATTGTGTGATTGTGTGATTGTGTGATTGGGTGATTGTGTGATTGTGTGATTGTGTGATTGTGTGATTGTGTCATTGTGTGATTCTGCGCTTCTGCGATTCTGCGATTCTGCGTTTCTGTGATTGTGGGACTGTGTGATTGTGTGATTTTGTGATTGTGCGATTGTGTTCTTGTGTGATTGTGTCGTAGTGTGATTCTGCGATTCCGCGATTCTGCGATTTTGCGATTCTGCGATTCTGCGTTTCTGCGATTGTGGGATTGTGCGATTGTGTGATTGTGTGATTGTGTGATTGTGTGATTGTGTGATTGTGTGATTGTGTGATTGTGTGATTGTGTGATTGTGTGATTGTGTGATTGTGTGATTGTGTGATTGTGTGATTGTGTGATTGTGTGATTGTGTGATTGTGTGGTTGTGTGATTGTGTGATTTTGTGATTGTGCGATTGTGTGCTTGTGTGATTGTGTCGTAGTGTGATTCTGCGATTCTGCGATTCTGCGATTATGCGTTTCTGCGAATCTTGGATTGTGTGATTGTGTGATTTTGTGATTCTGTGATTCTGTGATTCTGTGATTCTGTGATTCTGCGATTCTGCGATTCTGCGATTCTGCGATTCTGCGATTATGCGATTCAGCGATTCTTGGATTGTGTGATTGTGTGATTGTGTGATTCTGTGATTCTGTGATTGTGTGATTCTGCGATTCTGCGATTCAGCGATTGTGTGATTGTGTGATTGTGTGATTGTGTGATTGTGTGATGGTGTGATTGTGTTATTGTGTGTTTGTGTGATTGTGTGATTGTGTGATTGTGTGATTCTGTGATTCTGTGATTGTGTGATTCTGCGATTCTGCGATTCAGCGATTGTGTGATTGTGTGATTGTGTGATTGTGTGATTGTGTGATTGTGTGATTGTGTGGTTGTGTGATTGTGTGATTTTGTGATTGTGCGATTGTGTGATTGTGTCGTAGTGTGATTTTGCGATTCTGCGATTCTGCGATTCTGCGATTCCGCGATACTGCGATTATGCGATTCTGCGATGCTGCGTTTCTGCGATTGTGGGATTGTGTGATTGTGTGATTGTGTGATTGTGTGATTGCGTGATTGTGTGATATGTGTGGTTGTGTGATTGTGTGATTTTGTGATTGTGCGATTGTGCGATTGTGTGATTGTGTGATTGTGTGATTGTGTGATTGTGTGATTGTGTGATTGTGTGATTGTGTGATTGAGTGATTGTGTGATTGTGTGATTGTGTGATTGTGTGATTGTGTGATTGTGTGATTGTGTGATTGTGTGATTGTGTGATTTTGTGATTGTGCGATTGTGTGCTTGTGTGATTGTGTCGTAGTGTGATTCTGCGATTCCGCGATTCTACTATTTTGCGATTCTGCGATTCTGCGTTTCTGCGATTGTGGGATTGTGGGATTGTGTGATTGTGTGATTGTGTGATTGTGTGATTGTGTGATTGTGTGATTGTGTGATTGTGTGATTGTGTGATTGTGTGATTGTGTGATTGTGTGATTGTGTGATTGTGTGATTGTGTGATTGTGTGGTTGTGTGATTGTGTGATTTTGTGATTGTGCGATTGTGTGCTTGTGTGATTGTGTCGTAGTGTGATTCTGCGATTCCGCGATTCTGCGATTATGCGTTTCTGCGAATCTTGGATTGTGTGATTGTGTGATTTTGTGATTCTGTGATACTGTGATTCTGCGATTCTGCGATTCTGCGATTCTGCGATTATGCGATTCAGCGTCTCTTGGATTGTGTGATTGTGTGATTGTGTGATTCTGTGATTCTGTGATTGTGTGATTCTGTGATTCAGCGATTCTTGGATTGTGTGATTGTGTGATTGTGTGATTCTGTGATTCTGTGATTGTGTGATTCTGTGATTCTGCGATTCTGCGATTGTGTGATTGTGTGATTGTGTGATTGGGTGATTGTGTGATTGTGTGATTGTGTGATTGTGTGATTGTGTGATTGTGTGATTGTGTGATTGTGTGATTGTGTGATTATGTGATTGTGTGATTGTGTGATTGTGTGATGGTGTGATTGTGTTATTGTGTGATTGTGTGATTGTGTGATTGTGTGATTGTGTGATTGTGTGATTGTGTGATTGTGTGATTGTGTGATTGTGTGATTGTGTGATTGTGTGATTGTGTGATTGTGCGATTGTGTGCTTGTGTGATTGTGTCGTAGTGTGATTCTGCGATTCTGCGATTCTGCGATTCTGCGATTATGCGTTTCTGCGATTCTCGGATTGTGTGATTGTGTGATTGTGTGATTCTGGGATTCTGTGATTCTGTGATTCTGTGATTCTGTGATTCTGTGATTCTGTGATTCTGTGATTCTGTGATTCTGTGATTCTGTGATTCTGTGATTCTGTGATTCTGTGATTCTGTGATTCTGTGATTCTGTGATTCTGTGATTCTGTGATTCTGTGATTCTGTGATTCTGTGATTCTGTGATTCTGTGATTCTGTGATTCTGTGATTCTGTGATTCTGCGATTCTGCGATTGTGTGATTGTGTGATTGTGTGATTGTGTGATTGTGTGATTGTGTGATTGTGTGATTGTGTGATTGTGTGATTGTGTGATTGTGTGATTGTGTGATTGTGTGATTGTGTGGTTGTGTGATTGTGTGATTTTGTGATTGTGCGATTGTGTGCTTGTGTGATTGTGTCGTAGTGTGATTCTGCGATTCTGCGATTCTGCGATTATGCGTTTCTGCGAATCTTGGATTGTGTGATTGTGTGATTTTGTGATTCTGTGATTCTGTGATTCTGTGATTCTGTGATTCTGCGATTCTGCGATTCTGCGATTCTGCGATTCTGCGATTATGCGATTCAGCGATTCTTGGATTGTGTGATTGTGTGATTGTGTGATTCTGTGATTCTGTGATTGTGTGATTCTGCGATTCTGCGATTCAGCGATTGTGTGATTGTGTGATTGTGTGATTGTGTGATTGTGTGATGGTGTGATTGTGTTATTGTGTGTTTGTGTGATTGTGTGATTGTGTGATTGTGTGATTGTGTGATTGTGTGATTGTGTGATTGTGTGATTGTGTGATTGTGTGATTGTGTGATTGTGTGATTGTGTGATTGTATGATTGTGTGATTGTGTGATTGTGTGATTGTGTGATTGTGTGATTGTGTGATTGTGTGATTGTGTGATTGTGTGATTGTGTGATTGTGTGATTGTGTGATTGTGTGATTGTGTGATTGTGTGATTGTGTGATTGTGTGATTGTGTGATTGTGTGATTGTGTGATTGTGTGATTGTGTGATTGTGTGATTGTGTGATTCTGCGATTCAGAGATTCTGCGATTCTGCGATTCAGCGATTCTGCGATTCGGCGATTCTGCGATTCCGCGATTCTGCGATTTTGCGATTCTGCGATTCTGCGTTTCTGCGATTGCGGGATTGTGGGATTGTGTGATTGTGTGATTGTGTGATTGTGTGATTGTGTGATTGTGTGGTTGTGTGATTGTGTGATTTTGTGATTGTGCGATTGTGTGATTGTGTCGTAGTGTGATTTTGCGATTCTGCGATTCTGCGATTCTGCGATTCCGCGATACTGCGATTATGCGATTCTGCGATGCTGCGTTTCTGCGATTGTGGGATTGTGTGATTGTGTGATTGTGTGATTGTGTGATTGTGTGATTGCGTGATTGTGTGATATGTGTGGTTGTGTGATTGTGTGATTTTGTGATTGTGCGATTGTGCGATTGTGTGATTGTGTGATTGTGTGATTGTGTGATTGTGTGATTGTGTGATTGTGTGATTGTGTGATTGAGTGATTGTGTGATTGTGTGATTGTGTGATTGTGTGATTGTGTGATTGTGTGATTGTGTGATTGTGTGATTGTGTGATTTTGTGATTGTGCGATTGTGTGCTTGTGTGATTGTGTCGTAGTGTGATTCTGCGATTCCGCGATTCTACGATTTTGCGATTCTGCGATTCTGCGTTTCTGCGATTGTGGGATTGTGGGATTGTGTGATTGTGTGATTGTGTGATTGTGTGATTGTGTGATTGTGTGATTGTGTGATTGTGTGATTGTGTGATTGTGTGATTGTGTGATTGTGTGATTGTGTGGTTGTGTGATTGTGTGATTTTGTGATTGTGCGATTGTGTGCTTGTGTGATTGTGTCGTAGTGTGATTCTGCGATTCCGCGATTCTGCGATTATGCGTTTCTGCGAATCTTGGATTGTGTGATTGTGTGATTTTGTGATTCTGTGATACTGTGATTCTGCGATTCTGCGATTCTGCGATTCTGCGATTATGCGATTCAGCGTCTCTTGGATTGTGTGATTGTGTGATTGTGTGATTCTGTGATTCTGTGATTGTGTGATTCTGTGATTCAGCGATTCTTGGATTGTGTGATTGTGTGATTGTGTGATTCTGTGATTCTGTGATTGTGTGATTCTGTGATTCTGCGATTCTGCGATTGTGTGATTGTGTGATTGTGTGATTGGGTGATTGTGTGATTGTGTGATTGTGTGATTGTGTGATTGTGTGATTGTGTGATTGTGTGATTGTGTGATTGTGTGATTGTGCGATTGTGTGCTTGTGTGATTGTGTCGTAGTGTGATTCTGCGATTCTGCGATTCTGCGATTCTGCGATTATGCGTTTCTGCGATTCTCGGATTGTGTGATTGTGTGATTGTGTGATTCTGGGATTCTGTGATTCTGTGATTCTGTGATTCTGTGATTCTGTGATTCTGTGATTCTGTGATTCTGTGATTCTGTGATTCTGTGATTCTGTGATTCTGTGATTCTGTGATTCTGTGATTCTGTGATTCTGTGATTCTGTGATTCTGTGATTCTGTGATTCTGTGATTCTGTGATTCTGTGATTCTGTGATTCTGTGATTCTGTGATTCTGTGATTCTGTGATTCTGCGATTCTGCGATTGTGCGATTGTGTGATTGTGTGATTGTGTGATTGTGTGATTGTGTGATTGTGTGATTGTGTGATTGTGTGATTGTGTGATTGTGTGATTGTGTGATTGTGTGAGTGTGTGATTGTGACATTGTGTGATTCTGCGATTCTGCGATTCTGCGATTCTGCGTTTCTGCGATTGTGGGATTGTGTGATTGTGTGATTGTGTGATTGTGTCATTGTGTCATTGTGTCATTGTGCGATTATGTGATTCTGTGATTTTGTGGTTGTGTGATAGTGTGATGGTGTGTTTGTATGATTGTGTGATTGTGTGATTGTGTGTTTGTGTGATTGTGTGATTGTGTGATTCTGCGATTCTGCGGTTATGCGGTTCTGCGATTGTGGGATTGTGTGATTGTGTGATTGTGTGATTGTGTGATTGTGTGATTGTGTGATTGTGTGATTGTGTGATTGTGTGATTGTGTGATTGTGTGATTGTGTGATTGTGTGATTGTGTGATTGTGTGATTGTGTGGTTGTGTGATTGTGTGATTTTGTGATTGTGCGATTGTGTGCTTGTGTGATTGTGTCGTAGTGTGATTCTGCGATTCCGCGATTCTGCGATTATGCGTTTCTGCGAATCTTGGATTGTGTGCTGTGTGATTTTGTGATTCTGTGATTCTGTGATTCTGCGATTCTGCGATTCTGCGATTCTGCGATTCTGCGATTATGCGATTCAGCGATTCTTGGATTGTGTGATTGTGTGATTGTGTGATTGTGTGATTCTGTGATTCTGTAATTGTGTGATTCTGTGATTCAGCGATTCTTGGATTGTGTGATTGTGTGATTGTGTGATTCTGTGATTGTGTGATTCTGTGATTCTGCGATTCTGCGATTGTGTGATTGTGTGATTGTGTGATTGTGTGATTGTGTGATTGTGTGATTGTGTGATTGTGTGATTGTGTGATGGTGTGATTGTGTTATTGTGTGATTGTGTGATTCTGTGATTCTGTGATTGTGTGATTCTGTGATTCTGCGATTCAGCGATTGTGTGGTTGTGTGATTGTGTGATTTTGTGATTGTGCGATTGTGTGCTTGTGTGATTGTGTCGTAGTGTGATTCTGCGATTCTGCGATTCTGCGATTATGCGTTTCTGCGAATCTTGGATTGTGTGATTGTGTGATTTTGTGATTCTGTGATTCTGTGATTCTGTGATTCTGCGATTCTGCGATTCTGCGATTCTGCGATTCTGCGATTATGCGATTCAGCGATTCTTGGATTGTGTGATTGTGTGATTCTGTGATTCTGTGATTGTGTGATTCTGTGATTCTGCGATTCAGCGATTGTGTGATTGTGTGATTGTGTGATTGTGTGATTGTGTGATTGTGTGATTGTGTGATTGTGTGATGGTGTGATTGTGTTATTGTGTGTTTGTGTGACTGTGTGATTGTGTGATTGTGTGATTGTGTGATTGTGTGATTGTGTGATTGTGTGATTGTGTGATTGTGTGATTGTGTGATTGTGTGATTGTGTGATTGTGTGATTGTGTGATTGTGTGATTGTGTGATTGTGTGGTTGTGTGATTGTGTGATTGTGTGATTGTGTGATTGTGTGATTGTGTGATTGTGTGATTGTGTGATTGTGTGATTGTGTGATTGTGTGATTGTGTGATTGTGTGATTGAGTGATTGTGTGATTGTGTGATTGTGTGATTGTGTGATTGTGTGATTGTGTGATTGTGTGATTGTGTGATTGTGTGATTTTGTGATTGTGCGATTGTGTGCTTGTGTGATTGTGTCGTAGTGTGATTCTGCGATTCCGCGATTCTACGATTTTGCGATTCTGCGATTCTGCGTTTCTGCGATTGTGGGATTGTGGGATTGTGTGATTGTGTGATTGTGTGATTGTGTGATTGTGTGATTGTGTGATTGTGTGATTGTGTGATTGTGTGATTGTGTGATTGTGTGATTGTGTGATTGTGTGGTTGTGTGATTGTGTGATTTTGTGATTGTGCGATTGTGTGCTTGTGTGATTGTGTCGTAGTGTGATTCTGCGATTCCGCGATTCTGCGATTATGCGTTTCTGCGAATCTTGGATTGTGTGATTGTGTGATTTTGTGATTCTGTGATACTGTGATTCTGCGATTCTGCGATTCTGCGATTCTGCGATTATGCGATTCAGCGTCTCTTGGATTGTGTGATTGTGTGATTGTGTGATTCTGTGATTCTGTGATTGTGTGATTCTGTGATTCAGCGATTCTTGGATTGTGTGATTGTGTGATTGTGTGATTCTGTGATTCTGTGATTGTGTGATTCTGTGATTCTGCGATTCTGCGATTGTGTGATTGTGTGATTGTGTGATTGGGTGATTGTGTGATTGTGTGATTGTGTGATTGTGTGATTGTGTGATTGTGTGATTGTGTGATTGTGTGATTGTGTGATTGTGTGATTATGTGATTGTGTGATTGTGTGATTGTGTGATGGTGTGATTGTGTTATTGTGTGATTGTGTGATTGTGTGATTGTGTGATTGTGTGATTGTGTGATTGTGTGATTGTGTGATTGTGTGATTGTGTGATTGTGTGATTGTGTGATTGTGTGATTGTGTGATTGTGTGATTGTGCGATTGTGTGCTTGTGTGATTGTGTCGTAGTGTGATTCTGCGATTCTGCGATTCTGCGATTCTGCGATTATGCGTTTCTGCGATTCTCGGATTGTGTGATTGTGTGATTGTGTGATTCTGGGATTCTGTGATTCTGTGATTCTGTGATTCTGTGATTCTGTGATTCTGTGATTCTGTGATTCTGTGATTCTGTGATTCTGTGATTCTGTGATTCTGTGATTCTGTGATTCTGTGATTCTGTGATTCTGTGATTCTGTGATTCTGTGATTCTGTGATTCTGTGATTCTGTGATTCTGTGATTCTGTGATTCTGTGATTCTGCGATTCTGCGATTGTGTGATTGTGTGATTGTGTGATTGTGTGATTGTGTGATTGTGTGATTGTGTGATTGTGTGATTGTGTGATTGTGTGATTGTGTGATTGTGTGATTGTGTGATTGTGTGAGTGTGTGATTGTGACATTGTGTGATTCTGCGATTCTGCGATTCTGCGATTCTGCGTTTCTGCGATTGTGGGATTGTGTGATTGTGTGATTGTGTGATTGTGTCATTGTGTCATTGTGTCATTGTGCGATTATGTGATTCTGTGATTTTGTGGTTGTGTGATAGTGTGATGGTGTGTTTGTATGATTGTGTGATTGTGTGATTGTGTGTTTGTGTGATTGTGTGATTGTGTGATTCTGCGATTCTGCGGTTATGCGGTTCTGCGATTGTGGGATTGTGTGATTGTGTGATTGTGTGATTGTGTGATTGTGTGATTGTGTGATTGTGTGATTGTGTGATTGTGTGATTGTGTGATTGTGTGATTGTGTGATTGTGTGATTGTGTGATTGTGTGGTTGTGTGATTGTGTGATTTTGTGATTGTGCGATTGTGTGCTTGTGTGATTGTGTCGTAGTGTGATTCTGCGATTCCGCGATTCTGCGATTATGCGTTTCTGCGAATCTTGGATTGTGTGCTGTGTGATTTTGTGATTCTGTGATTCTGTGATTCTGCGATTCTGCGATTCTGCGATTCTGCGATTCTGCGATTCTGCGATTATGCGATTCAGCGATTCTTGGATTGTGTGATTGTGTGATTGTGTGATTGTGTGATTCTGTGATTCTGTAATTGTGTGATTCTGTGATTCAGCGATTCTTGGATTGTGTGATTGTGTGATTGTGTGATTCTGTGATTGTGTGATTCTGTGATTCTGCGATTCTGCGATTGTGTGATTGTGTGATTGTGTGATTGTGTGATTGTGTGATTGTGTGATTGTGTGATTGTGTGATTGTGTGATTGTGTGATGGTGTGATTGTGTTATTGTGTGATTGTGTGATTCTGTGATTCTGTGATTGTGTGATTCTGTGATTCTGCGATTCAGCGATTGTGTGGTTGTGTGATTGTGTGATTTTGTGATTGTGCGATTGTGTGCTTGTGTGATTGTGTCGTAGTGTGATTCTGCGATTCTGCGATTCTGCGATTATGCGTTTCTGCGAATCTTGGATTGTGTGATTGTGTGATTTTGTGATTCTGTGATTCTGTGATTCTGTGATTCTGCGATTCTGCGATTCTGCGATTCTGCGATTCTGCGATTATGCGATTCAGCGATTCTTGGATTGTGTGATTGTGTGATTCTGTGATTCTGTGATTCTGTGATTGTGTGATTCTGTGATTCTGCGATTCAGCGATTGTGTGATTGTGTGATTGTGTGATTGTGTGATTGTGTGATTGTGTGATTGTGTGATGGTGTGATTGTGTTATTGTGTGTTTGTGTGACTGTGTGATTGTGTGATTGTGTGATTGTGTGATTGTGTGATTGTGTGATTGTGTGATTGTGTGATTGTGTGATTGTGTGATTGTGTGATTGTGTGATTGTGTGATTGTGTGATTGTGTGATTGTGTGATTGTGTGATTGTGTGATTGTGTGGTTGTGTGATTGTGTGATTGTGTGATTGTGTGATTGTGTGATTGTGTGATTGTGTGATTGTGTGATTGTGTGATTGTGTGATTGTGTGATTGTGTGATTGTGTGATTGTGTGATTGTGTGAATGTGTGATTGTGTGATTGTGTGATTCTGCGATTCAGAGATTCTGCGATTCTGCGATTCAGCGATTCTGCGATTCGGCGATTCCGCGATTCTGCGATTTTGCGATTCTGCGATTCTGCGTTTCTGCGATTGCGGGATTGTGGGATTGTGTGATTGTGTGATTGTGTGATTGTGTGATTGTGTGATTGTGTGATTGTGTGATTGTGTGGTTGTGTGATTGTGTGATTTTGTGATTGTGCGATTGTGTGATTGTGTCGTAGTGTGATTTTGCGATTCTGCGATTCTGCGATTCTGCGATTCCGCGATACTGCGATTATGCGATTCTGCGATGCTGCGTTTCTGCGATTGTGGGATTGTGTGATTGTGTGATTGTGTGATTGTGTGATTGTGTGATTGCGTGATTGTGTGATTGTGTGGTTGTGTGATTGTGTGATTTTGTGATTGTGCGATTGTGTGATTGTGTGATTGTGTGATTGTGTGATTGTGTGATTGTGTGATTGAGTGATTGTGTGATTGTGTGATTGTGTGATTGTGTGATTGTGTGATTGTGTGATTGTGTGATTGTGTGATTGTGTGATTGTGTGATTTTGTGATTGTGCGATTGTGTGCTTGTGTGATTGTGTCGTAGTGTGATTCTGCGATTCCGCGATTCTACGATTTTGCGATTCTGCGATTCTGCGTTTCTGCGATTGTGGGATTGTGGGATTGTGTGATTGTGTGATTGTGTGATTGTGTGATTGTGTGATTGTGTGATTGTGTGATTGTGTGATTGTGTGATTGTGTGATTGTGTGGTTGTGTAATTGTGTGATTTTGTGATTGTGCGATTGTGTGCTTGTGTGATTGTGTCGTAGTGTGATTCTGCGATTCCGCGATTCTGCGATTATGCGTTTCTGCGTCTCTTGGATTGTGTGATTGTGTGATTGTGTGATTCTGTGATTCTGTGATTGTGTGATTCTGTGATTCAGCGATTCTTGGATTGTGTGATTGTGTGATTGTGTGATTCTGTGATTCTGTGATTCTGTGATTGTGTGATTCTGTGATTCTGCGATTCTGCGGTTATGCGGTTCTGCGATTCTGCGAATCTGCGCTTCTGCGACTGTGTGATTGTGTGATTGTGTGATTGTGCCATTGTGTGATTCTGCGATTCTGCGATTCGGCGATTCTGCGATTCTGCGATTCTGCGATTGTGGGATTGTGGGATTGTGGGACTGTGTGATTGTGTGATTGTGTGATTGTGTGATTGTGTGATTTTGTGATTTTGTGATTGTGCGATTGTGTTCTTGTGTGATTGTGTCGTAGTGTGATTCTGCGAATCCGCGATTCTGCGATTTTGCGATTCTGCGATTCTGCGTTTCTGCGATTGTGGGATTGTGCGATTGTGTGATTGTGTGATTGTGTGATTGTGTGATTGTGTGATTGTGTGATTGTGTGATTGTGTGATTGTGTGGTTGTGTGATTGTGTGATTTTGTGATTGTGCGATTGTGTGCTTGTGTGATTGTGTCGTAGTGTGATTCTGCGATTCTGCGATTCTGCGATTATGCGTTTCTGCGATTCTCGGATTGTGTGATTGTGTGATTGTGTGATTGTGTGATTGTGTGATTGTGTGATTGTGTGATTGTGTGATTGTGTGATTGTGTGGTTGTGTGATTGTGTGATTTTGTGATTATGCGATTGTGTGCTTGTGTGATTGTGTCGTAGTGTGATTCTGCGATTCCGCGATTCTGCGATTATGCGTTTCTGCGAATCTTGGATTGTGTGATTGTGTGATTTTGTGATTCTGTGATTCTGTGATTCTGCGATTCTGCGATTCTGCGATTCTGCGATTATGCGATTCAGCGATTCTTGGATTGTATGATTGTGTGATTGTGTGATTGTGTGATTGTGTGATTGCGTGATTGTGTGATTGTGTGGTTGTGTGATTGTGCGATTTTGTGATTGTGCGATTGTGTGATTGTGTGATTGTGTGATTGTGTGATTGTGTGATTGTGTGATTGAGTGATTGTGTGATTGTGTGATTGTGTGATTGTGTGATTGTGTGATTGTGTGATTGTGTGATTGTGTGATTGTGTGATTGTGTGATTGTGTGATTGTGTGATTGTGTGATTGTGTGATTGTGTGATTGTGTGATTGTGTGATTGTGTGATTGTGTGATTGTGTGATTGTGTGATTGTGTGATGGTGTGATGGTGTTATTGTGTGATTGTGTAATTGTGTGATTGTGTGATTGTGTGATTGTGTGATTGTGTGATTGTGTGATTGTGTGATTATGTGATTGTGTGATTGTGTGATTGTGTGATTGTGTGATGGTGTGATTGTGTTATTGTGTGATTGTGTGATTGTGTGATTGTGTGATTGTGTGATTGTGTGATTGTGTGATTGTGTGATTGTGTGATTGTGTGATTGTGTGATTGTGTGATTGTGTGATTGTGTGATTGTGTGATTGTGTGATGGTGTGATTGTGTTATTGTGTGATTGTGTGATTGTGTGATTGTGTGATTGTGTGATTGTGTGATTGTGTGATTGTGTGATTGTGTGATTGTGTGATTGTGTGATTGTGTGATTGTGTGATTGTGTGATTGTGTGATTGTGTGATTGTGTGATTGTGTCATTGTGTGATTCTGCGATTCTGCGATTCTGCGATTCTGCGTTTCTGCGATTGTGGGATTGTGTGATTGTGTGATTGTGTGATTGTGTGATTGTGTGATTGTGTGATTGTGCCATTGTGTCATTGTGCGATTATGTGATTCTGTGATTTTGTGGTTGTGTGATAGTGTGATTGTGTATTTGTGTGATTGTGTGATTGTGTGATTGTGTGATTGTGTGATTGTGTGATTGTGTGATTGTGTGATTGTGTGATTGTGTGATTGTGTGATTGTGTGATTGTGTGATTGTGTGATTGTGTGATTGTGTGATTGTGTGATTGTGTGATTGTGTGATTGTGTGATTGTGTGATTGTGTGATTGTGTGATTGTGTGATTGTGTGATTGTGTCATTGTGTGATTCTGCGCTTCTGCGATTCTGCGATTCTGCGTTTCTGCGATTGTGGGACTGTGTGATTGTGTGATTTTGTGATTGTGCGATTGTGTTCTTGTGTGATTGTGTCGTAGTGTGATTCTGCGATTCCGCGATTCTGCGATTTTGCGATTCTGCGATTCTGCGTTTCTGCGATTGTGGGATTGTGCGTTTGTGTGATTGTGTGATTGTGTGATTGTGTGATTGTGTGATTGTGTGATTGTGTGATTGTGTGATTGTGTGATTGTGTGATTGTGTGATTGTGTGATTGTGTGGTTGTGTGATTGTGTGATTTTGTGATTGTGCGATTGTGTGCTTGTGTGATTGTGTCGTAGTGTGATTCTGCGATTCTGCGATTCTGCGATTATGCGTTTCTGCGAATCTTGGATTGTGTGATTGTGTGATTTTGTGATTCTGTGATTCTGTGATTCTGTGATTCTGTGATTCTGCGATTCTGCGATTCTGCGATTCTGCGATTATGCGATTCAGCGATTCTTGGATTGTGTGATTGTGTGATTGTGTGATTCTGTGATTCTGTGATTGTGTGATTCTGTGATTCTGCGATTCAGCGATTGTGTGATTGTGTGATTGTGTGATTGTGTGATTGTGTGATTGTGTGATTGTGTGATTGTGTGATTGTGTGATGGTGTGATTGTGTTATTGTGTGTTTGTGTGATTGTGTGATTGTGTGATTGTGTGATTGTGTGATTGTGTGATTGTGTGATTGTGTGATTGTGTGATTGTGTGATTGTGTGATTGTGTGATTCTGCGATTCAGAGATTCTGCGATTCTGCGATTCAGCGATTCTGCGATTCGGCGATTCTGCGATTCCGCGATTCTGCGATTTTGCGATTCTGCGATTCTGCGTTTCTGCGATTGCGGGATTGTGGGATTGTGTGATTGTGTGATTGTGTGATTGTGTGATTGTGTGATTGTGTGATTGTGTGATTGTGTGGTTGTGTGATTGTGTGACTTTGTGATTGTGCGATTGTGTGATTGTGTCGTAGTGTGATTTTGCGATTCTGCGATTCTGCGATTCTGCGATTCCGCGATACTGCGATTATGCGATTCTGCGATGCTGCGTTTCTGCGATTGTGGGATTGTGTGATTGTGTGATTGTGTGATTGTGTGATTGAGTGATTGTGTGATTGTGTGATTGTGTGATTGTGTGATTGTGTGATTGTGTGATTGTGTGATTGTGTGATTTTGTGATTGTGCGATTGTGTGCTTGTGTGATTGTGTCGTAGTGTGATTCTGCGATTCCGCGATTCTACGATTTTGCGATTCTGCGATTCTGCGTTTCTGCGATTGTGGGATTGTGTGATTGTGTGATTGTGTGATTGTGTGATTGTGTGATTGTGTGATTGTGTGATTGTGTGATTGTGTGATTGTGTGATTGTGTGATTGTGTGATTGTGTGGTTGTGTGATTGTGTGATTTTGTGATTGTGCGATTGTGTGCTTGTGTGATTGTGTCGTAGTGTGATTCTGCGATTCCGCGATTCTGCGATTATGCGTTTCTGCGAATCTTGGATTGTGTGATTGTGTGATTTTGTGATTCTGTGATACTGTGATTCTGCGATTCTGCGATTCTGCGATTCTGCGATTATGCGATTCAGCGTCTCTTGGATTGTGTGATTGTGTGATTGTGTGATTCTGTGATTCTGTGATTGTGTGATTGTGTGATTGTGTGATTGTGTGATTGTGCGATTGTGTGCTTGTGTGATTGTGTCGTAGTGTGATTCTGCGATTCTGCGATTCTGCGATTCTGCGATTATGCGTTTCTGCGATTCTCGGATTGTGTGATTGTGTGATTGTGTGATTGTGTGATTGTATGATTGTGTGGTTGTGTGATTGTGTGATTTTGTGATTGTGCGATTGTGTGCTTGTGTGATTGTGTCGTAGTGTGATTCTGCGATTCCGCGATTCTGCGATTATGCGTTTCTGCGAATCTTGGATTGTGTGATTGTGTGATTTTGTGATTCTGTGATTCTGTGATTCTGCGATTCTGCGATTCTGCGATTCTGCGATTCTGCGATTATGCGATTCAGCGATTCTTGGATTGTGTGATTGTGTGATTGTGTGATTGTGTGATTCTGTGATTCTGTAATTGTGTGATTCTGTGATTCAGCGATTCTTGGATTGTGTGATTGTGTGATTGTGTGATTCTGTGATTGTGTGATTCTGTGATTCTGCGATTCTGCGATTGTGTGATTGTGTGATTGTGTGATTGTGTGATTGTGTGATTGTGTGATTGTGTGATTGTGTGATTGTGTGATTGTGTGATGGTGTGATTGTGTTATTGTGTGATTGTGTGATTCTGTGATTCTGTGATTGTGTGATTCTGTGATTCTGCGATTCAGCGATTGTGTGGTTGTGTGATTGTGTGATTTTGTGATTGTGCGATTGTGTGCTTGTGTGATTGTGTCGTAGTGTGATTCTGCGATTCTGCGATTCTGCGATTATGCGTTTCTGCGAATCTTGGATTGTGTGATTGTGTGATTTTGTGATTCTGTGATTCTGTGATTCTGTGATTCTGTGATCCTGCGATTCTGCGATTCTGCGATTCTGCGATTCTGCGATTATGCGATTCAGCGATTCTTGGATTGTGTGATTGTGTGATTGTGTGATTCTGTGATTCTGTGATTGTGTGATTCTGTGATTCTGCGATTCAGCGATTGTGTGATTGTGTGATTGTGTGATTGTGTGATTGTGTGATTGTGTGATTGTGTGATTGTGTGATTGTGTGATTGTGTGATGGTGTGATTGTGTTATTGTGTGTTTGTGTGATTGTGTGATTGTGTGATTGTGTGATTGTGTGATTGTGTGATTGTGTGATTGTGTGATTGTGTGATTGTGTGATTGTGTGATTGTGTGATTGTGTGATTGTGTGATTGTGTGATTGTGTGATTGTGTGATTGTGTGATTGTGTGATTGTGTGATTGTGTGATTGTGTGATTGTGTGATTGTTTGATTGTGTGATTGTGTGATTGTGTGATTGTGTGATTGTGTGATTGTGTGATTGTGTGATTGTGTGATTGTGTGATTGTGTGATTGTGTGATTGTGTGATTGTGTGATTGTGTGATTGTGTGATTCTGCGATTCAGAGATTCTGCGATTCTGCGATTCAGCGATTCTGCGATTCGGCGATTCTGCGATTCCGCGATTCTGCGATTTTGCGATTCTGCGATTCTGCGTTTCTGCGATTGCGGGATTGTGGGATTGTGTGATTGTGTGATTGTGTGATTGTGTGATTGTGTGATTGTGTGATTGTGTGATTGTGTGATTGTGTGGTTGTGTGATTGTGTGATTTTGTGATTGTGCGATTGTGTGATTGTGTCGTAGTGTGATTTTGCGATTCTGCGATTCTGCGATTCTGCGATTCCGCGATACTGCGATTATGCGATTCTGCGATGCTGCGTTTCTGCGATTGTGGGATTGTGTGATTGTGTGATTGTGTGATTGTGTAATTGCGTGATTGTGTGATTGTGTGGTTGTGTGATTGTGTGATTTTGTGATTGTGCGATTGTGTGATTGTGTGATTGTGTGATTGTGTGATTGTGTGATTGTGTGATTGTGTGATTGTGTGATTGTGTGATTGAGTGATTGTGTGATTGTGTGATTGTGTGATTGTGTGATTGTGTGATTGTGTGATTGTGTGATTGTGTGATTGTGTGATTGTGTGATTGTGTGATTGTGTGATTTTGTGATTGTGCGATTGTGTGCTTGTGTGATTGTGTCGTAGTGTGATTCTGCGATTCCGCGATTCTACGATTTTGCGATTCTGCGATTCTGCGTTTCTGCGATTGTGGGATTGTGGGATTGTGTGATTGTGTGATTGTGTGATTGTGTGATTGTGTGATTGTGTGATTGTGTGATTGTGTGATTGTGTGATTGTGTGATTGTGTGATTGTGTGATTGTGTGGTTGTGTGATTGTGTGATTTTGTGATTGTGCGATTGTGTGCTTGTGTGATTGTGTCGTAGTGTGATTCTGCGATTCCGCGATTCTGCGATTATGCGTTTCTGCGAATCTTGGATTGTGTGATTGTGTGATTTTGTGATTCTGTGATACTGTGATTCTGCGATTCTGCGATTCTGCGATTCTGCGATTATGCGATTCAGCGTCTCTTGGATTGTGTGATTGTGTGATTGTGTGATTCTGTGATTGTGTGATTGTGTGATTGTGTGATTGTGTGATTGTGTGATTGTGCGATTGTGTGCTTGTGTGATTGTGTCGTAGTGTGATTCTGCGATTCTGCGATTCTGCGATTCTGCGATTATGCGTTTCTGCGATTCTCGGATTGTGTGATTGTGTGATTGTGTGATTCTGGGATTCTGTGATTCTGTGATTCTGTGATTCTGCGATTGTGTGATTGTGTGATTGTGTGATTGTGTGATTGTGTGATTGTGTGATTGTGTGATTGTGTGATTGTGTGATTGTGTGATTGTGTGATTGTGTGATTGTGTGATTGTGTGATTGTGTGATTGTGTGAGTGTGTGATTGTGACATTGTGTGATTCTGCGATTCTGCGATTCTGCGATTCTGCGTTTCTGCGATTGTGGGATTGTGTGATTGTGTGATTGTGTGATTGTGTCATTGTGTCATTGTGTCATTGTGCGATTATGTGATTCTGTGATTTTGTGGTTGTGTGATAGTGTGATGGTGTGTTTGTATGATTGTGTGATTGTGTGATTGTGTGTTTGTGTGATTGTGTGATTGTGTGATTCTGCGATTCCGCGATTCTGCGATTATGCGATTCAGCGATTCTTGGATTGTGTGATTGTGTGATTGTGTGATTGTGTGATTCTGTGATTCTGTAATTGTGTGATTCTGTGATTCAGCGATTCTTGGATTGTGTGATTGTGTGATTGTGTGATTCTGTGATTCTGCGATTCTGCGATTGTGTGATTGTGTGATTGTGTCATTGTGTGATTCTGCGATTCTGCGATTCTGCGATTCTGCGTTTCTGCGATTGTGGGATTGTGTGATTGTGTGATTGTGTGATTGTGTGATTGTGTGATTGTGTGATTGTGCCATTGTGTCATTGTGCGATTATGTGATTCTGTGATTTTGTGGTTGTGTGATAGTGTGATTGTGTATTTGTGTGATTGTGTGATTGTGTGATTGTGTGATTGTGTGATTGTGTGATTGTGTGATTGTGTGATTGTGTGATTGTGTGATTGTGTGATTGTGTGATTGTGTGATTGTGTGATTGTGTGATTGTGTGATTGTGTGATTGTGTGATTGTGTGATTGTGTGATTGTGTGATTGTGTGATTGTGTGATTGTGTGATTGTGTGATTGTGTCATTGTGTGATTCTGCGCTTCTGCGATTCTGCGATTCTGCGTTTCTGCGATTGTGGGACTGTGTGATTGTGTGATTTTGTGATTGTGCGATTGTGTTCTTGTGTGATTGTGTCGTAGTGTGATTCTGCGATTCCGCGATTCTGCGATTTTGCGATTCTGCGATTCTGCGTTTCTGCGATTGTGGGATTGTGCGTTTGTGTGATTGTGTGATTGTGTGATTGTGTGATTGTGTGATTGTGTGATTGTGTGATTGTGTGATTGTGTGATTGTGTGATTGTGTGATTGTGTGGTTGTGTGATTGTGTGATTTTGTGATTGTGCGATTGTGTGCTTGTGTGATTGTGTCGTAGTGTGATTCTGCGATTCTGCGATTCTGCGATTATGCGTTTCTGCGAATCTTGGATTGTGTGATTGTGTGATTTTGTGATTCTGTGATTCTGTGATTCTGTGATTCTGTGATTCTGCGATTCTGCGATTCTGCGATTCTGCGATTATGCGATTCAGCGATTCTTGGATTGTGTGATTGTGTGATTGTGTGATTGTGTGATTGTGTGATTGTGTGATTGTGTGATTGTGTGATTGTGTGATTGTGTGATTGTGTGATTGTGTGGTTGTGTGATTGTGTGATTTTGTGATTGTGCGATTGTGTGCTTGTGTGATTGTGTCGTAGTGTGATTCTGCGATTCCGCGATTCTGCGATTATGCGTTTCTGCGAATCTTGGATTGTGTGATTGTGTGATTTTGTGATTCTGTGATACTGTGATTCTGCGATTCTGCGATTCTGCGATTCTGCGATTATGCGATTCAGCGTCTCTTGGATTGTGTGATTGTGTGATTGTGTGATTCTGTGATTCTGTGATTGTGTGATTGTGTGATTGTGTGATTGTGTGATTGTGCGATTGTGTGCTTGTGTGATTGTGTCGTAGTGTGATTCTGCGATTCTGCGATTCTGCGATTCTGCGATTATGCGTTTCTGCGATTCTCGGATTGTGTGATTGTGTGATTGTGTGATTGTGTGATTGTATGATTGTGTGGTTGTGTGATTGTGTGATTTTGTGATTGTGCGATTGTGTGCTTGTGTGATTGTGTCGTAGTGTGATTCTGCGATTCCGCGATTCTGCGATTATGCGTTTCTGCGAATCTTGGATTGTGTGATTGTGTGATTTTGTGATTCTGTGATTCTGTGATTCTGCGATTCTGCGATTCTGCGATTCTGCGATTCTGCGATTATGCGATTCAGCGATTCTTGGATTGTGTGATTGTGTGATTGTGTGATTGTGTGATTCTGTGATTCTGTAATTGTGTGATTCTGTGATTCAGCGATTCTTGGATTGTGTGATTGTGTGATTGTGTGATTCTGTGATTGTGTGATTCTGTGATTCTGCGATTCTGCGATTGTGTGATTGTGTGATTGTGTGATTGTGTGATTGTGTGATTGTGTGATTGTGTGATTGTGTGATTGTGTGATTGTGTGATGGTGTGATTGTGTTATTGTGTGATTGTGTGATTCTGTGATTCTGTGATTGTGTGATTCTGTGATTCTGCGATTCAGCGATTGTGTGGTTGTGTGATTGTGTGATTTTGTGATTGTGCGATTGTGTGCTTGTGTGATTGTGTCGTAGTGTGATTCTGCGATTCTGCGATTCTGCGATTATGCGTTTCTGCGAATCTTGGATTGTGTGATTGTGTGATTTTGTGATTCTGTGATTCTGTGATTCTGTGATTCTGTGATCCTGCGATTCTGCGATTCTGCGATTCTGCGATTCTGCGATTATGCGATTCAGCGATTCTTGGATTGTGTGATTGTGTGATTGTGTGATTCTGTGATTCTGTGATTGTGTGATTCTGTGATTCTGCGATTCAGCGATTGTGTGATTGTGTGATTGTGTGATTGTGTGATTGTGTGATTGTGTGATTGTGTGATTGTGTGATTGTGTGATTGTGTGATGGTGTGATTGTGTTATTGTGTGTTTGTGTGATTGTGTGATTGTGTGATTGTGTGATTGTGTGATTGTGTGATTGTGTGATTGTGTGATTGTGTGATTGTGTGATTGTGTGATTGTGTGATTGTGTGATTGTGTGATTGTGTGATTGTGTGATTGTGTGATTGTGTGATTGTGTGATTGTGTGATTGTGTGATTGTGTGATTGTGTGATTGTTTGATTGTGTGATTGTGTGATTGTGTGATTGTGTGATTGTGTGATTGTGTGATTGTGTGATTGTGTGATTGTGTGATTGTGTGATTGTGTGATTGTGTGATTGTGTGATTGTGTGATTGTGTGATTCTGCGATTCAGAGATTCTGCGATTCTGCGATTCAGCGATTCTGCGATTCGGCGATTCTGCGATTCCGCGATTCTGCGATTTTGCGATTCTGCGATTCTGCGTTTCTGCGATTGCGGGATTGTGGGATTGTGTGATTGTGTGATTGTGTGATTGTGTGATTGTGTGATTGTGTGATTGTGTGATTGTGTGATTGTGTGGTTGTGTGATTGTGTGATTTTGTGATTGTGCGATTGTGTGATTGTGTCGTAGTGTGATTTTGCGATTCTGCGATTCTGCGATTCTGCGATTCCGCGATACTGCGATTATGCGATTCTGCGATGCTGCGTTTCTGCGATTGTGGGATTGTGTGATTGTGTGATTGTGTGATTGTGTAATTGCGTGATTGTGTGATTGTGTGGTTGTGTGATTGTGTGATTTTGTGATTGTGCGATTGTGTGATTGTGTGATTGTGTGATTGTGTGATTGTGTGATTGTGTGATTGTGTGATTGTGTGATTGTGTGATTGAGTGATTGTGTGATTGTGTGATTGTGTGATTGTGTGATTGTGTGATTGTGTGATTGTGTGATTGTGTGATTGTGTGATTGTGTGATTGTGTGATTGTGTGATTTTGTGATTGTGCGATTGTGTGCTTGTGTGATTGTGTCGTAGTGTGATTCTGCGATTCCGCGATTCTACGATTTTGCGATTCTGCGATTCTGCGTTTCTGCGATTGTGGGATTGTGGGATTGTGTGATTGTGTGATTGTGTGATTGTGTGATTGTGTGATTGTGTGATTGTGTGATTGTGTGATTGTGTGATTGTGTGATTGTGTGATTGTGTGATTGTGTGATTGTGTGGTTGTGTGATTGTGTGATTTTGTGATTGTGCGATTGTGTGCTTGTGTGATTGTGTCGTAGTGTGATTCTGCGATTCCGCGATTCTGCGATTATGCGTTTCTGCGAATCTTGGATTGTGTGATTGTGTGATTTTGTGATTCTGTGATACTGTGATTCTGCGATTCTGCGATTCTGCGATTCTGCGATTATGCGATTCAGCGTCTCTTGGATTGTGTGATTGTGTGATTGTGTGATTCTGTGATTGTGTGATTGTGTGATTGTGTGATTGTGTGATTGTGTGATTGTGCGATTGTGTGCTTGTGTGATTGTGTCGTAGTGTGATTCTGCGATTCTGCGATTCTGCGATTCTGCGATTATGCGTTTCTGCGATTCTCGGATTGTGTGATTGTGTGATTGTGTGATTCTGGGATTCTGTGATTCTGTGATTCTGTGATTCTGCGATTGTGTGATTGTGTGATTGTGTGATTGTGTGATTGTGTGATTGTGTGATTGTGTGATTGTGTGATTGTGTGATTGTGTGATTGTGTGATTGTGTGATTGTGTGATTGTGTGATTGTGTGATTGTGTGAGTGTGTGATTGTGACATTGTGTGATTCTGCGATTCTGCGATTCTGCGATTCTGCGTTTCTGCGATTGTGGGATTGTGTGATTGTGTGATTGTGTGATTGTGTCATTGTGTCATTGTGTCATTGTGCGATTATGTGATTCTGTGATTTTGTGGTTGTGTGATAGTGTGATGGTGTGTTTGTATGATTGTGTGATTGTGTGATTGTGTGTTTGTGTGATTGTGTGATTGTGTGATTCTGCGATTCCGCGATTCTGCGATTATGCGATTCAGCGATTCTTGGATTGTGTGATTGTGTGATTGTGTGATTGTGTGATTCTGTGATTCTGTAATTGTGTGATTCTGTGATTCAGCGATTCTTGGATTGTGTGATTGTGTGATTGTGTGATTCTGTGATTCTGCGATTCTGCGATTGTGTGATTGTGTGATTGTGTGATTGTGTGATTGTGTGATTGTGTGATTGTGTGATTGTGTGATTGTGTGATTGTGTGATTGTGTGATTGTGTGATTGTGTGATTGTGTGATTGTGTGATTGTGTGATTGTGTGAGTGTGTGATTGTGACATTGTGTGATTCTGCGATTCTGCGATTCTGCGATTCTGCGTTTCTGCGATTGTGGGATTGTGTGATTGTGTGATTGTGTGATTGTGTCATTGTGTCATTGTGTCATTGTGCGATTATGTGATTCTGTGATTTTGTGGTTGTGTGATAGTGTGATGGTGTGTTTGTATGATTGTGTGATTGTGTGATTGTGTGTTTGTGTGATTGTGTGATTGTGTGATTCTGCGATTCCGCGATTCTGCGATTATGCGTTTCTGCGAATCTTGGATTGTGTGATTGTGTGATTTTGTGATTCTGTGATTCTGTGATTCTGCGATTCTGCGATTCTGCGATTCTGCGATTCTGCGATTATGCGATTCAGCGATTCTTGGATTGTGTGATTGTGTGATTGTGTGATTGTGTGATTCTGTGATTCTGTAATTGTGTGATTCTGTGATTCAGCGATTCTTGGATTGTGTGATTGTGTGATTGTGTGATTCTGTGATTGTGTGATTCTGTGATTCTGCGATTCTGCGATTGTGTGATTGTGTGATTGTGTGATTGTGTGATTGTGTGATTGTGTGATTGTGTGATGGTGTGATTGTGTTATTGTGTGATTGTGTGATTCTGTGATTCTGTGATTGTGTGATTCTGTGATTCTGCGATTCAGCGATTGTGTGGTTGTGTGATTGTGTGATTTTGTGATTGTGCGATTGTGTGCTTGTGTGATTGTGTCGTAGTGTGATTCTGCGATTCTGCGATTCTGCGATTATGCGTTTCTGCGAATCTTGGATTGTGTGATTGTGTGATTTTGTGATTCTGTGATTCTGTGATTCTGCGATTCTGCGATTCTGCGATTCTGCGATTCTGCGATTATGCGATTCAGCGATTCTTGGATTGTGTGATTGTGTGATTGTGTGATTGTGTGATTGTGTGATTGTGTGATTGTGTGATTGTGTGATTGTGTGATTGTGTGATTCTGCGATTCAGAGATTCTGCGATTCTGCGATTCAGCGATTCTGCGATTCGGCGATTCTGCGATTCCGCGATTCTGCGATTTTGCGATTCTGCGATTCTGCGTTTCTGCGATTGCGGGATTGTGGGATTGTGTGATTGTGCGATTGTGTGATTGTGTGATTGTGTGATTGTGTGGTTGTGTGATTGTGTGATTCTGTGATTGTGCGATTGTGTGATTGTGTCGTAGTGTGATTTTGCGATTCTGCGATTCTGCGATTCTGCGATTCCGCGATACTGCGATTATGCGATTTTGCGATGCTGCGTTTCTGCGATTGTGGGATTGTGTGATTGTGTGATTGTGTGATTGTGTGATTGCGTGATTGTGTGATTGTGTGGTTGTGTGATTGTGTGATTTTGTGATTGTGCGATTGTGTGATTGTGTGATTGTGTGATTGTGTGATTGTGTGATTGTGTGATTGTGTGATTGAGTGATTGTGTGATTGTGTGATTGTGTGATTGTGTGATTGTGTGATTGTGTGATTGTGTGATTGTGTGATTGTGTGATTTTGTGATTGTGCGATTGTGTGCTTGTGTGATTGTGTCGTAGTGTGATTCTGCGATTCCGCGATTCTACGATTTTGCGATTCTGCGATTCTGCGCTCCTGCGATTGTGGGATTGTGGGATTGTGTGATTGTGTGATTGTGTGATTGTGTGATTGTGTGATTGTGTGATTGTGTGATTGTGTGATTGTGTGATTGTGTGATTGTGTGATTGTGTGATTGTGTGATTGTGTGATTGTGTGATTGTGTGATTGTGTGGTTGTGTGATTGTGTGATTTTGTGATTGTGCGATTGTGTGCTTGTGTGATTGTGTCGTAGTGTGATTCTGCGATTCCGCGATTCTGCGATTATGCGCTTCTGCGAATCTTGGATTGTGTGATTGTGTGATTTTGTGATTCTGTGATACTGTGATTCTGCGATTCTGCGATTCTGCGATTCTGCGATTATGCGATTCAGCGTCTCTTGGATTGTGTGATTGTGTGATTGTGTGATTCTGTGATTCTGTGATTGTGTGATTCTGTGATTCAGCGATTCTTGGATTGTGTGATTGTGTGATTGTGTGATTCTGTGATTCTGTGATTGTGTGATTCTGTGATTCTGCGATTCTGCGATTGTGTGATTGTGTGATTGTGTGATTGTGTGATTGTGTGATTGGGTGTTTGTGTGATTGTGTGATTGTGTGATGGTGTGATGGTGTTATTGTGTGATTGTGTGATTGTGTGATTGTGTGATTGTGTGATTGTGTGATTGTGTGATTGTGTGATTGTGTGATTGTGTGATTGTGTGGTTGTGTGATTGTGTGATTTTGTGATTGTGCGATTGTGTGCTTGTGTGATTGTGTCGTAGTGTGATTCTGCGATTCCGCGATTCTGCGATTATGCGTTTCTGCGAATCTTGGATTGTGTGATTGTGTGATTTTGTGATTCTGTGATACTGTGATTCTGCGATTCTGCGATTCTGCGATTCTGCGATTATGCGATTCAGCGTCTCTTGGATTGTGTGATTGTGTGATTGTGTGATTCTGTGATTCTGTGATTGTGTGATTCTGTGATTCAGCGATTCTTGGATTGTGTGATTGTGTGATTGTGTGATTCTGTGATTCTGTGATTGTGTGATTCTGTGATTCTGTGATTCTGCGATTGTGTGATTGTGTGATTGTGTGATTGTGTGATTGTGTGATTGGGTGATTGTGTGATTGTGTGATTGTGTGATTGTGTGATGGTGTGATGGTGTTATTGTGTGATTGTGTGATTGTGTGATTGTGTGATTGTGTGATTGTGTGATTGTGTGATTGTGTGATTGTGTGATTGTGTGATGGTGTGATTGTGTTATTGTGTGATTGTGTGATTCTGTGATTCTGTGATTGTGTGATTCTGTGATTCTGCGATTCAGCGATTGTGTGATTGTGTGATTGTGTGATTGTGTGATTGTGTGATGGTGTGATTGTGTTATTGTGTGATTGTGTGATTGTGTGATTGTGTGATTGTGTGATTGTGTGATTGTGTGATTGTGTGATTGTGTGATTGTGTGATTGTGTGATGGTGTGATTGTGTTATTGTGTGATTGTGTGATTGTGTGATTGTGTGATTGTGTGATTGTGTGATTGTGTGATTGTGTGATTGTGTGATTGCGTGATTGCGTGATTGCGTGATTGTGTGATTGTGTGATTGTGTGATTGTGTGATTGTGTGATTGTGTGATTGTGTGATTGTGTGATTGTGTGATTGTGTGATTGTGTGATTGTGTGATTGTGTGATTGTGTGATTGTGTGATTGTGTGATTGTGTGATTCTGCGATTCAGAGATTCTGCGATTCTGCGATTCAGCGATTCTGCGATTCGGCGATTCTGCGATTCCGCGATTCTGCGATTTTGCGATTCTGCGATTCTGCGTTTCTGCGATTGTGGGATTGTGGGATTGTGTGATTGTGTGATTGTGTGATTGTGTGATTGTGTGATTGTGTGGTTGTGTGATTGTGTGATTTTGTGATTTTGTGATTGTGCGATTGTGTGATTGTGTCGTAGTGTGATTTTGCGATTCTGCGATTCTGCGATTCTGCGATTCCGCGATACTGCGATTTTGCGATTCTGCGATGCTGCGTTTCTGCGATTGTGGGATTGTGTGATTGTGTGATTGTGTGATTGTGTTTGATGTGTGATTGCGTGATTGTGTGATTGTGTGGTTGTGTGATTGTGTGATTTTGTGATTGTGCGATTGTGTGATTGTGTGATTGTGTGATTGTGTGATTGTGTGATTGTGTGATTGAGTGATTGTGTGATTGTGTGATTGTGTGATTGTGTGATTGTGTGATTGTGTGATTGTGTGATTGTGTGATTGTGTGATTGTGTGATTGTGTGATTGTGTGATTGTGTGATTGTGTGATTGTGTGATTGTGTGATTGTGTGATTGTGTGATTGTGTGATTGTGTGATTGTGTGATTGTGCGATTGTGTGCTTGTGTGATTGTGTCGTAGTGTGATTCTGCGATTCTGCGATTCTGCGATTCTGCGATTCTGCGATTATGCGTTTCTGCGATTCTCGGATTGTGTGATTGTGTGATTGTGTGATTCTGGGATTCTGTGATTCTGTGATTCTGTGATTCTGTGATTCTGTGATTCTGTGATTCTGTGATTCTGTGATTCTGTGATTCTGTGATTCTGCGATTCTGCGATTGTGTGATTGTGTGATTGTGTGATTGTGTGATTGTGTGATTGTGTGATTGTGTGATTGTGTGATTGTGTGATTGTGTGATTGTGTGATTGTGTGATTGTGTGATTGTGTGATTGTGTGATTGTGTGATTGTGTGATTGTGTGATTGTGTGATTGTGTGATTGTGTGATTGTGTGATTGTGTGATTGTGTGATTGTGTGAGTGTGTGATTGTGTCATTGTGTGATTCTGCGATTCTGCGATTCTGCGATTCTGCGTTTCTGCGATTGTGGGATTGCGTGATTGTGTGATTGTGTGATTGTGTGATTGTGTCATTGTGTCATTGTGTCATTGTGCGATTATGTGATTCTGTGATTTTGTGGTTGTGTGATAGTGTGATTGTGTGTTTGTATGATTGTGTGATTGTGTGATTGTGTGTTTGTGTGATTGTGTGATTGTGTGATTCTGCGATTCTGCGGTTATGCGGTTCTGCGATTGTGGGATTGTGTGATTGTGTGATTGTGTGATTGTGTGATTGTGTGATTGTGTGATTGTGTGATTGTGTGATTGTGTGATTGTGTGATTGTGTGATTGTGTGATTGTGTGGTTGTGTGATTGTGTGATTTTGTGATTGTGCGATTGTGTGCTTGTGTGATTGTGTCGTAGTGTGATTCTGCGATTCCGCGATTCTGCGATTATGCGTTTCTGCGAATCTTGGATTGTGTGATTGTGTGATTGTGTGATTGTGTGATTGTGTGATTGCGTGATTGTGTGAATGTGTGATTGTGTGATTGTGTGATTGTGTCATTGTGTGATTCTGCGATTCTGCGATTCTGCGATTCTGCGATTCTGCGTTTCTGCGATTGTGGGATTGTGCGATTGTGTGATTGTGTGATTGTGTGATTGTGTGATTGTGTGATTGTGTGGTTGTGTGATTGTGTGATTTTGTGATTGTGCGATTGTGTGCTTGTGTGATTGTGTCGTAGTGTGATTCTGCGATTCTGCGATTCTGCGATTATGCGTTTCTGCGAATCTTGGATTGTGTGATTGTGTGATTGTGTGATTGTGTGATTGTGTGATTGTGTGATTGTGTGATTGTGTGATTGTGTGATTGTGTGATTGTGTGATTCTGCGATTCAGAGATTCTGCGATTCTGCGATTCAGCGATTCTGCGATTCTGCGATTCTGCGTTTCTGCGATTGTGGGATTGTGTGATTGTGTGATTGTGTGATTGTGTGATTGTGTCATTGTGCCATTGTGTCATTGTGCGATTATGTGATTCTGTGATTTTGTGGTTGTGCGATAGTGTGATTGTGTGTTTGTGTGATTGTGTGATTGTGTGTTTGTGTGATTGTGTGATTGTGTGATTCTGCGATTCTGCGGTTATGCGGTTCTGCGATTCTGCGAATCTGCGCTTCTGCGACTGTGTGATTGTGTGATTGTGTGATTGTGCCATTGTGTGATTCTGCGATTCTGCGATTCGGCGATTCTGCGATTCTGCGATTCTGCGATTCTGCGATTGTGGGATTGTGGGATTGTGGGACTGTGTGATTGTGTGATTGTGTGATTTTGTGATTTGGCGATTGTGTTCTTGTGTGATTGTGTCGTAGTGTGATTCTGCGAATCCGCGATTCTGCGATTTTGCGATTCTGCGATTCTGCGTTTCTGCGATTGTGGGATTGTGCGATTGTGTGATTGTGTGATTGTGTGATTGTGTGATTGTGTGATTGTGTGATTGTGTGATTGTGTGATTGTGTGATTGTGTGATTGTGTGATTGTGTGATTGTGTGATTGTGTGATTTTGTGATTGTGCGATTGTGTGCTTGTGTGATTGTGTCGTAGTGTGATTCTGCGATTCTGCGATTCTGCGATTATGCGTTTCTGCGAATCTTGGATTGTGTGATTGTGTGATTTTGTGATTCTGTGATTCTGTGATTCTGTGATTCTGTGATTCTGTGATTCTGCGATTCTGCGATTCTGCGATTCTGCGATTCTGCGATTCTGCGATTCTGCGATTATGCGATTCAGCGATTCTTGGATTGTGTGATTGTGTGATTGTGTGATTCTGTGATTCTGTGATTGTGTGATTCTCTGATTCTGCGATTCAGCGATTGTGTGATTGTGTGATTGTGTGATTGTGTGATTGTGTGGTTGTGTGATTGTGTGATTGTGTGATGGTGTGATTGTGTTATTGTGTGTTTGTGTGATTGTGTGATTGTGTGATTGTGTGATTGTGTGATTGTGTGATTGTGTGATTGTGTGATTGTGTGATTGTGTGATTGTGTGATTCTGCGATTCAGAGATTCTGCGATTCTGCGATTCAGCGATTCTGCGATTTTGCGATTCTGCGATTCTGCGTTTCTGCGATTGCGGGATTGTGGGATTGTGTGATTGTGTGATTGTGTGATTGTGTGATTGTGTGATTGTGTGATTGTGTGATTGTGTGGTTGTGTGATTGTGTGATTTTGTGATTGTGCGATTGTGTGATTGTGTCGTAGTGTGATTTTGCGATTCTGCGATTCTGCGATTCTGCGATTCCGCGATACTGCGATTATGCGATTCTGCGATGCTGCGTTTCTGCGATTGTGGGATTGTGTGATTGTGTGATTGTGTGATTGCGTGATTGTGTGATTGTGTGGTTGTGTGATTGTGTGATTTTGTGATTGTGCGATTGTGTGATTGTGTGATTGTGTGATTGTGTGATTGTGTGATTGTGTGATTGTGTGATTGTGTGATTGAGTGATTGTGTGATTGTGTGATTGTGTGATTGTGTGATTGTGTGATTGTGTGATTGTGTGATTGTGTGATTTTGTGATTGTGCGATTGTGTGCTTGTGTGATTGTGTCGTAGTGTGATTCTGCGATTCCGCGATTCTACGATTTTGCGATTCTGCGATTCTGCGTTTCTGCGATTGTGGGATTGTGGGATTGTGTGATTGTGTGATTGTGTGATTGTGTGATTGTGTGATTGTGTGATTGTGTGATTGTGTGATTGTGTGATTGTGTGATTGTGTGATTGTGTGATTGTGTGATTGTGTGATTGTGTGGTTGTGTGATTGTGTGATTTTGTGATTGTGCGATTGTGTGCTTGTGTGATTGTGTCGTAGTGTGATTCTGCGATTCCGCGATTCTGCGATTATGCGTTTCTGCGAATCTTGGATTGTGTGATTGTGTGATTTTGTGATTCTGTGATACTGTGATTCTGCGATTCTGCGATTCTGCGATTCTGCGATTATGCGATTCAGCGTCTCTTGGATTGTGTGATTGTGTGATTGTGTGATTCTGTGATTGTGTGATTGTGTGATTGTGTGATTGTGTGATTGTGCGATTGTGTGCTTGTGTGATTGTGTCGTAGTGTGATTCTGCGATTCTGCGATTCTGCGATTCTGCGATTATGCGTTTCTGCGATTCTCGGATTGTGTGATTGTGTGATTGTATGATTCTGGGATTCTGTGATTCTGTGATTCTGTGATTCTGTGATTCTGTGATTATGTGATTCTGTGATTCTGTGATTCTGTGATTCTGTGATTCTGTGATTCTGTGATTCTGTGATTCTGTGATTCTGTGATTCTGTGATTCTGTGATTCTGTGATTCTGTGATTCTGTGATTCTGTGATTCTGCGATTCTGCGATTGTGTGATTGTGTGATTGTGTGATTGTGTGATTGTGTGATTGTGTGATTGTGTGATTGTGTGATTGTGTGATTGTGTGATTGTGTGATTGTGTGATTGTGTGATTGTGTGATTGTGTGATTGTGTGATTGTGTGATTGTGTGATTGTGTGATTGTGTGAGTGTGTGATTGTGACATTGTGTGATTCTGCGATTCTGCGATTCTGCGATTCTGCGTTTCTGCGATTGTGGGATTGTGTGATTGTGTGATTGTGTGATTGTGTCATTGTGTCATTGTGTCATTGTGCGATTATGTGATTCTGTGATTTTGTGGTTGTGTGATAGTGTGATGGTGTGTTTGTATGATTGTGTGATTGTGTGATTGTGTGTTTGTGTGATTGTGTGATTGTGTGATTCTGCGATTCTGCGGTTATGCGGTTCTGCGATTGTGGGATTGTGTGATTGTGTGATTGTGTGATTGTGTGATTGTGTGATTGTGTGATTGTGTGATTGTGTGATTGTGTGATTGTGTGATTGTGTGATTGTGTGATTGTGTGATTGTGTGATTGTGTGATTGTGTGATTGTTTGATTGTGTGATTGTGTGATTGTGTGATTGTGTGATTGTGTGATTGTGTGATTGTGTGATTGTGTGATTGTGTGATTGTGTGATTGTGTGATTGTGTGATTGTGTGATTGTGTGATTGTGTGATTGTGTGATTGTGTGATTCTGCGATTCAGAGATTCTGCGATTCTGCGATTCAGCGATTCTGCGATTCGGCGATTCTGCGATTCCGCGATTCTGCGATTTTGCGATTCTGCGATTCTGCGTTTCTGCGATTGCGGGATTGTGGGATTGTGTGATTGTGTGATTGTGTAATTGTGTGATTGTGTGATTGTGTGATTGTGTGGTTGTGTGATTGTGTGATTTTGTGATTGTGCGATTGTGTGATTGTGTCGTAGTGTGATTTTGCGATTCTGCGATTCTGCGCTCCTGCGATTGTGGGATTGTGGGATTGTGTGATTGTGTGATTGTGTGATTGTGTGATTGTGTGATTGTGTGATTGTGTGATTGTGTGATTGTGTGATTGTGTGATTGTGTGATTGTGTGATTGTGTGATTGTGTGATTGTGTGATTGTGTGGTTGTGTGATTGTGTGATTTTGTGATTGTGCGATTGTGTGCTTGTGTGATTGTGTCGTAGTGTGATTCTGCGATTCCGCGATTCTGCGATTATGCGTTTCTGCGAATCTTGGATTGTGTGATTGTGTGATTTTGTGATTCTGTGATACTGTGATTCTGCGATTCTGCGATTCTGCGATTCTGCGATTATGCGATTCAGCGTCTCTTGGATTGTGTGATTGTGTGATTGTGTGATTCTGTGATTCTGTGATTGTGTGATTCTGTGATTCAGCGATTCTTGGATTGTGTGATTGTGTGATTGTGTGATTCTGTGATTCTGTGATTCTGTGATTCTGTGATTCTGCGATTCTGCGATTGTGTGATTGTGTGATTGTGTGATTGTGTGATTGGGTGATTGTGTGATTGTGTGATTGTGTGATGGTGTGATGGTGTTATTGTGTGATTGTGTGATTGTGTGATTGTGTGATTGTGTGATTGTGTGATTGTGTGATTGTGTGATTGTGTGATTGTGTGATTGTGTGATTGTGTGATTGTGTGATTGTGTGATGGTGTGATTGCGTTATTGTGTGATTGTGTGATTGTGTGATTGTGTGATTGTGTGATTGTGTGATTGTGTGATTGTGTGATTGTGTGATTGTGTGATTGTGTGATTGTGTGATTGTGTGATTGTGTGATTGTGTGATTGTGTGATTGTGCGATTGTGTGCTTGTGTGATTGTGTCGTAGTGTGATTCTGCGATTCTGCGATTCTGCGATTCTGCGATTATGCGTTTCTGCGATTCTCGGATTGTGTGATTGTGTGATTGTGTGATTCTGGGATTCTGTGATTCTGTGATTCTGTGATTCTGTGATTCTGTGATTCTGTGATTCTGTGATTCTGTGATTCTGTGATTCTGTGATTCTGTGATTCTGTGATTCTGTGATTCTGTGATTCTGCGATTCTGCGATTGTGTGATTGTGTGATTGTGTGATTGTGTGATTGTGTGATTGTGTGATTGTGTGATTGTGTGATTGTGTGATTGTGTGATTGTCTGATTGTGTGATTGTGTGATTGTGTGATTGTGTGATTGTGTGAGTGTGTGATTGTGACATTGTGTGATTCTGCGATTCTGCGATTCTGCGATTCTGCGTTTCTGCGATTGTGGGATTGTGTGATTGTGTGATTGTGTCATTGTGTCATTGTGTCATTGTGTCATTGTGCGATTATGTGATTCTGTGATTTTGTGGTTGTGTGATAGTGTGATGGTGTGTTTGTATGATTGTGTGATTGTGTGATTGTGTGTTTGTGTGATTGTGTGATTGTGTGATTCTGCGATTCTGCGGTTATGCGGTTCTGCGATTGTGGGATTGTGTGATTGTGTGATTGTGTGATTGTGTGATTGTGTGATTGTGTGATTGTGTGATTGTGTGATTGTGTGATTGTGTGATTGTGTGATTGTGTGATTGTGTGATTGTGTGGTTGTGTGATTGTGTGATTTTGTGATTGTGCGATTGTGTGCTTGTGTGATTGTGTCGTAGTGTGATTCTGCGATTCCGCGATTCTGCGATTATGCGTTTCTGCGAATCTTGGATTGTGTGATTGTGTGATTTTGTGATTCTGTGATTCTGTGATTCTGCGATTCTGCGATTCTGCGATTCTGCGATTCTGCGATTCTGCGATTATGCGATTCAGCGATTCTTGGATTGTGTGATTGTGTGATTGTGTGATTGTGTGATTCTGTGATTCTGTAATTGTGTGATTCTGTGATTCAGCGATTCTTGGATTGTGTGATTGTGTGATTGTGTGATTCTGTGATTGTGTGATTCTGTGATTCTGCGATTCTGCGATTGTGTGATTGTGTGATTGTGTGATTGTGTGATTGTGTGATTGTGTGATTGTGTGATTGTGTGATTGTGTGATTGTGTGATTGTGTGATGGTGTGATTGTGTTATTGTGTGATTGTGTGATTCTGTGATTCTGTGATTGTGTGATTCTGTGATTCTGCGATTCAGCGATTGTGTGATTGTGTGATTGTGTGATTGTGTGATTGTGTGATGGTGTGATTGTGTTATTGTGTGATTGTGTGATTGTGTGATTGTGTGATTGTGTGATTGTGTGATTGTGTGATTGTGTGATTGTGTGATTGTGTGATTGTGTGATTGTCTGATTGTGTGATTGTGTGATTGTGTGATTGTGTGATTGTGTGAGTGTGTGATTGTGACATTGTGTGATTCTGCGATTCTGCGATTCTGCGATTCTGCGTTTCTGCGATTGTGGGATTGTGTGATTGTGTGATTGTGTCATTGTGTCATTGTGTCATTGTGTCATTGTGCGATTATGTGATTCTGTGATTTTGTGGTTGTGTGATAGTGTGATGGTGTGTTTGTATGATTGTGTGATTGTGTGATTGTGTGTTTGTGTGATTGTGTGATTGTGTGATTCTGCGATTCTGCGGTTATGCGGTTCTGCGATTGTGGGATTGTGTGATTGTGTGATTGTGTGATTGTGTGATTGTGTGATTGTGTGATTGTGTGATTGTGTGATTGTGTGATTGTGTGATTGTGTGATTGTGTGATTGTGTGATTGTGTGGTTGTGTGATTGTGTGATTTTGTGATTGTGCGATTGTGTGCTTGTGTGATTGTGTCGTAGTGTGATTCTGCGATTCCGCGATTCTGCGATTATGCGTTTCTGCGAATCTTGGATTGTGTGATTGTGTGATTTTGTGATTCTGTGATTCTGTGATTCTGCGATTCTGCGATTCTGCGATTCTGCGATTCTGCGATTCTGCGATTATGCGATTCAGCGATTCTTGGATTGTGTGATTGTGTGATTGTGTGATTGTGTGATTCTGTGATTCTGTAATTGTGTGATTCTGTGATTCAGCGATTCTTGGATTGTGTGATTGTGTGATTGTGTGATTCTGTGATTGTGTGATTCTGTGATTCTGCGATTCTGCGATTGTGTGATTGTGTGATTGTGTGATTGTGTGATTGTGTGATTGTGTGATTGTGTGATTGTGTGATTGTGTGATTGTGTGATTGTGTGATGGTGTGATTGTGTTATTGTGTGATTGTGTGATTCTGTGATTCTGTGATTGTGTGATTCTGTGATTCTGCGATTCAGCGATTGTGTGATTGTGTGATTGTGTGATTGTGTGATTGTGTGATGGTGTGATTGTGTTATTGTGTGATTGTGTGATTGTGTGATTGTGTGATTGTGTGATTGTGTGATTGTGTGATTGTGTGATTGTGTGATTGTGTGATGGTGTGATTGTGTTATTGTGTGATTGTGTGATTGTGTGATTGTGTGATTGTGTGATTGTGTGATTGTGTGATTGTGTGATTGCGTGATTGCGTGATTGTGTGATTGTGTGATTGTGTGATTGTGTGATTGTGTGATTGTGTGATTGTGTGATTGTGTGATTGTGTGATTGTGTGATTGTGTGATTGTGTGATTGTGTGATTCTGCGATTCAGAGATTCTGCGATTTTGCGATTCAGCGATTCTGCGATTCGGCGATTCTGCGATTCGGCGATTCTGCGATTCCGCGATTCTGCGATTTTGCGATTCTGCGATTCTGCGTTTCTGCGATTGTGGGATTGTGGGATTGTGTGATTGTGTGATTGTGTGATTGTGTGATTGTGTGATTGTGTGGTTGTGTGATTGTGTGATTTTGTGATTTTGTGATTGTGCGATTGTGTGATTGTGTCGTAGTGTGATTTTGCGATTCTGCGATTCTGCGATTCTGCGATTCCGCGATACTGCGATTTTGCGATTCTGCGATGCTGCGTTTCTGCGATTGTGGGATTGTGTGATTGTGTGATTGTGTGATTGTGTTTGATGTGTGATTGCGTGATTGTGTGATTGTGTGGTTGTGTGATTGTGTGATTTTGTGATTGTGCGATTGTGTGATTGTGTGATTGTGTGATTGTGTGATTGTGTGATTGTGTGATTGAGTGATTGTGTGATTGTGTGATTGTGTGATTGTGTGATTGTGTGATTGTGTGATTGTGTGATTGTGTGATTGTGTGATTGTGTGATTGTGTGATTGTGTGATTGTGTGATTGTGTGATTGTGTGATTGTGTGATTGTGTGATTGTGTGATTGTGCGATTGTGTGCTTGTGTGATTGTGTCGTAGTGTGATTCTGCGATTCTGCGATTCTGCGATTCTGCGATTCTGCGATTATGCGTTTCTGCGATTCTCGGATTGTGTGATTGTGTGATTGTGTGATTCTGGGATTCTGTGATTCTGTGATTCTGTGATTCTGTGATTCTGTGATTCTGTGATTCTGTGATTCTGTGATTCTGTGATTCTGTGATTCTGCGATTCTGCGATTGTGTGATTGTGTGATTGTGTGATTGTGTGATTGTGTGATTGTGTGATTGTGTGATTGTGTGATTGTGTGATTGTGTGATTGTGTGATTGTGTGATTGTGTGATTGTGTGATTGTGTGATTGTGTGATTGTGTGATTGTGTGATTGTGTGATTGTGTGATTGTGTGATTGTGTGATTGTGTGATTGTGTGAGTGTGTGATTGTGTCATTGTGTGATTCTGCGATTCTGCGATTCTGCGATTCTGCGTTTCTGCGATTGTGGGATTGCGTGATTGTGTGATTGTGTGATTGTGTGATTGTGTCATTGTGTCATTGTGTCATTGTGCGATTATGTGATCCTGTGATTTTGTGGTTGTGTGATAGTGTGATTGTGTGTTTGTATGATTGTGTGATTGTGTGATTGTGTGTTTGTGTGATTGTGTGATTGTGTGATTCTGCGATTCTGCGGTTATGCGGTTCTGCGATTGTGGGATTGTGTGATTGTGTGATTGTGTGATTGTGTGATTGTGTGATTGTGTGATTGTGTGATTGTGTGATTGTGTGATTGTGTGATTGTGTGATTGTGTGGTTGTGTGATTGTGTGATTTTGTGATTGTGCGATTGTGTGCTTGTGTGATTGTGTCGTAGTGTGATTCTGCGATTCCGCGATTCTGCGATTATGCGTTTCTGCGAATCTTCGATTGTGTGATTGTGTGATTGTGCGATTGTGTGATTGTGTGATTGTGTGATTGCGTGATTGTGTGATTGTGTGATTGTGTGATTGTGTGATTGTGTGATTGTGTGATTGTGTGATTGTGTGATTGTGTGATTGTGTGATTGTGTGATTGTGTGATTGTGTGATTGTGTGATTGTGTGATTGTGTGATTGTGTGATTGTGTGATTGTGTGATTGTGTGATTGTGTGATTGTGTGATGGTGTGATTGTGTTATTGTGTGATTGTGTGATTGTGTGATTGTGTGATTGTGTGATTGTGTGATTGTGTGATTGTGTGATTGTGTGATTGTGTGATTGTGTGATTGTGTGATTGTGTGATTGTGTGATTGTGTGATTGTGTGATTGTGTGTTTGTGTGATTGTGTGATTGTGTGATTCTGCGATTCTGCGGTTATGCGGTTCTGCGATTCTGCGAATCTGCGCTTCTGCGACTGTGTGATTGTGTGATTGTGTGATTGTGCCATTGTGTGATTCTGCGATTCTGCGATTCGGCGATTCTGCGATTCTGCGATTCTGCGATTGTGGGATTGTGGGATTGTGGGACTGTGTGATTGTGTGATTGTGTGATTGTGTGATTTTGTGATTTGGCGATTGTGTTCTTGTGTGATTGTGTCGTAGTGTGATTCTGCGAATCCGCGATTCTGCGATTTTGCGATTCTGCGATTCTGCGTTTCTGCGATTGTGGGATTGTGCGATTGTGTGATTGTGTGATTGTGTGATTGTGTGATTGTGTGATTGTGTGGTTGTGTGATTGTGTGATTTTGTGATTGTGCGATTGTGTGCTTGTGTGATTGTGTCGTAGTGTGATTCTGCGATTCTGCGATTCTGCGATTATGCGTTTCTGCGAATCTTGGATTGTGTGATTGTGTGATTGTGTGATTCTGTGATTCTGTGATTGTGTGATTCTGTGATTCTGCGATTCAGCGATTGTGTGATTGTGTGATTGTGTGATTGTGTGATTGTGCGATTGTGTGATGGTGTGATTGTGTTATTGTGTGATTGTGTGATTGTGTGATTGTGTGATTGCGTGATTGCGTGATTGTGTGATTGTGTGATTGTGTGATTGTGTGATTGTGTGATTGTGTGATTGTGTGATTGTGTGATTGTGTGATTGTGTGATTGTGTGATTGTGTGATTGTGTGATTGTGTGATTGTGTGATTGTGTGATTGTGTGATTGTGTGATTGTGTGATTGTGTGATTGTGTGATTGTGTGATTGTGTGATTGTGTGATTGTGTGATTGTGTGATTCTGCGATTCAGAGATTCTGCGATTCTGCGATTCAGCGATTCTGCGATTCTGCGATTCTGCGTTTCTGCGATTGTGGGATTGTGTGATTGTGTGATTGTGTGATTGTGTGATTGTGTCATTGTGCCATTGTGTCATTGTGCGATTATGTGATTCTGTGATTTTGTGGTTGTGTGATAGTGTGATTGTGTGTTTGTGTGATTGTGTGATTGTGTGATTGTGTGTTTGTGTGATTGTGTGATTGTGTGATTCTGCGATTCTGCGGTTATGCGGTTCTGCGATTCTGCGAATCTGCGCTTCTGCGACTGTGTGATTGTGTGATTGTGTGATTGTGCCATTGTGTGATTCTGCGATTCTGCGATTCGGCGATTCTGCGATTCTGCGATTCTGCGATTGTGGGATTGTGGGATTGTGGGACTGTGTGATTGTGTGATTGTGTGATTGTGTGATTTTGTGATTTGGCGATTGTGTTCTTGTGTGATTGTGTCGTAGTGTGATTCTGCGAATCCGCGATTCTGCGATTTTGCGATTCTGCGATTCTGCGTTTCTGCGATTGTGGGATTGTGCGATTGTGTGATTGTGTGATTGTGTGACTGTGTGATTGTGTGATTGTGTGATTGTGTGATTGTGTGATTGTGTGATTGTGTGATTGTGTGATTGTGTGATTGTGTGATTGTGTAATTGTGTGATTGTGTGATTGTGTGATTGTGTGATTGTGTGATTCTGCGATTCAGAGATTCTGCGATTCTGCGATTCAGCGATTCTGCGATTCGGCGATTCTGCGATTCCGCGATTCTGCGATGCTGCGTTGATGCGATTGTGGGATTGTGTGATTGTGTGATTGTGTGATTGTGTTTGATGTGTGATTGCGTGATTGTGTGATTGTGTGGTTGTGTGATTGTGTGATTTTGTGATTGTGCGATTGTGTGATTGTGTGATTGTGTGATTGTGTGATTGTGTGATTGTGTGATTGTGTGATTGAGTGATTGTGTGATTGTGTGATTGTGTGATTGTGTGATTGTGTGATTGTGTGATTGTGTGATTGTGTGATTGTGTGATAGTGTGATTGTGTGATTGTGTGATTGTGTGATTGTGTGATTGTGTGATTGTGTGATTGTGTGATTGTGCGATTGTGTGCTTGTGTGATTGTGTCGTAGTGTGATTCTGCGATTCTGCGATTCTGCGATTCTGCGATTCTGCGATTATGCGTTTCTGCGATTCTCGGATTGTGTGATTGTGTGATTGTGTGATTCTGGGATTCTGTGATTCTGTGATTCTGTGATTCTGTGATTCTGTGATTCTGTGATTCTGTGATTCTGTGATTCTGTGATTCTGTGATTCTGCGATTCTGCGATTGTGTGATTGTGTGATTGTGTGATTGTGTGATTGTGTGATTGTGTGATTGTGTGATTGTGTGATTGTGTGATTGTGTGATTGTGTGATTGTGTGATTGTGTGATTGTGTGATTGTGTGATTGTGTGATTGTGTGATTGTGTGATTGTGTGATTGTGTGAGTGTGTGATTGTGTCATTGTGTGATTCTGCGATTCTGCGATTCTGCGATTCTGCGTTTCTGCGATTGTGGGATTGCGTGATTGTGTGATTGTGTGATTGTGTGATTGTGTCATTGTGTCATTGTGTCATTGTGCGATTATGTGATTCTGTGATTTTGTGGTTGTGTGATAGTGTGATTGTGTGTTTGTATGATTGTGTGATTGTGTGATTGTGTGTTTGTGTGATTGTGTGATTGTGTGATTCTGCGATTCTGCGGTTATGCGGTTCTGCGATTGTGGGATTGTGTGATTGTGTGATTGTGTGATTGTGTGATTGTGTGATTGTGTGATTGTGTGATTGTGTGATTGTGTGATTGTGTGATTGTGTGATTGTGTGATTGTGTGATTGTGTGATTGTGTGATTGTGTGATTGTGTGATTGTGTGGTTGTGTGATTGTGTGATTTTGTGATTGTGCGATTGTGTGCTTGTGTGATTGTGTCGTAGTGTGATTCTGCGATTCCGCGATTCTGCGATTATGCGTTTCTGCGAATCTTGGATTGTGTGATTGTGTGATTGTGTGATTGTGTGATTGTGTGATTGTGTGATTGCGTGATTGTGTGATTGTGTGATTGTGTGATTGTGTGATTGTGTGATTGTGTGATTGTGTGATTGTGTGATTGTGTGACTGTGTGATTGTGTGATTGTGTGATTGTGTGATTGTGTGATTGTGTGATTGTGTGATTGTGTGATTGTGTGATTGTGTGATTGTGTGATTGTGTGATGGTGTGATTGTGTTATTGTGTGATTGTGTGATTGTGTGATTGTGTGATTGTGTGATTGTGTGATTGTGTGATTGTGTGATTGTGTGATTGTGTGATTGTGTGATTGTGTGATTGTGTGATTGTGTGATTGTGTGATTGTGTGATTGTGTGATTGTGTGATTGTGTGATTGTGTCATTGTGTGATTCTGCGATTCTGCGATTCTGCGATTCTGCGTTTCTGCGATTGTGGGATTGTGTGATTGTGTGATTGTGTGATTCTGGGATTCTGTGATTCTGTGATTCTGTGATTCTGTGATTCTGTGATTCTGTGATTCTGTGATTCTGTGATTCTGTGACTCTGTGATTCTGTGATTCTGTGATTCTGTGATTCTGTGATTCTGTGATTCTGTGATTCTGTGATTCTGTGATTCTGCGATTCTGCGATTGTGTGATTGTGCGATTGTGTGATTGTGTGATTGTGTGATTGTGTGATTGTGTGATTGTGTGATTGTGTGATTGTGTGATTGTGTGAATGTGTGATTGTGTGATTGTGTGATTGTGTCATTGTGTGATTCTGCGATTCTGCGATTCTGCGATTCTGCGATTCTGCGTTTCTGCGCTTCTGCGACTGTGTGATTGTGTGATTGTGTGATTGTGCCATTGTGTGATTCTGCGATTCTGCGATTCGGCGATTCTGCGATTCTGCGATTCTGCGATTGTGGGATTGTGGGATTGTGGGACTGTGTGATTGTGTGATTGTGTGATTGTGTGATTTTGTGATTTGGCGATTGTGTTCTTGTGTGATTGTGTCGTAGTGTGATTCTGCGAATCCGCGATTCTGCGATTTTGCGATTCTGCGATTCTGCGTTTCTGCGATTGTGGGATTGTGCGATTGTGTGATTGTGTGATTGTGTGATTGTGTGATTGTGTGATTGTGTGGTTGTGTGATTGTGTGATTTTGTGATTGTGCGATTGTGTGCTTGTGTGATTGTGTCGTAGTGTGATTCTGCGATTCTGCGATTCTGCGATTATGCGTTTCTGCGAATCTTGGATTGTGTGATTGTGTGATTGTGTGATTCTGTGATTCTGTGATTGTGTGATTCTGTGATTCTGCGATTCAGCGATTGTGTGATTGTGTGATTGTGTGATTGTGTGATTGTGTGATTGTGTGATGGTGTGATTGTGTTATTGTGTGATTGTGTGATTGTGTGATTGTGTGATTGCGTGATTGCGTGATTGCGTGATTGTGTGATTGTGTGATTGTGTGATTGTGTGATGGTGTGATTGTGTGATTGTGTGATTGTGTGATTGTGTGATTGTGTGATTGTGTGATTGTGTGATTGTGTGATTGTGTGATTGTGTGATTGTGTGATTGTGTGATTGTGTGATTGTGTGATTGTGTGATTGTGTGATTGTGTGATTGTGTGATTGTGTGATTGTGTGATTGTGTGATTGTGTGATTGTGTGATTGTGTGATTGTGTGATTGTGTGATTGTGTGATTCTGCGATTCAGAGATTCTGCGATTCTGCGATTCAGCGATTCTGCGATTCTGCGATTCTGCGTTTCTGCGATTGTGGGATTGTGTGATTGTGTGATTGTGTGATTGTGTGATTGTGTCATTGTGCCATTGTGTCATTGTGCGATTATGTGATTCTGTGATTTTGTGGTTGTGTGATAGTGTGATTGTGTGTTTGTGTGATTGTGTGATTGTGTGTTTGTGTGATTGTGTGATTGTGTGATTCTGCGATTCTGCGGTTATGCGGTTCTGCGATTCTGCGAATCTGCGCTTCTGCGACTGTGTGATTGTGTGATTGTGTGATTGTGCCATTGTGTGATTCTGCGATTCTGCGATTCGGCGATTCTGCGATTCTGCGATTCTGCGATTGTGGGATTGTGGGATTGTGGGACTGTGTGATTGTGTGATTGTGTGATTGTGTGATTTTGTGATTTGGCGATTGTGTTCTTGTGTGATTGTGTCGTAGTGTGATTCTGCGAATCCGCGATTCTGCGATTTTGCGATTCTGCGATTCTGCGTTTCTGCGATTGTGGGATTGTGCGATTGTGTGATTGTGTGATTGTGTGATTGTGTGATTGTGTGATTGTGTGATTGTGTGATTGTGTGATTGTGTGATTGTGTGATTGTGTGATTTTGTGATTGTGCGATTGTGTGCTTGTGTGATTGTGTCGTAGTGTGATTCTGCGATTCTGCCATTCTGCGATTATGCGTTTCTGCGAATCTTGGATTGTGTGATTGTGTGATTTTGTGATTCTGTGATTCTGTGATTCTGTGATTCTGTGATTCTGCGATTCTGCGATTCTGCGATTCTGCGATTATGCGATTCAGCGATTCTTGGATTGTGTGATTGTGTGATTGTGTGATTCTGTGATTCTGTGATTGTGTGATTCTGTGATTCTGCGATTCAGCGATTGTGTGATTGTGTGATTGTGTGATTGTGTGATTGTGTGATTGTGTGATGGTGTGATTGTGTTATTGTGTGATTGTGTGATTGTGTGATTGTGTGATTGCGTGATTGTGTGATTGTGTGATTGTGTGATTGTGTGATTGTGTGATTGTGGGATTGTGTGATTGTGTAATTGTGTGATTGTGTGATTGTGTGATTGTGTGATTGTGTGATTGTGTGATTGTGTGATTGTGTGATTGTGTGATTGTGTGATTGTGTGATTGTGTGATTCTGCGATTCAGAGATTCTGCGATTCTGCGATTCAGCGATTCTGCGATTCGGCGATTCTGCGATTCCGCGATTCTGCGATTTTGCGATTCTGCGATTCTGCGTTTCTGCGATTGTGGGATTGTGGGATTGTGTGATTGTGTGATTGTGTGATTGTGTGATTGTGTGATTGTGTGATTGTGTGGTTGTGTGATTGTGTGTTTTTGTGATTTTGTGATTGTGCGATTGTGTGATTGTGTCGTAGTGTGATTTTGCGATTCTGCGATTCTGCGATTCTGCGATTCCGCGATACTGCGATTTTGCGATTCTGCGATGCTGCGTTTCTGCGATTGTGGGATTGTGTGATTGTGTGATTGTGTGATTGTGTGATTGTGTGATTGCGTGATTGTGTGATTGTGTGGTTGTGTGATTCTGTGATTTTGTGGTTGTGTGATAGTGTGATTGTGTGTTTGTATGATTGTGTGATTGTGTGATTGTGTGTTTGTGTGATTGTGTGATTGTGTGATTCTGTGATTCTGTGATTCAGCGATTCTTGGATTGTGTGATTGTGTGATTGTGTGATTCTGTGATTGTGTGATTCTGTGATTCTGCGATTCTGCGATTGTGTGATTGTGTGATTGTGTGATTGTGGGATTGTGTGATTGTGTGATTGTGTGATTGTGTGATTGTGTCATTGTGCCATTGTGTCATTGTGCGATTATGTGATTCTGTGATTTTGTGGTTGTGTGATAGTGTGATTGTGTGTTTGTGTGATTGTGTGATTGTGTGTTTGTGTGATTGTGTGATTGTGTGATTCTGCGATTCTGCGGTTATGCGGTTCTGCGATTCTGCGAATCTGCGCTTCTGCGACTGTGTGATTGTGTGATTGTGTGATTGTGCCATTGTGTGATTCTGCGATTCTGCGATTCGGCGATTCTGCGATTCTGCGATTCTGCGATTGTGGGATTGTGGGATTGTGGGACTGTGTGATTGTGTGATTGTGTGATTGTGTGATTTTGTGATTTGGCGATTGTGTTCTTGTGTGATTGTGTCGTAGTGTGATTCTGCGAATCCGCGATTCTGCGATTTTGCGATTCTGCGATTCTGCGTTTCTGCGATTGTGGGATTGTGCGATTGTGTGATTGTGTGATTGTGTGATTGTGTGATTGTGTGATTGTGTGATTGTGTGATTGTGTGATTGTGTGATTGTGTGATTGTGTGATTTTGTGATTGTGCGATTGTGTGCTTGTGTGATTGTGTCGTAGTGTGATTCTGCGATTCTGCGATTCTGCGATTATGCGTTTCTGCGAATCTTGGATTGTGTGATTGTGTGATTTTGTGATTCTGTGATTCTGTGATTCTGTGATTCTGTGATTCTGCGATTCTGCGATTCTGCGATTCTGCGATTATGCGATTCAGCGATTCTTGGATTGTGTGATTGTGTGATTGTGTGATTCTGTGATTCTGTGATTGTGTGATTCTGTGATTCTGCGATTCAGCGATTGTGTGATTGTGTGATTGTGTGATTGTGTGATTGTGTGATTGTGTGATGGTGTGATTGTGTTATTGTGTGATTGTGTGATTGTGTGATTGTGTGATTGCGTGATTGTGTGATTGTGTGATTGTGTGATTGTGTGATTGTGTGATTGTGTGATTGTGTGGTTGTGTGATTGTGTGTTTTTGTGATTTTGTGATTGTGCGATTGTGTGATTGTGTCGTAGTGTGATTTTGCGATTCTGCGATTCTGCGATTCTGCGATTCCGCGATACTGCGATTTTGCGATTCTGCGATGCTGCGTTTCTGCGATTGTGGGATTGTGTGATTGTGTGATTGTGTGATTGTGTGATTGTGTGATTGCGTGATTGTGTGATTGTGTGGTTGTGTGATTCTGTGATTTTGTGGTTGTGTGATAGTGTGATTGTGTGTTTGTATGATTGTGTGATTGTGTGATTGTGTGTTTGTGTGATTGTGTGATTGTGTGATTCTGTGATTCTGTGATTCAGCGATTCTTGGATTGTGTGATTGTGTGATTGTGTGATTCTGTGATTGTGTGATTCTGTGATTCTGCGATTCTGCGATTGTGTGATTGTGTGATTGTGTGATTGTGTGATTGTGTGATTGTGTGATTGTGTGATTGTGTGATTGTGTGATTGTGTGATGGTGTGATTGTGTTATTGTGTGATTGTGTGATTCTGTGATTCTGTGATTGTGTGATTCTGTGATTCTGCGATTCAGCGATTGTGTGGTTGTGTGATTGTGTGATTTTGTGATTGTGCGATTGTGTGCTTGTGTGATTGTGCCGTAGTGTGATTCTGCGATTCTGCGATTCTGCGATTATGCGTTTCTGCGAATCTTGGATTGTGTGATTGTGTGATTTTGTGATTCTGTGATTCTGTGATTCTGTGATTCTGTGATTCTGTGATTCTGCGATTCTGCGATTCTGCGATTCTGCGATTCTGCGATTCTGCGATTATGCGATTCAGCGATTCTTGGATTGTGTGATTGTGTGATTGTGTGATTCTGTGATTCTGTGATTGTGTGATTCTGTGATTCTGCGATTCAGCGATTGTGTGATTGTGTGATTGTGTGATTGTGTGATTGTGTGATTGTGTGATTGTGTGATTGTGTGATTGTGTGATTGTGTGATTGTGTGATGGTGTGATTGTGTTATTGTGTGTTTGTGTGATTGTGTGATTGTGTGATTGTGTGATTGTGTGATTGTGTGATTGTGTGATTGTGTGATTGTGTGATTGTGTGATTGTGTGATTGTGTGATTGTGTGATTGTGTGATTGTGTGATTGTGTGATTGTGTGATTGTGTGATTGTGTGATTGTGTGATTGTGTGATTGTGTGATTGTGTGATTGTGTGATTGTGTGATTGTGTGATTGTGTGATTGTGTGATTGTGTGATTGTGTGATTGTGTGATTGTGTGATTGTGTGATTGTGTGATTGTGTGATTGTGTGATTGTGTGATTGTGTGATTGTGTGATTGTGTGATTCTGCGATTCAGAGATTCTGCGATTCTGCGATTCAGCGATTCTGCGATTCGGCGATTCTGCGATTCCGCGATTCCGCGATTTTGCGATTCTGCGATTCTGCGTTTCTGCGATTGCGGGATTGTGGGATTGTGTGATTGTGTGATTGTGTGATTGTGTGATTGTGTGATTGTGTGATTGTGTGATTGTGTGGTTGTGTGATTGTGTGATTTTGTGATTGTGCGATTGTGTGATTGTGTCGTAGTGTGATTTTGCGATTCTGCGATTCTGCGATTCTGCGATTCCGCGATACTGCGATTATGCGATTTTGCGATGCTGCGTTTCTGCGATTGTGGGATTGTGTGATTGTGTGATTGTGTGATTGTGTGATTGTGTCATTGTGTCATTGTGCGATTATGTGATTCTGTGATTTTGTGGTTGTGTGATAGTGTGATGGTGTGTTTGTATGATTGTGTGATTGTGTGATTGTGTGTTTGTGTGATTGTGTGATTGTGTGATTCTGCGATTCTGCGGTTATGCGGTTCTGCGATTGTGGGATTGTGTGATTGTGTGATTGTGTGATTGTGTGATTGTGTGATTGTGTGATTGTGTGATTGTGTGATTGTGTGATTGTGTGATTGTGTGATTGTGTGATTGTGTGATTGTGTGATTGTGTGATTGTGTGATTGTGTGATTGTGTGAGTGTGTGATTGTGACATTGTGTGATTCTGCGATTCTGCGATTCTGCGTTTCTGCGATTGTGGGATTGTGTGATTGTGTGATTGTGTGATTGTGTCATTGTGTCATTGTGTCATTGTGCGATTATGCGATTCTGTGATTTTGTGGTTGTGTGATAGTGTGATGGTGTGTTTGTATGATTGTGTGATTGTGTGATTGTGTGTTTGTGTGATTGTGTGATTGTGTGATTCTGCGATTCTGCGGTTATGCGGTTCTGCGATTGTGGGATTGTGTGATTGTGTGATTGTGTGATTGTGTGATTGTGTGATTGTGTGATTGTGTGATTGTGTGATTGTGTGATTGTGTGATTGTGTGATTGTGTGATTGTGTGATTGTGTGGTTGTGTGATTGTGTGATTTTGTGATTGTGCGATTGTGTGCTTGTGTGATTGTGTCGTAGTGTGATTCTGCGATTCCGCGATTCTGCGATTATGCGTTTCTGCGAATCTTGGATTGTGTGATTGTGTGATTTTGTGATTCTGTGATTCTGTGATTCTGCGATTCTGCGATTCTGCGATTCTGCGATTCTGCGATTATGCGATTCAGCGATTCTTGGATTGTGTGATTGTGTGATTGTGTGATTCTGTGATTCTGTAATTGTGTGATTCTGTGATTCAGCGATTCTTGGATTGTGTGAGTGTGTGATTGTGTGATTCTGTGATTGTGTGATTCTGTGATTCTGCGATTCTGCGATTGTGTGATTGTGTGATTGTGTGATTGTGTGATTGTGTGATTGTGTGATTGTGTGATTGTGTGATTGTGTGATGGTGTGATTGTGTTATTGTGTGATTGTGTGATTCTGTGATTCTGTGATTGTGTGATTCTGTGATTCTGCGATTCAGCGATTGTGTGGTTGTGTGATTGTGTGATTTTGTGATTGTGCGATTGTGTGCTTGTGTGATTGTGTCGTAGTGTGATTCTGCGATTCTGCGATTCTGCGATTATGCGTTTCTGCGAATCTTGGATTGTGTGATTGTGTGATTTTGTGATTCTGTGATTCTGTGATTCTGTGATTCTGTGATTCTGCGATTCTGCGATTCTGCGATTCTGCGATTCTGCGATTATGCGATTCAGCGATTCTTGGATTGTGTGATTGTGTGATTCTGTGATTCTGTGATTGTGTGATTCTGTGATTCTGCGATTCAGCGATTGTGTGATTGTGTGATTGTGTGATTGTGTGATTGTGTGATTGTGTGATGGTGTGATTGTGTTATTGTGTGTTTGTGTGATTGTGTGATTGTGTGATTGTGTGATTGTGTGATTGTGTGATTGTGTGATTGTGTGATTGTGTGATTGTGTGATTGTGTGATTGTGTGATTGTGTGATTGTGTGATTGTGTGGTTGTGTGATTGTGTGATTTTGTGATTGTGCGATTGTGTGATTGTGTCGTAGTGTGATTTTGCGATTCTGCGATTCTGCGATTCTGCGATTCCGCGATACTCCGATTATGCGATTCTGCGATGCTGCGTTTCTGCGATTGTGGGATTGTGTGATTGTGTGATTGTGTGATTGTGTGATTGCGTGATTGTGTGATTGTGTGGTTGTGTGATTGTGTGATTTTGTGATTGTGCGATTGTGTGATTGTGTGATTGTGTGATTGTGTGATTGTGTGATTGTGTGATTGTGTGATTGTGTGATTGAGTGATTGTGTGATTGTGTGATTGTGTGATTGTGTGATTGTGTGATTGTATGATTGTGTGATTGTGTGATTTTGTGATTGTGCGATTGTGTGCTTGTGTGATTGTGTCGTAGTGTGATTCTGCGATTCCGCGATTCTACGATTTTGCGATTCTGCGATTCTGCGTTTCTGCGATTGTGGGATTGTGGGATTGTGTGATTGTGTGATTGTGTGATTGTGTGATTGTGTGATTGTGTGATTGTGTGATTGTGTGATTGTGTGGTTGTGTGATTGTGTGATTGTGTGATTTTGTGATTGTGCGATTGTGTGCTTGTGTGATTGTGTCGTAGTGTGATTCTGCGATTCCGCGATTCTGCGATTATGCGTTTCTGCGTCTCTTGGATTGTGTGATTGTGTGATTGTGTGATTCTGTGATTCTGTGATTGTGTGATTCTGTGATTCAGCGATTCTTGGATTGTGTGATTGTGTGATTGTGTGATTCTGTGATTCTGTGATTGTGTGATTCTGTGATTCTGCGATTCTGCGGTTATGCGGTTCTGCGATTCTGCGAATCTGCGCTTCTGCGACTGTGTGATTGTGTGATTGTGTGATTGTGCCATTGTGTGATTCTGCGATTCTGCGATTCGGCGATTCTGCGATTCTGCGATTCTGCGATTGTGGGATTGTGGGATTGTGGGACTGTGTGATTGTGTGATTGTGTGATTGTGTGATTGTGTGATTTTGTGATTGTGCGATTGTGTTCTTGTGTGATTGTGTCGTAGTGTGATTCTGCGAATCCGCGATTCTGCGATTTTGCGATTCTGCGATTCTGCGTTTCTGCGATTGTGGGATTGTGCGATTGTGTGATTGTGTGATTGTGTGATTGTGTGATTGTGTGATTGTGTGATTGTGTGATTGTGTGATTGTGTGGTTGTGTGATTGTGTGATTTTGTGATTGTGCGATTGTGTGCTTGTGTGATTGTGTCGTAGTGTGATTCTGCGATTCTGCGATTCTGCGATTATGCGTTTCTGCGATTCTCGGATTGTGTGATTGTGTGATTGTGTGATTGTGTGATTGTGTGATTGTGTGATTGTGTGATTGTGTGATTGTGTGGTTGTGTGATTGTGTGATTTTGTGATTATGCGATTGTGTGCTTGTGTGATTGTGTCGTAGTGTGATTCTGCGATTATGCGTTTCTGCGAATCTTGGATTGTGTGATTGTGTGATTTTGTGATTCTGTGATTCTGTGATTCTGCGATTCTGCGATTCTGCGATTCTGCGATTATGCGATTCAGCGATTCTTGGATTGTATGATTGTGTGATTGTGTGATTGTGTGATTGTGTGATTGCGTGATTGTGTGATTGTGTGCTTGTGTGATTGTGCGATTTTGTGATTGTGCGATTGTGTGATTGTGTGATTGTGTGATTGTGTGATTGTGTGATTGTGTGATTGTGTGATTGTGTGATTGTGTGATTGTGTGATTGTGTGATTGTGTCATTGTGTGATTCTGCGCTTCTGCGATTCTGCGATTCTGCGTTTCTGCGATTGTGGGACTGTGTGATTGTGTGATTTTGTGATTGTGCGATTGTGTTCTTGTGTGATTGTGTCGTAGTGTGATTCTGCGATTCCGCGATTCTGCGATTTTGCGATTCTGCGATTCTGCGTTTCTGCGATTGTGGGATTGTGCGATTGTGTGATTGTGTGATTGTGTGATTGTGTGATTGTGTGATTGTGTGATTGTGTGATTGTGTGATTGTGTGATTGTGTGATTGTGTGATTGTGTGATTGTGTGATTGTGTGATTGTGTGATTGTGTGATTGTGTGGTTGTGTGATTGTGTGATTTTGTGATTGTGCGATTGTGTGCTTGTGTGATTGTGTCGTAGTGTGATTCTGCGATTCTGCGATTCTGCGATTATGCGTTTCTGCGAATCTTGGATTGTGTGATTGTGTGATTTTGTGATTCTGTGATTCTGTGATTCTGTGATTCTGTGATTCTGCGATTCTGCGATTCTGCGATTCTGCGATTCTGCGATTATGCGATTCAGCGATTCTTGGATTGTGTGATTGTGTGATTGTGTGATTCTGTGATTCTGTGATTGTGTGATTCTGTGATTCTGCGATTCAGCGATTGTGTGATTGTGTGATTGTGTGATTGTGTGATTGTGTGATTGTGTGATTGTGTGATGGTGTGATGGTGTTATTGTGTGTTTGTGTGATTGTGTGATTGTGTGATTGTGTGATTGTGTGATTGTGTGATTGTGTGATTGTGTGATTGTGTGATTGTGTGATTGTGTGATTGTGTGATTGTGTGATTTTGTGATTGTGTGATTGTGTGATTGTGTGATTGTGTGATTGTGTGATTGTGTGATTGTGTGATTGTGTGATTGTGTGATTGTGTGATTGTGTGATTGTGTGATTGTGTGATTCTGCGATTCAGAGATTCCGCGATTCTGCGATTCAGCGATTCTGCGATTCGGCGATTCTGCGATTCCGCGATTCTGCGATTTTGCGATTCTGCGATTCTGCGTTTCTGCGATTGCGGGATTGTGGGATTGTGTGATTGTGTGATTGTGTGATTGTGTGATTGTGTGATTGTGTGATTGTGTGGTTGTGTGATTGTGTGATTTTGTGATTGTGCGATTGTGTGATTGTGTCGTAGTGTGATTTTGCGATTCTGCGATTCTGCGATTCTGCGATTCCGCGATACTGCGATTATGCGATTCTGCGATGCTGCGTTTCTGCGATTGTGGGATTGTGTGATTGTGTGATTGTGTGATTGTGTGATTGCGTGATTGTGTGATTGTGTGGTTGTGTGATTGTGTGATTTTGTGATTGTGCGATTGTGTGATTGTGTGATTGTGTGATTGTGTGATTGTGTGATTGTGTGATTGTGTGATTGTGTGATTGAGTGATTGTGTGATTGTGTGATTGTGTGATTGTGTGATTGTGTGATTGTGTGATTGTGTGATTGTGTGATTGTGTGATTTTGTGATTGTGCGATTGTGTGCTTGTGTGATTGTGTCGTAGTGTGATTCTGCGATTCCGCGGTTCTACGATTTTGCGATTCTGCGATTCTGCGTTTCTGCGATTGTGGGATTGTGGGATTGTGTGATTGTGTGATTGTGTGATTGTGTGATTGTGTGATTGTGTGATTGTGTGATTGTGTGATTGTGTGATTGTGTGATTGTGTGATTGTGTGATTGTGTGATTGTGTGATTGTGTGGTTGTGTGATTGTGTGATTTTGTGATTGTGCGATTGTGTGCTTGTGTGATTGTGTCGTAGTGTGATTCTGCGATTCCGCGATTCTGCGATTATGCGTTTCTGCGAATCTTGGATTGTGTGATTGTGTGATTTTGTGATTCTGTGATACTGTGATTCTGCGATTCTGCGATTCTGCGATTCTGCGATTATGCGATTCAGCGTCTCTTGGATTGTGTGATTGTGTGATTGTGTGATTCTGTGATTGTGTGATTGTGTGATTGTGTGATTGTGTGATTGTGCGATTGTGTGCTTGTGTGATTGTGTCGTAGTGTGATTCTGCGATTCTGCGATTCTGCGATTCTGCGATTATGCGTTTCTGCGATTCTCGGATTGTGTGATTGTGTGATTGTGTGATTCTGGGATTCTGTGATTCTGTGATTCTGTGATTCTGTGATTCTGTGATTCTGTGATTCTGTGATTCTGTGATTCTGTGATTCTGTGATTCTGTGATTCTGTGATTCTGTGATTCTGTGATTCTGTGATTCTGTGATTCTGTGATTCTGTGATTCTGCGATTCTGCGATTGTGTGATTGTGTGATTGTGTGATTGTGTGATTGTGTGATTGTGTGATTGTGTGATTGTGTGATTGTGTGATTGTGTGATTGTGTGATTGTGTGATTGTGTGATTGTGTGATTGTGTGATTGTGTGATTGTGTGATTGTGTGAGTGTGTGATTGTGACATTGTGTGATTCTGCGATTCTGCGATTCTGCGATTCTGCGTTTCTGCGATTGTGGGATTGTGTGATTGTGTGATTGTGTGATTGTGTCATTGTGTCATTGTGTCATTGTGCGATTATGTGATTCTGTGATTTTGTGGTTGTGTGATAGTGTGATGGTGTGTTTGTATGATTGTGTGATTGTGTGATTGTGTGTTTGTGTGATTGTGTGATTGTGTGATTCTGCGATTCTGCGGTTATGCGGTTCTGCGATTGTGGGATTGTGTGATTGTGTGATTGTGTGATTGTGTGATTGTGTGATTGTGTGATTGTGTGATTGTGTGATTGTGTGATTGTGTGATTGTGTGATTGTGTGATTGTATGATTGTGTGGTTGTGTGATTGTGTGATTTTGTGATTGTGCGATTGTGTGCTTGTGTGATTGTGTCGTAGTGTGATTCTGCGATTCCGCGATTCTGCGATTATGCGTTTCTGCGAATCTTGGATTGTGTGATTGTGTGATTTTGTGATTCTGTGATTCTGTGATTCTGCGATTCTGCGATTCTGCGATTCTGCGATTCTGCGATTATGCGATTCAGCGATTCTTGGATTGTGTGATTGTGTGATTGTGTGATTGTGTGATTCTGTGATTCTGTAATTGTGTGATTCTGTGATTCAGCGATTCTTGGATTGTGTGATTGTGTGATTGTGTGATTCTGTGATTGTGTGATTCTGTGATTCTGCGATTCTGCGATTGTGTGATTGTGTGATTGTGTGATTGTGTGATTGTGTGATTGTGTGATTGTGTGATTGTGTGATTTTGTGATTGTGCGATTGTGTGCTTGTGTGATTGTGTCGTAGTGTGATTCTGCGATTCCGCGATTCTACGATTTTGCGATTCTGCGATTCTGCGCTCCTGCGATTGTGGGATTGTGGGATTGTGTGATTGTGTGATTGTGTGATTGTGTGATTGTGTGATTGTGTGATTGTGTGATTGTGTGATTGTGTGATTGTGTGATTGTGTGATTGTGTGATTGTGTGATTGTGTGGTTGTGTGATTGTGTGATTTTGTGATTGTGCGATTGTGTGCTTGTGTGATTGTGTCGTAGTGTGATTCTGCGATTCCGCGATTCTGCGATTATGCGTTTCTGCGAATCTTGGATTGTGTGATTGTGTGATTTTGTGATTCTGTGATACTGTGATTCTGCGATTCTGCGATTCTGCGATTCTGCGATTATGCGATTCAGCGTCTCTTGGATTGTGTGATTGTGTGATTGTGTGATTGTGTGATTGTGTGATTGTGTGATTGTGTGATTGTGTGATTGTGTGATTGTGTGATTGTGTGATTGTGTGATTGTGTGATTGTGTGATTGTGTGATTGTGTGATTGTGTGATTGTGTGATTGTGTGATTGTGTGATTGTGTGATTGTGTGATTGTGTGATTGTGTGATTGTGTGATTGTGTGATTGTGTGATTGTGTGATTGTGTGATGGTGTGATTGTGTTATTGTGTGATTGTGTGATTGTGTGATTGTGTGATTGCGTGATTGGGTGATTGTGTGATTGTGTGATTGTGTGATTGTGTGATTGTGTGATTGTGTGATTCTGTGATTCTGTGATTCTGTGATTCTGTGATTCTGTGATTCTGTGATTCTGTGATTCTGTGATTCTGTGATTCTGTGATTCTGTGATTCTGTGATTTTGTGATTCTGTGATTCTGTGATTCTGTGATTCTGTGATTCTGTGATTCTGTGATTCTGTGATTCTGTGATTCTGTGATTCTGCGATTCTGCGATTGTGTGATTGTGTGATTGTGTGATTGTGTGATTGTGTGATTGTGTGATTGTGTGTTTGTGTGATTGTGTGATTGTGTGATTGTGTGATTGTGTGATTGTGTGATTGTGTGATTGTGTGATTGTGTGATTGTGTGATTGTGTGATTGTGTGATTGTGTGATTGTGTGATTGTGTGATTGGGTGATTGTGTGATTGTGTGATTGTGTGATTGTGTGATTGTGTCATTGTGTGATTCTGCGCTTCTGCGATTCTGCGATTCTGCATTTCTGTGATTGTGGGACTGTGTGATTGTGTGATTTTGTGATTGTGCGATTGTGTTCTTGTGTGATTGTGTCGTAGTGTGATTCTGCGATTCCGCGATTCTGCGATTTTGCGATTCTGCGATTCTGCGTTTCTGCGATTGTGGGATTGTGCGATTGTGTGATTGTGTGATTGTGTGATTGTGTGATTGTGTGATTGTGTGATTGTGTGATTGTGTGATTGTGTGATTGTGTGATTGTGTGATTGTGTGATTGTGTGATTGTGTGATTGTGTGATTGTGTGGTTGTGTGATTGTGTGATTTTGTGATTGTGCGATTGTGTGCTTGTGTGATTGTGTCGTAGTGTGATTCTGCGATTCTGCGATTCTGCGATTATGCGTTTCTGCGAATCTTGGATTGTGTGATTGTGTGATTTTGTGATTCTGTGATTCTGTGATTCTGTGATTCTGTGATTCTGCGATTCTGCGATTCTGCGATTCTGCGATTCTGCGATTATGCGATTCAGCGATTCTTGGATTGTGTGATTGTGTGATTGTGTGATTCTGTGATTCTGTGATTGTGTGATTCTGCGATTCTGCGATTCAGCGATTGTGTGATTGTGTGATTGTGTGATTGTGTGATTGTGTGATGGTGTGATTGTGTTATTGTGTGTTTGTGTGATTGTGTGATTGTGTGATTGTGTGATTGTGTGATTGTGTGATTGTGTGATTGTGTGATTGTGTGATTGTGTGATTGTGTGATTGTGTGATTGTGTGATTGTGTGATTGTGTGATTGTGTGATTGTGTGATTGTGTGATTGTGTGATTGTGTGATTGTGTGATTGTGTGATTGTGTGATTGTGTGATTGTGTGATTGTGTGATTGTGTGATTGTGTGATTGTGTGATTGTGTGATTGTGTGATTGTGTGATTGTGTGATTGTGTGATTGTGTGATTGTCTGATTCTGCGATTCAGAGATTCTGCGATTCTGCGATTCAGCGATTCTGCGATTCGGCGATTCTGCGATTCCGCGATTCTGCGATTTTGCGATTCTGCGATTCTGCGTTTCTGCGATTGCGGGATTGTGGGATTGTGTGATTGTGTGATTGTGTGATTGTGTGATTGTGTGATTGTGTGGTTGTGTGATTGTGTGATTTTGTGATTGTGCGATTGTGTGATTGTGTCGTAGTGTGATTTTGCGATTCTGCGATTCTGCGATTCTGCGATTCCGCGATACTGCGATTATGCGATTCTGCGATGCTGCGTTTCTGCGATTGTGGGATTGTGTGATTGTGTGATTGTGTGATTGTGTGATTGCGTGATTGTGTGATATGTGTGGTTGTGTGATTGTGTGATTTTGTGATTGTGCGATTGTGCGATTGTGTGATTGTGTGATTGTGTGATTGTGTGATTGTGTGATTGTGTGATTGTGTGATTGTGTGATCGAGTGATTGTGTGATTGTGTGATTGTGTGATTGTGTGCTTGTGTGATTGTGTGATTGTGTGATTGTGTGATTGTGTGATTTTGTGATTGTGCGATTGTGTGCTTGTGTGATTGTGTCGTAGTGTGATTCTGCGATTCCGCGATTCTACGATTTTGCGATTCTGCGATTCTGCGTTTCTGCGATTGTGGGATTGTGGGATTGTGTGATTGTGTGATTGTGTGATTGTGTGATTGTGTGATTGTGTGATTGTGTGATTGTGTGATTGTGTGATTGTGTGATTGTGTGATTGTGTGATTGTGTGATTGTGTGGTTGTGTGATTGTGTGATTTTGTGATTGTGCGATTGTGTGCTTGTGTGATTGTGTCGTAGTGTGATTCTGCGATTCCGCGATTCTGCGATTATGCGTTTCTGCGAATCTTGGATTGTGTGATTGTGTGATTTTGTGATTCTGTGATACTGTGATTCTGCGATTCTGCGATTCTGCGATTCTGCGATTATGCGATTCAGCGTCTCTTGGATTGTGTGATTGTGTGATTGTGTGATTCTGTGATTCTGTGATTGTGTGATTCTGTGATTCAGCGATTCTTGGATTGTGTGATTGTGTGATTGTGTGATTCTGTGATTCTGTGATTGTGTGATTCTGTGATTCTGCGATTCTGCGATTGTGTGATTGTGTGATTGTGTGATTGGGTGATTGTGTGATTGTGTGATTGTGTGATTGTGTGATTGTGTGATTGTGTGATTGTGTGATTGTGTGATTGTGTGATTATGTGATTGTGTGATTGTGTGATTGTGTGATGGTGTGATTGTGTTATTGTGTGATTGTGTGATTGTGTGATTGTGTGATTGTGTGATTGTGTGATTGTGTGATTGTGTGATTGTGTGATTGTGTGATTGGGTGATTGTGTGATTGTGTGATTGTGTGATTGTGCGATTGTGTGCTTGTGTGATTGTGTCGTAGTGTGATTCTGCGATTCTGCGATTCTGCGATTCTGCGATTATGCGTTTCTGCGATTCTCGGATTGTGTGATTGTGTGATTGTGTGATTCTGGGATTCTGTGATTCTGTGATTCTGTGATTCTGTGATTCTGTGATTCTGTGATTCTGTGATTCTGTGATTCTGTGATTCTGTGATTCTGTGATTCTGTGATTCTGTGATTCTGTGATTCTGTGATTCTGTGATTCTGTGATTCTGTGATTCTGTGATTCTGTGATTCTGTGATTCTGTGATTCTGTGATTCTGTGATTCTGCGATTCTGCGATTGTGTGATTGTGTGATTGTGTGATTGTGTGATTGTGTGATTGTGTGATTGTGTGATTGTGTGATTGTGTGATTGTGTGATTGTGTGATTGTGTGATTGTGTGATTGTGTGATTGTGTGATTGTGTGATTGTGTGATTGTGTGATTGTGTGATTGTGTGATTGTGTGATTGTGTGATTGTCTGATTCTGCGATTCAGAGATTCTGCGATTCTGCGATTCAGCGATTCTGCGATTCGGCGATTCTGCGATTCCGCGATTCTGCGATTTTGCGATTCTGCGATTCTGCGTTTCTGCGATTGCGGGATTGTGGGATTGTGTGATTGTGTGATTGTGTGATTGTGTGATTGTGTGATTGTGTGGTTGTGTGATTGTGTGATTTTGTGATTGTGCGATTGTGTGATTGTGTCGTAGTGTGATTTTGCGATTCTGCGATTCTGCGATTCTGCGATTCCGCGATACTGCGATTATGCGATTCTGCGATGCTGCGTTTCTGCGATTGTGGGATTGTGTGATTGTGTGATTGTGTGATTGTGTGATTGCGTGATTGTGTGATATGTGTGGTTGTGTGATTGTGTGATTTTGTGATTGTGCGATTGTGCGATTGTGTGATTGTGTGATTGTGTGATTGTGTGATTGTGTGATTGTGTGATTGTGTGATTGTGTGATTGAGTGATTGTGTGATTGTGTGATTGTGTGATTGTGTGCTTGTGTGATTGTGTGATTGTGTGATTGTGTGATTGTGTGATTTTGTGATTGTGCGATTGTGTGCTTGTGTGATTGTGTCGTAGTGTGATTCTGCGATTCCGCGATTCTACGATTTTGCGATTCTGCGATTCTGCGTTTCTGCGATTGTGGGATTGTGGGATTGTGTGATTGTGTGATTGTGTGATTGTGTGATTGTGTGATTGTGTGATTGTGTGATTGTGTGATTGTGTGATTGTGTGATTGTGTGATTGTGTGATTGTGTGATTGTGTGATTGTGTGATTGTGTGATTGTGTGGTTGTGTGATTGTGTGATTTTGTGATTGTGCGATTGTGTGCTTGTGTGATTGTGTCGTAGTGTGATTCTGCGATTCCGCGATTCTGCGATTATGCGTTTCTGCGAATCTTGGATTGTGTGATTGTGTGATTTTGTGATTCTGTGATACTGTGATTCTGCGATTCTGCGATTCTGCGATTCTGCGATTATGCGATTCAGCGTCTCTTGGATTGTGTGATTGTGTGATTGTGTGATTCTGTGATTCTGTGATTGTGTGATTCTGTGATTCAGCGATTCTTGGATTGTGTGATTGTGTGATTGTGTGATTCTGTGATTCTGTGATTGTGTGATTCTGTGATTCTGCGATTCTGCGATTGTGTGATTGTGTGATTGTGTGATTGGGTGATTGTGTGATTGTGTGATTGTGTGATTGTGTGATTGTGTGATTGTGTGATTGTGTGATTGTGTGATTGTGTGATTATGTGATTGTGTGATTGTGTGATTGTGTGATGGTGTGATTGTGTTATTGTGTGATTGTGTGATTGTGTGATTGTGTGATTGTGTGATTGTGTGATTGTGTGATTGTGTGATTGTGTGATTGTGTGATTGTGTGATTGTGTGATTGTGTGATTGTGCGATTGTGTGCTTGTGTGATTGTGTCGTAGTGTGATTCTGCGATTCTGCGATTCTGCGATTCTGCGATTATGCGTTTCTGCGATTCTCGGATTGTGTGATTGTGTGATTGTGTGATTCTGGGATTCTGTGATTCTGTGATTCTGTGATTCTGTGATTCTGTGATTCTGTGATTCTGTGATTCTGTGATTCTGTGATTCTGTGATTCTGTGATTCTGTGATTCTGTGATTCTGTGATTCTGTGATTCTGTGATTCTGTGATTCTGTGATTCTGTGATTCTGTGATTCTGTGATTCTGTGATTCTGTGATTCTGTGATTCTGTGATTCTGCGATTCTGCGATTGTGTGATTGTGTGATTGTGTGATTGTGTGATTGTGTGATTGTGTGATTGTGTGATTGTGTGATTGTGTGATTGTGTGATTGTGTGGTTGTGTGATTGTGTGATTTTGTGATTGTGCGATTGTGTGCTTGTGTGATTGTGTCGTAGTGTGATTCTGCGATTCTGCGATTCTGCGATTATGCGTTTCTGCGAATCTTGGATTGTGTGATTGTGTGATTTTGTGATTCTGTGATTCTGTGATTCTGTGATTCTGTGATTCTGCGATTCTGCGATTCTGCGATTCTGCGATTCTGCGATTATGCGATTCAGCGATTCTTGGATTGTGTGATTGTGTGATTGTGTGATTCTGTGATTCTGTGATTGTGTGATTCTGCGATTCTGCGATTCAGCGATTGTGTGATTGTGTGATTGTGTGATTGTGTGATTGTGTGATGGTGTGATTGTGTTATTGTGTGTTTGTGTGATTGTGTGATTGTGTGATTGTGTGATTGTGTGATTGTGTGATTGTGTGATTGTGTGATTGTGTGATTGTGTGATTGTGTGATTGTGTGATTGTGTGATTGTGTGATTGTGTGATTGTGTGATTGTGTGATTGTGTGATTGTGTGATTGTGTGATTGTGTGATTGTGTGATTGTGTGATTGTGTGATTGTGTGATTGTGTGATTGTGTGATTGTGTGATTGTGTGATTGTGTGATTGTGTGATTGTGTGATTGTGTGATTGTGTGATTGTGTGATTGTGTGATTGTGTGATTCTGCGATTCAGAGATTCTGCGATTCTGCGATTCAGCGATTCTGCGATTCGGCGATTCTGCGATTCCGCGATTCTGCGATTTTGCGATTCTGCGATTCTGCGTTTCTGCGATTGCGGGATTGTGGGATTGTGTGATTGTGTGATTGTGTGATTGTGTGATTGTGTGATTGTGTGGTTGTGTGATTGTGTGATTTTGTGATTGTGCGATTGTGTGATTGTGTCGTAGTGTGATTTTGCGATTCTGCGATTCTGCGATTCTGCGATTCCGCGATACTGCGATTATGCGATTCTGCGATGCTGCGTTTCTGCGATTGTGGGATTGTGTGATTGTGTGATTGTGTGATTGTGTGATTGCGTGATTGTGTGATATGTGTGGTTGTGTGATTGTGTGATTTTGTGATTGTGCGATTGTGCGATTGTGTGATTGTGTGATTGTGTGATTGTGTGATTGTGTGATTGTGTGATTGTGTGATTGTGTGATTGAGTGATTGTGTGATTGTGTGATTGTGTGATTGTGTGATTGTGTGATTGTGTGATTGTGTGATTGTGTGATTGTGTGATTTTGTGATTGTGCGATTGTGTGCTTGTGTGATTGTGTCGTAGTGTGATTCTGCGATTCCGCGATTCTACGATTTTGCGATTCTGCGATTCTGCGTTTCTGCGATTGTGGGATTGTGGGATTGTGTGATTGTGTGATTGTGTGATTGTGTGATTGTGTGATTGTGTGATTGTGTGATTGTGTGATTGTGTGATTGTGTGATTGTGTGATTGTGTGATTGTGTGATTGTGTGGTTGTGTGATTGTGTGATTTTGTGATTGTGCGATTGTGTGCTTGTGTGATTGTGTCGTAGTGTGATTCTGCGATTCCGCGATTCTGCGATTATGCGTTTCTGCGAATCTTGGATTGTGTGATTGTGTGATTTTGTGATTCTGTGATACTGTGATTCTGCGATTCTGCGATTCTGCGATTCTGCGATTATGCGATTCAGCGTCTCTTGGATTGTGTGATTGTGTGATTGTGTGATTCTGTGATTCTGTGATTGTGTGATTCTGTGATTCAGCGATTCTTGGATTGTGTGATTGTGTGATTGTGTGATTCTGTGATTCTGTGATTGTGTGATTCTGTGATTCTGCGATTCTGCGATTGTGTGATTGTGTGATTGTGTGATTGGGTGATTGTGTGATTGTGTGATTGTGTGATTGTGTGATTGTGTGATTGTGTGATTGTGTGATTGTGTGATTGTGTGATTATGTGATTGTGTGATTGTGTGATTGTGTGATGGTGTGATTGTGTTATTGTGTGATTGTGTGATTGTGTGATTGTGTGATTGTGTGATTGTGTGATTGTGTGATTGTGTGATTGTGTGATTGTGTGATTGTGTGATTGTGTGATTGTGTGATTGTGCGATTGTGTGCTTGTGTGATTGTGTCGTAGTGTGATTCTGCGATTCTGCGATTCTGCGATTCTGCGATTATGCGTTTCTGCGATTCTCGGATTGTGTGATTGTGTGATTGTGTGATTCTGGGATTCTGTGATTCTGTGATTCTGTGATTCTGTGATTCTGTGATTCTGTGATTCTGTGATTCTGTGATTCTGTGATTCTGTGATTCTGTGATTCTGTGATTCTGTGATTCTGTGATTCTGTGATTCTGTGATTCTGTGATTCTGTGATTCTGTGATTCTGTGATTCTGTGATTCTGCGATTCTGCGATTGTGTGATTGTGTGATTGTGTGATTGTGTGATTGTGTGATTGTGTGATTGTGTGATTGTGTGATTGTGTGATTGTGTGATTGTGTGATTGTGTGATTGTGTGATTGTGTGAGTGTGTGATTGTGACATTGTGTGATTCTGCGATTCTGCGATTCTGCGTTTCTGCGATTGTGGGATTGTGTGATTGTGTGATTGTGTGATTGTGTCATTGTGTCATTGTGTCATTGTGCGATTATGTGATTCTGTGATTTTGTGGTTGTGTGATAGTGTGATGGTGTGTTTGTATGATTGTGTGATTGTGTGATTGTGTGTTTGTGTGATTGTGTGATTGTGTGATTCTGCGATTCTGCGGTTATGCGGTTCTGCGATTGTGGGATTGTGTGATTGTGTGATTGTGTGATTGTGTGATTGTGTGATTGTGTGATTGTGTGATTGTGTGATTGTGTGATTGTGTGATTGTGTGATTGTGTGATTGTGTGGTTGTGTGATTGTGTGATTTTGTTATTGTGCGATTGTGTGCTTGTGTGATTGTGTCGTAGTGTGATTCTGCGATTCCGCGATTGTGTGCTTGTGTGATTGTGTCGTAGTGTGATTCTGCGATTCCGCGATTCTGCGATTATGCGTTTCTGCGAATCTTGGATTGTGTGCTGTGTGATTTTGTGATTCTGTGATTCTGTGATTCTGCGATTCTGCGATTCTGCGATTCTGCGATTCTGCGATTATGCGATTCAGCGATTCTTGGATTGTGTGATTGTGTGATTGTGTGATTGTGTGATTCTGTGATTCTGTAATTGTGTGATTCTGTGATTCAGCGATTGTGTGATTGTGTGATTGTGTGATTGTGTGATTGTGTGATTGTGTGATTGTGTGATTGTGTGATTGTGTGATTGTGTGATGGTGTGATTGTGTTATTGTGTGATTGTGTGATTCTGTGATTCTGTGATTGTGTGATTCTGTGATTCTGCGATTCAGCGATTGTGTGGTTGTGTGATTGTGTGATTTTGTGATTGTGCGATTGTGTGCTTGTGTGATTGTGTCGTAGTGTGATTCTGCGATTCTGCGATTCTGCGATTATGCGTTTCTGCGAATCTTGGATTGTGTGATTGTGTGATTTTGTGATTCTGTGATTCTGTGATTCTGTGATTCTGCGATTCTGCGATTCTGCGATTCTGCGATTCTGCGATTATGCGATACAGCGATTCTTGGATTGTGTGATTGTGTGATTCTGTGATTCTGTGATTGTGTGATTCTGTGATTCTGCGATTCAGCGATTGTGTGATTGTGTGATTGTGTGATTGTGTGATTGTGTGATTGTGTGATTGTGTGATGGTGTGATTGTGTTATTGTGTGTTTGTGTGACTGTGTGATTGTGTGATTGTGTGATTGTGTGATTGTGTGATTGTGTGATTGTGTGATTGTGTGATTGTGTGATTGTGTGATTGTGTGATTGTGTGATTGTGTGATTGTGTGATTGTGTGATTGTGTGATTGTGTGATTGTGTGATTGTGTGGTTGTGTGATTGTGTGATTGTGTGATTGTGTGATTGTGTGATTGTGTGATTGTGTGATTGTGTGATTGTGTGATTGTGTGATTCTGCGATTCAGAGATTCTGCGATTCTGCGATTCAGCGATTCTGCGATTCGGCGATTCCGCGATTCTGCGATTTTGCGATTCTGCGATTCTGCGTTTCTGCGATTGCGGGATTGTGGGATTGTGTGATTGTGTGATTGTGTGATTGTGTGATTGTGTGATTGTGTGATTGTGTGATTGTGTGGTTGTGTGATTGTGTGATTTTGTGATTGTGCGATTGTGTGATTGTGTCGTAGTGTGATTTTGCGATTCTGCGATTCTGCGATTCTGCGATTCCGCGATACTGCGATTATGCGATTCTGCGATGCTGCGTTTCTGCGATTGTGGGATTGTGTGATTGTGTGATTGTGTGATTGTGTGATTGTGTGATTGCGTGATTGTGTGATTGTGTGGTTGTGTGATTGTGTGATTTTGTGATTGTGCGATTGTGTGATTGTGTGATTGTGTGATTGTGTGATTGTGTGATTGTGTGATTCAGTGATTGTGTGATTGTGTGATTGTGTGATTGTGTGATTGTGTGATTGTGTGATTGTGTGATTGTGTGATTGTGTGATTTTGTGATTGTGCGATTGTGTGCTTGTGTGATTGTGTCGTAGTGTGATTCTGCGATTCCGCGATTCTACGATTTTGCGATTCTGCGATTCTGCGTTTCTGCGATTGTGGGATTGTGGGATTGTGTGATTGTGTGATTGTGTGATTGTGTGATTGTGTGATTGTGTGATTGTGTGATTGTGTGATTGTGTGATTGTGTGGTTGTGTAATTGTGTGATTTTGTGATTGTGCGATTGTGTGCTTGTGTGATTGTGTTGTAGTGTGATTCTGCGATTCCGCGATTCTGCGATTATGCGTTTCTGCGTCTCTTGGATTGTGTGATTGTGTGATTGTGTGATTCTGTGATTCTGTGATTGTGTGATTCTGTGATTCAGCGATTCTTGGATTGTGTGATTGTGTGATTGTGTGATTCTGTGATTCTGTGATTCTGTGATTGTGTGATTCTGTGATTCTGCGATTCTGCGGTTATGCGGTTCTGCGATTCTGCGAATCTGCGCTTCTGCGACTGTGTGATTGTGTGATTGTGTGATTGTGCCATTGTGTGATTCTGCGATTCTGCGATTCGGCGATTCTGCGATTCTGCGATTCTGCGATTGTGGGATTGTGGGATTGTGGGACTGTGTGATTGTGTGATTGTGTGATTGTGTGATTGTGTGATTGTGTGATTTTGTGATTGTGCGATTGTGTTCTTGTGTGATTGTGTCGTAGTGTGATTCTGCGAATCCGCGATTCTGCGATTTTGCGATTCTGCGATTCTGCGTTTCTGCGATTGTGGGATTGTGCGATTGTGTGATTGTGTGATTGTGTGATTGTGTGATTGTGTGATTGTGTGATTGTGTGATTGTGTGATTGTGTGGTTGTGTGATTGTGTGATTTTGTGATTGTGCGATTGTGTGCTTGTGTGATTGTGTCGTAGTGTGATTCTGCGATTCTGCGATTCTGCGATTATGCGTTTCTGCGATTCTCGGATTGTGTGATTGTGTGATTGTGTGATTGTGTGATTGTGTGATTGTGTGATTGTGTGATTGTGTGATTGTGTGATTGTGTGGTTGTGTGATTGTGTGATTTTGTGATTATGCGATTGTGTGCTTGTGTGATTGTGTCGTAGTGTGATTCTGCGATTCCGCGATTCTGCGATTATGCGTTTCTGCGAATCTTGGATTGTGTGATTGTGTGATTTTGTGATTCTGTGATTCTGTGATTCTGCGATTCTGCGATTCTGCGATTCTGCGATTATGCGATTCAGCGATTCTTGGATTGTATGATTGTGTGATTGTGTGATTGTGTGATTGTGTGATTGCGTGATTGTGTGATTGTGTAGTTGTGTGATTGTGCGATTTTGTGATTGTGCGATTGTGTGATTGTGTGATTGTGTGATTGTGTGATTGTGTGATTGTGTGATTGAGTGATTGTGTGATTGTGTGATTGTGTGATTGTGTGATTGTGTGATTGTTTGATTGTGTGATTGTGTGATTGTGTGATTGTGTGATTGTGTGATTGTGTGATTGTGTGATTGTGTGATTGTGTGATTGTGTGATTGTGTGATTGTGTGATTGTGTGATTGTGTGATTGTGTGATTGTGTGATTGTGTGATTGTGTGATGGTGTGATGGTGTGATTGTGTTATTGTGTGATTGTGTGATTGTGTGATTGTGTGATTGCGTGATTGTGTGATTGTGTGATTGTGTGATTGTGTGATTGTGTGATTGTGTGATTGTGTGATGGTGTGATTGTGTTATTGTGTGATTGTGTGATTGTGTGATTGTGTGATTGTGTGATTGTGTGATTGTGTGATTGTGTGATTGTGTGATTGTGTGATTGTGTGATTGTGTGATTGTGTGATTGTGTGATTGTGTGATTGTGTCATTGTGTGATACTGCGATTCTGCGATTCTGCGATTCTGCGTTTCTGCGATTGTGGGATTGTGTGATTGTGTGATTGTGTGATTGTGTGATTGTGTGATTGTGTGATTGTGCCATTGTGTCATTGTGCGATTATGTGATTCTGTGATTTTGTGGTTGTGTGATAGTGTGATTGTGTGTTTGTGTGATTGTGTGATTGTGTGATTGTGTGATTGTGTGATTGTGTGATTGTGTGATTGTGTGATTGTGTGATTGTGTGATTGTGTGATTGTGTGATTGTGTGATTGTGTGATTGTGTGATTGTGTGATTGTGTGATTGTGTGATTGTGTGATTGTGTGATTCTGCGCTTCTGCGATTCTGCGATTCTGCGTTTCTGCGATTGTGGGACTGTGTGATTGTGTGATTTTGTGATTGTGCGATTGTGTTCTTGTGTGATTGTGTCGTAGTGTGATTCTGCGATTCCGCGATTCTGCGATTTTGCGATTCTGCGATTCTGCGTTTCTGCGATTGTGGGATTGTGCGATTGTGTGATTGTGTGATTGTGTGATTGTGTGATTGTGTGATTGTGTGATTGTGTGATTGTGTGATTGTGTGATTGTGTGATTGTGTGATTGTGTGATTGTGTGATTGTGTGATTGTGTGATTGTGTGGTTGTGTGATTGTGTGATTTTGTGATTGTGCGATTGTGTGCTTGTGTGATTGTGTCGTAGTGTGATTCTGCGATTCTGCGATTCTGCGATTATGCGTTTCTGCGAATCTTGGATTGTGTGATTGTGTGATTTTGTGATTCTGTGATTCTGTGATTCTGTGATTCTGTGATTCTGCGATTCTGCGATTCTGCGATTCTGCGATTCTGCGATTATGCGATTCAGCGATTCTTGGATTGTGTGATTGTGTGATTGTGTGATTCTGTGATTCTGTGATTGTGTGATTCTGTGATTCTGCGATTCAGCGATTGTGTGATTGTGTGATTGTGTGATTGTGTGATTGTGTGATTGTGTGATTGTGTGATTGTGTGATTGTGTGATGGTGTGATTGTGTTATTGTGTGTTTGTGTGATTGTGTGATTGTGTGATTGTGTGATTGTGTGATTGTGTGATTGTGTGATTGTGTGATTGTGTGATTGTGTGATTGTGTGATTGTGTGATTGTGTGATTGTGTGATTGTGTGATTGTGTGATTGTGTGATTGTGTGATTGTGTGATTGTGTGATTGTGTGATTGTGTGATTGTGTGATTGTGTGATTGTGTGATTGTGTGATTGTGTGATTGTGTGATTGTGTGATTGTGTGATTGTGTGATTCTGCGATTCAGAGATTCTGCGATTCTGCGATTCAGCGATTCTGCGATTCGGCGATTCTGCGATTCCGCGATTCTGCGATTCTGCGATTTTGCGATTCTGCGATTCTGCGTTTCTGCGATTGCGGGATTGTGGGATTGTGTGATTGTGTGATTGTGTGATTGTGTGATTGTGTGATTGTGTGATTGTGTGATTGTGTGGTTGTGTGATTGTGTGATTTTGTGATTGTGCGATTGTGTGATTGTGTCGTAGTGTGATTTTGCGATTCTGCGATTCTGCGATTCTGCGATTCCGCGATACTGCGATTATGCGATTCTGCGATGCTGCGTTTCTGCGATTGTGGGATTGTGTGATTGTGTGATTGTGTGATTGTGTGATTGCGTGATTGTGTGATTGTGTGGTTGTGTGATTGTGTGATTTTGTGATTGTGCGATTGTGTGATTGTGTGATTGTGTGATTGTGTGATTGTGTGATTGTGTGTTTGTGTGATTGTGTGATTGTGTGATTGAGTGATTGTGTGATTGTGTGATTGTGTGATTGTGTGATTGTGTGATTGTGTGATTGTGTGATTGTGTGATTGTGTGATTTTGTGATTGTGCGATTGTGTGCTTGTGTTATTGTGTCGTAGTGTGATTCTGCGATTCCGCGATTCTACGATTTTGCGATTCTGCGATTCTGCGTTTCTGCGATTGTGGGATTGTGGGATTGTGTGATTGTGTGATTGTGTGATTGTGTGATTGTGTGATTGTGTGATTGTGTGATTGTGTGATTGTGTGATTGTGTGATTGTGTGATTGTGTGATTCTGTGATTGTGTGATTGTGTGGTTGTGTGATTGTGTGATTTTGTGATTGTGCGATTGTGTGCTTGTGTGATTGTGTCGTAGTGTGATTCTGCGATTCCGCGATTCTGCGATTATGCGTTTCTGCGAATCTTGGATTGTGTGATTGTGTGATTTTGTGATTCTGTGATACTGTGATTCTGCGATTCTGCGATTCTGCGATTCTGCGATTATGCGATTCAGCGTCTCTTGGATTGTGTGATTGTGTTATTGTGTGATTCTGTGATTCTGTGATTCTGTGATTCTGTGATTCTGTGATTCTGTGATTCTGTGATTCTGTGATTCTGTGATTCTGTGATTCTGTGATTCTGTGATTCTGTGATTCTGTGATTCTGTGATTCTGTGATTCTGTGATTCTGTGATTCTGTGATTCTGTGATTCTGTGATTCTGTGATTCTGCGATTCTGCGATTGTGTGATTGTGTGATTGTGTGATTGTGTGATTGTGTGATTGTGTGATTGTGTGTTTGTGTGATTGTGTGATTGTGTGATTGTGTGATTGTGTGATTGTGTGATTGTGTGATTGTGTGATTGTGTGATTGTGTGATTGTGTGATTGTGTGATTGTGTGATTGTGTGATTGTGTGATTGTGTGATTGGGTGATTGTGTGATTGTGTGATTGTGTGATTGTGTGATTGTGTCATTGTGTGATTCTGCGCTTCTGCGATTCTGCGATTCTGCGTTTCTGTGATTGTGGGACTGTGTGATTGTGTGATTTTGTGATTGTGCGATTGTGTTCTTGTGTGATTGTGTCGTAGTGTGATTCTGCGATTCCGCGATTCTGCGATTTTGCGATTCTGCGATTCTGCGTTTCTGCGATTGTGGGATTGTGCGATTGTGTGATTGTGTGATTGTGTGATTGTGTGATTGTGTGATTGTGTGATTGTGTGATTGTGTGATTGTGTGATTGTGTGATTGTGTGATTGTGTGATTGTGTGATTGTGTGATTGTGTGATTGTGTGATTGTGTGGTTGTGTGATTGTGTGATTTTGTGATTGTGCGATTGTGTGCTTGTGTGATTGTGTCGTAGTGTGATTCTGCGATTCTGCGATTCTGCGATTATGCGTTTCTGCGAATCTTGGATTGTGTGATTGTGTGATTTTGTGATTCTGTGATTCTGTGATTCTGTGATTCTGTGATTCTGCGATTCTGCGATTCTGCGATTCTGCGATTCTGCGATTCTGCGATTATGCGATTCAGCGATTCTTGGATTGTGTGATTGTGTGATTGTGTGATTCTGTGATTCTGTGATTGTGTGATTCTGCGATTCTGCGATTCAGCGATTGTGTGATTGTGTGATTGTGTGATTGTGTGATTGTGTGATGGTGTGATTGTGTTATTGTGTGTTTGTGTGATTGTGTGATTGTGTGATTGTGTGATTGTGTGATTGTGTGATTGTGTGATTGTGTGATTGTGTGATTGTGTGATTGTGTGATTGTATGATTGTGTGATTGTGTGATTGTGTGATTGTGTGATTGTGTGATTGTGTGATTGTGTGATTGTGTGATTGTGTGATTGTGTGATTGTGTGATTGTGTGATTGTGTGATTGTGTGATTGTGTGATTGTGTGATTGTGTGATTGTGTGATTGTGTGATTCTGCGATTCAGAGATTCTGCGATTCTGCGATTCAGCGATTCTGCGATTCGGCGATTCTGCGATTCCGCGATTCTGCGATTTTGCGATTCTGCGATTCTGCGTTTCTGCGATTGCGGGATTGTGGGATTGTGTGATTGTGTGATTGTGTGATTGTGTGATTGTGTGATTGTGTGGTTGTGTGATTGTGTGATTTTGTGATTGTGCGATTGTGTGATTGTGTCGTAGTGTGATTTTGCGATTCTGCGATTCTGCGATTCTGCGATTCCGCGATACTGCGATTATGCGATTCTGCGATGCTGCGTTTCTGCGATTGTGGGATTGTGTGATTGTGTGATTGTGTGATTGTGTGATTGCGTGATTGTGTGATATGTGTGGTTGTGTGATTGTGTGATTTTGTGATTGTGCGATTGTGCGATTGTGTGATTGTGTGATTGTGTGATTGTGTGATTGTGTGATTGTGTGATTGTGTGATTGTGTGATTGAGTGATTGTGTGATTGTGTGATTGTGTGATTGTGTGATTGTGTGATTGTGTGATTGTGTGATTGTGTGATTGTGTGATTGTGTGATTTTGTGATTGTGCGATTGTGTGCTTGTGTGATTGTGTCGTAGTGTGATTCTGCGATTCCGCGATTCTACTATTTTGCGATTCTGCGATTCTGCGTTTCTGCGATTGTGGGATTGTGGGATTGTGTGATTGTGTGATTGTGTGATTGTGTGATTGTGTGATTGTGTGATTGTGTGATTGTGTGATTGTGTGATTGTGTGATTGTGTGATTGTGTGATTGTGTGATTGTGTGGTTGTGTGATTGTGTGATTTTGTGATTGTGCGATTGTGTGCTTGTGTGATTGTGTCGTAGTGTGATTCTGCGATTCCGCGATTCTGCGATTATGCGTTTCTGCGAATCTTGGATTGTGTGATTGTGTGATTTTGTGATTCTGTGATACTGTGATTCTGCGATTCTGCGATTCTGCGATTCTGCGATTATGCGATTCAGCGTCTCTTGGATTGTGTGATTGTGTGATTGTGTGATTCTGTGATTCTGTGATTGTGTGATTCTGTGATTCAGCGATTCTTGGATTGTGTGATTGTGTGATTGTGTGATTCTGTGATTCTGTGATTGTGTGATTCTGTGATTCTGCGATTCTGCGATTGTGTGATTGTGTGATTGTGTGATTGGGTGATTGTGTGATTGTGTGATTGTGTGATTGTGTGATTGTGTGATTGTGTGATTGTGTGATTGTGTGATTGTGTGATTATGTGATTGTGTGATTGTGTGATTGTGTGATGGTGTGATTGTGTTATTGTGTGATTGTGTGATTGTGTGATTGTGTGATTGTGTGATTGTGTGATTGTGTGATTGTGTGATTGTGTGATTGTGTGATTGTGTGATTGTGTGATTGTGTGATTGTGTGATTGTGTGATTGTGCGATTGTGTGCTTGTGTGATTGTGTCGTAGTGTGATTCTGCGATTCTGCGATTCTGCGATTCTGCGATTATGCGTTTCTGCGATTCTCGGATTGTGTGATTGTGTGATTGTGTGATTCTGGGATTCTGTGATTCTGTGATTCTGTGATTCTGTGATTCTGTGATTCTGTGATTCTGTGATTCTGTGATTCTGTGATTCTGTGATTCTGTGATTCTGTGATTCTGTGATTCTGTGATTCTGTGATTCTGTGATTCTGTGATTCTGTGATTCTGTGATTCTGTGATTCTGTGATTCTGTGATTCTGTGATTCTGTGATTCTGTGATTCTGTGATTCTGCGATTCTGCGATTGTGTGATTGTGTGATTGTGTGATTGTGTGATTGTGTGATTGTGTGATTGTGTGATTGTGTGATTGTGTGATTGTGTGATTGTGTGATTGTGTGATTGTGTGGTTGTGTGATTGTGTGATTTTGTGATTGTGCGATTGTGTGCTTGTGTGATTGTGTCGTAGTGTGATTCTGCGATTCTGCGATTCTGCGATTATGCGTTTCTGCGAATCTTGGATTGTGTGATTGTGTGATTTTGTGATTCTGTGATTCTGTGATTCTGTGATTCTGTGATTCTGCGATTCTGCGATTCTGCGATTCTGCGATTCTGCGATTATGCGATTCAGCGATTCTTGGATTGTGTGATTCTGTGATTCTGTGATTGTGTGATTCTGCGATTCTGCGATTCAGCGATTGTGTGATTGTGTGATTGTGTGATTGTGTGATTGTGTGATGGTGTGATTGTGTTATTGTGTGTTTGTGTGATTGTGTGATTGTGTGATTGTGTGATTGTGTGATTGTGTGATTGTGTGATTGTGTGATTGTGTGATTGTGTGATTGTGTGATTGTGTGATTGTGTGATTGTGTGATTGTGTGATTGTGTGATTGTGTGATTGTGTGATTGTGTGATTGTGTGATTGTGTGATTGTGTGATTGTGTGATTGTGTGATTGTGTGATTGTGTGATTGTGTGATTGTGTGATTGTGTGATTGTGTGATTGTGTGATTGTGTGATTGTGTGATTGTGTGATTGTGTGATTGTGTGATTGTGTGATTCTGCGATTCAGAGATTCTGCGATTCTGCGATTCAGCGATTCTGCGATTCGGCGATTCTGCGATTCCGCGATTCTGCGATTTTGCGATTCTGCGATTCTGCGTTTCTGCGATTGCGGGATTGTGGGATTGTGTGATTGTGTGATTGTGTGATTGTGTGATTGTGTGATTGTGTGGTTGTGTGATTGTGTGATTTTGTGATTGTGCGATTGTGTGATTGTGTCGTAGTGTGATTTTGCGATTCTGCGATTCTGCGATTCTGCGATTCCGCGATACTGCGATTATGCGATTCTGCGATGCTGCGTTTCTGCGATTGTGGGATTGTGTGATTGTGTGATTGTGTGATTGTGTGATTGCGTGATTGTGTGATATGTGTGGTTGTGTGATTGTGTGATTTTGTGATTGTGCGATTGTGCGATTGTGTGATTGTGTGATTGTGTGATTGTGTGATTGTGTGATTGTGTGATTGTGTGATTGTGTGATTGAGTGATTGTGTGATTGTGTGATTGTGTGATTGTGTGATTGTGTGATTGTGTGATTGTGTGATTGTGTGATTGTGTGATTTTGTGATTGTGCGATTGTGTGCTTGTGTGATTGTGTCGTAGTGTGATTCTGCGATTCCGCGATTCTACGATTTTGCGATTCTGCGATTCTGCGTTTCTGCGATTGTGGGATTGTGGGATTGTGTGATTGTGTGATTGTGTGATTGTGTGATTGTGTGATTGTGTGATTGTGTGATTGTGTGATTGTGTGATTGTGTGATTGTGTGATTGTGTGATTGTGTGGTTGTGTGATTGTGTGATTTTGTGATTGTGCGATTGTGTGCTTGTGTGATTGTGTCGTAGTGTGATTCTGCGATTCCGCGATTCTGCGATTATGCGTTTCTGCGAATCTTGGATTGTGTGATTGTGTGATTTTGTGATTCTGTGATACTGTGATTCTGCGATTCTGCGATTCTGCGATTCTGCGATTATGCGATTCAGCGTCTCTTGGATTGTGTGATTGTGTGATTGTGTGATTCTGTGATTCTGTGATTGTGTGATTCTGTGATTCAGCGATTCTTGGATTGTGTGATTGTGTGATTGTGTGATTCTGTGATTCTGTGATTGTGTGATTCTGTGATTCTGCGATTCTGCGATTGTGTGATTGTGTGATTGTGTGATTGGGTGATTGTGTGATTGTGTGATTGTGTGATTGTGTGATTGTGTGATTGTGTGATTGTGTGATTGTGTGATTGTGTGATTGTGTGATTGTGTGATTATGTGATTGTGTGATTGTGTGATTGTGTGATGGTGTGATTGTGTTATTGTGTGATTGTGTGATTGTGTGATTGTGTGATTGTGTGATTGTGTGATTGTGTGATTGTGTGATTGTGTGATTGTGTGATTGTGTGATTGTGTGATTGTGTGATTGTGTGATTGTGTGATTGTGTGATTGTGCGATTGTGTGCTTGTGTGATTGTGTCGTAGTGTGATTCTGCGATTCTGCGATTCTGCGATTCTGCGATTATGCGTTTCTGCGATTCTCGGATTGTGTGATTGTGTGATTGTGTGATTCTGGGATTCTGTGATTCTGTGATTCTGTGATTCTGTGATTCTGTGATTCTGTGATTCTGTGATTCTGTGATTCTGTGATTCTGTGATTCTGTGATTCTGTGATTCTGTGATTCTGTGATTCTGTGATTCTGTGATTCTGTGATTCTGTGATTCTGTGATTCTGTGATTCTGTGATTCTGTGATTCTGTGATTCTGTGATTCTGTGATTCTGTGATTCTGTGATTCTGTGATTCTGCGATTCTGCGATTGTGTGATTGTGTGATTGTGTGATTGTGTGATTGTGTGATTGTGTGATTGTGTGATTGTGTGATTGTGTGATTGTGTGATTGTGTGATTGTGTGATTGTGTGATTGTGTGATTGTGTGAGTGTGTGATTGTGACATTGTGTGATTCTGCGATTCTGCGATTCTGCGATTCTGCGATTCTGCGTTTCTGCGATTGTGGGATTGTGTGATTGTGTGATTGTGTGATTGTGTCATTGTGTCATTGTGTCATTGTGCGATTATGTGATTCTGTGATTTTGTGGTTGTGTGATAGTGTGATGGTGTGTTTGTATGATTGTGTGATTGTGTGATTGTGTGTTTGTGTGATTGTGTGATTGTGTGATTCTGCGATTCTGCGGTTATGCGGTTCTGCGATTGTGGGATTGTGTGATTGTGTGATTGTGTGATTGTGTGATTGTGTGATTGTGTGATTGTGTGATTGTGTGATTGTGTGATTGTGTGATTGTGTGATTGTGTGATTGTGTGATTGTGTGATTGTGTGATTGTGTGATTGTGTGGTTGTGTGATTGTGTGATTTTGTGATTGTGCGATTGTGTGCTTGTGTGATTGTGTCGTAGTGTGATTCTGCGATTCCGCGATTCTGCGATTATGCGTTTCTGCGAATCTTGGATTGTGTGCTGTGTGATTTTGTGATTCTGTGATTCTGTGATTCTGCGATTCTGCGATTCTGCGATTCTGCGATTCTGCGATTATGCGATTCAGCGATTCTTGGATTGTGTGATTGTGTGATTGTGTGATTGTGTGATTCTGTGATTCTGTAATTGTGTGATTCTGTGATTCAGCGATTCTTGGATTGTGTGATTGTGTGATTGTGTGATTCTGTGATTGTGTGATTCTGTGATTCTGCGATTCTGCGATTGTGTGATTGTGTGATTGTGTGATTGTGTGATTGTGTGATTGTGTGATTGTGTGATTGTGTGATTGTGTGATGGTGTGATTGTGTTATTGTGTGATTGTGTGATTCTGTGATTCTGTGATTGTGTGATTCTGTGATTCTGCGATTCAGCGATTGTGTGGTTGTGTGATTGTGTGATTTTGTGATTGTGCGATTGTGTGCTTGTGTGATTGTGTCGTAGTGTGATTCTGCGATTCTGCGATTCTGCGATTATGCGTTTCTGCGAATCTTGGATTGTGTGATTGTGTGATTTTGTGATTCTGTGATTCTGTGATTCTGTGATTCTGCGATTCTGCGATTCTGCGATTCTGCGATTCTGCGATTATGCGATTCAGCGATTCTTGGATTGTGTGATTGTGTGATTCTGTGATTCTGTGATTGTGTGATTCTGTGATTCTGCGATTCAGCGATTGTGTGATTGTGTGATTGTGTGATTGTGTGATTGTGTGATTGTGTGATTGTGTGATGGTGTGATTGTGTTATTGTGTGTTTGTGTGACTGTGTGATTGTGTGATTGTGTGATTGTGTGATTGTGTGATTGTGTGATTGTGTGATTGTGTGATTGTGTGATTGTGTGATTGTGTGATTGTGTGATTGTGTGATTGTGTGATTGTGTGATTGTGTGGTTGTGTGATTGTGTGATTGTGTGATTGTGTGATTGTGTGATTGTGTGATTGTGTGATTGTGTGATTGTGTGATTGTGTGATTGTGTGATTGTGTGATTGTGTGATTGAGTGATTGTGTGATTGTGTGATTGTGTGATTGTGTGATTGTGTGATTGTGTGATTGTGTGATTGTGTGATTGTGTGATTTTGTGATTGTGCGATTGTGTGCTTGTGTGATTGTGTCGTAGTGTGATTCTGCGATTCCGCGATTCTACGATTTTGCGATTCTGCGATTCTGCGTTTCTGCGATTGTGGGATTGTGGGATTGTGTGATTGTGTGATTGTGTGATTGTGTGATTGTGTGATTGTGTGATTGTGTGATTGTGTGATTGTGTGATTGTGTGATTGTGTGATTGTGTGATTGTGTGATTGTGTGATTGTGTGGTTGTGTGATTGTGTGATTTTGTGATTGTGCGATTGTGTGCTTGTGTGATTGTGTCGTAGTGTGATTCTGCGATTCCGCGATTCTGCGATTATGCGTTTCTGCGAATCTTGGATTGTGTGATTGTGTGATTTTGTGATTCTGTGATACTGTGATTCTGCGATTCTGCGATTCTGCGATTCTGCGATTATGCGATTCAGCGTCTCTTGGATTGTGTGATTGTGTGATTGTGTGATTCTGTGATTCTGTGATTGTGTGATTCTGTGATTCAGCGATTCTTGGATTGTGTGATTGTGTGATTGTGTGATTCTGTGATTCTGTGATTGTGTGATTCTGTGATTCTGCGATTCTGCGATTGTGTGATTGTGTGATTGTGTGATTGGGTGATTGTGTGATTGTGTGATTGTGTGATTGTGTGATTGTGTGATTGTGTGATTGTGTGATTGTGTGATTGTGTGATTGTGTGATTATGTGATTGTGTGATTGTGTGATTGTGTGATGGTGTGATTGTGTTATTGTGTGATTGTGTGATTGTGTGATTGTGTGATTGTGTGATTGTGTGATTGTGTGATTGTGTGATTGTGTGATTGTGTGATTGTGTGATTGTGTGATTGTGTGATTGTGTGATTGTGTGATTGTGTGATTGTGCGATTGTGTGCTTGTGTGATTGTGTCGTAGTGTGATTCTGCGATTCTGCGATTCTGCGATTCTGCGATTATGCGTTTCTGCGATTCTCGGATTGTGTGATTGTGTGATTGTGTGATTCTGGGATTCTGTGATTCTGTGATTCTGTGATTCTGTGATTCTGTGATTCTGTGATTCTGTGATTCTGTGATTCTGTGATTCTGTGATTCTGTGATTCTGTGATTCTGTGATTCTGTGATTCTGTGATTCTGTGATTCTGTGATTCTGTGATTCTGTGATTCTGTGATTCTGTGATTCTGTGATTCTGTGATTCTGTGATTCTGTGATTCTGTGATTCTGCGATTCTGCGATTGTGTGATTGTGTGATTGTGTGATTGTGTGATTGTGTGATTGTGTGATTGTGTGATTGTGTGATTGTGTGATTGTGTGATTGTGTGATTGTGTGATTGTGTGAGTGTGTGATTGTGACATTGTGTGATTCTGCGATTCTGCGATTCTGCGATTCTGCGTTTCTGCGATTGTGGGATTGTGTGATTGTGTGATTGTGTGATTGTGTCATTGTGTCATTGTGTCATTGTGCGATTATGTGATTCTGTGATTTTGTGGTTGTGTGATAGTGTGATGGTGTGTTTGTATGATTGTGTGATTGTGTGATTGTGTGTTTGTGTGATTGTGTGATTGTGTGATTCTGCGATTCTGCGGTTATGCGGTTCTGCGATTGTGGGATTGTGTGATTGTGTGATTGTGTGATTGTGTGATTGTGTGATTGTGTGATTGTGTGATTGTGTGATTGTGTGATTGTGTGATTGTGTGATTGTGTGATTGTGTGATTGTGTGATTGTGTGGTTGTGTGATTGTGTGATTTTGTGATTGTGCGATTGTGTGCTTGTGTGATTGTGTCGTAGTGTGATTCTGCGATTCCGCGATTCTGCGATTATGCGTTTCTGCGAATCTTGGATTGTGTGCTGTGTGATTTTGTGATTCTGTGATTCTGTGATTCTGCGATTCTGCGATTCTGCGATTCTGCGATTCTGCGATTCTGCGATTATGCGATTCAGCGATTCTTGGATTGTGTGATTGTGTGATTGTGTGATTGTGTGATTCTGTGATTCTGTAATTGTGTGATTCTGTGATTCAGCGATTCTTGGATTGTGTGATTGTGTGATTGTGTGATTCTGTGATTGTGTGATTCTGTGATTCTGCGATTCTGCGATTGTGTGATTGTGTGATTGTGTGATTGTGTGATTGTGTGATTGTGTGATTGTGTGATTGTGTGATTGTGTGATTGTGTGATTGTGTGATGGTGTGATTGTGTTATTGTGTGATTGTGTGATTCTGTGATTCTGTGATTGTGTGATTCTGTGATTCTGCGATTCAGCGATTGTGTGGTTGTGTGATTGTGTGATTTTGTGATTGTGCGATTGTGTGCTTGTGTGATTGTGTCGTAGTGTGATTCTGCGATTCTGCGATTCTGCGATTATGCGTTTCTGCGAATCTTGGATTGTGTGATTGTGTGATTTTGTGATTCTGTGATTCTGTGATTCTGTGATTCTGCGATTCTGCGATTCTGCGATTCTGCGATTCTGCGATTATGCGATTCAGCGATTCTTGGATTGTGTGATTGTGTGATTCTGTGATTCTGTGATTGTGTGATTCTGTGATTCTGCGATTCAGCGATTGTGTGATTGTGTGATTGTGTGATTGTGTGATTGTGTGATTGTGTGATTGTGTGATGGTGTGATTGTGTTATTGTGTGTTTGTGTGACTGTGTGATTGTGTGATTGTGTGATTGTGTGATTGTGTGATTGTGTGATTGTGTGATTGTGTGATTGTGTGATTGTGTGATTGTGTGATTGTGTGATTGTGTGATTGTGTGATTGTGTGATTGTGTGATTGTGTGATTGTGTGATTGTGTGATTGTGTGGTTGTGTGATTGTGTGATTGTGTGATTGTGTGATTGTGTGATTGTGTGATTGTGTGATTGTGTGATTGTGTGATTGTGTGATTGTGTGATTGTGTGATTGTGTGATTGTGTGATTGTGTGAATGTGTGATTGTGTGATTGTGTGATTCTGCGATTCAGAGATTCTGCGATTCTGCGATTCAGCGATTCTGCGATTCGGCGATTCCGCGATTCTGCGATTTTGCGATTCTGCGATTCTGCGTTTCTGCGATTGCGGGATTGTGGGATTGTGTGATTGTGTGATTGTGTGATTGTGTGATTGTGTGATTGTGTGATTGTGTGATTGTGTGGTTGTGTGATTGTGTGATTTTGTGATTGTGCGATTGTGTGATTGTGTCGTAGTGTGATTTTGCGATTCTGCGATTCTGCGATTCTGCGATTCCGCGATACTGCGATTATGCGATTCTGCGATGCTGCGTTTCTGCGATTGTGGGATTGTGTGATTGTGTGATTGTGTGATTGTGTGATTGTGTGATTGCGTGATTGTGTGATTGTGTGGTTGTGTGATTGTGTGATTTTGTGATTGTGCGATTGTGTGATTGTGTGATTGTGTGATTGTGTGATTGTGTGATTGTGTGATTGAGTGATTGTGTGATTGTGTGATTGTGTGATTGTGTGATTGTGTGATTGTGTGATTGTGTGATTGTGTGATTGTGTGATTTTGTGATTGTGCGATTGTGTGCTTGTGTGATTGTGTCGTAGTGTGATTCTGCGATTCCGCGATTCTACGATTTTGCGATTCTGCGATTCTGCGTTTCTGCGATTGTGGGATTGTGGGATTGTGTGATTGTGTGATTGTGTGATTGTGTGATTGTGTGATTGTGTGATTGTGTGATTGTGTGATTGTGTGATTGTGTGATTGTGTGGTTGTGTAATTGTGTGATTTTGTGATTGTGCGATTGTGTGCTTGTGTGATTGTGTCGTAGTGTGATTCTGCGATTCCGCGATTCTGCGATTATGCGTTTCTGCGTCTCTTGGATTGTGTGATTGTGTGATTGTGTGATTCTGTGATTCTGTGATTGTGTGATTCTGTGATTCAGCGATTCTTGGATTGTGTGATTGTGTGATTGTGTGATTCTGTGATTCTGTGATTCTGTGATTGTGTGATTCTGTGATTCTGCGATTCTGCGGTTATGCGGTTCTGCGATTCTGCGAATCTGCGCTTCTGCGACTGTGTGATTGTGTGATTGTGTGATTGTGCCATTGTGTGATTCTGCGATTCTGCGATTCGGCGATTCTGCGATTCTGCGATTCTGCGATTGTGGGATTGTGGGATTGTGGGACTGTGTGATTGTGTGATTGTGTGATTGTGTGATTGTGTGATTTTGTGATTTTGTGATTGTGCGATTGTGTTCTTGTGTGATTGTGTCGTAGTGTGATTCTGCGAATCCGCGATTCTGCGATTTTGCGATTCTGCGATTCTGCGTTTCTGCGATTGTGGGATTGTGCGATTGTGTGATTGTGTGATTGTGTGATTGTGTGATTGTGTGATTGTGTGATTGTGTGATTGTGTGATTGTGTGATTGTGTGGTTGTGTGATTGTGTGATTTTGTGATTGTGCGATTGTGTGCTTGTGTGATTGTGTCGTAGTGTGATTCTGCGATTCTGCGATTCTGCGATTATGCGTTTCTGCGATTCTCGGATTGTGTGATTGTGTGATTGTGTGATTGTGTGATTGTGTGATTGTGTGATTGTGTGATTGTGTGATTGTGTGGTTGTGTGATTGTGTGATTTTGTGATTATGCGATTGTGTGCTTGTGTGATTGTGTCGTAGTGTGATTCTGCGATTCCGCGATTCTGCGATTATGCGTTTCTGCGAATCTTGGATTGTGTGATTGTGTGATTTTGTGATTCTGTGATTCTGTGATTCTGCGATTCTGCGATTCTGCGATTCTGCGATTATGCGATTCAGCGATTCTTGGATTGTATGATTGTGTGATTGTGTGATTGTGTGATTGTGTGATTGCGTGATTGTGTGATTGTGTGGTTGTGTGATTGTGCGATTTTGTGATTGTGCGATTGTGTGATTGTGTGATTGTGTGATTGTGTGATTGTGTGATTGTGTGATTGAGTGATTGTGTGATTGTGTGATTGTGTGATTGTGTGATTGTGTGATTGTGTGATTGTGTGATTGTGTGATTGTGTGATTGTGTGATTGTGTGATTGTGTGATTGTGTGATTGTGTGATTGTGTGATTGTGTGATTGTGTGATTGTGTGATTGTGTGATGGTGTGATGGTGTTATTGTGTGATTGTGTGATTGTGTGATTGTGTGATTGTGTGATTGTGTGATTGTGTGATTGTGTGATTGTGTGATTATGTGATTGTGTGATTGTGTGATTGTGTGATTGTGTGATGGTGTGATTGTGTTATTGTGTGATTGTGTGATTGTGTGATTGTGTGATTGTGTGATTGTGTGATTGTGTGATTGTGTGATTGTGTGATTGTGTGATTGTGTGATTGTGTGATTGTGTGATTGTGTGATTGTGTGATGGTGTGATTGTGTTATTGTGTGATTGTGTGATTGTGTGATTGTGTGATTGTGTGATTGTGTGATTGTGTGATTGTGTGATTGTGTGATTGTGTGATTGTGTGATTGTGTGATTGTGTGATTGTGTGATTGTGTGATTGTGTGATTGTGTGATTGTGTGATTGTGTGATTGTGTGATTGTGTGATTGTGTGATTGTGTCATTGTGTGATTCTGCGATTCTGCGATTCTGCGATTCTGCGTTTCTGCGATTGTGGGATTGTGTGATTGTGTGATTGTGTGATTGTGTGATTGTGTGATTGTGTGATTGTGCCATTGTGTCATTGTGCGATTATGTGATTCTGTGATTTTGTGGTTGTGTGATAGTGTGATTGTGTATTTGTGTGATTGTGTGATTGTGTGATTGTGTGATTGTGTGATTGTGTGATTGTGTGATTGTGTGATTGTGTGATTGTGTGATTGTGTGATTGTGTGATTGTGTGATTGTGTGATTGTGTGATTGTGTGATTGTGTGATTGTGTGATTGTGTGATTGTGTGATTGTGTGATTGTGTGATTGTGTGATTGTGTGATTGTGTGATTGTGTGATTGTGTGATTGTGTCATTGTGTGATTCTGCGCTTCTGCGATTCTGCGATTCTGCGTTTCTGCGATTGTGGGACTGTGTGATTGTGTGATTTTGTGATTGTGCGATTGTGTTCTTGTGTGATTGTGTCGTAGTGTGATTCTGCGATTCCGCGATTCTGCGATTTTGCGATTCTGCGATTCTGCGTTTCTGCGATTGTGGGATTGTGCGATTGTGTGATTGTGTGATTGTGTGATTGTGTGATTGTGTGATTGTGTGATTGTGTGATTGTGTGATTGTGTGATTGTGTGATTGTGTGATTGTGTGATTGTGTGGTTGTGTGATTGTGTGATTTTGTGATTGTGCGATTGTGTGCTTGTGTGATTGTGTCGTAGTGTGATTCTGCGATTCTGCGATTCTGCGATTATGCGTTTCTGCGAATCTTGGATTGTGTGATTGTGTGATTTTGTGATTCTGTGATTCTGTGATTCTGTGATTCTGTGATTCTGCGATTCTGCGATTCTGCGATTCTGCGATTATGCGATTCAGCGATTCTTGGATTGTGTGATTGTGTGATTGTGTGATTCTGTGATTCTGTGATTGTGTGATTCTGTGATTCTGCGATTCAGCGATTGTGTGATTGTGTGATTGTGTGATTGTGTGATTGTGTGATTGTGTGATTGTGTGATTGTGTGATTGTGTGATTGTGTGATTGTGTGATGGTGTGATTGTGTTATTGTGTGTTTGTGTGATTGTGTGATTGTGTGATTGTGTGATTGTGTGATTGTGTGATTGTGTGATTGTGTGATTGTGTGATTGTGTGATTGTGTGATTGTGTGATTCTGCGATTCAGAGATTCTGCGATTCTGCGATTCAGCGATTCTGCGATTCGGCGATTCTGCGATTCCGCGATTCTGCGATTTTGCGATTCTGCGATTCTGCGTTTCTGCGATTGCGGGATTGTGGGATTGTGTGATTGTGTGATTGTGTGATTATGGGATTGTGTGATTGTGTGATTGTGTGATTGTGTGGTTGTGTGATTGTGTGACTTTGTGATTGTGCGATTGTGTGATTGTGTCGTAGTGTGATTTTGCGATTCTGCGATTCTGCGATTCTGCGATTCCGCGATACTGCGATTATGCGATTCTGCGATGCTGCGTTTCTGCGATTGTGGGATTGTGTGATTGTGTGATTGTGTGATTGTGTGATTGAGTGATTGTGTGATTGTGTGATTGTGTGATTGTGTGATTGTGTGATTGTGTGATTGTGTGATTGTGTGATTTTGTGATTGTGCGATTGTGTGCTTGTGTGATTGTGTCGTAGTGTGATTCTGCGATTCCGCGATTCTACGATTTTGCGATTCTGCGATTCTGCGTTTCTGCGATTGTGGGATTGTGTGATTGTGTGATTGTGTGATTGTGTGATTGTGTGATTGTGTGATTGTGTGATTGTGTGATTGTGTGATTGTGTGATTGTGTGATTGTGTGATTGTGTGATTGTGTGGTTGTGTGATTGTGTGATTTTGTGATTGTGCGATTGTGTGCTTGTGTGATTGTGTCGTAGTGTGATTCTGCGATTCCGCGATTCTGCGATTATGCGTTTCTGCGAATCTTGGATTGTGTGATTGTGTGATTTTGTGATTCTGTGATACTGTGATTCTGCGATTCTGCGATTCTGCGATTCTGCGATTATGCGATTCAGCGTCTCTTGGATTGTGTGATTGTGTGATTGTGTGATTCTGTGATTCTGTGATTGTGTGATTGTGTGATTGTGTGATTGTGTGATTGTGTGATTGTGCGATTGTGTGCTTGTGTGATTGTGTCGTAGTGTGATTCTGCGATTCTGCGATTCTGCGATTCTGCGATTATGCGTTTCTGCGATTCTCGGATTGTGTGATTGTGTGATTGTGTGATTCTGGGATTCTGTGATTCTGTGATTCTGTGATTCTGTGATTCTGTGATTCTGTGATTCTGTGATTCTGTGATTCTGTGATTCTGTGATTCTGTGATTCTGTGATTCTGTGATTCTGTGATTCTGTGATTCTGTGATTCTGTGATTCTGTGATTCTGTGATTCTGTGATTCTGTGATTCTGCGATTCTGCGATTGTGTGATTGTGTGATTGTGTGATTGTGTGATTGTGTGATTGTGTGATTGTGTGATTGTGTGATTGTGTGATTGTGTGATTGTGTGATTGTGTCATTGTGTGATTGTGTGATTGTGTGAGTGTGTGATTGTGACATTCTGTGATTCTGCGATTCTGCGATTCTGCGATTCTGCGTTTCTGCGATTGTGGGATTGTGTGATTGTGTGATTGTGTGATTGTGTCATTGTGTCATTGTGTCATTGTGCGATTATGTGATTCTGTGATTTTGTGGTTGTGTGATAGTGTGATGGTGTGTTTGTATGATTGTGTGATTGTGTGATTGTGTGTTTGTGTGATTGTGTGATTGTGTGATTCTGCGATTCTGCGGTTATGCGGTTCTGCGATTGTGGGATTGTGTGATTGTGTGATTGTGTGATTGTGTGATTGTGTGATTGTGTGATTGTGTGATTGTGTGATTGTGTGATTGTGTGATTGTGTGATTGTGTGATTGTGTGATTGTGTGATTGTATGATTGTGTGGTTGTGTGATTGTGTGATTTTGTGATTGTGCGATTGTGTGCTTGTGTGATTGTGTCGTAGTGTGATTCTGCGATTCCGCGATTCTGCGATTATGCGTTTCTGCGAATCTTGGATTGTGTGATTGTGTGATTTTGTGATTCTGTGATTCTGTGATTCTGCGATTCTGCGATTCTGCGATTCTGCGATTCTGCGATTATGCGATTCAGCGATTCTTGGATTGTGTGATTGTGTGATTGTGTGATTGTGTGATTCTGTGATTCTGTAATTGTGTGATTCTGTGATTCAGCGATTCTTGGATTGTGTGATTGTGTGATTGTGTGATTCTGTGATTGTGTGATTCTGTGATTCTGCGATTCTGCGATTGTGTGATTGTGTGATTGTGTGATTGTGTGATTGTGTGATTGTGTGATTGTGTGATTGTGTGATTGTGTGATTGTGTGATGGTGTGATTGTGTTATTGTGTGATTGTGTGATTCTGTGATTCTGTGATTGTGTGATTCTGTGATTCTGCGATTCAGCGATTGTGTGGTTGTGTGATTGTGTGATTTTGTGATTGTGCGATTGTGTGCTTGTGTGATTGTGTCGTAGTGTGATTCTGCGATTCTGCGATTCTGCGATTATGCGTTTCTGCGAATCTTGGATTGTGTGATTGTGTGATTTTGTGATTCTGTGATTCTGTGATTCTGTGATTCTGTGATCCTGCGATTCTGCGATTCTGCGATTCTGCGATTCTGCGATTATGCGATTCAGCGATTCTTGGATTGTGTGATTGTGTGATTGTGTGATTCTGTGATTCTGTGATTGTGTGATTCTGTGATTCTGCGATTCAGCGATTGTGTGATTGTGTGATTGTGTGATTGTGTGATTGTGTGATTGTGTGATTGTGTGATTGTGTGATTGTGTGATTGTGTGATTGTGTGATGGTGTGATTGTGTTATTGTGTGTTTGTGTGATTGTGTGATTGTGTGATTGTGTGATTGTGTGATTGTGTGATTGTGTGATTGTGTGATTGTGTGATTGTGTGATTGTGTGATTGTGTGATTGTGTGATTGTGTGATTGTGTGATTGTGTGATTGTGTGATTGTGTGATTGTGTGATTGTGTGATTGTGTGATTGTGTGATTGTGTGATTGTGTGATTGTGTGATTGTGTGATTGTGTGATTGTTTGATTGTGTGATTGTGTGATTGTGTGATTGTGTGATTGTGTGATTGTGTGATTGTGTGATTGTGTGATTGTGTGATTGTGTGATTGTGTGATTGTGTGATTGTGTGATTGTGTGATTGTGTGATTGTGTGATTGTGTGATTGTGTGATTCTGCGATTCAGAGATTCTGCGATTCTGCGATTCAGCGATTCTGCGATTCGGCGATTCTGCGATTCCGCGATTCTGCGATTTTGCGATTCTGCGATTCTGCGTTTCTGCGATTGCGGGATTGTGGGATTGTGTGATTGTGTGATTGTGTGATTGTGTGATTGTGTGATTGTGTGATTGTGTGATTGTGTGATTGTGTGATTGTGTGGTTGTGTGATTGTGTGATTTTGTGATTGTGCGATTGTGTGATTGTGTCGTAGTGTGATTTTGCGATTCTGCGATTCTGCGATTCTGCGATTCCGCGATACTGCGATTATGCGATTCTGCGATGCTGCGTTTCTGCGATTGTGGGATTGTGTGATTGTGTGATTGTGTGATTGTGTAATTGCGTGATTGTGTGATTGTGTGGTTGTGTGATTGTGTGATTTTGTGATTGTGCGATTGTGTGATTGTGTGATTGTGTGATTGTGTGATTGTGTGATTGTGTGATTGTGTGATTGTGTGATTGAGTGATTGTGTGATTGTGTGATTGTGTGATTGTGTGATTGTGTGATTGTGTGATTGTGTGATTGTGTGATTGTGTGATTGTGTGATTGTGTGATTGTGTGATTTTGTGATTGTGCGATTGTGTGCTTGTGTGATTGTGTCGTAGTGTGATTCTGCGATTCCGCGATTCTACGATTTTGCGATTCTGCGATTCTGCGTTTCTGCGATTGTGGGATTGTGGGATTGTGTGATTGTGTGATTGTGTGATTGTGTGATTGTGTGATTGTGTGATTGTGTGATTGTGTGATTGTGTGATTGTGTGATTGTGTGATTGTGTGATTGTGTGATTGTGTGATTGTGTGATTGTGTGGTTGTGTGATTGTGTGATTTTGTGATTGTGCGATTGTGTGCTTGTGTGATTGTGTCGTAGTGTGATTCTGCGATTCCGCGATTCTGCGATTATGCGTTTCTGCGAATCTTGGATTGTGTGATTGTGTGATTTTGTGATTCTGTGATACTGTGATTCTGCGATTCTGCGATTCTGCGATTCTGCGATTATGCGATTCAGCGTCTCTTGGATTGTGTGATTGTGTGATTGTGTGATTCTGTGATTGTGTGATTGTGTGATTGTGTGATTGTGTGATTGTGCGATTGTGTGCTTGTGTGATTGTGTCGTAGTGTGATTCTGCGATTCTGCGATTCTGCGATTCTGCGATTATGCGTTTCTGCGATTCTCGGATTGTGTGATTGTGTGATTGTGTGATTCTGGGATTCTGTGATTCTGTGATTCTGTGATTCTGCGATTGTGTGATTGTGTGATTGTGTGATTGTGTGATTGTGTGATTGTGTGATTGTGTGATTGTGTGATTGTGTGATTGTGTGATTGTGTGATTGTGTGATTGTGTGATTGTGTGATTGTGTGATTGTGTGATTGTGTGAGTGTGTGATTGTGACATTGTGTGATTCTGCGATTCTGCGATTCTGCGATTCTGCGTTTCTGCGATTGTGGGATTGTGTGATTGTGTGATTGTGTGATTGTGTCATTGTGTCATTGTGTCATTGTGCGATTATGTGATTCTGTGATTTTGTGGTTGTGTGATAGTGTGATGGTGTGTTTGTATGATTGTGTGATTGTGTGATTGTGTGTTTGTGTGATTGTGTGATTGTGTGATTCTGCGATTCCGCGATTCTGCGATTATGCGATTCAGCGATTCTTGGATTGTGTGATTGTGTGATTGTGTGATTGTGTGATTCTGTGATTCTGTAATTGTGTGATTCTGTGATTCAGCGATTCTTGGATTGTGTGATTGTGTGATTGTGTGATTCTGTGATTCTGCGATTCTGCGATTGTGTGATTGTGTGATTGTGTGATTGTGTGATTGTGTGATTGTGTGATTGTGTGATTGTGTGATTGTGTGATTGTGTGATTGTGTGATTGTGTGATTGTGTGATTGTGTGATTGTGTGAGTGTGTGATTGTGACATTGTGTGATTCTGCGATTCTGCGATTCTGCGATTCTGCGTTTCTGCGATTGTGGGATTGTGTGATTGTGTGATTGTGTGATTGTGTCATTGTGTCATTGTGTCATTGTGCGATTATGTGATTCTGTGATTTTGTGGTTGTGTGATAGTGTGATGGTGTGTTTGTATGATTGTGTGATTGTGTGATTGTGTGTTTGTGTGATTGTGTGATTGTGTGATTCTGCGATTCCGCGATTCTGCGATTATGCGTTTCTGCGAATCTTGGATTGTGTGATTGTGTGATTTTGTGATTCTGTGATTCTGTGATTCTGCGATTCTGCGATACTGCGATTCTGCGATTCTGCGATTATGCGATTCAGCGATTCTTGGATTGTGTGATTGTGTGATTGTGTGATTGTGTGATTCTGTGATTCTGTAATTGTGTGATTCTGTGATTCAGCGATTCTTGGATTGTGTGATTGTGTGATTGTGTGATTCTGTGATTGTGTGATTCTGTGATTCTGCGATTCTGCGATTGTGTGATTGTGTGATTGTGTGATTGTGTGATTGTGTGATTGTGTGATTGTGTGATGGTGTGATTGTGTTATTGTGTGATTGTGTGATTCTGTGATTCTGTGATTGTGTGATTCTGTGATTCTGCGATTCAGCGATTGTGTGGTTGTGTGATTGTGTGATTTTGTGATTGTGCGATTGTGTGCTTGTGTGATTGTGTCGTAGTGTGATTCTGCGATTCTGCGATTCTGCGATTATGCGTTTCTGCGAATCTTGGATTGTGTGATTGTGTGATTTTGTGATTCTGTGATTCTGTGATTCTGCGATTCTGCGATTCTGCGATTCTGCGATTCTGCGATTATGCGATTCAGCGATTCTTGGATTGTGTGATTGTGTGATTGTGTGATTGTGTGATTGTGTGATTGTGTGATTGTGTGATTGTGTGATTGTGTGATTGTGTGATTCTGCGATTCAGAGATTCTGCGATTCTGCGATTCAGCGATTCTGCGATTCGGCGATTCTGCGATTCCGCGATTCTGCGATTTTGCGATTCTGCGATTCTGCGTTTCTGCGATTGCGGGATTGTGGGATTGTGTGATTGTGTGATTGTGTGATTGTGTGATTGTGTGATTGTGTGGTTGTGTGATTGTGTGATTTTGTGATTGTGCGATTGTGTGATTGTGTCGTAGTGTGATTTTGCGATTCTGCGATTCTGCGATTCTGCGATTCCGCGATACTGCGATTATGCGATTTTGCGATGCTGCGTTTCTGCGATTGTGGGATTGTGTGATTGTGTGATTGTGTGATTGTGTGATTGCGTGATTGTGTGATTGTGTGGTTGTGTGATTGTGTGATTTTGTGATTGTGCGATTGTGTGATTGTGTGATTGTGTGATTGTGTGATTGTGTGATTGTGTGATTGTGTGATTGAGTGATTGTGTGATTGTGTGATTGTGTGATTGTGTGATTGTGTGATTGTGTGATTGTGTGATTGTGTGATTTTGTGATTGTGCGATTGTGTGCTTGTGTGATTGTGTCGTAGTGTGATTCTGCGATTCCGCGATTCTACGATTTTGCGATTCTGCGATTCTGCGCTCCTGCGATTGTGGGATTGTGGGATTGTGTGATTGTGTGATTGTGTGATTGTGTGATTGTGTGATTGTGTGATTGTGTGATTGTGTGATTGTGTGATTGTGTGATTGTGTGATTGTGTGATTGTGTGATTGTGTGATTGTGTGATTGTGTGGTTGTGTGATTGTGTGATTTTGTGATTGTGCGATTGTGTGCTTGTGTGATTGTGTCGTAGTGTGATTCTGCGATTCCGCGATTCTGCGATTATGCGCTTCTGCGAATCTTGGATTGTGTGATTGTGTGATTTTGTGATTCTGTGATACTGTGATTCTGCGATTCTGCGATTCTGCGATTCTGCGATTATGCGATTCAGCGTCTCTTGGATTGTGTGATTGTGTGATTGTGTGATTCTGTGATTCTGTGATTGTGTGATTCTGTGATTCAGCGATTCTTGGATTGTGTGATTGTGTGATTGTGTGATTCTGTGATTCTGTGATTGTGTGATTCTGTGATTCTGCGATTCTGCGATTGTGTGATTGTGTGATTGTGTGATTGTGTGATTGTGTGATTGGGTGATTGTGTGATTGTGTGATTGTGTGATGGTGTGATGGTGTTATTGTGTGATTGTGTGATTGTGTGATTGTGTGATTGTGTGATTGTGTGATTGTGTGATTGTGTGATTGTGTGATTGTGTGATTGTGTGATTGTGTGGTTGTGTGATTGTGTGATTTTGTGATTGTGCGATTGTGTGCTTGTGTGATTGTGTCGTAGTGTGATTCTGCGATTCCGCGATTCTGCGATTATGCGTTTCTGCGAATCTTGGATTGTGTGATTGTGTGATTTTGTGATTCTGTGATACTGTGATTCTGCGATTCTGCGATTCTGCGATTCTGCGATTATGCGATTCAGCGTCTCTTGGATTGTGTGATTGTGTGATTGTGTGATTCTGTGATTCTGTGATTGTGTGATTCTGTGATTCAGCGATTCTTGGATTGTGTGATTGTGTGATTGTGTGATTCTGTGATTCTGTGATTGTGTGATTCTGTGATTCTGTGATTCTGCGATTGTGTGATTGTGTGATTGTGTGATTGTGTGATTGTGTGATTGGGTGATTGTGTGATTGTGTGATTGTGTGATGGTGTGATGGTGTTATTGTGTGATTGTGTGATTGTGTGATTGTGTGATTGTGTGATTGTGTGATTGTGTGATTGTGTGATTGTGTGATTGTGTGATGGTGTGATTGTGTTATTGTGTGATTGTGTGATTCTGTGATTCTGTGATTGTGTGATTCTGTGATTCTGCGATTCAGCGATTGTGTGATTGTGTGATTGTGTGATTGTGTGATTGTGTGATGGTGTGATTGTGTTATTGTGTGATTGTGTGATTGTGTGATTGTGTGATTGTGTGATTGTGTGATTGTGTGATTGTGTGATTGTGTGATTGTGTGATTGTGTGATGGTGTGATTGTGTTATTGTGTGATTGTGTGATTGTGTGATTGTGTGATTGTGTGATTGTGTGATTGTGTGATTGTGTGATTGTGTGATTGCGTGATTGCGTGATTGCGTGATTGTGTGATTGTGTGATTGTGTGATTGTGTGATTGTGTGATTGTGTGATTGTGTGATTGTGTGATTGTGTGATTGTGTGATTGTGTGATTGTGTGATTGTGTGATTGTGTGATTGTGTGATTGTGTGATTCTGCGATTCAGAGATTCTGCGATTCTGCGATTCAGCGATTCTGCGATTCGGCGATTCTGCGATTCCGCGATTCTGCGATTTTGCGATTCTGCGATTCTGCGTTTCTGCGATTGTGGGATTGTGGGATTGTGTGATTGTGTGATTGTGTGATTGTGTGATTGTGTGATTGTGTGATTGTGTGATTGTGTGGTTGTGTGATTGTGTGATTTTGTGATTTTGTGATTGTGCGATTGTGTGATTGTGTCGTAGTGTGATTTTGCGATTCTGCGATTCTGCGATTCTGCGATTCCGCGATACTGCGATTTTGCGATTCTGCGATGCTGCGTTTCTGCGATTGTGGGATTGTGTGATTGTGTGATTGTGTGATTGTGTTTGATGTGTGATTGCGTGATTGTGTGATTGTGTGGTTGTGTGATTGTGTGATTTTGTGATTGTGCGATTGTGTGATTGTGTGATTGTGTGATTGTGTGATTGTGTGATTGTGTGATTGAGTGATTGTGTGATTGTGTGATTGTGTGATTGTGTGATTGTGTGATTGTGTGATTGTGTGATTGTGTGATTGTGTGATTGTGTGATTGTGTGATTGTGTGATTGTGTGATTGTGTGATTGTGTGATTGTGTGATTGTGTGATTGTGTGATTGTGTGATTGTGTGATTGTGTGATTGTGCGATTGTGTGCTTGTGTGATTGTGTCGTAGTGTGATTCTGCGATTCTGCGATTCTGCGATTCTGCGATTCTGCGATTATGCGTTTCTGCGATTCTCGGATTGTGTGATTGTGTGATTGTGTGATTCTGGGATTCTGTGATTCTGTGATTCTGTGATTCTGTGATTCTGTGATTCTGTGATTCTGTGATTCTGTGATTCTGAGATTCTGTGATTCTGTGATTCTGCGATTCTGCGATTGTGTGATTGTGTGATTGTGTGATTGTGTGATTGTGTGATTGTGTGATTGTGTGATTGTGTGATTGTGTGATTGTGTGATTGTGTGATTGTGTGATTGTGTGATTGTGTGATTGTGTGATTGTGTGATTGTGTGATTGTGTGATTGTGTGATTGTGTGATTGTGTGATTGTGTGATTGTGTGATTGTGTGATTGTGTGATTGTGTGATTGTGTGAGTGTGTGATTGTGTCATTGTGTGATTCTGCGATTCTGCGATTCTGCGATTCTGCGTTTCTGCGATTGTGGGATTGCGTGATTGTGTGATTGTGTGATTGTGTGATTGTGTCATTGTGTCATTGTGTCATTGTGCGATTATGTGATTCTGTGATTTTGTGGTTGTGTGATAGTGTGATTGTGTGTTTGTATGATTGTGTGATTGTGTGATTGTGTGTTTGTGTGATTGTGTGATTGTGTGATTCTGCGATTCTGCGGTTATGCGGTTCTGCGATTGTGGGATTGTGTGATTGTGTGATTGTGTGATTGTGTGATTGTGTGATTGTGTGATTGTGTGATTGTGTGATTGTGTGATTGTGTGATTGTGTGATTGTGTGATTGTGTGATTGTGTGATTGTGTGATTGTGTCATTGTGCCATTGTGTCATTGTGCGATTATGTGATTCTGTGATTTTGTGGTTGTGTGATAGTGTGATTGTGTGTTTGTGTGATTGTGTGATTGTGTGTTTGTGTGATTGTGTGATTGTGTGATTCTGCGATTCTGCGGTTATGCGGTTCTGCGATTCTGCGAATCTGCGCTTCTGCGACTGTGTGATTGTGTGATTGTGTGATTGTGCCATTGTGTAATTCTGCGATTCTGCGATTCGGCGATTCTGCGATTCTGCGATTCTGCGATTGTGGGATTGTGGGATTGTGGGACTGTGTGATTGTGTGATTGTGTGATTGTGTGATTGTGTGATTTTGTGATTTGGCGATTGTGTTCTTGTGTGATTGTGTCGTAGTGTGATTCTGCGAATCCGCGATTCTGCGATTTTGCGATTCTGCGATTCTGCGTTTCTGCGATTGTGGGATTGTGCGATTGTGTGATTGTGTGATTGTGTGATTGTGTGATTGTGTGATTGTGTGGTTGTGTGATTGTGTGATTTTGTGATTGTGCGATTGTGTGCTTGTGTGATTGTGTCGTAGTGTGATTCTGCGATTCTGCGATTCTGCGATTATGCGTTTCTGCGAATCTTGGATTGTGTGATTGTGTGATTGTGTGATTGTGTGATTGTGTGATTGTGTGATTGTGTGATTGTGTGATTGTGTGATTGTGTGATTGTGTGATTGTGTGATTCTGCGATTCAGAGATTCTGCGATTCTGCGATTCAGCGATTCTGCGATTCTGCGATTCTGCGTTTCTGCGATTGTGGGATTGTGTGATTGTGTGATTGTGTGATTGTGTGATTGTGTCATTGTGCCATTGTGTCATTGTGCGATTATGTGATTCTGTGATTTTGTGGTTGTGCGATAGTGTGATTGTGTGTTTGTGTGATTGTGTGATTGTGTGTTTGTGTGATTGTGTGATTGTGTGATTCTGCGATTCTGCGGTTATGCGGTTCTGCGATTCTGCGAATCTGCGCTTCTGCGACTGTGTGATTGTGTGATTGTGTGATTGTGCCATTGTGTGATTCTGCGATTCTGCGATTCGGCGATTCTGCGATTCTGCGATTCTGCGATTGTGGGATTGTGGGATTGTGGGACTGTGTGATTGTGTGATTGTGTGATTGTGTGATTTTGTGATTTGGCGATTGTGTTCTTGTGTGATTGTGTCGTAGTGTGATTCTGCGAATCCGCGATTCTGCGATTTTGCGATTCTGCGATTCTGCGTTTCTGCGATTGTGGGATTGTGCGATTGTGTGATTGTGTGATTGTGTGATTGTGTGATTGTGTGATTGTGTGATTGTGTGATTGTGTGATTGTGTGATTGTGTGATTGTGTGATTGTGTGATTGTGTGATTGTGTGATTTTGTGATTGTGCGATTGTGTGCTTGTGTGATTGTGTCGTAGTGTGATTCTGCGATTCTGCGATTCTGCGATTATGCGTTTCTGCGAATCTTGGATTGTGTGATTGTGTGATTTTGTGATTCTGTGATTCTGTGATTCTGTGATTCTGTGATTCTGCGATTCTGCGATTCTGCGATTCTGCGATTCTGCGATTCTGCGATTCTGCGATTCTGCGATTATGCGATTCAGCGATTCTTGGATTGTGTGATTGTGTGATTGTGTGATTCTGTGATTCTGTGATTGTGTGATTCTCTGATTCTGCGATTCAGCGATTGTGTGATTGTGTGATTGTGTGATTGTGTGATTGTGTGGTTGTGTGATTGTGTGATTGTGTGATGGTGTGATTGTGTTATTGTGTGTTTGTGTGATTGTGTGATTGTGTGATTGTGTGATTGTGTGATTGTGTGATTGTGTGATTGTGTGATTGTGTGATTGTGTGATTGTGTGATTCTGCGATTCAGAGATTCTGCGATTCTGCGATTCAGCGATTCTGCGATTTTGCGATTCTGCGATTCTGCGTTTCTGCGATTGCGGGATTGTGGGATTGTGTGATTGTGTGATTGTGTGATTGTGTGATTGTGTGATTGTGTGATTGTGTGATTGTGTGGTTGTGTGATTGTGTGATTTTGTGATTGTGCGATTGTGTGATTGTGTCGTAGTGTGATTTTGCGATTCTGCGATTCTGCGATTCTGCGATTCCGCGATACTGCGATTATGCGATTCTGCGATGCTGCGTTTCTGCGATTGTGGGATTGTGTGATTGTGTGATTGTGTGATTGCGTGATTGTGTGATTGTGTGGTTGTGTGATTGTGTGATTTTGTGATTGTGCGATTGTGTGATTGTGTGATTGTGTGATTGTGTGATTGTGTGATTGTGTGATTGTGTGATTGTGTGATTGAGTGATTGTGTGATTGTGTGATTGTGTGATTGTGTGATTGTGTGATTGTGTGATTGTGTGATTGTGTGATTGTGTGATTTTGTGATTGTGCGATTGTGTGCTTGTGTGATTGTGTCGTAGTGTGATTCTGCGATTCCGCGATTCTACGATTTTGCGATTCTGCGATTCTGCGTTTCTGCGATTGTGGGATTGTGGGATTGTGTGATTGTGTGATTGTGTGATTGTGTGATTGTGTGATTGTGTGATTGTGTGATTGTGTGATTGTGTGATTGTGTGATTGTGTGATTGTGTGATTGTGTGATTGTGTGGTTGTGTGATTGTGTGATTTTGTGATTGTGCGATTGTGTGCTTGTGTGATTGTGTCGTAGTGTGATTCTGCGATTCCGCGATTCTGCGATTATGCGTTTCTGCGAATCTTGGATTGTGTGATTGTGTGATTTTGTGATTCTGTGATACTGTGATTCTGCGATTCTGCGATTCTGCGATTCTGCGATTATGCGATTCAGCGTCTCTTGGATTGTGTGATTGTGTGATTGTGTGATTCTGTGATTGTGTGATTGTGTGATTGTGTGATTGTGTGATTGTGCGATTGTGTGATTGTGTGATTGTGTCATTGTGTCATTGTGTCATTGTGCGATTATGTGATTCTGTGATTTTGTGGTTGTGTGATAGTGTGATGGTGTGTTTGTATGATTGTGTGATTGTGTGATTGTGTGTTTGTGTGATTGTGTGATTGTGTGATTCTGCGATTCTGCGGTTATGCGGTTCTGCGATTGTGGGATTGTGTGATTGTGTGATTGTGTGATTGTGTGATTGTGTGATTGTGTGATTGTGTGATTGTGTGATTGTGTGATTGTGTGATTGTGTGATTGTGTGATTGTGTGATTGTGTGATTGTGTGATTGTGTGATTGTTTGATTGTGTGATTGTGTGATTGTGTGATTGTGTGATTGTGTGATTGTGTGATTGTGTGATTGTGTGATTGTGTGATTGTGTGATTGTGTGATTGTGTGATTGTGTGATTGTGTGATTGTGTGATTCTGCGATTCAGAGATTCTGCGATTCTGCGATTCAGCGATTCTGCGATTCGGCGATTCTGCGATTCCGCGATTCTGCGATTTTGCGATTCTGCGATTCTGCGTTTCTGCGATTGCGGGATTGTGGGATTGTGTGATTGTGTGATTGTGTAATTGTGTGATTGTGTGATTGTGTGATTGTGTGGTTGTGTGATTGTGTGATTTTGTGATTGTGCGATTGTGTGATTGTGTCGTAGTGTGATTTTGCGATTCTGCGATTCTGCGCTCCTGCGATTGTGGGATTGTGGGATTGTGTGATTGTGTGATTGTGTGATTGTGTGATTGTGTGATTGTGTGATTGTGTGATTGTGTGATTGTGTGATTGTGTGATTGTGTGATTGTGTGATTGTGTGGTTGTGTGATTGTGTGATTTTGTGATTGTGCGATTGTGTGCTTGTGTGATTGTGTCGTAGTGTGATTCTGCGATTCCGCGATTCTGCGATTATGCGTTTCTGCGAATCTTGGATTGTGTGATTGTGTGATTTTGTGATTCTGTGATACTGTGATTCTGCGATTCTGCGATTCTGCGATTCTGCGATTATGCGATTCAGCGTCTCTTGGATTGTGTGATTGTGTGATTGTGTGATTCTGTGATTCTGTGATTGTGTGATTCTGTGATTCAGCGATTCTTGGATTGTGTGATTGTGTGATTGTGTGATTCTGTGATTCTGTGATTGTGTGATTCTGTGATTCTGCGATTCTGCGATTGTGTGATTGTGTGATTGTGTGATTGTGTGATTGGGTGATTGTGTGATTGTGTGATTGTGTGATGGTGTGATGGTGTTATTGTGTGATTGTGTGATTGTGTGATTGTGTGATTGTGTGATTGTGTGATTGTGTGATTGTGTGATTGTGTGATTGTGTGATTGTGTGATGGTGTGATTGCGTTATTGTGTGATTGTGTGATTGTGTGATTGTGTGATTGTGTGATTGTGTGATTGTGTGATTGTGTGATTGTGTGATTGTGTGATTGTGTGATTGTGTGATTGTGTGATTGTGTGATTGTGCGATTGTGTGCTTGTGTGATTGTGTCGTAGTGTGATTCTGCGATTCTGCGATTCTGCGATTCTGCGATTATGCGTTTCTGCGATTCTCGGATTGTGTGATTGTGTGATTGTGTGATTCTGGGATTCTGTGATTCTGTGATTCTGTGATTCTGTGATTCTGTGATTCTGTGATTCTGTGATTCTGTGATTCCGTGATTCTGTGATTCTGTGATTCTGTGATTCTGTGATTCTGTGATTCTGTGATTCTGTGATTCTGTGATTCTGCGATTCTGCGATTGTGTGATTGTGTGATTGTGTGATTGTGTGATTGTGTGATTGTGTGATTGTGTGATTGTGTGATTGTGTGATTGTGTGATTGTGTGATTGTGTGATTGTGTGATTGTGTGATTGTGTGATTGTGTGATTGTGTGAGTGTGTGATTGTGACATTGTGTGATTCTGCGATTCTGCGATTCTGCGATTCTGCGTTTCTGCGATTGTGGGATTGTGTGATTGTGTGATTGTGTCATTGTGTCATTGTGTCATTGTGTCATTGTGCGATTATGTGATTCTGTGATTTTGTGGTTGTGTGATAGTGTGATGGTGTGTTTGTATGATTGTGTGATTGTGTGATTGTGTGTTTGTGTGATTGTGTGATTGTGTGATTCTGCGATTCTGCGGTTATGCGGTTCTGCGATTGTGGGATTGTGTGATTGTGTGATTGTGTGATTGTGTGATTGTGTGATTGTGTGATTGTGTGATTGTGTGATTGTGTGATTGTGTGATTGTGTGATTGTGTGATTGTGTGATTGTGTGATTGTGTGGTTGTGTGATTGTGTGATTTTGTGATTGTGCGATTGTGTGCTTGTGTGATTGTGTCGTAGTGTGATTCTGCGATTCCGCGATTCTGCGATTATGCGTTTCTGCGAATCTTGGATTGTGTGATTGTGTGATTTTGTGATTCTGTGATTCTGTGATTCTGCGATTCTGCGATTCTGCGATTCTGCGATTCTGCGATTCTGCGATTATGCGATTCAGCGATTCTTGGATTGTGTGATTGTGTGATTGTGTGATTGTGTGATTCTGTGATTCTGTAATTGTGTGATTCTGTGATTCAGCGATTCTTGGATTGTGTGATTGTGTGATTGTGTGATTCTGTGATTGTGTGATTCTGTGATTCTGCGATTCTGCGATTGTGTGATTGTGTGATTGTGTGATTGTGTGATTGTGTGATTGTGTGATTGTGTGATTGTGTGATTGTGTGATTGTGTGATGGTGTGATTGTGTTATTGTGTGATTGTGTGATTCTGTGATTCTGTGATTGTGTGATTCTGTGATTGTGTGATGGTGTGATTGTGTTATTGTGTGATTGTGTGATTGTGTGATTGTGTGATTGTGTGATTGTGTGATTGCGTGATTGCGTGATTGTGTGATTGTGTGATTGTGTGATTGTGTGATTGTGTGATTGTGTGATTGTGTGATTGTGTGATTGTGTGATTGTGTGATTGTGTGATTGTGTGATTCTGCGATTCAGAGATTCTGCGATTTTGCGATTCAGCGATTCTGCGATTCGGCGATTCTGCGATTCGGCGATTCTGCGATTCCGCGATTCTGCGATTTTGCGATTCTGCGATTCTGCGTTTCTGCGATTGTGGGATTGTGGGATTGTGTGATTGTGTGATTGTGTGATTGTGTGATTGTGTGATTGTGTGGTTGTGTGATTGTGTGATTTTGTGATTTTGTGATTGTGCGATTGTGTGATTGTGTCGTAGTGTGATTTTGCGATTCTGCGATTCTGCGATTCTGCGATTCCGCGATACTGCGATTTTGCGATTCTGCGATGCTGCGTTTCTGCGATTGTGGGATTGTGTGATTGTGTGATTGTGTGATTGTGTTTGATGTGTGATTGCGTGATTGTGTGATTGTGTGGTTGTGTGATTGTGTGATTTTGTGATTGTGCGATTGTGTGATTGTGTGATTGTGTGATTGTGTGATTGTGTGATTGTGTGATTGAGTGATTGTGTGATTTTGTGATTGTGTGATTGTGTGATTGTGTGATTGTGTGATTGTGTGATTGTGTGATTGTGTGATTGTGTGATTGTGTGATTGTGTGATTGTGTGATTGTGTGATTGTGTGATTGTGTGATTGTGTGATTGTGTGATTGTGCGATTGTGTGCTTGTGTGATTGTGTCGTAGTGTGATTCTGCGATTCTGCGATTCTGCGATTCTGCGATTCTGCGATTATGCGTTTCTGCGATTCTCGGATTGTGTGATTGTGTGATTGTGTGATTCTGGGATTCTGTGATTCTGTGATTCTGTGATTCTGTGATTCTGTGATTCTGTGATTCTGTGATTCTGTGATTCTGTGATTCTGTGATTCTGCGATTCTGCGATTGTGTGATTGTGTGATTGTGTGATTGTGTGATTGTGTGATTGTGTGATTGTGTGATTGTGTGATTGTGTGATTGTGTGATTGTGTGATTGTGTGATTGTGTGATTGTGTGATTGTGTGATTGTGTGATTGTGTGATTGTGTGATTGTGTGATTGTGTGATTGTGTGAGTGTGTGATTGTGTCATTGTGTGATTCTGCGATTCTGCGATTCTGCGATTCTGCGTTTCTGCGATTGTGGGATTGCGTGATTGTGTGATTGTGTGATTGTGTGATTGTGTCATTGTGTCATTGTGTCATTGTGCGATTATGTGATCCTGTGATTTTGTGGTTGTGTGATAGTGTGATTGTGTGTTTGTATGATTGTGTGATTGTGTGATTGTGTGTTTGTGTGATTGTGTGATTGTGTGATTCTGCGATTCTGCGGTTATGCGGTTCTGCGATTGTGGGATTGTGTGATTGTGTGATTGTGTGATTGTGTGATTGTGTGATTGTGTGATTGTGTGATTGTGTGATTGTGTGATTGTGTGATTGTGTGATTGTGTGATTGTGTGGTTGTGTGATTGTGTGATTTTGTGATTGTGCGATTGTGTGCTTGTGTGATTGTGTCGTAGTGTGATTCTGCGATTCCGCGATTCTGCGATTATGCGTTTCTGCGAATCTTGGATTGTGTGATTGTGCGATTGTGTGATTGTGTGATTGTGTGATTGCGTGATTGTGTGATTGTGTGATTGTGTGATTGTGTGATTGTGTGATTGTGTGATTGTGTGATTGTGTGATTGTGTGATTGTGTGATTGTGTGATTGTGTGATTGTGTGATTGTGTGATTGTGTGATTGTGTGATTGTGTGATTGTGTGATTGTGTGATTGTGTGATTGTGTGATTGTGTGATTGTGTGATGGTGTGATTGTGTTATTGTGTGATTGTGTGATTGTGTGATTGTGTGATTGTGTGATTGTGTGATTGTGTGATTGTGTGATTGTGTGATTGTGTGATTGTGTGATTGTGTGATTGTGTGATTGTGTGATTGTGTGATTGTGTGATTGTGTGTTTGTGTGATTGTGTGATTGTGTGATTCTGCGATTCTGCGGTTATGCGGTTCTGCGATTCTGCGAATCTGCGCTTCTGCGACTGTGTGATTGTGTGATTGTGTGATTGTGCCATTGTGTGATTCTGCGATTCTGCGATTCGGCGATTCTGCGATTCTGCGATTCTGCGATTGTGGGATTGTGGGATTGTGGGACTGTGTGATTGTGTGATTGTGTGATTGTGTGATTGTGTGATTGTGTGATTGTGTGATTGTGTGATTGTGTGATTGTGTGATTGTGTGATTGTGTGATTGTGTGATTGTGTGGTTGTGTGATTGTGTGATTTTGTGATTGTGTGATTGTGTGCTTGTGTGATTGTGTCGTAGTGTGATTCTGCGATTCTGCGATTCTGCGATTATGCGTTTCTGCGAATCTTGGATTGTGTGATTGTGTGATTGTGTGATTCTGTGATTCTGTGATTGTGTGATTCTGTGATTCTGCGATTCAGCGATTGTGTGATTGTGTGATTGTGTGATTGTGTGATTGTGCGATTGTGTGATGGTGTGATTGTGTTATTGTGTGATTGTGTGATTGTGTGATTGTGTGATTGCGTGATTGCGTGATTGTGTGATTGTGTGATTGTGTGATTGTGTGATTGTGTGATTGTGTGATTGTGTGATTGTGTGATTGTGTGATTGTGTGATTGTGTGATTGTGTGATTGTGTGATTGTGTGATTGTGTGATTGTGTGATTGTGTGATTGTGTGATTGTGTGATTGTGTGATTGTGTGATTGTGTGATTCTGCGATTCAGAGATTCTGCGATTCTGCGATTCAGCGATTCTGCGATTCTGCGATTCTGCGTTTCTGCGATTGTGGGATTGTGTGATTGTGTGATTGTGTGATTGTGTGATTGTGTCATTGTGCCATTGTGTCATTGTGCGATTATGTGATTCTGTGATTTTGTGGTTGTGTGATAGTGTGATTGTGTGTTTGTGTGATTGTGTGATTGTGTGATTGTGTGTTTGTGTGATTGTGTGATTGTGTGATTCTGCGATTCTGCGGTTATGCGGTTCTGCGATTCTGCGAATCTGCGCTTCTGCGACTGTGTGATTGTGTGATTGTGTGATTGTGCCATTGTGTGATTCTGCGATTCTGCGATTCGGCGATTCTGCGATTCTGCGATTGTGGGATTGTGGGATTGTGGGACTGTGTGATTGTGTGATTGTGTGATTGTGTGATTTTGTGATTTGGCGATTGTGTTCTTGTGTGATTGTGTCGTAGTGTGATTCTGCGAATCCGCGATTCTGCGATTTTGCGATTCTGCGATTCTGCGTTTCTGCGATTGTGGGATTGTGCGATTGTGTGATTGTGTGATTGTGTGATTGTGTGATTGTGTGATTGTGTGATTGTGTGATTGTGTGATTGTGTGATTGTGTGATTGTGTGATTGTGTGATTGTGTGATTGTGTGATTTTGTGATTGTGCGATTGTGTGCTTGTGTGATTGTGTCGTAGTGTGATTCTGCGATTCTGCGATTCTGCGATTATGCGTTTCTGCGATTCTGCGTTTCTGCGATTGTGGGATTGTGTGATTGTGTGATTTTGTGATTCTGTGATTCTGTGATTCTGTGATTCTGTGATTCTGCGATTCTGCGATTCTGCGATTCTGCGATTATGCGATTCAGCGATTCTTGGATTGTGTGATTGTGTGATTGTGTGATTCTGTGATTCTGTGATTGTGTGATTCTGTGATTCTGCGATTCAGCGATTGTGTGATTGTGTGATTGTGTGATTGTGTGATGGTGTGATTGTGTTATTGTGTGATTGTGTGATTGTGTGATTGTGTGATTGCGTGATTGTGTGATTGTGTGATTGTGTGATTGTGTGATTGTGTGATTGTGTGATTGTGTGATTGTGTGATTGTGTAATTGTGTGATTGTGTGATTGTGTGATTGTGTGATTGTGTGATTGTGTGATTGTGTGATTGTGTGATTGTGTGATTGTGTAATTGTGTGATTGTGTGATTGTGTGATTGTGTGATTGTGTGATTGTGTGATTCTGCGATTCAGAGATTCTGCGATTCTGCGATTCAGCGATTCTGCGATTCGGCGATTCTGCGATTCCGCGATTCTGCGATTTTGCGATTCTGCGATTCTGCGTTTCTGCGATTGTGGGATTGTGGGATTGTGTGATTGTGTGATTGTGTGATTGTGTGATTGTGTGATTGTGTGATTGTGTGGTTGTGTGATTGTGTGATTTTGTGATTTTGTGATTGTGCGATTGTGTGATTGTGTCGTAGTGTGATTTTGCGATTCTGCGATTCTGCGATTCTGCGATTCCGCGATACTGCGATTTTGCGATTCTGCGATGCTGCGTTGATGCGATTGTGGGATTGTGTGATTGTGTGATTGTGTGATTGTGTGATTGTGTGATTGTGTTTGATGTGTGATTGCGTGATTGTGTGATTGTGTGGTTGTGTGATTGTGTGATTTTGTGATTGTGCGATTGTGTGATTGTGTGATTGTGTGATTGTGTGATTGTGTGATTGTGTGATTGTGTGATTGAGTGATTGTGTGATTGTGTGATTGTGTGATTGTGTGATTGTGTGATTGTGTGATTGTGTGATTGTGTGATTGTGTGATAGTGTGATTGTGTGATTGTGTGATTGTGTGATTGTGTGATTGTGTGATTGTGTGATTGTGTGATTGTGCGATTGTGTGCTTGTGTGATTGTGTCGTAGTGTGATTCTGCGATTCTGCGATTCTGCGATTCTGCGATTCTGCGATTATGCGTTTCTGCGATTCTCGGATTGTGTGATTGTGTGATTGTGTGATTCTGGGATTCTGTGATTCTGTGATTCTGTGATTCTGTGATTCTGTGATTCTGTGATTCTGTGATTCTGTGATTCTGTGATTCTGTGATTCTGCGATTCTGCGATTGTGTGATTGTGTGATTGTGTGATTGTGTGATTGTGTGATTGTGTGATTGTGTGATTGTGTGATTGTGTGATTGTGTGATTGTGTGATTGTGTGATTGTGTGATTGTGTGATTGTGTGATTGTGTGATTGTGTGATTGTGTGAGTGTGTGATTGTGTCATTGTGTGATTCTGCGATTCTGCGATTCTGCGATTCTGCGTTTCTGCGATTGTGGGATTGCGTGATTGTGTGATTGTGTGATTGTGTGATTGTGTCATTGTGTCATTGTGTCATTGTGCGATTATGTGATTCTGTGATTTTGTGGTTGTGTGATAGTGTGATTGTGTGTTTGTATGATTGTGTGATTGTGTGATTGTGTGTTTGTGTGATTGTGTGATTGTGTGATTCTGCGATTCTGCGGTTATGCGGTTCTGCGATTGTGGGATTGTGTGATTGTGTGATTGTGTGATTGTGTGATTGTGTGATTGTGTGATTGTGTGATTGTGTGATTGTGTGATTGTGTGATTGTGTGATTGTGTGATTGTGTGATTGTGTGATTGTGTGATTGTGTGATTGTGTGGTTGTGTGATTGTGTGATTTTGTGATTGTGCGATTGTGTGCTTGTGTGATTGTGTCGTAGTGTGATTCTGCGATTCCGCGATTCTGCGATTATGCGTTTCTGCGAATCTTGGATTGTGTGATTGTGTGATTGTGTGATTGTGTGATTGTGTGATTGTGTGATTGCGTGATTGTGTGATTGTGTGATTGTGTGATTGTGTGATTGTGTGATTGTGTGATTGTGTGATTGTGTGATTGTGTGACTGTGTGATTGTGTGATTGTGTGATTGTGTGATTGTGTGATTGTGTGATTGTGTGATTGTGTGATTGTGTGATTGTGTGATTGTGTGATGGTGTGATTGTGTTATTGTGTGATTGTGTGATTGTGTGATTGTGTGATTGTGTGATTGTGTGATTGTGTGATTGTGTGATTGTGTGATTGTGTGATTGTGTGATTGTGTGATTGTGTGATTGTGTGATTGTGTGATTGTGTGATTGTGTGATTGTGTGATTGTGTGATTGTGTGATTGTGTGATTGTGTGATTGTGTCATTGTGTGATTCTGCGATTCTGCGATTCTGCGATTCTGCGTTTCTGCGATTGTGGGATTGTGTGATTGTGTGATTGTGTGATTCTGGGATTCTGTGATTCTGTGATTCTGTGATTCTGTGATTCTGTGATTCTGTGATTCTGTGACTCTGTGATTCTGTGATTCTGTGATTCTGTGATTCTGTGATTCTGTGATTCTGTGATTCTGTGATTCTGTGATTCTGCGATTCTGCGATTGTGTGATTGTGCGATTGTGTGATTGTGTGATTGTGTGATTGTGTGATTGTGTGATTGTGTGATTGTGTGATTGTGTGAATGTGTGATTGTGTGATTGTGTGATTGTGTCATTGTGTGATTCTGCGATTCTGCGATTCTGCGATTCTGCGATTCTGCGTTTCTGCGCTTCTGCGACTGTGTGATTGTGTGATTGTGTGATTGTGCCATTGTGTGATTCTGCGATTCTGCGATTCGGCGATTCTGCGATTCTGCGATTCTGCGATTGTGGGATTGTGGGATTGTGGGACTGTGTGATTGTGTGATTGTGTGATTGTGTGATTTTGTGATTTGGCGATTGTGTTCTTGTGTGATTGTGTCGTAGTGTGATTCTGCGAATCCGCGATTCTGCGATTTTGCGATTCTGCGATTCTGCGTTTCTGCGATTGTGGGATTGTGCGATTGTGTGATTGTGTGATTGTGTGATTGTGTGATTGTGTGATTGTGTGGTTGTGTGATTGTGTGATTTTGTGATTGTGCGATTGTGTGCTTGTGTGATTGTGTCGTAGTGTGATTCTGCGATTCTGCGATTCTGCGATTATGCGTTTCTGCGAATCTTGGATTGTGTGATTGTGTGATTGTGTGATTCTGTGATTCTGTGATTGTGTGATTCTGTGATTCTGCGATTCAGCGATTGTGTGATTGTGTGATTGTGTGATTGTGTGATGGTGTGATTGTGTTATTGTGTGATTGTGTGATTGTGTGATTGTGTGATCGCGTGATTGCGTGATTGCGTGATTGTGTGATTGTGTGATTGTGTGATTGTGTGATGGTGTGATTGTGTGATTGTGTGATTGTGTGATTGTGTGATTGTGTGATTGTGTGATTGTGTGATTGTGTGATTGTGTGATTGTGTGATTGTGTGATTGTGTGATTGTGTGATTGTGTGATTGTGTGATTGTGTGATTGTGTGATTGTGTGATTGTGTGATTGTGTGATTGTGTGATTGTGTGATTGTGTGATTGTGTGATTGTGTGATTGTGTGATTGTGTGATTGTGTGATTGTGTGATTGTGTGATTGTGTGATTCTGCGATTCAGAGATTCTGCGATTCTGCGATTCAGCGATTCTGCGATTCTGCGATTCTGCGTTTCTGCGATTGTGGGATTGTGTGATTGTGTGATTGTGTGATTGTGTGATTGTGTCATTGTGCCATTGTGTCATTGTGCGATTATGTGATTCTGTGATTTTGTGGTTGTGTGATAGTGTGATTGTGTGTTTGTGTGATTGTGTGATTGTGTGTTTGTGTGATTGTGTGATTGTGTGATTCTGCGATTCTGCGGTTATGCGGTTCTGCGATTCTGCGAATCTGCGCTTCTGCGACTGTGTGATTGTGTGATTGTGTGATTGTGCCATTGTGTGATTCTGCGATTCTGCGATTCGGCGATTCTGCGATTCTGCGATTCTGCGATTGTGGGATTGTGGGATTGTGGGACTGTGTGATTGTGTGATTGTGTGATTGTGTGATTTTGTGATTTGGCGATTGTGTTCTTGTGTGATTGTGTCGTAGTGTGATTCTGCGAATCCGCGATTCTGCGATTTTGCGATTCTGCGATTCTGCGTTTCTGCGATTGTGGGATTGTGCGATTGTGTGATTGTGTGATTGTGTGATTGTGTGATTGTGTGATTGTGTGATTGTGTGATTGTGTGATTGTGTGATTGTGTGATTGTGTGATTTTGTGATTGTGCGATTGTGTGCTTGTGTGATTGTGTCGTAGTGTGATTCTGCGATTCTGCGATTCTGCGATTATGCGTTTCTGCGAATCTTGGATTGTGTGATTGTGTGATTTTGTGATTCTGTGATTCTGTGATTCTGTGATTCTGTGATTCTGCGATTCTGCGATTCTGCGATTCTGCGATTATGCGATTCAGCGATTCTTGGATTGTGTGATTGTGTGATTGTGTGATTCTGTGATTCTGTGATTGTGTGATTCTGTGATTCTGCGATTCAGCGATTGTGTGATTGTGTGATTGTGTGATTGTGTGATTGTGTGATTGTGTGATGGTGTGATTGTGTTATTGTGTGATTGTGTGATTGTGTGATTGTGTGATTGCGTGATTGTGTGATTGTGTGATTGTGTGATTGTGTGATTGTGTGATTGTGTGATTGTGGGATTGTGTGATTGTGTAATTGTGTGATTGTGTGATTGTGTGATTGTGTGATTGTGTGATTGTGTGATTGTGTGATTGTGTGATTGTGTGGTTGTGTGATTGTGTGTTTTTGTGATTTTGTGATTGTGCGATTGTGTGATTGTGTCGTAGTGTGATTTTGCGATTCTGCGATTCTGCGATTCTGCGATTCCGCGATACTGCGATTTTGCGATTCTGCGATGCTGCGTTTCTGCGATTGTGGGATTGTGTGATTGTGTGATTGTGTGATTGTGTGATTGTGTGATTGCGTGATTGTGTGATTGTGTGGTTGTGTGATTCTGTGATTTTGTGGTTGTGTGATAGTGTGATTGTGTGTTTGTATGATTGTGTGATTGTGTGATTGTGTGTTTGTGTGATTGTGTGATTGTGTGATTCTGTGATTCTGTGATTCAGCGATTCTTGGATTGTGTGATTGTGTGATTGTGTGATTCTGTGATTGTGTGATTCTGTGATTCTGCGATTCTGCGATTGTGTGATTGTGTGATTGTGTGATTGTGGGATTGTGTGATTGTGTGATTGTGTGATTGTGTGATTGTGTCATTGTGCCATTGTGTCATTGTGCGATTATGTGATTCTGTGATTTTGTGGTTGTGTGATAGTGTGATTGTGTGTTTGTGTGATTGTGTGATTGTGTGTTTGTGTGATTGTGTGATTGTGTGATTCTGCGATTCTGCGGTTATGCGGTTCTGCGATTCTGCGAATCTGCGCTTCTGCGACTGTGTGATTGTGTGATTGTGTGATTGTGCCATTGTGTGATTCTGCGATTCTGCGATTCGGCGATTCTGCGATTCTGCGATTCTGCGATTGTGGGATTGTGGGATTGTGGGACTGTGTGATTGTGTGATTGTGTGATTGTGTGATTTTGTGATTTGGCGATTGTGTTCTTGTGTGATTGTGTCGTAGTGTGATTCTGCGAATCCGCGATTCTGCGATTTTGCGATTCTGCGATTCTGCGTTTCTGCGATTGTGGGATTGTGCGATTGTGTGATTGTGTGATTGTGTGATTGTGTGATTGTGTGATTGTGTGATTGTGTGATTGTGTGATTGTGTGATTTTGTGATTGTGCGATTGTGCGATTGTGTGCTTGTGTGATTGTGTCGTAGTGTGATTCTGCGATTCTGCGATTCTGCGATTATGCGTTTCTGCGAATCTTGGATTGTGTGATTGTGTGATTTTGTGATTCTGTGATTCTGTGATTCTGTGATTCTGTGATTCTGCGATTCTGCGATTCTGCGATTCTGCGATTATGCGATTCAGCGATTCTTGGATTGTGTGATTGTGTGATTGTGTGATTCTGTGATTCTGTGATTGTGTGATTCTGTGATTCTGCGATTCAGCGATTGTGTGATTGTGTGATTGTGTGATTGTGTGATTGTGTGATTGTGTGATGGTGTGATTGTGTTATTGTGTGATTGTGTGATTGTGTGATTGTGTGATTGCGTGATTGTGTGATTGTGTGATTGTGTGATTGTGTGATTGTGTGATTGTGTGATTGTGGGATTGTGTGATTGTGTAATTGTGTGATTGTGTGATTGTGTGATTGTGTGATTGTGTGATTGTGTGATTGTGTGATTGTGTGATTGTGTGATTGTGTGATTGTGTGATTGTGTGATTGTGTGATTGTGTGATTGTGTGATTGTGTGATTCTGCGATTCAGAGATTCTGCGATTCTGCGATTCAGCGATTCTGCGATTCGGCGATTCTGCGATTCCGCGATTCTGCGATTTTGCGATTCTGCGATTCTGCGTTTCTGCGATTGTGGGATTGTGGGATTGTGTGATTGTGTGATTGTGTGATTGTGTGATTGTGTGATTGTGTGATTGTGTGGTTGTGTGATTGTGTGTTTTTGTGATTTTGTGATTGTGCGATTGTGTGATTGTGTCGTAGTGTGATTTTGCGATTCTGCGATTCTGCGATTCTGCGATTCCGCGATACTGCGATTTTGCGATTCTGCGATGCTGCGTTTCTGCGATTGTGGGATTGTGTGATTGTGTGATTGTGTGATTGTGTGATTGTGTGATTGCGTGATTGTGTGATTGTGTGGTTGTGTGATTCTGTGATTTTGTGGTTGTGTGATAGTGTGATTGTGTGTTTGTATGATTGTGTGATTGTGTGATTGTGTGTTTGTGTGATTGTGTGATTGTGTGATTCTGTGATTCTGTGATTCAGCGATTCTTGGATTGTGTGATTGTGTGATTGTGTGATTCTGTGATTGTGAGATTCTGTGATTCTGCGAATCTGCGATTGTGTGATTGTGTGATTGTGTGATTGTGTGATTGTGTGATTGTGTGATTGTGTGATTGTGTGATTGTGTGATTGTGTGATGGTGTGATTGTGTTATTGTGTGATTGTGTGATTCTGTGATTCTGTGATTGTGTGATTCTGTGATTCTGCGATTCAGCGATTGTGTGGTTGTGTGATTGTGTGATTTTGTGATTGTGCGATTGTGTGCTTGTGTGATTGTGTCGTAGTGTGATTCTGCGATTCTGCGATTCTGCGATTATGCGTTTCTGCGAATCTTGGATTGTGTGATTGTGTGATTTTGTGATTCTGTGATTCTGTGATTCTGTGATTCTGTGATTCTGTGATTCTGCGATTCTGCGATTCTGCGATTCTGCGATTCTGCGATTCTGCGATTATGCGATTCAGCGATTCTTGGATTGTGTGATTGTGTGATTTTGTGATTGTGCGATTGTGTGATTGTGTGATTGTGTGATTGTGTGATTGTGTGATTGTGTGATTGTGTGATTGTGTGATTGTGTGATTGAGTGATTGTGTGATTGTGTGATTGTGTGATTGTGTGATTGTGTGATTGTATGATTGTGTGATTGTGTGATTTTGTGATTGTGCGATTGTGTGCTTGTGTGATTGTGTCGTAGTGTGATTCGGCGATTCCGCGATTCTACGATTTTGCGATTCTGCGATTCTGCGTTTCTGCGATTGTGGGATTGTGGGATTGTGTGATTGTGTGATTGTGTGATTGTGTGATTGTGTGATTGTGTGATTGTGTGATTGTGTGATTGTGTGGTTGTGTGATTGTGTGATTGTGTGATTTTGTGATTGTGCGATTGTGTGCTTGTGTGATTGTGTCGTAGTGTGATTCTGCGATTCCGCGATTCTGCGATTATGCGTTTCTGCGTCTCTTGGATTGTGTGATTGTGTGATTGTGTGATTCTGTGATTCTGTGATTGTGTGATTCTGTGATTCAGCGATTCTTGGATTGTGTGATTGTGTGATTGTGTGATTCTGTGATTCTGTGATTGTGTGATTCTGTGATTCTGCGATTCTGCGGTTATGCGGTTCTGCGATTCTGCGAATCTGCGCTTCTGCGACTGTGTGATTGTGTGATTGTGTGATTGTGCCATTGTGTGATTCTGCGATTCTGCGATTCGGCGATTCTGCGATTCTGCGATTCTGCGATTGTGGGATTGTGGGATTGTGGGACTGTGTGATTGTGTGATTGTGTGATTGTGTGATTGTGTGATTTTGTGATTGTGCGATTGTGTTCTTGTGTGATTGTGTCGTAGTGTGATTCTGCGAATCCGCGATTCTGCGATTTTGCGATTCTGCGATTCTGCGTTTCTGCGATTGTGGGATTGTGCGATTGTGTGATTGTGTGATTGTGTGATTGTGTGATTGTGTGATTGTGTGACTGTGTGATTGTGTGATTGTGTGGTTGTGTGATTGTGTGATTTTGTGATTGTGCGATTGTGTGCTTGTGTGATTGTGTCGTAGTGTGATTCTGCGATTCTGCGATTCTGCGATTATGCGTTTCTGCGATTCTCGGATTGTGTGATTGTGTGATTGTGTGATTGTGTGATTGTGTGATTGTGTGATTGTGTGATTGTGTGATTGTGTGATTGTGTGGTTGTGTGATTGTGTGATTTTGTGATTATGCGATTGTGTGCTTGTGTGATTGTGTCGTAGTGTGATTCTGCGATTATGCGTTTCTGCGAATCTTGGATTGTGTGATTGTGTGATTTTGTGATTCTGTGATTCTGTGATTCTGCGATTCTGCGATTCTGCGATTCTGCGATTATGCGATTCAGCGATTCTTGGATTGTATGATTGTGTGATTGTGTGATTGTGTGATTGTGTGATTGCGTGATTGTGTGATTGTGTGCTTGTGTGATTGTGCGATTTTGTGATTGTGCGATTGTGTGATTGTGTGATTGTGTGATTGTGTGATTGTGTGATTGTGTGATTGTGTGATTGTGTGATTGTGTGATTGTGTGATTGTGTGATTGTGTCATTGTGTGATTCTGCGCTTCTGCGATTCTGCGATTCTGCGTTTCTGCGATTGTGGGACTGTGTGATTGTGTGATTTTGTGATTGTGCGATTGTGTTCTTGTGTGATTGTGTCGTAGTGTGATTCTGCGATTCCGCGATTCTGCGATTTTGCGATTCTGCGATTCTGCGTTTCTGCGATTGTGGGATTGTGCGATTGTGTGATTGTGTGATTGTGTGATTGTGTGATTGTGTGATTGTGTGATGGTGTGATTGTGTTATTGTGTGATTGTGTGATTCTGTGATTCTGTGATTGTGTGATTCTGTGATTCTGCGATTCAGCGATTGTGTGGTTGTGTGATTGTGTGATTTTGTGATTGTGCGATTGTGTGCTTGTGTGATTGTGTCGTAGTGTGATTCTGCGATTCTGCGATTCTGCGATTATGCGTTTCTGCGAATCTTGGATTGTGTGATTGTGTGATTTTGTGATTCTGTGATTCTGTGATTCTGTGATTCTGTGATTCTGTGATTCTGCGATTCTGCGATTCTGCGATTCTGCGATTCTGCGATTCTGCGATTATGCGATTCAGCGATTCTTGGATTGTGTGATTGTGTGATTTTGTGATTGTGCGATTGTGTGATTGTGTGATTGTGTGATTGTGTGATTGTGTGATTGTGTGATTGTGTGATTGTGTGATTGTGTGATTGAGTGATTGTGTGATTGTGTGATTGTGTGATTGTGTGATTGTGTGATTGTATGATTGTGTGATTGTGTGATTTTGTGATTGTGCGATTGTGTGCTTGTGTGATTGTGTCGTAGTGTGATTCGGCGATTCCGCGATTCTACGATTTTGCGATTCTGCGATTCTGCGTTTCTGCGATTGTGGGATTGTGGGATTGTGTGATTGTGTGATTGTGTGATTGTGTGATTGTGTGATTGTGTGATTGTGTGATTGTGTGATTGTGTGGTTGTGTGATTGTGTGATTGTGTGATTTTGTGATTGTGCGATTGTGTGCTTGTGTGATTGTGTCGTAGTGTGATTCTGCGATTCCGCGATTCTGCGATTATGCGTTTCTGCGTCTCTTGGATTGTGTGATTGTGTGATTGTGTGATTCTGTGATTCTGTGATTGTGTGATTCTGTGATTCAGCGATTCTTGGATTGTGTGATTGTGTGATTGTGTGATTCTGTGATTCTGTGATTGTGTGATTCTGTGATTCTGCGATTCTGCGGTTATGCGGTTCTGCGATTCTGCGAATCTGCGCTTCTGCGACTGTGTGATTGTGTGATTGTGTGATTGTGCCATTGTGTGATTCTGCGATTCTGCGATTCGGCGATTCTGCGATTCTGCGATTCTGCGATTGTGGGATTGTGGGATTGTGGGACTGTGTGATTGTGTGATTGTGTGATTGTGTGATTGTGTGATTTTGTGATTGTGCGATTGTGTTCTTGTGTGATTGTGTCGTAGTGTGATTCTGCGAATCCGCGATTCTGCGATTTTGCGATTCTGCGATTCTGCGTTTCTGCGATTGTGGGATTGTGCGATTGTGTGATTGTGTGATTGTGTGATTGTGTGATTGTGTGATTGTGTGATTGTGTGATTGTGTGATTGTGTGGTTGTGTGATTGTGTGATTTTGTGATTGTGCGATTGTGTGCTTGTGTGATTGTGTCGTAGTGTGATTCTGCGATTCTGCGATTCTGCGATTATGCGTTTCTGCGATTCTCGGATTGTGTGATTGTGTGATTGTGTGATTGTGTGATTGTGTGATTGTGTGATTGTGTGATTGTGTGATTGTGTGATTGTGTGGTTGTGTGATTGTGTGATTTTGTGATTATGCGATTGTGTGCTTGTGTGATTGTGTCGTAGTGTGATTCTGCGATTATGCGTTTCTGCGAATCTTGGATTGTGTGATTGTGTGATTTTGTGATTCTGTGATTCTGTGATTCTGCGATTCTGCGATTCTGCGATTCTGCGATTATGCGATTCAGCGATTCTTGGATTGTATGATTGTGTGATTGTGTGATTGTGTGATTGTGTGATTGCGTGATTGTGTGATTGTGTGCTTGTGTGATTGTGCGATTTTGTGATTGTGCGATTGTGTGATTGTGTGATTGTGTGATTGTGTGATTGTGTGATTGTGTGATTGTGTGATTGTGTGATTGTGTGATTGTGTGATTGTGTGATTGTGTCATTGTGTGATTCTGCGCTTCTGCGATTCTGCGATTCTGCGTTTCTGCGATTGTGGGACTGTGTGATTGTGTGATTTTGTGATTGTGCGATTGTGTTCTTGTGTGATTGTGTCGTAGTGTGATTCTGCGATTCCGCGATTCTGCGATTTTGCGATTCTGCGATTCTGCGTTTCTGCGATTGTGGGATTGTGCGATTGTGTGATTGTGTGATTGTGTGATTGTGTGATTGTGTGATTGTGTGATTGTGTGATTGTGTGATTGTGTGATTGTGTGATTGTGTGATTGTGTGATTGTGTGATTGTGTGATTGTGTGATTGTGTGATTGTGTGGTTGTGTGATTGTGTGATTTTGTGATTGTGCGATTGTGTGCTTGTGTGATTGTGTCGTAGTGTGATTCTGCGATTCTGCGATTCTGCGATTATGCGTTTCTGCGAATCTTGGATTGTGTGATTGTGTGATTTTGTGATTCTGTGATTCTGTGATTCTGCGATTCTGCGATTCTGCGATTCTGCGATTCTGCGATTATGCGATTCAGCGATTCTTGGATTGTGTGATTGTGTGATTGTGTGATTCTGTGATTCTGTGATTGTGTGATTCTGTGATTCTGCGATTCAGCGATTGTGTGATTGTGTGATTGTGTGATTGTGTGATTGTGTGATTGTGTGATTGTGTGATGGTGTGATGGTGTTATTGTGTGTTTGTGTGATTGTGTGATTGTGTGATTGTGTGATTGTGTGATTGTGTGATTGTGTGATTGTGTGATTGTGTGATTGTGTGATTGTGTGATTGTGTGATTGTGTGATTGTGTGATTGTGTGATTGTGTGATTGTGTGATTGTGTGATTGTGTGATTGTGTGATTGTGTGATTGTGTGATTGTGTGATTGTGTGATTGTGTGATTGTGTGATTGTGTGATTGTGTGATTGTGTGATTGTGTGATTGTGTGATTGTGTGATTGTGTGATTCTGCGATTCAGAGATTCCGCGATTCTGCGATTCAGCGATTCTGCGATTCGGCGATTCTGCGATTCCGCGATTCTGCGATTTTGCGATTCTGCGATTCTGCGTTTCTGCGATTGCGGGATTGTGGGATTGTGTGATTGTGTGATTGTGTGATTGTGTGATTGTGTGATTGTGTGATTGTGTGGTTGTGTGATTGTGTGATTTTGTGATTGTGCGATTGTGTGACTGTGTCGTAGTGTGATTTTGCGATTCTGCGATTCTGCGATTCTGCGATTCCGCGATACTGCGATTATGCGATTCTGCGATGCTGCGTTTCTGCGATTGTGGGATTGTGTGATTGTGTGATTGTGTGATTGTGTGATTGCGTGATTGTGTGATTGTGTGGTTGTGTGATTGTGTGATTTTGTGATTGTGCGATTGTGTGATTGTGTGATTGTGTGATTGTGTGATTGTGTGATTGTGTGATTGTGTGATTGTGTGATTGTGTGATTGAGTGATTGTGTGATTGTGTGATTGTGTGATTGTGTGATTGTGTGATTGTGTGATTGTGTGATTGTGTGATTGTGTGATTTTGTGATTGTGCGATTGTGTGCTTGTGTGATTGTGTCGTAGTGTGATTCTGCGATTCCGCGGTTCTACGATTTTGCGATTCTGCGATTCTGCGTTTCTGCGATTGTGGGATTGTGGGATTGTGTGATTGTGTGATTGTGTGATTGTGTGATTGTGTGATTGTGTGATTGTGTGATTGTGTGATTGTGTGATTGTGTGATTGTGTGATTGTGTGATTGTGTGATTGTGTGATTGTGTGGTTGTGTGATTGTGTGATTTTGTGATTGTGCGATTGTGTGCTTGTGTGATTGTGTCGTAGTGTGATTCTGCGATTCCGCGATTCTGCGATTATGCGTTTCTGCGAATCTTGGATTGTGTGATTGTGTGATTTTGTGATTCTGTGATACTGTGATTCTGCGATTCTGCGATTCTGCGATTCTGCGATTATGCGATTCAGCGTCTCTTGGATTGTGTGATTGTGTGATTGTGTGATTCTGTGATTGTGTGATTGTGTGATTGTGTGATTGTGTGATTGTGCGATTGTGTGCTTGTGTGATTGTGTCGTAGTGTGATTCTGCGATTCTGCGATTCTGCGATTCTGCGATTATGCGTTTCTGCGATTCTCGGATTGTGTGATTGTGTGATTGTGTGATTCTGGGATTCTGTGATTCTGTGATTCTGTGATTCTGTGATTCTGTGATTCTGTGATTCTGTGATTCTGTGATTCTGTGATTCTGTGATTCTGTGATTCTGTGATTCTGTGATTCTGTGATTCTGTGATTCTGTGATTCTGTGATTCTGTGATTCTGCGATTCTGCGATTGTGTGATTGTGTGATTGTGTGATTGTGTGATTGTGTGATTGTGTGATTGTGTGATTGTGTGATTGTGTGATTGTGTGATTGTGTGATTGTGTGATTGTGTGATTGTGTGATTGTGTGAGTGTGTGATTGTGACATTGTGTGATTCTGCGATTCTGCGATTCTGCGATTCTGCGTTTCTGCGATTGTGGGATTGTGTGATTGTGTGATTGTGTGATTGTGTCATTGTGTCATTGTGTCATTGTGCGATTATGTGATTCTGTGATTTTGTGGTTGTGTGATAGTGTGATGGTGTGTTTGTATGATTGTGTGATTGTGTGATTGTGTGTTTGTGTGATTGTGTGATTGTGTGATTCTGCGATTCTGCGGTTATGCGGTTCTGCGATTGTGGGATTGTGTGATTGTGTGATTGTGTGATTGTGTGATTGTGTGATTGTGTGATTGTGTGATTGTGTGATTGTGTGATTGTGTGATTGTGTGATTGTGTGATTGTGTGATTGTATGATTGTGTGGTTGTGTGATTGTGTGATTTTGTGATTGTGCGATTGTGTGCTTGTGTGATTGTGTCGTAGTGTGATTCTGCGATTCCGCGATTCTACGATTTTGCGATTCTGCGATTCTGCGTTTCTGCGATTGCGGGATTGTGGGATTGTGTGATTGTGTGATTGTGTGATTGTGTGATTGTGTGATTGTGTGATTGTGTGGTTGTGTGATTGTGTGATTTTGTGATTGTGCGATTGTGTGACTGTGTCGTAGTGTGATTTTGCGATTCTGCGATTCTGCGATTCTGCGATTCCGCGATACTGCGATTATGCGATTCTGCGATGCTGCGTTTCTGCGATTGTGGGATTGTGTGATTGTGTGATTGTGTGATTGTGTGATTGCGTGATTGTGTGATTGTGTGGTTGTGTGATTGTGTGATTTTGTGATTGTGCGATTGTGTGATTGTGTGATTGTGTGATTGTGTGATTGTGTGATTGTGTGATTGTGTGATTGTGTGATTGTGTGATTGAGTGATTGTGTGATTGTGTGATTGTGTGATTGTGTGATTGTGTGATTGTGTGATTGTGTGATTGTGTGATTGTGTGATTTTGTGATTGTGCGATTGTGTGCTTGTGTGATTGTGTCGTAGTGTGATTCTGCGATTCCGCGGTTCTACGATTTTGCGATTCTGCGATTCTGCGTTTCTGCGATTGTGGGATTGTGGGATTGTGTGATTGTGTGATTGTGTGATTGTGTGATTGTGTGATTGTGTGATTGTGTGATTGTGTGATTGTGTGATTGTGTGATTGTGTGATTGTGTGATTGTGTGATTGTGTGATTGTGTGGTTGTGTGATTGTGTGATTTTGTGATTGTGCGATTGTGTGCTTGTGTGATTGTGTCGTAGTGTGATTCTGCGATTCCGCGATTCTGCGATTATGCGTTTCTGCGAATCTTGGATTGTGTGATTGTGTGATTTTGTGATTCTGTGATACTGTGATTCTGCGATTCTGCGATTCTGCGATTCTGCGATTATGCGATTCAGCGTCTCTTGGATTGTGTGATTGTGTGATTGTGTGATTCTGTGATTGTGTGATTGTGTGATTGTGTGATTGTGTGATTGTGCGATTGTGTGCTTGTGTGATTGTGTCGTAGTGTGATTCTGCGATTCTGCGATTCTGCGATTCTGCGATTATGCGTTTCTGCGATTCTCGGATTGTGTGATTGTGTGATTGTGTGATTCTGGGATTCTGTGATTCTGTGATTCTGTGATTCTGTGATTCTGTGATTCTGTGATTCTGTGATTCTGTGATTCTGTGATTCTGTGATTCTGTGATTCTGTGATTCTGTGATTCTGTGATTCTGTGATTCTGTGATTCTGTGATTCTGCGATTCTGCGATTGTGTGATTGTGTGATTGTGTGATTGTGTGATTGTGTGATTGTGTGATTGTGTGATTGTGTGATTGTGTGATTGTGTGATTGTGTGATTGTGTGATTGTGTGATTGTGTGATTGTGTGAGTGTGTGATTGTGACATTGTGTGATTCTGCGATTCTGCGATTCTGCGATTCTGCGTTTCTGCGATTGTGGGATTGTGTGATTGTGTGATTGTGTGATTGTGTCATTGTGTCATTGTGTCATTGTGCGATTATGTGATTCTGTGATTTTGTGGTTGTGTGATAGTGTGATGGTGTGTTTGTATGATTGTGTGATTGTGTGATTGTGTGTTTGTGTGATTGTGTGATTGTGTGATTCTGCGATTCTGCGGTTATGCGGTTCTGCGATTGTGGGATTGTGTGATTGTGTGATTGTGTGATTGTGTGATTGTGTGATTGTGTGATTGTGTGATTGTGTGATTGTGTGATTGTGTGATTGTGTGATTGTGTGATTGTGTGATTGTATGATTGTGTGGTTGTGTGATTGTGTGATTTTGTGATTGTGCGATTGTGTGCTTGTGTGATTGTGTCGTAGTGTGATTCTGCGATTCCGCGATTCTACGATTTTGCGATTCTGCGATTCTGCGTTTCTGCGATTGTGGGATTGTGGGATTGTGTGATTGTGTGATTGTGTGATTGTGTGATTGTGTGATTGTGTGATTGTGTGATTGTGTGATTGTGTGATTGTGTGATTGTGTGATTGTGTGATTGTGTGATTGTGTGATTGTGTGGTTGTGTGATTGTGTGATTTTGTGATTGTGCGATTGTGTGCTTGTGTGATTGTGTCGTAGTGTGATTCTGCGATTCCGCGATTCTGCGATTATGCGTTTCTGCGTCTCTTGGATTGTGTGATTGTGTGATTCTGTGATTCTGTGATTGTGCGATTCTGTGATTCAGCGATTCTTGGATTGTGTGATTGTGTGATTGTGTGATTCTGTGATTCTGTGATTGTGTGATTCTGTGATTCTGCGATTCTGCGGTTATGCGGTTCTGCGATTCTGCGAATCTGCGCTTCTGCGACTGTGTGATTGTGTGATTGTGCCATTGTGTGATTCTGCGATTCTGCGATTCGGCGATTCTGCGATTCTGCGATTCTGCGATTGTGGGATTGTGGGATTGTGGGACTGTGTGATTGTGTGATTGTGTGATTGTGTGATTGTGTGATTTTGTGATTGTGCGATTGTGTTCTTGTGTGATTGTGTCGTAGTGTGATTCTGCGAATCCGCGATTCTGCGATTTTGCGATTCTGCGATTCTGCGTTTCTGCGATTGTGGGATTGTGCGATTGTGTGATTGTGTGATTGTGTGATTGTGTGATTGTGTGATTGTGTGATTGTGTGATTGTGTGATTGTGTGGTTGTGTGATTGTGTGATTTTGTGATTGTGCGATTGTGTGCTTGTGTGATTGTGTCGTAGTGTGATTCTGCGATTCTGCGATTCTGCGATTATGCGTTTCTGCGATTCTCGGATTGTGTGATTGTGTGATTGTGTGATTGTGTGATTGTGTGATTGTGTGATTGTGTGATTGTGTGGTTGTGTGATTGTGTGATTTTGTGATTATGCGATTGTGTGCTTGTGTGATTGTGTCGTAGTGTGATTCTGCGATTATGCGTTTCTGCGAATCTTGGATTGTGTGATTGTGTGATTTTGTGATTCTGTGATTCTGTGATTCTGTGATTCTGCGATTCTGCGATTCTGCGATTCTGCGATTATGCGATTCAGCGATTCTTGGATTGTATGATTGTGTGATTGTGTGATTGTGTGATTGTGTGATTGCGTGATTGTGTGATTGTGTGGTTGTGTGATTGTGCGATTTTGTGATTGTGCGATTGTGTGATTGTGTGATTGTGTGATTGTGTGATTGTGTGATTGTGTGATTGTGTGATTGTGTGATTGTGTGATTGTGTGATTGTGTCATTGTGTGATTCTGCGCTTCTGCGATTCTGCGATTCTGCGTTTCTGCGATTGTGGGACTGTGTGATTGTGTGATTTTGTGATTGTGCGATTGTGTTCTTGTGTGATTGTGTCGTAGTGTGATTCTGCGATTCCGCGATTCTGCGATTTTGCGATTCTGCGATTCTGCGGTTATGCGGTTCTGCGATTGTGGGATTGTGTGATTGTGTGATTGTGTGATTGTGTGATTGTGTGATTGTGTGATTGTGTGATTGTGTGATTGTGTGATTGTGTGATTGTGTGATTGTATGATTGTGTGGTTGTGTGATTGTGTGATTTTGTGATTGTGCGATTGTGTGCTTGTGTGATTGTGTCGTAGTGTGATTCTGCGATTCCGCGATTCTGCGATTATGCGTTTCTGCGAATCTTGGATTGTGTGATTGTGTGATTTTGTGATTCTGTGATTCTGTGATTCTGCGATTCTGCGATTCTGCGATTCTGCGATTCTGCGATTATGCGATTCAGCGATTCTTGGATTGTGTGATTGTGTGATTGTGTGATTGTGTGATTCTGTGATTCTGTAATTGTGTGATTCTGTGATTCAGCGATTCTTGGATTGTGTGATTGTGTGATTGTGTGATTCTGTGATTGTGTGATTCTGTGATTCTGCGATTCTGCGATTGTGTGATTGTGTGATTGTGTGATTGTGTGATTGTGTGATTGTGTGATTGTGTGATTGTGTGATTGTGTGATTGTGTGATGGTGTGATTGTGTTATTGTGTGATTGTGTGATTCTGTGATTCTGTGATTGTGTGATTCTGTGATTCTGCGATTCAGCGATTGTGTGGTTGTGTGATTGTGTGATTTTGTGATTGTGCGATTGTGTGCTTGTGTGATTGTGTCGTAGTGTGATTCTGCGATTCTGCGATTCTGCGATTATGCGTTTCTGCGAATCTTGGATTGTGTGATTTTGTGATTCTGTGATTCTGTGATTCTGTGATTCTGTGATTCTGCGATTCTGCGATTCTGCGATTCTGCGATTCTGCGATTATGCGATTCAGCGATTCTTGGATTGTGTGATTGTGTGATTGTGTGATTCTGTGATTCTGTGATTGTGTGATTCTGTGATTCTGCGATTCAGCGATTGTGTGATTGTGTGATTGTGTGATTGTGTGATTGTGTGATTGTGTGATTGTGTGATTGTGTGATGGTGTGATTGTGTTATTGTGTGTTTGTGTGATTGTGTGATTGTGTGATTGTGTGATTGTGTGATTGTGTGATTGTGTGATTGTGTGATTGTGTGATTGTGTGATTGTGTGATTGTGTGATTGTGTGATTGTGTGATTGTGTGATTGTGTGATTGTGTGATTGTGTCATTGTGTGATTGTGTGATTGTGTGATTGTGTGATTGTGTGATTGTGTGATTCTGCGATTCAGAGATTCTGCGATTCTGCGATTCAGCGATTCTGCGATTCGGCGATTCTGCGATTCCGCGATTCTGCGATTTTGCGATTCTGCGATTCTGCGTTTCTGCGATTGCGGGATTGTGGGATTGTGTGATTGTGTGATTGTGTGATTGTGTGATTGTGTGATTGTGTGATTGTGTGGTTGTGTGATTGTGTGATTTTGTGATTGTGCGATTGTGTGATTGTGTCGTAGTGTGATTTTGCGATTCTGCGATTCTGCGATTCTGCGATTCCGCGATACTGCGATTATGCGATTTTGCGATGCTGCGTTTCTGCGATTGTGGGATTGTGTGATTGTGTGATTGTGTGATTGTGTGATTGCGTGATTGTGTGATTGTGTGGTTGTGTGATTGTGTGATTTTGTGATTGTGCGATTGTGTGATTGTGTGATTGTGTGATTGTGTGATTGTGTGATTGTGTGATTGAGTGATTGTGTGATTGTGTGATTGTGTGATTGTGTGATTGTGTGATTGTGTGATTGTGTGATTGTGTGATTTTGTGATTGTGCGATTGTGTGCTTGTGTGATTGTGTCGTAGTGTGATTCTGCGATTCCGCGATTCTACGATTTTGCGATTCTGCGATTCTGCGCTCCTGCGATTGTGGGATTGTGGGATTGTGTGATTGTGTGATTGTGTGATTGTGTGATTGTGTGATTGTGTGATTGTGTGATTGTGTGATTGTGTGATTGTGTGATTGTGTGATTGTGTGATTGTGTGATTGTGTGATTCTGTGATTCTGTGATTGTGTGATTCTGTGATTCAGCGATTCTTGGATTGTGTGATTGTGTGATTGTGTGATTCTGTGATTCTGTGATTGTGTGATTCTGTGATTCTGCGATTCTGCGATTGTGTGATTGTGTGATTGTGTGATTGTGTGATTGGGTGATTGTGTGATTGTGTGATTGTGTGATGGTGTGATGGTGTTATTGTGTGATTGTGTGATTGTGTGAATGTGTGATTGTGTGATTGTGTGATTGTGTGATTGTGTGATTGTGTGATTGTGTGATGGTGTGATGGTGTTATTGTGTGTTTGTGTGATTGTGTGATTGTGTGATTGTGTGATTGTGTGATTGTGTGATTGTGTGATTGTGTGATTGTGTGATTGTGTGATTGTGTGATTGTGTGATTGTGTGATTGTGTGATTGTGTGATTGTGTGATTGTGTGATTGTGTGATTGTGTGATTGTGTGATTGTGTGATTGTGTGATTGTGTGATTGTGTGATTGTGTGATTGTGTGATTGTGTGATTGTGTGATTGTGTGATTGTGTGATTGTGTGATTGTGTGATTGTGTGATTGTGTGATTGTGTGATTGTGTGATTGTGTGATTGTGTGATTGTGTGATTGTGTGATTGTGTGATTGTGTGATTGTGTGATTCTGCGATTCAGAGATTCTGCGATTCTGCGATTCAGCGATTCTGCGATTCGGCGATTCTGCGATTCCGCGATTCTGCGATTTTGCGATTCTGCGATTCTGCGTTTCTGCGATTGCGGGATTGTGGGATTGTGTGATTGTGTGATTGTGTGATTGTGTGATTGTGTGATTGTGTGATTGTGTGGTTGTGTGATTGTGTGATTTTGTGATTGTGCGATTGTGTGATTGTGTCGTAGTGTGATTTTGCGATTCTGCGATTCTGTGATTCTGCGATTCCGCGATACTGCGATTATGCGATTCTGCGATGCTGCGTTTCTGCGATTGTGGGATTGTGTGATTGTGTGATTGTGTGATTGTGTGATTGCGTGATTGTGTGATTGTGTGGTTGTGTGATTGTGTGATTTTGTGATTGTGCGATTGTGTGATTGTGTGATTGTGTGATTGTGTGATTGTGTGATTGTGTGATTGTGTGATTGTGTGATTGAGTGATTGTGTGATTGTGTGATTGTGTGATTGTGTGATTGTGTGATTGTGTGATTGTGTGATTGTGTGATTGTGTGATTTTGTGATTGTGCGATTGTGTGCTTGTGTGATTGTGTCGTAGTGTGATTCTGCGATTCCGCGATTCTACGATTTTGCGATTCTGCGATTCTGCGTTTCTGCGATTGTGGGATTGTGGGATTGTGTGATTGTGTGATTGTGTGATTGTGTGATTGTGTGATTGTGTGATTGTGTGATTGTGTGATTGTGTGATTGTGTGATTGTGTGATTGTGTGATTGTGTGGTTGTGTGATTGTGTGATTTTGTGATTGTGCGATTGTGTGCTTGTGTGATTGTGTCGTAGTGTGATTCTGCGATTCCGCGATTCTGCGATTATGCGTTTCTGCGTCTCTTGGATTGTGTGATTGTGTGATTCTGTGATTCTGTGATTGTGTGATTCTGTGATTCAGCGATTCTTGGATTGTGTGATTGTGTGATTGTGTGATTCTGTGATTCTGTGATTGTGTGATTCTGTGATTCTGCGATTCTGCGGTTATGCGGTTCTGCGATTCTGCGAATCTGCGCTTCTGCGACTGTGTGATTGTGTGATTGTGTGATTGTGCCATTGTGTGATTCTGCGATTCTGCGATTCGGCGATTCTGCGATTCTGCGATTCTGCGATTGTGGGATTGTGGGATTGTGGGACTGTGTGATTGTGTGATTGTGTGATTGTGTGATTGTGTGATTTTGTGATTGTGCGATTGTGTTCTTGTGTGATTGTGTCGTAGTGTGATTCTGCGAATCCGCGATTCTGCGATTTTGCGATTCTGCGATTCTGCGTTTCTGCGATTGTGGGATTGTGCGATTGTGTGATTGTGTGATTGTGTGATTGTGTGATTGTGTGATTGTGTGATTGTGTGGTTGTGTGATTGTGTGATTTTGCGATTGTGCGATTGTGTGCTTGTGTGATTGTGTCGTAGTGTGATTCTGCGATTCTGCGATTCTGCGATTATGCGTTTCTGCGATTCTCGGATTGTGTGATTGTGTGATTGTGTGATTGTGTGATTGTGTGATTGTGTGATTGTGTGATTGTGTGATTGTGTGATTGTGTGGTTGTGTGATTGTGTGATTTTGTGATTATGCGATTGTGTGCTTGTGTGATTGTGTCGTAGTGTGATTCTGCGATTATGCGTTTCTGCGAATCTTGGATTGTGTGATTGTGTGATTTTGTGATTCTGTGATTCTGTGATTCTGCGATTCTGCGATTCTGCGATTCTGCGATTATGCGATTCAGCGATTCTTGGATTGTATGATTGTGTGATTGTGTGATTGTGTGATTGTGTGATTGCGTGATTGTGTGATTGTGTGGTTGTGTGATTGTGCGATTTTGTGATTGTGCGATTGTGTGATTGTGTGATTGTGTGATTGTGTGATTGTGTGATTGTGTGATTGTGTGATTGTGTGATTGTGTGATTGTGTCATTGTGTGATTCTGCGCTTCTGCGATTCTGCGATTCTGCGTTTCTGCGATTGTGGGACTGTGTGATTGTGTGATTTTGTGATTGTGCGATTGTGTTCTTGTGTGATTGTGTCGTAGTGTGATTCTGCGATTCCGCGATTCTGCGATTTTGCGATTCTGCGATTCTGCGTTTCTGCGATTGTGGGATTGTGCGATTGTGTGATTGTGTGATTGTGTGATTGTGTGATTGTGTGATTGTGTGATTGTGTGATTGTGTGATTGTGTGATTGTGTGATTGTGTGATTGTGTGATTGTGTGATTGTGTGATTGTGTGATTGTGTGATTGTGTGGTTGTGTGATTGTGTGATTTTGTGATTGTGCGATTGTGTGCTTGTGTGATTGTGTCGTAGTGTGATTCTGCGATTCTGCGATTCTGCGATTATGCGTTTCTGCGAATCTTGGATTGTGTGATTGTGTGATTTTGTGATTCTGTGATTCTGTGATTCTGCGATTCTGCGATTCTGCGATTCTGCGATTCTGCGATTATGCGATTCAGCGATTCTTGGATTGTGTGATTGTGTGATTGTGTGATTCTGTGATTCTGTGATTGTGTGATTCTGTGATTCTGCGATTCAGCGATTGTGTGATTGTGTGATTGTGTGATTGTGTGATTGTGTGATTGTGTGATTGTGTGATGGTGTGATGGTGTTATTGTGTGTTTGTGTGATTGTGTGATTGTGTGATTGTGTGATTGTGTGATTGTGTGATTGTGTGATTGTGTGATTGTGTGATTGTGTGATTGTGTGATTGTGTGATTGTGTGATTGTGTGATTGTGTGATTGTGTGATTGTGTGATTGTGTGATTGTGTGATTGTGTGATTGTGTGATTGTGTGATTGTGTGATTGTGTGATTGTGTGATTGTGTGATTGTGTGATTGTGTGATTGTGTGATTGTGTGATTGTGTGATTGTGTGATTGTGTGATTGTGTGATTCTGCGATTCAGAGATTCCGCGATTCTGCGATTCAGCGATTCTGCGATTCGGCGATTCTGCGATTCCGCGATTCTGCGATTTTGCGATTCTGCGATTCTGCGTTTCTGCGATTGCGGGATTGTGGGATTGTGTGATTGTGTGATTGTGTGATTGTGTGATTGTGTGATTGTGTGATTGTGTGGTTGTGTGATTGTGTGATTTTGTGATTGTGCGATTGTGTGACTGTGTCGTAGTGTGATTTTGCGATTCTGCGATTCTGCGATTCTGCGATTCCGCGATACTGCGATTATGCGATTCTGCGATGCTGCGTTTCTGCGATTGTGGGATTGTGTGATTGTGTGATTGTGTGATTGTGTGATTGCGTGATTGTGTGATTGTGTGGTTGTGTGATTGTGTGATTTTGTGATTGTGCGATTGTGTGATTGTGTGATTGTGTGATTGTGTGATTGTGTGATTGTGTGATTGTGTGATTGTGTGATTGTGTGATTGAGTGATTGTGTGATTGTGTGATTGTGTGATTGTGTGATTGTGTGATTGTGTGATTGTGTGATTGTGTGATTGTGTGATTTTGTGATTGTGCGATTGTGTGCTTGTGTGATTGTGTCGTAGTGTGATTCTGCGATTCCGCGGTTCTACGATTTTGCGATTCTGCGATTCTGCGTTTCTGCGATTGTGGGATTGTGGGATTGTGTGATTGTGTGATTGTGTGATTGTGTGATTGTGTGATTGTGTGATTGTGTGATTGTGTGATTGTGTGATTGTGTGATTGTGTGATTGTGTGATTGTGTGATTGTGTGATTGTGTGGTTGTGTGATTGTGTGATTTTGTGATTGTGCGATTGTGTGCTTGTGTGATTGTGTCGTAGTGTGATTCTGCGATTCCGCGATTCTGCGATTATGCGTTTCTGCGAATCTTGGATTGTGTGATTGTGTGATTTTGTGATTCTGTGATACTGTGATTCTGCGATTCTGCGATTCTGCGATTCTGCGATTATGCGATTCAGCGTCTCTTGGATTGTGTGATTGTGTGATTGTGTGATTCTGTGATTGTGTGATTGTGTGATTGTGTGATTGTGTGATTGTGCGATTGTGTGCTTGTGTGATTGTGTCGTAGTGTGATTCTGCGATTCTGCGATTCTGCGATTCTGCGATTATGCGTTTCTGCGATTCTCGGATTGTGTGATTGTGTGATTGTGTGATTCTGGGATTCTGTGATTCTGTGATTCTGTGATTCTGTGATTCTGTGATTCTGTGATTCTGTGATTCTGTGATTCTGTGATTCTGTGATTCTGTGATTCTGTGATTCTGTGATTCTGTGATTCTGTGATTCTGTGATTCTGTGATTCTGTGATTCTGCGATTCTGCGATTGTGTGATTGTGTGATTGTGTGATTGTGTGATTGTGTGATTGTGTGATTGTGTGATTGTGTGATTGTGTGATTGTGTGATTGTGTGATTGTGTGATTGTGTGATTGTGTGATTGTGTGAGTGTGTGATTGTGACATTGTGTGATTCTGCGATTCTGCGATTCTGCGATTCTGCGTTTCTGCGATTGTGGGATTGTGTGATTGTGTGATTGTGTGATTGTGTCATTGTGTCATTGTGTCATTGTGCGATTATGTGATTCTGTGATTTTGTGGTTGTGTGATAGTGTGATGGTGTGTTTGTATGATTGTGTGATTGTGTGATTGTGTGTTTGTGTGATTGTGTGATTGTGTGATTCTGCGATTCTGCGGTTATGCGGTTCTGCGATTGTGGGATTGTGTGATTGTGTGATTGTGTGATTGTGTGATTGTGTGATTGTGTGATTGTGTGATTGTGTGATTGTGTGATTGTGTGATTGTGTGATTGTGTGATTGTGTGATTGTATGATTGTGTGGTTGTGTGATTGTGTGATTTTGTGATTGTGCGATTGTGTGCTTGTGTGATTGTGTCGTAGTGTGATTCTGCGATTCCGCGATTCTACGATTTTGCGATTCTGCGATTCTGCGTTTCTGCGATTGTGGGATTGTGGGATTGTGTGATTGTGTGATTGTGTGATTGTGTGATTGTGTGATTGTGTGATTGTGTGATTGTGTGATTGTGTGATTGTGTGATTGTGTGATTGTGTGATTGTGTGATTGTGTGATTGTGTGGTTGTGTGATTGTGTGATTTTGTGATTGTGCGATTGTGTGCTTGTGTGATTGTGTCGTAGTGTGATTCTGCGATTCCGCGATTCTGCGATTATGCGTTTCTGCGTCTCTTGGATTGTGTGATTGTGTGATTCTGTGATTCTGTGATTGTGCGATTCTGTGATTCAGCGATTCTTGGATTGTGTGATTGTGTGATTGTGTGATTCTGTGATTCTGTGATTGTGTGATTCTGTGATTCTGCGATTCTGCGGTTATGCGGTTCTGCGATTCTGCGAATCTGCGCTTCTGCGACTGTGTGATTGTGTGATTGTGCCATTGTGTGATTCTGCGATTCTGCGATTCGGCGATTCTGCGATTCTGCGATTCTGCGATTGTGGGATTGTGGGATTGTGGGACTGTGTGATTGTGTGATTGTGTGATTGTGTGATTGTGTGATTTTGTGATTGTGCGATTGTGTTCTTGTGTGATTGTGTCGTAGTGTGATTCTGCGAATCCGCGATTCTGCGATTTTGCGATTCTGCGATTCTGCGTTTCTGCGATTGTGGGATTGTGCGATTGTGTGATTGTGTGATTGTGTGATTGTGTGATTGTGTGATTGTGTGATTGTGTGATTGTGTGATTGTGTGGTTGTGTGATTGTGTGATTTTGTGATTGTGCGATTGTGTGCTTGTGTGATTGTGTCGTAGTGTGATTCTGCGATTCTGCGATTCTGCGATTATGCGTTTCTGCGATTCTCGGATTGTGTGATTGTGTGATTGTGTGATTGTGTGATTGTGTGATTGTGTGATTGTGTGATTGTGTGGTTGTGTGATTGTGTGATTTTGTGATTATGCGATTGTGTGCTTGTGTGATTGTGTCGTAGTGTGATTCTGCGATTATGCGTTTCTGCGAATCTTGGATTGTGTGATTGTGTGATTTTGTGATTCTGTGATTCTGTGATTCTGTGATTCTGCGATTCTGCGATTCTGCGATTCTGCGATTATGCGATTCAGCGATTCTTGGATTGTATGATTGTGTGATTGTGTGATTGTGTGATTGTGTGATTGCGTGATTGTGTGATTGTGTGGTTGTGTGATTGTGCGATTTTGTGATTGTGCGATTGTGTGATTGTGTGATTGTGTGATTGTGTGATTGTGTGATTGTGTGATTGTGTGATTGTGTGATTGTGTGATTGTGTGATTGTGTCATTGTGTGATTCTGCGCTTCTGCGATTCTGCGATTCTGCGTTTCTGCGATTGTGGGACTGTGTGATTGTGTGATTTTGTGATTGTGCGATTGTGTTCTTGTGTGATTGTGTCGTAGTGTGATTCTGCGATTCCGCGATTCTGCGATTTTGCGATTCTGCGATTCTGCGGTTATGCGGTTCTGCGATTGTGGGATTGTGTGATTGTGTGATTGTGTGATTGTGTGATTGTGTGATTGTGTGATTGTGTGATTGTGTGATTGTGTGATTGTGTGATTGTGTGATTGTATGATTGTGTGGTTGTGTGATTGTGTGATTTTGTGATTGTGCGATTGTGTGCTTGTGTGATTGTGTCGTAGTGTGATTCTGCGATTCCGCGATTCTGCGATTATGCGTTTCTGCGAATCTTGGATTGTGTGATTGTGTGATTTTGTGATTCTGTGATTCTGTGATTCTGCGATTCTGCGATTCTGCGATTCTGCGATTCTGCGATTATGCGATTCAGCGATTCTTGGATTGTGTGATTGTGTGATTGTGTGATTGTGTGATTCTGTGATTCTGTAATTGTGTGATTCTGTGATTCAGCGATTCTTGGATTGTGTGATTGTGTGATTGTGTGATTCTGTGATTGTGTGATTCTGTGATTCTGCGATTCTGCGATTGTGTGATTGTGTGATTGTGTGATTGTGTGATTGTGTGATTGTGTGATTGTGTGATTGTGTGATTGTGTGATTGTGTGATGGTGTGATTGTGTTATTGTGTGATTGTGTGATTCTGTGATTCTGTGATTGTGTGATTCTGTGATTCTGCGATTCAGCGATTGTGTGGTTGTGTGATTGTGTGATTTTGTGATTGTGCGATTGTGTGCTTGTGTGATTGTGTCGTAGTGTGATTCTGCGATTCTGCGATTCTGCGATTATGCGTTTCTGCGAATCTTGGATTGTGTGATTTTGTGATTCTGTGATTCTGTGATTCTGTGATTCTGTGATTCTGCGATTCTGCGATTCTGCGATTCTGCGATTCTGCGATTATGCGATTCAGCGATTCTTGGATTGTGTGATTGTGTGATTGTGTGATTCTGTGATTCTGTGATTGTGTGATTCTGTGATTCTGCGATTCAGCGATTGTGTGATTGTGTGATTGTGTGATTGTGTGATTGTGTGATTGTGTGATTGTGTGATTGTGTGATGGTGTGATTGTGTTATTGTGTGTTTGTGTGATTGTGTGATTGTGTGATTGTGTGATTGTGTGATTGTGTGATTGTGTGATTGTGTGATTGTGTGATTGTGTGATTGTGTGATTGTGTGATTGTGTGATTGTGTGATTGTGTGATTGTGTGATTGTGTGATTGTGTCATTGTGTGATTGTGTGATTGTGTGATTGTGTGATTGTGTGATTGTGTGATTCTGCGATTCAGAGATTCTGCGATTCTGCGATTCAGCGATTCTGCGATTCGGCGATTCTGCGATTCCGCGATTCTGCGATTTTGCGATTCTGCGATTCTGCGTTTCTGCGATTGCGGGATTGTGGGATTGTGTGATTGTGTGATTGTGTGATTGTGTGATTGTGTGATTGTGTGATTGTGTGGTTGTGTGATTGTGTGATTTTGTGATTGTGCGATTGTGTGATTGTGTCGTAGTGTGATTTTGCGATTCTGCGATTCTGCGATTCTGCGATTCCGCGATACTGCGATTATGCGATTTTGCGATGCTGCGTTTCTGCGATTGTGGGATTGTGTGATTGTGTGATTGTGTGATTGTGTGATTGCGTGATTGTGTGATTGTGTGGTTGTGTGATTGTGTGATTTTGTGATTGTGCGATTGTGTGATTGTGTGATTGTGTGATTGTGTGATTGTGTGATTGTGTGATTGAGTGATTGTGTGATTGTGTGATTGTGTGATTGTGTGATTGTGTGATTGTGTGATTGTGTGATTGTGTGATTTTGTGATTGTGCGATTGTGTGCTTGTGTGATTGTGTCGTAGTGTGATTCTGCGATTCCGCGATTCTACGATTTTGCGATTCTGCGATTCTGCGCTCCTGCGATTGTGGGATTGTGGGATTGTGTGATTGTGTGATTGTGTGATTGTGTGATTGTGTGATTGTGTGATTGTGTGATTGTGTGATTGTGTGATTGTGTGATTGTGTGATTGTGTGATTGTGTGATTGTGTGATTCTGTGATTCTGTGATTGTGTGATTCTGTGATTCAGCGATTCTTGGATTGTGTGATTGTGTGATTGTGTGATTCTGTGATTCTGTGATTGTGTGATTCTGTGATTCTGCGATTCTGCGATTGTGTGATTGTGTGATTGTGTGATTGTGTGATTGGGTGATTGTGTGATTGTGTGATTGTGTGATGGTGTGATGGTGTTATTGTGTGATTGTGTGATTGTGTGAATGTGTGATTGTGTGATTGTGTGATTGTGTGATTGTGTGATTGTGTGATTGTGTGATGGTGTGATGGTGTTATTGTGTGTTTGTGTGATTGTGTGATTGTGTGATTGTGTGATTGTGTGATTGTGTGATTGTGTGATTGTGTGATTGTGTGATTGTGTGATTGTGTGATTGTGTGATTGTGTGATTGTGTGATTGTGTGATTGTGTGATTGTGTGATTGTGTGATTGTGTGATTGTGTGATTGTGTGATTGTGTGATTGTGTGATTGTGTGATTGTGTGATTGTGTGATTGTGTGATTGTGTGATTGTGTGATTGTGTGATTGTGTGATTGTGTGATTGTGTGATTGTGTGATTGTGTGATTGTGTGATTGTGTGATTGTGTGATTGTGTGATTGTGTGATTGTGTGATTGTGTGATTCTGCGATTCAGAGATTCTGCGATTCTGCGATTCAGCGATTCTGCGATTCGGCGATTCTGCGATTCCGCGATTCTGCGATTTTGCGATTCTGCGATTCTGCGTTTCTGCGATTGCGGGATTGTGGGATTGTGTGATTGTGTGATTGTGTGATTGTGTGATTGTGTGATTGTGTGATTGTGTGGTTGTGTGATTGTGTGATTTTGTGATTGTGCGATTGTGTGATTGTGTCGTAGTGTGATTTTGCGATTCTGCGATTCTGTGATTCTGCGATTCCGCGATACTGCGATTATGCGATTCTGCGATGCTGCGTTTCTGCGATTGTGGGATTGTGTGATTGTGTGATTGTGTGATTGTGTGATTGCGTGATTGTGTGATTGTGTGGTTGTGTGATTGTGTGATTTTGTGATTGTGCGATTGTGTGATTGTGTGATTGTGTGATTGTGTGATTGTGTGATTGTGTGATTGTGTGATTGTGTGATTGAGTGATTGTGTGATTGTGTGATTGTGTGATTGTGTGATTGTGTGATTGTGTGATTGTGTGATTGTGTGATTGTGTGATTTTGTGATTGTGCGATTGTGTGCTTGTGTGATTGTGTCGTAGTGTGATTCTGCGATTCCGCGATTCTACGATTTTGCGATTCTGCGATTCTGCGTTTCTGCGATTGTGGGATTGTGGGATTGTGTGATTGTGTGATTGTGTGATTGTGTGATTGTGTGATTGTGTGATTGTGTGATTGTGTGATTGTGTGATTGTGTGATTGTGTGATTGTGTGATTGTGTGGTTGTGTGATTGTGTGATTTTGTGATTGTGCGATTGTGTGCTTGTGTGATTGTGTCGTAGTGTGATTCTGCGATTCCGCGATTCTGCGATTATGCGTTTCTGCGTCTCTTGGATTGTGTGATTGTGTGATTCTGTGATTCTGTGATTGTGTGATTCTGTGATTCAGCGATTCTTGGATTGTGTGATTGTGTGATTGTGTGATTCTGTGATTCTGTGATTGTGTGATTCTGTGATTCTGCGATTCTGCGGTTATGCGGTTCTGCGATTCTGCGAATCTGCGCTTCTGCGACTGTGTGATTGTGTGATTGTGTGATTGTGCCATTGTGTGATTCTGCGATTCTGCGATTCGGCGATTCTGCGATTCTGCGATTCTGCGATTGTGGGATTGTGGGATTGTGGGACTGTGTGATTGTGTGATTGTGTGATTGTGTGATTGTGTGATTTTGTGATTGTGCGATTGTGTTCTTGTGTGATTGTGTCGTAGTGTGATTCTGCGAATCCGCGATTCTGCGATTTTGCGATTCTGCGATTCTGCGTTTCTGCGATTGTGGGATTGTGCGATTGTGTGATTGTGTGATTGTGTGATTGTGTGATTGTGTGATTGTGTGATTGTGTGGTTGTGTGATTGTGTGATTTTGCGATTGTGCGATTGTGTGCTTGTGTGATTGTGTCGTAGTGTGATTCTGCGATTCTGCGATTCTGCGATTATGCGTTTCTGCGATTCTCGGATTGTGTGATTGTGTGATTGTGTGATTGTGTGATTGTGTGATTGTGTGATTGTGTGATTGTGTGATTGTGTGATTGTGTGGTTGTGTGATTGTGTGATTTTGTGATTATGCGATTGTGTGCTTGTGTGATTGTGTCGTAGTGTGATTCTGCGATTATGCGTTTCTGCGAATCTTGGATTGTGTGATTGTGTGATTTTGTGATTCTGTGATTCTGTGATTCTGCGATTCTGCGATTCTGCGATTCTGCGATTATGCGATTCAGCGATTCTTGGATTGTATGATTGTGTGATTGTGTGATTGTGTGATTGTGTGATTGCGTGATTGTGTGATTGTGTGGTTGTGTGATTGTGCGATTTTGTGATTGTGCGATTGTGTGATTGTGTGATTGTGTGATTGTGTGATTGTGTGATTGTGTGATTGTGTGATTGTGTGATTGTGTGATTGTGTGATTGTGTCATTGTGTCATTGTGTGATTCTGCGCTTCTGCGATTCTGCGATTCTGCGTTTCTGCGATTGTGGGACTGTGTGATTGTGTGATTTTGTGATTGTGCGATTGTGTTCTTGTGTGATTGTGTCGTAGTGTGATTCTGCGATTCCGCGATTCTGCGATTTTGCGATTCTGCGATTCTGCGGTTATGCGGTTCTGCGATTGTGGGATTGTGTGATTGTGTGATTGTGTGATTGTGTGATTGTGTGATTGTGTGATTGTGTGATTGTGTGATTGTGTGATTGTGTGATTGTGTGATTGTGTGATTGTGTGATTGTGTGATTGTGTGATTGTGTGATTGTGTGATTGTGTGATTGTGTGATTGTGTGATTGTGTGATTGTGTGATTGTGTGATTGTGTGATTGTGTGATTGTGTGATTGTGTGATTGTGTGATTGTGTGATTGTGTGATTGTGTGATTGTGTGATTGTGTGATTGTGTGATTGTGTGATTGTGTGATTGTGTGATTGTGTGATTGTGTGATTGTGTGATTGTGTGATTGTGTGATTGTGTGATTGTGTGATTGTGTGATTGTGTGATTGTGTGATTGCGTGATTGTGTGATTGTGTGGTTGTGTGATTGTGTGATTTTGTGATTGTGCGATTGTGTGATTGTGTGATTGTGTGATTGTGTGATTGTGTGATTGTGTGATTGTGTGATTGCGGGATTGTGGGATTGTGTGATTGTGTGATTGTGTGATTGTGTGATTGTGTGATTGTGTGATTGTGTGGTTGTGTGATTGTGTGATTTTGTGATTGTGCGATTGTGTGATTGTGTCGTAGTGTGATTTTGCGATTCTGCGATTCTGTGATTCTGCGATTCCGCGATACTGCGATTATGCGATTCTGCGATGCTGCGTTTCTGCGATTGTGGGATTGTGTGATTGTGTGATTGTGTGATTGTGTGATTGCGTGATTGTGTGATTGTGTGGTTGTGTGATTGTGTGATTTTGTGATTGTGCGATTGTGTGATTGTGTGATTGTGTGATTGTGTGATTGTGTGATTGTGTGATTGTGTGATTGAGTGATTGTGTGATTGTGTGATTGTGTGATTGTGTGATTGTGTGATTGTGTGATTGTGTGATTGTGTGATTGTGTGATTTTGTGATTGTGCGATTGTGTGCTTGTGTGATTGTGTCGTAGTGTGATTCTGCGATTCCGCGATTCTACGATTTTGCGATTCTGCGATTCTGCGTTTCTGCGATTGTGTGATTGTGTGATTGTGTGATTGTGTGATTCTGCGATTCAGAGATTCTGCGATTCTGCGATTCAGCGATTCTGCGATTCGGCGATTCTGCGATTCCGCGATTCTGCGATTTTGCGATTCTGCGATTCTGCGTTTCTGCGATTGCGGGATTGTGGGATTGTGTGATTGTGTGATTGTGTGATTGTGTGATTGTGTGATTGTGTGATTGTGTGGTTGTGTGATTGTGTGATTTTGTGATTGTGCGATTGTGTGATTGTGTCGTAGTGTGATTTTGCGATTCTGCGATTCTGTGATTCTGCGATTCCGCGATACTGCGATTATGCGATTCTGCGATGCTGCGTTTCTGCGATTGTGGGATTGTGTGATTGTGTGATTGTGTGATTGTGTGATTGCGTGATTGTGTGATTGTGTGGTTGTGTGATTGTGTGATTTTGTGATTGTGCGATTGTGTGATTGTGTGATTGTGTGATTGTGTGATTGTGTGATTGTGTGATTGTGTGATTGAGTGATTGTGTGATTGTGTGATTGTGTGATTGTGTGATTGTGTGATTGTGTGATTGTGTGATTTTGTGATTGTGCGATTGTGTGCTTGTGTGATTGTGTCGTAGTGTGATTCTGCGATTCCGCGATTCTACGATTTTGCGATTCTGCGATTCTGCGTTTCTGCGATTGTGGGATTGTGGGATTGTGTGATTGTGTGATTGTGTGATTGTGTGATTGTGTGATTGTGTGATTGTGTGATTGTGTGATTGTGTGATTGTGTGATTGTGTGATTGTGTGATTGTGTGGTTGTGTGATTGTGTGATTTTGTGATTGTGCGATTGTGTGCTTGTGTGATTGTGTCGTAGTGTGATTCTGCGATTCCGCGATTCTGCGATTATGCGTTTCTGCGTCTCTTGGATTGTGTGATTGTGTGATTCTGTGATTCTGTGATTGTGTGATTCTGTGATTCAGCGATTCTTGGATTGTGTGATTGTGTGATTCTGTGATTCTGTGATTCTGTGATTGTGTGATTCTGTGATTCTGCGATTCTGCGGTTATGCGGTTCTGCGATTCTGCGAATCTGCGCTTCTGCGACTGTGTGATTGTGTGATTGTGTGATTGTGCCATTGTGTGATTCTGCGATTCTGCGATTCGGCGATTCTGCGATTCTGCGATTCTGCGATTGTGGGATTGTGGGATTGTGGGACTGTGTGATTGTGTGATTGTGTGATTGTGTGATTGTGTGATTTTGTGATTGTGCGATTGTGTTCTTGTGTGATTGTGTCGTAGTGTGATTCTGCGAATCCGCGATTCTGCGATTTTGCGATTCTGCGATTCTGCGTTTCTGCGATTGTGGGATTGTGCGATTGTGTGATTGTGTGATTGTGTGATTGTGTGATTGTGTGATTGTGTGATTGTGTGGTTGTGTGATTGTGTGATTTTGCGATTGTGCGATTGTGTGCTTGTGTGATTGTGTCGTAGTGTGATTCTGCGATTCTGCGATTCTGCGATTATGCGTTTCTGCGATTCTCGGATTGTGTGATTGTGTGATTGTGTGATTGTGTGATTGTGTGATTGTGTGATTGTGTGATTGTGTGATTGTGTGATTGTGTGATTGTGTGATTGTGTGATTGTGTGATTTTGTGATTATGCGATTGTGTGCTTGTGTGATTGTGTCGTAGTGTGATTCTGCGATTATGCGTTTCTGCGAATCTTGGATTGTGTGATTGTGTGATTTTGTGATTCTGTGATTCTGTGATTCTGCGATTCTGCGATTCTGCGATTCTGCGATTATGCGATTCAGCGATTCTTGGATTGTATGATTGTGTGATTGTGTGATTGTGTGATTGTGTGATTGCGTGATTGTGTGATTGTGTGGTTGTGTGATTGTGCGATTTTGTGATTGTGCGATTGTGTGATTGTGTGATTGTGTGATTGTGTGATTGTGTGATTGTGTGATTGTGTGATTGTGTGATTGTGTGATTGTGTGATTGTGTCATTGTGTGATTCTGCGCTTCTGCGATTCTGCGATTCTGCGTTTCTGCGATTGTGGGACTGTGTGATTGTGTGATTTTGTGATTGTGCGATTGTGTTCTTGTGTGATTGTGTCGTAGTGTGATTCTGCGATTCCGCGATTCTGCGATTTTGCGATTCTGCGATTCTGCGGTTATGCGGTTCTGCGATTGTGGGATTGTGTGATTGTGTGATTGTGTGATTGTGTGATTGTGTGATTGTGTGATTGTGTGATTGTGTGATTGTGTGATTGTGTGATTGTGTGATTGTGTGATTGTGTGATTGTATGATTGTGTGGTTGTGTGATTGTGTGATTTTGTGATTGTGCGATTGTGTGCTTGTGTGATTGTGTCGTAGTGTGATTCTGCGATTCCGCGATTCTGCGATTATGCGTTTCTGCGAATCTTGGATTGTGTGATTGTGTGATTTTGTGATTCTGTGATTCTGTGATTCTGCGATTCTGCGATTCTGCGATTCTGCGATTCTGCGATTATGCGATTCAGCGATTCTTGGATTGTGTGATTGTGTGATTGTGTGATTGTGTGATTCTGTGATTCTGTAATTGTGTGATTCTGTGATTCAGCGATTCTTGGATTGTGTGATTGTGTGATTGTGTGATTCTGTGATTGTGTGATTCTGTGATTCTGCGATTCTGCGATTGTGTGATTGTGTGATTGTGTGATTGTGTGATTGTGTGATTGTGTGATTGTGTGATTGTGTGATTGTGTGATGGTGTGATTGTGTTATTGTGTGATTGTGTGATTCTGTGATTCTGTGATTGTGTGATTCTGTGATTCTGCGATTCAGCGATTGTGTGGTTGTGTGATTGTGTGATTTTGTGATTGTGCGATTGTGTGCTTGTGTGATTGTGTCGTAGTGTGATTCTGCGATTCTGCGATTCTGCGATTATGCGTTTCTGCGAATCTTGGATTGTGTGATTTTGTGATTCTGTGATTCTGTGATTCTGTGATTCTGTGATTCTGCGATTCTGCGATTCTGCGATTCTGCGATTCTGCGATTATGCGATTCAGCGATTCTTGGATTGTGTGATTGTGTGATTGTGTGATTCTGTGATTCTGTGATTGTGTGATTCTGTGATTCTGCGATTCAGCGATTGTGTGATTGTGTGATTGTGTGATTGTGTGATTGTGTGATGGTGTGATTGTGTGATTGTGTGATTGTGTGATTGTGTGATTGTGTGATTGTGTGATTGTGTGATTGTGTGATTGTGTGGTTGTGTGATTGTGTGATTTTGTGATTGTGCGATTGTGTGATTGTGTGATTGTGTGATTGTGTGATTGTGTGATTGAGTGATTGTGTGATTGTGTGATTGTGTGATTGTGTGATTGTGTGATTGTGTGATTGTGTGATTGTGTGATTTTGTGATTGTGCGATTGTGTGCTTGTGTGATTGTGTCGTAGTGTGATTCTGCGATTCCGCGATTCTACGATTTTGCGATTCTGCGATTCTGCGCTCCTGCGATTGTGGGATTGTGGGATTGTGTGATTGTGTGATTGTGTGATTGTGTGATTGTGTGATTGTGTGATTGTGTGATTGTGTGATTGTGTGATTGTGTGATTGTGTGATTGTGTGATTGTGTGATTGTGTGATTGTGTGGTTGTGTGATTGTGTGATTTTGTGATTGTGCGATTGTGTGCTTGTGTGATTGTGTCGTAGTGTGATTCTGCGATTCCGCGATTCTGCGATTATGCGTTTCTGCGAATCTTGGATTGTGTGATTGTGTGATTTTGTGATTCTGTGATACTGTGATTCTGCGATTCTGCGATTCTGCGATTCTGCGATTATGCGATTCAGCGTCTCTTGGATTGTGTGATTGTGTGATTGTGTGATTCTGTGATTCTGTGATTGTGTGATTCTGTGATTCAGCGATTCTTGGATTGTGTGATTGTGTGATTGTGTGATTCTGTGATTCTGTGATTGTGTGATTCTGTGATTCTGCGATTCTGCGATTGTGTGATTGTGTGATTGTGTGATTGTGTGATTGGGTGATTGTGTGATTGTGTGATTGTGTGATGGTGTGATGGTGTTATTGTGTGATTGTGTGATTGTGTGAATGTGTGATTGTGTGATTGTGTGATTGTGTGATTGTGTGATTGTGTGATTGTGTGATTGTGTGATTGTGTGATTGTGTGATTGTGTGATTGTGTGATTATGTGATTGTGTGATTGTGTGATTGTGTGATGGTGTGATTGTGTTATTGTGTGATTGTGTGATTGTGTGATTGTGTGATTGTGTGATTGTGTGATTGTGTGATTGTGTGATTGTGTGATTGTGTGATTGTGTGATTGTGTGATTGTGTGATTGTGTGATTGTGTGATTGTGTGATTGTGCGATTGTGTGCTTGTGTGATTGTGTCGTAGTGTGATTCTGCGATTCTGCGATTCTGCGATTCTGCGATTATGCGTTTCTGCGATTCTCGGATTGTGTGATTGTGTGATTGTGTGATTCTGGGATTCTGTGATTCTGTGATTCTGTGATTCTGTGATTCTGTGATTCTGCGATTCTGTGATTCTGTGATTCTGTGATTCTGTGATTCTGTGATTCTGTGATTCTGTGATTCTGTGATTCTGTGATTCTGTGATTCTGCGATTCTGCGATTGCGTGATTGTGTGATTGTGTGATTGTGTGATTGTGTGATTGTGTGATTGTGTGATTGTGTGATTGTGTGATTGTGTGATTGTGTGATTGTGTGATTGTGTGATTGTGTGATTGTGTGATTGTGTGAGTGTGTGATTGTGACATTGTGTGATTCTGCGATTCTGCGATTCTGCGATTCTGCGTTTCTGCGATTGTGGGATTGTGTGATTGTGTGATTGTGTGATTGTGTCATTGTGTCATTGTGTCATTGTGCGATTATGTGATTCTGAGATTTTGTGGTTGTGTGATAGTGTGATGGTGTGTTTGTATGATTGTGTGATTGTGTGATTGTGTGTTTGTGTGATTGTGTGATTGTGTGATTCTGCGATTCTGCGGTTATGCGGTTCTGCGATTGTGGGATTGTGTGATTGTGTGATTGTGTGATTGTGTGATTGTGTGATTGTGTGATTGTGTGATTGTGTGATTGTGTGATTGTGTGATTGTGTGATTGTGTGATTGTGTGATTGTGTGATTGTGTGATTGTGTGATTGTGTGGTTGTGTGATTGTGTGATTTTGTGATTGTACGATTGTGTGCTTGTGTGATTGTGTCGTAGTGTGATTCTGCGATTCCGCGATTCTGCGATTATGCGTTTCTGCGAATCTTGGATTGTGTGATTGTGTGATTTTGTGATTCTGTGATTCTGTGATTCTGCGATTCTGCGATTCTGCGATTCTGCGATTCTGCGATTCTGCGATTATGCGATTCAGCGATTCTTGGATTGTGTGATTGTGTGATTGTGTGATTGTGTGATTGTGTGATTGTGTGATTGTGTGATTGTGTGATTGTGTGATTGTGTGATTGTGTGATTGTGTGATTGTGTGATTCTGCGATTCAGAGATTCTGCGATTCTGCGATTCAGCGATTCTGCGATTCGGCGATTCTGCGATTCCGCGATTCTGCGATTTTGCGATTCTGCGATTCTGCGTTTCTGCGATTGCGGGATTGTGGGATTGTGTGATTGTGTGATTGTGTGATTGTGTGATTGTGTGATTGTGTGATTGTGTGGTTGTGTGATTGTGTGATTTTGTGATTGTGCGATTGTGTGATTGTGTCGTAGTGTGATTTTGCGATTCTGCGATTCTGTGATTCTGCGATTCCGCGATACTGCGATTATGCGATTCTGCGATGCTGCGTTTCTGCGATTGTGGGATTGTGTGATTGTGTGATTGTGTGATTGTGTGATTGCGTGATTGTGTGATTGTGTGGTTGTGTGATTGTGTGATTTTGTGATTGTGCGATTGTGTGATTGTGTGATTGTGTGATTGTGTGATTGTGTGATTGTGTGATTGTGTGATTGTGTGATTGAGTGATTGTGTGATTGTGTGATTGTGTGATTGTGTGATTGTGTGATTGTGTGATTGTGTGATTGTGTGATTGTGTGATTTTGTGATTGTGCGATTGTGTGCTTGTGTGATTGTGTCGTAGTGTGATTCTGCGATTCCGCGATTCTACGATTTTGCGATTCTGCGATTCTGCGTTTCTGCGATTGTGTGATTGTGTGATTGTGTGATTGTGTGATTGTGTGATTGTGTGATTGTGTGGTTGTGTGATTGTGTGATTTTGTGATTGTGCGATTGTGTGATTGTGTCGTAGTGTGATTTTGCGATTCTGCGATTCTGTGATTCTGCGATTCCGCGATACTGCGATTATGCGATTCTGCGATGCTGCGTTTCTGCGATTGTGGGATTGTGTGATTGTGTGATTGTGTGATTGTGTGATTGCGTGATTGTGTGATTGTGTGGTTGTGTGATTGTGTGATTTTGTGATTGTGCGATTGTGTGATTGTGTGATTGTGTGATTGTGTGATTGTGTGATTGTGTGATTGTGTGATTGAGTGATTGTGTGATTGTGTGTTTGTGTGATTGTGTGATTGTGTGATTGTGTGATTGTGTGATTGTGTGATTTTGTGATTGTGCGATTGTGTGCTTGTGTGATTGTGTCGTAGTGTGATTCTGCGATTCCGCGATTCTACGATTTTGCGATTCTGCGATTCTGCGTTTCTGCGATTGTGGGATTGTGGGATTGTGTGATTGTGTGATTGTGTGATTGTGTGATTGTGTGATTGTGTGATTGTGTGATTGTGTGATTGTGTGATTGTGTGATTGTGTGATTGTGTGATTGTGTGGTTGTGTGATTGTGTGATTTTGTGATTGTGCGATTGTGTGCTTGTGTGATTGTGTCGTAGTGTGATTCTGCGATTCCGCGATTCTGCGATTATGCGTTTCTGCGTCTCTTGGATTGTGTGATTGTGTGATTCTGTGATTCTGTGATTGTGTGATTCTGTGATTCAGCGATTCTTGGATTGTGTGATTGTGTGATTGTGTGATTCTGTGATTCTGTGATTGTGTGATTCTGTGATTCTGCGATTCTGCGGTTATGCGGTTCTGCGATTCTGCGAATCTGCGCTTCTGCGACTGTGTGATTGTGTGATTGTGTGATTGTGCCATTGTGTGATTCTGCGATTCTGCGATTCGGCGATTCTGCGATTCTGCGATTCTGCGATTGTGGGATTGTGGGATTGTGGGACTGTGTGATTGTGTGATTGTGTGATTGTGTGATTGTGTGATTTTGTGATTGTGCGATTGTGTTCTTGTGTGATTGTGTCGTAGTGTGATTCTGCGAATCCGCGATTCTGCGATTTTGCGATTCTGCGATTCTGCGTTTCTGCGATTGTGGGATTGTGCGATTGTGTGATTGTGTGATTGTGTGATTGTGTGATTGTGTGATTGTGTGATTGTGTGGTTGTGTGATTGTGTGATTTTGCGATTGTGCGATTGTGTGCTTGTGTGATTGTGTCGTAGTGTGATTCTGCGATTCTGCGATTCTGCGATTATGCGTTTCTGCGATTCTCGGATTGTGTGATTGTGTGATTGTGTGATTGTGTGATTGTGTGATTGTGTGATTGTGTGATTGTGTGATTGTGTGATTGTGTGATTGTGTGATTGTGTGGTTGTGTGATTGTGTGATTTTGTGATTATGCGATTGTGTGCTTGTGTGATTGTGTCGTAGTGTGATTCTGCGATTATGCGTTTCTGCGAATCTTGGATTGTGTGATTGTGTGATTTTGTGATTCTGTGATTCTGTGATTCTGCGATTCTGCGATTCTGCGATTCTGCGATTATGCGATTCAGCGATTCTTGGATTGTATGATTGTGTGATTGTGTGATTGTGTGATTGTGTGATTGCGTGATTGTGTGATTGTGTGGTTGTGTGATTGTGCGATTTTGTGATTGTGCGATTGTGTGATTGTGTGATTGTGTGATTGTGTGATTGTGTGATTGTGTGATTGTGTGATTGTGTGATTGTGTGATTGTGTGATTGTGTCATTGTGTGATTCTGCGCTTCTGCGATTCTGCGATTCTGCGTTTCTGCGATTGTGGGACTGTGTGATTGTGTGATTTTGTGATTGTGCGATTGTGTTCTTGTGTGATTGTGTCGTAGTGTGATTCTGCGATTCCGCGATTCTGCGATTTTGCGATTCTGCGATTCTGCGGTTATGCGGTTCTGCGATTGTGGGATTGTGTGATTGTGTGATTGTGTGATTGTGTGATTGTGTGATTGTGTGATTGTGTGATTGTGTGATTGTGTGATTGTGTGATTGTGTGATTGTGTGATTGTGTGATTTTATGATTGTGTGGTTGTGTGATTGTGTGATTTTGTGATTGTGCGATTGTGTGCTTGTGTGATTGTGTCGTAGTGTGATTCTGCGATTCCGCGATTCTGCGATTATGCGTTTCTGCGAATCTTGGATTGTGTGATTGTGTGATTTTGTGATTCTGTGATTCTGTGATTCTGCGATTCTGCGATTCTGCGATTCTGCGATTCTGCGATTATGCGATTCAGCGATTCTTGGATTGTGTGATTGTGTGATTGTGTGATTGTGTGATTCTGTGATTCTGTAATTGTGTGATTCTGTGATTCAGCGATTCTTGGATTGTGTGATTGTGTGATTGTGTGATTCTGTGATTGTGTGATTCTGTGATTCTGCGATTCTGCGATTGTGTGATTGTGTGATTGTGTGATTGTGTGATTGTGTGATTGTGTGATTGTGTGATTGTGTGATTGTGTGATGGTGTGATTGTGTTACTGTGTGATTGTGTGATTCTGTGATTCTGTGATTGTGTGATTCTGTGATTCTGCGATTCAGCGATTGTGTGGTTGTGTGATTGTGTGATTTTGTGATTGTGCGATTGTGTGCTTGTGTGATTGTGTCGTAGTGTGATTCTGCGATTCTGCGATTCTGCGATTATGCGTTTCTGCGAATCTTGGATTGTGTGATTTTGTGATTCTGTGATTCTGTGATTCTGTGATTCTGTGATTCTGCGATTCTGCGATTCTGCGATTCTGCGATTCTGCGATTATGCGATTCAGCGATTCTTGGATTGTGTGATTGTGTGATTGTGTGATTCTGTGATTCTGTGATTGTGTGATTCTGTGATTCTGCGATTCAGCGATTGTGTGATTGTGTGATTGTGTGATTGTGTGATTGTGTGATTGTGTGATTGTGTGATGGTGTGATTGTGTGATTGTGTGATTGTGTGATTGTGTGATTGTGTGATTGTGTGATTGTGTGATTGTGTGATTGTGTGATTGTGTGATTGTGTGATTGTGTGATTGTGTGATTGTGTGATTGTGTGATTGTGTGATTGTGTGATTGTGTGATTGTGTGATTGTGTGATTGTGTGATTGTGTGATTGTGTGATTGTGTGATTGTGTGATTCTGCGATTCAGAGATTCTGCGATTCTGCGATTCAGCGATTCTGCGATTCGGCGATTCTGCGATTCCGCGATTCTGCGATTTTGCGATTCTGCGATTCTGCGTTTCTGCGATTGCGGGATTGTGGGATTGTGTGATTGTGTGATTGTGTGATTGTGTGATTGTGTGATTGTGTGATTGTGTGATTGTGTGGTTGTGTGATTGTGTGATTTTGTGATTGTGCGATTGTGTGATTGTGTCGTAGTGTGATTTTGCGATTCTGCGATTCTGCGATTCTGCGATTCCGCGATACTGCGATTATGCGATTTTGCGATGCTGCGTTTCTGCGATTGTGGGATTGTGTGATTGTGTGATTGTGTGATTGTGTGATTGCGTGATTGTGTGATTGTGTGGTTGTGTGATTGTGTGATTTTGTGATTGTGCGATTGTGTGATTGTGTGATTGTGTGATTGTGTGATTGTGTGATTGTGTGATTGAGTGATTGTGTGATTGTGTGATTGTGTGATTGTGTGATTGTGTGATTGTGTGATTGTGTGATTTTGTGATTGTGCGATTGTGTGCTTGTGTGATTGTGTCGTAGTGTGATTCTGCGATTCCGCGATTCTACGATTTTGCGATTCTGCGATTCTGCGCTCCTGCGATTGTGGGATTGTGGGATTGTGTGATTGTGTGATTGTGTGATTGTGTGATTGTGTGATTGTGTGATTGTGTGATTGTGTGATTGTGTGATTGTGTGATTGTGTGATTGTGTGATTGTGTGATTGTGTGATTGTGTGGTTGTGTGATTGTGTGATTTTGTGATTGTGCGATTGTGTGCTTGTGTGATTGTGTCGTAGTGTGATTCTGCGATTCCGCGATTCTGCGATTATGCGTTTCTGCGAATCTTGGATTGTGTGATTGTGTGATTTTGTGATTCTGTGATACTGTGATTCTGCGATTCTGCGATTCTGCGATTCTGCGATTATGCGATTCAGCGTCTCTTGGATTGTGTGATTGTGTGATTGTGTGATTCTGTGATTCTGTGATTGTGTGATTCTGTGATTCAGCGATTCTTGGATTGTGTGATTGTGTGATTGTGTGATTCTGTGATTCTGTGATTGTGTGATTCTGTGATTCTGCGATTCTGCGATTGTGTGATTGTGTGATTGTGTGATTGTGTGATTGGGTGATTGTGTGATTGTGTGATTGTGTGATGGTGTGATGGTGTTATTGTGTGATTGTGTGATTGTGTGAATGTGTGATTGTGTGATTGTGTGATTGTGTGATTGTGTGATTGTGTGATTGTGTGATTGTGTGATTGTGTGATTGTGTGATTGTGTGATTATGTGATTGTGTGATTGTGTGATTGTGTGATGGTGTGATTGTGTTATTGTGTGATTGTGTGATTGTGTGATTGTGTGATTGTGTGATTGTGTGATTGTGTGATTGTGTGATTGTGTGATTGTGTGATTGTGTGATTGTGTGATTGTGTGATTGTGTGATTGTGCGATTGTGTGCTTGTGTGATTGTGTCGTAGTGTGATTCTGCGATTCTGCGATTCTGCGATTCTGCGATTATGCGTTTCTGCGATTCTCGGATTGTGTGATTGTGTGATTGTGTGATTCTGGGATTCTGTGATTCTGTGATTCTGTGATTCTGTGATTCTGTGATTCTGCGATTCTGTGATTCTGTGATTCTGTGATTCTGTGATTCTGTGATTCTGTGATTCTGTGATTCTGTGATTCTGTGATTCTGTGATTCTGCGATTCTGCGATTGTGTGATTGTGTGATTGTGTGATTGTGTGATTGTGTGATTGTGTGATTGTGTGATTGTGTGATTGTGTGATTGTGTGATTGTGTGATTGTGTGATTGTGTGATTGTGTGATTGTGTGATTGTGTGATTGTGTGAGTGTGTGATTGTGACATTGTGTGATTCTGCGATTCTGCGATTCTGCGATTCTGCGTTTCTGCGATTGTGGGATTGTGTGATTGTGTGATTGTGTGATTGTGTCATTGTGTCATTGTGTCATTGTGCGATTATGTGATTCTGAGATTTTGTGGTTGTGTGATAGTGTGATGGTGTGTTTGTATGATTGTGTGATTGTGTGATTGTGTGTTTGTGTGATTGTGTGATTGTGTGATTCTGCGATTCTGCGGTTATGCGGTTCTGCGATTGTGGGATTGTGTGATTGTGTGATTGTGTGATTGTGTGATTGTGTGATTGTGTGATTGTGTGATTGTGTGATTGTGTGATTGTGTGATTGTGTGATTGTGTGATTGTGTGATTGTGTGATTGTGTGATTGTGTGATTGTGTGGTTGTGTGATTGTGTGATTTTGTGATTGTACGATTGTGTGCTTGTGTGATTGTGTCGTAGTGTGATTCTGCGATTCCGCGATTCTGCGATTATGCGTTTCTGCGAATCTTGGATTGTGTGATTGTGTGATTTTGTGATTCTGTGATTCTGTGATTCTGCGATTCTGCGATTCTGCGATTCTGCGATTCTGCGATTCTGCGATTATGCGATTCAGCGATTCTTGGATTGTGTGATTGTGTGATTGTGTGATTGTGTGATTCTGTGATTCTGTAATTGTGTGATTCTGTGATTCAGCGATTCTTGGATTGTGTGATTGTGTGATTGTGTGATTCTGGGATTGTGTGATTCTGTGATTCTGCGATTCTGCGATTGTGTGATTGTGTGATTGTGTGATTGTGTGATTGTGTGATTGTGTGATTGTGTGATGGTGTGATTGTGTTATTGTGTGATTGTGTGATTCTGTGATTCTGTGATTGTGTGATTCTGTGATTCTGCGATTCAGCGATTGTGTGATTGTGTGATTGTGTGATTGTGTGATTGTGTGATGGTGTGATTGTGTTATTGTGTGATTGTGTGATTGTGTGATTGTGTGATTGTGTGATTGTGTGATTGTGTGATTGTGTGATTGCGTGATTGCGTGATTGCGTGATTGTGTGATTGTGTGATTGTGTGATTGTGTGATTGTGTGATTGTGTGATTGTGTGATTGTGTGATTGTGTGATTGTGTGATTGTGTGATTGTGTGATTGTGTGATTGTGTGATTGTGTGATTGTGTGATTATGTGATTGTGTGATTGTGTGATTGTGTGATTGTGTGATTGTGTGATTGTGTGATTCTGCGATTCAGAGATTCTGCGATTCTGCGATTCAGCGATTCTGCGATTCGGCGATTCTGCGATTCCGCGATTCTGCGATTTTGCGATTCTGCGATTCTGCGTTTCTGCGATTGTGGGATTGTGGGATTGTGTGATTGTGTGATTGTGTGATTGTGTGATTGTGTGATTGTGTGGTTGTGTGATTGTGTGATTTTGTGATTTTGTGATTGTGCGATTGTGTGATTGTGTCGTAGTGTGATTTTGCGATTCTGCGATTCTGCGATTCTGCGTTTCCGCGATACTGCGATTTTGCGATTCTGCGATGCTGCGTTTCTGCGATTGTGGGATTGTGTGATTGTGTGATTGTGTGATTGTGTGATTGTGTGATTGTGTGATTGTGTGATTGTGTGATTGTGTGATTGTGTGATTGTGTGATTGTGTGATTGTGTGATTGTGTGATTGTGTGATTGTGTGATTGCGTGATTGTGCGATTGTGTGCTTGTGTGATTGTGTCGTAGTGTGATTCTGCGATTCTGCGATTCTGCGATTCTGCGATTCTGCGATTCTGCGATTATGCGTTTCTGCGATTCTCGGATTGTGTAATTGTGTTATGTGTGATTCTGGGATTCTGTGATTCTGTGATTCTGTGATTCTGTGATTCTGTGATTCTGTGATTCTGTGATTCTGTGATTCTGCGATTCTGCGATTGTGTGATTGTGTGATTGTGTGATTGTGTGATTGTGTGATTGTGTGATTGTGTGATTGTGTGATTGTGTGATTGTGTGATTGTGTGATTGTGTGATTGTGTGATTGTGTGATTGTGTGATTGTGTGATTGTGTGATTGTGTGATTGTGTGATTGTGTGAGTGTGTGATTGTGTCATTGTGTGATTCTGCGATTCTGCGATTCTGCGATTCTGCGTTTCTGCGATTGTGGGATTGCGTGATTGTGTGATTGTGTGATTGTGTGATTGTGTCATTGTGTCATTGTGTCATTGTGCGATTATGTGATTCTGTGATTTTGTGGTTGTGTGATAGTGTGATTGTGTGTTTGTATGATTGTGTGATTGTGTGATTGTGTGTTTGTGTGATTGTGTGATTGTGTGATTCTGCGATTCTGCGGTTATGCGGTTCTGCGATTGTGGGATTGTGTGATTGTGTGATTGTGTGATTGTGTGATTGTGTGATTGTGTGATTGTGTGATTGTGTGATTGTGTGATTGTGTGATTGTGTGATTGTGTGATTGTGTGATTGTGTGGTTGTGTGATTGTGTGATTTTGTGATTGTGCGATTGTGTGCTTGTGTGATTGTGTCGTAGTGTGATTCTGCGATTCCGCGATTCTGCGATTATGCGTTTCTGCGAATCTTGGATTGTGTGATTGTGTGATTGTGTGATTGTGTGATTGTGTGATTGTGTGATTGCGTGATTGTGTGATTGTGTGATTGTGTGATTGTGTGATTGTGTGATTGTGTGATTGTGTGATTGTGTGATTGTGTGATTGTGTGATTGTGTGATTGTGTGATTGTGTGATTGTGTGATTGTGTGATTGTGTGATTGTGTGATTGTGTGATGGTGTGATTGTGTTATTGTGTGATTGTGTGATTGTGTGATTGTGTGATTGTGTGATTGTGTGATTGTGTGATTGTGTGATTGTGTGATTGTGTGATTGTGTGATTGTGTGATTGTGTGATTGTGTGATTGTGTGATTGTGTGATTGTGTGATTGTGTCATTGTGTGATTCTGCGATTCTGCGATTCTGCGATTCTGCGTTTCTGCGATTGTGGGATTGTGTGATTGTGTGATTGTGTGATTCTGGGATTCTGTGATTCTGTGATTCTGTGATTCTGTGATTCTGTGATTCTGTGATTCTGTGACTCTGTGATTCTGTGATTCTGTGATTCTGTGATTCTGTGATTCTGTGATTCTGTGATTCTGTGATTCTGTGATTCTGCGATTCTGCGATTGTGTGATTGTGCGATTGTGTGATTGTGTGATTGTGTGATTGTGTGATTGTGTGATTGTGTGATTGTGTGATTGTGTGAATGTGTGATTGTGTGATTGTGTGATTGTGTCATTGTGTGATTCTGCGATTCTGCGATTCTGCGATTCTGCGATTCTGCGTTTCTGCGATTGTGGGATTGTGTGATTGTGTGATTGTGTGATTGTGTGATTGTGTCATTGTGCCATTGTGTCATTGTGCGATTATGTGATTCTGTGATTTTGTGGTTGTGTGATAGTGTGATTGTGTGTTTGTGTGATTGTGTGATTGTGTGTTTGTGTGATTGTGTGATTGTGTGATTCTGCGATTCTGCGGTTATGCGGTTTTGCGATTCTGCGAATCTGCGCTTCTGCGACTGTGTGATTGTGTGATTGTGTGATTGTGCCATTGTGTGATTCTGCGATTCTGCGATTCGGCGATTCTGCGATTCTGCGATTCTGCGATTGTGGGATTGTGGGATTGTGGGACTGTGTGATTGTGTGATTGTGTGATTGTGTGATTTTGTGATTTGGCGATTGTGTTCTTGTGTGATTGTGTCGTAGTGTGATTCTGCGAATCCGCGATTCTGCGATTTTGCGATTCTGCGATTCTGCGTTTCTGCGATTGTGGGATTGTGCGATTGTGTGATTGTGTGATTGTGTGATTGTGTGATTGTGTGATTGTGTGATTGTGTGATTGTGTGATTGTGTGATTGTGTGATTGTGTGATTGTGTGATTGTGTGGTTGTGTGATTGTGTGATTTTGTGATTGTGCGATTGTGTGCTTGTGTGATTGTGTCGTAGTGTGATTCTGCGATTCTGCGATTCTGCGATTATGCGTTTCTGCGAATCTTGGATTGTGTGATTGTGTGATTTTGTGATTCTGTGATTCTGTGATTCTGTGATTCTGTGATTCTGCGATTCTGCGATTCTGCGATTCTGCGATTATGCGATTCAGCGATTCTTGGATTGTGTGATTGTGTGATTGTGTGATTCTGTGATTCTGTGATTGTGTGATTCTGTGATTCTGCGATTCAGCGATTGTGTGATTGTGTGATTGTGTGATTGTGTGATTGTGTGATGGTGTGATTGTGTTATTGTGTGATTGTGTGATTGTGTGATTGTGTGATTGCGTGATTGTGTGATTGTGTGATTGTGTGATTGTGTGATTGTGTGATTGTGTGATTGTGTGATTGTGTGATTGTGTGATTGTGTGATTGTGTGATTGTGTGATTGTGTGATTGTGTGATTGTGTGATTGTGTGATTGTGTGATTGTGTGATTGTGTGATTGTGTGATTGTGTGATTGTGTGATTCTGCGATTCAGAGATTCTGCGATTCTGCGATTCAGCGATTCTGCGATTCGGCGATTCTGCGATTCCGCGATTCTGCGATTTTGCGATTCTGCGATTCTGCGTTTCTGCGATTGTGGGATTGTGGGATTGTGTGATTGTGTGATTGTGTGATTGTGTGATTGTGTGATTGTGTGGTTGTGTGATTGTGTGATTTTGTGATTTTGTGATTTTGTGATTGTGCGATTGTGTGATTGTGTCGTAGTGTGATTTTGCGATTCTGCGATTCTGCGATTCTGCGATTCCGCGATACTGCGATTTTGCGATTCTGCGATGCTGCGTTTCTGCGATTGTGGGATTGTGTGATTGTGTGATTGTGTGATTGTGTGATTGTGTGATTGTGTGATTGCGTGATTGTGTGATTGTGTGGTTGTGTGATTGTGTTATTGTGTGATTGTGTGATTCTGTGATTCTGTGATTGTGTGATTCTGTGATTCTGCGATTCAGCGATTGTGTGGTTGTGTGATTGTGTGATTTTGTGATTGTGCGATTGTGTGCTTGTGTGATTGTGTCGTAGTGTGATTCTGCGATTCTGCGATTCTGCGATTATGCGTTTCTGCGAATCTTGGATTGTGTGATTGTGTGATTTTGTGATTCTGTGATTCTGTGATTCTGTGATTCTGTGATTCTGCGATTCTGCGATTCTGCGATTCTGCGATTCTGCGATTATGCGATTCAGCGATTCTTGGATTGTGTGATTGTGTGATTGTGTGATTCTGTGATTCTGTGATTGTGTGATTCTGTGATTCTGCGATTCAGCGATTGTGTGATTGTGTGATTGTGTGATTGTGTGATTGTGTGATTGTGTGATGGTGTGATTGTGTTATTGTGTGATTGTGTGATTGTGTGATTGTGTGATTGCGTGATTGCGTGATTGTGTGATTGTGTGATTGTGTGATTGTGTGATTGTGTGATTGTGTGATTGTGTGATTGTGTGATTGTGTGATTGTGTGATTGTGTGATTGTGTGATTGTGTGATTGTGTGATTGTGTGATTGTGTGATTGTGTGATTGTGTGATTGTGTGATTGTGTGATTGTGTGATTGTGTGATTGTGTGATTGTGTGATTCTGCGATTCAGAGATTCTGCGATTCTGCGATTCAGCGATTCTGCGATTCTGCGATTCTGCGTTTCTGCGATTGTGGGATTGTGTGATTGTGTGATTGTGTGATTGTGTGATTGTGTCATTGTGCCATTGTGTCATTGTGCGATTATGTGATTCTGTGATTTTGTGGTTGTGTGATAGTGTGATTGTGCGTTTGTGTGATTGTGTGATTGTGTGTTTGTGTGATTGTGTGATTGTGTGATTGTGTGATTCTGCGATTCTGCGATTATGCGGTTCTGCGATTCTGCGAATCTGCGCTTCTGCGACTGTGTGATTGTGTGATTGTGTGATTGTGCCATTGTGTGATTCTGCGATTCTGCGATTCGGCGATTCTGCGATTCTGCGATTCTGCGATTGTGGGATTGTGGGATTGTGGGACTGTGTGATTGTGTGATTGTGTGATTCTTGTGATTTTGTGATTTGGCGATTGTGTTCTTGTGTGATTGTGTCGTAGTGTGATTCTGCGAATCCGCGATTCTGCGATTTTGCGATTCTGCGATTCTGCGTTTCTGCGATTGTGGGATTGTGCGATTGTGTGATTGTGTGATTGTGTGATTGTGTGATTGTGTGATTGTGTGATTGTGTGATTGTGTGATTGTGTGATTGTGTGATTGTGTGATTGTGTGATTGTGTGATTGTGTGATTTTGTGATTGTGCGATTGTGTGCTTGTGTGATTGTGTCGTAGTGTGATTCTGCGATTCTGCGATTCTGCGATTATGCGTTTCTGCGAATCTTGGATTGTGTGATTGTGTGATTTTGTGATTCTGTGATTCTGTGATTCTGTGATTCTGTGATTCTGCGATTCTGCGATTCTGCGATTCTGCGATTATGCGATTCAGCGATTCTTGGATTGTGTGATTGTGTGATTGTGTGATTCTGTGATTCTGTGATTGTGTGATTCTGTGATTCTGCGATTCAGCGATTGTGTGATTGTGTGATTGTGTGATTGTGTGATTGTGTGATTGTGTGATGGTGTGATTGTGTTATTGTGTGATTGTGTGGTTGTGTGATTGTGTGATTGCGTGATTGTGTGATTGTGTGATTGTGTGATTGTGTGATTGTGTGATTGTGTGATTGTGTGATTGTGTGATTGTGTAATTGTGTGATTGTGTGATTGTGTGATTGTGTGATTGTGTGATTGTGTGATTGTGTGATTGTGTGATTGTGTGATTGTGTGATTGTGTGATTGTGTGATTGTGTGATTGTGTGATTGTGTGATTGTGTGATTGTGTGATTCTGCGATTCAGAGATTCTGCGATTCTGCGATTCAGCGATTCTGCGATTCGGCGATTCTGCGATTCCGCGATTCTGCGATTTTGCGATTCTGCGATTCTGCGTTTCTGCGATTGTGGGATTGTGGGATTGTGTGATTGTGTGATTGTGTGATTGTGTGATTGTGTGATTGTGTGGTTGTGTGATTGTGTGATTTTGTGATTTTGTGATTGTGTGATTGTGTGATTGTGTGATTGTGTGATTGTGTGATTGTGTGATTGTGTGATTGTGTGATTGTGTGATTGTGTGATTGTGTGATTGTGTGATTGTGTGATTGTGTGATTGTGTGATTGTGTGATTGTGTGATTGTGTGATTGTGTGATTGTGTGATTGTGTGATTGTGTGATTGTGTGATTGTGTGATTGTGTGATTCTGCGATTCAGAGATTCTGCGATTCTGCGATTCAGCGATTCTGCGATTCGGCGATTCTGCGATTCCGCGATTCTGCGATTTTGCGATTCTGCGATTCTGCGTTTCTGCGATTGCGGGATTGTGGGATTGTGTGATTGTGTGATTGTGTGATTGTGTGATTGTGTGATTGTGTGGTTGTGTGATTGTGTGATTTTGTGATTGTGCGATTGTGTGATTGTGTCGTAGTGTGATTTTGCGATTCTGCGATTCTGCGATTCTGCGATTCCGCGATACTGCGATTATGCGATTTTGCGATGCTGCGTTTCTGCGATTGTGGGATTGTGTGATTGTGTGATTGTGTGATTGTGTCATTGTGTCATTGTGTCATTGTGCGATTATGTGATTCTGTGATTTTGTGGTTGTGTGATAGTGTGATGGTGTGTTTGTATGATTGTGTGATTGTGTGATTGTGTGTTTGTGTGATTGTGTGATTGTGTGATTCTGCGATTCTGCGGTTATGCGGTTCTGCGATTGTGGGATTGTGTGATTGTGTGATTGTGTGATTGTGTGATTGTGTGATTGTGTGATTGTGTGATTGTGTGATTGTGTGATTGTGTGATTGTGTGATTGTGTGATTGTGTGATTGTGTGATTGTGTGATTGTGTGATTGTGTGATTGTGTGATTGTGTGATTGTGTGATTGTGTGAGTGTGTGATTGTGACATTGTGTGATTCTGCGATTCTGCGATTCTGCGATTCTGCGTTTCTGCGATTGTGGGATTGTGTGATTGTGTGATTGTGTGATTGTGTCATTGTGTCATTGTGTCATTGTGCGATTATGTGATTCTGTGATTTTGTGGTTGTGTGATAGTGTGATGGTGTGTTTGTATGATTGTGTGATTGTGTGATTGTGTGTTTGTGTGATTGTGTGATTGTGTGATTCTGCGATTCTGCGGTTATGCGGTTCTGCGATTGTGGGATTGTGTGATTGTGTGATTGTGTGATTGTGTGATTGTGTGATTGTGTGATTGTGTGATTGTGTGATTGTGTGATTGTGTGATTGTGTGGTTGTGTGATTGTGTGATTTTGTGATTGTGCGATTGTGTGCTTGTGTGATTGTGTCGTAGTGTGATTCTGCGATTCCGCGATTCTGCGATTATGCGTTTCTGCGAATCTTGGATTGTGTGATTGTGTGATTTTGTGATTCTGTGATTCTGTGATTCTGCGATTCTGCGATTCTGCGATTATGCGATTCAGCGATTCTTGGATTGTGTGATTGTGTGGTTGTGTGATTGTGTGATTCTGTGATTCTGTAATTGTGTGATTCTGTGATTCAGCGATTCTTGGATTGTGTGATTGTGTGATTGTGTGATTCTGTGATTGTGTGATTCTGTGATTCTGCGATTCTGCGATTGTGTGATTGTGTGATTGTGTGATTGTGTGATTGTGTGATTGTGTGATTGTGTGATTGTGTGATTGTGTGATGGTGTGATTGTGTTATTGTGTGATTGTGTGATTCTGTGATTCTGTGATTGTGTGATTCTGTGATTCTGCGATTCAGCGATTGTGTGGTTGTGTGATTGTGTGATTTTGTGATTGTGCGATTGTGTGCTTGTGTGATTGTGTCGTAGTGTGATTCTGCGATTCTGCGATTCTGCGATTATGCGTTTCTGCGAATCTTGGATTGTGTGATTGTGTGATTTTGTGATTCTGTGATTCTGTGATTCTGTGATTCTGTGATTCTGCGATTCTGCGATTCTGCGATTCTGCGATTCTGCGATTATGCGATTCAGCGATTCTTGGATTGTGTGACTGTGTGATTCTGTGATTCTGTGATTGTGTGATTCTGTGATTCTGCGATTCAGCGATTGTGTGATTGTGTGATTGTGTGATTGTGTGATTGTGTGATTGTGTGATTGTGTGATGGTGTGATTGTGTTATTGTGTGTTTGTGTGATTGTGTGATTGTGTGATTGTGTGATTGTGTGATTGTGTGATTGTGTGATTGTGTGATTGTGTGATTGTGTGATTGTGTGATTGTGTGATTGTGTGATTGTGTGATTGTGTGATTGTGTGATTGTGTGATTGTGTGATTGTGTGATTGTGTGATTGTGTGATTGTGTGATTGTGTGATTGTGTGATTGTGTGATTGTGTGATTGTGTGATTGTGTGATTGTGTGATTCTGCGATTCAGAGATTCTGCGATTCTGCGATTCAGCGATTCTGCGATTCGGCGATTCTGCGATTCCGCGATTCTGCGATTTTGCGATTCTGCGATTCTGCGTTTCTGCGATTCGGCGATTCTGCGATTCCGCGATTCTGCGATTTTGCGATTCTGCGATTCTGCGTTTCTGCGATTGCGGGATTGTGGGATTGTGTGATTGTGTGATTGTGTGATTGTGTGATTGTGTGATTGTGTGATTGTGTGGTTGTGTGATTGTGTGATTTTGTGATTGTGCGATTGTGTGATTGTGTCGTAGTGTGATTTTGCGATTCTGCGATTCTGCGATTCTGCGATTCCGCGATACTGCGATTATGCGATTCTGCGATGCTGCGTTTCTGCGATTGTGGGATTGTGTGATTGTGTGATTGTGTGATTGTGTGATTGCGTGATTGTGTGATTGTGTGGTTGTGTGATTGTGTGATTTTGTGATTGTGCGATTGTGGGATTGTGTGATTGTGTGATTGTGTGATTGTGTGATTGTGTGATTGTGTGATTGTGTGATTGTGTGATTGTGTGATTGTGTGATTGTGTGATTGTGTGGTTGTGTGATTGTGTGATTTTGTGATTGTGCGATTGTGTGTTTGTGTGACTGTGTCGTAGTGTGATTCTGCGATTCCGCGATTCTGCGATTATGCGTTTCTGCGTCTCTTGGATTGTGTGATTGTGTGATTGTGTGATTCTGTGATTATGTTATTGTGTGATTCTGTGATTCAGCGATTCTTGGATTGTGTGATTGTGTGATTGTGTGATTCTGTGATTCTGTGATTGTGTGATTCTGTGATTCTGCGATTCTGCGGTTATGCGGTTCTGCGATTCTGCGAATCTGCGCTTCTGCGACTGTGTGATTGTGTGATTGTGTGATTGTGCCATTGTGTGATTCTGCGATTCTGCGATTCGGCGATTCTGCGATTCTGCGATTCTGCGATTGTGGGATTGTGGGATTGTGGGACTGTGTGATTGTGTGATTGTGTGATTGTGTGATTGTGTGATTTTGTGATTGTGCGATTGTGTTCTTGTGTGATTGTGTCGTAGTGTGATTCTGCGAATCCGCGATTCTGCGATTTTGCGATTCTGCGATTCTGCGTTTCTGCGATTGTGGGATTGTGCGATTGTGTGATTGTGTGATTGTGTGATTGTGTGATTGTGTGATTGTGTGATTGTGTGATTGTGTGGTTGTGTGATTGTGTGATTTTGTGATTGTGCGATTGTGTGCTTGTGTGATTGTGTCGTAGTGTGATTCTGCGATTCTGCGATTCTGCGATTATGCGTTTCTGCGATTCTCGGATTGTGTGATTGTGTGATTGTGTGATTGTGTGATTGTGTGATTGTGTGATTGTGTGATTGTGTGATTGTGTGATTGTGTGATTGTGTGATTGTGTGATTGTGTGGTTGTGTGATTGTGTGATTTTGTGATTATGCGATTGTGTGCTTGTGTGATTGTGTCGTAGTGTGATTCTGCGATTATGCGTTTCTGCGAATCTTGGATTGTGTGATTGTGTGATTTTGCGATTCTGTGATACTGTGATTCTGCGATTCTGCGATTCTGCGATTCTGCGATTATGCGATTCAGCGTCTCTTGGATTGTGTGATTGTGTGATTGTGTGATTCTGTGATTGTGTGATTGTGTGATTGTGTGATTGTGTGATTGTGCGATTGTGTGCGTGTGAGATTGTGTCGTAGTGTGATTCTGCGATTCTGCGATTCTGCGATTATGCGTTTCTGCGATTCTCGGATTGTGTGATTGTGTGATTGTGTGATTCTGGGATTCTGTGATTCTGTGATTCTGTGATTCTGTGATTCTGTGATTCTGTGATTCTGTGATTCTGTGATTCTGTGATTCTGTGATTCTGTGATTCTGTGATTCTGTGATTCTGTGATTCTGTGATTCTGTGATTCTGCGATTCTGCGATTGTGTGATTGTGTGATTGTGTGATTGTGTGATTGTGTGATTGTGTGATTGTGTGATTGTGTGATTGTGTGATTGTGTGATTGTGTGATTGTGTGAGTGTGTGATTGTGACATTGTGTGATTCTGCGATTCTGCGATTCTGCGATTCTGCGTTTCTGCGATTGTGGGATTGTGTGATTGTGTGATTGTGTGATTGTGTCATTGTGTCATTGTGTCATTGTGCGATTATGTGATTCTGTGATTTTGTGGTTGTGTGATAGTGTGATGGTGTGTTTGTATGATTGTGTGATTGTGTGATTGTGTGTTTGTGTGATTGTGTGATTGTGTGATTCTGCGATTCTGCGGTTATGCGGTTCTGCGATTGTGGGATTGTGTGATTGTGTGATTGTGTGATTGTGTGATTGTGTGATTGTGTGATTGTGTGATTGTGTGATTGTGTGATTGTGTGATTGTGTGATTGTGTGATTGTATGATTGTGTGGTTGTGTGATTGTGTGATTTTGTGATTGTGCGATTGTGTGCTTGTGTGATTGTGTCGTAGTGTGATTCTGCGATTCCGCGATTCTGCGATTATGCGTTTCTGCGAATCTTGGATTGTGTGATTGTGTGATTTTGTGATTCTGTGATTCTGTGATTCTGTGATTCTGTGATTCTGCGATTCTGCGATTCTGCGATTCTGCGATTATGCGATTCAGCGATTCTTGGATTGTGTGATTGTGTGATTGTGTGATTCTGTGATTCTGTGATTGTGTGATTCTGTGATTCTGCGATTCAGCGATTGTGTGATTGTGTGATTGTGTGATTGTGTGATTGTGTGATTGTGTGATGGTGTGATTGTGTTATTGTGTGATTGTGTGATTGTGTGATTGTGTGATTGCGTGATTGTGTGATTGTGTGATTGTGTGATTGTGTGATTGTGTGATTGTGTGATTGTGTGATTGTGTGATTGTGTAATTGTGTGATTGTGTGATTGTGTGATTGTGTGATTGTGTGATTGTGTGATTGTGTGATTGTGTGATTGTGTGATTGTGTGATTGTGTGATTGTGTGATTGTGTGATTGTGTGATTGTGTGATTGTGTGATTGTGTGATTGTGTGATTCTGCGATTCAGAGATTCTGCGATTCTGCGATTCAGCGATTCTGCGATTCGGCGATTCTGCGATTCCGCGATTCTGCGATTTTGCGATTCTGCGATTCTGCGTTTCTGCGATTGTGGGATTGTGGGATTGTGTGATTGTGTGATTGTGTGATTGTGTGATTGTGTGATTGTGTGGTTGTGTGATTGTGTGATTTTGTGATTTTGTGATTGTGCGATTGTGTGATTGTGTCGTAGTGTGATTTTGCGATTCTGCGATTCTGCGATTCTGCGATTCCGCGATACTGCGATTTTGCGATTCTGCGATGCTGCGTTTCTGCGATTGTGGGATTGTGTGATTGTGTGATTGTGTGATTGTGTGATTTTGTGATTGCGTGATTGTGTGATTGTGTGGTTGTGTGATTCTGTGATTTTGTGGTTGTGTGATAGTGTGATTGTGTGTTTGTATGATTGTGTGATTGTGTGATTGTGTGTTTGTGTGATTGTGTGATTGTGTGATTCTGTGATTCTGTAATTGTGTGATTCTGTGATTCAGCGATTCTTGGATTGTGTGATTGTGTGATTGTGTGATTCTGTGATTGTGTGATTCTGTGATTCTGCGATTCTGCGATTGTGTGATTGTGTGATTGTGTGATTGTGTGATTGTGTGATTGTGTGATTGTGTGATTGTGTGATTGTGTGATGGTGTGATTGTGTTATTGTGTGATTGTGTGATTCTGTGATTCTGTGATTGTGTGATTCTGTGATTCTGCGATTCAGCGATTGTGTGGTCGTGTGATTGTGTGATTTTGTGATTGTGCGATTGTGTGCTTGTGTGATTGTGTCGTAGTGTGATTCTGCGATTCTGCGATTCTGCGATTATGCGTTTCTGCGAATCTTGGATTGTGTGATTGTGTGATTTTGTGATTCTGTGATTCTGTGATTCTGTGATTCTGTGATTCTGCGATTCTGCGATTCTGCGATTCTGCGATTCTGCGATTATGCGATTCAGCGATTCTTGGATTGTGTGATTGTGTGATTGTGTGATTCTGTGATTCTGTGATTGTGTGATTCTGTGATTCTGCGATTCAGCGATTGTGTGATTGTGTGATTGTGTGATTGTGTGATTGTGTGATTGTGTGATTGTGTGATTGTGTGATGGTGTGATTGTGTTATTGTGTGTTTGTGTGATTGTGTGATTGTGTGATTGTGTGATTGTGTGATTGTGTGATTGTGTGATTGTGTGATTGTGTGATTGTGTGATTGTGTGATTGTGTGATTGTGTGATTGTGTGATTGTGTGATTGTGTGATTGTGTGATTGTGTGATTGTGTGATTGTGTGATTGTGTGATTGTGTGATTGTGTGATTGTGTGATTGTGTGATTGTGTGATTGTGTGATTGTGTGATTGTGTGATTGTGTGATTGTGTGATTGTGTGATTGTGTGATTGTGTGATTGTGTGATTCTGCGATTCAGAGATTCTGCGATTCTGCGATTCAGCGATTCTGCGATTCGGCGATTCTGCGATTCCGCGATTCTGCGATTCTGCGATTTTGCGATTCTGCGATTCTGCGTTTCTGCGATTGCGGGATTGTGGGATTGTGTGATTGTGTGATTGTGTGATTGTGTGATTGTGTGATTGTGTGATTGTGTGATTGTGTGGTTGTGTGATTGTGTGATTTTGTGATTGTGCGATTGTGTGATTGTGTCGTAGTGTGATTTTGCGATTCTGCGATTCTGCGATTCTGCGATTCCGCGATACTGCGATTATGCGATTTTGCGATGCTGCGTTTCTGCGATTGTGGGATTGTGTGATTGTGTGATTGTGTGATTGTGTCATTGTGTCATTGTGTCATTGTGCGATTATGTGATTCTGTGATTTTGTGGTTGTGTGATAGTGTGATGGTGTGTTTGTATGATTGTGTGATTGTGTGATTGTGTGTTTGTGTGATTGTGTGATTGTGTGATTCTGCGATTCTGCGGTTATGCGGTTCTGCGATTGTGGGATTGTGTGATTGTGTGATTGTGTGATTGTGTGATTGTGTGATTGTGTGATTGTGTGATTGTGTGATTGTGTGATTGTGTGATTGTGTGATTGTGTGATTGTGTGATTGTGTGATTGTGTGATTGTGTGATTGTGTGATTGTGTGATTGTGTGATTGTGTGATTGTGTGATTGTGTGATTGTGTGAGTGTGTGATTGTGACATTGTGTGATTCTGCGATTCTGCGATTCTGCGATTCTGCGTTTCTGCGATTGTGGGATTGTGTGATTGTGTGATTGTGTGATTGTGTCATTGTGTCATTGTGTCATTGTGCGATTATGTGATTCTGTGATTTTGTGGTTGTGTGATAGTGTGATGGTGTGTTTGTATGATTGTGTGATTGTGTGATTGTGTGTTTGTGTGATTGTGTGATTGTGTGATTCTGCGATTCTGCGGTTATGCGGTTCTGCGATTGTGGGATTGTGTGATTGTGTGATTGTGTGATTGTGTGATTGTGTGATTGTGTGATTGTGTGATTGTGTGATTGTGTGATTGTGTGATTGTGTGATTGTGTGGTTGTGTGATTGTGTGATTTTGTGATTGTGCGATTGTGTGCTTGTGTGATTGTGTCGTAGTGTGATTCTGCGATTCCGCGATTCTGCGATTATGCGTTTCTGCGAATCTTGGATTGTGTGATTGTGTGATTTTGTGATTCTGTGATTCTGTGATTCTGTGATTCTGCGATTCTGCGATTCTGCGATTATGCGATTCAGCGATTCTTGGATTGTGTGATTGTGTGATTGTGTGATTGTGTGATTCTGTGATTCTGTAATTGTGTGATTCTGTGATTCAGCGATTCTTGGATTGTGTGATTGTGTGATTGTGTGATTCTGTGATTGTGTGATTCTGTGATTCTGCGATTCTGCGATTGTGTGATTGTGTGATTGTGTGATTGTGTGATTGTGTGATTGTGTGATTGTGTGATTGTGTGATTGTGTGATGGTGTGATTGTGTTATTGTGTGATTGTGTGATTCTGTGATTCTGTGATTGTGTGATTCTGTGATTCTGCGATTCAGCGATTGTGTGGTTGTGTGATTGTGTGATTTTGTGATTGTGCGATTGTGTGCTTGTGTGATTGTGTCGTAGTGTGATTCTGCGATTCTGCGATTCTGCGATTATGCGTTTCTGCGAATCTTGGATTGTGTGATTGTGTGATTTTGTGATTCTGTGATTCTGTGATTCTGTGATTCTGTGATTCTGCGATTCTGCGATTCTGCGATTCTGCGATTCTGCGATTATGCGATTCAGCGATTCTTGGATTGTGTGATTGTGTGATTCTGTGATTCTGTGATTGTGTGATTCTGTGATTCTGCGATTCAGCGATTGTGTGATTGTGTGATTGTGTGATTGTGTGATTGTGTGATTGTGTGATTGTGTGATGGTGTGATTGTGTTATTGTGTGTTTGTGTGATTGTGTGATTGTGTGATTGTGTGATTGTGTGATTGTGTGATTGTGTGATTGTGTGATTGTGTGATTGTGTGATTGTGTGATTGTGTGATTGTGTGATTGTGTGATTGTGTGATTGTGTGATTGTGTGATTGTGTGATTGTGTGATTGTGTGATTGTGTGATTGTGTGATTGTGTGATTGTGTGATTGTGTGATTGTGTGATTGTGTGATTGTGTGATTGTGTGATTGTGTGATTGTGTTATTGTGTGATTGTGTGATTGTGTGATTGTGTGATTCTGCGATTCAGAGATTCTGCGATTCTGCGATTCAGCGATTCTGCGATTCGGCGATTCTGCGATTCCGCGATTCTGCGATTTTGCGATTCTGCGATTCTGCGTTTCTGCGATTCGGCGATTCTGCGATTCCGCGATTCTGCGATTTTGCGATTCTGCGATTCTGCGTTTCTGCGATTGCGGGATTGTGGGATTGTGTGATTGTGTGATTGTGTGATTGTGTGATTGTGTGATTGTGTGATTGTGTGGTTGTGTGATTGTGTGATTTTGTGATTGTGCGATTGTGTGATTGTGTCGTAGTGTGATTTTGCGATTCTGCGATTCTGCGATTCTGCGATTCCGCGATACTGCGATTATGCGATTCTGCGATTGTGGGATTGTGCGATTGTGTGATTGTGTGATTGTGTGATTGTGTGATTGTGTGATTGTGTGATTGTGTGATTGTGTGATTGTGTGGTTGTGTGATTGTGTGATTTTGTGATTGTGCGATTGTGTGCTTGTGTGATTGTGTCGTAGTGTGATTCTGCGATTCTGCGATTCTGCGATTATGCGTTTCTGCGATTCTCGGATTGTGTGATTGTGTGATTGTGTGATTGTGTGATTGTGTGATTGTGTGATTGTGTGATTGTGTGATTGTGTGATTGTGTGGTTGTGTGATTGTGTGATTTTGTGATTATGCGATTGTGTGCTTGTGTGATTGTGTCGTAGTGTGATTCTGCGATTATGCGTTTCTGCGAATCTTGGATTGTGTGATTGTGTGATTTTGTGATTCTGTGATACTGTGATTCTGCGATTCTGCGATTCTGCGATTCTGCGATTATGCGATTCAGCGTCTCTTGGATTGTGTGATTGTGTGATTGTGTGATTCTGTGATTGTGTGATTGTGTGATTGTGTGATTGTGTGATTGTGCGATTGTGTGCGTGTGAGATTGTGTCGTAGTGTGATTCTGCGATTCTGCGATTCTGCGATTCTGCGATTATGCGTTTCTGCGATTCTCGGATTGTGTGATTGTGTGATTGTGTGATTCTGGGATTCTGTGATTCTGTGATTCTGTGATTCTGTGATTCTGTGATTCTGTGATTCTGTGATTCTGTGATTCTGTGATTCTGTGATTCTGTGATTCTGTGATTCTGTGATTCTGTGATTCTGTGATTCTGTGATTCTGTGATTCTGTGATTCTGTGATTCTGCGATTCTGCGATTGTGTGATTGTGTGATTGTGTGATTGTGTGATTGTGTGATTGTGTGATTGTGTGATTGTGTGATTGTGTGATTGTGTGAGTGTGTGATTGTGACATTGTGTGATTCTGCGATTCTGCGATTCTGCGATTCTGCGTTTCTGCGATTGTGGGATTGTGTGATTGTGTGATTGTGTGATTGTGTCATTGTGTCATTGTGTCATTGTGCGATTATGTGATTCTGTGATTTTGTGGTTGTGTGATAGTGTGATGGTGTGTTTGTATGATTGTGTGATTGTGTGATTGTGTGTTTGTGTGATTGTGTGATTGTGTGATTCTGCGATTCTGCGGTTATGCGGTTCTGCGATTGTGGGATTGTGTGATTGTGTGATTGTGTGATTGTGTGATTGTGTGATTGTGTGATTGTGTGATTGTGTGATTGTGTGATTGTGTGATTGTGTGATTGTGTGATTGTGTGATTGTGTGATTGTGTGATTGTATGATTGTGTGGTTGTGTGATTGTGTGATTTTGTGATTGTGCGATTGTGTGCTTGTGTGATTGTGTCGTAGTGTGATTCTGCGATTCCGCGATTCTGCGATTATGCGTTTCTGCGAATCTTGGATTGTGTGATTGTGTGATTTTGTGATTCTGTGATTCTGTGATTCTGTGATTCTGTGATTCTGCGATTCTGCGATTCTGCGATTCTGCGATTATGCGATTCAGCGATTCTTGGATTGTGTGATTGTGTGATTGTGTGATTCTGTGATTCTGTGATTGTGTGATTCTGTGATTCTGCGATTCAGCGATTGTGTGATTGTGTGATTGTGTGATTGTGTGATTGTGTGATGGTGTGATTGTGTTATTGTGTGATTGTGTGATTGTGTGATTGTGTGATTGCGTGATTGTGTGATTGTGTGATTGTGTGATTGTGTGATTGTGTGATTGTGTGATTGTGTGATTGTGTAATTGTGTGATTGTGTGATTGTGTGATTGTGTGATTGTGTGATTGTGTGATTGTGTGATTGTGTGATTGTGTGATTGTGTGATTGTGTGATTGTGTGATTGTGTGATTGTGTGATTGTGTGATTGTGTGATTGTGTGATTGTGTGATTCTGCGATTCAGAGATTCTGCGATTCTGCGATTCAGCGATTCTGCGATTCGGCGATTCTGCGATTCCGCGATTCTGCGATTTTGCGATTCTGCGATTCTGCGTTTCTGCGATTGTGGGATTGTGGGATTGTGTGATTGTGTGATTGTGTGATTGTGTGATTGTGTGATTGTGTGGTTGTGTGATTGTGTGATTTTGTGATTTTGTGATTGTGCGATTGTGTGATTGTGTCGTAGTGTGATTTTGCGATTCTGCGATTCTGCGATTCTGCGATTCCGCGATACTGCGATTTTGCGATTCTGCGATGCTGCGTTTCTGCGATTGTGGGATTGTGTGATTGTGTGATTGTGTGATTGTGTGATTGTGTGATTTTGTGATTGCGTGATTGTGTGATTGTGTGGTTGTGTGATTCTGTGATTTTGTGGTTGTGTGATAGTGTGATTGTGTGTTTGTATGATTGTGTGATTGTGTGATTGTGTGTTTGTGTGATTGTGTGATTGTGTGATTCTGTGATTCTGTAATTGTGTGATTCTGTGATTCTGCGATTCTTGGATTGTGTGATTGTGTGATTGTGTGATTCTGTGATTGTGTGATTCTGTGATTCTGCGATTCTGCGATTGTGTGATTGTGTGATTGTGTGATTGTGTGATTGTGTGATTGTGTGATTGTGTGATTGTGTGATTGTGTGATGGTGTGATTGTGTTATTGTGTGATTGTGTGATTCTGTGATTCTGTGATTGTGTGATTCTGTGATTCTGCGATTCAGCGATTGTGTGGTCGTGTGATTGTGTGATTTTGTGATTGTGCGATTGTGTGCTTGTGTGATTGTGTCGTAGTGTGATTCTGCGATTCTGCGATTCTGCGATTATGCGTTTCTGCGAATCTTGGATTGTGTGATTATGTGATTTTGTGATTCTGTGATTCTGTGATTCTGTGATTCTGTGATTCTGCGATTCTGCGATTCTGCGATTCTGCGATTCTGCGATTATGCGATTCAGCGATTCTTGGATTGTGTGATTGTGTGATTCTGTGATTCTGTGATTGTGTGATTCTGTGATTCTGCGATTCAGCGATTGTGTGATTGTGTGATTGTGTGATTGTGTGATTGTGTGATTGTGTGATTGTGTGATTGTGTGATGGTGTGATTGTGTTATTGTGTGTTTGTGTGATTGTGTGATTGTGTGATTGTGTGATTGTGTGATTGTGTGATTGTGTGATTGTGTGATTGTGTGATTGTGTGATTGTGTGATTGTGTGATTGTGTGATTGTGTGATTGTGTGATTGTGTGATTGTGTGATTGTGTGATTGTGTGATTGTGTGATTGTGTGATTGTGTGATTGTGTGATTGTGTGATTGTGTGATTGTGTGATTGTGTGATTGTGTGATTGTGTGATTGTGTGATTGTGTGATTGTGTGATTGTGTGATTGTGTGATTGTGTGATTCTGCTATTCAGAGATTCTGCGATTCTGCGATTCAGCGATTCTGCGATTCGGCGATTCTGCGATTCCGCGATTCTGCGATTCTGCGATTTTGCGATTCTGCGATTCTGCGTTTCTGCGATTGCGGGATTGTGGGATTGTGTGATTGTGTGATTGTGTGATTGTGTGATTGTGTGATTGTGTGATTGTGTGATTGTGTGGTTGTGTGATTGTGTGATTTTGTGATTGTGCGATTGTGTGATTGTGTCGTAGTGTGATTTTGCGATTCTGCGATTCTGCGATTCTGCGATTCCGCGATACTGCGATTATGCGATTTTGCGATGCTGCGTTTCTGCGATTGTGGGATTGTGTGATTGTGTGATTGTGTGATTGTGTCATTGTGTCATTGTGTCATTGTGCGATTATGTGATTCTGTGATTTTGTGGTTGTGTGATAGTGTGATGGTGTGTTTGTATGATTGTGTGATTGTGTGATTGTGTGTTTGTGTGATTGTGTGATTGTGTGATTGTGTGATTCTGCGATTCTGCGGTTATGCGGTTCTGCGATTGTGGGATTGTGTGATTGTGTGATTGTGTGATTGTGTGATTGTGTGATTGTGTGATTGTGTGATTGTGTGATTGTGTGATTGTGTGATTGTGTGATTGTGTGATTGTGTGATTGTGTGATTGTGTGATTGTGTGAGTGTGTGATTGTGACATTGTGTGATTCTGCGATTCTGCGATTCTGCGATTCTGCGTTTCTGCGATTGTGGGATTGTGTGATTGTGTGATTGTGTGATTGTGTCATTGTGTCATTGTGTCATTGTGCGATTATGTGACTCTGTGATTTTGTGGTTGTGTGATAGTGTGATGGTGTGTTTGTATGATTGTGTGATTGTGTGATTGTGTGTTTGTGTGATTGTGTGATTGTGTGATTCTGCGATTCTGCGGTTATGCGGTTCTGCGATTGTGGGATTGTGTGATTGTGTGATTGTGTGATTGTGTGATTGTGTGATTGTGTGATTGTGTGATTGTGTGATTGTGTGATTGTGTGATTGTGTGGTTGTGTGATTGTGTGATTTTGTGATTGTGCGATTGTGTGCTTGTGTGATTGTGTCGTAGTGTGATTCTGCGATTCCGCGATTCTGCGATTATGCGTTTCTGCGAATCTTGGATTGTGTGATTGTGTGATTTTGTGATTCTGTGATTCTGTGATTCTGCGATTCTGCGATTCTGCGATTCTGCGATTCTGCGATTATGCGATTCAGCGATTCTTGGATTGTGTGATTGTGTGATTGTGTGATTGTGTGATTCTGTGATTCTGTAATTGTGTGATTCTGTGATTCAGCGATTCTTGGATTGTGTGATTGTGTGATTGTGTGATTCTGTGATTGTGTGATTCTGTGATTCTGCGATTCTGCGATTGTGTGATTGTGTGATTGTGTGATTGTGTGATTGTGTGATTGTGTGATTGTGTGATTGTGTGATTGTGTGATGGTGTGATTGTGTTATTGTGTGATTGTGTGATTCTGTGATTCTGTGATTGTGTGATTCTGTGATTCTGCGATTCAGCGATTGTGTGGTTGTGTGATTGTGTGATTTTGTGATTGTGCGATTGTGTGCTTGTGTGATTGTGTCGTAGTGTGATTCTGCGATTCTGCGATTCTGCGATTATGCGTTTCTGCGAATCTTGGATTGTGTGATTGTGTGATTTTGTGGTTCTGTGATTCTGTGATTCTGTGATTCTGTGATTCTGCGATTCTGCGATTCTGCGATTCTGCGATTCTGCGATTATGCGATTCAGCGATTCTTGGATTGTGTGATTGTGTGATTCTGTGATTCTGTGATTGTGTGATTCTGTGATTCTGCGATTCAGCGATTGTGTGATTGTGTGATTGTGTGATTGTGTGATTGTGTGATTGTGTGATTGTGTGATGGTGTGATTGTGTTATTGTGTGTTTGTGTGATTGTGTGATTGTGTGATTGTGTGATTGTGTGATTGTGTGATTGTGTGATTGTGTGATTGTGTGATTGTGTGATTGTGTGATTGTGTGGTTGTGTGATTGTGTGATTGTGTGATTGTGTGATTGTGTGATTGTGTGATTGTGTGATTGTGTGATTGTGTGATTGTGTGATTGTGTGATTGTGTGATTGTGTGATTGTGTGATTGTGTGATTGTGTGATTGTGTGATTGTGTGATTGTGTGATTGTGTGATTGTGTGATTGTGTGATTGTGTGATTGTGTGATTGTGTGATTGTGTGATTGTGTGATTGTGTGATTGTGTGATTGTGTGATTGTGTGATTGTGTGATTGTGTGATTGTGTGATTGTGTGATTGTGTGATTGTGTGATTGTGTGATTGTGTGATTGTGTGATTCTGCGATTCAGAGATTCTGCGATTCTGCGATTCAGCGATTCTGCGATTCGGCGATTCTGCGATTCCGCGATTCTGCGATTTTGCGATTCTGCGATTCTGCGTTTCTGCGATTCGGCGATTCTGCGATTCCGCGATTCTGCGATTTTGCGATTCTGCGATTCTGCGTTTCTGCGATTGCGGGATTGTGGGATTGTGTGATTGTGTGATTGTGTGATTGTGTGATTGTGTGATTGTGTGATTGTGTGATTGTGTGGTTGTGTGATTGTGTGATTTTGTGATTGTGCGATTGTGTGATTGTGTCGTAGTGTGATTTTGCGATTCTGCGATTCTGCGATTCTGCGATTCCGCGATACTGCGATTATGCGATTCTGCGATGCTGCGTTTCTGCGATTGTGGGATTGTGTGATTGTGTGATTGTGTGATTGTGTGATTGCGTTATTGTGTGATTGTGTGGTTGTGTGATTGTGTGATTTTGTGATTGTGCGATTGTGTGATTGTGTGATTGTGTGATTGTGTGATTGTGTGATTGTGTGATTGTGTGATTGTGTGATTGAGTGATTGTGTGATTGTGTGATTGTGTGATTGTGTGATTGTGTGATTGTGTGATTGTGTGATTGTGTGATTGTGTGATTTTGTGATTGTGCGATTGTGTGCTTGTGTGATTGTGTCGTAGTGTGATTCTGCGATTCCGCGATTCTACGATTTTGCGATTCTGCGATTCTGCGTTTCTGCGATTGTGGGATTGTGGGATTGTGTGGTTGTGTGATTGTGTGATTGTGTGATTGTGTGATTGTGTGATTGTGTGATTGTGTGATTGTGTGATTGTGTGATTGTGTGATTGTGTGATTGTGTGATTGTGTGGTTGTGTGATTGTGTGATTTTGTGATTGTGCGATTGTGTGCTTGTGTGATTGTGTCGTAGTGTGATTCTGCGATTATGCGTTTCTGCGAATCTTGGATTGTGTGATTGTGTGATTTTGTGATTCTGTGATTCTGTGATTCTGCGATTCTGCGATTCTGCGATTCTGCGATTATGCGATTCAGCGATTCTTGAATTGTATGATTGTGTGATTGTGTGATTGTGTGATTGTGTGATTGCGTGATTGTGTGATTGTGTGGTTGTGTGATTGTGCGATTTTGTGATTGTGCGATTGTGTGATTGTGTGATTGTGTGATTGTGTGATTGTGTGATTGTGTGATTGTGTGATTGTGTGATTGTGTGATTGTGTGATTGTGTGATTGTGTCATTGTGTGATTCTGCGCTTCTGCGATTCTGCGATTCTGCGTTTCTGCGATTGTGGGACTGTGTGATTGTGTGATTTTGTGATTGTGCGATTGTGTTCTTGTGTGATTGTGTCGTAGTGTGATTCTGCGATTCCGCGATTCTGGGATTTTGCGATTCTGCGATTCTGCGTTTCTGCGATTGTGGGATTGTGCGATTGTGTGATTGTGTGATTGTGTGATTGTGTGATTGTGTGATTGTGTGATTGTGTGATTGTGTGATTGTGTGATTGTGTGATTGTGTGATTGTGTGATTGTGTGATTGTGTGATTGTGTGGTTGTGTGATTGTGTGATTTTGTGATTGTGCGATTGTGTGCTTGTGTGATTGTGTCGTAGTGTGATTCTGCGATTCTGCGATTCTGCGATTATGCGTTTCTGCGAATCTTGGATTGTGTGATTGTGTGATTTTGTGATTCTGTGATTCTGTGATTCTGTGATTCTGTGATTCTGCGATTCTGCGATTCTGCGATTCTGCGATTCTGCGATTATGCGATTCAGCGATTCTTGGATTGTGTGATTGTGTGATTGTGTGATTCTGTGATTCTGTGATTGTGTGATTCTGTGATTCTGCGATTCAGCGATTGTGTGATTGTGTGATTGTGTGATTGTGTGATTGTGTGATTGTGTGATTGTGTGATTGTGTGATGGTGTGATGGTGTTATTGTGTGTTTGTGTGATTGTGTGATTGTGTGATTGTGTGATTGTGTGATTGTGTGATTGTGTGATTGTGTGATTGTGTGATTGTGTGATTGTGTGATTGTGTGATTGTGTGATTGTGTGATTGTGTGATTGTGTGATTGTGTGATTGTGTGATTGTGTGATTGTGTGATTGTGTGATTGTGTGATTGTGTGATTGTGTGATTGTGTGATTGTGTGATTGTGTGATTGTGTGATTGTGTGATTGTGTGATTGTGTGATTGTGTGATTGTGTGATTGTGTGATTGTGTGATTGTGTGATTCTGCGATTCAGAGATTCTGCGATTCTGCGATTCAGCGATTCTGCGATTCGGCGATTCTGCGATTCCGCGATTCTGCGATTTTGCGATTCTGCGATTCTGCGTTTCTGCGATTGCGGGATTGTGGGATTGTGTGATTGTGTGATTGTGTGATTGTGTGATTGTGTGATTGTGTGATTGTGTGATTGTGTGATTGTGTGATTGTGTGGTTGTGTGATTGTGTGATTTTGTGATTGTGCGATTGTGTGATTGTGTCGTAGTGTGATTGTGTGATTGTGTGATTGTGTGATTGTGTGATTGTGTGGTTGTGTGATTGTGTGATTTTGTGATTGTGCGATTGTGTGCTTGTGTGATTGTGTCGTAGTGTGATTCTGCGATTCCGCGATTCTACGATTTTGCGATTCTGCGATTCTGCGTTTCTGCGATTGTGGGATTGTGGGATTGTGTGATTGTGTGATTGTGTGATTGTGTGATTGTGTGATTGTGTGATTGTGTGATTGTGTGATTGTGTGATTGTGTGATTGTGTGATTGTGTGATTGTGTGGTTGTGTGATTGTGTGATTTTGTGATTGTGCGATTGTGTGCTTGTGTGATTGTGTCGTAGTGTGATTCTGCGATTCCGCGATTCTGCGATTATGCGTTTCTGCGAATCATGGATTGTGTGATTGTGTGATTTTGTGATTCTGTGATACTGTGATTCTGCGATTCTGCGATTCTGCGATTCTGCGATTATGCGATTCAGCGTCTCTTGGATTGTGTGATTGTGTGATTGTGTGATTCTGTGGTTGTGTGATTGTGTGATTGTGTGATTGTGTGATTGTGCGATTGTGCGCTTGTGTGATTGTGTCGTAGTGTGATTCTGCGATTCTGCGATTCTGCGATTCTGCGATGCTGCGTTTCTGCGATTGTGGGATTGTGTGATTGTGTGATTGTGTGATTGTGTGATTGCGTGATTGTGTGATTGTGTGGTTGTGTGATTGTGTGATTTTGTGATTGTGCGATTGTGTGATTTTGTGATTGTGTGATTGTGTGATTGTGTGATTGTGTGATTGTGTGATTGTGTGATTGAGTGATTGTGTGATTGTGTGATTGTGTGATTGTGTGATTGTGTGATTGTGTGATTGTGTGATTGTGTGATTTTGTGATTGTGCGATTGTGTGCTTGTGTGATTGTGTCGTAGTGTGATTCTGCGATTCCGCGATTCTACGATTTTGCGATTCTGCGATTCTGCGTTTCTGCGATTGTGGGATTGTGGGATTGTGTGATTGTGTGATTGTGTGATTGTGTGATTGTGTGATTGTGTGATTGTGTGATTGTGTGATTGTGTGGTTGTGTGATTGTGTGATTTTGTGATTGTGCGATTGTGTGCTTGTGTGATTGTGTCGTAGTGTGATTCTGCGATTCCGCGATTCTGCGATTATGCGTTTCTGCGTCTCTTGGATTGTGTGATTGTGTGATTGTGTGATTCTGTGATTCTGTGATTGTGTGATTCTGTGATTCAGCGATTCTTGGATTGTGTGATTGTGTGATTGTGTGATTCTGTGATTCTGTGATTGTGTGATTCTGTGATTCTGCGATTCTGCGGTTATGCGGTTCTGCGATTCTGCGAATCTGCGCTTCTGCGACTGTGTGATTGTGTGATTGTGTGATTGTGTGATTGTGCCATTGTGTGATTCTGCGATTCTGCGATTCGGCGATTCTGCGATTCTGCGATTCTGCGATTGTGGGATTGTGGGATTGTGGGACTGTGTGATTGTGTGATTGTGTGATTGTGTGATTGTGTGATTTTGTGATTGTGCGATTGTGTTCTTGTGTGATTGTGTCGTAGTGTGATTCTGCGAATCCGCGATTCTGCGATTTTGCGATTCTGCGATTCTGCGTTTCTGCGATTGTGGGATTGTGCGATTGTGTGATTGTGTGATTGTGTGATTGTGTGATTGTGTGATTGTGTGATTGTGTGATTGTGTGATTGTGTGATTGTGTGATTGTGTGATTGTGTGATTGTGTGATTGTGTGATTGTGTGATTGTGTGATTGTGTGATTCTGCGATTCAGAGATTCTGCGATTCTGCGATTCAGCGATTCTGCGATTCGGCGATTCTGCGATTCCGCGATTCTGCGATTTTGCGATTCTGCGATTCTGCGTTTCTGCGATTGCGGGATTGTGGGATTGTGTGATTGTGTGATTGTGTGATTGTGTGATTGTGTGATTGTGTGGTTGTGTGATTGTGTGATTTTGTGATTGTGCGATTGTGTGATTGTGTCGTAGTGTGATTTTGCGATTCTGCGATTCTGCGATTCTGCGATTCCGCGATACTGCGATTATGCGATTTTGCGATGCTGCGTTTCTGCGATTGTGGGATTGTGTGATTGTGTGATTGTGTGATTGTGTGATTGCGTGATTGTGTGATTGTGTGGTTGTGTGATTGTGTGATTTTGTGATTGTGCGATTGTGTGATTGTGTGATTGTGTGATTGTGTGATTGTGTGATTGTGTGATTGAGTGATTGTGTGATTGTGTGATTGTGTGATTGTGTGATTGTGTGATTGTGTGATTGTGTGATTGTGTGATTTTGTGATTGTGCGATTGTGTGCTTGTGTGATTGTGTCGTAGTGTGATTCTGCGATTCCGCGATTCTACGATTTTGCGATTCTGCGATTCTGCGCTCCTGCGATTGTGGGATTGTGGGATTGTGTGATTGTGTGATTGTGTGATTGTGTGATTGTGTGATTGTGTGATTGTGTGATTGTGTGATTGTGTGATTGTGTGATTGTGTGATTGTGTGATTGTGTGATTGTGTGATTGTGTGATTGTGTGGTTGTGTGATTGTGTGATTTTGTGATTGTGCGATTGTGTGCTTGTGTGATTGTGTCGTAGTGTGATTCTGCGATTCCGCGATTCTGCGATTATGCGTTTCTGCGAATCTTGGATTGTGTGATTGTGTGATTTTGTGATTCTGTGATACTGTGATTCTGCGATTCTGCGATTCTGCGATTCTGCGATTATGCGATTCAGCGTCTCTTGGATTGTGTGATTGTGTGATTGTGTGATTCTGTGATTCTGTGATTGTGTGATTCTGTGATTCAGCGATTCTTGGATTGTGTGATTGTGTGATTGTGTGATTCTGTGATTCTGTGATGGTGTGATTCTGTGATTCTGCGATTCTGCGATTGTGTGATTGTGTGATTGTGTGATTGTGTGATTGGGTGATTGTGTGATTGTGTGATGGTGTGATGGTGTTATTGTGTGATTGTGTGATTGTGTGAATGTGTGATTGTGTGATTGTGTGATTGTGTGATTGTGTGATTGTGTGATTGTGTGATTGTGTGATTGTGTGATTGTGTGATTGTGTGATTATGTGATTGTGTGATTGTGTGATTGTGTGATGGTGTGATTGTGTTATTGTGTGATTGTGTGATTGTGTGATTGTGTGATTGTGTGATTGTGTGATTGTGTGATTGTGTGATTGTGTGATTGTGTGATTGTGTGATTGTGTGATTGTGTGATTGTGCGATTGTGTGCTTGTGTGATTGTGTCGTAGTGTGATTCTGCGATTCTGCGATTCTGCGATTCTGCGATTATGCGTTTCTGCGATTCTCGGATTGTGTGATTGTGTGATTGTGTGATTCTGGGATTCTGTGATTCTGTGATTCTGTGATTCTGTGATTCTGTGATTCTGTGATTCTGTGATTCTGTGATTCTGTGATTCTGTGATTCTGTGATTCTGTGATTCTGTGATTCTGTGATTCTGTGATTCTGTGATTCTGTGATTCTGTGATTCTGTGATTCTGTGATTCTGCGATTCTGCGATTGTGTGATTGTGTGATTGTGTGATTGTGTGACTGTGTGATTGTGTGATTGTGTGATTGTGTGATTGTGTGATTGTGTGATTGTGTGATTGTGTGATTGTGTGATTGTGTGATTGTGTGATTGTGTGATTGTATGATTGTGTGAGTGTGTGATTGTGACATTGTGTGATTCTGCGATTCTGCGATTCTGCGATTCTGCGTTTCTGCGATTGTGGGATTGTGTGATTGTGTGATTGTGTGATTGTGTCATTGTGTCATTGTGTCATTGTGCGATTATGTGATTCTGTGATTTTGTGGTTGTGTGATAGTGTGATGGTGTGTTTGTATGATTGTGTGGTTGTGTGATTGTGTGTTTGTGTGATTGTGTGATTGTGTGATTCTGCGATTCTGCGGTTATGCGGTTCTGCGATTGTGGGATTGTGTGATTGTGTGATTGTGTGATTGTGTGATTGTGTGATTGTGTGATTGTGTGATTGTGTGATTGTGTGATTGTGTGATTGTGTGATTGTGTGATTGTGTGGTTGTGTGATTGTGTGATTTTGTGATTGTGCGATTGTGTGCTTGTGTGATTGTGTCGTAGTGTGATTCTGCGATTCCGCGATTCTGCGATTATGCGTTTCTGCGAATCTTGGATTGTGTGATTGTGTGATTTTGTGATTCTGTGATTCTGTAATTGTGTGATTCTGTGATTCAGCGATTCTTGGATTGTGTGATTGTGTGATTGTGTGATTCTGTGATTGTGTGATTCTGTGATTCTGCGATTCTGCGATTGTGTGATTGTGTGATTGTGTGATTGTGTGATTGTGTGATTGTGTGATTGTGTGATTGTGTGATTGTGTGATGGTGTGATTGTGTTATTGTGTGATTGTGTGATTCTGTGATTCTGTGATTGTGTGATTCTGTGATTCTGCGATTCAGCGATTGTGTGATTGTGTGATTGTGTGATTGTGTGATTGTGTGATGGTGTGATTGTGTTATTGTGTGATTGTGTGATTGTGTGATTGTGTGATTGTGTGATTGTGTGATTGTGTGATTGTGTGATTGTGTGATTGTGTGATTGTGTGATTGTGTGATTGTGTGATTGTGTGATTGTGTGATTGTGTGATTGTGTGATTGTGTGATTGTGTGATTGTGTGATTGTGTGATTGCGTGATTGTGCGATTGTGTGCTTGTGTGATTGTGTCGTAGTGTGATTCTGCGATTCTGCGATTCTGCGATTCTGCGATTCTGCGATTCTGCGATTATGCGTTTCTGCGATTCTCGGATTGTGTGATTGTGTGATTGTGTGATTCTGGGATTCTGTGATTCTGTGATTCTGTGATTCTGTGATTCTGTGATTCTGTGATTCTGTGATTCTGTGATTCTGTGATTCTGCGATTCTGCGATTGTGTGATTGTGTGATTGTGTGATTGTGTGATTGTGTGATTGTGTGATTGTGTGATTGTGTGATTGTGTGATTGTGTGATTGTGTGATTGTGTGATTGTGTGATTGTGTGATTGTGTGATTGTGTGATTGTGTGATTGTGTGATTGTGTGATTGTGTGATTGTGTGATTGTGTGATTGTGTGATTGTGTGATTGTGTGAGTGTGTGATTGTGTCATTGTGTGATTCTGCGATTCTGCGATTCTGCGATTCTGCGTTTCTGCGATTGTGGGATTGCGTGATTGTGTGATTGTGTGATTGTGTGATTGTGTCATTGTGCGATTATGTGATTCTGTGATTTTGTGGTTGTGTGATAGTGTGATTGTGTGTTTGTATGATTGTGTGATTGTGTGATTGTGTGTTTGTGTGATTGTGTGATTGTGTGATTCTGCGATTCTGCGGTTATGCGGTTCTGCGATTGTGGGATTGTGTGATTGTGTGATTGTGTGATTGTGTGATTGTGTGATTGTGTGATTGTGTGATTGTATGATTGTGTGATTGTGTGATTGTGTGATTGTGTGATTGTGTGATTGTGTGATTGTGTGATTGTGTGATTGTGTGATTGTGTGATTGTGTGGTTGTGTGATTGTGTGATTTTGTGATTGTGCGATTGTGTGCTTGTGTGATTGTGTCGTAGTGTGATTCTGCGATTCCGCGATTCTGCGATTATGCGTTTCTGCGAATCTTGGATTGTGTGATTGTGTGATTGTGTGATTGTGTGATTGTGTGATTGCGTGATTGTGTGATTGTGTGATTGTGTGATTGTGTGATTGTGTGATTGTGTGATTGTGTGATTGTGTGATTGTGTGATTGTGTGATTGTGTGATTGTGTGATTGTGTGATTGTGTGATTGTGTGATTGTGTGATTGTGTGATTGTGTGATTGTGTGATGGTGTGATTGTGTGATTGTGTGATTGTGTGATTGTGTGATTGTGTGATTGTGTGATTGTGTGATTGTGTGATTGTGTGATTGTGTGATTGTGTGATTGTGTGATTGTGTGATTGTGTGATTGTGTGATTGTGTGATTGTGTGATTGTGTCATTGTGTGATTCTGCGATTCTGCGATTCTGCGATTCTGCGTTTCTGCGATTGTGGGATTGTGTGATTGTGTGATTGTGTGATTCTGGGATTCTGTGATTCTGTGATTCTGTGATTCTGTGATTCTGTGATTCTGTGATTCTGTGACTCTGTGATTCTGTGATTCTGTGATTCTGTGATTCTGTGATTCTGTGATTCTGTGATTCTGCGATTCTGCGATTGTGTGATTGTGCGATTGTGTGATTGTGTGATTGTGTGATTGTGTGATTGTGTGATTGTGTGATTGTGTGAATGTGTGATTGTGTGATTGTGTGATTGTGTCATTGTGTGATTCTGCGATTCTGCGATTCTGCGATTCTGCGATTCTGCGTTTCTGCGATTGTGGGATTGTGTGATTGTGTGATTGTGTGATTGTGTGATTGTGTGATTGTGTCATTGTGCCATTGTGTCATTGTGCGATTATGTGATTCTGTGATTTTGTGGTTGTGTGATAGTGTGATTGTGTGTTTGTGTGATTGTGTGATTGTGTGTTTGTGTGATTGTGTGATTGTGTGATTCTGCGATTCTGCGGTTATGCGGTTCTGCGATTCTGCGAATCTGCGCTTCTGCGACTGTGTGATTGTGTGATTGTGTGATTGTGCCATTGTGTGATTCTGCGATTCTGCGATTCGGCGATTCTGCGATTCTGCGATTCTGCGATTGTGGGATTGTGGGATTGTGGGACTGTGTGATTGTGTGATTGTGTGATTGTGTGATTTTGTGATTTGGCGATTGTGTTCTTGTGTGATTGTGTCGTAGTGTGATTCTGCGAATCCGCGATTCTGCGATTTTGCGATTCTGCGATTCTGCGTTTCTGCGATTGTGGGATTGTGCGATTGTGTGATTGTGTGATTGTGTGATTGTGTGATTGTGTGATTGTGTGATTGTGTGATTGTGTGATTGTGTGATTGTGTGGTTGTGTGATTGTGTGATTTTGTGATTGTGCGATTGTGTGCTTGTGTGATTGTGTCGTAGTGTGATTCTGCGATTCTGCGATTCTGCGATTATGCGTTTCTGCGAATCTTGGATTGTGTGATTGTGTGATTTTGTAATTCTGTGATTCTGTGATTCTGTGATTCTGTGATTCTGCGATTCTGCGATTCTGCGATTCTGCGATTATGCGATTCAGCGATTCTTGGATTGTGTGATTGTGTGATTGTGTGATTCTGTGATTCTGTGATTGTGTGATTCTGTGATTCTGCGATTCAGCGATTGTGTGATTGTGTGATTGTGTGATTGTGTGATTGTGTGATGGTGTGATTGTGTTATTGTGTGATTGTGTGATTGTGTGATTGTGTGATTGCGTGATTGTGTGATTGTGTGATTGTGTGATTGTGTGATTGTGTGATGGTGTGATTGTGTTATTGTGTGATTGTGTGATTGTGTGATTGTGTGATTGCGTGATTGCGTGATTGTGTGATTGTGTGATTGTGTGATTGTGTGATTGTGTGATTGTGTGATTGTGTGATTGTGTGATTGTGTGATTGTGTGATTGTGTGATTGTGTGATTGTGTGATTGTGTGATTGTGTGATTGTGTGATTGTGTGATTGTGTGATTGTGTGATTGTGTGATTGTGTGATTGTGTGATTGTGTGATTGTGTGATTGTGTGATTGTGTGATTGTGTGATTGTGTGATTGTGTGATTGTGTGATTGTGTGATTGTGTGATTGTGTGATTGTGTGATTGTGTGATTGTGTGATTGTGTGATTGTGTGATTGTGTGATTGTGTGATTGTGTGATTCTGCGATTCAGAGATTCTGCGATTCTGCGATTCAGCGATTCTGCGATTCGGCGATTCTGCGATTCCGCGATTCTGCGATTTTGCGATTCTGCGATTCTGCGTTTCTGCGATTGCGGGATTGTGGGATTGTGTGATTGTGTGATTGTGTGATTGTGTGATTGTGTGATTGTGTGATTGTGTGGTTGTGTGATTGTGTGATTTTGTGATTGTGCGATTGTGTGATTGTGTCGTAGTGTGATTTTGCGATTCTGCGATTCTGCGATTCTGCGATTCCGCGATACTGCGATTATGCGATTCTGCGATGCTGCGTTTCTGCGATTGTGGGATTGTGTGATTGTGTGATTGTGTGATTGCGTGATTGTGTGATTGTGTGGTTGTGTGATTGTGTGATTTTGTGATTGTGCGATTGTGTGATTGTGTGATTGTGTGATTGTGTGATTGTGTGATTGTGTGATTGTGTGATTGTGTGATTGAGTGATTGTGTGATTGTGTGATTGTGTGATTGTGTGATTGTGTGATTGTGTGATTGTGTGATTGTGTGATTGTGTGATTGTGTGATTTTGTGATTGTGCGATTGTGTGCTTGTGTGATTGTGTCGTAGTGTGATTCTGCGATTCCGCGATTCTACGATTTTGCGATTCTGCGATTCTGCGTTTCTGCGATTGTGGGATTGTGGGATTGTGTGATTGTGTGATTGTGTGATTGTGTGATTGTGTGATTGTGTGATTGTGTGATTGTGTGATTGTGTGATTGTGTGATTGTGTGGTTGTGTGATTGTGTGATTTTGTGATTGTGCGATTGTGTGCTTGTGTGATTGTGTCGTAGTGTGATTCTGCGATTCCGCGATTCTGCGATTATGCGTTTCTGCGTCTCTTGGATTGTGTGATTGTGTGATTGTGTGATTCTGTGATTCTGTGATTGTGTGATTCTGTGATTCAGCGATTCTTGGATTGTGTGATTGTGTGATTGTGTGATTCTGTGATTCTGTGATTGTGTGATTCTGTGATTCTGCGATTCTGCGGTTATGCGGTTCTGCGATTCTGCGAATCTGCGCTTCTGCGACTGTGTGATTGTGTGATTGTGTGATTGTGCCATTGTGTGATTCTGCGATTCTGCGATTCGGCGATTCTGCGATTCTGCGATTCTGCGATTGTGGGATTGTGGGATTGTGGGACTGTGTGATTGTGTGATTGTGTGATTGTGTGATTGTGTGATTTTGTGATTGTGCGATTGTGTTCTTGTGTGATTGTGTCGTAGTGTGATTCTGCGAATCCGCGATTCTGCGATTTTGCGATTCTGCGATTCTGCGTTTCTGCGATTGTGGGATTGTGCGATTGTGTGATTGTGTGATTGTGTGATTGTGTGATTGTGTGATTGTGTGATTGTGTGATTGTGTGATTGTGTGGTTGTGTGATTGTGTGATTTTGTGATTGTGCGATTGTGTGCTTGTGTGATTGTGTCGTAGTGTGATTCTGCGATTCTGCGATTCTGCGATTATGCGTTTCTGCGATTCTCGGATTGTGTGATTGTGTGATTGTGTGATTGTGTGATTGTGTGATTGTGTGATTGTGTGATTGTGTGATTGTGTGATTGTGTGATTGTGTGGTTGTGTGATTGTGTGATTTTGTGATTATGCGATTGTGTGCTTGTGTGATTGTGTCGTAGTGTGATTCTGCGATTATGCGTTTCTGCGAATCTTGGATTGTGTGATTGTGTGATTTTGTGATTCTGTGATTCTGTGATTCTGCGATTCTGCGATTCTGCGATTCTGCGATTATGCGATTCAGCGATTCTTGGATTGTATGATTGTGTGATTGTGTGATTGTGTGATTGTGTGATTGCGTGATTGTGTGATTGTGTGGTTGTGTGATTGTGCGATTTTGTGATTGTGCGATTGTGTGATTGTGTGATTGTGTGATTGTGTGATTGTGTGATTGTGTGATTGTGTGATTGTGTGATTGTGTGATTGTGTGATTGTGTGATTGTGTCATTGTGTGATTCTGCGCTTCTGCGATTCTGCGATTCTGCGTTTCTGCGATTGTGGGACTGTGTGATTGTGTGATTTTGTGATTGTGCGATTGTGTTCTTGTGTGATTGTGTCGTAGTGTGATTCTGCGATTCCGCGATTCTGCGATTTTGCGATTCTGCGATTCTGCGTTTCTGCGATTGTGAGATTGTGCGATTGTGTGATTGTGTGATTGTGTGATTGTGTGATTGTGTGATTGTGTGATTGTGTGATTGTGTGATTGTGTGATTGTGTGATTGTGTGATTGTGTGATTGTGTGATTGTGTGATTGTGTGATTGTGTGGTTGTGTGATTGTGTGATTTTGTGATTGTGCGATTGTGTGCTTGTGTGATTGTGTCGTAGTGTGATTCTGCGATTCTGCGATTCTGCGATTCTGCGATTATGCGTTTCTGCGAATCTTGGATTGTGTGATTGTGTGATTTTGTGATTCTGTGATTCTGTGATTCTGTGATTCTGTGATTCTGCGATTCTGCGATTCTGCGATTCTGCGATTCTGCGATTATGCGATTCAGCGATTCTTGGATTGTGTGATTGTGTGATTGTGTGATTCTGTGATTCTGTGATTGTGTGATTCTGTGATTCTGCGATTCAGCGATTGTGTGATTGTGTGATTGTGTGATTGTGTGATTGTGTGATTGTGTGATTGTGTGATTGTGTGATGGTGTGATGGTGTTATTGTGTGTTTGTGTGATTGTGTGATTGTGTGATTGTGTGATTGTGTGATTGTGTGATTGTGTGATTGTGTGATTGTGTGATTGTGTGATTGTGTGATTGTGTGATTGTGTGATTGTGTGATTGTGTGATTGTGTGATTGTGTGATTGTGTGATTGTGTGATTGTGTGATTGTGTGATTGTGTGATTGTGTGATTGTGTGATTGTGTGATTCTGCGATTCAGAGATTCTGCGATTCTGCGATTCAGCGATTCTGCGATTCGGCGATTCTGCGATTCCGCGATTCTGCGATTTTGCGATTCTGCGATTCTGCGTTTCTGCGATTGCGGGATTGTGGGATTGTGTGATTGTGTGATTGTGTGATTGTGTGATTGTGTGATTGTGTGATTGTGTGATTGTGTGATTGTGTGGTTGTGTGATTGTGTGATTTTGTGATTGTGCGATTGTGTGATTGTGTCGTAGTGTGATTTTGCGATTCTGCGATTCTGCGATTCTGCGATTCCGCGATACTGCGATTATGCGATTCTGCGATGCTGCGTTTCTGCGATTGTGGGATTGTGTGATTGTGTGATTGTGTGATTGTGTGATTGCGTGATTGTGTGATTGTGTGGTTGTGTGATTGTGTGATTTTGTGATTGTGCGATTGTGTGATTGTGTGATTGTGTGATTGTGTGATTGTGTGATTGTGTGATTGTGTGATTGAGTGATTGTGTGATTGTGTGATTGTGTGATTGTGTGATTGTGTGATTGTGTGATTGTGTGATTGTGTGATTGTGTGATTGTGTGATTGTGTGATTGTGTGATTGTGTGATTTTGTGATTGTGCGATTGTGTGCTTGTGTGATTGTGTCGTAGTGTGATTCTGCGATTCCGCGATTCTACGATTTTGCGATTCTGCGATTCTGCGTTTCTGCGATTGTGGGATTGTGGGATTGTGTGATTGTGTGATTGTGTGATTGTGTGATTGTGTGATTGTGTGATTGTGTGATTGTGTGATTGTGTGATTGTGTGATTGTGTGGTTGTGTGATTGTGTGATTTTGTGATTGTGCGATTGTGTGCTTGTGTGATTGTGTCGTAGTGTGATTCTGCGATTCCGCGATTCTGCGATTATGCGTTTCTGCGTCTCTTGGATTGTGTGATTGTGTGATTGTGTGATTCTGTGATTCTGTGATTGTGTGATTCTGTGATTCAGCGATTCTTGGATTGTGTGATTGTGTGATTGTGTGATTCTGTGATTCTGTGATTGTGTGATTCTGTGATTCTGCGATTCTGCGGTTATGCGGTTCTGCGATTCTGCGAATCTGCGCTTCTGCGACTGTGTGATTGTGTGATTGTGTGATTGTGCCATTGTGTGATTCTGCGATTCTGCGATTCGGCGATTCTGCGATTCTGCGATTCTGCGATTGTGGGATTGTGGGATTGTGGGACTGTGTGATTGTGTGATTGTGTGATTGTGTGATTGTGTGATTTTGTGATTGTGCGATTGTGTTCTTGTGTGATTGTGTCGTAGTGTGATTCTGCGAATCCGCGATTCTGCGATTTTGCGATTCTGCGATTCTGCGTTTCTGCGATTGTGGGATTGTGCGATTGTGTGATTGTGTGATTGTGTGATTGTGTGATTGTGTGATTGTGTGATTGTGTGATTGTGTGATTGTGTGGTTGTGTGATTGTGTGATTTTGTGATTGTGCGATTGTGTGCTTGTGTGATTGTGTCGTAGTGTGATTCTGCGATTCTGCGATTCTGCGATTATGCGTTTCTGCGATTCTCGGATTGTGTGATTGTGTGATTGTGTGATTGTGTGATTGTGTGATTGTGTGATTGTGTGATTGTGTGATTGTGTGATTGTGTGATTGTGTGATTGTGTGGTTGTGTGATTGTGTGATTTTGTGATTATGCGATTGTGTGCTTGTGTGATTGTGTCGTAGTGTGATTCTGCGATTATGCGTTTCTGCGAATCTTGGATTGTGTGATTGTGTGATTTTGTGATTCTGTGATTCTGTGATTCTGCGATTCTGCGATTCTGCGATTCTGCGATTATGCGATTCAGCGATTCTTGGATTGTATGATTGTGTGATTGTGTGATTGTGTGATTGTGTGATTGCGTGATTGTGTGATTGTGTGGTTGTGTGATTGTGCGATTTTGTGATTGTGCGATTGTGTGATTGTGTGATTGTGTGATTGTGTGATTGTGTGATTGTGTGATTGTGTGATTGTGTGATTGTGTGATTGTGTGATTGTGTGATTGTGTCATTGTGTGATTCTGCGCTTCTGCGATTCTGCGATTCTGCGTTTCTGCGATTGTGGGACTGTGTGATTGTGTGATTTTGTGATTGTGCGATTGTGTTCTTGTGTGATTGTGTCGTAGTGTGATTCTGCGATTCCGCGATTCTGCGATTTTGCGATTCTGCGATTCTGCGTTTCTGCGATTGTGAGATTGTGCGATTGTGTGATTGTGTGATTGTGTGATTGTGTGATTGTGTGATTGTGTGATTGTGTGATTGTGTGATTGTGTGATTGTGTGATTGTGTGATTGTGTGATTGTGTGATTGTGTGATTGTGTGATTGTGTGGTTGTGTGATTGTGTGATTTTGTGATTGTGCGATTGTGTGCTTGTGTGATTGTGTCGTAGTGTGATTCTGCGATTCTGCGATTCTGCGATTCTGCGATTATGCGTTTCTGCGAATCTTGGATTGTGTGATTGTGTGATTTTGTGATTCTGTGATTCTGTGATTCTGTGATTCTGTGATTCTGCGATTCTGCGATTCTGCGATTCTGCGATTCTGCGATTATGCGATTCAGCGATTCTTGGATTGTGTGATTGTGTGATTGTGTGATTCTGTGATTCTGTGATTGTGTGATTCTGTGATTCTGCGATTCAGCGATTGTGTGATTGTGTGATTGTGTGATTGTGTGATTGTGTGATTGTGTGATTGTGTGATTGTGTGATGGTGTGATGGTGTTATTGTGTGTTTGTGTGATTGTGTGATTGTGTGATTGTGTGATTGTGTGATTGTGTGATTGTGTGATTGTGTGATTGTGTGATTGTGTGATTGTGTGATTGTGTGATTGTGTGATTGTGTGATTGTGTGATTGTGTGATTGTGTGATTGTGTGATTGTGTGATTGTGTGATTGTGTGATTGTGTGATTGTGTGATTGTGTGATTGTGTGATTGTGTGATTCTGCGATTCAGAGATTCTGCGATTCTGCGATTCAGCGATTCTGCGATTCGGCGATTCTGCGATTCCGCGATTCTGCGATTTTGCGATTCTGCGATTCTGCGTTTCTGCGATTGCGGGATTGTGGGATTGTGTGATTGTGTGATTGTGTGATTGTGTGATTGTGTGATTGTGTGATTGTGTGATTGTGTGGTTGTGTGATTGTGTGATTTTGTGATTGTGCGATTGTGTGATTGTGTCGTAGTGTGATTTTGCGATTCTGCGATTCTGCGATTCTGCGATTCCGCGATACTGCGATTATGCGATTCTGCGATGCTGCGTTTCTGCGATTGTGGGATTGTGTGATTGTGTGATTGTGTGATTGTGTGATTGCGTGATTGTGTGATTGTGTGGTTGTGTGATTGTGTGATTTTGTGATTGTGCGATTGTGTGATTGTGTGATTGTGTGATTGTGTGATTGTGTGATTGTGTGATTGTGTGATTGTGTGATTGTGTGATTGTGTGATTGAGTGATTGTGTGATTGTGTGATTGTGTGATTGTGTGATTGTGTGATTGTGTGATTGTGTGATTGTGTGATTTTGTGATTGTGCGATTGTGTGCTTGTGTGATTGTGTCGTAGTGTGATTCTGCGATTCCGCGATTCTACGATTTTGCGATTCTGCGATTCTGCGTTTCTGCGATTGTGGGATTGTGGGATTGTGTGATTGTGTGATTGTGTGATTGTGTGATTGTGTGATTGTGTGATTGTGTGATTGTGTGATTGTGTGATTGTGTGATTGTGTGATTGTGTGATTGTGTGGTTGTGTGATTGTGTGATTTTGTGATTGTGCGATTGTGTGCTTGTGTGATTGTGTCGTAGTGTGATTCTGCGATTCCGCGATTCTGCGATTATGCGTTTCTGCGAATCTTGGATTGTGTGATTGTGTGATTTTGTGATTCTGTGATACTGTGATTCTGCGATTCTGCGATTCTGCGATTCTGCGATTATGCGATTCAGCGTCTCTTGGATTGTGTGATTGTGTGATTGTGTGATTCTGTGATTGTGTGATTGTGTGATTGTGTGATTGTGTGATTGTGCGATTGTGTGCTTGTGTGATTGTGTCGTAGTGTGATTCTGCGATTCTGCGATTCTGCGATTCTGCGATTATGCGTTTCTGCGATTCTCCGATTGTGTGATTGTGTGATTGTGTGATTCTGGGATTCTGTGATTCTGTGATTCTGTGATTCTGTGATTCTGTGATTCTGTGATTCTGTGATTCTGTGATTCTGTGATTCTGTGATTCTGTGATTCTGTGATTCTGTGATTCTGTGATTCTGTGATTCTGTGATTCTGTGATTCTGTGATTCTGTGATTCTGTGATTCTGTGATTCTGCGATTCTGCGATTGTGTGATTGTGTGATTGTGTGATTGTGTGATTGTGTGATTGTGTGATTGTGTGATTGTGTGATTGTGTGATTGTGTGATTGTGTGATTGTGTGATTGTGTGATTGTGTGATTGTGTGATTGTGTGGTTGTGTGATTGTGTGATTTTGTGATTGTGCGATTGTGTGCTTGTGTGATTGTGTCGTAGTGTGATTCTGCGATTCCGCGATTCTGCGATTATGCGTTTCTGCGAATCTTGGATTGTGTGATTGTGTGATTTTGTGATTCTGTGATACTGTGATTCTGCGATTCTGCGATTCTGCGATTCTGCGATTATGCGATTCAGCGTCTCTTGGATTGTGTGATTGTGTGATTGTGTGATTCTGTGATTCTGTGATTGTGTGATTCTGTGATTCAGCGATTCTTGGATTGTGTGATTGTGTGATTGTGTGATTCTGTGATTCTGTGATTGTGTGATTCTGTGATTCTGCGATTCTGCGATTGTGTGATTGTGTGATTGTGTGATTGTGTGATTGGGTGATTGTGTGATTGTGTGATTGTGTGATTGTGTGATGGTGTGATGGTGTTATTGTGTGATTGTGTGATTGTGTGAATGTGTGATTGTGTGATTGTGTGATTGTGTGATTGTGTGATTGTGTGATTGTGTGATTGTGTGATTGTGTGATTATGTGATTGTGTGATTGTGTGATTGTGTGATGGTGTGATTGTGTTATTGTGTGATTGTGTGATTGTGTGATTGTGTGATTGTGTGATTGTGTGATTGTGTGATTGTGTGATTGTGTGATTGTGTGATTGTGTGATTGTGCGATTGTGTGCTTGTGTGATTGTGTCGTAGTGTGATTCTGCGATTCTGCGATTCTGCGATTCTGCGATTATGCGTTTCTGCGATTCTCGGATTGTGTGATTGTGTGATTGTGTGATTCTGGGATTCTGTGATTCTGTGATTCTGTGATTCTGTGATTCTGTGATTCTGTGATTCTGTGATTCTGTGATTCTGTGATTCTGTGATTCTGTGATTCTGCGATTCTGTGATTCTGTGATTCTGCGATTCTGCGATTGTGTGATTGTGTGATTGTGTGATTGTGTGATTGTGTGATTGTGTGATTGTGTGATTGTGTGATTGTGTGATTGTGTGATTGTGTGATTGTGTGATTGTGTGATTGTGTGATTGTGTGATTGTGTGATTGTGTGATTGTGTGATTGTGTGATTGTGTGATTGTGTGATTGTGTGATTGTGTGAGTGTGTGATTGTGACATTGTGTGATTCTGCGATTCTGCGATTCTGCGATTCTGCGTTTCTGCGATTGTGGGATTGTGTGATTGTGTGATTGTGTGATTGTGTCATTGTGTCATTGTGTCATTGTGCGATTATGTGATTCTGTGATTTTGTGGTTGTGTGATAGTGTGATGGTGTGTTTGTATGATTGTGTGATTGTGTGATTGTGTGTTTGTGTGATTGCGTGATTGTGTGATTCTGCGATTCTGCGGTTATGCGGTTCTGCGATTGTGGGATTGTGTGATTGTGTGATTGTGTGATTGTGTGATTGTGTGATTGTGTGATTGTGTGATTGTGTGATTGTGTGATTGTGTGATTGTGTGATTGTGTGGTTGTGTGATTTTGTGATTGTGCGATTGTGTGCTTGTGTGATTGTGTCGTAGTGTGATTCTGCGATTCCGCGATTCTGCGATTATGCGTTTCTGCGAATCTTGGATTGTGTGATTGTGTGATTTTGTGATTCTGTGATTCTGTGATTCTGCGATTCTGCGATTCTGCGATTCTGCGATTCTGCGATTCTGCGATTATGCGATTCAGCGATTCTTGGATTGTGTGATTGTGTGATTGTGTGATTGTGTGATTCTGTGATTCTGTAATTGTGTGATTCTGTGATTCAGCGATTCTTGGATTGTGTGATTGTGTGATTGTGTGATTCTGTGATTGTGTGATTGTGTGATTGTGTGATTGTGTGATTGTGTGATTGTGTGATTGTGTGATTGTGTGATTGTGTGATTGTGTGATTGTGTGATTGTGTGATTGTGTGATTGTGTGATTGTGTGATTGTGTGATTGTGTGATTGTGTGATTGTGTGATTGTGTGATTGTGTGATTGTGTGGTTGTGTGATTGTGTGATTTTGTGATTGTGCGATTGTGTGCTTGTGTGATTGTGTCGTAGTGTGATTCTGCGATTCCGCGATTCTGCGATTATGCGTTTCTGCGAATCTTGGATTGTGTGATTGTGTGATTGTGTGATTGTGTGATTGTGTGATTGTGTGATTGCGTGATTGTGTGATTGTGTGATTGTGTGATTGTGTGATTGTGTGATTGTGTGATTGTGTGATTGTGTGATTGTGTGATTGTGTGATTGTGTGATTGTGTGATTGTGTGATTGTGTGATTGTGTGATTGTGTGATTGTGTGATTGTGTGATTGTGTGATTGTGTGATTGTGTGATGGTGTGATTGTGTTATTGTGTGATTGTGTGATTGTGTGATTGTGTGATTGTGTGATTGTGTGATTGTGTGATTGTGTGATTGTGTGATTGTGTGATTGTGTGATTGTGTGATTGTGTGATTGTGTGATTGTGTGATTGTGTGATTGTGTGATTGTGTCATTGTGTGATTCTGCGATTCTGCGATTCTGCGATTCTGCGTTTCTGCGATTGTGGGATTGTGTGATTGTGTGATTGTGTGATTCTGGGATTCTGTGATTCTGTGATTCTGTGATTCTGTGATTCTGTGATTCTGTGATTCTGTGACTCTGTGATTCTGTGATTCTGTGATTCTGTGATTCTGTGATTCTGTGATTCTGTGATTCTGTGATTCTGTGATTCTGCGATTCTGCGATTGTGTGATTGTGCGATTGTGTGATTGTGTGATTGTGTGATTGTGTGATTGTGTGATTGTGTGATTGTGTGAATGTGTGATTGTGTGATTGTGTGATTGTGTCATTGTGTGATTCTGCGATTCTGCGATTCTGCGATTCTGCGTTTCTGCGATTGTGGGATTGTGTGATTGTGTGATTGTGTGATTGTGTGATTGTGTCATTGTGCCATTGTGTCATTGTGCGATTATGTGATTCTGTGATTTTGTGGTTGTGTGATAGTGTGATTGTGTGTTTGTGTGATTGTGTGATTGTGTGTTTGTGTGATTGTGTGATTGTGTGATTCTGCGATTCTGCGGTTATGCGGTTCTGCGATTCTGCGAATCTGCGCTTCTGCGACTGTGTGATTGTGTGATTGTGTGATTGTGCCATTGTGTGATTCTGCGATTCTGCGATTCGGCGATTCTGCGATTCTGCGATTCTGCGATTGTGGGATTGTGGGATTGTGGGACTGTGTGATTGTGTGATTGTGTGATTGTGTGATTTTGTGATTTGGCGATTGTGTTCTTGTGTGATTGTGTCGTAGTGTGATTCTGCGAATCCGCGATTCTGCGATTTTGCGATTCTGCGATTCTGCGTTTCTGCGATTGTGGGATTGTGCGATTGTGTGATTGTGTGATTGTGTGATTGTGTGATTGTGTGATTGTGTGATTGTGGGGATTGTGTGATTGTGTGATTGTGTGATTGTGTGGTTGTGTGATTGTGTGATTTTGTGATTGTGCGATTGTGTGCTTGTGTGATTGTGTCGTAGTGTGATTCTGCGATTCTGCGATTCTGCGATTATGCGTTTCTGCGAATCTTGGATTGTGTGATTGTGTGATTTTGTGATTCTGTGATTCTGTGATTCTGTGATTCTGTGATTCTGCGATTCTGCGATTCTGCGATTCTGCGATTATGCGATTCAGCGATTCTTGGATTGTGTGATTGTGTGATTGTGTGATTCTGTGATTCTGTGATTGTGTGATTCTGTGATTCTGCGATTCAGCGATTGTGTGATTGTGTGATTGTGTGATTGTGTGATTGTGTGATGGTGTGATTGTGTTGTTGTGTGATTGTGTGATTGTGTGATTGTGTGATTGCGTGATTGTGTGATTGTGTGATTGTGTGATTGTGTGATTGTGTGATTGTGTGATTGTGTGATTGTGTGATTGTGTGATTGTGTGATTGTGTGATTGTGTGATTGTGTGATTGTGTGATTGTGTGATTGTGTGATTGTGTGATTGTGTGATTGTGTGATTGTGTGATTGTGTGATTGTGTGATTGTGTGATTGTGTGATTGTGTGATTGTGTGATTCTGCGATTCAGAGATTCTGCGATTCTGCGATTCAGCGATTCTGCGATTCGGCGATTCTGCGATTCCGCGATTCTGCGATTTTGCGATTCTGCGATTCTGCGTTTCTGCGATTGTGGGATTGTGGGATTGTGTGATTGTGTGATTGTGTGATTGTGTGATTGTGTGATTGTGTGGTTGTGTGATTGTGTGATTTTGTGATTTTGTGATTGTGCGATTGTGTGATTGTGTCGTAGTGTGATTTTGCGATTCTGCGATTCTGCGATTCTGCGATTCCGCGATACTGCGATTTTGCGATTCTGCGATGCTGCGTTTCTGCGATTGTGGGATTGTGTGATTGTGTGATTGTGTGATTGTGTGATTGTGTGATTGTGTGATTGCGTGATTGTGTGATTGTGTGGTTGTGTGATTCTGTGATTTTGTGGTTGTGTGATAGTGTGATTGTGTGTTTGTATGATTGTGTGATTGTGTGATTATGTGTTTGTGTGATTGTGTGATTGTGTGATTCTGTGATTCTGTAATTGTGTGATTCTGTGATTCAGCGATTCTTGGATTGTGTGATTGTGTGATTGTGTGATTCTGTGATTGTGTGATTCTGTGATTCTGCGATTCTGCGATTGTGTGATTGTGTGATTGTGTGATTGTGTGATTGTGTGATTGTGTGATTGTGTGATTGTGTGATTGTGTGATTGTGTGATGGTGTGATTGTGTTATTGTGTGATTGTGTGATTCTGTGATTCTGTGATTGTGTGATTCTGTGATTCTGCGATTCAGCGATTGTGTGGTTGTGTGATTGTGTGATTTTGTGATTGTGCGATTGTGTGCTTGTGTGATTGTGTCGTAGTGTGATTCTGCGATTCTGCGATTCTGCGATTATGCGTTTCTGCGAATCTTGGATTGTGTGATTGTGTGATTTTGTGATTCTGTGATTCTGTGATTCTGTGATTCTGTGATTCTGCGATTCTGCGATTCTGCGATTCTGCGATTCTGCGATTATGCGATTCAGCGATTCTTGGATTGTGTGATTGTGTGATTCTGTGATTCTGTGATTGTGTGATTCTGTGATTCTGCGATTCAGCGATTGTGTGATTGTGTGATTGTGTGATTGTGTGATTGTGTGATTGTGTGATTGTGTGATTGTGTGATTGTGTGATGGTGTGATTGTGTTATTGTGTGTTTGTGTGATTGTGTGATTGTGTGATTGTGTGATTGTGTGATTGTGTGATTGTGTGATTGTGTGATTGTGTGATTGTGTGATTGTGTGATTGTGTGATTGTGCGATTGTGTGATTGTGTGATTGTGTGATTGTGTGATTGTGTGATTGTGTGATTGTGTGATTGTGTGATTGTGTGATTGTGTGATTGTGTGATTGTGTGATTGTGTGATTGTGTGATTGTGTGATTCTGCGATTCAGAGATTCTGCGATTCTGCGATTCAGCGATTCTGCGATTCGGCGATTCTGCGATTCCGCGATTCTGCGATTCTGCGATTTTGCGATTCTGCGATTCTGCGTTTCTGCGTTTCTGCGATTGCGGGATTGTGGGATTGTGTGATTGTGTGATTGTGTGATTGTGTGATTGTGTGATTGTGTGATTGTGTGATTGTGTGGTTGTGTGATTGTGTGATTTTGTGATTGTGCGATTGTGTGATTGTGTCGTAGTGTGATTTTGCGATTCTGCGATTCTGCGATTCTGCGATTCCGCGATACTGCGATTATGCGATTTTGCGATGCTGCGTTTCTGCGATTGTGGGATTGTGTGATTGTGTGATTGTGTGATTGTGTCATTGTGTCATTGTGTCATTGTGCGATTATGTGATTCTGTGATTTTGTGGTTGTGTGATAGTGTGATGGTGTGTTTGTATGATTGTGTGATTGTGTGATTGTGTGTTTGTGTGATTGTGTGATTGTGTGATTCTGCGATTCTGCGGTTATGCGGTTCTGCGATTGTGGGATTGTGTGATTGTGTGATTGTGTGATTGTGTGATTGTGTGATTGTGTGATTGTGTGATTGTGTGATTGTGTGATTGTGTGATTGTGTGATTGTGTGATTGTGTGATTGTGTGATTGTGTGATTGTGTGATTGTGTGATTGTGTGATTGTGTGATTGTGTGATTGTGTGAGTGTGTGATTGTGACATTGTGTGATTCTGCGATTCTGCGATTCTGCGATTCTGCGTTTCTGCGATTGTGGGATTGTGTGATTGTGTGATTGTGTGATTGTGTCATTGTGTCATTGTGTCATTGTGCGATTATGTGATTCTGTGATTTTGTGGTTGTGTGATAGTGTGATGGTGTGTTTGTATGATTGTGTGATTGTGTGATTGTGTGTTTGTGTGATTGTGTGATTGTGTGATTCTGCGATTCTGCGGTTATGCGGTTCTGCGATTGTGGGATTGTGTGATTGTGTGATTGTGTGATTGTGTGATTGTGTGATTGTGTGATTGTGTGATTGTGTGATTGTGTGATTGTGTGATTGTGTGGTTGTGTGATTGTGTGATTTTGTGATTGTGCGATTGTGTGCTTGTGTGATTGTGTCGTAGTGTGATTCTGCGATTCCGCGATTCTGCGATTATGCGTTTCTGCGAATCTTGGATTGTGTGATTGTGTGATTTTGTGATTCTGTGATTCTGTGATTCTGCGATTCTGCGATTCTGCGATTCTGCGATTATGCGATTCAGCGATTCTTGGATTGTGTGATTGTGTGATTGTGTGATTGTGTGATTGTGTGATTCTGTGATTCTGTAATTGTGTGATTCTGTGATTCAGCGATTCTTGGATTGTGTGATTGTGTGATTGTGTGATTCTGTGATTGTGTGATTCTGTGATTCTGCGATTCTGCGATTGTGTGATTGTGTGATTGTGTGATTGTGTGATTGTGTGATTGTGTGATTGTGTGATTGTGTGATGGTGTGATTGTGTTATTGTGTGATTGTGTGATTCTGTGATTCTGTGATTGTGTGATTCTGTGATTCTGCGATTCAGCGATTGTGTGGTTGTGTGATTGTGTGATTTTGTGATTGTGCGATTGTGTGCTTGTGTGATTGTGTCGTAGTGTGATTCTGCGATTCTGCGATTCTGCGTTTCTGCGAATCTTGGATTGTGTGATTGTGTGATTTTGTGATTCTGTGATTCTGTGATTCTGTGATTCTGTGATTCTGCGATTCTGCGATTCTGCGATTCTGCGATTCTGCGATTATGCGATTCAGCGATTCTTGGATTGTGTGATTGTGTGATTCTGTGATTCTGTGATTGTGTGATTCTGTGATTCTGCGATTCAGCGATTGTGTGATTGTGTGATTGTGTGATTGTGTGATTGTGTGATTGTGTGATTGTGTGATGGTGTGATTGTGTTATTGTGTGTTTGTGTGATTGTGTGATTGTGTGATTGTGTGATTGTGTGATTGTGTGATTGTGTGATTGTGTGATTGTGTGATTGTGTGATTGTGTGATTGTGTGATTGTGTGATTGTGTGATTGTGTGATTGTGTGATTGTGTGATTGTGTGATTGTGTGATTGTGTGATTGTGTGATTGCGTGATTGTGTGATTGTGTGGTTGTGTGATTGTGTGATTTTGTGATTGTGCGATTGTGGGATTGTGTGATTGTGTGATTGTGTGATTGTGTGATTGTGTGATTGTGTGATTGTGTGATTGTGTGATTGTGTGATTGTGTGATTGTGTGATTGTGTGGTTGTGTGATTGTGTGATTTTGTGATTGTGCGATTGTGTGCTTGTGTGATTGTGTCGTAGTGTGATTCTGCGATTCCGCGATTCTGCGATTATGCGTTTCTGCGTCTCTTGGATTGTGTGATTGTGTGATTGTGTGATTCTGTGATTATGTTATTGTGTGATTCTGTGATTCAGCGATTCTTGGATTGTGTGATTGTGTGATTGTGTGATTCTGTGATTCTGTGATTGTGTGATTCTGTGATTCTGCGATTCTGCGGTTATGCGGTTCTGCGATTCTGCGAATCTGCGCTTCTGCGACTGTGTGATTGTGTGATTGTGTGATTGTGCCATTGTGTGATTCTGCGATTCTGCGATTCGGCGATTCTGCGATTCTGCGATTCTGCGATTGTGGGATTGTGGGATTGTGGGACTGTGTGATTGTGTGATTGTGTGATTGTGTGATTGTGTGATTGTGTGATTTTGTGATTGTGCGATTGTGTTCTTGTGTGATTGTGTCGTAGTGTGATTCTGCGAATCCGCGATTCTGCGATTTTGCGATTCTGCGATTCTGCGTTTCTGCGATTGTGGGATTGTGCGATTGTGTGATTGTGTGATTGTGTGATTGTGTGATTGTGTGATTGTGTGATTGTGTGATTGTGTGATTGTGTGGTTGTGTGATTGTGTGATTTTGTGATTGTGCGATTGTGTGCTTGTGTGATTGTGTCGTAGTGTGATTCTGCGATTCTGCGATTCTGCGATTATGCGTTTCTGCGATTCTCGGATTGTGTGATTGTGTGATTGTGTGATTGTGTGATTGTGTGATTGTGTGATTGTGTGATTGTGTGATTGTGTGATTGTGTGATTGTGTGGTTGTGTGATTGTGTGATTTTGTGATTATGCGATTGTGTGCTTGTGTGATTGTGTCGTAGTGTGATTCTGCGATTATGCGTTTCTGCGAATCTTGGATTGTGTGATTGTGTGATTTTGTGATTCTGTGATACTGTGATTCTGCGATTCTGCGATTCTGCGATTCTGCGATTATGCGATTCAGCGTCTCTTGGATTGTGTGATTGTGTGATTGTGTGATTCTGTGATTGTGTGATTGTGTGATTGTGTGATTGTGTGATTGTGCGATTGTGTGCGTGTGAGATTGTGTCGTAGTGTGATTCTGCGATTCTGCGATTCTGCGATTCTGCGATTATGCGTTTCTGCGATTCTCGGATTGTGTGATTGTGTGATTGTGTGATTCTGGGATTCTGTGATTCTGTGATTCTGCGATTCTGCGATTGTGTGATTGTGTGATTGTGTGATTGTGTGATTGTGTGATTGTGTGATTGTGTGATTGTGTGATTGTGTGATTGTGTGATTGTGTGATTGTGTGAGTGTGTGATTGTGACATTGTGTGATTCTGCGATTCTGCGATTCTGCGATTCTGCGTTTCTGCGATTGTGGGATTGTGTGATTGTGTGATTGTGTGATTGTGTCATTGTGTCATTGTGTCATTGTGCGATTATGTGATTCTGTGATTTTGTGGTTGTGTGATAGTGTGATGGTGTGTTTGTATGATTGTGTGATTGTGTGATTGTGTGTTTGTGTGATTGTGTGATTGTGTGATTCTGCGATTCTGCGGTTATGCGGTTCTGCGATTGTGGGATTGTGTGATTGTGTGATTGTGTGATTGTGTGATTGTGTGATTGTGTGATTGTGTGATTGTGTGATTGTGTGATTGTGTGATTGTGTGATTGTGTGATTGTGTGATTGTGTGATTGTATGATTGTGTGGTTGTGTGATTGTGTGATTTTGTGATTGTGCGATTGTGTGCTTGTGTGATTGTGTCGTAGTGTGATTCTGCGATTCCGCGATTCTGCGATTATGCGTTTCTGCGAATCTTGGATTGTGTGATTGTGTGATTTTGTGATTCTGTGATTCTGTGATTCTGTGATTCTGTGATTCTGCGATTCTGCGATTCTGCGATTCTGCGATTATGCGATTCAGCGATTCTTGGATTGTGTGATTGTGTGATTGTGTGATTCTGTGATTCTGTGATTGTGTGATTCTGTGATTCTGCGATTCAGCGATTGTGTGATTGTGTGATTGTGTGATTGTGTGATTGTGTGATTGTGTGATGGTGTGATTGTGTTATTGTGTGATTGTGTGATTGTGTGATTGTGTGATTGCGTGATTGTGTGATTGTGTGATTGTGTGATTGTGTGATTGTGTGATTGTGTGATTGTGTGATTGTGTAATTGTGTGATTGTGTGATTGTGTGATTGTGTGATTGTGTGATTGTGTGATTGTGTGATTGTGTGATTGTGTGATTGTGTGATTGTGTGATTGTGTGATTGTGTGATTGTGTGATTGTGTGATTGTGTGATTGTGTGATTGTGTGATTGTGTGATTGTGTGATTGTGTGATTCTGCGATTCAGAGATTCTGCGATTCTGCGATTCAGCGATTCTGCGATTCGGCGATTCTGCGATTCCGCGATTCTGCGATTTTGCGATTCTGCGATTCTGCGTTTCTGCGATTGTGGGATTGTGGGATTGTGTGATTGTGTGATTGTGTGATTGTGTGATTGTGTGATTGTGTGGTTGTGTGATTGTGTGATTTTGTGATTTTGTGATTGTGCGATTGTGTGATTGTGTCGTAGTGTGATTTTGCGATTCTGCGATTCTGCGATTCTGCGATTCCGCGATACTGCGATTTTGCGATTCTGCGATGCTGCGTTTCTGCGATTGTGGGATTGTGTGATTGTGTGATTGTGTGATTGTGTGATTTTGTGATTGCGTGATTGTGTGATTGTGTGGTTGTGTGATTCTGTGATTTTGTGGTTGTGTGATAGTGTGATTGTGTGTTTGTATGATTGTGTGATTGTGTGATTGTGTGTTTGTGTGATTGTGTGATTGTGTGATTCTGTGATTCTGTAATTGTGTGATTCTGTGATTCAGCGATTCTTGGATTGTGTGATTGTGTGATTGTGTGATTCTGTGATTGTGTGATTCTGTGATTCTGCGATTCTGCGATTGTGTGATTGTGTGATTGTGTGATTGTGTGATTGTGTGATTGTGTGATTGTGTGATTGTGTGATGGTGTGATTGTGTTATTGTGTGATTGTGTGATTCTGTGATTCTGTGATTGTGTGATTCTGTGATTCTGCGATTCAGCGATTGTGTGGTCGTGTGATTGTGTGATTTTGTGATTGTGCGATTGTGTGCTTGTGTGATTGTGTCGTAGTGTGATTCTGCGATTCTGCGATTCTGCGATTATGCGTTTCTGCGAATCTTGGATTGTGTGATTGTGTGATTTTGTGATTCTGTGATTCTGTGATTCTGTGATTCTGTGATTCTGCGATTCTGCGATTCTGCGATTCTGTGATTCTGCGATTATGCGATTCAGCGATTCTTGGATTGTGTGATTGTGTGATTGTGTGATTCTGTGATTCTGTGATTGTGTGATTCTGTGATTCTGCGATTCAGCGATTGTGTGATTGTGTGATTGTGTGATTGTGTGATTGTGTGATTGTGTGATTGTGTGATTGTGTGATGGTGTGATTGTGTTATTGTGTGTTTGTGTGATTGTGTGATTGTGTGATTGTGTGATTGTGTGATTGTGTGATTGTGTGATTGTGTGATTGTGTGATTGTGTGATTGTGTGATTGTGTGATTGTGTGATTGTGTGATTGTGTGATTGTGTGATTGTGTGATTGTGTGATTGTGTGATTGTGTGATTGTGTGATTGTGTGATTGTGTGATTGTGTGATTGTGTGATTGTGTGATTGTGTGATTGTGTGATTGTGTGATTGTGTGATTGTGTGATTGTGTGATTGTGTGATTGTGTGATTGTGTGATTGTGTGATTGTGTGATTGTGTGATTGTGTGATTGTGTGATTGTGTGATTGTGTGATTGTGTGATTGTGTGATTGTGTGATTGTGTGATTGTGTGATTGTGTGATTCTGCGATTCAGAGATTCTGCGATTCTGCGATTCAGCGATTCTGCGATTCGGCGATTCTGCGATTCCGCGATTCTGCGATTTTGCGATTCTGCGATTCTGCGTTTCTGCGATTGCGGGATTGTGGGATTGTGTGATTGTGTGATTGTGTGATTGTGTGATTGTGTGATTGTGTGATTGTGTGATTGTGTGGTTGTGTGATTGTGTGATTTTGTGATTGTGCGATTGTGTGATTGTGTCGTAGTGTGATTGTGTGATTGTGTGATTGTGTGATTGTGTGATTGTGTGATTGTGTGGTTGTGTGATTGTGTGATTTTGTGATTGTGCGATTGTGTGCTTGTGTGATTGTGTCGTAGTGTGATTCTGCGATTCCGCGATTCTACGATTTTGCGATTCTGCGATTCTGCGTTTCTGCGATTGTGGGATTGTGGGATTGTGTGATTGTGTGATTGTGTGATTGTGTGATTGTGTGATTGTGTGATTGTGTGATTGTGTGATTGTGTGATTGTGTGATTGTGTGGTTGTGTGATTGTGTGATTTTGTGATTGTGCGATTGTGTGCTTGTGTGATTGTGTCGTAGTGTGATTCTGCGATTCCGCGATTCTGCGATTATGCGTTTCTGCGAATCTTGGATTGTGTGATTGTGTGATTTTGTGATTCTGTGATACTGTGATTCTGCGATTCTGCGATTCTGCGATTCTGCGATTATGCGATTCAGCGTCTCTTGGATTGTGTGATTGTGTGATTGTGTGATTCTGTGATTGTGTGATTGTGTGATTGTGTGATTGTGTGATTGTGCGATTGTGTGCTTGTGTGATTGTGTCGTAGTGTGATTCTGCGATTCTGCGATTCTGCGATTCTGCGATGCTGCGTTTCTGCGATTGTGGGATTGTGTGATTGTGTGATTGTGTGATTGTGTGATTGCGTGATTGTGTGATTGTGTGGTTGTGTGATTGTGTGATTTTGTGATTGTGCGATTGTGTGATTTTGTGATTGTGTGATTGTGTGATTGTGTGATTGTGTGATTGTGTGATTGTGTGATTGAGTGATTGTGTGATTGTGTGATTGTGTGATTGTGTGATTGTGTGATTGTGTGATTGTGTGATTGTGTGATTTTGTGATTGTGCGATTGTGTGCTTGTGTGATTGTGTCGTAGTGTGATTCTGCGATTCCGCGATTCTACGATTTTGCGATTCTGCGATTCTGCGTTTCTGCGATTGTGGGATTGTGGGATTGTGTGATTGTGTGATTGTGTGATTGTGTGATTGTGTGATTGTGTGATTGTGTGATTGTGTGATTGTGTGATTGTGTGATTGTGTGATTGTGTGGTTGTGTGATTGTGTGATTTTGTGATTGTGCGATTGTGTGCTTGTGTGATTGTGTCGTAGTGTGATTCTGCGATTCCGCGATTCTGCGATTATGCGTTTCTGCGTCTCTTGGATTGTGTGATTGTATGATTGTGTGATTCTGTGATTCTGTGATTGTGTGATTCTGTGATTCAGCGATTCTTGGATTGTGTGATTGTGTGATTGTGTGATTCTGTGATTCTGTGATTGTGTGATTCTGTGATTCTGCGATTCTGCGGTTATGCGGTTCTGCGATTCTGCGAATCTGCGCTTCTGCGACTGTGTGATTGTGTGATTGTGTGATTGTGCCATTGTGTGATTCTGCGATTCTGCGATTCGGCGATTCTGCGATTCTGCGATTCTGCGATTGTGGGATTGTGGGATTGTGGGACTGTGTGATTGTGTGATTGTGTGATTGTGTGATTGTGTGATTTTGTGATTGTGCGATTGTGTTCTTGTGTGATTGTGTCGTAGTGTGATTCTGCGAATCCGCGATTCTGCGATTTTGCGATTCTGCGATTCTGCGTTTCTGCGATTGTGGGATTGTGCGATTGTGTGATTGTGTGATTGTGTGATTGTGTGATTGTGTGATTGTGTGATTGTGTGATTGTGTGATTGTGTGATTGTGTGATTGTGTGATTGTGTGATTGTGTGATTCTGCGATTCAGAGATTCTGCGATTCTGCGATTCAGCGATTCTGCGATTCGGCGATTCTGCGATTCCGCGATTCTGCGATTTTGCGATTCTGCGATTCTGCGTTTCTGCGATTGCGGGATTGTGGGATTGTGTGATTGTGTGATTGTGTGATTGTGTGATTGTGTGATTGTGTGATTGTGTGATTGTGTGGTTGTGTGATTGTGTGATTTTGTGATTGTGCGATTGTGTGATTGTGTCGTAGTGTGATTTTGCGATTCTGCGATTCTGCGATTCTGCGATTCCGCGATACTGCGATTATGCGATTTTGCGATGCTGCGTTTCTGCGATTGTGGGATTGTGTGATTGTGTGATTGTGTGATTGTGTGATTGCGTGATTGTGTGATTGTGTGGTTGTGTGATTGTGTGATTTTGTGATTGTGCGATTGTGTGATTGTGTGATTGTGTGATTGTGTGATTGTGTGATTGTGTGATTGAGTGATTGTGTGATTGTGTGATTGTGTGATTGTGTGATTGTGTGATTGTGTGATTGTGTGATTGTGTGATTGTGTGATTTTGTGATTGTGCGATTGTGTGCTTGTGTGATTGTGTCGTAGTGTGATTCTGCGATTCCGCGATTCTACGATTTTGCGATTCTGCGATTCTGCGCTCCTGCGATTGTGGGATTGTGGGATTGTGTGATTGTGTGATTGTGTGATTGTGTGGTTGTGTGATTGTGTGATTGTGTGATTGTGTGATTGTGTGATTGTGTGATTGTGTGATTGTGTGATTGTGTGATTGTGTGATTGTGTGATTGTGTGGTTGTGTGATTGTGTGATTTTGTGATTGTGCGATTGTGTGCTTGTGTGATTGTGTCGTAGTGTGATTCTGCGATTCCGCGATTCTGCGATTATGCGTTTCTGCGAATCTTGGATTGTGTGATTGTGTGATTTTGTGATTCTGTGATACTGTGATTCTGCGATTCTGCGATTCTGCGATTCTGCGATTATGCGATTCAGCGTCTCTTGGATTGTGTGATTGTGTGATTGTGTGATTCTGTGATTCTGTGATTGTGTGATTCTGTGATTCAGCGATTCTTGGATTGTGTGATTGTGTGATTGTGTGATTCTGTGATTCTGTGATGGTGTGATTCTGTGATTCTGCGATTCTGCGATTGTGTGATTGTGTGATTGTGTGATTGTGTGATTGGGTGATTGTGTGATTGTGTGATGGTGTGATGGTGTTATTGTGTGATTGTGTGATTGTGTGAATGTGTGATTGTGTGATTGTGTGATTGTGTGATTGTGTGATTGTGTGATTGTGTGATTGTGTGATTGTGTGATTGTGTGATTGTGTGATTATGTGATTGTGTGATTGTGTGATTGTGTGATGGTGTGATTGTGTTATTGTGTGATTGTGTGATTGTGTGATTGTGTGATTGTGTGATTGTGTGATTGTGTGATTGTGTGATTGTGTGATTGTGTGATTGTGCGATTGTGTGCTTGTGTGATTGTGTCGTAGTGTGATTCTGCGATTCTGCGATTATGCGTTTCTGCGATTCTCGGATTGTGTGATTGTGTGATTGTGTGATTCTGGGATTCTGTGATTCTGTGATTCTGTGATTCTGTGATTCTGTGATTCTGTGATTCTGTGATTCTGTGATTCTGTGATTCTGTGATTCTGTGATTCTGTGATTCTGTGATTCTGTGATTCTGTGATTCTGTGATTCTGTGATTCTGTGATTCTGTGATTCTGTGATTCTGCGATTCTGCGATTGTGTGATTGTGTGATTGTGTGATTGTGTGATTGTGTGATTGTGTGATTGTGTGATTGTGTGATTGTGTGATTGTGTGATTGTGTGATTGTGTGATTGTGTGATTGTGTGATTGTGTGATTGTATGATTGTGTGAGTGTGTGATTGTGACATTGTGTGATTCTGCGATTCTGCGATTCTGCGATTCTGCGTTTCTGCGATTGTGGGATTGTGTGATTGTGTGATTGTGTGATTGTGTCATTGTGTCATTGTGTCATTGTGCGATTATGTGATTCTGTGATTTTGTGGTTGTGTGATAGTGTGATGGTGTGTTTGTATGATTGTGTGGTTGTGTGATTGTGTGTTTGTGTGATTGTGTGATTGTGTGATTCTGCGATTCTGCGGTTATGCGGTTCTGCGATTGTGGGATTGTGTGATTGTGTGATTGTGTGATTGTGTGATTGTGTGATTGTGTGATTGTGTGATTGTGTGATTGTGTGATTGTGTGATTGTGTGATTGTGTGATTGTGTGATTGTGTGGTTGTGTGATTGTGTGATTTTGTGATTGTGCGATTGTGTGCTTGTGTGATTGTGTCGTAGTGTGATTCTGCGATTCCGCGATTCTGCGATTATGCGTTTCTGCGAATCTTGGATTGTGTGATTGTGTGATTTTGTGATTCTGTGATTCTGTGATTCTGCGATTCTGCGATTCTGCGATTCTGCGATTCTGCGATTCTGCGATTATGCGATTCAGCGATTCTTGGATTGTGTGATTGTGTGATTGTGTGATTGTGTGATTCTGTGATTCTGTAATTGTGTGATTCTGTGATTCAGCGATTCTTGGATTGTGTGATTGTGTGATTGTGTGATTCTGTGATTGTGTGATTCTGTGATTCTGCGATTCTGCGATTGTGTGATTGTGTGATTGTGTGATTGTGTGATTGTGTGATTGTGTGATTGTGTGATTGTGTGATTGTGTGATGGTGTGATTGTGTTATTGTGTGATTGTGTGATTCTGTGATTCTGTGATTGTGTGATTCTGTGATTCTGCGATTCAGCGATTGTGTGATTGTGTGATTGTGTGATTGTGTGATTGTGTGATGGTGTGATTGTGTTATTGTGTGATTGTGTGATTGTGTGATTGTGTGATTGTGTGATTGTGTGATTGTGTGATTGTGTGATTGTGTGATTGTGTGATTGTGTGATTGTGTGATTGTGTGATTGTGTGATTGTGTGATTGTGTGATTGTGTGATTGTGTGATTGTGTGATTGTGTGATTGTGTGATTGTGTGATTGTGTGATTGCGTGATTGTGCGATTGTGTGCTTGTGTGATTGTGTCGTAGTGTGATTCTGCGATTCTGCGATTCTGCGATTCTGCGATTCTGCGATTCTGCGATTATGCGTTTCTGCGATTCTCGGATTGTGTGATTGTGTGATTGTGTGATTCTGGGATTCTGTGATTCTGTGATTCTGTGATTCTGTGATTCTGTGATTCTGTGATTCTGTGATTCTGTGATTCTGTGATTCTGCGATTCTGCGATTGTGTGATTGTGTGATTGTGTGATTGTGTGATTGTGTGATTGTGTGATTGTGTGATTGTGTGATTGTGTGATTGTGTGATTGTGTGATTGTGTGATTGTGTGATTGTGTGATTGTGTGATTGTGTGATTGTGTGATTGTGTGATTGTGTGATTGTGTGATTGTGTGATTGTGTGATTGTGTGATTGTGTGATTGTGTGAGTGTGTGATTGTGTCATTGTGTGATTCTGCGATTCTGCGATTCTGCGATTCTGCGTTTCTGCGATTGTGGGATTGCGTGATTGTGTGATTGTGTGATTGTGTGATTGTGTCATTGTGCGATTATGTGATTCTGTGATTTTGTGGTTGTGTGATAGTGTGATTGTGTGTTTGTATGATTGTGTGATTGTGTGATTGTGTGTTTGTGTGATTGTGTGATTGTGTGATTCTGCGATTCTGCGGTTATGCGGTTCTGCGATTGTGGGATTGTGTGATTGTGTGATTGTGTGATTGTGTGATTGTGTGATTGTGTGATTGTGTGATTGTGTGATTGTATGATTGTGTGATTGTGTGATTGTGTGATTGTGTGATTGTGTGATTGTGTGATTGTGTGATTGTGTGATTGTGTGATTGTGTGATTGTGTGATTGTGTGGTTGTGTGATTGTGTGATTTTGTGATTGTGCGATTGTGTGCTTGTGTGATTGTGTCGTAGTGTGATTCTGCGATTCCGCGATTCTGCGATTATGCGTTTCTGCGAATCTTGGATTGTGTGATTGTGTGATTGTGTGATTGTGTGATTGTGTGATTGTGTGATTGCGTGATTGTGTGATTGTGTGATTGTGTGATTGTGTGATTGTGTGATTGTGTGATTGTGTGATTGTGTGATTGTGTGATTGTGTGATTGTGTGATTGTGTGATTGTGTGATTGTGTGATTGTGTGATTGTGTGATTGTGTGATTGTGTGATTGTGTGATTGTGTGATGGTGTGATTGTGTGATTGTGTGATTGTGTGATTGTGTGATTGTGTGATTGTGTGATTGTGTGATTGTGTGATTGTGTGATTGTGTGATTGTGTGATTGTGTGATTGTGTGATTGTGTGATTGTGTGATTGTGTGATTGTGTGATTGTGTGATTGTGTGATTGTGTGATTGTGTCATTGTGTGATTCTGCGATTCTGCGATTCTGCGATTCTGCGTTTCTGCGATTGTGGGATTGTGTGATTGTGTGATTGTGTGATTCTGGGATTCTGTGATTCTGTGATTCTGTGATTCTGTGATTCTGTGATTCTGTGATTCTGTGACTCTGTGATTCTGTGATTCTGTGATTCTGTGATTCTGTGATTCTGTGATTCTGTGATTCTGCGATTCTGCGATTGTGTGATTGTGCGATTGTGTGATTGTGTGATTGTGTGATTGTGTGATTGTGTGATTGTGTGATTGTGTGATTGTGTGATTGTGTGATTGTGTGAATGTGTGATTGTGTGATTGTGTGATTGTGTCATTGTGTGATTCTGCGATTCTGCGATTCTGCGATTCTGCGATTCTGCGTTTCTGCGATTGTGGGATTGTGTGATTGTGTGATTGTGTGATTGTGTGATTGTGTGATTGTGTCATTGTGCCATTGTGTCATTGTGCGATTATGTGATTCTGTGATTTTGTGGTTGTGTGATAGTGTGATTGTGTGTTTGTGTGATTGTGTGATTGTGTGTTTGTGTGATTGTGTGATTGTGTGATTCTGCGATTCTGCGGTTATGCGGTTCTGCGATTCTGCGAAACTGCGCTTCTGCGACTGTGTGATTGTGTGATTGTGTGATTGTGCCATTGTGTGATTCTGCGATTCTGCGATTCGGCGATTCTGCGATTCTGCGATTCTGCGATTGTGGGATTGTGGGATTGTGGGACTGTGTGATTGTGTGATTGTGTGATTGTGTGATTTTGTGATTTGGCGATTGTGTTCTTGTGTGATTGTGTCGTAGTGTGATTCTGCGAATCCGCGATTCTGCGATTTTGCGATTCTGCGATTCTGCGTTTCTGCGATTGTGGGATTGTGCGATTGTGTGATTGTGTGATTGTGTGATTGTGTGATTGTGTGATTGTGTGATTGTGTGATTGTGTGATTGTGTGATTGTGTGGTTGTGTGATTGTGTGATTTTGTGATTGTGCGATTGTGTGCTTGTGTGATTGTGTCGTAGTGTGATTCTGCGATTCTGCGATTCTGCGATTATGCGTTTCTGCGAATCTTGGATTGTGTGATTGTGTGATTTTGTAATTCTGTGATTCTGTGATTCTGTGATTCTGTGATTCTGCGATTCTGCGATTCTGCGATGCTGCGTTTCTGCGATTGTGGGATTGTGTGATTGTGTGATTGTGTGATTGCGTGATTGTGTGATTGTGTGATTGTGTGGTTGTGTGATTGTGTGATTTTGTGATTGTGCGATTGTGTGATTGTGTGATTGTGTGATTGTGTGATTGTGTGATTGTGTGATTGTGTGATTGTGTGATTGAGTGATTGTGTGATTGTGTGATTGTGTGATTGTGTGATTGTGTGATTGTGTGATTGTGTGATTGTGTGATTGTGTGATTGTGTGATTGTGTGATTTTGTGATTGTGCGATTGTGTGCTTGTGTGATTGTGTCGTAGTGTGATTCTGCGATTCCGCGATTCTACGATTTTGCGATTCTGCGATTCTGCGTTTCTGCGATTGTGGGATTGTGGGATTGTGTGATTGTGTGATTGTGTGATTGTGTGATTGTGTGATTGTGTGATTGTGTGATTGTGTGATTGTGTGATTGTGTGATTGTGTGGTTGTGTGATTGTGTGATTTTGTGATTGTGCGATTGTGTGCTTGTGTGATTGTGTCGTAGTGTGATTCTGCGATTCCGCGATTCTGCGATTATGCGTTTCTGCGTCTCTTGGATTGTGTGATTGTGTGATTGTGTGATTCTGTGATTCTGTGATTGTGTGATTCTGTGATTCAGCGATTCTTGGATTGTGTGATTGTGTGATTGTGTGATTCTGTGATTCTGTGATTGTGTGATTCTGTGATTCTGCGATTCTGCGGTTATGCGGTTCTGCGATTCTGCGAATCTGCGCTTCTGCGACTGTGTGATTGTGTGATTGTGTGATTGTGCCATTGTGTGATTCTGCGATTCTGCGATTCGGCGATTCTGCGATTCTGCGATTCTGCGATTGTGGGATTGTGGGATTGTGGGATTGTGGGACTGTGTGATTGTGTGATTGTGTGATTGTGTGATTGTGTGATTTTGTGATTGTGCGATTGTGTTCTTGTGTGATTGTGTCGTAGTGTGATTCTGCGAATCCGCGATTCTGCGATTTTGCGATTCTGCGATTCTGCGTTTCTGCGATTGTGGGATTGTGCGATTGTGTGATTGTGTGATTGTGTGATTGTGTGATTGTGTGATTGTGTGATTGTGTGATTGTGTGGTTGTGTGATTGTGTGATTTTGTGATTGTGCGATTGTGTGCTTGTGTGATTGTGTCGTAGTGTGATTCTGCGATTCTGCGATTCTGCGATTATGCGTTTCTGCGATTCTCGGATTGTGTGATTGTGTGATTGTGTGATTGTGTGATTGTGTGATTGTGTGATTGTGTGATTGTGTGATTGTGTGATTGTGTGGTTGTGTGATTGTGTGATTTTGTGATTATGCGATTGTGTGCTTGTGTGATTGTGTCGTAGTGTGATTCTGCGATTATGCGTTTCTGCGAATCTTGGATTGTGTGATTGTGTGATTTTGTGATTCTGTGATTCTGTGATTCTGCGATTCTGCGATTCTGCGATTCTGCGATTATGCGATTCAGCGATTCTTGGATTGTATGATTGTGTGATTGTGTGATTGTGTGATTGTGTGATTGCGTGATTGTGTGATTGTGTGGTTGTGTGATTGTGCGATTTTGTGATTGTGCGATTGTGTGATTGTGTGATTGTGTGATTGTGTGATTGTGTGATTGTGTGATTGTGTGATTGTGTGATTGTGTGATTGTGTGATTGTGTCATTGTGTGATTCTGCGCTTCTGCGATTCTGCGATTCTGCGTTTCTGCGATTGTGGGACTGTGTGATTGTGTGATTTTGTGATTGTGCGATTGTGTTCTTGTGTGATTGTGTCGTAGTGTGATTCTGCGATTCCGCGATTCTGCGATTTTGCGATTCTGCGATTCTGCGTTTCTGCGATTGTGAGATTGTGCGATTGTGTGATTGTGTGATTGTGTGATTGTGTGATTGTGTGATTGTGTGATTGTGTGATTGTGTGATTGTGTGATTGTGTGATTGTGTGATTGTGTGATTGTGTGATTGTGTGATTGTGTGGTTGTGTGATTGTGTGATTTTGTGATTGTGCGATTGTGTGCTTGTGTGATTGTGTCGTAGTGTGATTCTGCGATTCTGCGATTCTGCGATTCTGCGATTATGCGTTTCTGCGAATCTTGGATTGTGTGATTGTGTGATTTTGTGATTCTGTGATTCTGTGATTCTGTGATTCTGTGATTCTGCGATTCTGCGATTCTGCGATTCTGCGATTCTGCGATTATGCGATTCAGCGATTCTTGGATTGTGTGATTGTGTGATTGTGTGATTCTGTGATTCTGCGATTCAGCGATTGTGTGATTGTGTGATTGTGTGATTGTGTGATTGTGTGATTGTGTGATTGTGTGATTGTGTGATTGTGTGATTGTGTGATTGTGTGATGGTGTGATGGTGTTATTGTGTGTTTGTGTGATTGTGTGATTGTGTGATTGTGTGATTGTGTGATTGTGTGATTGTGTGATTGTGTGATTGTGTGATTGTGTGATTGTGTGATTGTGTGATTGTGTGATTGTGTGATTGTGTGATTGTGTGATTGTGTGATTGTGTGATTGTGTGATTGTGTGATTGTGTGATTGTGTGATTGTGTGATTGTGTGATTGTGTGATTGTGTGATTGTGTGATTGTGTGATTCTGCGATTCAGAGATTCTGCGATTCTGCGATTCAGCGATTCTGCGATTCGGCGATTCTGCGATTCCGCGATTCTGCGATTTTGCGATTCTGCGATTCTGCGTTTCTGCGATTGCGGGATTGTGCGATTCTGCGTTTCTGCGATTGTGTGATTGTGTGATTGTGTGATTGTGTGATTGTGTGATTGTGTGGTTGTGTGATTGTGTGATTTTGTGATTGTGCGATTGTGTGATTGTGTCGTAGTGTGATTTTGCGATTCTGCGATTCTGCGATTCTGCGATTCCGCGATACTGCGATTATGCGATTCTGCGATGCTGCGTTTCTGCGATTGTGGGATTGTGTGATTGTGTGATTGTGTGATTGTGTGATTGCGTGATTGTGTGATTGTGTGGTTGTGTGATTGTGTGATTTTGTGATTGTGCGATTGTGTGATTGTGTGATTGTGTGATTGTGTGATTGTGTGATTGTGTGATTGTGTGATTGTGTGATTGTGTGATTGTGTGATTGAGTGATTGTGTGATTGTGTGATTGTGTGATTGTGTGATTGTGTGATTGTGTGATTGTGTGATTGTGTGATTTTGTGATTGTGCGATTGTGTGCTTGTGTGATTGTGTCGTAGTGTGATTCTGCGATTCCGCGATTCTACGATTTTGCGATTCTGCGATTCTGCGTTTCTGCGATTGTGGGATTGTGGCATTGTGTGATTGTGTGATTGTGTGATTGTGTGATTGTGTGATTGTGTGATTGTGTGATTGTGTGATTGTGTGATTGTGTGATTGTGTGATTGTGTGATTGTGTGATTGTGTGATTGTGTGATTGTGTGGTTGTGTGATTGTGTGATTTTGTGATTGTGCGATTGTGTGCTTGTGTGATTGTGTCGTAGTGTGATTCTGCGATTCCGCGATTCTGCGATTATGCGTTTCTGCGAATCTTGGATTGTGTGATTGTGTGATTTTGTGATTCTGTGATACTGTGATTCTGCGATTCTGCGATTCTGCGATTCTGCGATTATGCGATTCAGCGTCTCTTGGATTGTGTGATTGTGTGATTGTGTGATTCTGTGATTGTGTGATTGTGTGATTGTGTGATTGTGTGATTGTGCGATTGTGTGCTTGTGTGATTGTGTCGTAGTGTGATTCTGCGATTCTGCGATTCTGCGATTCTGCGATTATGCGTTTCTGCGATTCTCCGATTGTGTGATTGTGTGATTGTGTGATTCTGGGATTCTGTGATTCTGTGATTCTGTGATTCTGTGATTCTGTGATTCTGTGATTCTGTGATTCTGTGATTCTGTGATTCTGTGATTCTGTGATTCTGTGATTCTGTGATTCTGTGATTCTGTGATTCTGTGATTCTGTGATTCTGTGATTCTGTGATTCTGCGATTCTGCGATTGTGTGATTGTGTGATTGTGTGATTGTGTGATTGTGTGATTGTGTGATTGTGTGATTGTGTGATTGTGTGATTGTGTGATTGTGTGATTGTGTGATTGTGTGATTGTGTGATTGTGTGATTGTGTGATTGTGTGGTTGTGTGATTGTGTGATTTTGTGATTGTGCGATTGTGTGCTTGTGTGATTGTGTCGTAGTGTGATTCTGCGATTCCGCGATTCTGCGATTATGCGTTTCTGCGAATCTTGGATTGTGTGATTGTGTGATTTTGTGATTCTGTGATACTGTGATTCTGCGATTCTGCGATTCTGCGATTCTGCGATTATGCGATTCAGCGTCTCTTGGATTGTGTGATTGTGTGATTGTGTGATTCTGTGATTCTGTGATTGTGTGATTCTGTGATTCAGCGATTCTTGGATTGTGTGATTGTGTGATTGTGTGATTCTGTGATTCTGTGATTGTGTGATTCTGTGATTCTGCGATTCTGCGATTGTGTGATTGTGTGATTGTGTGATTGTGTGATTGGGTGATTGTGTGATTGTGTGATTGTGTGATTGTGTGATGGTGTGATGGTGTTATTGTGTGATTGTGTGATTGTGTGAATGTGTGATTGTGTGATTGTGTGATTGTGTGATTGTGTGATTGTGTGATTGTGTGATTGTGTGATTGTGTGATTGTGTGATTGTGTGATTATGTGATTGTGTGATTGTGTGATTGTGTGATGGTGTGATTGTGTTATTGTGTGATTGTGTGATTGTGTGATTGTGTGATTGTGTGATTGTGTGATTGTGTGATTGTGTGATTGTGTGATTGTGTGATTGTGTGATTGTGCGATTGTGTGCTTGTGTGATTGTGTCGTAGTGTGATTCTGCGATTCTGCGATTCTGCGATTCTGCGATTATGCGTTTCTGCGATTCTCGGATTGTGTGATTGTGTGATTGTGTGATTCTGGGATTCTGTGATTCTGTGATTCTGTGATTCTGTGATTCTGTGATTCTGTGATTCTGTGATTCTGTGATTCTGTGATTCTGTGATTCTGTGATTCTGTGATTCTGTGATTCTGCGATTCTGCGATTGTGTGATTGTGTGATTGTGTGATTGTGTGATTGTGTGATTGTGTGATTGTGTGATTGTGTGATTGTGTGATTGTGTGATTGTGTGATTGTGTGATTGTGTGATTGTGTGATTGTGTGATTGTGTGATTGTGTGATTGTGTGATTGTGTGATTGTGTGATTGTGTGAGTGTGTGATTGTGACATTGTGTGATTCTGCGATTCTGCGATTCTGCGATTCTGCGTTTCTGCGATTGTGGGATTGTGTGATTGTGTGATTGTGTGATTGTGTCATTGTGTCATTGTGTCATTGTGCGATTATGTGATTCTGTGATTTTGTGGTTGTGTGATAGTGTGATGGTGTGTTTGTATGATTGTGTGATTGTGTGATTGTGTGTTTGTGTGATTGCGTGATTGTGTGATTCTGCGATTCTGCGGTTATGCGGTTCTGCGATTGTGGGATTGTGTGATTGTGTGATTGTGTGATTGTGTGATTGTGTGATTGTGTGATTGTGTGATTGTGTGATTGTGTGATTGTGTGATTGTGTGATTGTGTGATTGTGTGGTTGTGTGATTTTGTGATTGTGCGATTGTGTGCTTGTGTGATTGTGTCGTAGTGTGATTCTGCGATTCCGCGATTCTGCGATTATGCGTTTCTGCGAATCTTGGATTGTGTGATTGTGTGATTTTGTGATTCTGTGATTCTGTGATTCTGCGATTCTGCGATTCTGCGATTCTGCGATTCTGCGATTCTGCGATTATGCGATTCAGCGATTCTTGGATTGTGTGATTGTGTGATTGTGTGATTGTGTGATTCTGTGATTCTGTAATTGTGTGATTCTGTGATTCAGCGATTCTTGGATTGTGTGATTGTGTGATTGTGTGATTCTGTGATTGTGTGATTGTGTGATTGTGTGATTGTGTGATTGTGTGATTGTGTGATTGTGTGATTGTGTGATTGTGTGATTGTGTGATTGTGTGATTGTGTGATTGTGTGATTGTGTGATTGTGTGATTGTGTGATTGTGTGATTGTGTGATTGTGTGATTGTGTGATTGTGTGGTTGTGTGATTGTGTGATTTTGTGATTGTGCGATTGTGTGCTTGTGTGATTGTGTCGTAGTGTGATTCTGCGATTCCGCGATTCTGCGATTATGCGTTTCTGCGAAACTTGGATTGTGTGATTGTGTGATTGTGTGATTGTGTGATTGTGTGATTGTGTGATTGCGTGATTGTGTGATTGTGTGATTGTGTGATTGTGTGATTGTGTGATTGTGTGATTGTGTGATTGTGTGATTGTGTGATTGTGTGATTGTGTGATTGTGTGATTGTGTGATTGTGTGATTGTGTGATTGTGTGATTGTGTGATTGTGTGATTGTGTGATTGTGTGATGGTGTGATTGTGTTATTGTGTGATTGTGTGATTGTGTGATTGTGTGATTGTGTGATTGTGTGATTGTGTGATTGTGTGATTGTGTGATTGTGTGATTGTGTGATTGTGTGATTGTGTGATTGTGTGATTGTGTGATTGTGTCATTGTGTGATTCTGCGATTCTGCGATTCTGCGATTCTGCGTTTCTGCGATTGTGGGATTGTGTGATTGTGTGATTGTGTGATTCTGGGATTCTGTGATTCTGTGATTCTGTGATTCTGTGATTCTGTGATTCTGTGATTCTGTGACTCTGTGATTCTGTGATTCTGTGATTCTGTGATTCTGTGATTCTGTGATTCTGTGATTCTGTGATTCTGTGATTCTGCGATTCTGCGATTGTGTGATTGTGCGATTGTGTGATTGTGTGATTGTGTGATTGTGTGATTGTGTGATTGTGTGATTGTGTGAATGTGTGATTGTGTGATTGTGTGATTGTGTCATTGTGTGATTCTGCGATTCTGCGATTCTGCGATTCTGCGTTTCTGCGATTGTGGGATTGTGTGATTGTGTGATTGTGTGATTGTGTGATTGTGTCATTGTGCCATTGTGTCATTGTGCGATTATGTGATTCTGTGATTTTGTGGTTGTGTGATAGTGTGATTGTGTGTTTGTGTGATTGTGTGATTGTGTGTTTGTGTGATTGTGTGATTGTGTGATTCTGCGATTCTGCGGTTATGCGGTTCTGCGATTCTGCGAATCTGCGCTTCTGCGACTGTGTGATTGTGTGATTGTGTAATTGTGCCATTGTGTGATTCTGCGATTCTGCGATTCGGCGATTCTGCGATTCTGCGATTCTGCGATTGTGGGATTGTGGGATTGTGGGACTGTGTGATTGTGTGATTGTGTGATTGTGTGATTTTGTGATTTGGCGATTGTGTTCTTGTGTGATTGTGTCGTAGTGTGATTCTGCGAATCCGCGATTCTGCGATTTTGCGATTCTGCGATTCTGCGTTTCTGCGATTGTGGGATTGTGCGATTGTGTGATTGTGTGATTGTGTGATTGTGTGATTGTGTGATTGTGTGATTGTGTGATTGTGTGATTGTGTGATTGTGTGATTGTGTGGTTGTGTGATTGTGTGATTTTGTGATTGTGCGATTGTGTGCTTGTGTGATTGTGTCGTAGTGTGATTCTGCGATTCTGCGATTCTGCGATTATGCGTTTCTGCGAATCTTGGATTGTGTGATTGTGTGATTTTGTGATTCTGTGATTCTGTGATTCTGTGATTCTGTGATTCTGCGATTCTGCGATTCTGCGATTCTGCGATTATGCGATTCAGCGATTCTTGGATTGTGTGATTGTGTGATTGTGTGATTCTGTGATTCTGTGATTGTGTGATTCTGTGATTCTGCGATTCAGCGATTGTGTAATTGTGTGATTGTGTGATTGTGTGATTGTGTGATTGTGTGATTGTGTGATGGTGTGATTGTGTTGTTGTGTGATTGTGTGATTGTGTGATTGTGTGATTGTGTGATTGTGTGATTGTGTGATTGTGTGATTGTGTGATTGTGTGATTGTGTGATTGTGTGATTGTGTGATTGTGTGATTGTGTGATTGTGTGATTGTGTGATTGTGTGATTGTGTGATTGTGTGATTGTGTGATTGTGTGATTGTGTGATTGTGTGATTGTGTGATTGTGTGATTGTGTGATTGTGTGATTGTGTGATTGTGTGATTGTGTGATTGTGTGATTGTGTGATTGTGTGATTGTGTGATTGTGTGATTGTGTGATTCTGCGATTCAGAGATTCTGCGATTCTGCGATTCAGCGATTCTGCGATTCGGCGATTCTGCGATTCCGCGATTCTGCGATTTTGCGATTCTGCGATTCTGCGTTTCTGCGATTGTGGGATTGTGGGATTGTGTGATTGTGTGATTGTGTGATTGTGTGATTGTGTGATTGTGTGATTGTGTGGTTGTGTGATTGTGTGATTTTGTGATTTTGTGATTGTGCGATTGTGTGATTGTGTCGTAGTGTGATTTTGCGATTCTGCGATTCTGCGATTCTGCGATTCCGCGATACTGCGATTTTGCGATTCTGCGATGCTGCGTTTCTGCGATTGTGGGATTGTGTGATTGTGTGATTGTGTGATTGTGTGATTGTGTGATTGTGTGATTGTGTGATTGCGTGATTGTGTGATTGTGTGGTTGTGTGATTCTGTGATTTTGTGGTTGTGTGATAGTGTGATTGTGTGTTTGTATGATTGTGTGATTGTGTGATTATGTGTTTGTGTGATTGTGTGATTGTGTGATTCTGTGATTCTGTAATTGTGTGATTCTGTGATTCAGCGATTCTTGGATTGTGTGATTGTGTGATTGTGTGATTCTGTGATTGTGTGATTGTGTGATTCTGCGATTCTGCGATTGTGTGATTGTGTGATTGTGTGATTGTGTGATTGTGTGATTGTGTGATTGTGTGATTGTGTGATTGTGTGATGGTGTGATTGTGTTATTGTGTGATTGTGTGATTCTGTGATTCTGTGATTGTGTGATTCTGTGATTCTGCGATTCAGCGATTGTGTGGTTGTGTGATTGTGTGATTTTGTGATTGTGCGATTGTGTGCTTGTGTGATTGTGTCGTAGTGTGATTCTGCGATTCTGCGATTCTGCGATTATGCGTTTCTGCGAATCTTGGATTGTGTGATTGTGTGATTTTGTGATTCTGTGATTCTGTGATTCTGTGATTCTGTGATTCTGCGATTCTGCGATTCTGCGATTCTGCGATTCTGCGATTATGCGATTCAGCGATTCTTGGATTGTGTGATTGTGTGATTCTGTGATTCTGTGATTGTGTGATTCTGTGATTCTGCGATTCAGCGATTGTGTGATTGTGTGATTGTGTGATTGTGTGATTGTGTGATTGTGTGATTGTGTGATTGTGTGATTGTGTGATGGTGTGATTGTGTTATTGTGTGTTTGTGTGATTGTGTGATTGTGTGATTGTGTGATTGTGTGATTGTGTGATTGTGTGATTGTGTGATTGTGTGATTGTGTGATTGTGTGATTGTGTGATTGTGTGATTGTGTGATTGTGTGATTGTGTGATTGTGTGATTGTGTGATTGTGTGATTGTGTGATTGTGTGATTGTGTGATTGTGTGATTGTGTGATTGTGTGATTGTGTGATTGTGTGATTGTGTGATTCTGTGATTCTGTGATTGTGTGATTGTGTGATTGTGTGATTGTGTGATTGTGTGATTGTGTGATTGTGTGATTGTGTGATTGTGTGATTGTGTGATTGTGTGATTGTGTGATTGTGTGATTGTGTGATTGTGTGATTCTGCGATTCAGAGATTCTGCGATTCTGCGATTCAGCGATTCTGCGATTCTGCGATTCTGCGTTTCTGCGATTGTGGGATTGTGTGATTGTGTGATTGTGTGATTGTGTGATTGTGTCATTGTGCCATTGTGTCATTGTGCGATTATGTGATTCTGTGATTTTGTGGTTGTGTGATAGTGTGATTGTGTGTTTGTGTGATTGTGTGATTGTGTGTTTGTGTGATTGTGTGATTGTGTGATTCTGCGATTCTGCGGTTATGCGGTTCTGCGATTCTGCGAATCTGCGCTTCTGCGACTGTGTGATTGTGTGATTGTGTGATTGTGCCATTGTGTGATTCTGCGATTCTGCGATTCGGCGATTCTGCGATTCTGCGATTCTGCGATTGTGGGATTGTGGGATTGTGGGACTGTGTGATTGTGTGATTGTGTGATTGTGTGATTTTGTGATTTGGCGATTGTGTTCTTGTGTGATTGTGTCGTAGTGTGATTCTGCGAATCCGCGATTCTGCGATTTTGCGATTCTGCGATTCTGCGTTTCTGCGATTGTGGGATTGTGCGATTGTGTGATTGTGTGATTGTGTGATTGTGTGATTGTGTGATTGTGTGATTGTGTGATTGTGTGATTGTGTGATTGTGTGATTGTGTGATTGTGTGATTGTGTGATTTTGTGATTGTGCGATTGTGTGCTTGTGTGATTGTGTCGTAGTGTGATTCTGCGATTCTGCGATTCTGCGATTATGCGTTTCTGCGAATCTTGGATTGTGTGATTGTGTGATTTTGTGATTCTGTGATTCTGTGATTCTGTGATTCTGTGATTCTGCGATTCTGCGATTCTGCGATTATGCGATTATGCGATTCAGCGATTCTTGGATTGTGTGATTGTGTGATTGTGTGATTCTGTGATTCTGTGATTGTGTGATTCTGTGATTCTGCGATTCAGCGATTGTGTGATTGTGTGATTGTGTGATTGTGTGATTGTGTGATTGTGTGATGGTGTGATTGTGTTATTGTGTGATTGTGTGATTGTGTGATTGTGTGATTGCGTGATTGTGTGATTGTGTGATTGTGTGATTGTGTGATTGTGTGATTGTGTGATTGAGTGATTGTGTAATTGTGTGATTGTGTGATTGTGTGATTGTGTGATTGTGTGATTGTGTGATTGTGTGATTGTGTGATTGTGTGATTGTGTGATTGTGTGATTGTGTGATTGTGTGATTGTGTGATTGTGTGATTGTGTGATTGTGTGATTCTGCGATTCAGAGATTCTGCGATTCTGCGATTCAGCGATTCTGCGACTCGGCGATTCTGCGATTCCGCGATTCTGCGATTTTGCGATTCTGCGATTCTGCGTTTCTGCGATTGTGGGATTGTGGGATTGTGTGATTGTGTGATTGTGTGATTGTGTGATTGTGTGATTGTGTGGTTGTGTGATTGTGTGATTTTGTGATTTTGTGATTGTGCGATTGTGTGATTGTGTCGTAGTGTGATTCTGCGATTCTGCGATTCTGCGATTCCGCGATACTGCGATTTTGCGATTCTGCGATGCTGCGTTTCTGCGATTGTGGGATTGTGTGATTGTGTGATTGTGTGATTGTGTGATTGTGTGATTGTGTGATTGTGTGATTGTGTGATTGTGTGATTGTGTGATTGTGTGATTGTGTGATTGTGTGATTCTGCGATTCAGAGATTCTGCGATTCTGCGATTCAGCGATTCTGCGATTCGGCGATTCTGCGATTCCGCGATTCTGCGATTTTGCGATTCTGCGATTCTGCGTTTCTGCGATTGTGGGATTGTGGGATTGTGTGATTGTGTGATTGTGTGATTGTGTGATTGTGTGGTTGTGTGATTGTGTGATTTTGTGATTTTGTGATTGTGCGATTGTGTGATTGTGTCGTAGTGTGATTTTGCGATTCTGCGATTCTGCGATTCTGCGATTCCGCGATACTGCGATTTTGCGATTCTGCGATGCTGCGTTTCTGCGATTGTGGGATTGTGTGATTGTGTGATTGTGTGATTGTGTGATTGTGTGATTGTGTGATTGCGTGATTGTGTGATTGTGTGGTTGTGTGATTCTGTGATTTTGTGGTTGTGTGATAGTGTGATTGTGTGTTTGTATGATTGTGTGATTGTGTGATTATGTGTTTGTGTGATTGTGTGATTGTGTGATTCTGTGATTCTGTAATTGTGTGATTCTGTGATTCAGCGATTCTTGGATTGTGTGATTGTGTGATTGTGTGATTCTGTGATTGTGTGATTCTGTGATTCTGCGATTCTGCGATTGTGTGATTGTGTGATTGTGTGATTGTGTGATTGTGTGATTGTGTGATTGTGTGATTGTGTGATTGTGTGATGGTGTGATTGTGTTATTGTGTGATTGTGTGATTCTGTGATTCTGTGATTGTGTGATTCTGTGATTCTGCGATTCAGCGATTGTGTGGTTGTGTGATTGTGTGATTTTGTGATTGTGCGATTGTGTGCTTGTGTGATTGTGTCGTAGTGTGATTCTGCGATTCTGCGATTCTGCGATTATGCGTTTCTGCGAATCTTGGATTGTGTGATTGTGTGATTTTGTGATTCTGTGATTCTGTGATTCTGTGATTCTGTGATTCTGCGATTCTGCGATTCTGCGATTCTGCGATTCTGCGATTATGCGATTCAGCGATTCTTGGATTGTGTGATTGTGTGATTGTGTGATTCTGTGATTCTGTGATTGTGTGATTGTGTGATTGTGTGATTGTGTGATGGTGTGATTGTGTTATTGTGTGTTTGTGTGATTGTGTGATTGTGTGATTGTGTGATTGTGTGATTGTGTGATTGTGTGATTGTGTGATTGTGTGATTGTGTGATTGTGTGATTGTGTGATTGTGTGATTGTGTGATTGTGTGATTGTGTGATTGTGTGATTGTGTGATGGTGTGATTGTGTTATTGTGTGATTGTGTGATTCTGTGATTGTGTGATTGTGCGGTTCTGCGATTCTGCGAATCTGCGCTTCTGCGACTGTGTGATTGTGTGATTGTGTGATTGTGCCATTGTGTGATTCTGCGATTCTGCGATTCGGCGATTCTGCGATTCTGCGATTCTGCGATTGTGGGATTGTGGGATTGTGGGACTGTGTGATTGTGTGATTGTGTGATTGTGTGATTTTGTGATTTGGCGATTGTGTTCTTGTGTGATTGTGTCGTAGTGTGATTCTGCGAATCCGCGATTCTGCGATTTTGCGATTCTGCGATTCTGCGTTTCTGCGATTGTGGGATTGTGCGATTGTGTGATTGTGTGATTGTGTGATTGTGTGATTGTGTGATTGTGTGATTGTGTGATTGTGTGATTGTGTGATTGTGTGATTGTGTGATTGTGTGATTGTGTGATTGTGTGATTGTGTGATTTTGTGATTGTGCGATTGTGTGCTTGTGTGATTGTGTCGTAGTGTGATTCTGCGATTCTGCGATTCTGCGATTATGCGTTTCTGCGAATCTTGGATTGTGTGATTGTGTGATTTTGTGATTCTGTGATTCTGTGATTCTGTGATTCTGTGATTCTGCGATTCTGCGATTCTGCGATTCTGCTATTATGCGATTCAGCGATTCTTGGATTGTGTGATTGTGTGATTGTGTGATTCTGTGATTCTGTGATTGTGTGATTCTGTGATTCTGCGATTCAGCGATTGTGTGATTGTGTGATTGTGTGATTGTGTGATTGTGTGATTGTGTGATGGTGTGATTGTGTTATTGTGTGATTGTGTGATTGTGTGATTGTGTGATTGCGTGATTGTGTGATTGTGTGATTGTGTGATTGTGTGATTGTGTGATTGTGTGATTGTGTGATTGTGTAATTGTGTGATTGTGTGATTGTGTGATTGTGTGATTGTGTGATTGTGTGATTGTGTGATTGTGTGATTGTGTGATTGTGTGATTGTGTGATTGTGTGATTGTGTGATTGTGTGATTGTGTGATTGTGTGATTGTGTGATTGTGTGATTGTGTGATTCTGCGATTCAGAGATTCTGCGATTCTGCGATTCAGCGATTCTGCGATTCGGCGATTCTGCGATTCCGCGATTCTGCGATTTTGCGATTCTGCGATTCTGCGTTTCTGCGATTGTGGGATTGTGGGATTGTGTGATTGTGTGATTGTGTGATTGTGTGATTGTGTGATTGTGTGGTTGTGTGATTGTGTGATTTTGTGATTTTGTGATTGTGCGATTGTGTGATTGTGTCGTAGTGTGATTTTGCGATTCTGCGATTCTGCGATTCTGCGATTCCGCGATACTGCGATTTTGCGATTCTGCGATGCTGCGTTTCTGCGATTGTGGGATTGTGTGATTGTGTGATTGTGTGATTGTGTGATTGTGTGATTGCGTGATTGTGTGATTGTGTGGTTGTGTGATTCTGTGATTTTGTGGTTGTGTGATAGTGTGATTGTGTGTTTGTATGATTGTGTGATTGTGTGATTGTGTGTTTGTGTGATTGTGTGATTGTGTGATTCTGTGATTCTGTAATTGTGTGATTCTGTGATTCAGCGATTCTTGGATTGTGTGATTGTGTGATTGTGTGATTCTGTGATTGTGTGATTCTGTGATTGTGCGATTCTGCGATTGTGTGATTGTGTGATTGTGTGATTGTGTGATTGTGTGATTGTGTGATTGTGTGATTGTGTGATTGTGTGATGGTGTGATTGTGTTATTGTGTGATTGTGTGATTCTGTGATTCTGTGATTGTGTGATTCTGTGATTCTGCGATTCAGCGATTGTGTGGTTGTGTGATTGTGTGATTTTGTGATTGTGCGATTGTGTGCTTGTGTGATTGTGTCGTAGTGTGATTCTGCGATTCTGCGATTCTGCGATTATGCGTTTCTGCGAATCTTGGATTGTGTGATTGTGTGATTTTGTGATTCTGTGATTCTGTGATTCTGTGATTCTGTGATTCTGCGATTCTGCGATTCTGCGATTCTGCGATTCTGCGATTATGCGATTCAGCGATTCTTGGATTGTGTGATTGTGTGATTGTGTGATTCTGTGATTCTGTGATTGTGTGATTCTGTGATTCTGCGATTCAGCGATTGTGTGATTGTGTGATTGTGTGATTGTGTGATTGTGTGATTGTGTGATTGTGTGATTGTGTGATTGTGTGATGGTGTGATTGTGTTATTGTGTGTTTGTGTGATTGTGTGATTGTGTGATTGTGTGATTGTGTGATTGTGTGATTGTGTGATTGTGTGATTGTGTGATTGTGTGATGGTGTGATTGTGTTATTGTGTGATTGTGTGATTGTGTGATTGTGTGATTGCGTGATTGTGTGATTGTGTGATTGTGTGATTGTGTGATTGTGTGATTGTGTGATTGTGTGATTGTGTGATTGTGTGATTGTGTGATTGTGTGATTGTGTGATTGTGTGATTGTGTGATTGTGTGATTGTGTGATTGTGTGATTGTGTGGTTGTGTGATTGTGTGATTGTGTGATTGTGTGATTGTGTGATTGTGTGATTGTGTGATTCTGCGATTCAGAGATTCTGCGATTCTGCGATTCAGCGATTCTGCGATTCGGCGATTCTGCGATTCCGCGATTCTGCGATTTTGCGATTCTGCGATTCTGCGTTTCTGCGATTGTGTGATTGTGTGATTGTGTGATTGTGTGATTGTGTGATTGTGTGATTGTGTGATTGTGTGATTGTGTGATGGTGTGATTGTGTGATTGTGTGATTGTGTGATTGTGTGATTCTGTGATTCTGTGATTCTGTGATTGTGTGATTCTGTGATTCTGCGATTCAGCGATTGTGTGATTGTGTGATTGTGTGATTGTGTGATTGTGTGATGGTGTGATTGTGTTATTGTGTGATTGTGTGGTTGTGTGATTGTGTGATTGCGTGATTGCGTGATTGTGTGATTGTGTGATTGTGTGATTGTGTGATTGTGTGATTGTGTGATTGTGTGATTGTGTGATTGTGTGATTGTGTGATTGTGTGATTGTGTGATTGTGTGTTTGTATGATTGTGTGATTGTGTGATTATGTGTTTGTGTGATTGTGTGATTGTGTGATTCTGTGATTCTGTAATTGTGTGATTCTGTGATTCAGCGATTCTTGGATTGTGTGATTGTGTGATTGTGTGATTCTGTGATTGTGTGATTCTGTGATTCTGCGATTCTGCGATTGTGTGATTGTGTGATTGTGTGATTGTGTGATTGTGTGATTGTGTGATTGTGTGATTGTGTGATTGTGTGATGGTGTGATTGTGTTATTGTGTGATTGTGTGATTCTGTGATTCTGTGATTGTGTGATTCTGTGATTCTGCGATTCAGCGATTGTGTGGTTGTGTGATTGTGTGATTTTGTGATTGTGCGATTGTGTGCTTGTGTGATTGTGTCGTAGTGTGATTCTGCGATTCTGCGATTCTGCGATTATGCGTTTCTGCGAATCTTGGATTGTGTGATTGTGTGATTTTGTGATTCTGTGATTCTGTGATTCTGTGATTCTGTGATTCTGCGATTCTGCGATTCTGCGATTCTGCGATTCTGCGATTATGCGATTCAGCGATTCTTGGATTGTGTGATTGTGTGATTCTGTGATTCTGTGATTGTGTGATTCTGTGATTCTGCGATTCAGCGATTGTGTGATTGTGTGATTGTGTGATTGTGTGATTGTGTGATTGTGTGATTGTGTGATTGTGTGATTGTGTGATGGTGTGATTGTGTTATTGTGTGTTTGTGTGATTGTGTGATTGTGTGATTGTGTGATTGTGTGATTGTGTGATTGTGTGATTGTGTGATTGTGTGATTGTGTGATTGTGTGATTGTGTGATTGTGTGATTGTGTGATTGTGTGATTGTGTGATTGTGTGATTGTGTGATTGTGTGATTGTGTGATTGTGTGATTGTGTGATTGTGTGATTGTGTGATTGTGTGATTGTGTGATTGTGTGATTGTGTGATTGTGTGATTCTGTGATTCTGTGATTGTGTGATTGTGTGATTGTGTGATTGTGTGATTGTGTGATTGTGTGATTGTGTGATTGTGTGATTGTGTGATTGTGTGATTGTGTGATTGTGTGATTGTGTGATTGTGTGATTCTGCGATTCAGAGATTCTGCGATTCTGCGATTCAGCGATTCTGCGATTCTGCGATTCTGCGTTTCTGCGATTGTGGGATTGTGTGATTGTGTGATTGTGTGATTGTGTGATTGTGTCATTGTGCCATTGTGTCATTGTGCGATTATGTGATTCTGTGATTTTGTGGTTGTGTGATAGTGTGATTGTGTGTTTGTGTGATTGTGTGATTGTGTGTTTGTGTGATTGTGTGATTGTGTGATTCTGCGATTCTGCGGTTATGCGGTTCTGCGATTCTGCGAATCTGCGCTTCTGCGACTGTGTGATTGTGTGATTGTGTGATTGTGCCATTGTGTGATTCTGCGATTCTGCGATTCGGCGATTCTGCGATTCTGCGATTCTGCGATTGTGGGATTGTGGGATTGTGGGACTGTGTGATTGTGTGATTGTGTGATTGTGTGATTTTGTGATTTGGCGATTGTGTTCTTGTGTGATTGTGTCGTAGTGTGATTCTGCGAATCCGCGATTCTGCGATTTTGCGATTCTGCGATTCTGCGTTTCTGCGATTGTGGGATTGTGCGATTGTGTGATTGTGTGATTGTGTGATTGTGTGATTGTGTGATTGTGTGATTGTGTGATTGTGTGATTGTGTGATTGTGTGATTGTGTGATTGTGTGATTGTGTGATTTTGTGATTGTGCGATTGTGTGCTTGTGTGATTGTGTCGTAGTGTGATTCTGCGATTCTGCGATTCTGCGATTATGCGTTTCTGCGAATCTTGGATTGTGTGATTGTGTGATTTTGTGATTCTGTGATTCTGTGATTCTGTGATTCTGTGATTCTGCGATTCTGCGATTCTGCGATTATGCGATTATGCGATTCAGCGATTCTTGGATTGTGTGATTGTGTGATTGTGTGATTCTGTGATTCTGTGATTGTGTGATTCTGTGATTCTGCGATTCAGCGATTGTGTGATTGTGTGATTGTGTGATTGTGTGATTGTGTGATTGTGTGATGGTGTGATTGTGTTATTGTGTGATTGTGTGATTGTGTGATTGTGTGATTGCGTGATTGTGTGATTGTGTGATTGTGTGATTGTGTGATTGTGTGATTGTGTGATTGAGTGATTGTGTAATTGTGTGATTGTGTGATTGTGTGATTGTGTGATTGTGTGATTGTGTGATTGTGTGATTGTGTGATTGTGTGATTGTGTGATTGTGTGATTGTGTGATTGTGTGATTGTGTGATTGTGTGATTGTGTGATTGTGTGATTCTGCGATTCAGAGATTCTGCGATTCTGCGATTCAGCGATTCTGCGACTCGGCGATTCTGCGATTCCGCGATTCTGCGATTTTGCGATTCTGCGATTCTGCGTTTCTGCGATTGTGGGATTGTGGGATTGTGTGATTGTGTGATTGTGTGATTGTGTGTTTGTGTGATTGTGTGATTGTGTGATTCTGCGATTCTGCGGTTATGCGGTTCTGCGATTCTGCGAATCTGCGCTTCTGCGACTGTGTGATTGTGTGATTGTGTGATTGTGCCATTGTGTGATTCTGCGATTCTGCGATTCGGCGATTCTGCGATTCTGCGATTCTGCGATTGTGGGATTGTGGGATTGTGGGACTGTGTGATTGTGTGATTGTGTGATTGTGTGATTTTGTGATTTGGCGATTGTGTTCTTGTGTGATTGTGTCGTAGTGTGATTCTGCGAATCCGCGATTCTGCGATTTTGCGATTCTGCGATTCTGCGTTTCTGCGATTGTGGGATTGTGCGATTGTGTGATTGTGTGATTGTGTGATTGTGTGATTGTGTGATTGTGTGATTGTGTGATTGTGTGATTGTGTGATTGTGTGATTGTGTGATTGTGTGATTGTGTGATTTTGTGATTGTGCGATTGTGTGCTTGTGTGATTGTGTCGTAGTGTGATTCTGCGATTCTGCGATTCTGCGATTATGCGTTTCTGCGAATCTTGGATTGTGTGATTGTGTGATTTTGTGATTCTGTGATTCTGTGATTCTGTGATTCTGTGATTCTGCGATTCTGCGATTCTGCGATTATGCGATTATGCGATTCAGCGATTCTTGGATTGTGTGATTGTGTGATTGTGTGATTCTGTGATTCTGTGATTGTGTGATTCTGTGATTCTGCGATTCAGCGATTGTGTGATTGTGTGATTGTGTGATTGTGTGATTGTGTGATTGTGTGATGGTGTGATTGTGTTATTGTGTGATTGTGTGATTGTGTGATTGTGTGATTGCGTGATTGTGTGATTGTGTGATTGTGTGATTGTGTGATTGTGTGATTGTGTGATTGAGTGATTGTGTAATTGTGTGATTGTGTGATTGTGTGATTGTGTGATTGTGTGATTGTGTGATTGTGTGATTGTGTGATTGTGTGATTGTGTGATTGTGTGATTGTGTGATTGTGTGATTGTGTGATTGTGTGATTGTGTGATTGTGTGATTCTGCGATTCAGAGATTCTGCGATTCTGCGATTCAGCGATTCTGCGACTCGGCGATTCTGCGATTCCGCGATTCTGCGATTTTGCGATTCTGCGATTCTGCGTTTCTGCGATTGTGGGATTGTGGGATTGTGTGATTGTGTGATTGTGTGATTGTGTGATTGTGTGATTGTGTGGTTGTGTGATTGTGTGATTTTGTGATTTTGTGATTGTGCGATTGTGTGATTGTGTCGTAGTGTGATTCTGCGATTCTGCGATTCTGCGATTCCGCGATACTGCGATTTTGCGATTCTGCGATGCTGCGTTTCTGCGATTGTGGGATTGTGTGATTGTGTGATTGTGTGATTGTGTGATTGTGTGATTGTGTGATTGTGTGATTGTGTGATTGTGTGATTGTGTGATTGTGTGATTGTGTGATTGTGTGATTCTGCGATTCAGAGATTCTGCGATTCTGCGATTCAGCGATTCTGCGATTCGGCGATTCTGCGATTCCGCGATTCTGCGATTTTGCGATTCTGCGATTCTGCGTTTCTGCGATTGTGGGATTGTGGGATTGTGTGATTGTGTGATTGTGTGATTGTGTGATTGTGTGGTTGTGTGATTGTGTGATTTTGTGATTTTGTGATTGTGCGATTGTGTGATTGTGTCGTAGTGTGATTTTGCGATTCTGCGATTCTGCGATTCTGCGATTCCGCGATACTGCGATTTTGCGATTCTGCGATGCTGCGTTTCTGCGATTGTGGGATTGTGTGATTGTGTGATTGTGTGATTGTGTGATTGTGTGATTGTGTGATTGCGTGATTGTGTGATTGTGTGGTTGTGTGATTCTGTGATTTTGTGGTTGTGTGATAGTGTGATTGTGTGTTTGTATGATTGTGTGATTGTGTGATTATGTGTTTGTGTGATTGTGTGATTGTGTGATTCTGTGATTCTGTAATTGTGTGATTCTGTGATTCAGCGATTCTTGGATTGTGTGATTGTGTGATTGTGTGATTCTGTGATTGTGTGATTCTGTGATTCTGCGATTCTGCGATTGTGTGATTGTGTGATTGTGTGATTGTGTGATTGTGTGATTGTGTGATTGTGTGATTGTGTGATTGTGTGATGGTGTGATTGTGTTATTGTGTGATTGTGTGATTCTGTGATTCTGTGATTGTGTGATTCTGTGATTCTGCGATTCAGCGATTGTGTGGTTGTGTGATTGTGTGATTTTGTGATTGTGCGATTGTGTGCTTGTGTGATTGTGTCGTAGTGTGATTCTGCGATTCTGCGATTCTGCGATTATGCGTTTCTGCGAATCTTGGATTGTGTGATTGTGTGATTTTGTGATTCTGTGATTCTGTGATTCTGTGATTCTGTGATTCTGCGATTCTGCGATTCTGCGATTCTGCGATTCTGCGATTATGCGATTCAGCGATTCTTGGATTGTGTGATTGTGTGATTGTGTGATTCTGTGATTCTGTGATTGTGTGATTGTGTGATTGTGTGATTGTGTGATGGTGTGATTGTGTTATTGTGTGTTTGTGTGATTGTGTGATTGTGTGATTGTGTGATTGTGTGATTGTGTGATTGTGTGATTGTGTGATTGTGTGATTGTGTGATTGTGTGATTGTGTGATTGTGTGATTGTGTGATTGTGTGATTGTGTGATTGTGTGATTGTGTGATGGTGTGATTGTGTTATTGTGTGATTGTGTGATTCTGTGATTGTGTGATTGTGCGGTTCTGCGATTCTGCGAATCTGCGCTTCTGCGACTGTGTGATTGTGTGATTGTGTGATTGTGCCATTGTGTGATTCTGCGATTCTGCGATTCGGCGATTCTGCGATTCTGCGATTCTGCGATTGTGGGATTGTGGGATTGTGGGACTGTGTGATTGTGTGATTGTGTGATTGTGTGATTTTGTGATTTGGCGATTGTGTTCTTGTGTGATTGTGTCGTAGTGTGATTCTGCGAATCCGCGATTCTGCGATTTTGCGATTCTGCGATTCTGCGTTTCTGCGATTGTGGGATTGTGCGATTGTGTGATTGTGTGATTGTGTGATTGTGTGATTGTGTGATTGTGTGATTGTGTGATTGTGTGATTGTGTGATTGTGTGATTGTGTGATTGTGTGATTGTGTGATTGTGTGATTGTGTGATTTTGTGATTGTGCGATTGTGTGCTTGTGTGATTGTGTCGTAGTGTGATTCTGCGATTCTGCGATTCTGCGATTATGCGTTTCTGCGAATCTTGGATTGTGTGATTGTGTGATTTTGTGATTCTGTGATTCTGTGATTCTGTGATTCTGTGATTCTGCGATTCTGCGATTCTGCGATTCTGCTATTATGCGATTCAGCGATTCTTGGATTGTGTGATTGTGTGATTGTGTGATTCTGTGATTCTGTGATTGTGTGATTCTGTGATTCTGCGATTCAGCGATTGTGTGATTGTGTGATTGTGTGATTGTGTGATTGTGTGATTGTGTGATGGTGTGATTGTGTTATTGTGTGATTGTGTGATTGTGTGATTGTGTGATTGCGTGATTGTGTGATTGTGTGATTGTGTGATTGTGTGATTGTGTGATTGTGTGATTGTGTGATTGTGTAATTGTGTGATTGTGTGATTGTGTGATTGTGTGATTGTGTGATTGTGTGATTGTGTGATTGTGTGATTGTGTGATTGTGTGATTGTGTGATTGTGTGATTGTGTGATTGTGTGATTGTGTGATTGTGTGATTGTGTGATTGTGTGATTGTGTGATTCTGCGATTCAGAGATTCTGCGATTCTGCGATTCAGCGATTCTGCGATTCGGCGATTCTGCGATTCCGCGATTCTGCGATTTTGCGATTCTGCGATTCTGCGTTTCTGCGATTGTGGGATTGTGGGATTGTGTGATTGTGTGATTGTGTGATTGTGTGATTGTGTGATTGTGTGGTTGTGTGATTGTGTGATTTTGTGATTTTGTGATTGTGCGATTGTGTGATTGTGTCGTAGTGTGATTTTGCGATTCTGCGATTCTGCGATTCTGCGATTCCGCGATACTGCGATTTTGCGATTCTGCGATGCTGCGTTTCTGCGATTGTGGGATTGTGTGATTGTGTGATTGTGTGATTGTGTGATTGTGTGATTGCGTGATTGTGTGATTGTGTGGTTGTGTGATTCTGTGATTTTGTGGTTGTGTGATAGTGTGATTGTGTGTTTGTATGATTGTGTGATTGTGTGATTGTGTGTTTGTGTGATTGTGTGATTGTGTGATTCTGTGATTCTGTAATTGTGTGATTCTGTGATTCAGCGATTCTTGGATTGTGTGATTGTGTGATTGTGTGATTCTGTGATTGTGTGATTCTGTGATTGTGCGATTCTGCGATTGTGTGATTGTGTGATTGTGTGATTGTGTGATTGTGTGATTGTGTGATTGTGTGATTGTGTGATTGTGTGATGGTGTGATTGTGTTATTGTGTGATTGTGTGATTCTGTGATTCTGTGATTGTGTGATTCTGTGATTCTGCGATTCAGCGATTGTGTGGTTGTGTGATTGTGTGATTTTGTGATTGTGCGATTGTGTGCTTGTGTGATTGTGTCGTAGTGTGATTCTGCGATTCTGCGATTCTGCGATTATGCGTTTCTGCGAATCTTGGATTGTGTGATTGTGTGATTTTGTGATTCTGTGATTCTGTGATTCTGTGATTCTGTGATTCTGCGATTCTGCGATTCTGCGATTCTGCGATTCTGCGATTATGCGATTCAGCGATTCTTGGATTGTGTGATTGTGTGATTGTGTGATTCTGTGATTCTGTGATTGTGTGATTCTGTGATTCTGCGATTCAGCGATTGTGTGATTGTGTGATTGTGTGATTGTGTGATTGTGTGATTGTGTGATTGTGTGATTGTGTGATTGTGTGATGGTGTGATTGTGTTATTGTGTGTTTGTGTGATTGTGTGATTGTGTGATTGTGTGATTGTGTGATTGTGTGATTGTGTGATTGTGTGATTGTGTGATTGTGTGATGGTGTGATTGTGTTATTGTGTGATTGTGTGATTGTGTGATTGTGTGATTGCGTGATTGTGTGATTGTGTGATTGTGTGATTGTGTGATTGTGTGATTGTGTGATTGTGTGATTGTGTGATTGTGTGATTGTGTGATTGTGTGATTGTGTGATTGTGTGATTGTGTGATTGTGTGATTGTGTGATTGTGTGATTGTGTGGTTGTGTGATTGTGTGATTGTGTGATTGTGTGATTGTGTGATTGTGTGATTGTGTGATTCTGCGATTCAGAGATTCTGCGATTCTGCGATTCAGCGATTCTGCGATTCGGCGATTCTGCGATTCCGCGATTCTGCGATTTTGCGATTCTGCGATTCTGCGTTTCTGCGATTGTGTGATTGTGTGATTGTGTGATTGTGTGATTGTGTGATTGTGTGATTGTGTGATTGTGTGATTGTGTGATGGTGTGATTGTGTGATTGTGTGATTGTGTGATTGTGTGATTCTGTGATTCTGTGATTCTGTGATTGTGTGATTCTGTGATTCTGCGATTCAGCGATTGTGTGATTGTGTGATTGTGTGATTGTGTGATTGTGTGATGGTGTGATTGTGTTATTGTGTGATTGTGTGGTTGTGTGATTGTGTGATTGCGTGATTGCGTGATTGTGTGATTGTGTGATTGTGTGATTGTGTGATTGTGTGATTGTGTGATTGTGTGATTGTGTGATTGTGTGATTGTGTGATTGTGTGATTGTGTGATTGTGTGATTGTGTGATTGTGTGATTGTGTGATTGTGTGATTGTGTGATTGTGTGATTGTGTGATTGTGTGATTGTGTGATTGTGTGATTGTGTGATTGTGTGATTGTGTGATTGTGTGATGGTGTGATTGTGTTATTGTGTGATTGTGTGATTCTGTGATTCTGTGATTGTGTGATTCTGTGATTCTGCGATTCAGCGATTGTGTGGTTGTGTGATTGTGTGATTTTGTGATTGTGCGATTGTGTGCTTGTGTGATTGTGTCGTAGTGTGATTCTGCGATTCTGCGATTCTGCGATTATGCGTTTCTGCGAATCTTGGATTGTGTGATTGTGTGATTTTGTGATTCTGTGATTCTGTGATTCTGTGATTCTGTGATTCTGCGATTCTGCGATTCTGCGATTCTGCGATTCTGCGATTATGCGATTCAGCGATTCTTGGATTGTGTGATTGTGTGATTCTGTGATTCTGTGATTGTGTGATTCTGTGATTCTGCGATTCAGCGATTGTGTGATTGTGTGATTGTGTGATTGTGTGATTGTGTGATTGTGTGATTGTGTGATTGTGTGATTGTGTGATGGTGTGATTGTGTTATTGTGTGTTTGTGTGATTGTGTGATTGTGTGATTGTGTGATTGTGTGATTGTGTGATTGTGTGATTGTGTGATTGTGTGATTGTGTGATTGTGTGATTGTGTGATTGTGTGATTGTGTGATTGTGTGATTGTGTGATTGTGTGATTGTGTGATTGTGTGATTGTGTGATTGTGTGATTGTGTGATTGTGTGATTGTGTGATTGTGTGATTCTGTGATTCTGTGATTGTGTGATTGTGTGATTGTGTGATTGTGTGATTGTGTGATTCTGTGATTCCGTGATTGTGTGATTCTGTGATTCTGCGATTCAGCGATTGTGTGATTGTGTGATTGTGTGATTTTGTGATTGTGCGATTGTGTGATTGTGTCGTAGTGTGATTCTGCGATTCTGCGATTCTGCGATTCCGCGATACTGCGATTTTGCGATTCTGCGATGCTGCGTTTCTGCGATTGTGGGATTGTGTGATTGTGTGATTGTGTGATTGTGTGATTGTGTGATTGTGTGATTGTGTGATTGTGTGATTGTGTGATTGTGTGATTGTGTGATTGTGTGATTGTGTGATTCTGCGATTCAGAGATTCTGCGATTCTGCGATTCAGCGATTCTGCGATTCGGCGATTCTGCGATTCCGCGATTCTGCGATTTTGCGATTCTGCGATTCTGCGTTTCTGCGATTGTGGGATTGTGGGATTGTGTGATTGTGTGATTGTGTGATTGTGTGATTGTGTGGTTGTGTGATTGTGTGATTTTGTGATTTTGTGATTGTGCGATTGTGTGATTGTGTCGTACTGTGATTTTGCGATTCTGCGATTCTGCGATTCTGCGATTCCGCGATACTGCGATTTTGCGATTCTGCGATGCTGCGTTTCTGCGATTGTGGGATTGTGTGATTGTGTGATTGTGTGATTGTGTGATTGTGTGATTGTGTGATTGCGTGATTGTGTGATTGTGTGGTTGTGTGATTCTGTGATTTTGTGGTTGTGTGATAGTGTGATTGTGTGTTTGTATGATTGTGTGATTGTGTGATTATGTGTTTGTGTGATTGTGTGATTGTGTGATTCTGTGATTCTGTAATTGTGTGATTCTGTGATTCAGCGATTCTTGGATTGTGTGATTGTGTGATTGTGTGATTCTGTGATTGTGTGATTCTGTGATTCTGCGATTCTGCGATTGTGTGATTGTGTGATTGTGTGATTGTGTGATTGTGTGATTGTGTGATTGTGTGATTGTGTGATGGTGTGATTGTGTTATTGTGTGATTGTGTGATTCTGTGATTCTGTGATTGTGTGATTCTGTGATTCTGCGATTCAGCGATTGTGTGGTTGTGTGATTGTGTGATTTTGTGATTGTGCGATTGTGTGCTTGTGTGATTGTGTCGTAGTGTGATTCTGCGATTCTGCGATTCTGCGATTATGCGTTTCTGCGAATCTTGGATTGTGTGATTGTGTGATTTTGTGATTCTGTGATTCTGTGATTCTGTGATTCTGTGATTCTGCGATTCTGCGATTCTGCGATTCTGCGATTCTGCGATTATGCGATTCAGCGATTCTTGGATTGTGTGATTGTGTGATTGTGTGATTCTGTGATTCTGTGATTGTGTGATTGTGTGATTGTGTGATTGTGTGATGGTGTGATTGTGTTATTGTGTGTTTGTGTGATTGTGTGATTGTGTGATTGTGTGATTGTGTGATTGTGTGATTGTGTGATTGTGTGATTGTGTGATTGTGTGATTGTGTGATTGTGTGATTGTGTGATTGTGTGATTGTGTGATTGTGTGATGGTGTGATTGTGTTATTGTGTGATTGTGTGATTCTGTGATTGTGTGATTGTGCGGTTCTGCGATTCTGCGAATCTGCGCTTCTGCGACTGTGTGATTGTGTGATTGTGTGATTGTGCCATTGTGTGATTCTGCGATTCTGCGATTCGGCGATTCTGCGATTCTGCGATTCTGCGATTGTGGGATTGTGGGATTGTGGGACTGTGTGATTGTGTGATTGTGTGATTGTGTGATTTTGTGATTTGGCGATTGTGTTCTTGTGTGATTGTGTCGTAGTGTGATTCTGCGAATCCGCGATTCTGCGATTTTGCGATTCTGCGATTCTGCGTTTCTGCGATTGTGGGATTGTGCGATTGTGTGATTGTGTGATTGTGTGATTGTGTGATTGTGTGATTGTGTGATTGTGTGATTGTGTGATTGTGTGATTGTGTGATTGTGTGATTGTGTGATTGTGTGATTGTGTGATTGTGTGATTGTGTGATTGTGTGATTTTGTGATTGTGCGATTGTGTGCTTGTGTGATTGTGTCGTAGTGTGATTCTGCGATTCTGCGATTCTGCGATTATGCGTTTCTGCGAATCTTGGATTGTGTGATTGTGTGATTTTGTGATTCTGTGATTCTGTGATTCTGTGATTCTGTGATTCTGCGATTCTGCGATTCTGCGATTCTGCTATTATGCGATTCAGCGATTCTTGGATTGTGTGATTGTGTGATTGTGTGATTCTGTGATTCTGTGATTGTGTGATTCTGTGATTCTGCGATTCAGCGATTGTGTGATTGTGTGATTGTGTGATTGTGTGATTGTGTGATTGTGTGATGGTGTGATTGTGTTATTGTGTGATTGTGTGATTGTGTGATTGTGTGATTGCGTGATTGTGTGATTGTGTGATTGTGTGATTGTGTGATTGTGTGATTGTGTGATTGTGTAATTGTGTGATTGTGTGATTGTGTGATTGTGTGATTGTGTGATTGTGTGATTGTGTGATTGTGTGATTGTGTGATTGTGTGATTGTGTGATTGTGTGATTGTGTGATTGTGTGATTGTGTGATTGTGTGATTGTGTGATTCTGCGATTCAGAGATTCTGCGATTCTGCGATTCAGCGATTCTGCGATTCGGCGATTCTGCGATTCCGCGATTCTGCGATTTTGCGATTCTGCGATTCTGCGTTTCTGCGATTGTGGGATTGTGGGATTGTGTGATTGTGTGATTGTGTGATTGTGTGATTGTGTGATTGTGTGGTTGTGTGATTGTGTGATTTTGTGATTTTGTGATTGTGCGATTGTGTGATTGTGTCGTAGTGTGATTTTGCGATTCTGCGATTCTGCGATTCTGCGATTCCGCGATACTGCGATTTTGCGATTCTGCGATGCTGCGTTTCTGCGATTGTGGGATTGTGTGATTGTGTGATTGTGTGATTGTGTGATTGTGTGATTGCGTGATTGTGTGATTGTGTGGTTGTGTGATTCTGTGATTTTGTGGTTGTGTGATAGTGTGATTGTGTGTTTGTATGATTGTGTGATTGTGTGATTGTGTGTTTGTGTGATTGTGTGATTGTGTGATTCTGTGATTCTGTAATTGTGTGATTCTGTGATTCAGCGATTCTTGGATTGTGTGATTGTGTGATTGTGTGATTCTGTGATTGTGTGATTCTGTGATTGTGCGATTCTGCGATTGTGTGATTGTGTGATTGTGTGATTGTGTGATTGTGTGATTGTGTGATTGTGTGATTGTGTGATTGTGTGATGGTGTGATTGTGTTATTGTGTGATTGTGTGATTCTGTGATTCTGTGATTGTGTGATTCTGTGATTCTGCGATTCAGCGATTGTGTGGTTGTGTGATTGTGTGATTTTGTGATTGTGCGATTGTGTGCTTGTGTGATTGTGTCGTAGTGTGATTCTGCGATTCTGCGATTCTGCGATTATGCGTTTCTGCGAATCTTGGATTGTGTGATTGTGTGATTTTGTGATTCTGTGATTCTGTGATTCTGTGATTCTGTGATTCTGCGATTCTGCGATTCTGCGATTCTGCGATTCTGCGATTCTGCGATTATGCGATTCAGCGATTCTTGGATTGTGTGATTGTGTGATTGTGTGATTCTGTGATTCTGTGATTGTGTGATTGTGTGATTGTGTGATTGTGTGATGGTGTGATTGTGTTATTGTGTGTTTGTGTGATTGTGTGATTGTGTGATTGTGTGATTGTGTGATTGTGTGATTGTGTGATTGTGTGATTGTGTGATTGTGTGATTGTGTGATTGTGTGATTGTGTGATTGTGTGATTGTGTGATTGTGTGATTGTGTGATGGTGTGATTGTGTTATTGTGTGATTGTGTGATTCTGTGATTGTGTGATTGTGCGGTTCTGCGATTCTGCGAATCTGCGCTTCTGCGACTGTGTGATTGTGTGATTGTGTGATTGTGCCATTGTGTGATTCTGCGATTCTGCGATTCGGCGATTCTGCGATTCTGCGATTCTGCGATTGTGGGATTGTGGGATTGTGGGACTGTGTGATTGTGTGATTGTGTGATTGTGTGATTTTGTGATTTGGCGATTGTGTTCTTGTGTGATTGTGTCGTAGTGTGATTCTGCGAATCCGCGATTCTGCGATTTTGCGATTCTGCGATTCTGCGTTTCTGCGATTGTGGGATTGTGCGATTGTGTGATTGTGTGATTGTGTGATTGTGTGATTGTGTGATTGTGTGATTGTGTGATTGTGTGATTGTGTGATTGTGTGATTGTGTGATTGTGTGATTGTGTGATTGTGTGATTGTGTGATTGTGTGATTGTGTGATTTTGTGATTGTGCGATTGTGTGCTTGTGTGATTGTGTCGTAGTGTGATTCTGCGATTCTGCGATTCTGCGATTATGCGTTTCTGCGAATCTTGGATTGTGTGATTGTGTGATTTTGTGATTCTGTGATTCTGTGATTCTGTGATTCTGTGATTCTGCGATTCTGCGATTCTGCGATTCTGCTATTATGCGATTCAGCGATTCTTGGATTGTGTGATTGTGTGATTGTGTGATTCTGTGATTCTGTGATTGTGTGATTCTGTGATTCTGCGATTCAGCGATTGTGTGATTGTGTGATTGTGTGATTGTGTGATTGTGTGATTGTGTGATGGTGTGATTGTGTTATTGTGTGATTGTGTGATTGTGTGATTGTGTGATTGCGTGATTGTGTGATTGTGTGATTGTGTGATTGTGTGATTGTGTGATTGTGTGATTGTGTAATTGTGTGATTGTGTGATTGTGTGATTGTGTGATTGTGTGATTGTGTGATTGTGTGATTGTGTGATTGTGTGATTGTGTGATTGTGTGATTGTGTGATTGTGTGATTGTGTGATTGTGTGATTGTGTGATTGTGTGATTGTGTGATTCTGCGATTCAGAGATTCTGCGATTCTGCGATTCAGCGATTCTGCGATTCGGCGATTCTGCGATTCCGCGATTCTGCGATTTTGCGATTCTGCGATTCTGCGTTTCTGCGATTGTGGGATTGTGGGATTGTGTGATTGTGTGATTGTGTGATTGTGTGATTGTGTGATTGTGTGGTTGTGTGATTGTGTGATTTTGTGATTTTGTGATTGTGCGATTGTGTGATTGTGTCGTAGTGTGATTTTGCGATTCTGCGATTCTGCGATTCTGCGATTCCGCGATACTGCGATTTTGCGATTCTGCGATGCTGCGTTTCTGCGATTGTGGGATTGTGTGATTGTGTGATTGTGTGATTGTGTGATTGTGTGATTGCGTGATTGTGTGATTGTGTGGTTGTGTGATTCTGTGATTTTGTGGTTGTGTGATAGTGTGATTGTGTGTTTGTATGATTGTGTGATTGTGTGATTGTGTGTTTGTGTGATTGTGTGATTGTGTGATTCTGTGATTCTGTAATTGTGTGATTCTGTGATTCAGCGATTCTTGGATTGTGTGATTGTGTGATTGTGTGATTCTGTGATTGTGTGATTCTGTGATTGTGCGATTCTGCGATTGTGTGATTGTGTGATTGTGTGATTGTGTGATTGTGTGATTGTGTGATTGTGTGATTGTGTGATTGTGTGATGGTGTGATTGTGTTATTGTGTGATTGTGTGATTGTGTGATTCTGTGATTCTGTGATTGTGTGATTCTGCGATTCAGCGATTGTGTGGTTGTGTGATTGTGTGATTTTGTGATTGTGCGATTGTGTGCTTGTGTGATTGTGTCGTAGTGTGATTCTGCGATTCTGCGATTCTGCGATTATGCGTTTCTGCGAATCTTGGATTGTGTGATTGTGTGATTTTGTGATTCTGTGATTCTGTGATTCTGTGATTCTGTGATTCTGCGATTCTGCGATTCTGCGATTCTGCGATTCTGCGATTATGCGATTCAGCGATTCTTGGATTGTGTGATTGTGTGATTGTGTGATTCTGTGATTCTGTGATTGTGTGATTCTGTGATTCTGCGATTCAGCGATTGTGTGATTGTGTGATTGTGTGATTGTGTGATTGTGTGATTGTGTGATTGTGTGATTGTGTGATGGTGTGATTGTGTTATTGTGTGTTTGTGTGATTGTGTGATTGTGTGATTGTGTGATTGTGTGATTGTGTGATTGTGTGATTGTGTGATTGTGTGATTGTGTGATGGTGTGATTGTGTTATTGTGTGATTGTGTGATTGTGTGATTGTGTGATTGCGTGATTGTGTGATTGTGTGATTGTGTGATTGTGTGATTGTGTGATTGTGTGATTGTGTGATTGTGTGATTGTGTGATTGTGTGATTGTGTGATTGTGTGATTGTGTGATTGTGTGATTGTGTGATTGTGTGATTGTGTGATTGTGTGATTGTGTGATTGTGTGATTGTGTGATTGTGTGATTGTGTGATTGTGTGATTGTGTGATTGTGTGATTGTGTGATTGTGTGATTGTGTGATTCTGCGATTCAGAGATTCTGCGATTCTGCGATTCAGCGATTCTGCGATTCGGCGATTCTGCGATTCCGCGATTCTGCGATTTTGCGATTCTGCGATTCTGCGTTTCTGCGATTGTGTGATTGTGTGATTGTGTGATTGTGTGATTGTGTGATTGTGTGATGGTGTGATTGTGTTATTGTGTGTTTGTGTGATTGTGTGATTGTGTGATTGTGTGATTGTGTGATTGTGTGATTGTGTGATTGTGTGATTGTGTGATTGTGTGATGGTGTGATTGTGTTATTGTGTGATTGTGTGATTGTGTGATTGTGTGATTGCGTGATTGTGTGATTGTGTGATTGTGTGATTGTGTGATTGTGTGATTGTGTGATTGTGTGATTGTGTGATTGTGTGATTGTGTGATTGTGTGATTGTGTGATTGTGTGATTGTGTGATTGTGTGATTGTGTGATTGTGTGATTGTGTGATTGTGTGATTGTGTGATTGTGTGATTGTGTGATTCTGCGATTCAGAGATTCTGCGATTCTGCGATTCAGCGATTCTGCGATTCGGCGATTCTGCGATTCCGCGATTCTGCGATTTTGCGATTCTGCGATTCTGCGTTTCTGCGATTGTGTGATTGTGTGATTGTGTGATTGTGTGATTGTGTGATTGTGTGATTGTGTGATTGTGTGATTGTGTGATGGTGTGATTGTGTGATTGTGTGATTGTGTGATTGTGTGATTCTGTGATTCTGTGATTGTGTGATTCTGTGATTCTGCGATTCAGCGATTGTGTGATTGTGTGATTGTGTGATTGTGTGATTGTGTGATTGTGTGATGGTGTGATTGTGTTATTGTGTGATTGTGTGATTGTGTGATTGTGTGATTGCGTGATTGCGTGATTGTGTGATTGTGTGATTGTGTGATTGTGTGATTGTGTGATTGTGTGATTGTGTGATTGTGTGATTGTGTGATTGTGTGATTGTGTGATTGTGTGATTGTGTGATTGTGTGATTGTGTGATTGTGTGATTGTGTGATTGTGTGATTGTGTGATTGTGTGATTGTGTGATTGTGTGATTGTGTGATGGTGTGATTGTGTTATTGTGTGATTGTGTGATTGTGTGATTCTGTGATTCTGTGATTGTGTGATTCTGTGATTCTGCGATTCAGCGATTGTGTGGTTGTGTGATTGTGTGATTTTGTGATTGTGCGATTGTGTGCTTGTGTGATTGTGTCGTAGTGTGATTCTGCGATTCTGCGATTCTGCGATTATGCGTTTCTGCGAATCTTGGATTGTGTGATTGTGTGATTTTGTGATTCTGTGATTCTGTGATTCTGTGATTCTGTGATTCTGCGATTCTGCGATTCTGCGATTCTGCGATTCTGCGATTATGCGATTCAGCGATTCTTGGATTGTGTGATTGTGTGATTCTGTGATTCTGTGATTGTGTGATTCTGTGATTCTGCGATTCAGCGATTGTGTGATTGTGTGATTGTGTGATTGTGTGATTGTGTGATTGTGTGATTGTGTGATTGTGTGATTGTGTGATGGTGTGATTGTGTTATTGTGTGTTTGTGTGATTGTGTGATTGTGTGATTGTGTGATTGTGTGATTGTGTGATTGTGTGATTGTGTGATTGTGTGATTGTGTGATTGTGTGATTGTGTGATTGTGTGATTGTGTGATTGTGTGATTGTGTGATTGTGTGATTGTGTGATTGTGTGATTGTGTGATTGTGTGATTGTGTGATTGTGTGATTGTGTGATTGTGTGATTGTGTGATTGTGTGATTCTGTGATTCTGTGATTGTGTGATTGTGTGATTGTGTGATTGTGTGATTGTGTGATTCTGTGATTCCGTGATTGTGTGATTCTGTGATTCTGCGATTCAGCGATTGTGTGATTGTGTGATTGTGTGATTGTGTGATTGTGTGATGGTGTGATTGTGTTATTGTGTGATTGTGTGATTGTGTGATTGTGTGATTGCGTGATTGCGTGATTGCGTGATTGTGTGATTGTGTGATTGTGTGATTGTGTGATTGTGTGATTGTGTGATTGTGTGATTGTGTGATTGTGTGATTGTGTGATTGTGTGATTGTGTGATTGTGTGATTGTGTGATTGTGTGATTGTGTGATTGTGTGATTGTGTGATTGTGTGATTGTGTGATTGTGTGATTGTGTGATTGTGTGATTGTGTGATTGTGTGATTGTGTGATTGTGTGATTCTGCGATTCAGAGATTCTGCGATTCTGCGATTCAGCGATTCTGCGATTCTGCGATTCTGCGTTTCTGCGATTGTGGGATTGTGTGATTGTGTGATTGTGTGATTGTGCGATTGTGTGATTGTGTCGTAGTGTGATTTTGCGATTCTGCGATTCTGCGATTCTGCGATTCCGCGATACTGCGATTTTGCGATTCTGCGATGCTGCGTTTATGCGATTGTGGGATTGTGTGATTGTGTGATTGTGTGATTGTGCCATTGTGTGATTCTGCGATTCTGCGATTCGGCGATTCTGCGATTCTGCGATTCTGCGATTGTGGGATTGTGGGATTGTGGGACTGTGTGATTGTGTGATTGTGTGATTGTGTGATTTTGTGATTTGGCGATTGTGTTCTTGTGTGATTGTGTCGTAGTGTGATTCTGCGAATCTGCGATTCTGCGATTTTGCGATTCTGCGATTCTGCGTTTCTGCGATTGTGGGATTGTGCGATTGTGTGATTGTGTGATTGTGTGATTGTGTGATTGTGTGATTGTGTGATTGTGTGATTGTGTGATTGTGTGATTGTGTGATTGTGTGATTTTGTGATTGTGCGATTGTGTGCTTGTGTGATTGTGTCGTAGTGTGATTCTGCGATTCTGCGATTCTGCGATTATGCGTTTCTGCGAATCTTGGATTGTGTGATTGTGTGATTTTGTGATTCTGTGATTCTGTGATTCTGTGATTCTGTGATTCTGCGATTCTGCGATTCTGCGATTATGCGATTATGCGATTCAGCGATTCTTGGATTGTGTGATTGTGTGATTGTGTGATTCTGTGATTCTGTGATTGTGTGATTCTGTGATTCTGCGATTCAGCGATTGTGTGATTGTGTGATTGTGTGATTGTGTGATTGTGTGATTGTGTGATGGTGTGATTGTGTTATTGTGTGATTGTGTGATTGTGTGATTGTGTGATTGCGTGATTGTGTGATTGTGTGATTGTGTGATTGTGTGATTGTGTGATTGTGTGATTGAGTGATTGTGTAATTGTGTGATTGTGTGATTGTGTGATTGTGTGATTGTGTGATTGTGTGATTGTGTGATTGTGTGATTGTGTGATTGTGTGATTGTGTGATTGTGTGATTGTGTGATTGTGTGATTGTGTGATTGTGTGATTGTGTGATTCTGCGATTCAGAGATTCTGCGATTCTGCGATTCAGCGATTCTGCGACTCGGCGATTCTGCGATTCCGCGATTCTGCGATTTTGCGATTCTGCGATTCTGCGTTTCTGCGATTGTGGGATTGTGGGATTGTGTGATTGTGTGATTGTGTGATTGTGTGATTGTGTGATTGTGTGGTTGTGTGATTGTGTGATTTTGTGATTTTGTGATTGTGCGATTGTGTGATTGTGTCGTAGTGTGATTCTGCGATTCTGCGATTCTGCGATTCCGCGATACTGCGATTTTGCGATTCTGCGATGCTGCGTTTCTGCGATTGTGGGATTGTGTGATTGTGTGATTGTGTGATTGTGTGATTGTGTGATTGTGTGATTGTGTGATTGTGTGATTGTGTGATTGTGTGGTTGTGTGATTGTGTGATTGTGTGATTGTGTGATTCTGCGATTCAGAGATTCTGCGATTCTGCGATTCAGCGATTCTGCGATTCGGCGATTCTGCGATTCCGCGATTCTGCGATTTTGCGATTCTGCGATTCTGCGTTTCTGCGATTGTGGGATTGTGGGATTGTGTGATTGTGTGATTGTGTGATTGTGTGATTGTGTGGTTGTGTGATTGTGTGATTTTGTGATTTTGTGATTGTGCGATTGTGTGATTGTGTCGTAGTGTGATTTTGCGATTCTGCGATTCTGCGATTCTGCGATTCCGCGATACTGCGATTTTGCGATTCTGCGATGCTGCGTTTATGCGATTGTGGGATTGTGTGATTGTGTGATTGTGTGATTGTGTGATTGTGTGATTGTGTGATTGTGTGATTGTGTGATTGTGTGATTGTGTGATTGTGTGATGGTGTGATTGTGTTATTGTGTGATTGTGTGATTCTGTGATTCTGTGATTGTGTGATTCTGTGATTCTGCGATTCAGCGATTGTGTGGTTGTGTGATTGTGTGATTTTGTGATTGTGCGATTGTGTGCTTGTGTGATTGTGTCGTAGTGTGATTCTGCGATTCTGCGATTCTGCGATTATGCGTTTCTGCGAATCTTGGATTGTGTGATTGTGTGATTTTGTGATTCTGTGATTCTGTGATTCTGTGATTCTGTGATTCTGCGATTCTGCGATTCTGCGATTCTGCGATTCTGCGATTATGCGATTCAGCGATTCTTGGATTGTGTGATTGTGTGATTCTGTGATTCTGTGATTGTGTGATTCTGTGATTCTGCGATTCAGCGATTGTGTGATTGTGTGATTGTGTGATTGTGTGATTGTGTGATTGTGTGATTGTGTGATTGTGTGATTGTGTGATTGTGTGATGGTGTGATTGTGTTATTGTGTGTTTGTGTGATTGTGTGATTGTGTGATTGTGTGATTGTGTGATTGTGTGATTGTGTGATTGTGTGATTGTGTGATTGTGTGATTGTGTGATTGTGTGATTGTGTGATTGTGTGATTGTGTGATTGTGTGATTGTGTGATTGTGTGATTGTGTGATTGTGTGATTGTGTGATTGTGTGATTGTGTGATTGTGTGATTGTGTGATTGTGTGATTCTGTGATTGTGCGATTGTGTGCTTGTGTGATTGTGTCGTAGTGTGATTCTGCGATTCTGCGATTCTGCGATTATGCGTTTCTGCGAATCTTGGATTGTGTGATTGTGTGATTTTGTGATTCTGTGATTCTGTGATTCTGTGATTCTGTGATTCTGCGATTCTGCGATTCTGCGATTCTGCTATTATGCGATTCAGCGATTCTTGGATTGTGTGATTGTGTGATTGTGTGATTCTGTGATTCTGTGATTGTGTGATTCTGTGATTCTGCGATTCAGCGATTGTGTGATTGTGTGATTGTGTGATTGTGTGATTGTGTGATTGTGTGATTGTGTGATTGTGTGATTGTGTGATTGTGTGATGGTGTGATTGTGTTATTGTGTGATTGTGTGATTCTGTGATTCTGTGATTGTGTGATTCTGTGATTCTGCGATTCAGCGATTGTGTGGTTGTGTGATTGTGTGATTTTGTGATTGTGCGATTGTGTGCTTGTGTGATTGTGTCGTAGTGTGATTCTGCGATTCTGCGATTCTGCGATTATGCGTTTCTGCGAATCTTGGATTGTGTGATTGTGTGATTTTGTGATTCTGTGATTCTGTGATTCTGTGATTCTGTGATTCTGTGATTCTGCGATTCTGCGATTCTGCGATTCTGCGATTCTGCGATTATGCGATTCAGCGATTCTTGGATTGTGTGATTGTGTGATTCTGTGATTCTGTGATTGTGTGATTCTGTGATTCTGCGATTCAGCGATTGTGTGATTGTGTGATTGTGTGATTGTGTGATTGTGTGATTGTGTGATTGTGTGATTGTGTGATTGTGTGATGGTGTGATTGTGTTATTGTGTGTTTGTGTGATTGTGTGATTGTGTGATTGTGTGATTGTGTGATTGTGTGATTGTGTGATTGTGTGATTGTGTGATTGTGTGATTGTGTGATTGTGTGATTGTGTGATTGTGTGATTGTGTGATTGTGTGATTGTGTGATTGTGTGATTGTGTGATTGTGTGATTGTGTGATTGTGTGATTGTGTGATTGTGTGATTGTGTGATTCTGTGATTCTGTGATTGTGTGATTGTGTGATTGTGTGATTGTGTGATTGTGTGATTCTGTGATTCTGTGATTGTGTGATTCTGTGATTCTGCGATTCAGCGATTGTGTGATTGTGTGATTGTGTGATTGTGTGATTGTGTGATTGTGTGATGGTGTGATTGTGTTATTGTGTGATTGTGTGATTGTGTGATTGTGTGATTGCGTGATTGCGTGATTGCGTGATTGTGTGATTGTGTGATTGTGTGATTGTGTGATTGTGTGATTGTGTGATTGTGTGATTGTGTGATTGTGTGATTGTGTGATTGTGTGATTGTGTGATTGTGTGATTGTGTGATTGTGTGATTGTGTGATTGTGTGATTGTGTGATTGTGTGATTGTGTGATTGTGTGATTGTGTGATTGTGTGATTGTGTGATTGTGTGATTGTGTGATTCTGCGATTCAGAGATTCTGCGATTCTGCGATTCAGCGATTCTGCGATTCTGCGATTCTGCGTTTCTGCGATTGTGGGATTGTGTGATTGTGTGATTGTGTGATTGTGTGATTGTGTCATTGTGCCATTGTGTCATTGTGCGATTATGTGATTCTGTGATTTTGTGGTTGTGTGATAGTGTGATTGTGTGTTTGTGTGATTGTGTGATTGTGTGTTTGTGTGATTGTGTGATTGTGTGATTCTGCGATTCTGCGGTTATGCGGTTCTGCGATTCTGCGAATCTGCGCTTCTGCGACTGTGTGATTGTGTGATTGTGTGATTGTGCCATTGTGTGATTCTGCGATTCTGCGATTCGGCGATTCTGCGATTCTGCGATTCTGCGATTGTGGGATTGTGGGATTGTGGGACTGTGTGATTGTGTGATTGTGTGATTGTGTGATTTTGTGATTTGGCGATTGTGTTCTTGTGTGATTGTGTCGTAGTGTGATTCTGCGAATCCGCGATTCTGCGATTTTGCGATTCTGCGATTCTGCGTTTCTGCGATTGTGGGATTGTGCGATTGTGTGATTGTGTGATTGTGTGATTGTGTGATTGTGTGATTGTGTGATTGTGTGATTGTGTGATTGTGTGATTGTGTGATTGTGTGATTGTGTGATTTTGTGATTGTGCGATTGTGTGCTTGTGTGATTGTGTCGTAGTGTGATTCTGCGATTCTGCGATTCTGCGATTATGCGTTTCTGCGAATCTTGGATTGTGTGATTGTGTGATTTTGTGATTCTGTGATTCTGTGATTCTGTGATTCTGTGATTCTGCGATTCTGCGATTCTGCGATTATGCGATTATGCGATTCAGCGATTCTTGGATTGTGTGATTGTGTGATTGTGTGATTCTGTGATTCTGTGATTGTGTGATTCTGTGATTCTGCGATTCAGCGATTGTGTGATTGTGTGATTGTGTGATTGTGTGATTGTGTGATTGTGTGATGGTGTGATTGTGTTATTGTGTGATTGTGTGATTGTGTGATTGTGTGATTGCGTGATTGTGTGATTGTGTGATTGTGTGATTGTGTGATTGTGTGATTGTGTGATTGAGTGATTGTGTAATTGTGTGATTGTGTGATTGTGTGATTGTGTGATTGTGTGATTGTGTGATTGTGTGATTGTGTGATTGTGTGATTGTGTGATTGTGTGATTGTGTGATTGTGTGATTGTGTGATTGTGTGATTGTGTGATTCTGCGATTCAGAGATTCTGCGATTCTGCGATTCAGCGATTCTGCGACTCGGCGATTCTGCGATTCCGCGATTCTGCGATTTTGCGATTCTGCGATTCTGCGTTTCTGCGATTGTGGGATTGTGGGATTGTGTGATTGTGTGATTGTGTGATTGTGTGATTGTGTGATTGTGTGGTTGTGTGATTGTGTGATTTTGTGATTTTGTGATTGTGCGATTGTGTGATTGTGTCGTAGTGTGATTCTGCGATTCTGCGATTCTGCGATTCCGCGATACTGCGATTTTGCGATTCTGCGATGCTGCGTTTCTGCGATTGTGGGATTGTGTGATTGTGTGATTGTGTGATTGTGTGATTGTGTGATTGTGTGATTGTGTGATTGTGTGATTGTGTGATTGTGTGATTGTGTGATTGTGTGATTGTGTGATTCTGCGATTCAGAGATTCTGCGATTCTGCGATTCAGCGATTCTGCGATTCGGCGATTCTGCGATTCCGCGATTCTGCGATTTTGCGATTCTGCGATTCTGCGTTTCTGCGATTGTGGGATTGTGGGATTGTGTGATTGTGTGATTGTGTGATTGTGTGATTGTGTGGTTGTGTGATTGTGTGATTTTGTGATTTTGTGATTGTGCGATTGTGTGATTGTGTCGTAGTGTGATTTTGCGATTCTGCGATTCTGCGATTCTGCGATTCCGCGATACTGCGATTTTGCGATTCTGCGATGCTGCGTTTCTGCGATTGTGGGATTGTGTGATTGTGTGATTGTGTGATTGTGTGATTGTGTGATTGTGTGATTGCGTGATTGTGTGATTGTGTGGTTGTGTGATTCTGTGATTTTGTGGTTGTGTGATAGTGTGATTGTGTGTTTGTATGATTGTGTGATTGTGTGATTATGTGTTTGTGTGATTGTGTGATTGTGTGATTCTGTGATTCTGTAATTGTGTGATTCTGTGATTCAGCGATTCTTGGATTGTGTGATTGTGTGATTGTGTGATTCTGTGATTGTGTGATTCTGTGATTCTGCGATTCTGCGATTGTGTGATTGTGTGATTGTGTGATTGTGTGATTGTGTGATTGTGTGATTGTGTGATTGTGTGATTGTGTGATTGTGTGATTGTGTGATGGTGTGATTGTGTTATTGTGTGATTGTGTGATTCTGTGATTCTGTGATTGTGTGATTCTGTGATTCTGCGATTCAGCGATTGTGTGGTTGTGTGATTGTGTGATTTTGTGATTGTGCGATTGTGTGCTTGTGTGATTGTGTCGTAGTGTGATTCTGCGATTCTGCGATTCTGCGATTATGCGTTTCTGCGAATCTTGGATTGTGTGATTGTGTGATTTTGTGATTCTGTGATTCTGTGATTCTGTGATTCTGTGATTCTGCGATTCTGCGATTCTGCGATTCTGCGATTCTGCGATTCTGCGATTATGCGATTCAGCGATTCTTGGATTGTGTGATTGTGTGATTGTGTGATTCTGTGATTCTGTGATTGTGTGATTGTGTGATTGTGTGATGGTGTGATTGTGTTATTGTGTGTTTGTGTGATTGTGTGATTGTGTGATTGTGTGATTGTGTGATTGTGTGATTGTGTGATTGTGTGATTGTGTGATTGTGTGATGGTGTGATTGTGTTATTGTGTGATTGTGTGATTGTGTGATTGTGTGATTGCGTGATTGTGTGATTGTGTGATTGTGTGATTGTGTGATTGTGTGATTGTGTGATTATGTGATTGTGTGATTGTGTGATTGTGTGATTGTGTGATTGTGTGATTGTGTGATTGTGTGATTGTGTGATTGTGTGATTGTGTGATTGTGTGATTGTGTGATTGTGTGATTGTGTGATTGTGTGATTGTGTGATTGTGTGATTCTGCGATTCAGAGATTCTGCGATTCTGCGATTCAGCGATTCTGCGATTCGGCGATTCTGCGATTCCGCGATTCTGCGATTTTGCGATTCTGCGATTCTGCGTTTCTGCGATTGTGGGATTGTGGGATTGTGTGATTGTGTGATTGTGTGATTGTGTGATTGTGTGATTGTGTGGTTGTGTGATTGTGTGATTTTGTGATTTTGTGATTGTGCGATTGTGTGATTGTGTCGTAGTGTGATTTTGCGATTCTGCGATTCTGCGATTCTGCGATTCCGCGATACTGCGATTTTGCGATTCTGCGATGCTGCGTTTCTGCGATTGTGGGATTGTGTGATTGTGTGATTGTGTGATTGTGTGATTGTGTGATTGTGTGATTGCGTGATTGTGTGATTGTGTGGTTGTGTGATTCTGTGATTTTGTGGTTGTGTGATAGTGTGATTGTGTGTTTGTATGATTGTGTGATTGTGTGATTATGTGTTTGTGTGATTGTGTGATTGTGTGATTCTGTGATTCTGTAATTGTGTGATTCTGTGATTCAGCGATTCTTGGATTGTGTGATTGTGTGATTGTGTGATTGTGTGATTCTGTGATTGTGTGATTCTGTGATTCTGCGATTCTGCGATTGTGTGATTGTGTGATTGTGTGATTGTGTGATTGTGTGATTGTGTGATTGTGTGATTGTGTGATTGTGTGATGGTGTGATTGTGTTATTGTGTGATTGTGTGATTCTGTGATTCTGTGATTGTGTGATTCTGTGATTCTGCGATTCAGCGATTGTGTGGTTGTGTGATTGTGTGATTTTGTGATTGTGCGATTGTGTGCTTGTGTGATTGTGTCGTAGTGTGATTCTGCGATTCTGCGATTCTGCGATTATGCGTTTCTGCGAATCTTGGATTGTGTGATTGTGTGATTTTGTGATTCTGTGATTCTGTGATTCTGTGATTCTGTGATTCTGCGATTCTGCGATTCTGCGATTCTGCGATTCTGCGATTATGCGATTCAGCGATTCTTGGATTGTGTGATTGTGTGATTCTGTGATTCTGTGATTGTGTGATTCTGTGATTCTGCGATTCAGCGATTGTGTGATTGTGTGATTGTGTGATTGTGTGATTGTGTGATTGTGTGATTGTGTGATTGTGTGATTGTGTGATGGTGTGATTGTGTTATTGTGTGTTTGTGTGATTGTGTGATTGTGTGATTGTGTGATTGTGTGATTGTGTGATTGTGTGATTGTGTGATTGTGTGATTGTGTGATTGTGTGATTGTGTGATTGTGTGATTGTGTGATTGTGTGATTGTGTGATTGTGTGATTGTGTGATTGTGTGATTGTGTGATTGTGTGATTGTGTGATTGTGTGATTGTGTGATTGTGTGATTGTGTGATTCTGTGATTCTGTGATTGTGTGATTGTGTGATTGTGTGATTGTGTGATTGTGTGATTCTGTGATTCTGTGATTGTGTGATTCTGTGATTCTGCGATTCAGCGATTGTGTGATTGTGTGATTGTGTGATTGTGTGATTGTGTGATGGTGTGATTGTGTTATTGTGTGATTGTGTGATTGTGTGATTGTGTGATTGCGTGATTGCGTGATTGCGTGATTGTGTGATTGTGTGATTGTGTGATTGTGTGATTGTGTGATTGTGTGATTGTGTGATTGTGTGATTGTGTGATTGTGTGATTGTGTGATTGTGTGATTGTGTGATTGTGTGATTGTGTGATTGTGTGATTGTGTGATTGTGTGATTGTGTGATTGTGTGATTGTGTGATTGTGTGATTGTGTGATTGTGTGATTGTGTGATTGTGTGATTGTGTGATTGTGTGATTGTGTGATGGTGTGATTGTGTTATTGTGTGATTGTGTGATTCTGTGATTCTGTGATTGTGTGATTCTGTGATTCTGCGATTCAGCGATTGTATGGTTGTGTGATTGTGTGATTTTGTGATTGTGCGATTGTGTGCTTGTGTGATTGTGTCGTAGTGTGATTCTGCGATTCTGCGATTCTGCGATTATGCGTTTCTGCGAATCTTGGATTGTGTGATTGTGTGATTTTGTGATTCTGTGATTCTGTGATTCTGTGATTCTGTGATTCTGCGATTCTGCGATTCTGCGATTCTGCGATTCTGCGATTATGCGATTCAGCGATTCTTGGATTGTGTGATTGTGTGATTCTGTGATTCTGTGATTGTGTGATTCTGTGATTCTGCGATTCAGCGATTGTGTGATTGTGTGATTGTGTGATTGTGTGATTGTGTGATTGTGTGATTGTGTGATTGTGTGATGGTGTGATTGTGTTATTGTGTGTTTGTGTGATTGTGTGATTGTGTGATTGTGTGATTGTGTGATTGTGTGATTGTGTGATTGTGTGATTGTGTGATTGTGTGATTGTGTGATTGTGTGATTGTGTGATTGTGTGATTGTGTGATTGTGTGATTGTGTGATTGTGTGATTGTGTGATTGTGTGATTGTGTGATTGTGTGATTCTGTGATTCTGTGATTGTGTGATTGTGTGATTGTGTGATTGTGTGATTGTGTGATTGTGTGATTGTGTGATTGCGTGATTGTGTGATTGTGTGATTGTGTGATTGTGTGATTGTGTGATTGTGTGATTGAGTGATTGTGTTATTGTGTGATTGTGTGATTGTGTGATTGTGTGATTGCGTGATTGTGTGATTGTGTGATTGTGTGATTGTGTGATTGTGTGATTGTGTGATTGAGTGATTGTGTAATTGTGTGATTGTGTGATTGTGTGATTGTGTGATTGTGTGATTGTGTGATTGTGTGATTGTGTGATTGTGTGATTGTGTGATTGTGTGATTGTGTGATTGTGTGATTGTGTGATTGTGTGATTGTGTGATTCTGCGATTCAGAGATTCTGCGATTCTGCGATTCAGCGATTCTGCGACTCGGCGATTCTGCGATTCCGCGATTCTGCGATTTTGCGATTCTGCGATTCTGCGTTTCTGCGATTGTGGGATTGTGTGATTGTGTGATTGTGTGATTGTGTGATTGTGTGATTGTGTGATTGTGTGGTTGTGTGATTGTGTGATTTTGTGATTGTGCGATTGTGTGATTGTGTCGTAGTGTGATTCTGCGATTCTGCGATTCTGCGATTCCGCGATACTGCGATTTTGCGATTCTGCGATGCTGCGTTTCTGCGATTGTGGGATTGTGTGATTGTGTGATTGTGTGATTGTGTGATTGTGTGATTGTGTGATTGTGTGATTGTGTGATTGTGTGATTCTGCGATTCAGAGATTCTGCGATTCTGCGATTCAGCGATTCTGCGATTCGGCGATTCTGCGATTCCGCGATTCTGCGATTTTGCGATTCTGCGATTCTGCGTTTCTGCGATTGTGGGATTGTGGGATTGTGTGATTGTGTGATTGTGTGATTGTGTGATTGTGTGGTTGTGTGATTGTGTGATTTTGTGATTTTGTGATTGTGCGATTGTGTGATTGTGTCGTAGTGTGATTTTGCGATTCTGCGATTCTGCGATTCTGCGATTCCGCGATACTGCGATTTTGCGATTCTGCGATGCTGCGTTTCTGCGATTGTGGGATTGTGTGATTGTGTGATTGTGTGATTGTGTGATTGTGTGATTGTGTGATTGTGTGATTGTGTGATTGTGTGATTGTGTGATTGTGTGATTGTGTGATTGTGTGATTGTGTGATTGTGTGATTGTGTGATTCTGTGATTCTGTGATTGTGTGATTGTGTGATTGTGTGATTGTGTGATTGTGTGATTCTGTGATTCTGTGATTGTGTGATTCTGTGATTCTGCGATTCAGCGATTGTGTGATTGTGTGATTGTGTGATTGTGTGATTGTGTGATTGTGTGATGGTGTGATTGTGTTATTGTGTGATTGTGTGATTGTGTGATTGTGTGATTGCGTGATTGCGTGATTGCGTGATTGCGTGATTGTGTGATTGTGTGATTGTGTGATTGTGTGATTGTGTGATTGTGTGATTGTGTGATTGTGTGATTGTGTGATTGTGTGATTGTGTGATTGTGTGATTGTGTGATTGTGTGATTGTGTGATTGTGTGATTGTGTGATTGTGTGATTGTGTGATTGTGTGATTGTGTGATTGTGTGATTGTGTGATTGTGTGATTGTGTGATTGTGTGATTCTGCGATTCAGAGATTCTGCGATTCTGCGATTCAGCGATTCTGCGATTCTGCGATTCTGCGTTTCTGCGATTGTGGGATTGTGTGATTGTGTGATTGTGTGATTGTGTGATTGTGTCATTGTGCCATTGTGTCATTGTGCGATTATGTGATTCTGTGATTTTGTGGTTGTGTGATAGTGTGATTGTGTGTTTGTGTGATTGTGTGATTGTGTGTTTGTGTGATTGTGTGATTGTGTGATTCTGCGATTCTGCGGTTATGCGGTTCTGCGATTCTGCGAATCTGCGCTTCTGCGACTGTGTGATTGTGTGATTGTGTGATTGTGCCATTGTGTGATTCTGCGATTCTGCGATTCGGCGATTCTGCGATTCTGCGATTCTGCGATTGTGGGATTGTGGGATTGTGGGACTGTGTGATTGTGTGATTGTGTGATTGTGTGATTTTGTGATTTGGCGATTGTGTTCTTGTGTGATTGTGTCGTAGTGTGATTCTGCGAATCCGCGATTCTGCGATTTTGCGATTCTGCGATTCTGCGTTTCTGCGATTGTGGGATTGTGCGATTGTGTGATTGTGTGATTGTGTGATTGTGTGATTGTGTGATTGTGTGATTGTGTGATTGTGTGATTGTGTGATTGTGTGATTGTGTGATTGTGTGATTGTGTGATTTTGTGATTTTGTGATTGTGCGATTGTGTGCTTGTGTGATTGTGTCGTAGTGTGATTCTGCGATTCTGCGATTCTGCGATTATGCGTTTCTGCGAATCTTGGATTGTGTGATTGTGTGATTTTGTGATTCTGTGATTCTGTGATTCTGTGATTCTGTGATTCTGCGATTCTGCGATTCTGCGATTATGCGATTATGCGATTCAGCGATTCTTGGATTGTGTGATTGTGTGATTGTGTGATTCTGTGATTCTGTGATTGTGTGATTCTGTGATTCTGCGATTCAGCGATTGTGTGATTGTGTGATTGTGTGATTGTGTGATTGTGTGATTGTGTGATGGTGTGATTGTGTTATTGTGTGATTGTGTGATTGTGTGATTGTGTGATTGCGTGATTGTGTGATTGTGTGATTGTGTGATTGTGTGATTGTGTGATTGTGTGATTGAGTGATTGTGTAATTGTGTGATTGTGTGATTGTGTGATTGTGTGATTGTGTGATTGTGTGATTGTGTGATTGTGTGATTCTGTGATTCTGTGATTGTGTGATTGTGTGATTGTGTGATTGTGTGATTGTGTGATTGTGTGATTGTGTGATTGTGTGATTCTGCGATTCAGAGATTCTGCGATTCTGCGATTCAGCGATTCTGCGACTCGGCGATTCTGCGATTCCGCGATTCTGCGATTTTGCGATTCTGCGATTCTGCGTTTCTGCGATTGTGGGATTGTGGGATTGTGTGATTGTGTGATTGTGTGATTGTGTGATTGTGTGATTGTGTGGTTGTGTGATTGTGTGATTTTGTGATTTTGTGATTGTGCGATTGTGTGATTGTGTCGTAGTGTGATTCTGCGATTCTGCGATTCTGCGATTCCGCGATACTGCGATTTTGCGATTCTGCGATGCTGCGTTTCTGCGATTGTGGGATTGTGTGATTGTGTGATTGTGTGATTGTGTGATTGTGTGATTGTGTGATTGCGTGATTGTGTGATTGTGTGGTTGTGTGATTCTGTGATTTTGTGGTTGTGTGATAGTGTGATTGTGTGTTTGTATGATTGTGTGATTGTGTGATTATGTGTTTGTGTGATTGTGTGATTGTGTGATTCTGTGATTCTGTAATTGTGTGATTCTGTGATTCAGCGATTCTTGGATTGTGTGATTGTGTGATTGTGTGATTCTGTGATTGTGTGATTCTGTGATTCTGCGATTCTGCGATTGTGTGATTGTGTGATTGTGTGATTGTGTGATTGTGTGATTGTGTGATTGTGTGATTGTGTGATTGTGTGATGGTGTGATTGTGTTATTGTGTGATTGTGTGATTCTGTGATTCTGTGATTGTGTGATTCTGTGATTCTGCGATTCAGCGATTGTGTGGTTGTGTGATTGTGTGATTTTGTGATTGTGCGATTGTGTGCTTGTGTGATTGTGTCGTAGTGTGATTCTGCGATTCTGCGATTCTGCGATTATGCGTTTCTGCGAATCTTGGATTGTGTGATTGTGTGATTTTGTGATTCTGTGATTCTGTGATTCTGTGATTCTGTGATTCTGCGATTCTGCGATTCTGCGATTCTGCGATTCTGCGATTCTGCGATTATGCGATTCAGCGATTCTTGGATTGTGTGATTGTGTGATTGTGTGATTCTGTGATTCTGTGATTGTGTGATTGTGTGATTGTGTGATGGTGTGATTGTGTTATTGTGTGTTTGTGTGATTGTGTGATTGTGTGATTGTGTGATTGTGTGATTGTGTGATTGTGTGATTGTGTGATTGTGTGATTGTGTGATGGTGTGATTGTGTTATTGTGTGATTGTGTGATTGTGTGATTGTGTGATTGCGTGATTGTGTGATTGTGTGATTGTGTGATTGTGTGATTGTGTGATTGTGTGATTATGTGATTGTGTGATTGTGTGATTGTGTGATTGTGTGATTGTGTGATTGTGTGATTGTGTGATTGTGTGATTGTGTGATTGTGTGATTGTGTGATTGTGTGATTGTGTGATTGTGTGATTGTGTGATTGTGTGATTGTGTGATTCTGCGATTCAGAGATTCTGCGATTCTGCGATTCAGCGATTCTGCGATTCGGCGATTCTGCGATTCCGCGATTCTGCGATTTTGCGATTCTGCGATTCTGCGTTTCTGCGATTGTGGGATTGTGGGATTGTGTGATTGTGTGATTGTGTGATTGTGTGATTGTGTGATTGTGTGGTTGTGTGATTGTGTGATTTTGTGATTTTGTGATTGTGCGATTGTGTGATTGTGTCGTAGTGTGATTTTGCGATTCTGCGATTCTGCGATTCTGCGATTCCGCGATACTGCGATTTTGCGATTCTGCGATGCTGCGTTTCTGCGATTGTGGGATTGTGTGATTGTGTGATTGTGTGATTGTGTGATTGTGTGATTGTGTGATTGCGTGATTGTGTGATTGTGTGGTTGTGTGATTCTGTGATTTTGTGGTTGTGTGATAGTGTGATTGTGTGTTTGTATGATTGTGTGATTGTGTGATTATGTGTTTGTGTGATTGTGTGATTGTGTGATTCTGTGATTCTGTAATTGTGTGATTCTGTGATTCAGCGATTCTTGGATTGTGTGATTGTGTGATTGTGTGATTGTGTGATTGTGATTGTGTGATTGTGTGATTGTGTGATTGTGTGATTGTGTGATTGTGTGATTGTGTGATTGTGTGATGGTGTGATTGTGTTATTGTGTGATTGTGTGATTCTGTGATTCTGTGATTGTGTGATTCTGTGATTCTGCGATTCAGCGATTGTGTGGTTGTGTGATTGTGTGATTTTGTGATTGTGCGATTGTGTGCTTGTGTGATTGTGTCGTAGTGTGATTCTGCGATTCTGCGATTCTGCGATTATGCGTTTCTGCGAATCTTGGATTGTGTGATTGTGTGATTTTGTGATTCTGTGATTCTGTGATTCTGTGATTCTGTGATTCTGCGATTCTGCGATTCTGCGATTCTGCGATTCTGCGATTATGCGATTCAGCGATTCTTGGATTGTGTGATTGTGTGATTCTGTGATTCTGTGATTGTGTGATTCTGTGATTCTGCGATTCAGCGATTGTGTGATTGTGTGATTGTGTGATTGTGTGATTGTGTGATTGTGTGATTGTGTGATTGTGTGATTGTGTGATGGTGTGATTGTGTTATTGTGTGTTTGTGTGATTGTGTGATTGTGTGATTGTGTGATTGTGTGATTGTGTGATTGTGTGATTGTGTGATTGTGTGATTGTGTGATTGTGTGATTGTGTGATTGTGTGATTGTGTGATTGTGTGATTGTGTGATTGTGTGATTGTGTGATTGTGTGATTGTGTGATTGTGTGATTGTGTGATTGTGTGATTGTGTGATTGTGTGATTCTGTGATTCTGTGATTGTGTGATTGTGTGATTGTGTGATTGTGTGATTGTGTGATTCTGTGATTCTGTGATTGTGTGATTCTGTGATTCTGCGATTCAGCGATTGTGTGATTGTGTGATTGTGTGATTGTGTGATTGTGTGATTGTGTGATTGTGTTATTGTGTGATTGTGTGATTGTGTGATTGTGTGATTGCGTGATTGCGTGATTGCGTGATTGTGTGATTGTGTGATTGTGTGATTGTGTGATTGTGTGATTGTGTGATTGTGTGATTGTGTGATTGTGTGATTGTGTGATTGTGTGATTGTGTGATTGTGTGATTGTGTGATTGTGTGATTGTGTGATTGTGTGATTGTGTGATTGTGTGATTGTGTGATTGTGTGATTGTGTGATTGTGTGATTGTGTGATTGTGTGATTGTGTGATTGTGTGATTGTGTGATTGTGTGATTGTGTGATTGTGTGATGGTGTGATTGTGTTATTGTGTGATTGTGTGATTCTGTGATTCTGTGATTGTGTGATTCTGTGATTCTGCGATTCAGCGATTGTGTGGTTGTGTGATTGTGTGATTTTGTGATTGTGCGATTGTGTGCTTGTGTGATTGTGTCGTAGTGTGATTCTGCGATTCTGCGATTCTGCGATTATGCGTTTCTGCGAATCTTGGATTGTGTGATTGTGTGATTTTGTGATTCTGTGATTCTGTGATTCTGTGATTCTGTGATTCTGCGATTCTGCGATTCTGCGATTCTGCGATTCTGCGATTATGCGATTCAGCGATTCTTGGATTGTGTGATTGTGTGATTCTGTGATTCTGTGATTGTGTGATTCTGTGATTCTGCGATTCAGCGATTGTGTGATTGTGTGATTGTGTGATTGTGTGATTGTGTGATTGTGTGATTGTGTGATTGTGTGATTGTGTGATGGTGTGATTGTGTTATTGTGTGTTTGTGTGATTGTGTGATTGTGTGATTGTGTGATTGTGTGATTGTGTGATTGTGTGATTGTGTGATTGTGTGATTGTGTGATTGTGTGATTGTGTGATTGTGTGATTGTGTGATTGTGTGATTGTGTGATTGTGTGATTGTGTGATTGTGTGATTGTGTGATTGTGTGATTGTGTGATTGTGTGATTGTGTGATTGTGTGATTCTGTGATTCTGTGATTGTGTGATTGTGTGATTGTGTGATTGTGTGATTGTGTGATTGTGTGATTGTGTGATTGCGTGATTGTGTGATTGTGTGATTGTGTGATTGTGTGATTGTGTGATTGTGTGATTGAGTGATTGTGTTATTGTGTGATTGTGTGATTGTGTGATTGTGTGATTGCGTGATTGTGTGATTGTGTGATTGTGTGATTGTGTGATTGTGTGATTGTGTGATTGAGTGATTGTGTAATTGTGTGATTGTGTGATTGTGTGATTGTGTGATTGTGTGATTGTGTGATTGTGTGATTGTGTGATTGTGTGATTGTGTGATTGTGTGATTGTGTGATTGTGTGATTGTGTGATTGTGTGATTGTGTGATTGTGTGATTGTGTGATTCTGCGATTCAGAGATTCTGCGATTCTGCGATTCAGCGATTCTGCGACTCGGCGATTCTGCGATTCCGCGATTCTGCGATTTTGCGATTCTGCGATTCTGCGTTTCTGCGATTGTGGGATTGTGTGATTGTGTGATTGTGTGATTGTGTGATTGTGTGATTGTGTGATTGTGTGATTGTGTGGTTGTGTGATTGTGTGATTTTGTGATTGTGCGATTGTGTGATTGTGTCGTAGTGTGATTCTGCGATTCTGCGATTCTGCGATTCCGCGATACTGCGATTTTGCGATTCTGCGATGCTGCGTTTCTGCGATTGTGGGATTGTGTGATTGTGTGATTGTGTGATTGTGTGATTGTGTGATTGTGTGATTGTGTGATTGTGTGATTGTGTGATTGTGTGATTGTGTGATTCTGCGATTCAGAGATTCTGCGATTCTGCGATTCAGCGATTCTGCGATTCGGCGATTCTGCGATTCCGCGATTCTGCGATTTTGCGATTCTGCGATTCTGCGTTTCTGCGATTGTGGGATTGTGGGATTGTGTGATTGTGTGATTGTGTGATTGTGTGATTGTGTGGTTGTGTGATTGTGTGATTTTGTGATTTTGTGATTGTGCGATTGTGTGATTGTGTCGTAGTGTGATTTTGCGATTCTGCGATTCTGCGATTCTGCGATTCCGCGATACTGCGATTTTGCGATTCTGCGATGCTGCGTTTCTGCGATTGTGGGATTGTGTGATTGTGTGATTGTGTGATTGTGTGATTGTGTGATTGTGTGATTGCGTGATTGTGTGATTGTGTGGTTGTGTGATTCTGTGATTTTGTGGTTGTGTGATAGTGTGATTGTGTGTTTGTATGATTGTGTGATTGTGTGATTATGTGTTTGTGTGATTGTGTGATTGTGTGATTCTGTGATTCTGTAATTGTGTGATTCTGTGATTCAGCGATTCTTGGATTGTGTGATTGTGTGATTGTGTGATTCTGTGATTGTGTGATTCTGTGATTCTGCGATTCTGCGATTGTGTGATTGTGTGATTGTGTGATTGTGTGATTGTGTGATTGTGTGATTGTGTGATTGTGTGATGGTGTGATTGTGTTATTGTGTGATTGTGTGATTCTGTGATTCTGTGATTGTGTGATTCTGTGATTCTGCGATTCAGCGATTGTGTGGTTGTGTGATTGTGTGATTTTGTGATTGTGCGATTGTGTGCTTGTGTGATTGTGTCGTAGTGTGATTCTGCGATTCTGCGATTCTGCGATTATGCGTTTCTGCGAATCTTGGATTGTGTGATTGTGTGATTTTGTGATTCTGTGATTCTGTGATTCTGTGATTCTGTGATTCTGCGATTCTGCGATTCTGCGATTCTGCGATTCTGCGATTATGCGATTCAGCGATTCTTGGATTGTGTGATTGTGTGATTGTGTGATTCTGTGATTCTGTGATTGTGTGATTGTGTGATTGTGTGATTGTGTGATGGTGTGATTGTGTTATTGTGTGTTTGTGTGATTGTGTGATTGTGTGATTGTGTGATTGTGTGATTGTGTGATTGTGTGATTGTGTGATTGTGTGATTGTGTGATTGTGTGATTGTGTGATTGTGTGATTGTGTGATTGTGTGATTGTGTGATTGTGTGATTGTGTGATTGTGTGATTGTGTGATTGTGTGATTGTGTGATTGTGTGATTGTGTGATTGTGTGATTGTGTGATTGTGTGATTGTGCGGTTCTGCGATTCTGCGAATCTGCGCTTCTGCGACTGTGTGATTGTGTGATTGTGTGATTGTGCCATTGTGTGATTCTGCGATTCTGCGATTCTGCGATTCTGCGATTGTGGGATTGTGGGATTGTGGGACTGTGTGATTGTGTGATTGTGTGATTGTGTGATTTTGTGATTTGGCGATTGTGTTCTTGTGTGATTGTGTCGTAGTGTGATTCTGCGAATCCGCGATTCTGCGATTTTGCGATTCTGCGATTCTGCGTTTCTGCGATTGTGGGATTGTGCGATTGTGTGATTGTGTGATTGTGTGATTGTGTGATTGTGTGATTGTGTGATTGTGTGATTGTGTGATTGTGTGATTGTGTGATTGTGTGATTGTGTGATTGTGTGATTTTGTGATTGTGCGATTGTGTGCTTGTGTGATTGTGTCGTAGTGTGATTCTGCGATTCTGCGATTCTGCGATTATGCGTTTCTGCGAATCTTGGATTGTGTGATTGTGTGATTTTGTGATTCTGTGATTCTGTGATTCTGTGATTCTGTGATTCTGCGATTCTGCGATTCTGCGATTCTGCTATTATGCGATTCAGCGATTCTTGGATTGTGTGATTGTGTGATTGTGTGATTCTGTGATTCTGTGATTGTGTGATTCTGTGATTCTGCGATTCAGCGATTGTGTGATTGTGTGATTGTGTGATTGTGTGATTGTGTGATTGTGTGATGGTGTGATTGTGTTATTGTGTGATTGTGTGATTGTGTGATTGTGTGATTGCGTGATTGTGTGATTGTGTGATTGTGTGATTGTGTGATTGTGTGATTGTGTGATTGTGTGATTGTGTGATTGTGTGATTGTGTGATTGTGTGATTGTGTGATTGTGTGATTGTGTGATTGTGTGATTGTGTGATTGTGTGATTGTGTGATTGTGTGATTGTGTGATTGTGTGATTGTGTGATTGTGTGATTGTGTGATTGTGTGATTGTGTGATTGTGTGATTGTGTGATTGTGTGATTGTGTGATTGTGTGATTGTGTGATTGTGTGATTCTGCGATTCAGAGATTCTGCGATTCTGCGATTCAGCGATTCTGCGATTCGGCGATTCTGCGATTCCGCGATTCTGCGATTTTGCGATTCTGCGATTCTGCGTTTCTGCGATTGTGGGATTGTGTGATTGTGTGATTGTGTGATTGTGTGATTGTGTGATTGTGTGATTGTGTGGTTGTGTGATTGTGTGATTTTGTGATTTTGTGATTGTGCGATTGTGTGATTGTGTCGTAGTGTGATTTTGCGATTCTGCGATTCTGCGATTCTGCGATTCCGCGATACTGCGATTTTGCGATTCTGCGATGCTGCGTTTCTGCGATTGTGGGATTGTGTGATTGTGTGATTGTGTGATTGTGTGATTGTGTGATTGCGTGATTGTGTGATTGTGTGGTTGTGTGATTCTGTGATTTTGTGGTTGTGTGATAGTGTGATTGTGTGTTTGTATGATTGTGTGATTGTGTGATTGTGTGTTTGTGTGATTGTGTGATTGTGTGATTCTGTGATTCTGTAATTGTGTGATTCTGTGATTCAGCGATTCTTGGATTGTGTGATTGTGTGATTGTGTGATTCTGTGATTGTGTGATTCTGTGATTGTGCGATTCTGCGATTGTGTGATTGTGTGATTGTGTGATTGTGTGATTGTGTGATTGTGTGATTGTGTGATTGTGTGATTGTGTGATGGTGTGATTGTGTTATTGTGTGATTGTGTGATTCTGTGATTCTGTGATTGTGTGATTCTGTGATTCTGCGATTCAGCGATTGTGTGGTTGTGTGATTGTGTGATTTTGTGATTGTGCGATTGTGTGCTTGTGTGATTGTGTCGTAGTGTGATTCTGCGATTCTGCGATTCTGCGATTATGCGTTTCTGCGAATCTTGGATTGTGTGATTGTGTGATTTTGTGATTCTGTGATTCTGTGATTCTGTGATTCTGTGATTCTGCGATTCTGCGATTCTGCGATTCTGCGATTCTGCGATTATGCGATTCAGCGATTCTTGGATTGTGTGATTGTGTGATTGTGTGATTCTGTGATTCTGTGATTGTGTGATTCTGTGATTCTGCGATTCAGCGATTGTGTGATTGTGTGATTGTGTGATTGTGTGATTGTGTGATTGTGTGATTGTGTGATTGTGTGATTGTGTGATGGTGTGATTGTGTTATTGTGTGTTTGTGTGATTGTGTGATTGTGTGATTGTGTGATTGTGTGATTGTGTGATTGTGTGATTGTGTGATTGTGTGATTGTGTGATTGTGTGATTGTGTGATTGTGTGATTGTGTGATTGTGTGATTGTGTGATTGTGTGATTGTGTGATTGTGTGATTGTGTGATTGTGTGATTGTGTGATTGTGTGATTGTGTGATTGTGTGATTGTGTGATTGTGTGATTGTGTGATTCTGTGATTCTGTGATTCTGTGATTCTGTGATTGTGTGATTCTGTGATTCTGCGATTCAGCGATTGTGTGGTTGTGTGATTGTGTGATTTTGTGATTGTGCGATTGTGTGCTTGTGTGATTGTGTCGTAGTGTGATTCTGCGATTCTGCGATTCTGCGATTATGCGTTTCTGCGAATCTTGGATTGTGTGATTGTGTGATTTTGTGATTCTGTGATTCTGTGATTCTGTGATTCTGTGATTCTGCGATTCTGCGATTCTGCGATTCTGCGATTCTGCGATTATGCGATTCAGCGATTCTTGGATTGTGTGATTGTGTGATTCTGTGATTCTGTGATTGTGTGATTCTGTGATTCTGCGATTCAGCGATTGTGTGATTGTGTGATTGTGTGATTGTGTGATTGTGTGATTGTGTGATTGTGTGATGGTGTGATTGTGTTATTGTGTGTTTGTGTGATTGTGTGATTGTGTGATTGTGTGATTGTGTGATTGTGTGATTGTGTGATTGTGTGATTGTGTGATTGTGTGATTGTGTGATTGTGTGATTGTGTGATTGTGTGATTGTGTGATTGTGTGATTGTGTGATTGTGTGATTGTGTGATTGTGTGATTGTGTGATTGTGTGATTGTGTGATTGTGTGATTGTGTGATTGTGTGATTGTGTGATTGTGTGATTGTGTGATTGTGTGATTGTGTGATTGTGTGATTGTGTGGTTGTGTGATTGTGTGATTTTGTGATTTTGTGATTGTGCGATTGTGTGATTGTGTCGTAGTGTGATTTTGCGATTCTGCGATTCTGCGATTCTGCGATTCCGCGATACTGCGATTTTGCGATTCTGCGATGCTGCGTTTCTGCGATTGTGGGATTGTGTGATTGTGTGATTGTGTGATTGCGTGATTGTGTGATTGTGTGGTTGTGTGATTCTGTGATTTTGTGGTTGTGTGATAGTGTGATTGTGTGTTTGTATGATTGTGTGATTGTGTGATTGTGTGTTTGTGTGATTGTGTGATTGTGTGATTCTGTGATTCTGTAATTGTGTGATTCTGTGATTCAGCGATTCTTGGATTGTGTGATTGTGTGATTGTGTGATTCTGTGATTGTGTGATTCTGTGATTGTGCGATTCTGCGATTGTGTGATTGTGTGATTGTGTGATTGTGTGATTGTGTGATTGTGTGATTGTGTGATGGTGTGATTGTGTTATTGTGTGATTGTGTGATTCTGTGATTCTGTGATTGTGTGATTCTGTGATTCTGCGATTCAGCGATTGTGTGGTTGTGTGATTGTGTGATTTTGTGATTGTGCGATTGTGTGCTTGTGTGATTGTGTCGTAGTGTGATTCTGCGATTCTGCGATTCTGCGATTATGCGTTTCTGCGAATCTTGGATTGTGTGATTGTGTGATTTTGTGATTCTGTGATTCTGTGATTCTGTGATTCTGTGATTCTGCGATTCTGCGATTCTGCGATTCTGCGATTCTGCGATTATGCGATTCAGCGATTCTTGGATTGTGTGATTGTGTGATTGTGTGATTCTGTGATTCTGTGATTGTGTGATTCTGTGATTCTGCGATTCAGCGATTGTGTGATTGTGTGATTGTGTGATTGTGTGATTGTGTGATTGTGTGATTGTGTGATTGTGTGATTGTGTGATGGTGTGATTGTGTTATTGTGTGTTTGTGTGATTGTGTGATTGTGTGATTGTGTGATTGTGTGATTGTGTGATTGTGTGATTGTGTGATTGTGTGATTGTGTGATTGTGTGATTGTGTGATTGTGTGATTGTGTGATTGTGTGATTGTGTGATTGTGTGATTGTGTGATTGTGTGATTGTGTGATTGTGTGATTGTGTGATTGTGTGATTGTGTGATTGTGTGATTGTGTGATTGTGTGATTGTGTGATTGTGTGATTGTGTGATTGTGTGATTGTGTGATTCTGTGATTCTGTGATTCTGTGATTCTGTGATTGTGTGATTCTGTGATTCTGCGATTCAGCGATTGTGTGGTTGTGTGATTGTGTGATTTTGTGATTGTGCGATTGTGTGCTTGTGTGATTGTGTCGTAGTGTGATTCTGCGATTCTGCGATTCTGCGATTATGCGTTTCTGCGAATCTTGGATTGTGTGATTGTGTGATTTTGTGATTCTGTGATTCTGTGATTCTGTGATTCTGTGATTCTGCGATTCTGCGATTCTGCGATTCTGCGATTCTGCGATTATGCGATTCAGCGATTCTTGGATTGTGTGATTGTGTGATTCTGTGATTCTGTGATTGTGTGATTCTGTGATTCTGCGATTCAGCGATTGTGTGATTGTGTGATTGTGTGATTGTGTGATTGTGTGATTGTGTGATTGTGTGATGGTGTGATTGTGTTATTGTGTGTTTGTGTGATTGTGTGATTGTGTGATTGTGTGATTGTGTGATTGTGTGATTGTGTGATTGTGTGATTGTGTGATTGTGTGATTGTGTGATTGTGTGATTGTGTGATTGTGTGATTGTGTGATTGTGTGATTGTGTGATTGTGTGATTGTGTGATTGTGTGATTGTGTGATTGTGTGATTGTGTGATTGTGTGGTTGTGTGATTGTGTGATTTTGTGATTTTGTGATTGTGCGATTGTGTGATTGTGTCGCAGTGTGATTTTGCGATTCTGCGATTCTGCGATTCTGCGATTCCGCGATACTGCGATTTTGCGATTCTGCGATGCTGCGTTTCTGCGATTGTGGGATTGTGTGATTGTGTGATTGTGTGATTGTGTGATTGTGTGATTGCGTGATTGTGTGATTGTGTGGTTGTGTGATTCTGTGATTTTGTGGTTGTGTGATAGTGTGATTGTGTGTTTGTATGATTGTGTGATTGTGTGATTGTGTGTTTGTGTGATTGTGTGATTGTGTGATTCTGTGATTCTGTAATTGTGTGATTCTGTGATTCAGCGATTCTTGGATTGTGTGATTGTGTGATTGTGTGATTCTGTGATTGTGTGATTCTGTGATTGTGCGATTCTGCGATTGTGTGATTGTGTGATTGTGTGATTGTGTGATTGTGTGATTGTGTGATTGTGTGATGGTGTGATTGTGTTATTGTGTGATTGTGTGATTCTGTGATTCTGTGATTGTGTGATTCTGTGATTCTGCGATTCAGCGATTGTGTGGTTGTGTGATTGTGTGATTTTGTGATTGTGCGATTGTGTGCTTGTGTGATTGTGTCGTAGTGTGATTCTGCGATTCTGCGATTCTGCGATTATGCGTTTCTGCGAATCTTGGATTGTGTGATTGTGTGATTTTGTGATTCTGTGATTCTGTGATTCTGTGATTCTGTGATTCTGCGATTCTGCGATTCTGCGATTCTGCGATTCTGCGATTATGCGATTCAGCGATTCTTGGATTGTGTGATTGTGTGATTGTGTGATTCTGTGATTCTGTGATTCTGTGATTGTGTGATTCTGTGATTCTGCGATTCAGCGATTGTGTGATTGTGTGATTGTGTGATTGTGTGATTGTGTGATTGTGTGATTGTGTGATTGTGTGATTGTGTGATTGTGTGATGGTGTGATTGTGTTATTGTGTGTTTGTGTGATTGTGTGATTGTGTGATTGTGTGATTGTGTGATTGTGTGATTGTGTGATTGTGTGATTGTGTGATTGTGTGATGGTGTGATTGTGTTATTGTGTGATTGTGTGATTGTGTGATTGCGTGATTGCGTGATTGTGTGATTGTGTGATTGTGTGATTGTGTGATTGTGTGATTGTGTGATTGTGTGATTGTGTGATTGTGTGATTGTGTGATTGTGTGATTGTGTGATTGTGTGATTGTGTGATTGTGTGATTGTGTGATTGTGTGATTGTGTGATTGTGTGATTGTGTGATTCTGCGATTCAGAGATTCTGCGATTCTGCGATTCAGCGATTCTGCGATTCGGCGATTCTGCGATTCCGCGATTCTGCGATTTTGCGATTCTGCGATTCTGCGTTTCTGCGATTGTGGGATTGTGGGATTGTGTGATTGTGTGATTGTGTGATTGTGTGATTGTGTGATTGTGTGGTTGTGTGATTGTGTGATTTTGTGATTTTGTGATTGTGCGATTGTGTGATTGTGTCGTAGTGTGATTTTGCGATTCTGCGATTCTGCGATTCTGCGATTCCGCGATACTGCGATTTTGCGATTCTGCGATGCTGCGTTTCTGCGATTGTGGGATTGTGTGATTGTGTGATTGTGTGATTGTGTGATTGTGTGATTGTGTGATTGCGTGATTGTGTGATTGTGTGGTTGTGTGATTCTGTGATTTTGTGGTTGTGTGATAGTGTGATTGTGTGTTTGTATGATTGTGTGATTGTGTGATTATGTGTTTGTGTGATTGTGTGATTGTGTGATTCTGTGATTCTGTAATTGTGTGATTCTGTGATTCAGCGATTCTTGGATTGTGTGATTGTGTGATTGTGTGATTGTGTGATTCTGTGATTGTGTGATTCTGTGATTCTGCGATTCTGCGATTGTGTGATTGTGTGATTGTGTGATTGTGTGATTGTGTGATTGTGTGATTGTGTGATTGTGTGATTGTGTGATTGTGTGATGGTGTGATTGTGTTATTGTGTGATTGTGTGATTCTGTGACTCTGTGATTGTGTGATTCTGTGATTCTGCGATTCAGCGATTGTGTGGTTGTGTGATTGTGTGATTTTGTGATTGTGCGATTGTGTGCTTGTGTGATTGTGTCGTAGTGTGATTCTGCGATTCTGCGATTCTGCGATTATGCGTTTCTGCGAATCTTGGATTGTGTGATTGTGTGATTTTGTGATTCTGTGATTCTGTGATTCTGTGATTCTGTGATTCTGCGATTCTGCGATTCTGCGATTCTGCGATTCTGCGATTATGCGATTCAGCGATTCTTGGATTGTGTGATTGTGTGATTCTGTGATTCTGTGATTGTGTGATTCTGTGATTCTGCGATTCAGCGATTGTGTGATTGTGTGATTGTGTGATTGTGTGATTGTGTGATTGTGTGATTGTGTGATTGTGTGATTGTGTGATTGTGTGATGGTGTGATTGTGTTATTGTGTGTTTGTGTGATTGTGTGATTGTGTGATTGTGTGATTGTGTGATTGTGTGATTGTGTGATTGTGTGATTGTGTGATTGTGTGATTGTGTGATTGTGTGATTGTGTGATTGTGTGATTGTGTGATTGTGTGATTGTGTGATTGTGTGATTGTGTGATTGTGTGATTGTGTGATTGTGTGATTGTGTGATTGTGTGATTGTGTGATTGTGTGATTCTGTGATTCTGTGATTGTGTGATTGTGTGATTGTGTGATTGTGTGATTGTGTGATTCTGTGATTCTGTGATTGTGTGATTCTGTGATTCTGCGATTCAGCGATTGTGTGATTGTGTGATTGTGTGATTGTGTGATTGTGTGATTGTGTGATGGTGTGATTGTGTTATTGTGTGATTGTGTGATTGTGTGATTGTGTGATTGCGTGATTGCGTGATTGTGTGATTGTGTGATTGTGTGATTGTGTGATTGTGTGATTGTGTGATTGTGTGATTGTGTGATTGTGTGATTGTGTGATTGTGTGATTGTGTGATTGTGTGATTGTGTGATTGTGTGATGGTGTGATTGTGTTATTGTGTGATTGTGTGATTCTGTGATTCTGTGATTGTGTGATTCTGTGATTCTGCGATTCAGCGATTGTGTGGTTGTGTGATTGTGTGATTTTGTGATTGTGCGATTTTGTGCTTGTGTGATTGTGTCGTAGTGTGATTCTGCGATTCTGCGATTCTGCGATTATGCGTTTCTGCGAATCTTGGATTGTGTGATTGTGTGATTTTGTGATTCTGTGATTCTGTGATTCTGTGATTCTGTGATTCTGCGATTCTGCGATTCTGCGATTCTGCGATTCTGCGATTATGCGATTCAGCGATTCTTGGATTGTGTGATTGTGTGATTGTGTGATTCTGTGATTCTGTGATTGTGTGATTCTGTGATTCTGCGATTCAGCGATTGTGTGATTGTGTGATTGTGTGATTGTGTGATTGTGTGATTGTGTGATTGTGTGATTGTGTGATTTTGTGATGGTGTGATTGTGTTATTGTGTGTTTGTGTGATTGTGTGATTGTGTGATTGTGTGATTGTGTGATTGTGTGATTGTGTGATTGTGTGATTGTGTGATTGTGTGATTGTGTGATTGTGTGATTGTGTGATTGTGTGATTGTGTGATTGTGTGATTGTGTGATTGTGTGATTGTGTGATTGTGTGATTGTGTGATTGTGTGATTGTGTGATTGTGTGATTGTGTGATTGTGTGATTGTGTGATTGTGTGATTGTGTGATTCTGTGATTCTGTGATTCTGTGATTCTGTGATTGTGTGATTCTGTGATTCTGCGATTCAGCGATTGTGTGGTTGTGTGATTGTGTGATTTTGTGATTGTGCGATTGTGTGCTTGTGTGATTGTGTCGTAGTGTGATTCTGCGATTCTGCGATTCTGCGATTATGCGTTTCTGCGAATCTTGGATTGTGTGATTGTGTGATTTTGTGATTCTGTGATTCTGTGATTCTGTGATTCTGTGATTCTGCGATTCTGCGATTCTGCGATTCTGCGATTCTGCGATTATGCGATTCAGCGATTCTTGGATTGTGTGATTGTGTGATTCTGTGATTCTGTGATTGTGTGATTCTGTGATTCTGCGATTCAGCGATTGTGTGATTGTGTGATTGTGTGATTGTGTGATTGTGTGATTGTGTGATTGTGTGATGGTGTGATTGTGTTATTGTGTGTTTGTGTGATTGTGTGATTGTGTGATTGTGTGATTGTGTGATTGTGTGATTGTGTGATTGTGTGATTGTGTGATTGTGTGATTGTGTGATTGTGTGATTGTGTGATTGTGTGATTGTGTGATTGTGTGATTGTGTGATTGTGTGATTGTGTGATTGTGTGATTGTGTGATTGTGTGATTGTGTGATTGTGTGATTGTGTGATTGTGTGATTGTGTGATTGTGTGATTGTGTGGTTGTGTGATTGTGTGATTTTGTGATTTTGTGATTGTGCGATTGTGTGATTGTGTCGTAATGTGATTTTGCGATTCTGCGATTCTGCGATTCTGCGATTCCGCGATACTGCGATTTTGCGATTCTGCGATGCTGCGTTTCTGCGATTGTGGGATTGTGTGATTGTGTGATTGTGTGATTGTGTGATTGTGTGATTGCGTGATTGTGTGATTGTGTGGTTGTGTGATTCTGTGATTTTGTGGTTGTGTGATAGTGTGATTGTGTGTTTGTATGATTGTGTGATTGTGTGATTGTGTGTTTGTGTGATTGTGTGATTGTGTGATTCTGTGATTCTGTAATTGTGTGATTCTGTGATTCAGCGATTCTTGGATTGTGTGATTGTGTGATTGTGTGATTCTGTGATTGTGTGATTCTGTGATTGTGCGATTCTGCGATTGTGTGATTGTGTGATTGTGTGATTGTGTGATTGTGTGATTGTGTGATGGTGTGATTGTGTTATTGTGTGATTGTGTGATTCTGTGATTCTGTGATTGTGTGATTCTGTGATTCTGCGATTCAGCGATTGTGTGGTTGTGTGATTGTGTGATTTTGTGATTGTGCGATTGTGTGCTTGTGTGATTGTGTCGTAGTGTGATTCTGCGATTCTGCGATTCTGCGATTATGCGTTTCTGCGAATCTTGGATTGTGTGATTGTGTGATTTTGTGATTCTGTGATTCTGTGATTCTGTGATTCTGTGATTCTGCGATTCTGCGATTCTGCGATTCTGCGATTCTGCGATTATGCGATTCAGCGATTCTTGGATTGTGTGATTGTGTGATTGTGTGATTCTGTGATTCTGTGATTCTGTGATTGTGTGATTCTGTGATTCTGCGATTCAGCGATTGTGTGATTGTGTGATTGTGTGATTGTGTGATTGTGTGATTGTGTGATTGTGTGATTGTGTGATTGTGTGATGGTGTGATTGTGTTATTGTGTGTTTGTGTGATTGTGTGATTGTGTGATTGTGTGATTGTGTGATTGTGTGATTGTGTGATTGTGTGATTGTGTGATTGTGTGATTGTGTGATGGTGTGATTGTGTTATTGTGTGATTGTGTGATTGTGTGATTGTGTGATTGCGTGATTGTGTGATTGTGTGATTGTGTGATTGTGTGATTGTGTGATTGTGTGATTGTGTGATTGTGTGATTGTGTGATTGTGTGATTGTGTGATTGTGTGATTGTGTGATTGTGTGATTGTGTGATTGTGTGATTGTGTTATTGTGTGATTGTGTGATTGTGTGATTGTGTGATTGTGTGATTGTGTGATTCTGCGATTCAGAGATTCTGCGATTCTGCGATTCAGCGATTCTGCGATTCGGCGATTCTGCGATTCCGCGATTCTGCGATTTTGCGATTCTGCGATTCTGCGTTTCTGCGATTGTGGGATTGTGGGATTGTGTGATTGTGTGATTGTGTGATTGTGTGATTGTGTGATTGTGTGGTTGTGTGATTGTGTGATTTTGTGATTTTGTGATTGTGCGATTGTGTGATTGTGTCGTAGTGTGATTTTGCGATTCTGCGATTCTGCGATTCTGCGATTCCGCGATACTGCGATTTTGCGATTCTGCGATGCTGCGTTTCTGCGATTGTGGGATTGTGTGATTGTGTGATTGTGTGATTGTGTGATTGTGTGATTGTGTGATTGCGTGATTGTGTGATTGTGTGGTTGTGTGATTCTGTGATTTTGTGGTTGTGTGATAGTGTGATTGTGTGTTTGTATGATTGTGTGATTGTGTGATTATGTGTTTGTGTGATTGTGTGATTGTGTGATTCTGTGATTCTGTAATTGTGTGATTCTGTGATTCAGCGATTCTTGGATTGTGTGATTGTGTGATTGTGTGATTGTGTGATTCTGTGATTGTGTGATTCTGTGATTCTGCGATTCTGCGATTGTGTGATTGTGTGATTGTGTGATTGTGTGATTGTGTGATTGTGTGATTGTGTGATTGTGTGATTGTGTGATTGTGTGATGGTGTGATTGTGTTATTGTGTGATTGTGTGATTCTGTGACTCTGTGATTGTGTGATTCTGTGATTCTGCGATTCAGCGATTGTGTGGTTGTGTGATTGTGTGATTTTGTGATTGTGCGATTGTGTGCTTGTGTGATTGTGTCGTAGTGTGATTCTGCGATTCTGCGATTCTGCGATTATGCGTTTCTGCGAATCTTGGATTGTGTGATTGTGTGATTTTGTGATTCTGTGATTCTGTGATTCTGTGATTCTGTGATTCTGCGATTCTGCGATTCTGCGATTCTGCGATTCTGCGATTATGCGATTCAGCGATTCTTGGATTGTGTGATTGTGTGATTCTGTGATTCTGTGATTGTGTGATTCTGTGATTCTGCGATTCAGCGATTGTGTGATTGTGTGATTGTGTGATTGTGTGATTGTGTGATTGTGTGATTGTGTGATTGTGTGATTGTGTGATTGTGTGATGGTGTGATTGTGTTATTGTGTGTTTGTGTGATTGTGTGATTGTGTGATTGTGTGATTGTGTGATTGTGTGATTGTGTGATTGTGTGATTGTGTGATTGTGTGATTGTGTGATTGTGTGATTGTGTGATTGTGTGATTGTGTGATTGTGTGATTGTGTGATTGTGTGATTGTGTGATTGTGTGATTGTGTGATTGTGTGATTGTGTGATTGTGTGATTGTGTGATTGTGTGATTGTGTGATTCTGTGATTCTGTGATTGTGTGATTCTGTGATTCTGCGATTCAGCGATTGTGTGATTGTGTGATTGTGTGATTGTGTGATTGTGTGATTGTGTGATTGTGTGATGGTGTGATTGTGTTATTGTGTGTTTGTGTGATTGTGTGATTGTGTGATTGTGTGATTGTGTGATTGTGTGATTGTGTGATTGTGTGATTGTGTGATTGTGTGATTGTGTGATTGTGTGATTGTGTGATTGTGTGATTGTGTGATTGTGTGATTGTGTGATTGTGTGATTGTGTGATTGTGTGATTGTGTGATTGTGTGATTGTGTGATTGTGTGATTGTGTGATTGTGTGATTGTGTGATTGTGTGATTGTGTGGTTGTGTGATTGTGTGATTTTGTGATTTTGTGATTTTGTGATTGTGCGATTGTGTGATTGTGTCGTAGTGTGATTTTGCGATTCTGCGATTCTGCGATTCTGCGATTCCGCGATACTGCGATTTTGCGATTCTGCGATGCTGCGTTTCTGCGATTGTGGGATTGTGTGATTGTGTGATTGTGTGATTGTGTGATTGTGTGATTGCGTGATTGTGTGATTGTGTGGTTGTGTGATTCTGTGATTTTGTGGTTGTGTGATAGTGTGATTGTGTGTTTGTATGATTGTGTGATTGTGTGATTGTGTGTTTGTGTGATTGTGTGATTGTGTGATTCTGTGATTCTGTAATTGTGTGATTCTGTGATTCAGCGATTCTTGGATTGTGTGATTGTGTGATTGTGTGATTCTGTGATTGTGTGATTCTGTGATTGTGCGATTCTGCGATTGTGTGATTGTGTGATTGTGTGATTGTGTGATTGTGTGATTGTGTGATTGTGTGATGGTGTGATTGTGTTATTGTGTGATTGTGTGATTCTGTGATTCTGTGATTGTGTGATTCTGTGATTCTGCGATTCAGCGATTGTGTGGTTGTGTGATTGTGTGATTTTGTGATTGTGCGATTGTGTGCTTGTGTGATTGTGTCGTAGTGTGATTCTGCGATTCTGCGATTCTGCGATTATGCGTTTCTGCGAATCTTGGATTGTGTGATTGTGTGATTTTGTGATTCTGTGATTCTGTGATTCTGTGATTCTGTGATTCTGCGATTCTGCGATTCTGCGATTCTGCGATTCTGCGATTATGCGATTCAGCGATTCTTGGATTGTGTGATTGTGTGATTGTGTGATTCTGTGATTCTGTGATTCTGTGATTGTGTGATTCTGTGATTCTGCGATTCAGCGATTGTGTGATTGTGTGATTGTGTGATTGTGTGATTGTGTGATTGTGTGATTGTGTGATTGTGTGATTGTGTGATGGTGTGATTGTGTTATTGTGTGTTTGTGTGATTGTGTGATTGTGTGATTGTGTGATTGTGTGATTGTGTGATTGTGTGATTGTGTGATTGTGTGATTGTGTGATTGTGTGATGGTGTGATTGTGTTATTGTGTGATTGTGTGATTGTGTGATTGTGTGATTGCGTGATTGTGTGATTGTGTGATTGTGTGATTGTGTGATTGTGTGATTGTGTGATTGTGTGATTGTGTGATTGTGTGATTGTGTGATTGTGTGATTGTGTGATTGTGTGATTGTGTGATTGTGTGATTGTGTGATTGTGTGATTGTGTTATTGTGTGATTGTGTGATTGTGTGATTGTGTGATTGTGTGATTGTGTGATTCTGCGATTCAGAGATTCTGCGATTCTGCGATTCAGCGATTCTGCGATTCGGCGATTCTGCGATTCCGCGATTCTGCGATTTTGCGATTCTGCGATTCTGCGTTTCTGCGATTGTGGGATTGTGGGATTGTGTGATTGTGTGATTGTGTGATTGTGTGATTGTGTGATTGTGTGGTTGTGTGATTGTGTGATTTTGTGATTTTGTGATTGTGCGATTGTGTGATTGTGTCGTAGTGTGATTTTGCGATTCTGCGATTCTGCGATTCTGCGATTCCGCGATACTGCGATTTTGCGATTCTGCGATGCTGCGTTTCTGCGATTGTGGGATTGTGTGATTGTGTGATTGTGTGATTGTGTGATTGTGTGATTGTGTGATTGCGTGATTGTGTGATTGTGTGGTTGTGTGATTCTGTGATTTTGTGGTTGTGTGATAGTGTGATTGTGTGTTTGTATGATTGTGTGATTGTGTGATTATGTGTTTGTGTGATTGTGTGATTGTGTGATTCTGTGATTCTGTAATTGTGTGATTCTGTGATTCAGCGATTCTTGGATTGTGTGATTGTGTGATTGTGTGATTGTGTGATTCTGTGATTGTGTGATTCTGTGATTCTGCGATTCTGCGATTGTGTGATTGTGTGATTGTGTGATTGTGTGATTGTGTGATTGTGTGATTGTGTGATTGTGTGATTGTGTGATTGTGTGATGGTGTGATTGTGTTATTGTGTGATTGTGTGATTCTGTGACTCTGTGATTGTGTGATTCTGTGATTCTGCGATTCAGCGATTGTGTGGTTGTGTGATTGTGTGATTTTGTGATTGTGCGATTGTGTGCTTGTGTGATTGTGTCGTAGTGTGATTCTGCGATTCTGCGATTCTGCGATTATGCGTTTCTGCGAATCTTGGATTGTGTGATTGTGTGATTTTGTGATTCTGTGATTCTGTGATTCTGTGATTCTGTGATTCTGCGATTCTGCGATTCTGCGATTCTGCGATTCTGCGATTATGCGATTCAGCGATTCTTGGATTGTGTGATTGTGTGATTCTGTGATTCTGTGATTGTGTGATTCTGTGATTCTGCGATTCAGCGATTGTGTGATTGTGTGATTGTGTGATTGTGTGATTGTGTGATTGTGTGATTGTGTGATTGTGTGATTGTGTGATTGTGTGATGGTGTGATTGTGTTATTGTGTGTTTGTGTGATTGTGTGATTGTGTGATTGTGTGATTGTGTGATTGTGTGATTGTGTGATTGTGTGATTGTGTGATTGTGTGATTGTGTGATTGTGTGATTGTGTGATTGTGTGATTGTGTGATTGTGTGATTGTGTGATTGTGTGATTGTGTGATTGTGTGATTGTGTGATTGTGTGATTGTGTGATTGTGTGATTGTGTGATTGTGTGATTCTGTGATTCTGTGATTCTGTGATTGTGTGATTGTGTGATTGTGTGATTGTGTGATTCTGTGATTCTGTGATTGTGTGATTCTGTGATTCTGCGATTCAGCGATTGTGTGATTGTGTGATTGTGTGATTGTGTGATTGTGTGATTGTGTGATGGTGTGATTGTGTTATTGTGTGATTGTGTGATTGTGTGATTGTGTGATTGCGTGATTGCGTGATTGTGTGATTGTGTGATTGTGTGATTGTGTGATTGTGTGATTGTGTGATTGTGTGATTGTGTGATTGTGTGATTGTGTGATTGTGTGATTGTGTGATTGTGTGATTGTGTGATTGTGTGATTGTGTGATTGTGTGATTGTGTGATTGTGTGATTGTGTGATTGTGTGATTGTGTGATTGTGTGATTGTGTGATTGTGTGATTGTGTGATTGTGTGATTGTGTGATGGTGTGATTGTGTTATTGTGTGATTGTGTGATTCTGTGATTCTGTGATTGTGTGATTCTGTGATTCTGCGATTCAGCGATTTTGTGGTTGTGTGATTGTGTGATTTTGTGATTGTGCGATTGTGTGCTTGTGTGATTGTGTCGTAGTGTGATTCTGCGATTCTGCGATTCTGCGATTATGCGTTTCTGCGAATCTTGGATTGTGTGATTGTGTGATTTTGTGATTCTGTGATTCTGTGATTCTGTGATTCTGTGATTCTGCGATTCTGCGATTCTGCGATTCTGCGATTCTGCGATTATGCGATTCAGCGATTCTTGGATTGTGTGATTGTGTGATTCTGTGATTCTGTGATTGTGTGATTCTGTGATTCTGCGATTCAGCGATTGTGTGATTGTGTGATTGTGTGATTGTGTGATTGTGTGATTGTGTGATTGTGTGATTGTGTGATTGTGTGATGGTGTGATTGTGTTATTGTGTGTTTGTGTGATTGTGTGATTGTGTGATTGTGTGATTGTGTGATTGTGTGATTGTGTGATTGTGTGATTGTGTGATTGTGTGATTGTGTGATTGTGTGATTGTGTGATTGTGTGATTGTGTGATTGTGTGATTGTGTGATTGTGTGATTGTGTGATTGTGTGATTGTGTGATTGTGTGATTGTGTGATTGTGCGATTGTGTGATTGTGTGATTCTGTGATTCTGTGATTGTGTGATTGTGTGATTGTGTGATTGTGTGATTGTGTGATTCTGTGATTCTGTGATTGTGTGATTCTGTGATTCTGCGATTCAGCGATTGTGTGATTGTGTGATTGTGTGATTGTGTGATTGTGTGATTGTGTGATTGTGTGATGGTGTGATTGTGTTATTGTGTGATTGTGTGATTGTGTGATTGTGTGATTGCGTGATTGCGTGATTGCGTGATTGTGTGATTGTGTGATTGTGTGATTGTGTGATTGTGTGATTGTGTGATTGTGTGATTGTGTGATTGTGTGATTGTGTGATTGTGTGATTGTGTGATTGTGTGATTGTGTGATTGTGTGATTGTGTGATTGTGGGATTGTGGGATTGTGTGATTGTGTGATTGTGTGATTGTGTGATTGTGTGATTGTGTGGTTGTGTGATTGTGTGATTTTGTGATTTTGTGATTGTGCGATTGTGTGATTGTGTCGTAGTGTGATTTTGCGATTCTGCGATTCTGCGATTCTGCGATTCCGCGATACTGCGATTTTGCGATTCTGCGATGCTGCGTTTCTGCGATTGTGGGATTGTGTGATTGTGTGATTGTGTGATTGTGTGATTGTGTGATTGTGTGATTGCGTGATTGTGTGATTGTGTGGTTGTGTGATTCTGTGATTTTGTGGTTGTGTGATAGTGTGATTGTGTGTTTGTATGATTGTGTGATTGTGTGATTATGTGTTTGTGTGATTGTGTGATTGTGTGATTCTGTGATTCTGTAATTGTGTGATTCTGTGATTCAGCGATTCTTGGATTGTGTGATTGTGTGATTGTGTGATTGTGTGATTCTGTGATTGTGTGATTCTGTGATTCTGCGATTCTGCGATTGTGTGATTGTGTGATTGTGTGATTGTGTGATTGTGTGATTGTGTGATTGTGTGATTGTGTGATGGTGTGATTCTGTGATTCTGTGATTGTGTGATTCTGTGATTCTGCGATTCAGCGATTGTGTGATTGTGTGATTGTGTGATTGTGTGATTGTGTGATTGTGTGATTGTGTGATTGTGTGATTGTGTGATGGTGTGATTGTGTTATTGTGTGTTTGTGTGATTGTGTGATTGTGTGATTGTGTGATTGTGTGATTGTGTGATTGTGTGATTGTGTGATTGTGTGATTGTGTGATTGTGTGATTGTGTGATTGTGTGATTGTGTGATTGTGTGATTGTGTGATTGTGTGATTGTGTGATTGTGTGATTGTGCGATTGTGTGATTGTGTGATTCTGTGATTCTGTGATTGTGTGATTGTGTGATTGTGTGATTGTGTGATTGTGTGATTGTGTGATTCTGTGATTCTGTGATTGTGTGATTCTGTGATTCTGCGATTCAGCGATTGTGTGATTGTGTGATTGTGTGATTGTGTGATTGTGTGATTGTGTGATGGTGTGATTGTGTTATTGTGTGATTGTGTGATTGTGTGATGGTGTGATTGTGTTATTGTGTGTTTGTGTGATTGTGTGATTGTGTGATTGTGTGATTGTGTGATTGTGTGATTGTGTGATTGTGTGATTGTGTGATTGTGTGATGGTGTGATTGTGTTATTGTGTGATTGTGTGATTGTGTGATTGTGTGATTGCGTGATTGTGTGATTGTGTGATTGTGTGATTGTGTGATTGTGTGATTGTGTGATTGTGTGATTGTGTGATTGTGTGATTGTGTGATTGTGTGATTGTGTGATTGTGTGATTGTGTGATTGTGTGATTGTGTGATTGTGTGATTGTGTGATTGTGTGATTGTGTGATTGTGTGATTGTGTGATTGTGTGATTGTGTGATTGTGTGATTCTGCGATTCAGAGATTCTGCGATTCTGCGATTCAGCGATTCTGCGATTCGGCGATTCTGCGATTCCGCGATTCTGCGATTTTGCGATTCTGCGATTCTGCGTTTCTGCGATTGTGGGATTGTGGGATTGTGTGATTGTGTGATTGTGTGATTGTGTGATTGTGTGATTGTGTGGTTGTGTGATTGTGTGATTTTGTGATTTTGTGATTGTGCGATTGTGTGATTGTGTCGTAGTGTGATTTTGCGATTCTGCGATTCTGCGATTCTGCGATTCCGCGATACTGCGATTTTGCGATTCTGCGATGCTGCGTTTCTGCGATTGTGGGATTGTGTGATTGTGTGATTGTGTGATTGTGTGATTGTGTGATTGTGTGATTGCGTGATTGTGTGATTGTGTGGTTGTGTGATTCTGTGATTTTGTGGTTGTGTGATAGTGTGATTGTGTGTTTGTATGATTGTGTGATTGTGTGATTATGTGTTTGTGTGATTGTGTGATTGTGTGATTGTGTGATTCTGTGATTCTGTAATTGTGTGATTCTGTGATTCAGCGATTCTTGGATTGTGTGATTGTGTGATTGTGTGATTGTGTGATTCTGTGATTGTGTGATTCTGTGATTCTGTGATTCTGTGATTCTGTGATTCTGCGATTCTGCGATTCTGCGATTCTGCGATTCTGCGATTATGCGATTCAGCGATTCTTGGATTGTGTGACTGTGTGATTCTGTGATTCTGTGATTGTGTGATTCTGTGATTCTGCGATTCAGCGATTGTGTGATTGTGTGATTGTGTGATTGTGTGATTGTGTGATTGTGTGATTGTGTGATTGTGTGATTGTGTGATGGTGTGATTGTGTTATTGTGTGTTTGTGTGATTGTGTGATTGTGTGATTGTGTGATTGTGTGATTGTGTGATTGCGTGATTGCGTGATTGCGTGATTGTGTGATTGTGTGATTGTGTGATTGTGTGATTGTGTGATTGTGTGATTGTGTGATTGTGTGATTGTGTGATTGTGTGATTGTGTGATTGTGTGATTGTGTGATTGTGTGATTGTGTGATTGTGTGATTGTGTGATTGTGTGATTGTGTGATTGTGTGATTGTGTGATTGTGTGATTGTGTGATTGTGTGATTGTGTGATTGTGTGATTGTGTGATTGTGTGATTGTGTGATTCTGCGATTCAGAGATTCTGCGATTCTGCGATTCAGCGATTCTGCGATTCTGCGATTCTGCGTTTCTGCGATTGTGGGATTGTGTGATTGTGTGATTGTGTGATTGTGTGATTGTGTCATTGTGCCATTGTGTCATTGTGCGATTATGTGATTCTGTGATTTTGTGGTTGTGTGATAGTGTGATTGTGTGTTTGTGTGATTGTGTGATTGTGTGTTTGTGTGATTGTGTGATTGTGTGATTCTGCGATTCTGCGGTTATGCGGTTCTGCGATTCTGCGAATCTGCGCTTCTGCGACTGTGTGATTGTGTGATTGTGTGATTGTGCCATTGTGTGATTCTGCGATTCTGCGATTCGGCGATTCTGCGATTCTGCGATTCTGCGATTGTGGGATTGTGGGATTGTGGGACTGTGTGATTGTGTGATTGTGTGATTGTGTGATTTTGTGATTTGGCGATTGTGTTCTTGTGTGATTGTGTCGTAGTGTGATTCTGCGAATCCGCGATTCTGCGATTTTGCGATTCTGCGATTCTGCGTTTCTGCGATTGTGGGATTGTGCGATTGTGTGATTGTGTGATTGTGTGATTGTGTGATTGTGTGATTGTGTGATTGTGTGATTGTGTGATTGTGTGATTGTGTGATTTTGTGATTGTGCGATTGTGTGCTTGTGTGATTGTGTCGTAGTGTGATTCTGCGATTCTGCGATTCTGCGATTATGCGTTTCTGCGAATCTTGGATTGTGTGATTGTGTGATTTTGTGATTCTGTGATTCTGTGATTCTGTGATTCTGTGATTCTGCGATTCTGCGATTCTGCGATTATGCGATTATGCGATTCAGCGATTCTTGGATTGTGTGATTGTGTGATTGTGTGATTCTGTGATTCTGTGATTGTGTGATTCTGTGATTCTGCGATTCAGCGATTGTGTGATTGTGTGATTGTGTGATTGTGTGATTGTGTGATTGTGTGATGGTGTGATTGTGTTATTGTGTGTTTGTGTGATTGTGTGATTGTGTGATTGTGTGATTGTGTGATTGTGTGATTGTGTGATTGTGTGATTGTGTGATTGTGTGATTGTGTGATTGTGTGATTGTGTGATTGTGTGATTGTGTGATTGTGTGATTGTGTGATTGTGTGATTGTGCGATTGTGTGATTGTGTGATTGTGTGATTTTGTGATTCTGTGATTCTGTGATTCTGCGATTCTGCGATTCTGCGATTCTGCGATTCTGCGATTATGCGATTCAGCGATTCTTGGATTGTGTGATTGTGTGATTGTGTGATTGTGTGATTCTGTGATTCTGTAATTGTGTGATTCTGTGATTCAGCGATTCTTGGATTGTGTGATTGTGTGATTGTGTGATTCTGTGATTGTGTGATTCTGTGATTCTGCGATTCTGCGATTGTGTGATTGTGTGATTGTGTGATTGTGTGATTGTGTGATTGTGTGATTGTGTGATTGTGTGATTGTGTGATGGTGTGATTGTGTTATTGTGTGATTGTGTGATTCTGTGATTCTGTGATTCTGTGATTGTGTGATTCTGTGATTCTGCGATTCAGCGATTGTGTGGTTGTGTGATTGTGTGATTTTGTGATTGTGCGATTGTGTGCTTGTGTGATTGTGTCGTAGTGTGATTCTGCGATTCTGCGATTCTGCGATTATGCGTTTCTGCGAATCTTGGATTGTGTGATTGTGTGATTTTGTGATTCTGTGATTCTGTGATTCTGTGATTCTGTGATTCTGCGATTCTGCGATTCTGCGATTCTGCGATTCTGCGATTATGCGATTCAGCGATTCTTGGATTGTGTGATTGTGTGATTCTGTGATTCTGTGATTGTGTGATTCTGTGATTCTGCGATTCAGCGATTGTGTGATTGTGTGATTGTGTGATTGTGTGATTGTGTGATTGTGTGATTGTGTGATTGTGTGATTGTGTGATTGTGTGATGGTGTGATTGTGTTATTGTGTGTTTGTGTGATTGTGTGATTGTGTGATTGTGTGATTGTGTGATTGTGTGATTGTGTGATTGTGTGATTGTGTGATTGTGTGATTGTGTGATTGTGTGATTGTGTGATTGTGTGATTGTGTGATTGTGTGATTGTGTGATTGTGTGATTGTGTGATTGTGTGATTGTGTGATTGTGTGATTGTGTGATTGTGTGATTGTGTGATTGTGTGATTGTGTGATTGTGTGATTGTGTGATTGTGTGATTGTGTGATTGTGTGGTTGTGTGATTGTGTGATTGTGTGATTTTGTGATTTTGTGATTGTGCGATTGTGTGATTGTGTCGTAGTGTGATTTTGCGATTCTGCGATTCTGCGATTCTGCGATTCCGCGATACTGCGATTTTGCGATTCTGCGATGCTGCGTTTCTGCGATTGTGGGATTGTGTGATTGTGTGATTGTGTGATTGTGTGATTGTGTGATTGCGTGATTGTGTGATTGTGTGGTTGTGTGATTCTGTGATTTTGTGGTTGTGTGATAGTGTGATTGTGTGTTTGTATGATTGTGTGATTGTGTGATTGTGTGTTTGTGTGATTGTGTGATTGTGTGATTCTGTGATTCTGTAATTGTGTGATTCTGTGATTCAGCGATTCTTGGATTGTGTGATTGTGTGATTGTGTGATTCTGTGATTGTGTGATTCTGTGATTGTGCGATTCTGCGATTGTGTGATTGTGTGATTGTGTGATTGTGTGATTGTGTGATTGTGTGATTGTGTGATGGTGTGATTGTGTTATTGTGTGATTGTGTGATTCTGTGATTCTGTGATTGTGTGATTCTGTGATTCTGCGATTCAGCGATTGTGTGGTTGTGTGATTGTGTGATTTTGTGATTGTGCGATTGTGTGCTTGTGTGATTGTGTCGTAGTGTGATTCTGCGATTCTGCGATTCTGCGATTATGCGTTTCTGCGAATCTTGGATTGTGTGATTGTGTGATTTTGTGATTCTGTGATTCTGTGATTCTGTGATTCTGTGATTCTGCGATTCTGCGATTCTGCGATTCTGCGATTCTGCGATTATGCGATTCAGCGATTCTTGGATTGTGTGATTGTGTGATTGTGTGATTCTGTGATTCTGTGATTCTGTGATTGTGTGATTCTGTGATTCTGCGATTCAGCGATTGTGTGATTGTGTGATTGTGTGATTGTGTGATTGTGTGATTGTGTGATTGTGTGATTGTGTGATTGTGTGATGGTGTGATTGTGTTATTGTGTGTTTGTGTGATTGTGTGATTGTGTGATTGTGTGATTGTGTGATTGTGTGATTGTGTGATTGTGTGATTGTGTGATGGTGTGATTGTGTTATTGTGTGATTGTGTGATTGTGTGATTGTGTGATTGCGTGATTGTGTGATTGTGTGATTGTGTGAATGTGTGATTGTGTGATTGTGTGATTGTGTGATTGTGTGATTGTGTGATTGTGTGATTGTGTGATTGTGTGATTGTGTGATTGTGTGATTGTGTGATTGTGTGATTGTGTGATTGTGTGATTGTGTGATTGTGTGATTGTGTGATTGTGTGATTGTGTGATTGTGTGATTGTGTGATTGTGTGATTGTGTGATTCTGCGATTCAGAGATTCTGCGATTCTGCGATTCAGCGATTCTGCGATTCGGCGATTCTGCGATTCCGCGATTCTGCGATTTTGCGATTCTGCGATTCTGCGTTTCTGCGATTGTGGGATTGTGGGATTGTGTGATTGTGTGATTGTGTGATTGTGTGATTGTGTGATTGTGTGGTTGTGTGATTGTGTGATTTTGTGATTTTGTGATTGTGCGATTGTGTGATTGTGTCGTAGTGTGATTTTGCGATTCTGCGATTCTGCGATTCTGCGATTCCGCGATACTGCGATTTTGCGATTCTGCGATGCTGCGTTTCTGCGATTGTGGGATTGTGTGATTGTGTGATTGTGTGATTGTGTGATTGTGTGATTGTGTGATTGCGTGATTGTGTGATTGTGTGGTTGTGTGATTCTGTGATTTTGTGGTTGTGTGATAGTGTGATTGTGTGTTTGTATGATTGTGTGATTGTGTGATTATGTGTTTGTGTGATTGTGTGATTGTGTGATTCTGTGATTCTGTAATTGTGTGATTCTGTGATTCAGCGATTCTTGGATTGTGTGATTGTGTGATTGTGTGATTGTGTGATTCTGTGATTGTGTGATTCTGTGATTCTGCGATTCTGCGATTGTGTGATTGTGTGATTGTGTGATTGTGTGATTGTGTGATTGTGTGATTGTGTGATTGTGTGATTGTGTGATGGTGTGATTGTGTTATTGTGTTATTGTGTGATTGTGTGATTCTGTGACTCTGTGATTGTGTGATTCTGTGATTCTGCGATTCAGCGATTGTGTGGTTGTGTGATTGTGTGATTTTGTGATTGTGCGATTGTGTGCTTGTGTGATTGTGTCGTAGTGTGATTCTGCGATTCTGCGATTCTGCGATTATGCGTTTCTGCGAATCTTGGATTGTGTGATTGTGTGATTTTGTGATTCTGTGATTCTGTGATTCTGTGATTCTGTGATTCTGCGATTCTGCGATTCTGCGATTCTGCGATTCTGCGATTATGCGATTCAGCGATTCTTGGATTGTGTGATTGTGTGATTCTGTGATTCTGTGATTGTGTGATTCTGTGATTCTGCGATTCAGCGATTGTGTGATTGTGTGATTGTGTGATTGTGTGATTGTGTGATTGTGTGATTGTGTGATGGTGTGATTGTGTTATTGTGTGTTTGTGTGATTGTGTGATTGTGTGATTGTGTGATTGTGTGATTGTGTGATTGTGTGATTGTGTGATTGTGTGATTGTGTGATTGTGTGATTGTGTGATTGTGTGATTGTGTGATTGTGTGATTGTGTGATTGTGTGATTGTGTGATTGTGTGATTGTGTGATTGTGTGATTGTGTGATTGTGTGATTGTGTGATTGTGTGATTGTGTGATTGTGTGATTGTGCGATTGTGTGATTGTGTGATTCTGTGATTCTGTGATTGTGTGATTGTGTGATTGTGTGATTGTGTGATTGTGTGATTCTGTGATTCTGTGATTGTGTGATTCTGTGATTCTGCGATTCAGCGATTGTGTGATTGTGTGATTGTGTGATTGTGTGATTGTGTGATTGTGTGATGGTGTGATTGTGTTATTGTGTGATTGTGTGATTGTGTGATTGTGTGATTGCGTGATTGCGTGATTGCGTGATTGTGTGATTGTGTGATTGTGTGATTGTGTGATTGTGTGATTGTGTGATTGTGTGATTGTGTGATTGTGTGATTGTGTGATTGTGTGATTGTGTGATTGTGTGATTGTGTGATTGTGTGATTGTGTGATTGTGTGATTGTGTGATTGTGTGATTGTGTGATTGTGTGATTGTGTGATTGTGTGATTGTGTGATTGTGTGATTGTGTGATTGTGTGATTGTGTGATTGTGTGATTGTGTGATTCTGCGATTCAGAGATTCTGCGATTCTGCGATTCAGCGATTCTGCGATTCTGCGATTCTGCGTTTCTGCGATTGTGGGATTGTGTGATTGTGTGATTGTGTGATTGTGTCATTGTGCCATTGTGTCATTGTGCGATTATGTGATTCTGTGATTTTGTGGTTGTGTGATAGTGTGATTGTGTGTTTGTGTGATTGTGTGATTGTGTGTTTGTGTGATTGTGTGATTGTGTGATTCTGCGATTCTGCGGTTATGCGGTTCTGCGATTCTGCGAATCTGCGCTTCTGCGACTGTGTGATTGTGTGATTGTGTGATTGTGCCATTGTGTGATTCTGCGATTCTGCGATTCGGCGATTCTGCGATTCTGCGATTCTGCGATTGTGGGATTGTGGGATTGTGGGACTGTGTGATTGTGTGATTGTGTGATTGTGTGATTTTGTGATTTGGCGATTGTGTTCTTGTGTGATTGTGTCGTAGTGTGATTCTGCGAATCCGCGATTCTGCGATTTTGCGATTCTGCGATTCTGCGTTTCTGCGATTGTGGGATTGTGCGATTGTGTGATTGTGTGATTGTGTGATTGTGTGATTGTGTGATTGTGTGATTGTGTGATTGTGTGATTGTGTGATTGTGTGATTGTGTGATTGTGTGATTGTGTGATTGTGTGATTGTGTGATTTTGTGATTGTGCGATTGTGTGCTTGTGTGATTGTGTCGTAGTGTGATTCTGCGATTCTGCGATTCTGCGATTATGCGTTTCTGCGAATCTTGGATTGTGTGATTGTGTGATTTTGTGATTCTGTGATTCTGTGATTCTGTGATTCTGTGATTCTGCGATTCTGCGATTCTGCGATTATGCGATTATGCGATTCAGCGATTCTTGGATTGTGTGATTGTGTGATTGTGTGATTCTGTGATTCTGTGATTGTGTGATTCTGTGATTCTGCGATTCAGCGATTGTGTGATTGTGTGATTGTGTGATTGTGTGATTGTGTGATTGTGTGATGGTGTGATTGTGTTATTGTGTGATTGTGTGATTGTGTGATTGTGTGATTGCGTGATTGTGTGATTGTGTGATTGTGTGATTGTGTGATTGTGTGATTGTGTGATTGAGTGATTGTGTAATTGTGTGATTGTGTGATTGTGTGATTGTGTGATTGTGTGATTGTGTGATTGTGTGATTGTGTGATTGTGTGATTGTGTGATTGTGTGATTGTGTGATTGTGTGATTGTGTGATTGTGTGATTGTGTGATTGTGTGATTCTGCGATTCAGAGATTCTGCGATTCTGCGATTCAGCGATTCTGCGACTCGGCGATTCTGCGATTCCGCGATTCTGCGATTTTGCGATTCTGCGATTCTGCGTTTCTGCGATTGTGGGATTGTGTGATTGTGTGATTGTGTGATTGTGTGATTGTGTGATTGTGTGATTGTGTGGTTGTGTGATTGTGTGATTTTGTGATTTTGTGATTGTGCGATTGTGTGATTGTGTCGTAGTGTGATTCTGCGATTCTGCGATTCTGCGATTCCGCGATACTGCGATTTTGCGATTCTGCGATGCTGCGTTTCTGCGATTGTGGGATTGTGTGATTGTGTGATTGTGTGATTGTGTGATTGTGTGATTGTGTGATTGTGTGATTGTGTGATTGTGTGATTGTGTGATTGTGTGATTGTGTGATTGTGTGATTCTGCGATTCAGAGATTCTGCGATTCTGCGATTCAGCGATTCTGCGATTCGGCGATTCTGCGATTCCGCGATTCTGCGATTTTGCGGTTCTGCGATTCTGCGTTTCTGCGATTGTGGGATTGTGTGATTGTGTGATTGTGTGATTGTGTGATTGTGTGGTTGTGTGATTGTGTGATTTTGTGATTTTGTGATTGTGCGATTGTGTGATTGTGTCGTAGTGTGATTTTGCGATTCTGCGATTCTGCGATTCTGCGATTCCGCGATACTGCGATTTTGCGATTCTGCGATGCTGCGTTTCTGCGATTGTGGGATTGTGTGATTGTGTGATTGTGTGATTGTGTGATTGTGTGATTGTGTGATTGCGTGATTGTGTGATTGGATTCTGTAATTGTGTGATTCTGTGATTCAGCGATTCTTGGATTGTGTGATTGTGTGATTGTGTGATTCTGTGATTGTGTGATTCTGTGATTCTGCGATTCTGCGATTGTGTGATTGTGTGATTGTGTGATTGTGTGATTGTGTGATTGTGTGATTGTGTGATTGTGTGATGGTGTGATTGTGTTATTGTGTGATTGTGTGATTCTGTGATTCTGTGATTGTGTGATTCTGTGATTCTGCGATTCAGCGATTGTGTGGTTGTGTGATTGTGTGATTTTGTGATTGTGCGATTGTGTGCTTGTGTGATTGTGTCGTAGTGTGATTCTGCGATTCTGCGATTCTGCGATTATGCGTTTCTGCGAATCTTGGATTGTGTGATTGTGTGATTTTGTGATTCTGTGATTCTGTGATTCTGTGATTCTGTGATTCTGCGATTCTGCGATTCTGCGATTCTGCGATTCTGCGATTATGCGATTCAGCGATTCTTGGATTGTGTGATTGTGTGATTGTGTGATTCTGTGATTCTGTGATTGTGTGATTGTGTGATTGTGTGATTGTGTGATGGTGTGATTGTGTTATTGTGTGTTTGTGTGATTGTGTGATTGTGTGATTGTGTGATTGTGTGATTGTGTGATTGTGTGATTGTGTGATTGTGTGATTGTGTGATTGTGTGATTGTGTGATTGTGTGATTGTGTGATTGTGTGATTGTGTGATTGTGTGATAGTGTGATTGTGTGATTGTGTGATTGTGTGATTGTGTGATTGTGTGATTGTGTGATTGTGTGATTGTGCGGTTCTGCGATTCTGCGAATCTGCGCTTCTGCGACTGTGTGATTGTGTGATTGTGTGATTGTGCCATTGTGTGATTCTGCGATTCTGCGATTCGGCGATTCTGCGATTCTGCGATTCTGCGATTGTGGGATTGTGGGATTGTGGGACTGTGTGATTGTGTGATTGTGTGATTGTGTGATTTTGTGATTTGGCGATTGTGTTCTTGTGTGATTGTGTCGTAGTGTGATTCTGCGAATCCGCGATTCTGCGATTTTGCGATTCTGCGATTCTGCGTTTCTGCGATTGTGGGATTGTGCGATTGTGTGATTGTGTGATTGTGTGATTGTGTGATTGTGTGATTGTGTGATTGTGTGATTGTGTGATTGTGTGATTGTGTGATTGTGTGATTGTGTGATTTTGTGATTGTGCGATTGTGTGCTTGTGTGATTGTGTCGTAGTGTGATTCTGCGATTCTGCGATTCTGCGATTATGCGTTTCTGCGAATCTTGGATTGTGTGATTGTGTGATTTTGTGATTCTGTGATTCTGTGATTCTGTGATTCTGTGATTCTGCGATTCTGCGATTCTGCGATTCTGCTATTATGCGATTCAGCGATTCTTGGATTGTGTGATTGTGTGATTGTGTGATTCTGTGATTCTGTGATTGTGTGATTCTGTGATTCTGCGATTCAGCGATTGTGTGATTGTGTGATTGTGTGATTGTGTGATTGTGTGATTGTGTGATGGTGTGATTGTGTTATTGTGTGATTGTGTGATTGTGTGATTGTGTGATTGCGTGATTGTGTGATTGTGTGATTGTGTGATTGTGTGATTGTGTGATTGTGTGATTGTGTGATTGTGTGATTGTGTAATTGTGTGATTGTGTGATTGTGTGATTGTGTGATTGTGTGATTGTGTGATTGTGTGATTGTGTGATTGTGTGATTGTGTGATTGTGTGATTGTGTGATTGTGTGATTGTGTGATTGTGTGATTGTGTGATTGTGTGATTGTGTGATTGTGTGATTGTGTGATTGTGTGATTGTGTGATTGTGTGATTGTGTGATTCTGCGATTCAGAGATTCTGCGATTCTGCGATTCAGCGATTCTGCGATTCGGCGATTCTGCGATTCCGCGATTCTGCGATTTTGCGATTCTGCGATTCTGCGTTTCTGCGATTGTGGGATTGTGGGATTGTGTGATTGTGTGATTGTGTGATTGTGTGATTGTGTGATTGTGTGGTTGTGTGATTGTGTGATTTTGTGATTTTGTGATTGTGCGATTGTGTGATTGTGTCGTAGTGTGATTTTGCGATTCTGCGATTCTGCGATTCTGCGATTCCGCGATACTGCGATTTTGCGATTCTGCGATGCTGCGTTTCTGCGATTGTGGGATTGTGTGATTGTGTGATTGTGTGATTGTGTGATTGTGTGATTGCGTGATTGTGTGATTGTGTGGTTGTGTGATTCTGTGATTTTGTGGTTGTGTGATAGTGTGATTGTGTGTTTGTATGATTGTGTGATTGTGTGATTGTGTGTTTGTGTGATTGTGTGATTGTGTGATTCTGTGATTCTGTAATTGTGTGATTCTGTGATTCAGCGATTCTTGGATTGTGTGATTGTGTGATTGTGTGATTGTGTGATTCTGTGATTGTGTGATTCTGTGATTGTGCGATTCTGCGATTGTGTGATTGTGTGATTGTGTGATTGTGTGATTGTGTGATTGTGTGATTGTGTGATTGTGTGATTGTGTGATGGTGTGATTGTGTTATTGTGTGATTGTGTGATTCTGTGATTCTGTGATTGTGTGATTCTGTGATTCTGCGATTCAGCGATTGTGTGGTTGTGTGATTGTGTGATTTTGTGATTGTGCGATTGTGTGCTTGTGTGATTGTGTCGTAGTGTGATTCTGCGATTCTGCGATTCTGCGATTATGCGTTTCTGCGAATCTTGGATTGTGTGATTGTGTGATTTTGTGATTCTGTGATTCTGTGATTCCGTGATTCTGTGATTCTGCGATTCTGCGATTCTGCGATTCTGCGATTCTGCGATTATGCGATTCAGCGATTCTTGGATTGTGTGATTGTGTGATTGTGTGATTCTGTGATTCTGTGATTGTGTGATTCTGTGATTCTGTGATTCTGCGATTCAGCGATTGTGTGATTGTGTGATTGTGTGATTGTGTGATTGTGTGATTGTGTGATTGTGTGATTGTGTGATTGTGTGATTGTGTGATGGTGTGATTGTGTTATTGTGTGTTTGTGTGATTGTGTGATTGTGTGATTGTGTGATTGTGTGATTGTGTGATTGTGTGATTGTGTGATTGTGTGATTGTGTGATTGTGTGATTGTGTGATTGTGTGATTGTGTGATTGTGTGATTGTGTGATTGTGTGATTGTGTGATTGTGTGATTGTGTGATTGTGTGATTGTGTGATTGTGTGATTGTGTGATTGTGTGATTGTGTGATTGTGTGATTGTGTGATTGTGTGATTGTGTGATTGTGTGATTGTGTGATTGTGTGATTGTGTGATTGTGTGATTGTGTGATTGTGTGATTGTGTGATTGTGTGATTGTGTGATTGTGTGATTGTGTGATTGTGTGATTCTGCGATTCAGAGATTCTGCGATTCTGCGATTCAGCGATTCTGCGATTCGGCGATTCTGCGATTCCGCGATTCTGCGATTTTGCGATTCTGCGATTCTGCGTTTCTGCGATTGCGGGATTGTGGGATTGTGTGATTGTGTGATTGTGTGATTGTGTGATTGTGTGATTGTGTGATTGTGTGATTGTGTGGTAGTGTGATTGTGTGATTTTGTGATTGTGCGATTGTGTGATTGTGTCGTAGTGTGATTTTGCGATTCTGCGATTCTGCGATTCTGCGATTCCGCGATACTGCGATTATGCGATTTTGCGATGCTGCGTTTCTGCGATTGTGGGATTGTGTGATTGTGTGATTGTGTGATTGTGTCATTGTGTCATTGTGTCATTGTGCGATTATGTGATTCTGTGATTTTGTGGTTGTGTGATAGTGTGATGGTGTGTTTGTATGATTGTGTGATTGTGTGATTGTGTGTTTGTGTGATTGTGTGATTGTGTGATTCTGCGATTCTGCGGTTATGCGGTTCTGCGATTGTGTGATTGTGTGATTGTGTGATTGTGTGATTGTGTGATTGTGTGATTGTGTGATTGTGTGATTGTGTGATTGTGTGATTGTGTGATTGTGTGATTGTGTGATTGTGTGATTGTGTGATTGTGTGATTGTGTGATTGTGTGATTGTGTGATTGTGTGATTGTGTGATTGTGTGATTGTGTGATTGTGTGATTGTGTGAGTGTGTGATTGTGACATTGTGTGATTCTGCGATTCTGCGATTCTGCGATTCTGCGTTTCTGCGATTGTGGGATTGTGTGATTGTGTGATTGTGTGATTGTGTCATTGTGTCATTGTGTCATTGTGCGATTATGTGATTCTGTGATTTTGTGGTTGTGTGATAGTGTGATGGTGTGTTTGTATGATTGTGTGATTGTGTGATTGTGTGTTTGTGTGATTGTGTGATTGTGTGATTCTGCGATTCTGCGGTTATGCGGTTCTGCGATTGTGGGATTGTGTGATTGTGTGATTGTGTGATTGTGTGATTGTGTGATTGTGTGATTGTGTGATTGTGTGATTGTGTGATTGTGTGATTGTGTGATTGTGTGATTGTGTGATTGTGTGGTTGTGTGATTGTGTGATTTTGTGATTGTGCGATTGTGTGCTTGTGTGATTGTGTCGTAGTGTGATTCTGCGATTCCGCGATTCTGCGATTATGCGTTTCTGCGAATCTTGGATTGTGTGATTGTGTGATTTTGTGATTCTGTGATTCTGTGATTCTGCGATTCTGCGATTCTGCGATTCTGCGATTCTGCGATTATGCGATTCAGCGATTCTTGGATTGTGTGATTGTGTGATTGTGTGATTGTGTGATTGTGTGATTGTGTGATTGTGTGATTGTGTGATTGTGTGATTGTGTGATTGTGTGATTGTGTGATTGTGTGATTGTGTGATTGTGTGATTGTGTGATTGTGTGATTGTGTGATTGTGTGATTGTGTGATTGTGTGATTGTGTGATTGTGTGATTGTGTGATTGTGTGATTGTGCGGTTCTGCGATTCTGCGAATCTGCGCTTCTGCGACTGTGTGATTGTGTGATTGTGTGATTGTGCCATTGTGTGATTCTGCGATTCTGCGATTCGGCGATTCTGCGATTCTGCGATTCTGCGATTGTGGGATTGTGGGATTGTGGGACTGTGTGATTGTGTGATTGTGTGATTGTGTGATTTTGTGATTTGGCGATTGTGTTCTTGTGTGATTGTGTCGTAGTGTGATTCTGCGAATCCGCGATTCTGCGATTTTGCGATTCTGCGATTCTGCGTTTCTGCGATTGTGGGATTGTGCGATTGTGTGATTGTGTGATTGTGTGATTGTGTGATTGTGTGATTGTGTGATTGTGTGATTGTGTGATTGTGTGATTGTGTGATTGTGTGATTGTGTGATTGTGTGATTGTGTGATTTTGTGATTGTGCGATTGTGTGCTTGTGTGATTGTGTCGTAGTGTGATTCTGCGATTCTGCGATTCTGCGATTATGCGTTTCTGCGAATCTTGGATTGTGTGATTGTGTGATTTTGTGATTCTGTGATTCTGTGATTCTGTGATTCTGTGATTCTGCGATTCTGCGATTCTGCGATTCTGCTATTATGCGATTCAGCGATTCTTGGATTGTGTGATTGTGTGATTGTGTGATTCTGTGATTCTGTGATTGTGTGATTCTGTGATTCTGCGATTCAGCGATTGTGTGATTGTGTGATTGTGTGATTGTGTGATTGTGTGATTGTGTGATGGTGTGATTGTGTTATTGTGTGATTGTGTGATTGTGTGATTGTGTGATTGCGTGATTGTGTGATTGTGTGATTGTGTGATTGTGTGATTGTGTGATTGTGTGATTGTGTGATTGTGTGATTGTGTAATTGTGTGATTGTGTGATTGTGTGATTGTGTGATTGTGTGATTGTGTGATTGTGTGATTGTGTGATTGTGTGATTGTGTGATTGTGTGATTGTGTGATTGTGTGATTGTGTGATTGTGTGATTGTGTGATTGTGTGATTGTGTGATTGTGTGATTGTGTGATTGTGTGATTGTGTGATTGTGTGATTGTGTGATTCTGCGATTCTGCGATTCAGAGATTCTGCGATTCTGCGATTCAGCGATTCTGCGATTCGGCGATTCTGCGATTCCGCGATTCTGCGATTTTGCGATTCTGCGATTCTGCGTTTCTGCGATTGTGGGATTGTGGGATTGTGTGATTGTGTGATTGTGTGATTGTGTGATTGTGTGATTGTGTGGTTGTGTGATTGTGTGATTTTGTGATTTTGTGATTGTGCGATTGTGTGATTGTGTCGTAGTGTGATTTTGCGATTCTGCGATTCTGCGATTCTGCGATTCCGCGATACTGCGATTTTGCGATTCTGCGATGCTGCGTTTCTGCGATTGTGGGATTGTGTGATTGTGTGATTGTGTGATTGTGTGATTGTGTGATTGCGTGATTGTGTGATTGTGTGGTTGTGTGATTCTGTGATTTTGTGGTTGTGTGATAGTGTGATTGTGTGTTTGTATGATTGTGTGATTGTGTGATTGTGTGTTTGTGTGATTGTGTGATTGTGTGATTCTGTGATTCTGTAATTGTGTGATTCTGTGATTCAGCGATTCTTGGATTGTGTGATTGTGTGATTGTGTGATTGTGTGATTCTTGGATTGTGTGATTGTGTGATTGTGTGATTCTGTGATTGTGTGATTCTGTGATTCTGCGTTTCTGCGATTGTGGGATTGTGTGATTGTGTGATTGTGTGATTGTGTGATTGTGTGATTGTGTGATTGTGTGATTGTGTGATTGTGTGATTGTGTGATTGTGTGATTGTGTGATTGTGTGATTGTGTGATTGTGTGATTGTGTGATTGTGTGATTGTGTGATTGTGTGATTGTGTGATTGTGTGATTCTGCGATTCAGAGATTCTGCGATTCTGCGATTCAGCGATTCTGCGATTCGGCGATTCTGCGATTCCGCGATTCTGCGATTTTGCGATTCTGCGATTCTGCGTTTCTGCGATTGTGGGATTGTGCGATTGTGTGATTGTGTGATTGTGTGATTGTGTGATTGTGTGATTGTGTGATTGTGTGATTGTGTGATTGTGTGATTGTGTGATTGTGTGATTGTGTGATTGTGTGATTGTGTGATTTTGTGATTGTGCGATTGTGTGCTTGTGTGATTGTGTCGTAGTGTGATTCTGCGATTCTGCGATTCTGCGATTATGCGTTTCTGCGAATCTTGGATTGTGTGATTGTGTGATTTTGTGATTCTGTGATTCTGTGATTCTGTGATTCTGTGATTCTGCGATTCTGCGATTCTGCGATTCTGCTATTATGCGATTCAGCGATTCTTGGATTGTGTGATTGTGTGATTGTGTGATTCTGTGATTCTGTGATTGTGTGATTCTGTGATTCTGCGATTCAGCGATTGTGTGATTGTGTGATTGTGTGATTGTGTGATTGTGTGATTGTGTGATGGTGTGATTGTGTTATTGTGTGATTGTGTGATTGTGTGATTGTGTGATTGCGTGATTGTGTGATTGTGTGATTGTGTGATTGTGTGATTGTGTGATTGTGTGATTGTGTGATTGTGTGATTGTGTAATTGTGTGATTGTGTGATTGTGTGATTGTGTGATTGTGTGATTGTGTGATTGTGTGATTGTGTGATTGTGTGATTGTGTGATTGTGTGATTGTGTGATTGTGTGATTGTGTGATTGTGTGATTGTGTGATTGTGTGATTGTGTGATTGTGTGATTGTGTGATTGTGTGATTGTGTGATTGTGTGATTGTGTGATTCTGCGATTCAGAGATTCTGCGATTCTGCGATTCAGCGATTCTGCGATTCGGCGATTCTGCGATTCCGCGATTCTGCGATTTTGCGATTCTGCGATTCTGCGTTTCTGCGATTGTGGGATTGTGGGATTGTGTGATTGTGTGATTGTGTGATTGTGTGATTGTGTGATTGTGTGGTTGTGTGATTGTGTGATTTTGTGATTTTGTGATTGTGCGATTGTGTGATTGTGTCGTAGTGTGATTTTGCGATTCTGCGATTCTGCGATTCTGCGATTCCGCGATACTGCGATTTTGCGATTCTGCGATGCTGCGTTTCTGCGATTGTGGGATTGTGTGATTGTGTGATTGTGTGATTGTGTGATTGTGTGATTGCGTGATTGTGTGATTGTGTGGTTGTGTGATTCTGTGATTTTGTGGTTGTGTGATAGTGTGATTGTGTGTTTGTATGATTGTGTGATTGTGTGATTGTGTGTTTGTGTGATTGTGTGATTGTGTGATTCTGTGATTCTGTAATTGTGTGATTCTGTGATTCAGCGATTCTTGGATTGTGTGATTGTGTGATTGTGTGATTCTGTGATTGTGTGATTCTGTGATTGTGCGATTCTGCGATTGTGTGATTGTGTGATTGTGTGATTGTGTGATTGTGTGATTGTGTGATTGTGTGATTGTGTGATTGTGTGATGGTGTGATTGTGTTATTGTGTGATTGTGTGATTCTGTGATTCTGTGATTGTGTGATTCTGTGATTCTGCGATTCAGCGATTGTGTGGTTGTGTGATTGTGTGATTTTGTGATTGTGCGATTGTGTGCTTGTGTGATTGTGTCGTAGTGTGATTCTGCGATTCTGCGATTCTGCGATTATGCGTTTCTGCGAATCTTGGATTGTGTGATTGTGTGATTTTGTGATTCTGTGATTCTGTGATTCCGTGATTCTGTGATTCTGCGATTCTGCGATTCTGCGATTCTGCGATTCTGCGATTATGCGATTCAGCGATTCTTGGATTGTGTGATTGTGTGATTGTGTGATTCTGTGATTCTGTGATTGTGTGATTCTGTGATTCTGCGATTCAGCGATTGTGTGATTGTGTGATTGTGTGATTGTGTGATTGTGTGATTGTGTGATTGTGTGATTGTGTGATTGTGTGATTGTGTGATGGTGTGATTGTGTTATTGTGTGTTTGTGTGATTGTGTGATTGTGTGATTGTGTGATTGTGTGATTGTGTGATTGTGTGATTGTGTGATTGTGTGATTGTGTGATTGTGTGATTGTGTGATTGTGTGATTGTGTGATTGTGTGATTGTGTGATTGTGTGATTGTGTGATTGTGTGATTGTGTGATTGTGTGATTGTGTGATTGTGTGATTGTGTGATTGTGTGATTGTGTGATTGTGTGATTGTGTGATTGTGTGATTGTGTGATTGTGTGATTGTGTGATTGTGTGATTGTGTGATTGTGTGATTGTGTGATTGTGTGATTGTGTGATTGTGTGATTGTGTGATTGTGTGATTGTGTGATTCTGCGATTCAGAGATTCTGCGATTCTGCGATTCAGCGATTCTGCGATTCGGCGATTCTGCGATTCCGCGATTCTGCGATTTTGCGATTCTGCGATTCTGCGTTTCTGCGATTGCGGGATTGTGGGATTGTGTGATTGTGTGATTGTGTGATTGTGTGATTGTGTGATTGTGTGATTGTGTGATTGTGTGGTAGTGTGATTGTGTGATTTTGTGATTGTGCGATTGTGTGATTGTGTCGTAGTGTGATTTTGCGATTCTGCGATTCTGCGATTCTGCGATTCCGCGATACTGCGATTATGCGATTTTGCGATGCTGCGTTTCTGCGATTGTGGGATTGTGTGATTGTGTGATTGTGTGATTGTGTCATTGTGTCATTGTGTCATTGTGCGATTATGTGATTCTGTGATTTTGTGGTTGTGTGATAGTGTGATGGTGTGTTTGTATGATTGTGTGATTGTGTGATTGTGTGTTTGTGTGATTGTGTGATTGTGTGATTCTGCGATTCTGCGGTTATGCGGTTCTGCGATTGTGTGATTGTGTGTTTGTGTGATTGTGTGATTGTGTGATTGTGTGATTGTGTGATTGTGTGATTGTGTGATTGTGTGATTGTGTGATTGTGTGATTGTGTGATTGTGTGATTGTGTGATTGTGTGATTGTGTGATTGTGTGATTGTGTGATTGTGTGATTGTGTGATTGTGTGATTGTGTGATTGTGTGAGTGTGTGATTGTGACATTGTGTGATTCTGCGATTCTGCGATTCTGCGATTCTGCGTTTCTGCGATTGTGGGATTGTGTGATTGTGTGATTGTGTGATTGTGTCATTGTGTCATTGTGTCATTGTGCGATTATGTGATTCTGTGATTTTGTGGTTGTGTGATAGTGTGATGGTGTGTTTGTATGATTGTGTGATTGTGTGATTGTGTGTTTGTGTGATTGTGTGATTGTGTGATTCTGCGATTCTGCGGTTATGCGGTTCTGCGATTGTGGGATTGTGTGATTGTGTGATTGTGTGATTGTGTGATTGTGTGATTGTGTGATTGTGTGATTGTGTGATTGTGTGATTGTGTGATTGTGTGATTGTGTGATTGTGTGATTGTGTGGTTGTGTGATTGTGTGATTTTGTGATTGTGCGATTGTGTGCTTGTGTGATTGTGTCGTAGTGTGATTCTGCGATTCCGCGATTCTGCGATTATGCGTTTCTGCGAATCTTGGATTGTGTGATTGTGTGATTTTGTGATTCTGTGATTCTGTGATTCTGCGATTCTGCGATTCTGCGATTCTGCGATTCTGCGATTATGCGATTCAGCGATTCTTGGATTGTGTGATTGTGTGATTGTGTGATTGTGTGATTCTGTGATTCTGTAATTGTGTGATTCTGTGATTCAGCGATTCTTGGATTGTGTGATTGTGTAATTGTGTGATTCTGTGATTGTGTGATTCTGTGATTCTGCGATTCTGCGATTGTGTGATTGTGTGATTGTGTGATTGTGTGATTGTGTGATTGTGTGATTGTGTGATTGTGTGATTGTGTGATTGTGTGATTGTGTGATTGTGTGATTGTGTGATGGTGTGATTGTGTTATTGTGTGTTTGTGTGATTGTGTGATTGTGTGATTGTGTGATTGTGTGATTGTGTGATTGTGTGATTGTGTGATTGTGTGATTGTGTGATTGTGTGATTGTGTGATTGTGTGATTGTGTGATTGTGTGATTGTGTGATTGTGTGATTGTGTGATTGTGTGATTGTGTGATTGTGTGATTGTGTGATTGTGTGATTGTGTGATTGTGTGATTCTGTGATTCTGTGATTGTGTGATTGTGTGATTGTGTGATTGTGTGATTGTGTGATTCTGTGATTCTGTGATTGTGTGATTCTGTGATTCTGCGATTCAGCGATTGTGTGATTGTGTGATTGTGTGATTGTGTGATTGTGTGATTGTGTGATGGTGTGATTGTGTTATTGTGTGATTGTGTGATTGTGTGATTGTGTGATTGCGTGATTGCGTGATTGTGTGATTGTGTGATTGTGTGATTGTGTGATTGTGTGATTGTGTGATTGTGTGATTGTGTGATTGTGTGATTGTGTGATTGTGTGATTGTGTGATTGTGTGATTGTGTGATTGTGTGATTGTGTGATTGTGTGATTGTGTGATTGTGTGATTGTGTGATTGTGTGATTGTGTGATTGTGTGATTGTGTGATTGTGTGATTGTGTGATTGTGTGATTGTGTGATTGTGTGATTGTGTGATGGTGTGATTGTGTTATTGTGTGATTGTGTGATTCTGTGATTCTGTGATTGTGTGATTCTGTGATTCTGCGATTCAGCGATTGTGTGGTTGTGTGATTGTGTGATTTTGTGATTGTGCGATTGTGTGCTTGTGTGATTGTGTCGTAGTGTGATTCTGCGATTCTGCGATTCTGCGATTATGCGTTTCTGCGAATCTTGGATTGTGTGATTGTGTGATTTTGTGATTCTGTGATTCTGTGATTCTGTGATTCTGTGATTCTGCGATTCTGCGATTCTGCGATTCTGCGATTCTGCGATTATGCGATTCAGCGATTCTTGGATTGTGTGATTGTGTGATTCTGTGATTCTGTGATTGTGTGATTCTGTGATTCTGCGATTCAGCGATTGTGTGATTGTGTGATTGTGTGATTGTGTGATGGTGTGATTGTGTTATTGTGTGTTTGTGTGATTGTGTGATTGTGTGATTGTGTGATTGTGTGATTGTGTGATTGTGTGATTGTGTGATTGTGTGATTGTGTGATTGTGTGATTGTGTGATTGTGTGATTGTGTGATTGTGTGATTGTGTGATTGTGTGATTGTGTGATTGTGTGATTGTGTGATTGTGTGATTGTGTGATTGTGTGATTGTGTGATTGTGTGATTGTGTGATTGTGTGATTGTGTGATTGTGTGATTGTGTGATTGTGTGATTGTGTGATTGTGTGATTCTGTGATTCTGTGATTGTGTGATTGTGTGATTGTGTGATTGTGTGATTGTGTGATTCTGTGATTCTGTGATTGTGTGATTCTGTGATTCTGCGATTCAGCGATTGTGTGATTGTGTGATTGTGTGATTGTGTGATTGTGTGATTGTGTGATGGTGTGATTGTGTTATTGTGTGATTGTGTGATTGTGTGATTGTGTGATTGCGTGATTGCGTGATTGTGCGATTGTGTGCTTGTGTGATTGTGTCGTAGTGTGATTCTGCGATTCTGCGATTCTGCGATTATGCGTTTCTGCGAATCTTGGATTGTGTGATTGTGTGATTTTGTGATTCTGTGATTCTGTGATTCTGTGATTCTGTGATTCTGCGATTCTGCGATTCTGCGATTCTGCTATTATGCGATTCAGCGATTCTTGGATTGTGTGATTGTGTGATTGTGTGATTCTGTGATTCTGTGATTGTGTGATTCTGTGATTCTGCGATTCAGCGATTGTGTGATTGTGTGATTGTGTGATTGTGTGATTGTGTGATTGTGTGATGGTGTGATTGTGTTATTGTGTGATTGTGTGATTGTGTGATTGTGTGATTGCGTGATTGTGTGATTGTGTGATTGTGTGATTGTGTGATTGTGTGATTGTGTGATTGTGTGATTGTGTGATTGTGTAATTGTGTGATTGTGTGATTGTGTGATTGTGTGATTGTGTGATTGTGTGATTGTGTGATTGTGTGATTGTGTGATTGTGTGATTGTGTGATTGTGTGATTGTGTGATTGTGTGATTGTGTGATTGTGTGATTGTGTGATTGTGTGATTGTGTGATTGTGTGATTGTGTGATTGTGTGATTGTGTGATTCTGCGATTCAGAGATTCTGCGATTCTGCGATTCAGCGATTCTGCGATTCGGCGATTCTGCGATTCCGCGATTCTGCGATTTTGCGATTCTGCGATTCTGCGTTTCTGCGATTGTGGGATTGTGGGATTGTGTGATTGTGTGATTGTGTGATTGTGTGATTGTGTGATTGTGTGGTTGTGTGATTGTGTGATTTTGTGATTTTGTGATTGTGCGATTGTGTGATTGTGTCGTAGTGTGATTTTGCGATTCTGCGATTCTGCGATTCTGCGATTCCGCGATACTGCGATTTTGCGATTCTGCGATGCTGCGTTTCTGCGATTGTGGGATTGTGTGATTGTGTGATTGTGTGATTGTGTGATTGTGTGATTGCGTGATTGTGTGATTGTGTGGTTGTGTGATTCTGTGATTTTGTGGTTGTGTGATAGTGTGATTGTGTGTTTGTATGATTGTGTGATTGTGTGATTGTGTGTTTGTGTGATTGTGTGATTGTGTGATTCTGTGATTCTGTAATTGTGTGATTCTGTGATTCAGCGATTCTTGGATTGTGTGATTGTGTGATTGTGTGATTCTGTGATTGTGTGATTCTGTGATTGTGCGATTCTGCGATTGTGTGATTGTGTGATTGTGTGATTGTGTGATTGTGTGATTGTGTGATTGTGTGATTGTGTGATTGTGTGATGGTGTGATTGTGTTATTGTGTGATTGTGTGATTCTGTGATTCTGTGATTGTGTGATTCTGTGATTCTGCGATTCAGCGATTGTGTGGTTGTGTGATTGTGTGATTTTGTGATTGTGCGATTGTGTGCTTGTGTGATTGTGTCGTAGTGTGATTCTGCGATTCTGCGATTCTGCGATTATGCGTTTCTGCGAATCTTGGATTGTGTGATTGTGTGATTTTGTGATTCTGTGATTCTGTGATTCCGTGATTCTGTGATTCTGCGATTCTGCGATTCTGCGATTCTGCGATTCTGCGATTATGCGATTCAGCGATTCTTGGATTGTGTGATTGTGTGATTGTGTGATTCTGTGATTCTGTGATTGTGTGATTCTGTGATTCTGCGATTCAGCGATTGTGTGATTGTGTGATTGTGTGATTGTGTGATTGTGTGATTGTGTGATTGTGTGATTGTGTGATTGTGTGATTGTGTGATGGTGTGATTGTGTTATTGTGTGTTTGTGTGATTGTGTGATTGTGTGATTGTGTGATTGTGTGATTGTGTGATTGTGTGATTGTGTGATTGTGTGATTGTGTGATTGTGTGATTGTGTGATTGTGTGATTGTGTGATTGTGTGATTGTGTGATTGTGTGATTGTGTGATTGTGTGATTGTGTGATTGTGTGATTGTGTGATTGTGTGATTGTGTGATTGTGTGATTGTGTGATTGTGTGATTGTGTGATTGTGTGATTGTGTGATTGTGTGATTGTGTGATTGTGTGATTGTGTGATTGTGTGATTGTGTGATTGTGTGATTGTGTGATTGTGTGATTGTGTGATTGTGTGATTGTGTGATTCTGCGATTCAGAGATTCTGCGATTCTGCGATTCAGCGATTCTGCGATTCGGCGATTCTGCGATTCCGCGATTCTGCGATTTTGCGATTCTGCGATTCTGCGTTTCTGCGATTGCGGGATTGTGGGATTGTGTGATTGTGTGATTGTGTGATTGTGTGATTGTGTGATTGTGTGATTGTGTGATTGTGTGGTAGTGTGATTGTGTGATTTTGTGATTGTGCGATTGTGTGATTGTGTCGTAGTGTGATTTTGCGATTCTGCGATTCTGCGATTCTGCGATTCCGCGATACTGCGATTATGCGATTTTGCGATGCTGCGTTTCTGCGATTGTGGGATTGTGTGATTGTGTGATTGTGTGATTGTGTCATTGTGTCATTGTGTCATTGTGCGATTATGTGATTCTGTGATTTTGTGGTTGTGTGATAGTGTGATGGTGTGTTTGTATGATTGTGTGATTGTGTGATTGTGTGTTTGTGTGATTGTGTGATTGTGTGATTCTGCGATTCTGCGGTTATGCGGTTCTGCGATTGTGTGATTGTGTGATTGTGTGATTGTGTGATTGTGTGATTGTGTGATTGTGTGATTGTGTGATTGTGTGATTGTGTGATTGTGTGATTGTGTGATTGTGTGATTGTGTGATTGTGTGATTGTGTGATTGTGTGATTGTGTGATTGTGTGATTGTGTGATTGTGTGATTGTGTGATTGTGTGATTGTGTGATTGTGTGAGTGTGTGATTGTGACATTGTGTGATTCTGCGATTCTGCGATTCTGCGATTCTGCGTTTCTGCGATTGTGGGATTGTGTGATTGTGTGATTGTGTGATTGTGTCATTGTGTCATTGTGTCATTGTGCGATTATGTGATTCTGTGATTTTGTGGTTGTGTGATAGTGTGATGGTGTGTTTGTATGATTGTGTGATTGTGTGATTGTGTGTTTGTGTGATTGTGTGATTGTGTGATTCTGCGATTCTGCGGTTATGCGGTTCTGCGATTGTGGGATTGTGTGATTGTGTGATTGTGTGATTGTGTGATTGTGTGATTGTGTGATTGTGTGATTGTGTGATTGTGTGATTGTGTGATTGTGTGATTGTGTGATTGTGTGATTGTGTGGTTGTGTGATTGTGTGATTTTGTGATTGTGCGATTGTGTGCTTGTGTGATTGTGTCGTAGTGTGATTCTGCGATTCCGCGATTCTGCGATTATGCGTTTCTGCGAATCTTGGATTGTGTGATTGTGTGATTTTGTGATTCTGTGATTCTGTGATTCTGCGATTCTGCGATTCTGCGATTCTGCGATTCTGCGATTATGCGATTCAGCGATTCTTGGATTGTGTGATTGTGTGATTGTGTGATTGTGTGATTCTGTGATTCTGTAATTGTGTGATTCTGTGATTCAGCGATTCTTGGATTGTGTGATTGTGTGATTGTGTGATTCTGTGATTGTGTGATTCTGTGATTCTGCGATTCTGCGATTGTGTGATTGTGTGATTGTGTGATTGTGTGATTGTGTGATTGTGTGATTGTGTGATTGTGTGATTGTGTGATTGTGTGATTGTGTGATTGTGTGATTGTGTGATGGTGTGATTGTGTTATTGTGTGTTTGTGTGATTGTGTGATTGTGTGATTGTGTGATTGTGTGATTGTGTGATTGTGTGATTGTGTGATTGTGTGATTGTGTGATTGTGTGATTGTGTGATTGTGTGATTGTGTGATTGTGTGATTGTGTGATTGTGTGATTGTGTGATTGTGTGATTGTGTGATTGTGTGATTGTGTGATTCTGTGATTCTGTGATTGTGTGATTGTGTGATTGTGTGATTGTGTGATTGTGTGATTCTGTGATTCTGTGATTGTGTGATTCTGTGATTCTGCGATTCAGCGATTGTGTGATTGTGTGATTGTGTGATTGTGTGATTGTGTGATTGTGTGATGGTGTGATTGTGTTATTGTGTGATTGTGTGATTGTGTGATTGTGTGATTGCGTGATTGCGTGATTGTGTGATTGTGTGATTGTGTGATTGTGTGATTGTGTGATTGTGTGATTGTGTGATTGTGTGATTGTGTGATTGTGTGATTGTGTGATTGTGTGATTGTGTGATTGTGTGATTGTGTGATTGTGTGATTGTGTGATTGTGTGATTGTGTGATTGTGTGATTGTGTGATTGTGTGATTGTGTGATTGTGTGATTGTGTGATTGTGTGATTGTGTGATTGTGTGATGGTGTGATTGTGTTATTGTGTGATTGTGTGATTCTGTGATTCTGTGATTGTGTGATTCTGTGATTCTGCGATTCAGCGATTGTGTGGTTGTGTGATTGTGTGATTTTGTGATTGTGCGATTGTGTGCTTGTGTGATTGTGTCGTAGTGTGATTCTGCGATTCTGCGATTCTGCGATTATGCGTTTCTGCGAATCTTGGATTGTGTGATTGTGTGATTTTGTGATTCTGTGATTCTGTGATTCTGTGATTCTGTGATTCTGCGATTCTGCGATTCTGCGATTCTGCGATTCTGCGATTATGCGATTCAGCGATTCTTGGATTGTGTGATTGTGTGATTCTGTGATTCTGTGATTGTGTGATTCTGTGATTCTGCGATTCAGCGATTGTGTGATTGTGTGATTGTGTGATTGTGTGATTGTGTGATGGTGTGATTGTGTTATTGTGTGTTTGTGTGATTGTGTGATTGTGTGATTGTGTGATTGTGTGATTGTGTGATTGTGTGATTGTGTGATTGTGTGATTGTGTGATTGTGTGATTGTGTGATTGTGTGATTGTGTGATTGTGTGATTGTGTGATTGTGTGATTGTGTGATTGTGTGATTGTGTGATTGTGTGATTGTGTGATTGTGTGATTGTGTGATTGTGTGATTGTGTGATTGTGTGATTGTGTGATTGTGTGATTGTGTGATTGTGTGATTGTGTGATTCTGTGATTCTGTGATTGTGTGATTGTGTGATTGTGTGATTGTGTGATTGTGTGATTCTGTGATTCTGTGATTGTGTGATTCTGTGATTCTGCGATTCAGCGATTGTGTGATTGTGTGATTGTGTGATTGTGTGATTGTGTGATTGTGTGATGGTGTGATTGTGTTATTGTGTGATTGTGTGATTGTGTGATTGTGTGATTGCGTGATTGCGTGATTGCGTGATTGTGTGATTGTGTGATTGTGTGATTGTGTGATTGTGTGATTGTGTGATTGTGTGATTGTGTGATTGTGTGATTGTGTGATTGTGTGATTGTGTGATTGTGTGATTGTGTGATTGTGTGATTGTGTGATTGTGTGATTGTGTGATTGTGTGATTGTGTGATTGTGTGATTGTGTGATTGTGTGATTGTGTGATTGTGTGATTGTGTGATTGTGTGATTCTGCGATTCAGAGATTCTGCGATTCTGCGATTCAGCGATTCTGCGATTCTGCGATTCTGCGTTTCTGCGATTGTGGGATTGTGTGATTGTGTGATTGTGTGATTGTGTGATTGTGTCATTGTGCCATTGTGTCATTGTGCGATTATGTGATTCTGTGATTTTGTGGTTGTGTGATAGTGTGATTGTGTGTTTGTGTGATTGTGTGATTGTGTGTTTGTGTGATTGTGTGATTGTGTGATTCTGCGATTCTGCGGTTATGCGGTTCTGCGATTCTGCGAATCTGCGCTTCTGCGACTGTGTGATTGTGTGATTGTGTGATTGTGCCATTGTGTGATTCTGCGATTCTGCGATTCGGCGATTCTGCGATTCTGCGATTCTGCGATTGTGGGATTGTGGGATTGTGGGACTGTGTGATTGTGTGATTGTGTGATTGTGTGATTTTGTGATTTGGCGATTGTGTTCTTGTGTGATTGTGTCGTAGTGTGATTCTGCGAATCCGCGATTCTGCGATTTTGCGATTCTGCGATTCTGCGTTTCTGCGATTGTGGGATTGTGCGATTGTGTGATTGTGTGATTGTGTGATTGTGTGATTGTGTGATTGTGTGATTGTGTGATTGTGTGATTGTGTGATTGTGTGATTGTGTGATTGTGTGATTTTGTGATTGTGCGATTGTGTGCTTGTGTGATTGTGTCGTAGTGTGATTCTGCGATTCTGCGATTCTGCGATTATGCGTTTCTGCGAATCTTGGATTGTGTGATTGTGTGATTTTGTGATTCTGTGATTCTGTGATTCTGTGATTCTGTGATTCTGCGATTCTGCGATTCTGCGATTATGCGATTATGCGATTCAGCGATTCTTGGATTGTGTGATTGTGTGATTGTGTGATTCTGTGATTCTGTGATTGTGTGATTCTGTGATTCTGCGATTCAGCGATTGTGTGATTGTGTGATTGTGTGATTGTGTGATTGTGTGATTGTGTGATGGTGTGATTGTGTTATTGTGTGATTGTGTGATTGTGTGATTGTGTGATTGCGTGATTGTGTGATTGTGTGATTGTGTGATTGTGTGATTGTGTGATTGTGTGATTGAGTGATTGTGTAATTGTGTGATTGTGTGATTGTGTGATTGTGTGATTGTGTGATTGTGTGATTGTGTGATTGTGTGATTGTGTGATTGTGTGATTGTGTGATTGTGTGATTGTGTGATTGTGTGATTGTGTGATTGTGTGATTCTGCGATTCAGAGATTCTGCGATTCTGCGATTCAGCGATTCTGCGACTCGGCGATTCTGCGATTCCGCGATTCTGCGATTTTGCGATTCTGCGATTCTGCGTTTCTGCGATTGTGGGATTGTGTGATTGTGTGATTGTGTGATTGTGTGATTGTGTGATTGTGTGATTGTGTGGTTGTGTGATTGTGTGATTTTGTGATTGTGCGATTGTGTGATTGTGTCGTAGTGTGATTCTGCGATTCTGCGATTCTGCGATTCCGCGATACTGCGATTTTGCGATTCTGCGATGCTGCGTTTCTGCGATTGTGGGATTGTGTGATTGTGTGATTGTGTGATTGTGTGATTGTGTGATTGTGTGATTGTGTGATTGTGTGATTGTGTGATTGTGTGATTGTGTGATTGTGTGATTGTGTGATTGTGTGATTGTGTGATTCTGCGATTCAGAGATTCTGCGATTCTGCGATTCAGCGATTCTGCGATTCGGCGATTCTGCGATTCCGCGATTCTGCGATTTTGCGATTCTGCGATTCTGCGTTTCTGCGATTGTGGGATTGTGGGATTGTGTGATTGTGTGATTGTGTGATTGTGTGATTGTGTGGTTGTGTGATTGTGTGATTTTGTGATTTTGTGATTGTGCGATTGTGTGATTGTGTCGTAGTGTGATTTTGCGATTCTGCGATTCTGCGATTCTGCGATTCCGCGATACTGCGATTTTGCGATTCTGCGATGCTGCGTTTCTGCGATTGTGGGATTGTGTGATTGTGTGATTGTGTGATTGTGTGATTGTGTGATTGTGTGATTGCGTGATTGTGTGATTGTGTGGTTGTGTGATTCTGTGATTTTGTGGTTGTGTGATAGTGTGATTGTGTGTTTGTATGATTGTGTGATTGTGTGATTATGTGTTTGTGTGATTGTGTGATTGTGTGATTCTGTGATTCTGTAATTGTGTGATTCTGTGATTCAGCGATTCTTGGATTGTGTGATTGTGTGATTGTGTGATTCTGTGATTGTGTGATTCTGTGATTCTGCGATTCTGCGATTGTGTGATTGTGTGATTGTGTGATTGTGTGATTGTGTGATTGTGTGATTGTGTGATTGTGTGATTGTGTGATGGTGTGATTGTGTTATTGTGTGATTGTGTGATTCTGTGATTCTGTGATTGTGTGATTCTGTGATTCTGCGATTCAGCGATTGTGTGGCTGTGTGATTGTGTGATTTTGTGATTGTGCGATTGTGTGCTTGTGTGATTGTGTCGTAGTGTGATTCTGCGATTCTGCGATTCTGCGATTATGCGTTTCTGCGAATCTTGGATTGTGTGATTGTGTGATTTTGTGATTCTGTGATTCTGTGATTCTGTGATTCTGTGATTCTGCGATTCTGCGATTCTGCGATTCTGCGATTCTGCGATTATGCGATTCAGCGATTCTTGGATTGTGTGATTGTGTGATTGTGTGATTCTGTGATTCTGTGATTGTGTGATTGTGTGATTGTGTGATTGTGTGATGGTGTGATTGTGTTATTGTGTGTTTGTGTGATTGTGTGATTGTGTGATTGTGTGATTGTGTGATTGTGTGATTGTGTGATTGTGTGATTGTGTGATTGTGTGATTGTGTGATTGTGTGATTGTGTGATTGTGTGATTGTGTGATTGTGTGATTGTGTGATTGTGTGATTGTGTGATTGTGTGATTGTGTGATTGTGTGATTGTGTGATTGTGTGATTGTGCGGTTCTGCGATTCTGCGAATCTGCGCTTCTGCGACTGTGTGATTGTGTGATTGTGTGATTGTGCCATTGTGTGATTCTGCGATTCTGCGATTCGGCGATTCTGCGATTCTGCGATTCTGCGATTGTGGGATTGTGGGATTGTGGGACTGTGTGATTGTGTGATTGTGTGATTGTGTGATTTTGTGATTTGGCGATTGTGTTCTTGTGTGATTGTGTCGTAGTGTGATTCTGCGAATCCGCGATTCTGCGATTTTGCGATTCTGCGATTCTGCGTTTCTGCGATTGTGGGATTGTGCGATTGTGTGATTGTGTGATTGTGTGATTGTGTGATTGTGTGATTGTGTGATTGTGTGATTGTGTGATTGTGTGATTGTGTGATTGTGTGATTGTGTGATTGTGTGATTGTGTGATTGTGTGATTGTGTGATTTTGTGATTGTGCGATTGTGTGCTTGTGTGATTGTGTCGTAGTGTGATTCTGCGATTCTGCGATTCTGCGATTATGCGTTTCTGCGAATCTTGGATTGTGTGATTGTGTGATTTTGTGATTCTGTGATTCTGTGATTCTGTGATTCTGTGATTCTGCGATTCTGCGATTCTGCGATTCTGCTATTATGCGATTCAGCGATTCTTGGATTGTGTGATTGTGTGATTGTGTGATTCTGTGATTCTGTGATTGTGTGATTCTGTGATTCTGCGATTCAGCGATTGTGTGATTGTGTGATTGTGTGATTGTGTGATTGTGTGATTGTGTGATGGTGTGATTGTGTTATTGTGTGATTGTGTGATTGTGTGATTGTGTGATTGCGTGATTGTGTGATTGTGTGATTGTGTGATTGTGTGATTGTGTGATTGTGTGATTGTGTGATTGTGTGATTGTGTAATTGTGTGATTGTGTGATTGTGTGATTGTGTGATTGTGTGATTCTGTGATTGTGTGATTCTGTGATTGTGCGATTCTGCGATTGTGTGATTGTGTGATTGTGTGATTGTGTGATTGTGTGATTGTGTGATTGTGTGATTGTGTGATTGTGTGATGGTGTGATTGTGTTATTGTGTGATTGTGTGATTCTGTGATTCTGTGATTGTGTGATTCTGTGATTCTGCGATTCAGCGATTGTGTGGTTGTGTGATTGTGTGATTTTGTGATTGTGCGATTGTGTGCTTGTGTGATTGTGTCGTAGTGTGATTCTGCGATTCTGCGATTCTGCGATTATGCGTTTCTGCGAATCTTGGATTGTGTGATTGTGTGATTTTGTGATTCTGTGATTCTGTGATTCTGTGATTCTGTGATTCTGCGATTCTGCGATTCTGCGATTCTGCGATTCTGCGATTATGCGATTCAGCGATTCTTGGATTGTGTGATTGTGTGATTGTGTGATTCTGTGATTCTGTGATTGTGTGATTCTGTGATTCTGCGATTCAGCGATTGTGTGATTGTGTGATTGTGTGATTGTGTGATTGTGTGATTGTGTGATTGTGTGATTGTGTGATGGTGTGATTGTGTTATTGTGTGTTTGTGTGATTGTGTGATTGTGTGATTGTGTGATTGTGTGATTGTGTGATTGTGTGATTGTGTGATTGTGTGATTGTGTGATTGTGTGATTGTGTGATTGTGTGATTGTGTGATTGTGTGATTGTGTGATTGTGTGATTGTGTGATTGTGTGATTGTGTGATTGTGTGATTGTGTGATTGTGTGATTGTGTGATTGTGTGATTGTGTGATTCTGCGATTCAGAGATTCTGCGATTCTGCGATTCAGCGATTCTGCGATTCGGCGATTCTGCGATTCCGCGATTCTGCGATTTTGCGATTCTGCGATTCTGCGTTTCTGCGATTGCGGGATTGTGGGATTGTGTGATTGTGTGATTGTGTGATTGTGTGATTGTGTGATTGTGTGATTGTGTGATTGTGTGATTGTGTGATTGTGTGGTAGTGTGATTGTGTGATTTTGTGATTGTGCGATTGTGTGATTGTGTCGTAGTGTGATTTTGCGATTCTGCGATTCTGCGATTCTGCGATTCCGCGATACTGCGATTATGCGATTTTGCGATGCTGCGTTTCTGCGATTGTGGGATTGTGTGATTGTGTGATTGTGTGATTGTGTCATTGTGTCATTGTGTCATTGTGCGATTATGTGATTCTGTGATTTTGTGGTTGTGTGATAGTGTGATGGTGTGTTTGTATGATTGTGTGATTGTGTGATTGTGTGTTTGTGTGATTGTGTGATTGTGTGATTCTGCGATTCTGCGGTTATGCGGTTCTGCGATTGTGTGATTGTGTGATTGTGTGTTTGTGTGATTGTGTGATTGTGTGATTCTGCGATTCTGCGGTTATGCGGTTCTGCGATTGTGGGATTGTGTGATTGTGTGATTGTGTGATTGTGTGATTGTGTGATTGTGTGATTGTGTGATTGTGTGATTGTGTGATTGTGTGATTGTGTGATTGTGTGATTGTGTGATTGTGTGATTGTGTGGTTGTGTGATTGTGTGATTTTGTGATTGTGCGATTGTGTGCTTGTGTGATTGTGTCGTAGTGTGATTCTGCGATTCCGCGATTCTGCGATTATGCGTTTCTGCGAATCTTGGATTGTGTGATTGTGTGATTTTGTGATTCTGTGATTCTGTGATTCTGCGATTCTGCGATTCTGCGATTCTGCGATTCTGCGATTATGCGATTCAGCGATTCTTGGATTGTGTGATTGTGTGATTGTGTGATTGTGTGATTCTGTGATTCTGTAATTGTGTGATTCTGTGATTCAGCGATTCTTGGATTGTGTGATTGTGTGATTGTGTGATTCTGTGATTGTGTGATTCTGTGATTCTGCGATTCTGCGATTGTGTGATTGTGTGATTGTGTGATTGTGTGATTGTGTGATTGTGTGATTGTGTGATTGTGTGATTGTGTGATTGTGTGATTGTGTGATGGTGTGATTGTGTTATTGTGTGATTGTGTGATTCTGTGATTCTGTGATTCTGTGATTGTGTGATTCTGTGATTCTGCGATTCAGCGATTGTGTGGTTGTGTGATTGTGTTATTGTGTGTTTGTGTGATTGTGTGATTGTGTGATTGTGTGATTGTGTGATTGTGTGATTGTGTGATTGTGTGATTGTGTGATTGTGTGATTGTGTGATTGTGTGATTGTGTGATTGTGTGATTGTGTGATTGTGTGATTGTGTGATTGTGTGATTGTGTGATTGTGTGATTGTGTGATTGTGTGATTGTGTTATTGTGTGATTGTGTGATTGTGTGATTGTGTGATTGCGTGATTGTGTGATTGTGTGATTGTGTGATTGTGTGATTGTGTGATTGTGTGATTGTGTGATTGTGTGATTGTGTAATTGTGTGATTGTGTGATTGTGTGATTGTGTGATTGTGTGATTGTGTGATTGTGTGATTGTGTGATTGTGTGATTGTGTGATTGTGTGATTGTGTGATTGTGTGATTGTGTGATTGTGTGATTGTGTGATTGTGTGATTGTGTGATTGTGTGATTGTGTGATTGTGTGATTGTGTGATTGTGTGATTCTGCGATTCAGAGATTCTGCGATTCTGCGATTCAGCGATTCTGCGATTCGGCGATTCTGCGATTCCGCGATTCTGCGATTTTGCGATTCTGCGATTCTGCGTTTCTGCGATTGTGGGATTGTGGGATTGTGTGATTGTGTGATTGTGTGATTGTGTGATTGTGTGATTGTGTGGTTGTGTGATTGTGTGATTTTGTGATTTTGTGATTGTGCGATTGTGTGATTGTGTCGTAGTGTGATTTTGCGATTCTGCGATTCTGCGATTCTGCGATTCCGCGATACTGCGATTTTGCGATTCTGCGATGCTGCGTTTCTGCGATTGTGGGATTGTGTGATTGTGTGATTGTGTGATTGTGTGATTGTGTGATTGCGTGATTGTGTGATTGTGTGGTTGTGTGATTCTGTGATTTTGTGGTTGTGTGATAGTGTGATTGTGTGTTTGTATGATTGTGTGATTGTGTGATTGTGTGTTTGTGTGATTGTGTGATTGTGTGATTCTGTGATTCTGTAATTGTGTGATTCTGTGATTCAGCGATTCTTGGATTGTGTGATTGTGTGATTGTGTGATTCTGTGATTGTGTGATTCTGTGATTGTGCGATTCTGCGATTGTGTGATTGTGTGATTGTGTGATTGTGTGATTGTGTGATTGTGTGATTGTGTGATTGTGTGATTGTGTGATGGTGTGATTGTGTTATTGTGTGATTGTGTGATTCTGTGATTCTGTGATTGTGTGATTCTGTGATTCTGCGATTCAGCGATTGTGTGGTTGTGTGATTGTGTGATTTTGTGATTGTGCGATTGTGTGCTTGTGTGATTGTGTCGTAGTGTGATTCTGCGATTCTGCGATTCTGCGATTATGCGTTTCTGCGAATCTTGGATTGTGTGATTGTGTGATTTTGTGATTCTGTGATTCTGTGATTCCGTGATTCTGTGATTCTGCGATTCTGCGATTCTGCGATTCTGCGATTCTGCGATTATGCGATTCAGCGATTCTTGGATTGTGTGATTGTGTGATTGTGTGATTCTGTGATTCTGTGATTGTGTGATTCTGTGATTCTGCGATTCAGCGATTGTGTGATTGTGTGATTGTGTGATTGTGTGATTGTGTGATTGTGTGATTGTGTGATTGTGTGATTGTGTGATTGTGTGATGGTGTGATTGTGTTATTGTGTGTTTGTGTGATTGTGTGATTGTGTGATTGTGTGATTGTGTGATTGTGTGATTGTGTGATTGTGTGATTGTGTGATTGTGTGATTGTGTGATTGTGTGATTGTGTGATTGTGTGATTGTGTGATTGTGTGATTGTGTGATTGTGTGATTGTGTGATTGTGTGATTGTGTGATTGTGTGATTGTGTGATTGTGTGATTGTGTGATTGTGTGATTGTGTGATTGTGTGATTGTGTGATTGTGTGATTGTGTGATTGTGTGATTGTGTGATTGTGTGATTGTGTGATTGTGTGATTGTGTGATTGTGTGATTGTGTGATTGTGTGATTGTGTGATTGTGTGATTGTGTGATTCTGCGATTCAGAGATTCTGCGATTCTGCGATTCAGCGATTCTGCGATTCGGCGATTCTGCGATTCCGCGATTCTGCGATTTTGCGATTCTGCGATTCTGCGTTTCTGCGATTGCGGGATTGTGGGATTGTGTGATTGTGTGATTGTGTGATTGTGTGATTGTGTGATTGTGTGATTGTGTGATTGTGTGGTAGTGTGATTGTGTGATTTTGTGATTGTGCGATTGTGTGATTGTGTCGTAGTGTGATTTTGCGATTCTGCGATTCTGCGATTCTGCGATTCCGCGATACTGCGATTATGCGATTTTGCGATGCTGCGTTTCTGCGATTGTGGGATTGTGTGATTGTGTGATTGTGTGATTGTGTCATTGTGTCATTGTGTCATTGTGCGATTATGTGATTCTGTGATTTTGTGGTTGTGTGATAGTGTGATGGTGTGTTTGTATGATTGTGTGATTGTGTGATTGTGTGTTTGTGTGATTGTGTGATTGTGTGATTCTGCGATTCTGCGGTTATGCGGTTCTGCGATTGTGTGATTGTGTGATTGTGTGATTGTGTGATTGTGTGATTGTGTGATTGTGTGATTGTGTGATTGTGTGATTGTGTGATTGTGTGATTGTGTGATTGTGTGATTGTGTGATTGTGTGATTGTGTGATTGTGTGATTGTGTGATTGTGTGATTGTGTGATTGTGTGATTGTGTGATTGTGTGATTGTGTGAGTGTGTGATTGTGACATTGTGTGATTCTGCGATTCTGCGATTCTGCGATTCTGCGTTTCTGCGATTGTGGGATTGTGTGATTGTGTGATTGTGTGATTGTGTCATTGTGTCATTGTGTCATTGTGCGATTATGTGATTCTGTGATTTTGTGGTTGTGTGATAGTGTGATGGTGTGTTTGTATGATTGTGTGATTGTGTGATTGTGTGTTTGTGTGATTGTGTGATTGTGTGATTCTGCGATTCTGCGGTTATGCGGTTCTGCGATTGTGGGATTGTGTGATTGTGTGATTGTGTGATTGTGTGATTGTGTGATTGTGTGATTGTGTGATTGTGTGATTGTGTGATTGTGTGATTGTGTGATTGTGTGATTGTGTGATTGTGTGGTTGTGTGATTGTGTGATTTTGTGATTGTGCGATTGTGTGCTTGTGTGATTGTGTCGTAGTGTGATTCTGCGATTCCGCGATTCTGCGATTATGCGTTTCTGCGAATCTTGGATTGTGTGATTGTGTGATTTTGTGATTCTGTGATTCTGTGATTCTGCGATTCTGCGATTCTGCGATTCTGCGATTCTGCGATTATGCGATTCAGCGATTCTTGGATTGTGTGATTGTGTGATTGTGTGATTGTGTGATTCTGTGATTCTGTAATTGTGTGATTCTGTGATTCAGCGATTCTTGGATTGTGTGATTGTGTGATTGTGTGATTCTGTGATTGTGTGATTCTGTGATTCTGCGATTCTGCGATTGTGTGATTGTGTGATTGTGTGATTGTGTGATTGTGTGATTGTGTGATTGTGTGATTGTGTGATTGTGTGATTGTGTGATTGTGTGATTGTGTGATTGTGTGATGGTGTGATTGTGTTATTGTGTGTTTGTGTGATTGTGTGATTGTGTGATTGTGTGATTGTGTGATTGTGTGATTGTGTGATTGTGTGATTGTGTGATTGTGTGATTGTGTGATTGTGTGATTGTGTGATTGTGTGATTGTGTGATTGTGTGATTGTGTGATTGTGTGATTGTGTGATTGTGTGATTGTGTGATTGTGTGATTCTGTGATTCTGTGATTGTGTGATTGTGTGATTGTGTGATTGTGTGATTGTGTGATTCTGTGATTCTGTGATTGTGTGATTCTGTGATTCTGCGATTCAGCGATTGTGTGATTGTGTGATTGTGTGATTGTGTGATTGTGTGATTGTGTGATGGTGTGATTGTGTTATTGTGTGATTGTGTGATTGTGTGATTGTGTGATTGCGTGATTGCGTGATTGTGTGATTGTGTGATTGTGTGATTGTGTGATTGTGTGATTGTGTGATTGTGTGATTGTGTGATTGTGTGATTGTGTGATTGTGTGATTGTGTGATTGTGTGATTGTGTGATTGTGTGATTGTGTGATTGTGTGATTGTGTGATTGTGTGATTGTGTGATTGTGTGATTGTGTGATTGTGTGATTGTGTGATTGTGTGATTGTGTGATTGTGTGATTGTGTGATTGTGTGATGGTGTGATTGTGTTATTGTGTGATTGTGTGATTCTGTGATTCTGTGATTGTGTGATTCTGTGATTCTGCGATTCAGCGATTGTGTGGTTGTGTGATTGTGTGATTTTGTGATTGTGCGATTGTGTGCTTGTGTGATTGTGTCGTAGTGTGATTCTGCGATTCTGCGATTCTGCGATTATGCGTTTCTGCGAATCTTGGATTGTGTGATTGTGTGATTTTGTGATTCTGTGATTCTGTGATTCTGTGATTCTGTGATTCTGCGATTCTGCGATTCTGCGATTCTGCGATTCTGCGATTATGCGATTCAGCGATTCTTGGATTGTGTGATTGTGTGATTCTGTGATTCTGTGATTGTGTGATTCTGTGATTCTGCGATTCAGCGATTGTGTGATTGTGTGATTGTGTGATTGTGTGATTGTGTGATTGTGTGATTGTGTGATGGTGTGATTGTGTTATTGTGTGTTTGTGTGATTGTGTGATTGTGTGATTGTGTGATTGTGTGATTGTGTGATTGTGTGATTGTGTGATTGTGTGATTGTGTGATTGTGTGATTGTGTGATTGTGTGATTGTGTGATTGTGTGATTGTGTGATTGTGTGATTGTGTGATTGTGTGATTGTGTGATTGTGTGATTGTGTGATTGTGTGATTGTGTGATTGTGTGATTGTGTGATTGTGTGATTGTGTGATTGTGTGATTGTGTGATTGTGTGATTGTGTGATTGTGTGATTCTGTGATTCTGTGATTGTGTGATTGTGTGATTGTGTGATTGTGTGATTGTGTGATTCTGTGATTCTGTGATTGTGTGATTCTGTGATTCTGCGATTCAGCGATTGTGTGATTGTGTGATTGTGTGATTGTGTGATTGTGTGATTGTGTGATGGTGTGATTGTGTTATTGTGTGATTGTGTGATTGTGTGATTGTGTGATTGCGTGATTGCGTGATTGCGTGATTGTGTGATTGTGTGATTGTGTGATTGTGTGTGTCGGAGAGTAAAATCGAAATCGTCGTAAAACAATATCGAAACGCTCGGAGGAACGGGACGCGACGTCCTCGCCTCAGTAACGAAAATAAAGGACAGTTGTGACGGGTCTACGGTCGCGATCGGTTGAACAACCGCGACGCGTACCGGGTGACAAAGTTTTACCGAATCTCTGTTTCTCGCGACGACGACGATTCGCGGTTCGCGTTACTACTAAGCGCGGGGCCCTGCCGATCACAAACACACATTCGACATCGTTTACGACGATGTCTGGACGTCTCCCCGAGCTGGAGACTCCAACGGAACCTGGTTTCCGTACGATCGCGATTCAAAATCGCCAAGGGGAACTGTTTCCCAAAAACCCGGTGTCACGCGATGAACCGATCGCTGACGGGCGCCCAACCTTTGTGCACATATCACATCATATTACGCGACACACTCACACATACCTCAAACCACAAAACTCAAAATCTGTAATCTTAAATTCAAGGGTTTTTTATGCCTTCGGGCTTTTTCCCTTCATCAATTAAAATCAAGGGTTTTTTATGCCTTCGGGCTTTTTCCCTTGCTCAATAAACAAATAAACCATCAATTCAACTACCACAATCCAGAGTTTTCATTTAATTAACCGCATCCTTACTCTGTTGTGCAATCGTTCAAAAATTAATGACGTAGGAATTCATTTCCTAATCGAATACAACTGGAATTCTTCATGTTGAAGAGTTTCGACCGTACATTTTGGTGCCTCCTGTGAGGACTATGTGTGTGTGTGTCTTGAAGACAGAATATAGCGCGACGTAGCAACAACGCAGCGTCCGATCCGTTAAAAAAAAAAAAAAAAAAAAACACAAACGACGGTCTCGCTCCGTCGCACGTGCGAGTCGAGGCGGCTAGAGACGTATTCTCTCGCAGACCGCTGTACGAGCACGTGCTAGTTCTGTGTGAATTCGATTTTCCAAACGATTTTCATAAAAGTGAGTGTGTCCACACAATCATCATTGATCCAGTCTTGAGGAAGGATCATTCAAGGAACACCTCGTTTCCGCCAAAGGAGAACTTCCCCGACCCACTGCTGCCGATCAAGGAAGAAGTGGCCGGATACATAAAAGATAAGTACTTCAAAAACATATAATTGGCGAGTAGAATTTGAACATCTCATAAGCAACACATCGTCGATTACAAGTGCTATTGTAGAATTAATAAGAGAGTGTCAGTTATTCGTTTGCTCTGCGTCGACAGTTAATATTTCTCGTCCCTTAGAAATACTATTTAAGTTATCACGATTAACGCGCATTTCTTCAAGTTCAATTTCTTGTTTATTTCGTTTAGATTTACGATAGATAAGCTGTAGTAGAGCAGGTCGGGTTCAAACGCAAAGAAAATCAGTAATTTGCTTAGCATAAGAATACTTTATTTCGTAATACGTAATGGTCATGCCAATCGTGCGACATTGATTGCCGAACAACGAATTAACCCGCTATTCGACTGTTCAACGTTGCCGAACGGCGACGCCGTTTCCCCGAATTCCTTTGTTCACCGGTCGGTGGAATATTCCCCGACGCATACACAATATCATAAAACTTAGTTTAAGGTGTTTTTCTTCCATTTTTGCATTAAGTTACACGTTTATATATATCTATAATTAGAGTGTTTTGAACTTGTCCCGTTTCACGAGTGCAGTATAAATCTCGGGCGGTACAGTTTATTTCATTCGGTACATTGAGTATACAGTTGATCATGAGTCGAGTCAAATTCATCGCCCAAAAGCGTACAACGCTTAAAGCGAGGCTAACGTCGTGGCAAAATGCGCACACACAAGGTCGATTCGATAAAGTCGGTCTTAAATTGCGATTTGATCGACTTACGGAATTATTTCGAGCCTACGAGGAGCTGCATGACGAATTAGCTATACTCGAACCGGAAAACGAAATATTGAACGAGATAGAGGAGATCAGCGATAAATATTATGAGATCGCGCGTCTTGTAGCGAACATGAATGATGCGAGACCGCCGACGGTACAAGTCGAGAATACGAGCTTCGCGAGCTCGACGATGATCGAAAAACAACGGCGCGCTAAATTACCGGTTACTGAAGTACCTAAATTCGACGGAACTATACAAAATTGGCTGTCCTATAGAAACTCGTTTCTGTCAATGATCGACGCGCGTCCGGATATATCAGATTTAGAGAAATTTATTTATCTAAGAGACTCGCTGAGAGGAGAAGCACTTAATAAGATTTCGGTTCTTGACGTTAGCGCAGAAAATTATAGACTCGCGTGGGAACTTCTCAAAGAAAATTACGAAAGAAAACGCGTAATCGTCCACAAACATTTTGATTCCATTCTCGATTTACCGAAACAAACCAAACCTACGTACAAGGGTTTATCAAAGCTTATCGACGACGTGCGGCAACACATAAACGTGTTAAAGACACTAGACGTTCAAGTCGACGAAAATTTAGTGGTTCGTATAATCGAGAGAGCTTTACCGAGCGAGACGCGTGACAAGTGGGAAGATACTTTTAATTCAGACACTTTGCCTACCCTCGATCAAATTTTCAAATTTATTTCGGAAACCGCGTTTAAAATTCTTGCCCACGAAGAAGAACAGGCGCGTAAAAGTAACGAAAGCGGTTTCAAGCGATCGAATTCAAATACTGATATGCGTTCCAAGAAAATCCGTAAAGAACAATTCGGAACCCGAGCGTTCCTCACTTCCGCTGGCAATAATTGCGTTCAATGTAAACAGTCGGCACACCGTTTGTATAGCTGCCCGGCGTTTGGGACGTTATCTATCGCGCAACGATGGGAGGTAGTAAAGAAAAATAAATTGTGTCGGAACTGCCTTAGATTACATAAAGGGGTGTGTAAATCTATGCACTGCAGACATTGCAGCTTATTTCATCACTCAATGCTACACAACTTCAAGGTCCAAGCACCGAATACGAATAACGATTCCGTGACGAATGTATCTCTTGATTCGAGTAAGGCACAAATTCCGGAACGCAATAAAAATTGACTATCGATCATCTCGCTTTCGACCGTCTCGTGTACACCGCGGTCACAGTTGATAATGAGCGCTATTGTCAGAGTACGAAATTCAAAGAACGAATTTGTAAGAGCTCGTGCACTTTTAGATACTTGCGCGACGGCGCACTTTGTAACAGAAGAATTCGCAAAGAGTTTAAATGTGCCTACGCGATCATGCTGCATTCCGATCGGCGCGATTAGCGGGATGACCGCAATTTCCAAAAAAACGCTCGACATCTCTTTTCGGTCTCTACACAACGATTTTGAAAAAACATTAACATTTCTGACAGTGACTAAAATTGCGGACAGGATACCGGATGAAATTTTTCCTCGCGAATCGCTCAACATTCCTTCGCATATCCGTTTAGCTGATCCAGAATTCCATCTGCCAAGAACCGCCGATATGTTAATAGGGGCCGGTGCCACAACGTCTTTACTATCGATCGGTCAAATAAATGTATCGAGAGATGATTGTGAAATTTTGATGCAAAAGACACAACTCGGTTGGGTTGTAGTGGGCGGTGCGAAGGGAATTCTTGAAACAGGAAGGGTGACGTGCAATTTAAGCGAATTAACCGAACAAATCGCGAAATTCTGGGCGATAGAAGACAATATTAGTACGAAAGAGTCGAAACTAGCGGAGGAGTCCATATGTGAAGCATTTTATGCTCAAACCACGACGCGTGAGCCATCAGGGCGATACGTAGTTCGATTGCCGTTCCGCGATCGCGATCAAAACTTTGACGGTTCACGGTCACGCGCGCTTCGTCGATTTCACGCGTTGGAAAGAAAATTAAAATCTAACCCGGTGCTTGATTTAGATTATAAAAAGGTCATGAATGAATATATAGAGTTAAATCACATGTCGTTAATCACAGACGAAAAAGACGACGGATATTATTTACCCCATCATGCCGTTATTAAAAACACAAGTACCACAACGAAGCTACGGGTTGTTTTCGATGCGTCTGCTAAATCAGACAAGGGCTTCTCGTTGAACGATAAGTTAATCGTCGGCCCAACGATTCAGGAGAAGTTGTTCGAACATCTTTTGAAATTTCGCATGCATGCCTTCGTGCTTACGGCAGATATAGAAAAAATGTACAGACAGATACTAATCCATCCAAGCGATCGCAAATTTCAACGGGTTTTTTGGTATAACGAGGGTGAAATTGCCGTTTTTCAATTAAACACCGTAACGTTTGGCGTCTCGTCTGCCCCCTTTCTCGCGATCAGGACCATAAACCAGCTTGCAGACGATGAAAGCACGGATTTCCCTCTTGCGTCTCAAATTTTGAAGCGTGATCTTTACGTGGATGATCTATTAACCGGAGCAAATTCCCTACCGGAAATATTGAGAATTCGCGACGAAATAATTGCACTTTTAAAACGTGGTCATTTCAACATCAGGCAATGGGCTTCAAATCATAATCACGCGCTTGATAACATACATGAGAAAATACTCGGTTCGGATCACGCCGTCGAGAAAAATCCGGTGTTGAAAACCCTTGGGACCGTGTGGAATTCGCGACTCGATAAAATCTGTTATACGGTTAAACCAATCGAAAGGACGTCCAAGGTCACGAAACGAACAATTCTTTCAGAAATAGCCAAGATTTTTGACCCTCTCGGATTACTGGGACCGATATTACTTACCGCAAAAACAATCATGCAAATGTGCTGGAAGACTAAAATCGATTGGGACGAATCCGTTCCTAATGCATTGCACACGGTTTGGATTTCTTTCAGTGATCAACTTCCGTTAATTCGCGAATTGTCCATCGATCGGCGTCTCCTTCTTGATGACCCGGTAAATATTCAATTACACGGCTTCTGCGATGCAAGTAAAGTCGGGTACGGTGCGTGCCTATATTTGCGTTCCTACAATAGTGACAAACGCGTGTTGATTCGCCTAGCATGCGCGAAATCGAGAGTGGCTCCGCTGAAATCGACAACAATTCCCAGGCTAGAATTATGCTCCGCTTTGACTCTCGCTCGACTTTACCAAGAATCGCGGTCGGCCTTTAATTTCAATATCGATAAAATCATCTTTTGGTCAGACTCTACGATCGTGTTGCATTGGCTTAAAAAATTGCCGCAAGCTTTAAAAACTTTTGAAGCCAACCGCGTTGCTGAAATTCAGGGTATCGGTCGCGACATAGAATGGCGTCACATAAGCACCGAGCAAAATCCGGCCGATGCTTTATCACGAGGCCAATTGCCTTCCGAATTCATGAAAAACAAATTGTGGTTCGGAGGTCCACCGTGGCTTCAGCAGCCTGAGCATCTTTGGCCTTTAAACGCATGCACGCCAGTCGCCGAACTACCTGGTTTAAAGAAAAACGTGTGTTTAGCGTCAAGCGTTAGGACAGATATCTTTGCAAATTTTTCATCATTCGCGAGATTGGTACGAGTCGTTGCTTATTGCCGCCGAATGCGCCGCGCAAATCCGTATAAAGGCGATTTGTGCGTGCAGGAGGTCGCGGAAGCAGAGCGACAGATTATAAAAACAATACAATTCGAACAATTTCACAACGAAATTAACCAATTAAAAAGGATAGATGACACAAAAAATTCTCGATTAGCCAATCTAAATCCATTTATCGACGAAAACGGCTTGTTGCGTGTCGGTGGACGTTTGAAAAACGCAGAGATTAGTTTTGCACAAAAGCACCCGATATTGATGCCATCTCGCCATCATGTTACTGATCTTATCATTCGCGAAACCCATGAGAGGACTTTTCATGCGGGAATTCAAAATACGCTATATACGTTGCGACAGCGTTTCTGGTTATTAGATGGAAGAAATCAGGTACGAAAAGTCGTCAGGCGGTGTTTACGTTGCTTTCGTTTTCGGCCTACCGCGAATCAGCCTAAAATGGCAGATTTGCCAAAATCGCGAGTTGAGGGAGTCGCAGTCTTCACGAACGTGGGAATCGATTTTTGCGGTCCATTTTTTATTAAAGAAAAGAAGAAACGAAACAAGGTACGCCTCAAAGCGTACGGTTGTATTTTCATATGCATGTCTATCAAGGCTATCCATATCGAGATCGTATCCGATTTGTCAACCGAAAGTTTCCTAGGCGCGTTAAGACGGTTCATAGGCCGCAGAGGCGTTCCATCTAATATTTATTCAGACAACGGTACGAATTTTGTAGGTGCCAACAATCAATTACGCGAGGCCTACGCATTGCTACAATCTGACGGATTTAAAGAACAAATCAATCATTACTCAATGAGCAAACGAATAACTTGGCATTTCAACCCGCCTTTATCACCTCATTTCGGGGGCGTATGGGAAGCGGCTGTAAAGTCGTTTAAACATCATCTCAAACGCGTAGTCGGAGATCTGATGTTCACCTACGAAGAGCTCACCACGCTCGCTATTGAGATCGAAGCCATATTAAATTCTAGGCCTTTGTGCCCGATTTCGTCGGATCCCAATGATCCAATTGCTCTGACACCTGCGCATATTTTGATTGGTCGTCCTTTCACCATGTTACCCGAAAACGATTATTCAACTGTTCCAGAAAATCGTCTATCTACCTGGCGCCTTGTCACCAGGACTCGTCAAAACTTTTGGAGACGATGGTACCTTGAGTATTTGAATGAGCTTCAGAAGCGCCAAAAATGGCTAAAGCCGGACGTCAATTTAAAACCTAATGACATGGTCATCATCATGGATAAAAATCAGCCTTGTATGCGGTGGCAGTTGGGTCGGATCATGGACGTTCATCCTGGAAACGACGGTGCAGTCCGAGTTGCTACTGTGCGAACAGCCTCTGGCACGTTTCAACGAAATGCGACACTGTTGTGTCCCTTACCGAATACTACATGAGCGCGATTGAGTCGCCTCTTAAACATATCATGTAATTACACATTACACGCTACACATTACACGTCGCTAAATTAACGATTTATTGCTCGCATTACTCGCAACGGGGGGAGGATGTCGGAGAGTAAAATCGAAATCGTCGTAAAACAATATCGAAACGCTCGGAGGAACGGGACGCGACGTCCTCGCCTCAGTAACGAAAATAAAGGACAGTTGTGACGGGTCTACGGTCGCGATCGGTTGAACAACCGCGACGCGTACCGGGTGACAAAGTTTTACCGAATCTCTGTTTCTCGCGACGACGACGATTCGCGGTTCGCGTTACTACTAAGCGCGGGGCCCTGCCGATCACAAACACACATTCGACATCGTTTACGACGATGTCTGGACGTCTCCCCGAGCTGGAGACTCCAACGGAACCTGGTTTCCGTACGATCGCGATTCAAAATCGCCAAGGGGAACTGTTTCCCAAAAACCCGGTGTCACGCGATGAACCGATCGCTGACGGGCGCCCAACCTTTGTGCACATATCACATCATATTACGCGACACACTCACACATACCTCAAACCACAAAACTCAAAATCTGTAATCTTAAATTCAAGGGTTTTTTATGCCTTCGGGCTTTTTCCCTTCATCAATTAAAATCAAGGGTTTTTTATGCCTTCGGGCTTTTTCCCTTGCTCAATAAACAAATAAACCATCAATTCAACTACCACAATCCAGAGTTTTCATTTAATTAACCGCATCCTTACTCTGTTGTGCAATCGTTCAAAAATTAATGACGTAGGAATTCATTTCCTAATCGAATACAACTGGAATTCTTCATGTTGAAGAGTTTCGACCGTACAGTGTGATTGTGTGATTGTGTGATTGTGTGATTGTGTGATTGTGTGATTGTGTGATTGTGTGATTGTGTGATTGTGTGATTGTGTGATTGTGTGATTGTGTGATTGTGTGATTGTGTGATTGTGTGATTGTGTGATTGTGTGATTGTGTGATTGTGTGATTGTGTGATTGTGTGATTCTGCGATTCAGAGATTCTGCGATTCTGCGATTCAGCGATTCTGCGATTCTGCGATTCTGCGTTTCTGCGATTGTGGGATTGTGTGATTGTGTGATTGTGTGATTGTGTGATTGTGTCATTGTGCCATTGTGTCATTGTGCGATTATGTGATTCTGTGATTTTGTGGTTGTGTGATAGTGTGATTGTGTGTTTGTGTGATTGTGTGATTGTGTGTTTGTGTGATTGTGTGATTGTGTGATTCTGCGATTCTGCGGTTATGCGGTTCTGCGATTCTGCGAATCTGCGCTTCTGCGACTGTGTGATTGTGTGATTGTGTGATTGTGCCATTGTGTGATTCTGCGATTCTGCGATTCGGCGATTCTGCGATTCTGCGATTCTGCGATTGTGGGATTGTGGGATTGTGGGACTGTGTGATTGTGTGATTGTGTGATTGTGTGATTTTGTGATTTGGCGATTGTGTTCTTGTGTGATTGTGTCGTAGTGTGATTCTGCGAATCCGCGATTCTGCGATTTTGCGATTCTGCGATTCTGCGTTTCTGCGATTGTGGGATTGTGCGATTGTGTGATTGTGTGATTGTGTGATTGTGTGATTGTGTGATTGTGTGATTGTGTGATTGTGTGATTGTGTGATTGTGTGATTGTGTGATTGTGTGATTGTGTGATTGTGTGATTTTGTGATTGTGCGATTGTGTGCTTGTGTGATTGTGTCGTAGTGTGATTCTGCGATTCTGCGATTCTGCGATTATGCGTTTCTGCGAATCTTGGATTGTGTGATTGTGTGATTTTGTGATTCTGTGATTCTGTGATTCTGTGATTCTGTGATTCTGCGATTCTGCGATTCTGCGATTATGCGATTATGCGATTCAGCGATTCTTGGATTGTGTGATTGTGTGATTGTGTGATTCTGTGATTCTGTGATTGTGTGATTCTGTGATTCTGCGATTCAGCGATTGTGTGATTGTGTGATTGTGTGATTGTGTGATTGTGTGATTGTGTGATGGTGTGATTGTGTTATTGTGTGATTGTGTGATTGTGTGATTGTGTGATTGCGTGATTGTGTGATTGTGTGATTGTGTGATTGTGTGATTGTGTGATTGTGTGATTGAGTGATTGTGTAATTGTGTGATTGTGTGATTGTGTGATTGTGTGATTGTGTGATTGTGTGATTGTGTGATTGTGTGATTGTGTGATTGTGTGATTGTGTGATTGTGTGATTGTGTGATTGTGTGATTGTGTGATTGTGTGATTCTGCGATTCAGAGATTCTGCGATTCTGCGATTCAGCGATTCTGCGACTCGGCGATTCTGCGATTCCGCGATTCTGCGATTTTGCGATTCTGCGATTCTGCGTTTCTGCGATTGTGGGATTGTGTGATTGTGTGATTGTGTGATTGTGTGATTGTGTGATTGTGTGATTGTGTGGTTGTGTGATTGTGTGATTTTGTGATTGTGCGATTGTGTGATTGTGTCGTAGTGTGATTCTGCGATTCTGCGATTCTGCGATTCCGCGATACTGCGATTTTGCGATTCTGCGATGCTGCGTTTCTGCGATTGTGGGATTGTGTGATTGTGTGATTGTGTGATTGTGTGATTGTGTGATTGTGTGATTGTGTGATTGTGTGATTGTGTGATTGTGTGATTGTGTGATTGTGTGATTGTGTGATTGTGTGATTGTGTGATTGTGTGATTCTGCGATTCAGAGATTCTGCGATTCTGCGATTCAGCGATTCTGCGATTCGGCGATTCTGCGATTCCGCGATTCTGCGATTTTGCGATTCTGCGATTCTGCGTTTCTGCGATTGTGGGATTGTGGGATTGTGTGATTGTGTGATTGTGTGATTGTGTGATTGTGTGGTTGTGTGATTGTGTGATTTTGTGATTTTGTGATTGTGCGATTGTGTGATTGTGTCGTAGTGTGATTTTGCGATTCTGCGATTCTGCGATTCTGCGATTCCGCGATACTGCGATTTTGCGATTCTGCGATGCTGCGTTTCTGCGATTGTGGGATTGTGTGATTGTGTGATTGTGTGATTGTGTGATTGTGTGATTGCGTGATTGTGTGATTGTGTGGTTGTGTGATTCTGTGATTTTGTGGTTGTGTGATAGTGTGATTGTGTGTTTGTATGATTGTGTGATTGTGTGATTATGTGTTTGTGTGATTGTGTGATTGTGTGATTCTGTGATTCTGTAATTGTGTGATTCTGTGATTCAGCGATTCTTGGATTGTGTGATTGTGTGATTGTGTGATTCTGTGATTGTGTGATTCTGTGATTCTGCGATTCTGCGATTGTGTGATTGTGTGATTGTGTGATTGTGTGATTGTGTGATTGTGTGATTGTGTGATTGTGTGATGGTGTGATTGTGTTATTGTGTGATTGTGTGATTCTGTGATTCTGTGATTGTGTGATTCTGTGATTCTGCGATTCAGCGATTGTGTGGCTGTGTGATTGTGTGATTTTGTGATTGTGCGATTGTGTGCTTGTGTGATTGTGTCGTAGTGTGATTCTGCGATTCTGCGATTCTGCGATTATGCGTTTCTGCGAATCTTGGATTGTGTGATTGTGTGATTTTGTGATTCTGTGATTCTGTGATTCTGTGATTCTGTGATTCTGCGATTCTGCGATTCTGCGATTCTGCGATTCTGCGATTATGCGATTCAGCGATTCTTGGATTGTGTGATTGTGTGATTGTGTGATTCTGTGATTCTGTGATTGTGTGATTGTGTGATTGTGTGATTGTGTGATGGTGTGATTGTGTTATTGTGTGTTTGTGTGATTGTGTGATTGTGTGATTGTGTGATTGTGTGATTGTGTGATTGTGTGATTGTGTGATTGTGTGATTGTGTGATTGTGTGATTGTGTGATTGTGTGATTGTGTGATTGTGTGATTGTGTGATTGTGTGATTGTGTGATTGTGTGATTGTGTGATTGTGTGATTGTGTGATTGTGTGATTGTGCGGTTCTGCGATTCTGCGAATCTGCGCTTCTGCGACTGTGTGATTGTGTGATTGTGTGATTGTGCCATTGTGTGATTCTGCGATTCTGCGATTCGGCGATTCTGCGATTCTGCGATTCTGCGATTGTGGGATTGTGGGATTGTGGGACTGTGTGATTGTGTGATTGTGTGATTGTGTGATTTTGTGATTTGGCGATTGTGTTCTTGTGTGATTGTGTCGTAGTGTGATTCTGCGAATCCGCGATTCTGCGATTTTGCGATTCTGCGATTCTGCGTTTCTGCGATTGTGGGATTGTGCGATTGTGTGATTGTGTGATTGTGTGATTGTGTGATTGTGTGATTGTGTGATTGTGTGATTGTGTGATTGTGTGATTGTGTGATTGTGTGATTGTGTGATTGTGTGATTGTGTGATTGTGTGATTGTGTGATTGTGTGATTGTGTGATTTTGTGATTGTGCGATTGTGTGCTTGTGTGATTGTGTCGTAGTGTGATTCTGCGATTCTGCGATTCTGCGATTATGCGTTTCTGCGAATCTTGGATTGTGTGATTGTGTGATTTTGTGATTCTGTGATTCTGTGATTCTGTGATTCTGTGATTCTGCGATTCTGCGATTCTGCGATTCTGCTATTATGCGATTCAGCGATTCTTGGATTGTGTGATTGTGTGATTGTGTGATTCTGTGATTCTGTGATTGTGTGATTCTGTGATTCTGCGATTCAGCGATTGTGTGATTGTGTGATTGTGTGATTGTGTGATTGTGTGATTGTGTGATGGTGTGATTGTGTTATTGTGTGATTGTGTGATTGTGTGATTGTGTGATTGCGTGATTGTGTGATTGTGTGATTGTGTGATTGTGTGATTGTGTGATTGTGTGATTGTGTGATTGTGTGATTGTGTAATTGTGTGATTGTGTGATTGTGTGATTGTGTGATTGTGTGATTCTGTGATTGTGTGATTCTGTGATTGTGCGATTCTGCGATTGTGTGATTGTGTGATTGTGTGATTGTGTGATTGTGTGATTGTGTGATTGTGTGATTGTGTGATTGTGTGATGGTGTGATTGTGTTATTGTGTGATTGTGTGATTCTGTGATTCTGTGATTGTGTGATTCTGTGATTCTGCGATTCAGCGATTGTGTGGTTGTGTGATTGTGTGATTTTGTGATTGTGCGATTGTGTGCTTGTGTGATTGTGTCGTAGTGTGATTCTGCGATTCTGCGATTCTGCGATTATGCGTTTCTGCGAATCTTGGATTGTGTGATTGTGTGATTTTGTGATTCTGTGATTCTGTGATTCTGTGATTCTGTGATTCTGCGATTCTGCGATTCTGCGATTCTGCGATTCTGCGATTATGCGATTCAGCGATTCTTGGATTGTGTGATTGTGTGATTGTGTGATTCTGTGATTCTGTGATTGTGTGATTCTGTGATTCTGCGATTCAGCGATTGTGTGATTGTGTGATTGTGTGATTGTGTGATTGTGTGATTGTGTGATTGTGTGATTGTGTGATGGTGTGATTGTGTTATTGTGTGTTTGTGTGATTGTGTGATTGTGTGATTGTGTGATTGTGTGATTGTGTGATTGTGTGATTGTGTGATTGTGTGATTGTGTGATTGTGTGATTGTGTGATTGTGTGATTGTGTGATTGTGTGATTGTGTGATTGTGTGATTGTGTGATTGTGTGATTGTGTGATTGTGTGATTGTGTGATTGTGTGATTGTGTGATTGTGTGATTGTGTGATTGTGTGATTGTGTGATTCTGCGATTCAGAGATTCTGCGATTCTGCGATTCAGCGATTCTGCGATTCGGCGATTCTGCGATTCCGCGATTCTGCGATTTTGCGATTCTGCGATTCTGCGTTTCTGCGATTGCGGGATTGTGGGATTGTGTGATTGTGTGATTGTGTGATTGTGTGATTGTGTGATTGTGTGATTGTGTGATTGTGTGATTGTGTGATTGTGTGGTAGTGTGATTGTGTGATTTTGTGATTGTGCGATTGTGTGATTGTGTCGTAGTGTGATTTTGCGATTCTGCGATTCTGCGATTCTGCGATTCCGCGATACTGCGATTATGCGATTTTGCGATGCTGCGTTTCTGCGATTGTGGGATTGTGTGATTGTGTGATTGTGTGATTGTGTCATTGTGTCATTGTGTCATTGTGCGATTATGTGATTCTGTGATTTTGTGGTTGTGTGATAGTGTGATGGTGTGTTTGTATGATTGTGTGATTGTGTGATTGTGTGTTTGTGTGATTGTGTGATTGTGTGATTCTGCGATTCTGCGGTTATGCGGTTCTGCGATTGTGTGATTGTGTGATTGTGTGTTTGTGTGATTGTGTGATTGTGTGATTCTGCGATTCTGCGGTTATGCGGTTCTGCGATTGTGGGATTGTGTGATTGTGTGATTGTGTGATTGTGTGATTGTGTGATTGTGTGATTGTGTGATTGTGTGATTGTGTGATTGTGTGATTGTGTGATTGTGTGATTGTGTGATTGTGTGATTGTGTGGTTGTGTGATTGTGTGATTTTGTGATTGTGCGATTGTGTGCTTGTGTGATTGTGTCGTAGTGTGATTCTGCGATTCCGCGATTCTGCGATTATGCGTTTCTGCGAATCTTGGATTGTGTGATTGTGTGATTTTGTGATTCTGTGATTCTGTGATTCTGCGATTCTGCGATTCTGCGATTCTGCGATTCTGCGATTCTGCGATTCAGCGATTCTTGGATTGTGTGATTGTGTGATTGTGTGATTGTGTGATTCTGTGATTCTGTAATTGTGTGATTCTGTGATTCAGCGATTCTTGGATTGTGTGATTGTGTGATTGTGTGATTCTGTGATTGTGTGATTCTGTGATTCTGCGATTCTGCGATTGTGTGATTGTGTGATTGTGTGATTGTGTGATTGTGTGATTGTGTGATTGTGTGATTGTGTGATTGTGTGATTGTGTGATTGTGTGATGGTGTGATTGTGTTATTGTGTGATTGTGTGATTCTGTGATTCTGTGATTCTGTGATTGTGTGATTCTGTGATTCTGCGATTCAGCGATTGTGTGGTTGTGTGATTGTGTTATTGTGTGTTTGTGTGATTGTGTGATTGTGTGATTGTGTGATTGTGTGATTGTGTGATTGTGTGATTGTGTGATTGTGTGATTGTGTGATTGTGTGATTGTGTGATTGTGTGATTGTGTGATTGTGTGATTGTGTGATTGTGTGATTGTGTGATTGTGTGATTGTGTGATTGTGTGATTGTGTGATTGTGTGATTGTGTGATTGTGTGATTGTGTGATTGTGTGATTGCGTGATTGCGTGATTGTGTGATTGTGTGATTGTGTGATTGTGTGATTGTGTGATTGTGTGATTGTGTGATTGTGTGATTGTGTGATTGTGTGATTGTGTGATTGTGTGATTGTGTGATTGTGTGATTGTGTGATTGTGTGATTGTGTGATTGTGTGATTGTGTGATTGTGTGATTGTGTGATTCTGCGATTCAGAGATTCTGCGATTCTGCGATTCAGCGATTCTGCGATTCGGCGATTCTGCGATTCCGCGATTCTGCGATTTTGCGATTCTGCGATTCTGCGTTTCTGCGATTCGGCGATTCTGCGATTCCGCGATTCTGCGATTTTGCGATTCTGCGATTCTGCGTTTCTGCGATTGCGGGATTGTGGGATTGTGTGATTGTGTGATTGTGTGATTGTGTGATTGTGTGATTGTGTGATTGTGTGGTTGTGTGATTGTGTGATTTTGTGATTGTGCGATTGTGTGATTGTGTCGTAGTGTGATTTTGCGATTCTGCGATTCTGCGATTCTGCGATTCTGCGATTCCGCGATACTGCGATTATGCGATTCTGCGATGCTGCGTTTCTGCGATTGTGGGATTGTGTGATTGTGTGATTGTGTGATTGTGTGATTGTGTGATTGTGTGATTGTGTGATTGTGTGATTGTGTGATTGTGTGATTGTGTGATTGTGTGATTGTGTGATTGTGTGATTGTGTGATTGTGTGATTGTGTGATTGTGTGATTGTGTGATTGTGTGATTGTGTGATTGTGTGAGTGTGTGATTGTGACATTGTGTGATTCTGCGATTCTGCGATTCTGCGTTTCTGCGATTGTGGGATTGTGTGATTGTGTGATTGTGTGATTGTGTCATTGTGTCATTGTGTCATTGTGCGATTATGTGATTCTGTGATTTTGTGGTTGTGTGATAGTGTGATGGTGTGTTTGTATGATTGTGTGATTGTGTGATTGTGTGTTTGTGTGATTGTGTGATTGTGTGATTCTGCGATTCTGCGGTTATGCGGTTCTGCGATTGTGGGATTGTGTGATTGTGTGATTGTGTGATTGTGTGATTGTGTGATTGTGTGATTGTGTGATTGTGTGATTGTGTGATTGTGTGATTGTGTGATTGTGTGATTGTGTGATTGTGTGGTTGTGTGATTGTGTGATTTTGTGATTGTGCGATTGTGTGCTTGTGTGATTGTGTCGTAGTGTGATTCTGCGATTCCGCGATTCTGCGATTATGCGTTTCTGCGAATCTTGGATTGTGTGATTGTGTGATTTTGTGATTCTGTGATTCTGTGATTCTGCGATTCTGCGATTCTGCGATTCTGCGATTCTGCGATTATGCGATTCAGCGATTCTTGGATTGTGTGATTGTGTGATTGTGTGATTGTGTGATTCTGTGATTCTGTAATTGTGTGATTCTGTGATTCAGCGATTCTTGGATTGTGTGATTGTGTGATTGTGTGATTCTGTGATTGTGTGATTCTGTGATTCTGCGATTCTGCGATTGTGTGATTGTGTGATTGTGTGATTGTGTGATTGTGTGATTGTGTGATTGTGTGATTGTGTGATTGTGTGATTGTGTGATGGTGTGATTGTGTTATTGTGTGATTGTGTGATTCTGTGATTCTGTGATTCTGTGATTGTGTGATTCTGTGATTCTGCGATTCAGCGATTGGGTGGTTGTGTGATTGTGTGATTTTGTGATTGTGCGATTGTGTGCTTGTGTGATTGTGTCGTAGTGTGATTCTGCGATTCTGCGATTCTGCGATTATGCGTTTCTGCGAATCTTGGATTGTGTGATTGTGAGATTTTGTGATTCTGTGATTCTGTGATTCTGTGATTCCGTGATTCTGCGATTCTGCGATTCTGCGATTCTGCGATTCTGCGATTATGCGATTCAGCGATTCTTGGATTGTGTGATTGTGTGATTCTGTGATTCTGTGATTGTGTGATTCTGTGATTCTGCGATTCAGCGATTGTGTGATTGTGTGATTGTGTGATTGTGTGATTGTGTGATTGTGTGATTGTGTGATTGTGTGATTGTGTGATGGTGTGATTGTGTTATTGTGTGTTTGTGTGATTGTGTGATTGTGTGATTGTGTGATTGTGTGATTGTGTGATTGTGTGATTGTGTGATTGTGTGATTGTGTGATTGTGTGATTGTGTGATTGTGTGATTGTGTGATTGTGTGATTGTGTGATTGTGTGATTGTGTGATTGTGTGATTGTGTGATTGTGTGATTGTGTGATTGTGTGATTGTGTGATTCTGTGATTCTGTGATTGTGTGATTGTGTGATTGTGTGATTGTGTGATTGTGTGATTCTGTGATTCTGTGATTGTGTGATTCTGTGATTCTGCGATTCAGCGATTGTGTGATTGTGTGATTGTGTGATTGTGTGATTGTGTGATTGTGTGATGGTGTGATTGTGTTATTGTGTGATTGTGTGATTGTGTGATTGTGTGATTGTGTGATTGCGTGATTGCGTGATTGCGTGATTGCGTGATTGTGTGATTGTGTGATTGTGTGATTGTGTGATTGTGTGATTGTGTGATTGTGTGATTGTGTGATTGTGTGATTGTGTGATTGTGTGATTGTGTGATTGTGTGATTGTGTGATTCTGTGATTGTGTGATTGTGTGATTGTGTGATTGTGTGATTGTGTGATTCTGTGATTCTGTGATTGTGTGATTCTGTGATTCTGCGATTCAGCGATTGTGTGATTGTGTGATTGTGTGATTGTGTGATTGTGTGATTGTGTGATTGTGTGATTGTGTGATTGTGTGATTGTGTGATTGTGTGATTGTGTGATTGTGTGATTGTGTGATTCTGCGATTCAGAGATTCTGCGATTCTGCGATTCAGCGATTCTGCGACTCGGCGATTCTGCGATTCCGCGATTCTGCGATTTTGCGATTCTGCGATTCTGCGTTTCTGCGATTGTGGGATTGTGTGATTGTGTGATTGTGTGATTGTGTGATTGTGTGATTGTGTGATTGTGTGATTGTGTGGTTGTGTGATTGTGTGATTTTGTGATTGTGCGATTGTGTGATTGTGTCGTAGTGTGATTCTGCGATTCTGCGATTCTGCGATTCCGCGATACTGCGATTTTGCGATTCTGCGATGCTGCGTTTCTGCGATTGTGGGATTGTGTGATTGTGTGATTGTGTGATTGTGTGATTGTGTGATTGTGTGATTGTGTGATTGTGTGATTGTGTGATTGTGTGATTGTGTGATTGTGTGATTGTGTGATTCTGCGATTCAGAGATTCTGCGATTCTGCGATTCAGCGATTCTGCGATTCGGCGATTCTGCGATTCCGCGATTCTGCGATTTTGCGATTCTGCGATTCTGCGTTTCTGCGATTGTGGGATTGTGGGATTGTGTGATTGTGTGATTGTGTGATTGTGTGATTGTGTGGTTGTGTGATTGTGTGATTTTGTGATTTTGTGATTGTGCGATTGTGTGATTGTGTCGTAGTGTGATTTTGCGATTCTGCGATTCTGCGATTCTGCGATTCCGCGATACTGCGATTTTGCGATTCTGCGATGCTGCGTTTCTGCGATTGTGGGATTGTGTGATTGTGTGATTGTGTGATTGTGTGATTGTGTGATTGTGTGATTGCGTGATTGTGTGATTGTGTGGTTGTGTGATTCTGTGATTTTGTGGTTGTGTGATAGTGTGATTGTGTGTTTGTATGATTGTGTGATTGTGTGATTATGTGTTTGTGTGATTGTGTGATTGTGTGATTCTGTGATTCTGTAATTGTGTGATTCTGTGATTCAGCGATTCTTGGATTGTGTGATTGTGTGATTGTGTGATTCTGTGATTGTGTGATTCTGTGATTCTGCGATTCTGCGATTGTGTGATTGTGTGATTGTGTGATTGTGTGATTGTGTGATTGTGTGATTGTGTGATTGTGTGATTGTGTGATGGTGTGATTGTGTTATTGTGTGATTGTGTGATTCTGTGATTCTGTGATTCTGTGATTGTGTGATTCTGTGATTCTGCGATTCAGCGATTGTGTGGTTGTGTGATTGTGTGATTTTGTGATTGTGCGATTGTGTGCTTGTGTGATTGTGTCGTAGTGTGATTCTGCGATTCTGCGATTCTGCGATTATGCGTTTCTGCGAATCTTGGATTGTGTGATTGTGTGATTTTGTGATTCTGTGATTCTGTGATTCTGTGATTCTGTGATTCTGCGATTCTGCGATTCTGCGATTCTGCGATTCTGCGATTATGCGATTCAGCGATTCTTGGATTGTGTGATTGTGTGATTGTGTGATTCTGTGATTCTGTGATTCTGTGATTGTGTGATTGTGTGATTGTGTGATTGTGTGATGGTGTGATTGTGTTATTGTGTGTTTGTGTGATTGTGTGATTGTGTGATTGTGTGATTGTGTGATTGTGTGATTGTGTGATTGTGTGATTGTGTGATTGTGTGATTGTGTGATTGTGTGATTGTGTGATTGTGTGATTGTGTGATTGTGTGATTGTGTGATTGTGTGATTGTGTGATTGTGTGATTGTGTGATTGTGTGATTGTGTGATTGTGTGATTGTGTGATTGTGTGATTGTGCGGTTCTGCGATTCTGCGAATCTGCGCTTCTGCGACTGTGTGATTGTGTGATTGTGTGATTGTGCCATTGTGTGATTCTGCGATTCTGCGATTCGGCGATTCTGCGATTCTGCGATTCTGCGATTGTGGGATTGTGGGATTGTGGGACTGTGTGATTGTGTGATTGTGTGATTGTGTGATTTTGTGATTTGGCGATTGTGTTCTTGTGTGATTGTGTCGTAGTGTGATTCTGCGAATCCGCGATTCTGCGATTTTGCGATTCTGCGATTCTGCGTTTCTGCGATTGTGGGATTGTGCGATTGTGTGATTGTGTGATTGTGTGATTGTGTGATTGTGTGATTGTGTGATTGTGTGATTGTGTGATTGTGTGATTGTGTGATTGTGTGATTGTGTGATTGTGTGATTGTGTGATTTTGTGATTGTGCGATTGTGTGCTTGTGTGATTGTGTCGTAGTGTGATTCTGCGATTCTGCGATTCTGCGATTATGCGTTTCTGCGAATCTTGGATTGTGTGATTGTGTGATTTTGTGATTCTGTGATTCTGTGATTCTGTGATTCTGTGATTCTGCGATTCTGCGATTCTGCGATTCTGCTATTATGCGATTCAGCGATTCTTGGATTGTGTGATTGTGTGATTGTGTGATTCTGTGATTCTGTGATTGTGTGATTCTGTGATTCTGCGATTCAGCGATTGTGTGATTGTGTGATTGTGTGATTGTGTGATTGTGTGATTGTGTGATGGTGTGATTGTGTTATTGTGTGATTGTGTGATTGTGTGATTGTGTGATTGCGTGATTGTGTGATTGTGTGATTGTGTGATTGTGTGATTGTGTGATTGTGTGATTGTGTGATTGTGTGATTGTGTAATTGTGTGATTGGGTGATTGTGTGATTGTGTGATTGTGTGATTGTGTGATTGTGTGATTGTGTGATTGTGTGATTGTGTGATTGTGTGATTGTGTGATTGTGTGATTGTGTGATTGTGTGATTGTGTGATTGTGTGATTGTGTGATTGTGTGATTGTGTGATTGTGTGATTCTGCGATTCAGAGATTCTGCGATTCTGCGATTCAGCGATTCTGCGATTCGGCGATTCTGCGATTCCGCGATTCTGCGATTTTGCGATTCTGCGATTCTGCGTTTCTGCGATTGTGGGATTGTGGGATTGTGTGATTGTGTGATTGTGTGATTGTGTGATTGTGTGATTGTGTGGTTGTGTGATTGTGTGATTTTGTGATTTTGTGATTGTGCGATTGTGTGATTGTGTCGTAGTGTGATTTTGCGATTCTGCGATTCTGCGATTCTGCGATTCCGCGATACTGCGATTTTGCGATTCTGCGATGCTGCGTTTCTGCGATTGTGGGATTGTGTGATTGTGTGATTGTGTGATTGTGTGATTGTGTGATTGCGTGATTGTGTGATTGTGTGGTTGTGTGATTCTGTGATTTTGTGGTTGTGTGATAGTGTGATTGTGTGTTTGTATGATTGTGTGATTGTGTGATTGTGTGTTTGTGTGATTGTGTGATTGTGTGATTGTGTGATTCTGTGATTCTGTAATTGTGTGATTCTGTGATTCAGCGATTCTTGGATTGTGTGATTGTGTGATTGTGTGATTCTGTGATTGTGTGATTCTGTGATTGTGCGATTCTGCGATTGTGTGATTGTGTGATTGTGTGATTGTGTGATTGTGTGATTGTGTGATTGTGTGATTGTGTGATTGTGTGATGGTGTGATTGTGTTATTGTGTGATTGTGTGATTCTGTGATTCTGTGATTGTGTGATTCTGTGATTCTGCGATTCAGCGATTGTGTGGTTGTGTGATTGTGTGATTTTGTGATTGTGCGATTGTGTGCTTGTGTGATTGTGTCGTAGTGTGATTCTGCGATTCTGCGATTCTGCGATTATGCGTTTCTGCGAATCTTGGATTGTGTGATTGTGTGATTTTGTGATTCTGTGATTCTGTGATTCTGTGATTCTGTGATTCTGCGATTCTGCGATTCTGCGATTCTGCGATTCTGCGATTATGCGATTCAGCGATTCTTGGATTGTGTGATTGTGTGATTGTGTGATTCTGTGATTCTGTGATTGTGTGATTCTGTGATTCTGCGATTCAGCGATTGTGTGATTGTGTGATTGTGTGATTGTGTGATTGTGTGATTGTGTGATTGTGTGATGGTGTGATTGTGTTATTGTGTGTTTGTGTGATTGTGTGATTGTGTGATTGTGTGATTGTGTGATTGTGTGATTGTGTGATTGTGTGATTGTGTGATTGTGTGATTGTGTGATTGTGTGATTGTGTGATTGTGTGATTGTGTGATTGTGTGATTGTGTGATTGTGTGATTGTGTGATTGTGTGATTGTGTGATTGTGTGATTGTGTGATTGTGTGATTGTGTGATTGTGTGATTGTGTGATTCTGCGATTCAGAGATTCTGCGATTCTGCGATTCAGCGATTCTGCGATTCGGCGATTCTGCGATTCCGCGATTCTGCGATTTTGCGATTCTGCGATTCTGCGTTTCTGCGATTGCGGGATTGTGGGATTGTGTGATTGTGTGATTGTGTGATTGTGTGATTGTGTGATTGTGTGATTTTGTGATTGTGTGGTAGTGTGATTGTGTGATTTTGTGATTGTGCGATTGTGTGATTGTGTCGTAGTGTGATTTTGCGATTCTGCGATTCTGCGATTCTGCGATTCCGCGATACTGCGATTATGCGATTTTGCGATGCTGCGTTTCTGCGATTGTGGGATTGTGTGATTGTGTGATTGTGTGATTGTGTCATTGTGTCATTGTGTCATTGTGCGATTATGTGATTCTGTGATTTTGTGGTTGTGTGATAGTGTGATGGTGTGTTTGTATGATTGTGTGATTGTGTGATTGTGTGTTTGTGTGATTGTGTGATTGTGTGATTCTGCGATTCTGCGGTTATGCGGTTCTGCGATTGTGGGATTGTGTGATTGTGTGATTGTGTGATTGTGTGATTGTGTGATTGTGTGATTGTGTGATTGTGTGATTGTGTGATTGTGTGATTGTGTGATTGTGTGATTGTGTGATTGTGTGATTGTGTGATTGTGTGATTGTGTGATTGTGTGATTGTGTGATTGTGTGATTGTGTGATTGTGTGATTGTGTGATTGTGTGATTGTGTGATTGTGTGATTGTGTGATTGTGTGAGTGTGTGATTGTGACATTGTGTGATTCTGCGATTCTGCGATTCTGCGATTCTGCGTTTCTGCGATTGTGGGATTGTGTGATTGTGTGATTGTGTGATTGTGTCATTGTGTCATTGTGTCATTGTGCGATTATGTGATTCTGTGATTTTGTGGTTGTGTGATAGTGTGATGGTGTGTTTGTATGATTGTGTGATTGTGTGATTGTGTGTTTGTGTGATTGTGTGATTGTGTGATTCTGCGATTCTGCGGTTATGCGGTTCTGCGATTGTGGGATTGTGTGATTGTGTGATTGTGTGATTGTGTGATTGTGTGATTGTGTGATTGTGTGATTGTGTGATTGTGTGATTGTGTGATTGTGTGATTGTGTGATTGTGTGATTGTGTGGTTGTGTGATTGTGTGATTTTGTGATTGTGCGATTGTGTGCTTGTGTGATTGTGTCGTAGTGTGATTCTGCGATTCCGCGATTCTGCGATTATGCGTTTCTGCGAATCTTGGATTGTGTGATTGTGTGATTTTGTGATTCTGTGATTCTGTGATTCTGTGATTCTGCGATTCTGCGATTCTGCGATTCTGCGATTCTGCGATTCTGCGATTCTGCGATTATGCGATTCAGCGATTCTTGGATTGTGTGATTGTGTGATTGTGTGATTGTGTGATTCTGTGATTCTGTAATTGTGTGATTCTGTGATTCAGCGATTCTTGGATTGTGTGATTGTGTGATTGTGTGATTCTGTGATTGTGTGATTCTGTGATTCTGCGATTCTGCGATTGTGTGATTGTGTGATTGTGTGATTGTGTGATTGTGTGATTGTGTGATTGTGTGATTGTGTGATTGTGTGATTGTGTGATGGTGTGATTGTGTTATTGTGTGATTGTGTGATTCTGTGATTCTGTGATTCTGTGATTGTGTGATTCTGTGATTCTGCGATTCAGCGATTGTGTGGTTGTGTGATTGTGTGATTTTGTGATTGTGCGATTGTGTGCTTGTGTGATTGTGTCGTAGTGTGATTCTGCGATTCTGCGATTCTGCGATTATGCGTTTCTGCGAATCTTGGATTGTGTGATTGTGTGATTTTGTGATTCTGTGATTCTGTGATTCTGTGATTCTGTGATTCTGCGATTCTGCGATTCTGCGATTCTGCGATTCTGCGATTATGCGATTCAGCGATTCTTGGATTGTGTGATTGTGTGATTCTGTGATTCTGTGATTGTGTGATTCTGTGATTCTGCGATTCAGCGATTGTGTGATTGTGTGATTGTGTGATTGTGTGATTGTGTGATTGTGTGATTGTGTGATGGTGTGATTGTGTTATTGTGTGTTTGTGTGATTGTGTGATTGTGTGATTGTGTGATGGTGTGATTGTGTTATTGTGTGTTTGTGTGATTGTGTGATTGTGTGATTGTGTGATTGTGTGATTGTGTGATTGTGTGATTGTGTGATTGTGTGATTGTGTGATTGTGTGATTGTGTGATTGTGTGATTGTGTGATTGTGTGATTGTGTGATTGTGTGATTGTGTGATTGTGTGATTGTGTGATTGTGTGATTGTGTGATTGTGTGATTGTGTGATTGTGTGATTGTGTGATTGTGTGATTGTGTGATTGTGTGATTGTGTGATTGTGTGATTGTGTGATTGTGTGATTGTGTGATTGTGTGATTGTGTGATTGTGTGATTGTGTGATTGTGTGATTGTGTGATTGTGTGATTGTGTGATTGTGTGATTGTGTGATTGTGTGATTGTGTGATTGTGTGATTGTGTGATTGTGTGATTGTGTGATTGTGTGATTGTGTGATTGTGTGATTGTGTGATTGTGTGATTGTGTGATTCTGCGATTCAGAGATTCTGCGATTCTGCGATTCAGCGATTCTGCGATTCGGCGATTCTGCGATTCCGCGATTCTGCGATTTTGCGATTCTGCGATTCTGCGTTTCTGCGATTCGGCGATTCTGCGATTCCGCGATTCTGCGATTTTGCGATTCTGCGATTCTGCGTTTCTGCGATTGCGGGATTGTGGAATTGTGTGATTGTGTGATTGTGTGATTGTGTGATTGTGTGATTGTGTGATTGTGTGGTTGTGTGATTGTGTGATTTTGTGATTGTGCGATTGTGTGATTGTGTCGTAGTGTGATTTTGCGATTCTGCGATTCTGCGATTCTGCGATTCTGCGATTCCGCGATACTGCGATTATGCGATTCTGCGATGCTGCGTTTCTGCGATTGTGGGATTGTGTGATTGTGTGATTGTGTGATTGTGTGATTGCGTGATTGTGTGATTGTGTGGTTGTGTGATTGTGTGATTTTGTGATTGTGCGATTGTGTGATTGTGTGATTGTGTGATTGTGTGATTGTGTGATTGTGTGATTGTGTGATTGTGTGATTGAGTGATTGTGTGATTGTGTGATTGTGTGATTGTGTGATTGTGTGATTGTGTGATTTTGTGATTGTGCGATTGTGTGCTTGTGTGATTGTGTCGTAGTGTGATTCTGCGATTCCGCGATTCTACGATTTTGCGATTCTGCGATTCTGCGTTTCTGCGATTGTGGGATTGTGGGATTGTGTGATTGTGTGATTGTGTGATTGTGTGATTGTGTGATTGTGTGATTGTGTGATTGTGTGATTGTGTGATTGTGTGATTGTGTGGTTGTGTGATTGTGTGATTTTGTGATTGTGCGATTGTGTGCTTGTGTGATTGTGTCGTAGTGTGATTCTGCGATTCCGCGATTCTGCGATTATGCGTTTCTGCGTCTCTTGGATTGTGTGATTGTGTGATTGTGTGATTGTGTGATTCTGTGATTGTGTGATTCTGTGATTCAGCGATTCTTGGATTGTGTGATTGTGTGATTGTGTGATTCTGTGATTCTGTGATTGTGTGATTCTGTGATTCTGCGATTCTGCGGTTATGCGGTTCTGCGATTCTGCGAATCTGCGCTTCTGCGACTGTGTGATTGTGTGATTGTGTGATTGTGCCATTGTGTGATTCTGCGATTCTGCGATTCGGCGATTCTGCGATTCTGCGATTCTGCGATTGTGGGATTGTGGGATTGTGGGACTGTGTGATTGTGTGATTGTGTGATTGTGTGATTGTGTGATTTTGTGATTGTGCGATTGTGTTCTTGTGTGATTGTGTCGTAGTGTGATTCTGCGAATCCGCGATTCTGCGATTTTGCGATTCTGCGATTCTGCGTTTCTGCGATTGTGGGATTGTGCGATTGTGTGATTGTGTGATTGTGTGATTGTGTGATTGTGTGATTGTGTGATTGTGTGACTGTGTGATTGTGTGGTTGTGTGATTGTGTGATTTTGTGATTGTGCGATTGTGTGCTTGTGTGATTGTGTCGTAGTGTGATTCTGCGATTCTGCGATTCTGCGATTATGCGTTTCTGCGATTCTCGGATTGTGTGATTGTGTGATTGTGTGATTGTGTGATTGTGTGATTGTGTGATTGTGTGATTGTGTGATTGTGTGATTGTGTGATTGTGTGGTTGTGTGATTGTGTGATTTTGTGATTATGCGATTGTGTGCTTGTGTGATTGTGTCGTAGTGTGATTCTGCGATTATGCGTTTCTGCGAATCTTGGATTGTGTGATTGTGTGATTTTGTGATTCTGTGATTCTGTGATTCTGCGATTCTGCGATTCTGCGATTCTGCGATTATGCGATTCAGCGATTCTTGGATTGTATGATTGTGTGATTGTGTGATTGTGTGATTGTGTGATTGCGTGATTGTGTGATTGTGTGGTTGTGTGATTGTGCGATTTTGTGATTGTGCGATTGTGTGATTGTGTGATTGTGTGATTGTGTGATTGTGTGATTGTGTGATTGTGTGATTGTGTGATTGTGTGATTGTGTGATTGTGTGATTGTGTGATTGTGTGATTGTGTGATTGTGTGATTGTGTCATTGTGTGATTCTGCGCTTCTGCGATTCTGCGATTCTGCGTTTCTGCGATTGTGGGACTGTGTGATTGTGTGATTTTGTGATTGTGCGATTGTGTTCTTGTGTGATTGTGTCGTAGTGTGATTCTGCGATTCCGCGATTCTGCGATTTTGCGATTCTGCGATTCTGCGTTTCTGCGATTGTGGGATTGTGCGATTGTGTGATTGTGTGATTGTGTGATTGTGTGATTGTGTGATTGTGTGATTGTGTGATTGTGTGATTGTGTGATTGTGTGATTGTGTGATTGTGTGATTGTGTGATTGTGTGATTGTGTGATTGTGTGATTGTGTGATTGTGTGATTGTGTGATTGTGTGATTGTGTGGTTGTGTGATTGTGTGATTTTGTGATTGTGCGATTGTGTGCTTGTGTGATTGTGTCGTAGTGTGATTCTGCGATTCTGCGATTCTGCGATTATGCGTTTCTGCGAATCTTGGATTGTGTGATTGTGTGATTTTGTGATTCTGTGATTCTGTGATTCTGTGATTCTGTGATTCTGCGATTCTGCGATTCTGCGATTCTGCGATTCTGCGATTATGCGTTTCAGCGATTCTTGGATTGTGTGATTGTGTGATTGTGTGATTCTGTGATTCTGTGATTGTGTGATTCTGTGATTCTGCGATTCAGCGATTGTGTGATTGTGTGATTGTGTGATTGTGTGATTGTGTGATTGTGTGATTGTGTGATTGTGTGATGGTGTGATGGTGTTATTGTGTGTTTGTGTGATTGTGTGATTGTGTGATTGTGTGATTGTGTGATTGTGTGATTGTGTGATTGTGTGATTGTGTGATTGTGTGATTGTGTGATTGTGTGATTGTGTGATTGTGTGATTGTGTGATTGTGTGATTGTGTGATTGTGTGATTGTGTGATTGTGTGATTGTGTGATTGTGTGATTGTGTGATTGTGTGATTGTGTGATTCTGCGATTCAGAGATTCAGAGATTCTGCGATTCTGCGATTCAGCGATTCTGCGATTCGGCGATTCTGCGATTCCGCGATTCTGCAATTTTGCGATTCTGCGATTCTGCGTTTCTGCGATTGCGGGATTGTGGGATTGTGTGATTGTGTGATTGTGTGATTGTGTGATTGTGTGATTGTGTGATTGTGTGATTGTGTGGTTGTGTGATTGTGTGATTTTGTGATTGTGCGATTGTGTGATTGTGTCGTAGTGTGATTTTGCGATTCTGCGATTCTGCGATTCTGCGATTCCGCGATACTGCGATTATGCGATTCTGCGATGCTGCGTTTCTGCGATTGTGGGATTGTGTGATTGTGTGATTGTGTGATTGTGTGATTGCGTGATTGTGTGATTGTGTGGTTGTGTGATTGTGTGATTTTGTGATTGTGCGATTGTGTGATTGTGTGATTGTGTGATTGTGTGATTGTGTGATTGTGTGATTGTGTGATTGTGTGATTGTGTGATTGAGTGATTGTGTGATTGTGTGATTGTGTGATTGTGTGATTGTGTGATTGTGTGATTGTGTGATTGTGTGATTGTGTGATTTTGTGATTGTGCGATTGTGTGCTTGTGTGATTGTGTCGTAGTGTGATTCTGCGGTTCCGCGATTCTACGATTTTGCGATTCTGCGATACTGCGTTTCTGCGATTGTGGGATTGTGGGATTGTGTGATTGTGTGATTGTGTGATTGTGTGATTGTGTGATTGTGTGATTGTGTGATTGTGTGATTGTGTGATTGTGTGATTGTGTGGTTGTGTGATTGTGTGATTTTGTGATTGTGCGATTGTGTGCTTGTGTGATTGTGTCGTAGTGTGATTCTGCGATTCAGAGATTCTGCGATTCTGCGATTCAGCGATTCTGCGATTCGGCGATTCTGCGATTCCGCGATTCTGCGATTTTGCGATTCTGCGATTCTGCGTTTCTGCGATTGCGGGATTGTGGGATTGTGTGATTGTGTGATTGTGTGATTGTGTGATTGTGTGATTGTGTGATTGTGTGATTGTGTGGTTGTGTGATTGTGTGATTTTGTGATTGTGCGATTGTGTGATTGTGTCGTAGTGTGATTTTGCGATTCTGCGATTCTGCGATTCTGCGATTCCGCGATACTGCGATTATGCGATTCTGCGATGCTGCGTTTCTGCGATTGTGGGATTGTGTGATTGTGTGATTGTGTGATTGTGTGATTGCGTGATTGTGTGGTTGTGTGGTTGTGTGATTGTGTGATTTTGTGATTGTGCGATTGTGTGATTGTGTGATTGTGTGATTGTGTGATTGTGTGATTGTGTGATTGTGTGATTGTGTGATTGTGTGATTGAGTGATTGTGTGATTGTGTGATTGTGTGATTGTGTGATTGTGTGATTGTGTGATTGTGTGATTGTGTGATTGTGTGATTGTGTGATTGTGTGATTTTGTGATTGTGCGATTGTGTGCTTGTGTGATTGTGTCGTAGTGTGATTCTGCGATTCCGCGATTCTACGATTTTGCGATTCTGCAATTCTGCGTTTCTGCGATTGTGGGATTGTGGGATTGTGTGATTGTGTGATTGTGTGATTGTGTGATTGTGTGATTGTGTGATTGTGTGATTGTGTGATTGTGTGATTGTGTGATTGTGTGATTGTGTGGTTGTGTGATTGTGTGATTTTGTGATTGTGCGATTGTGTGCTTGTGTGATTGTGTCGTAGTGTGATTCTGCGATTCCGCGATTCTGCGATTATGCGTTTCTGCGAATCTTGGATTGTGTGATTGTGTGATTTTGTGATTCTGTGATACTGTGATTCTGCGATTCTGCGATTCTGCGATTCTGCGATTATGCGATTCAGCGTCTCTTGGATTGTGTGATTGTGTGATTGTGTGATTCTGTGATTGTGTGATTGTGTGATTGTGTGATTGTGTGATTGTGTGATTGTGCGATTGTGTGCTTGTGTGATTGTGTCGTAGTGTGATTCTGCGATTCTGCGATTCTGCGATTCTGCGATTATGCGTTTCTGCGATTCTCGGATTGTGTGATTGTGTGATTGTGTGATTCTGGGATTCTGTGATTCTGTGATTCTGTGATTCTGTGATTCTGTGATTCTGTGATTCTGTGATTCTGTGATTCTGTGATTCTGTGATTCTGTGATTCTGTGATTCTGTGATTCTGTGATTCTGTGATTCTGTGATTCTGTGATTCTGTGATTCTGTGATTCTGTGATTCTGCGATTCTGCGATTGTGTGATTGTGTGATTGTGTGATTGTGTGATTGTGTGATTGTGTGATTGTGTGATTGTGTGATTGTGTGATTGTGTGATTGTGTGATTGTGTGAGTGTGTGATTGTGACATTGTGTGATTCTGCGATTCTGCGATTCTGCGATTCTGCGTTTCTGCGATTGTGGGATTGTGTGATTGTGTGATTGTGTGATTGTGTGATTGTGTCATTGTGTCATTGTGTCATTGTGCGATTATGTGATTCTGTGATTTTGTGGTTGTGTGATAGTGTGATGGTGTGTTTGTATGATTGTGTGATTGTGTGATTGTGTGTTTGTGTGATTGTGTGATTGTGTGATTCTGCGATTCTGCGGTTATGCGGTTCTGCGATTGTGGGATTGTGTGATTGTGTGATTGTGTGATTGTGTGATTGTGTGATTGTGTGATTGTGTGATTGTGTGATTGTGTGATTGTGTGATTGTGTGATTGTGTGATTGTGTGATTGTGTGATTGTGTGATTGTATGATTGTGTGGTTGTGTGATTGTGTGATTTTGTGATTGTGCGATTGTGTGCTTGTGTGATTGTGTCGTAGTGTGATTCTGCGATTCCGCGATTCTGCGATTATGCGTTTCTGCGAATCTTGGATTGTGTGATTGTGTGATTTTGTGATTCTGTGATTCTGTGATTCTGCGATTCAGCGATTGTGTGATTGTGTGATTGTGTGATTGTGTGATTGTGTGATTGTGTGATGGTGTGATTGTGTTATTGTGTGATTGTGTGATTGTGTGATTGTGTGATTGCGTGATTGTGTGATTGTGTGATTGTGTGATTGTGTGATTGTGTGATTGTGTGATTGTGTGATTGTGTAATTGTGTGATTGTGTGATTGTGTGATTGTGTGATTGTGTGATTGTGTGATTGTGTGATTGTGTGATTGTGTGATTGTGTGATTGTGTGATTGTGTGATTGTGTGATTGTGTGATTGTGTGATTGTGTGATTCTGCGATTCAGAGATTCTGCGATTCTGCGATTCAGCGATTCTGCGATTCGGCGATTCTGCGATTCCGCGATTCTGCGATTTTGCGATTCTGCGATTCTGCGTTTCTGCGATTGTGGGATTGTGGGATTGTGTGATTGTGTGATTGTGTGATTGTGTGATTGTGTGATTGTGTGGTTGTGTGATTGTGTGATTTTGTGATTTTGTGATTGTGCGATTGTGTGATTGTGTCGTAGTGTGATTTTGCGATTCTGCGATTCTGCGTTTCTGCGATTCCGCGATACTGCGATTTTGCGATTCTGCGATGCTGCGTTTCTGCGATTGTGGGATTGTGTGATTGTGTGATTGTGTGATTGTGTGATTGTGTGATTGTGTGATTGTGTGATTGTGTGATTGTGTGATTGTGTGGTTGTGTGATTGTGTGATTTTGTGATTGTGCGATTGTGTGATTGTGTCGTAGTGTGATTTTGCGATTCTGCGATTCTGCGATTCTGCGATTCCGCGATACTGCGATTATGCGATTTTGCGATGCTGCGTTTCTGCGATTGTGGGATTGTGTGATTGTGTGATTGTGTGATTGTGTCATTGTGTCATTGTGTCATTGTGCGATTATGTGATTCTGTGATTTTGTGGTTGTGTGATAGTGTGATGGTGTGTTTGTATGATTGTGTGATTGTGTGATTGTGTGTTTGTGTGATTGTGTGATTGTGTGATTCTGCGATTCTGCGGTTATGCGGTTCTGCGATTGTGGGATTGTGTGATTGTGTGATTGTGTGATTGTGTGATTGTGTGATTGTGTGATTGTGTGATTGTGTGATTGTGTGATTGTGTGATTGTGTGATTGTGTGATTGTGTGATTGTGTGATTGTGTGATTGTGTGATTGTGTGATTGTGTGATTGTGTGAGTGTGTGATTGTGACATTGTGTGATTCTGCGATTCTGCGATTCTGCGTTTCTGCGATTGTGGGATTGTGTGATTGTGTGATTGTGTGATTGTGTCATTGTGTCATTGTGTCATTGTGCGATTATGTGATTCTGTGATTTTGTGGTTGTGTGATAGTGTGATGGTGTGTTTGTATGATTGTGTGATTGTGTGATTGTGTGTTTGTGTGATTGTGTGATTGTGTGATTCTGCGATTCTGCGGTTATGCGGTTCTGCGATTGTGGGATTGTGTGATTGTGTGATTGTGTGATTGTGTGATTGTGTGATTGTGTGATTGTGTGATTGTGTGATTGTGTGATTGTGTGATTCTGTGATTGTGTGATTGTGTGATTGTGTGATTGTGTGATTGTGTGATTGTGTGGTTGTGTGATTGTGTGATTTTGTGATTGTGCGATTGTGTGCTTGTGTGATTGTGTCGTAGTGTGATTCTGCGATTCCGCGATTCTGCGATTATGCGTTTCTGCGAATCTTGGATTGTGTGATTGTGTGATTTTGTCATTCTGTGATTCTGTGATTCTGCGATTCTGCGATTCTGCGATTCTGCGATTCTGCGATTATGCGATTCAGCGATTCTTGGATTGTGTGATTGTGTGATTCTGTGATTCTGTGATTCTGTAATTGTGTGATTCTGTGATTCAGCGATTCTTGGATTGTGTGATTGTGTGATTGTGTGATTCTGTGATTGTGTGATTCTGTGATTCTGCGATTCTGCGATTGTGTGATTGTGTGATTGTGTGATTGTGTGATTGTGTGATTGTGTGATTGTGTGATTGTGTGATTGTGTGATGGTGTGATTGTGTTATTGTGTGATTGTGTGATTCTGTGATTCTGTGATTGTGTGATTCTGTGATTCTGCGATTCAGCGATTGTGTGGTTGTGTGATTGTGTGATTTTGTGATTGTGCGATTGTGTGCTTGTGTGATTGTGTCGTAGTGTGATTCTGCGATTCTGCGATTCTGCGATTATGCGTTTCTGCGAATCTTGGATTGTGTGATTGTGTGATTTTGTGATTCTGTGATTCTGTGATTCTGTGATTCTGTGATTCTGCGATTCTGCGATTCTGCGATTCTGCGATTCTGCGATTATGCGATTCAGCGATTCTTGGATTGTGTGATTGTGTGATTCTGTGATTCTGTGATTGTGTGATTCTGTGATTCTGCGATTCAGCGATTGTGTGATTGTGTGATTGTGTGATTGTGTGATTGTGTGATTGTGTGATTGTGTGATGGTGTGATTGTGTTATTGTGTGATTGTGTGATTGTGTGATTGTGTGATTGTGTGATTGTGTGATTGTGTGATTGTGTGATTGTGTGATTGTGTGATTGTGTGATTGTGTGATTGTGTGATTGTGTGATTGTGTGATTGTGTGATTGTGTGATTGTGTGATTGTGTGATTGTGTGATTGTGTGATTGTGTGATTGTGTGATTGTGTGATTGTGTGATTGTGTGATTGTGTGATTGTGTGATTGTGTGATTGTGTGATTGTGTGATTGTGTGATTGTGTGATTGTGTGATTGTGTGATTGTGTGATTGTGTGATTGTGTGATTGTGTGATTGTGTGATTGTGTGATTGTGTGATTGTGTGATTGTGTGATTGTGTGATTGTGTGATTGTGTGATTGTGTGATTGTGTGATTGTGTGATTGTGTGATTGTGTGATTGTGTGATTGTGTGATTGTGTGATTGTGTGATTGTGTGATTGTGTGATTCTGCGATTCAGAGATTCTGCGATTCTGCGATTCAGCGATTCTGCGATTCGGCGATTCTGCGATTCCGCGATTCTGCGATTTTGCGATTCTGCGATTCTGCGTTTCTGCGATTCGGCGATTCTGCGATTCCGCGATTCTGCGATTTTGCGATTCTGCGATTCTGCGTTTCTGCGATTGCGGGATTGTGGGATTGTGTGATTGTGTGATTGTGTGATTGTGTGATTGTGTGATTGTGTGATTGTGTGGTTGTGTGATTGTGTGATTTTGTGATTGTGCGATTGTGTGATTGTGTCGTAGTGTGATTTTGCGATTCTGCGATTCTGCGATTCTGCGATTCCGCGATACTGCGATTATGCGATTCTGCGATGCTGCGTTTCTGCGATTGTGGGATTGTGTGATTGTGTGATTGTGTGATTGTGTGATTGCGTGATTGTGTGATTGTGTGGTTGTGTGATTGTGTGATTTTGTGATTGTGCGATTGTGTGATTGTGTGATTGTGTGATTGTGTGATTGTGTGATTGTGTGATTGTGTGATTGAGTGATTGTGTGATTGTGTGATTGTGTGATTGTGTGATTGTGTGATTGTGTGATTGTGTGATTGTGTGATTGTGTGATTGTGTGATTGTGTGATTTTGTGATTGTGCGATTGTGTGCTTGTGTGATTGTGTCGTAGTGTGATTCTGCGATTCCGCGATTCTACGATTTTGCGATTCTGCGATTCTGCGTTTCTGCGTTTGTGGGATTGTGGGATTGTGTGATTGTGTGATTGTGTGATTGTGTGATTGTGTGATTGTGTGATTGTGTGATTGTGTGATTGTGTGATTGTGTGATTGTGTGATTGTGTCATTGTGTGATTCTGCGCTTCTGCGATTCTGCGATTCTGCGTTTCTGCGATTGTGGGACTGTGTGATTGTGTGATTTTGTGATTGTGCGATTGTGTTCTTGTGTGATTGTGTCGTAGTGTGATTCTGCGATTCCGCGATTCTGCGATTTTGCGATTCTGCGATTCTGCGTTTCTGCGATTGTGGGATTGTGCGATTGTGTGATTGTGTGATTGTGTGATTGTGTGATTGTGTGATTGTGTGATTGTGTGATTGTGTGATTGTGTGATTGTGTGATTGTGTGATTGTGTGATTGTGTGATTGTGTGATTGTGTGATTGTGTGATTGTGTGGTTGTGTGATTGTGTGATTTTGTGATTGTGCGATTGTGTGCTTGTGTGATTGTGTCGTAGTGTGATTCTGCGATTCTGCGATTCTGCGATTATGCGTTTCTGCGAATCTTGGATTGTGTGATTGTGTGATTTTGTGATTCTGTGATTCTGTGATTCTGTGATTCTGTGATTCTGCGATTCTGCGATTCTGCGATTCTGCGATTCTGCGATTATGCGATTCAGCGATTCTTGGATTGTGTGATTGTGTGATTGTGTGATTCTGTGATTCTGTGATTGTGTGATTCTGTGATTCTGCGATTCAGCGATTGTGTGATTGTGTGATTGTGTGATTGTGTGATTGTGTGATTGTGTGATTGTGTGATTGTGTGATGGTGTGATGGTGTTATTGTGTGTTTGTGTGATTGTGTGATTGTGTGATTGTGTGATTGTGTGATTGTGTGATTGTGTGATTGTGTGATTGTGTGATTGTGTGATTGTGTGATTGTGTGATTGTGTGATTGTGTGATTGTGTGATTGTGTGATTGTGTGATTGTGTGATTGTGTGATTGTGTGATTGTGTGATTCTGCGATTCAGAGATTCTGCGATTCTGCGATTCAGCGATTCTGCGATTCGGCGATTCTGCGATTCCGCGATTCTGCAATTTTGCGATTCTGCGATTCTGCGTTTCTGCGATTGCGGGATTGTGGGATTGTGTGATTGTGTGATTGTGTGATTGTGTGATTGTGTGATTGTGTGATTGTGTGATTGTGTGGTTGTGTGATTGTGTGATTTTGTGATTGTGCGATTGTGTGATTGTGTCGTAGTGTGATTTTGCGATTCTGCGATTCTGCGATTCTGCGATTCCGCGATACTGCGATTATGCGATTCTGCGATGCTGCGTTTCTGCGATTGTGGGATTGTGTGATTGTGTGATTGTGTGATTGTGTGATTGCGTGATTGTGTGATTGTGTGGTTGTGTGATTGTGTGATTTTGTGATTGTGCGATTGTGTGATTGTGTGATTGTGTGATTGTGTGATTGTGTGATTGTGTGATTGTGTGATTGTGTGATTGAGTGATTGTGTGATTGTGTGATTGTGTGATTGTGTGATTGTGTGATTGTGTGATTGTGTGATTGTGTGATTTTGTGATTGTGCGATTGTGTGCTTGTGTGATTGTGTCGTAGTGTGATTCTGCGATTCCGCGATTCTACGATTTTGCGATTCTGCGATTCTGCGTTTCTGCGATTGTGGGATTGTGGGATTGTGTGATTGTGTGATTGTGTGATTGTGTGATTGTGTGATTGTGTGATTGTGTGATTGTGTGATTGTGTGATTGTGTGATTGTGTGATTGTGTGATTGTGTGGTTGTGTGATTGTGTGATTTTGTGATTGTGCGATTGTGTGCTTGTGTGATTGTGTCGTAGTGTGATTCTGCGATTCAGAGATTCTGCGATTCTGCGATTCAGCGATTCTGCGATTCGGCGATTCTGCGATTCCGCGATTCTGCGATTTTGCGATTCTGCGATTCTGCGTTTCTGCGATTGCGGGATTGTGGGATTGTGTGATTGTGTGATTGTGTGATTGTGTGATTGTGTGATTGTGTGATTGTGTGATTGTGTGGTTGTGTGATTGTGTGATTTTGTGATTGTGCGATTGTGTGATTGTGTCGTAGTGTGATTTTGCGATTCTGCGATTCTGCGATTCTGCGATTCCGCGATACTGCGATTATGCGATTCTGCGATGCTGCGTTTCTGCGATTGTGGGATTGTGTGATTGTGTGATTGTGTGATTGTGTGATTGCGTGATTGTGTGGTTGTGTGGTTGTGTGATTGTGTGATTTTGTGATTGTGCGATTGTGTGATTGTGTGATTGTGTGATTGTGTGATTGTGTGATTGTGTGATTGTGTGATTGTGTGATTGTGTGATTGAGTGATTGTGTGATTGTGTGATTGTGTGATTGTGTGATTGTGTGATTGTGTGATTGTGTGATTGTGTGATTGTGTGATTGTGTGATTGTGTGATTTTGTGATTGTGCGATTGTGTGCTTGTGTGATTGTGTCGTAGTGTGATTCTGCGATTCCGCGATTCTACGATTTTGCGATTCTGCGATTCTGCGTTTCTGCGATTGTGGGATTGTGGGATTGTGTGATTGTGTGATTGTGTGATTGTGTGATTGTGTGATTGTGTGATTGTGTGATTGTGTGATTGTGTGATTGTGTGATTGTGTGGTTGTGTGATTGTGTGATTTTGTGATTGTGCGATTGTGTGCTTGTGTGATTGTGTCGTAGTGTGATTCTGCGATTCCGCGATTCTGCGATTATGCGTTTCTGCGAATCTTGGATTGTGTGATTGTGTGATTTTGTGATTCTGTGATACTGTGATTCTGCGATTCTGCGATTCTGCGATTCTGCGATTATGCGATTCAGCGTCTCTTGGATTGTGTGATTGTGTGATTGTGTGATTCTGTGATTGTGTGATTGTGTGATTGTGTGATTGTGTGATTGTGCGATTGTGTGCTTGTGTGATTGTGTCGTAGTGTGATTCTGCGATTCTGCGATTCTGCGATTCTGCGATTATGCGTTTCTGCGATTCTCGGATTGTGTGATTGTGTGATTGTGTGATTCTGGGATTCTGTGATTCTGTGATTCTGTGATTCTGTGATTCTGTGATTCTGTGATTCTGTGATTCTGTGATTCTGTGATTCTGTGATTCTGTGATTCTGTGATTCTGTGATTCTGTGATTCTGTGATTCTGTGATTCTGTGATTCTGTGATTCTGCGATTCTGCGATTGTGTGATTGTGTGATTGTGTGATTGTGTGATTGTGTGATTGTGTGATTGTGTGATTGTGTGATTGTGTGATTGTGTGATTGTGTGATTGTGTGAGTGTGTGATTGTGACATTGTGTGATTCTGCGATTCTGCGATTCTGCGATTCTGCGTTTCTGCGATTGTGGGATTGTGTGATTGTGTGATTGTGTGATTGTGTGATTGTGTCATTGTGTCATTGTGTCATTGTGCGATTATGTGATTCTGTGATTTTGTGGTTGTGTGATAGTGTGATGGTGTGTTTGTATGATTGTGTGATTGTGTGATTGTGTGTTTGTGTGATTGTGTGATTGTGTGATTCTGCGATTCTGCGGTTATGCGGTTCTGCGATTGTGGGATTGTGTGATTGTGTGATTGTGTGATTGTGTGATTGTGTGATTGTGTGATTGTGTGATTGTGTGATTGTGTGATTGTGTGATTGTGTGATTGTGTGATTGTGTGATTGTGTGATTGTGTGATTGTATGATTGTGTGGTTGTGTGATTGTGTGATTTTGTGATTGTGCGATTGTGTGCTTGTGTGATTGTGTCGTAGTGTGATTCTGCGATTCCGCGATTCTGCGATTATGCGTTTCTGCGAATCTTGGATTGTGTGATTGTGTGATTTTGTGATTCTGTGATTCTGTGATTCTGCGATTCAGCGATTGTGTGATTGTGTGATTGTGTGATTGTGTGATTGTGTGATTGTGTGATGGTGTGATTGTGTTATTGTGTGATTGTGTGATTGTGTGATTGTGTGATTGCGTGATTGTGTGATTGTGTGATTGTGTGATTGTGTGATTGTGTGATTGTGTGATTGTGTGATTGTGTAATTGTGTGATTGTGTGATTGTGTGATTGTGTGATTGTGTGATTGTGTGATTGTGTGATTGTGTGATTGTGTGATTGTGTGATTGTGTGATTGTGTGATTGTGTGATTGTGTGATTCTGCGATTCAGAGATTCTGCGATTCTGCGATTCAGCGATTCTGCGATTCGGCGATTCTGCGATTCCGCGATTCTGCGATTTTGCGATTCTGCGATTCTGCGTTTCTGCGATTGTGGGATTGTGGGATTGTGTGATTGTGTGATTGTGTGATTGTGTGATTGTGTGATTGTGTGGTTGTGTGATTGTGTGATTTTGTGATTTTGTGATTGTGCGATTGTGTGATTGTGTCGTAGTGTGATTTTGCGATTCTGCGATTCTGCGATTCTGCGATTCCGCGATACTGCGATTTTGCGATTCTGCGATGCTGCGTTTCTGCGATTGTGGGATTGTGTGATTGTGTGATTGTGTGATTGTGTGATTCTGTGATTGTGTGATTGCGTGATTGTGTGATTGTGTGGTTGTGTGATTCTGTGATTTTGTGGTTGTGTGATAGTGTGATTGTGTGTTTGTATGATTGTGTGATTGTGTGATTGTGTGTTTGTGTGATTGTGTGATTGTGTGATTCTGTGATTCTGTAATTGTGTGATTCTGTGATTCAGCGATTCTTGGATTGTGTGATTGTGTGATTGTGTGATTCTGTGATTGTGTGATTCTGTGATTCTGCGATTCTGCGATTGTGTGATTGTGTGATTGTGTGATTGTGTGATTGTGTGATTGTGTGATTGTGTGATTGTGTGATTGTGTGATTGTGTGATTGTGTGATTGTGTGGTTGTGTGATTGTGTGATTTTGTGATTGTGCGATTGTGTGATTGTGTCGTAGTGTGATTTTGCGATTCTGCGATTCTGCGATTCTGCGATTCCGCGATACTGCGATTATGCGATTTTGCGATGCTGCGTTTCTGCGATTGTGGGATTGTGTGATTGTGTGATTGTGTGATTGTGTCATTGTGTCATTGTGTCATTGTGCGATTATGTGATTCTGTGATTTTGTGGTTGTGTGATAGTGTGATGGTGTGTTTGTATGATTGTGTGATTGTGTGATTGTGTGTTTGTGTGATTGTGTGATTGTGTGATTCTGCGATTCTGCGGTTATGCGGTTCTGCGATTGTGGGATTGTGTGATTGTGTGATTGTGTGATTGTGTGATTGTGTGATTGTGTGATTGTGTGATTGTGTGATTGTGTGATTGTGTGATTGTGTGATTGTGTGATTGTGTGATTGTGTGATTGTGTGATTGTGTGATTGTGTGATTGTGTGATTGTGTGAGTGTGTGATTGTGACATTGTGTGATTCTGCGATTCTGCGATTCTGCGATTCTGCGTTTCTGCGATTGTGGGATTGTGTGATTGTGTGATTGTGTGATTGTGTCATTGTGTCATTGTGTCATTGTGCGATTATGTGATTCTGTGATTTTGTGGTTGTGTGATAGTGTGATGGTGTGTTTGTATGATTGTGTGATTGTGTGATTGTGTGTTTGTGTGATTGTGTGATTGTGTGATTCTGCGATTCTGCGGTTATGCGGTTCTGCGATTGTGGGATTGTGTGATTGTGTGATTGTGTGATTGTGTGATTGTGTGATTGTGTGATTGTGTGATTGTGTGATTGTGTGATTCTGTGATTGTGTGATTGTGTGATTGTGTGATTGTGTGATTGTGTGATTGTGTGGTTGTGTGATTGTGTGATTTTGTGATTGTGCGATTGTGTGCTTGTGTGATTGTGTCGTAGTGTGATTCTGCGATTCCGCGATTCTGCGATTATGCGTTTCTGCGAATCTTGGATTGTGTGATTGTGTGATTTTGTCATTCTGTGATTCTGTGATTCTGCGATTCTGCGATTCTGCGATTCTGCGATTCTGCGATTATGCGATTCAGCGATTCTTGGATTGTGTGATTGTGTGATTCTGTGATTCTGTGATTCTGTAATTGTGTGATTCTGTGATTCAGCGATTCTTGGATTGTGTGATTGTGTGATTGTGTGATTGTGTGATTCTGTGATTGTGTGATTCTGTGATTCTGCGATTCTGCGATTGTGTGATTGTGTGATTGTGTGATTGTGTGATTGTGTGATTGTGTGATTGTGTGATTGTGTGATTGTGTGATGGTGTGATTGTGTTATTGTGTGATTGTGTGATTCTGTGATTCTGTGATTGTGTGATTCTGTGATTCTGCGATTCAGCGATTGTGTGGTTGTGTGATTGTGTGATTTTGTGATTGTGCGATTGTGTGCTTGTGTGATTGTGTCGTAGTGTGATTCTGCGATTCTGCGATTCTGCGATTATGCGTTTCTGCGAATCTTGGATTGTGTGATTGTGTGATTTTGTGATTCTGTGATTCTGTGATTCTGTGATTCTGTGATTCTGCGATTCTGCGATTCTGCGATTCTGCGATTCTGCGATTATGCGATTCAGCGATTCTTGGATTGTGTGATTGTGTGATTCTGTGATTCTGTGATTGTGTGATTCTGTGATTCTGCGATTCAGCGATTGTGTGATTGTGTGATTGTGTGATTGTGTGATTGTGTGATTGTGTGATTGTGTGATGGTGTGATTGTGTTATTGTGTGATTGTGTGATTGTGTGATTGTGTGATTGTGTGATTGTGTGATTGTGTGATTGTGTGATTGTGTGATTGTGTGATTGTGTGATTGTGTGATTGTGTGATTGTGTGATTGTGTGATTGTGTGATTGTGTGATTGTGTGATTGTGTGATTGTGTGATTGTGTGATTGTGTGATTGTGTGATTGTGTGATTGTGTGATTCTGCGATTCAGAGATTCTGCGATTCTGCGATTCAGCGATTCTGCGATTCGGCGATTCTGCGATTCCGCGATTCTGCAATTTTGCGATTCTGCGATTCTGCGTTTCTGCGATTGCGGGATTGTGGGATTGTGTGATTGTGTGATTGTGTGATTGTGTGATTGTGTGATTGTGTGATTGTGTGATTGTGTGGTTGTGTGATTGTGTGATTTTGTGATTGTGCGATTGTGTGATTGTGTCGTAGTGTGATTTTGCGATTCTGCGATTCTGCGATTCTGCGATTCCGCGATACTGCGATTATGCGATTCTGCGATGCTGCGTTTCTGCGATTGTGGGATTGTGTGATTGTGTGATTGTGTGATTGTGTGATTGCGTGATTGTGTGATTGTGTGGTTGTGTGATTGTGTGATTTTGTGATTGTGCGATTGTGTGATTGTGTGATTGTGTGATTGTGTGATTGTGTGATTGTGTGATTGTGTGATTGTGTGATTGTGTGATTGAGTGATTGTGTGATTGTGTGATTGTGTGATTGTGTGATTGTGTGATTGTGTGATTGTGTGATTGTGTGATTTTGTGATTGTGCGATTGTGTGCTTGTGTGATTGTGTCGTAGTGTGATTCTGCGATTCCGCGATTCTACGATTTTGCGATTCTGCGATTCTGCGTTTCTGCGATTGTGGGATTGTGGGATTGTGTGATTGTGTGATTGTGTGATTGTGTGATTGTGTGATTGTGTGATTGTGTGATTGTGTGATTGTGTGATTGTGTGATTGTGTGATTGTGTGATTGTGTGGTTGTGTGATTGTGTGATTTTGTGATTGTGCGATTGTGTGCTTGTGTGATTGTGTCGTAGTGTGATTCTGCGATTCAGAGATTCTGCGATTCTGCGATTCAGCGATTCTGCGATTCGGCGATTCTGCGATTCCGCGATTCTGCGATTTTGCGATTCTGCGATTCTGCGTTTCTGCGATTGCGGGATTGTGGGATTGTGTGATTGTGTGATTGTGTGATTGTGTGATTGTGTGATTGTGTGATTGTGTGATTGTGTGGTTGTGTGATTGTGTGATTTTGTGATTGTGCGATTGTGTGATTGTGTCGTAGTGTGATTTTGCGATTCTGCGATTCTGCGATTCTGCGATTCCGCGATACTGCGATTATGCGATTCTGCGATGCTGCGTTTCTGCGATTGTGGGATTGTGTGATTGTGTGATTGTGTGATTGTGTGATTGCGTGATTGTGTGGTTGTGTGGTTGTGTGATTGTGTGATTTTGTGATTGTGCGATTGTGTGATTGTGTGATTGTGTGATTGTGTGATTGTGTGATTGTGTGATTGTGTGATTGTGTGATTGTGTGATTGAGTGATTGTGTGATTGTGTGATTGTGTGATTGTGTGATTGTGTGATTGTGTGATTGTGTGATTGTGTGATTGTGTGATTGTGTGATTGTGTGATTTTGTGATTGTGCGATTGTGTGCTTGTGTGATTGTGTCGTAGTGTGATTCTGCGATTCCGCGATTCTACGATTTTGCGATTCTGCGATTCTGCGTTTCTGCGATTGTGGGATTGTGGGATTGTGTGATTGTGTGATTGTGTGATTGTGTGATTGTGTGATTGTGTGATTGTGTGATTGTGTGATTGTGTGATTGTGTGATTGTGTGGTTGTGTGATTGTGTGATTTTGTGATTGTGCGATTGTGTGCTTGTGTGATTGTGTCGTAGTGTGATTCTGCGATTCCGCGATTCTGCGATTATGCGTTTCTGCGAATCTTGGATTGTGTGATTGTGTGATTTTGTGATTCTGTGATACTGTGATTCTGCGATTCTGCGATTCTGCGATTCTGCGATTATGCGATTCAGCGTCTCTTGGATTGTGTGATTGTGTGATTGTGTGATTCTGTGATTGTGTGATTGTGTGATTGTGTGATTGTGTGATTGTGCGATTGTGTGCTTGTGTGATTGTGTCGTAGTGTGATTCTGCGATTCTGCGATTCTGCGATTCTGCGATTATGCGTTTCTGCGATTCTCGGATTGTGTGATTGTGTGATTGTGTGATTCTGGGATTCTGTGATTCTGTGATTCTGTGATTCTGTGATTCTGTGATTCTGTGATTCTGTGATTCTGTGATTCTGTGATTCTGTGATTCTGTGATTCTGTGATTCTGTGATTCTGTGATTCTGTGATTCTGTGATTCTGTGATTCTGTGATTCTGCGATTCTGCGATTGTGTGATTGTGTGATTGTGTGATTGTGTGATTGTGTGATTGTGTGATTGTGTGATTGTGTGATTGTGTGATTGTGTGATTGTGTGATTGTGTGAGTGTGTGATTGTGACATTGTGTGATTCTGCGATTCTGCGATTCTGCGATTCTGCGTTTCTGCGATTGTGGGATTGTGTGATTGTGTGATTGTGTGATTGTGTGATTGTGTCATTGTGTCATTGTGTCATTGTGCGATTATGTGATTCTGTGATTTTGTGGTTGTGTGATAGTGTGATGGTGTGTTTGTATGATTGTGTGATTGTGTGATTGTGTGTTTGTGTGATTGTGTGATTGTGTGATTCTGCGATTCTGCGGTTATGCGGTTCTGCGATTGTGGGATTGTGTGATTGTGTGATTGTGTGATTGTGTGATTGTGTGATTGTGTGATTGTGTGATTGTGTGATTGTGTGATTGTGTGATTGTGTGATTGTGTGATTGTGTGATTGTGTGATTGTGTGATTGTATGATTGTGTGGTTGTGTGATTGTGTGATTGTGCGATTGTGTGCTTGTGTGATTGTGTCGTAGTGTGATTCTGCGATTCCGCGATTCTGCGATTATGCGTTTCTGCGAATCTTGGATTGTGTGATTGTGTGATTTTGTCATTCTGTGATTCTGTGATTCTGCGATTCTGCGATTCTGCGATTCTGCGATTCTGCGATTATGCGATTCAGCGATTCTTGGATTGTGTGATTGTGTGATTCTGTGATTCTGTGATTCTGTAATTGTGTGATTCTGTGATTCAGCGATTCTTGGATTGTGTGATTGTGTGATTGTGTGATTCTGTGATTGTGTGATTCTGTGATTCTGCGATTCTGCGATTGTGTGATTGTGTGATTGTGTGATTGTGTGATTGTGTGATTGTGTGATTGTGTGATTGTGTGATTGTGTGATGGTGTGATTGTGTTATTGTGTGATTGTGTGATTCTGTGATTCTGTGATTGTGTGATTCTGTGATTCTGCGATTCAGCGATTGTGTGGTTGTGTGATTGTGTGATTTTGTGATTGTGCGATTGTGTGCTTGTGTGATTGTGTCGTAGTGTGATTCTGCGATTCTGCGATTCTGCGATTATGCGTTTCTGCGAATCTTGGATTGTGTGATTGTGTGATTTTGTGATTCTGTGATTCTGTGATTCTGTGATTCTGTGATTCTGTGATTCTGCGATTCTGCGATTCTGCGATTCTGCGATTCTGCGATTATGCGATTCAGCGATTCTTGGATTGTGTGATTGTGTGATTCTGTGATTCTGTGATTGTGTGATTCTGTGATTCTGCGATTCAGCGATTGTGTGATTGTGTGATTGTGTGATTGTGTGATTGTGTGATTGTGTGATTGTGTGATGGTGTGATTGTGTTATTGTGTGATTGTGTGATTGTGTGATTGTGTGATTGTGTGATTGTGTGATTGTGTGATTGTGTGATTGTGTGATTGTGTGATTGTGTGATTGTGTGATTGTGTGATTGTGTGATTGTGTGATTGTGTGATTGTGTGATTGTGTGATTGTGTGATTGTGTGATTGTGTGATTGTGTGATTGTGTGATTGTGTGATTGTGTGATTGTGTGATTGTGTGATTGTGTGATTGTGTGATTGTGTGATTGTGTGATTGTGTGATTGTGTGATTGTGTGATTGTGTGATTGTGTGATTGTGTGATTGTGTGATTGTGTGATTGTGTGATTGTGTGATTGTGTGATTGTGTGATTGTGTGATTGTGTGATTGTGTGATTGTGTGATTGTGTGATTGTGTGATTGTGTGATTGTGTGATTGTGTGATTGTGTGATTGTGTGATTGTGTGATTGTGTGATTCTGCGATTCAGAGATTCTGCGATTCTGCGATTCAGCGATTCTGCGATTCGGCGATTCTGCGATTCCGCGATTCTGCGATTTTGCGATTCTGCGATTCTGCGTTTCTGCGATTCGGCGATTCTGCGATTCCGCGATTCTGCGATTTTGCGATTCTGCGATTCTGCGTTTCTGCGATTGCGGGATTGTGGGATTGTGTGATTGTGTGATTGTGTGATTGTGTGATTGTGTGATTGTGTGATTGTGTGGTTGTGTGATTGTGTGATTTTGTGATTGTGCGATTGTGTGATTGTGTCGTAGTGTGATTTTGCGATTCTGCGATTCTGCGATTCTGCGATTCCGCGATACTGCGATTATGCGATTCTGCGATGCTGCGTTTCTGCGATTGTGGGATTGTGTGATTGTGTGATTGTGTGATTGTGTGATTGCGTGATTGTGTGATTGTGTGGTTGTGTGATTGTGTGATTTTGTGATTGTGCGATTGTGTGATTGTGTGATTGTGTGATTGTGTGATTGTGTGATTGTGTGATTGAGTGATTGTGTGATTGTGTGATTGTGTGATTGTGTGATTGTGTGATTGTGTGATTGTGTGATTGTGTGATTGTGTGATTGTGTGATTGTGTGATTTTGTGATTGTGCGATTGTGTGCTTGTGTGATTGTGTCGTAGTGTGATTCTGCGATTCCGCGATTCTACGATTTTGCGATTCTGCGATTCTGCGTTTCTGCGTTTGTGGGATTGTGGGATTGTGTGATTGTGTGATTGTGTGATTGTGTGATTGTGTGATTGTGTGATTGTGTGATTGTGTGATTGTGTGATTGTGTGATTGTGTGATTGTGTGATTGTGTGATTGTGTGATTGAGTGATTGTGTGATTGTGTGATTGTGTGATTGTGTGATTGTGTGATTGTGTGATTGTGTGATTGTGTGCTTGTGTGATTGTGTCGTAGTGTGATTCTGCGATTCCGCGATTCTACGATTTTGCGATTCTGCGATTCTGCGTTTCTGCGTTTGTGGGATTGTGTGATTGTGTGATTGTGTGATTGTGTGATTGTGTGATTGTGTGATTGTGTGATTGTGTGATTGTGTGATTGTGTGATTGTGTGATTGTGTGATTGTGTGATTGTGTGATTGTGTGGTTGTGTGATTGTGTGATTTTGTGATTGTGCGATTGTGTGCTTGTGTGATTGTGTCGTAGTGTGATTCTGCGATTCCGCGATTCTGCGATTCTGCGATTATGCGATTCAGCGATTCTTGGATTGTATGATTGTGTGATTGTGTGATTGTTTGATTGTGTGATTGCGTGATTGTGTGATTGTGTGGTTGTGTGATTGTGCGATTTTGTGATTGTGCGATTGTGTGATTGTGTGATTGTGTGATTGTGTGATTGTGTGATTGTGTGATTGTGTGATTGTGTGATTGTGTGATTGTGTGATTGTGTGATTGTGTGATTGTGTGATTGTGTGATTGTGTGATTGTGTGATTGTGTCATTGTGTCATTGTGTGATTCTGCGCTTCTGCGATTCTGCGATTCTGCGTTTCTGCGATTGTGGGACTGTGTGATTGTGTGATTTTGTGATTGTGCGATTGTGTTCTTGTGTGATTGTGTCGTAGTATGATTCTGCGATTCCGCGATTCTGCGATTTTGCGATTCTGCGATTCTGCGTTTCTGCGATTGTGGGATTGTGCGATTGTGTGATTGTGTGATTGTGTGATTGTGTGATTGTGTGATTGTGTGATTGTGTGATTGTGTGATTGTGTGATTGTGTGATTGTGTGATTGTGTGATTGTGTGATTGTGTGATTGTGTGGTTGTGTGATTGTGTGATTTTGTGATTGTGCGATTGTGTGCTTGTGTGATTGTGTCGTAGTGTGATTCTGCGATTCTGCGATTCTGCGATTATGCGTTTCTGCGAATCTTGGATTGTGTGATTGTGTGATTTTGTGATTCTGTGATTCTGTGATTCTGTGATTCTGTGATTCTGCGATTCTGCGATTCTGCGATTCTGCGATTCTGCGATTATGCGATTCAGCGATTCTTGGATTGTGTGATTGTGTGATTGTGTGATTCTGTGATTCTGTGATTGTGTGATTCTGTGATTCTGCGATTCAGCGATTGTGTGATTGTGTGATTGTGTGATTGTGTGATTGTGTGATTGTGTGATTGTGTGATTGTGTGATTCTGCGATTCAGAGATTCTGCGATTTTGTGATTGTGCGATTGTGTGATTGTGTGATTGTGTGATTGTGTGATTGTGTGATTGTGTGATTGTGTGATTGTGTGATTGTGTGATTGAGTGATTGTGTGATTGTGTGATTGTGTGATTGTGTGATTGTGTGATTGTGTGATTGTGTGATTGTGTGATTGTGTGATTGTGTGATTTTGTGATTGTGCGATTGTGTGCTTGTGTGATTGTGTCGTAGTGTGATTCTGCGATTCCGCGATTCTACGATTTTGCGATTCTGCGATTCTGCGTTTCTGCGATTGTGGGATTGTGGGATTGTGTGATTGTGTGATTGTGTGATTGTGTGATTGTGTGATTGTGTGATTGTGTGATTGTGTGATTGTGTGATTGTGTGATTGTGTGGTTGTGTGATAGTGTGATTTTGTGATTGTGCGATTGTGTGCTTGTGTGATTGTGTCGTAGTGTGATTCTGCGATTCCGCGATTCTGCGATTATGCGTTTCTGCGAATCTTGGATTGTGCGATTGTGTGATTTTGTGATTCTGTGATACTGTGATTCTGCGATTCTGCGATTCTGCGATTCTGCGATTATGCGATTCAGCGTCTCTTGGATTGTGTGATTGTGTGATTGTGTGATTCTGTGATTGTGTGATTGTGTGATTGTGTGATTGTGTGATTGTGCGATTGTGTGCTTGTGTGATTGTGTCGTAGTGTGATTCTGCGATTCTGCGATTATGCGTTTCTGCGATTCTCGGATTGTGTGATTGTGTGACTGTGTGATTGTGTGGTTGTGTGATTGTGTGATTTTGTGATTGTGCGATTGTGTGCTTGTGTGATTGTGTCGTAGTGTGATTCTGCGATTCCGCGATTCTGCGATTATGCGTTTCTGCGTCTCTTGGATTGTGTGATTGTGTGATTGTGTGATTCTGTGATTCTGTGATTGTGTGATTCTGTGATTCAGCGATTCTTGGATTGTGTGATTGTGTGATTGTGTGATTCTGTGATTCTGTGATTGTGTGATTCTGTGATTCTGCGATTCTGCGGTTATGCGGTTCTGCGATTCTGCGAATCTGCGCTTCTGCGACTGTGTGATTGTGTGATTGTGTGATTGTGCCATTGTGTGATTCTGCGATTCTGCGATTCGGCGATTCTGCGATTCTGCGATTCTGCGATTGTGGGATTGTGGGATTGTGGGACTGTGTGATTGTGTGATTGTGTGATTGTGTGATTGTGTGATTTTGTGATTGTGCGATTGTGTTCTTGTGTGATTGTGTCGTAGTGTGATTCTGCGAATCCGCGATTCTGCGATTTTGCGATTCTGCGATTCTGCGTTTCTGCGATTGTGGGATTGTGCGATTGTGTGATTGTGTGATTGTGTGATTGTGTGATTGTGTGATTGTGTGATTGTGTGATTGTGTGGTTGTGTGATTGTGTGATTTTGTGATTGTGCGATTGTGTGCTTGTGTGATTGTGTCGTAGTGTGATTCTGCGATTCTGCGATTCTGCGATTATGCGTTTCTGCGATTCTCGGATTGTGTGATTGTGTGATTGTGTGATTGTGTGATTGTGTGATTGTGTGATTGTGTGATTGTGTGATTGTGTGATTGTGTGATTGTGTGATTGTGTGATTGTGTGATTGTGTGGTTGTGTGATTGTGTGATTTTGTGATTATGCGATTGTGTGCTTGTGTGATTGTGTCGTAGTGTGATTCTGCGATTATGCGTTTCTGCGAATCTTGGATTGTGTGATTGTGTGATTTTGTGATTCTGTGATTCTGTGATTCTGCGATTCTGCGATTCTGCGATTCTGCGATTATGCGATTCAGCGATTCTTGGATTGTATGATTGTGTGATTGTGTGATTGTGTGATTGTGTGATTGCGTGATTGTGTGATTGTGTGGTTGTGTGATTGTGCGATTTTGTGATTGTGCGATTGTGTGATTGTGTGATTGTGTGATTGTGTGATTGTGTGATTGTGTGATTGTGTGATTGTGTGATTGTGTGATTGTGTGATTGTGTGATTGTGTCATTGTGTGATTCTGCGCTTCTGCGATTCTGCGATTCTGCGTTTCTGCGATTGTGGGACTGTGTGATTGTGTGATTTTGTGATTGTGCGATTGTGTTCTTGTGTGATTGTGTCGTAGTATGATTCTGCGATTCCGCGATTCTGCGATTTTGCGATTCTGCGATTCTGCGTTTCTGCGATTGTGGGATTGTGCGATTGTGTGATTGTGTGATTGTGTGATTGTGTGATTGTGTGATTGTGTGATTGTGTGATTGTGTGATTGTGTGATTGTGTGATTGTGTGATTGTGTGATTGTGTGATTGTGTGATTGTGTGATTGTGTGATTGTGTGATTGTGTGATTGTGTGAGTGTGTGATTGTGACATTGTGTGATTCTGCGATTCTGCGATTCTGCGATTCTGCGTTTCTGCGATTGTGGGATTGTGTGATTGTGTGATTGTGTGATTGTGTCATTGTGTCATTGTGTCATTGTGCGATTATGTGATTCTGTGATTTTGTGGTTGTGTGATAGTGTGATGGTGTGTTTGTATGATTGTGTGATTGTGTGATTGTGTGTTTGTGTGATTGTGTGATTGTGTGATTCTGCGATTCTGCGGTTATGCGGTTCTGCGATTGTGGGATTGTGTGATTGTGTGATTGTGTGATTGTGTGATTGTGTGATTGTGTGATTGTGTGATTGTGTGATTGTGTGATTGTGTGATTGTGTGATTGTGTGATTGTGTGGTTGTGTGATTGTGTGATTTTGTGATTGTGCGATTGTGTGCTTGTGTGATTGTGTCGTAGTGTGATTCTGCGATTCCGCGATTCTGCGATTATGCGTTTCTGCGAATCTTGGATTGTGTGATTGTGTGATTTTGTGATTCTGTGATTCTGTGATTCTGTGATTCTGTGATTCTGCGATTCTGCGATTCTGCGATTCTGCGATTCTGCGATTATGCGATTCAGCGATTCTTGGATTGTGTGATTGTGTGATTCTGTGATTCTGTGATTGTGTGATTCTGTGATTCTGCGATTCAGCGATTGTGTGATTGTGTGATTGTGTGATTGTGTGATTGTGTGATTGTGTGATTGTGTGATGGTGTGATTGTGTTATTGTGTGTTTGTGTGATTGTGTGATTGTGTGATTGTGTGATTGTGTGATTGTGTGATTGTGTGATTGTGTGATTGTGTGATTGTGTGATTGTGTGATTGTGTGATTGTGTGATTGTGTGATTGTGTGATTGTGTGATTGTGTGATTGTGTGATTGTGTGATTGTGTGATTGTGTGATTGTGTGATTGTGTGATTGTGTGATTGTGTGATTGTGTGATTGTGTGATTCTGCGATTCAGAGATTCTGCGATTCTGCGATTCAGCGATTCTGCGATTCGGCGATTCTGCGATTCCGCGATTCTGCGATTTTGCGATTCTGCGATTCTGCGTTTCTGCGATTGTGGGATTGTGGGATTGTGTGATTGTGTGATTGTGTGATTGTGTGATTGTGTGGTTGTGTGATTGTGTGATTTTGTGATTTTGTGATTGTGCGATTGTGTGATTGTGTCGTAGTGTGATTTTGCGATTCTGCGATTCTGCGATTCTGCGATTCCGCGATACTGCGATTTTGCGATTCTGCGATGCTGCGTTTCTGCGATTGTGGGATTGTGTGATTGTGTGATTGTGTGATTGTGTGATTGTGTGATTGTGTGATTGCGTGATTGTGTGATTGTGTGGTTGTGTGATTCTGTGATTTTGTGGTTGTGTGATAGTGTGATTGTGTGTTTGTATGATTGTGTGATTGTGTGATTATGTGTTTGTGTGATTGTGTGATTGTGTGATTCTGTGATTCTGTAATTGTGTGATTCTGTGATTCAGCGATTCTTGGATTGTGTGATTGTGTGATTGTGTGATTCTGTGATTGTGTGATTCTGTGATTCTGCGATTCTGCGATTGTGTGATTGTGTGATTGTGTGATTGTGTGATTGTGTGATTGTGTGATTGTGTGATTGTGTGATGGTGTGATTGTGTTATTGTGTGATTGTGTGATTCTGTGATTCTGTGATTGTGTGATTCTGTGATTCTGCGATTCAGCGATTGTGTGGTTGTGTGATTGTGTGATTTTGTGATTGTGCGATTGTGTGCTTGTGTGATTGTGTCGTAGTGTGATTCTGCGATTCTGCGATTCTGCGATTATGCGTTTCTGCGAATCTTGGATTGTGTGATTGTGTGATTTTGTGATTCTGTGATTCTGTGATTCTGTGATTCTGTGATTCTGCGATTCTGCGATTCTGCGATTCTGCGATTCTGCGATTATGCGATTCAGCGATTCTTGGATTGTGTGATTGTGTGATTGTGTGATTCTGTGATTCTGTGATTGTGTGATTGTGTGATTGTGTGATTGTGTGATGGTGTGATTGTGTTATTGTGTGTTTGTGTGATTGTGTGATTGTGTGATTGTGTGATTGTGTGATTGTGTGATTGTGTGATTGTGTGATTGTGTGATTGTGTGATTGTGTGATTGTGTGATTGTGTGATTGTGTGATTGTGTGATTGTGTGATTGTGTGATTGTGTGATTGTGTGATTGTGTGATTGTGTGATTGTGTGATTGTGTGATTGTGTGATTGTGTGATTGTGCGGTTCTGCGATTCTGCGAATCTGCGCTTCTGCGACTGTGTGATTGTGTGATTGTGTGATTGTGCCATTGTGTGATTCTGCGATTCTGCGATTCGGCGATTCTGCGATTCTGCGATTCTGCGATTGTGGGATTGTGGGATTGTGGGACTGTGTGATTGTGTGATTGTGTGATTGTGTGATTTTGTGATTTGGCGATTGTGTTCTTGTGTGATTGTGTCGTAGTGTGATTCTGCGAATCCGCGATTCTGCGATTTTGCGATTCTGCGATTCTGCGTTTCTGCGATTGTGGGATTGTGCGATTGTGTGATTGTGTGATTGTGTGATTGTGTGATTGTGTGATTGTGTGATTGTGTGATTGTGTGATTGTGTGATTGTGTGATTGTGTGATTGTGTGATTTTGTGATTGTGCGATTGTGTGCTTGTGTGATTGTGTCGTAGTGTGATTCTGCGATTCTGCGATTCTGCGATTATGCGTTTCTGCGAATCTTGGATTGTGTGATTGTGTGATTTTGTGATTCTGTGATTCTGTGATTCTGTGATTCTGTGATTCTGCGATTCTGCGATTCTGCGATTCTGCTATTATGCGATTCAGCGATTCTTGGATTGTGTGATTGTGTGATTGTGTGATTCTGTGATTCTGTGATTGTGTGATTCTGTGATTCTGCGATTCAGCGATTGTGTGATTGTGTGATTGTGTGATTGTGTGATTGTGTGATTGTGTGATGGTGTGATTGTGTTATTGTGTGATTGTGTGATTGTGTGATTGTGTGATTGCGTGATTGTGTGATTGTGTGATTGTGTGATTGTGTGATTGTGTGATTGTGTGATTGTGTGATTGTGTGATTGTGTAATTGTGTGATTGTGTGATTGTGTGATTGTGTGATTGTGTGATTGTGTGATTGTGTGATTGTGTGATTGTGTGATTGTGTGATTGTGTGATTGTGTGATTGTGTGATTGTGTGATTGTGTGATTCTGCGATTCAGAGATTCTGCGATTCTGCGATTCAGCGATTCTGCGATTCGGCGATTCTGCGATTCCGCGATTCTGCGATTGTGCGATTCTGCGATTCTGCGTTTCTGCGATTGTGGGATTGTGGGATTGTGTGATTGTGTGATTGTGTGATTGTGTGATTGTGTGATTGTGTGGTTGTGTGATTGTGTGATTTTGTGATTTTGTGATTGTGCGATTGTGTGATTGTGTCGTAGTGTGATTTTGCGATTCTGCGATTCTGCGATTCTGCGATTCCGCGATACTGCGATTTTGCGATTCTGCGATGCTGCGTTTCTGCGATTGTGGGATTGTGTGATTGTGTGATTGTGTGATTGTGTGATTGTGTGATTGCGTGATTGTGTGATTGTGTGGTTGTGTGATTCTGTGATTTTGTGGTTGTGTGATAGTGTGATTGTGTGTTTGTATGATTGTGTGATTGTGTGATTGTGTGTTTGTGTGATTGTGTGATTGTGTGATTCTGTGATTCTGTAATTGTGTGATTCTGTGATTCAGCGATTCTTGGATTGTGTGATTGTGTGATTGTGTGATTCTGTGATTGTGTGATTCTGTGATTCTGCGATTCTGCGATTGTGTGATTGTGTGATTGTGTGATTGTGTGATTGTGTGATTGTGTGATTGTGTGATGGTGTGATTGTGTTATTGTGTGATTGTGTGATTCTGTGATTCTGTGATTGTGTGATTCTGTGATTCTGCGATTCAGCGATTGTGTGGTTGTGTGATTGTGTGATTTTGTGATTGTGCGATTGTGTGCTTGTGTGATTGTGTCGTAGTGTGATTCTGCGATTCTGCGATTCTGCGATTATGCGTTTCTGCGAATCTTGGATTGTGTGATTGTGTGATTTTGTGATTCTGTGATTCTGTGATTCTGTGATTCTGTGATTCTGCGATTCTGCGATTCTGCGATTCTGCGATTATGCGATTCAGCGATTCTTGGATTGTGTGATTGTGTGATTGTGTGATTCTGTGATTCTGTGATTGTGTGATTCTGTGATTCTGCGATTCAGCGATTGTGTGATTGTGTGATTGTGTGATTGTGTGATTGTGTGATTGTGTGATTGTGTGATTGTGTGATTGTGTGATGGTGTGATTGTGTTATTGTGTGTTTGTGTGATTGTGTGATTGTGTGATTGTGTGATTGTGTGATTGTGTGATTGTGTGATTGTGTGATTGTGTGATTGTGTGATTCTGCGATTCAGAGATTCTGCGATTCTGCGATTCAGCGATTCTGCGATTCGGCGATTCTGCGATTCCGCGATTCTGCGATTTTGCGATTCTGCGATTCTGCGTTTCTGCGATTGCGGGATTGTGGGATTGTGTGATTGTGTGATTGTGTGATTGTGTGATTGTGTGATTGTGTGATTGTGTGATTGTGTGGTAGTGTGATTGTGTGATTTTGTGATTGTGCGATTGTGTGATTGTGTCGTAGTGTGATTTTGCGATTCTGCGATTCTGCGATTCTGCGATTCCGCGATACTGCGATTATGCGATTTTGCGATGCTGCGTTTCTGCGATTGTGGGATTGTGTGATTGTGTGATTGTGTGATTGTGTCATTGTGTCATTGTGTCATTGTGCGATTATGTGATTCTGTGATTTTGTGGTTGTGTGATAGTGTGATGGTGTGTTTGTATGATTGTGTGATTGTGTGATTGTGTGTTTGTGTGATTGTGTGATTGTGTGATTCTGCGATTCTGCGGTTATGCGGTTCTGCGATTGTGGGATTGTGTGATTGTGTGATTGTGTGATTGTGTGATTGTGTGATTGTGTGATTGTGTGATTGTGTGATTGTGTGATTGTGTGATTGTGTGATTGTGTGATTGTGTGATTGTGTGATTGTGTGATTGTGTGATTGTGTGATTGTGTGATTGTGTGATTGTGTGATTGTGTGATTGTGTGAGTGTGTGATTGTGACATTGTGTGATTCTGCGATTCTGCGATTCTGCGATTCTGCGTTTCTGCGATTGTGGGATTATGCGTTTCTGCGAATCTTGGATTGTGTGATTGTGTGATTTTGTGATTCTGTGATTCTGTGATTCTGCGATTCTGCGATTCTGCGATTCTGCGATTCTGCGATTCTGCGATTATGCGATTCAGCGATTCTTGGATTGTGTGATTGTGTGATTGTGTGATTGTGTGATTCTGTGATTCTGCGGTTATGCGGTTCTGCGATTGTGGGATTGTGTGATTGTGTGATTGTGTGATTGTGTGATTGTGTGATTTTGTGATTGTGTGATTGTGTGATTGTGTGATTGTGTGATTGTGTGATTGTGTGATTGTGTGATTGTGTGGTTGTGTGATTGTGTGATTTTGTGATTGTGCGATTGTGTGCTTGTGTGATTGTGTCGTAGTGTGATTCTGCGATTCCGCGATTCTGCGATTATGCGTTTCTGCGAATCTTGGATTGTGTGATTGTGTGATTTTGTGATTCTGTGATTCTGTGATTCTGCGATTCTGCGATTCTGCGATTCTGCGATTCTGCGATTATGCGATTCAGCGATTCTTGGATTGTGTGATTGTGTGATTGTGTGATTGTGTGATTCTGTGATTGTGTGATTCTGTGATTCTGCGATTCTGCGATTGTGTGATTGTGTGATTGTGTGATTGTGTGATTGTGTGATTGTGTGATTGTGTGATTGTGTGATTGTGTGATGGTGTGATTGTGTTATTGTGTGATTGTGTGATTCTGTGATTCTGTGATTCTGTGATTGTGTGATTCTGTGATTCTGCGATTCAGCGATTGTGTGGTTGTGTGATTGTGTGATTTTGTGATTGTGCGATTGTGTGCTTGTGTGATTGTGTCGTAGTGTGATTCTGCGATTCTGCGATTCTGCGATTATGCGTTTCTGCGAATCTTGGATTGTGTGATTGTGTGATTTTGTGATTCTGTGATTCTGTGATTCTGTGATTCTGTGATTCTGCGATTCTGCGATTCTGCGATTCTGCGATTCTGCGATTCTGCGATTCTGCGATTATGCGATTCAGCGATTCTTGGATTGTGTGATTGTGTGATTCTGTGATTCTGTGATTGTGTGATTCTGTGATTCTGCGATTCAGCGATTGTGTGATTGTGTGATTGTGTGATTGTGTGATTGTGTGATTGTGTGATTGTGTGATGGTGTGATTGTGTTATTGTGTGTTTGTGTGATTGTGTGATTGTGTGATTGTGTGATTGTGTGATTGTGTGATTGTGTGATTGTGTGATTGTGTGATTGTGTGATTGTGTGATTGTGTGATTGTGTGATTGTGTGATTGTGTGATTGTGTGATTGTGTGATTGTGTGATTGTGTGATTGTGTGATTGTGTGATTGTGTGATTGTGTGATTGTGTGATTGTGTGATTGTGTGATTGTGTGATTGTGTGATTGTGTGATTGTGTGATTGTGTGATTGTGTGATTGTGTGATTGTGTGATTGTGTGATTGTGTGATTGTGTGATTGTGTGATTGTGTGATTGTGTGATTGTGTGATTGTGTGATTGTGTGATTGTGTGATTGTGTGATTGTGTGATTGTGTGATTGTGTGATTGTGTGATTGTGTGATTGTGTGATTGTGTGATTGTGTGATTGTGTGATTGTGTGATTGTGTGATTGTGTGATTGTGTGATTCTGCGATTCAGAGATTCTGCGATTCTGCGATTCAGCGATTCTGCGATTCGGCGATTCTGCGATTCCGCGATTCTGCGATTTTGCGATTCTGCGATTCTGCATTTCTGCGATTCGGCGATTCTGCGATTCCGCGATTCTGCGATTTTGCGATTCTGCGATTCTGCGTTTCTGCGATTGCGGGATTGTGGGATTGTGTGATTGTGTGATTGTGTGATTGTGTGATTGTGTGATTGTGTGATTGTGTGGTTGTGTGATTGTGTGATTTTGTGATTGTGCGATTGTGTGATTGTGTCGTAGTGTGATTTTGCGATTCTGCGATTCTGCGATTCTGCGATTCCGCGATACTGCGATTATGCGATTCTGCGATGCTGCGTTTCTGCGATTGTGGGATTGTGTGATTGTGTGATTGTGTGATTGTGTGATTGCGTGATTGTGTGATTGTGTGGTTGTGTGATTGTGTGATTTTGTGATTGTGCGATTGTGTGATTGTGTGATTGTGTGATTGTGTGATTGTGTGATTGTGTGATTGTGTGATTGTGTGATTGAGTGATTGTGTGATTGTGTGATTGTGTGATTGTGTGATTGTGTGATTGTGTGATTGTGTGATTGTGTGATTGTGTGATTTTGTGATTGTGCGATTGTGTGCTTGTGTGATTGTGTCGTAGTGTGATTCTGCGATTCCGCGATTCTACGATTTTGCGATTCTGCGATTCTGCGTTTCTGCGATTGTGGGATTGTGGGATTGTGTGATTGTGTGATTGTGTGATTGTGTGATTGTGTGATTGTGTGATTGTGTGATTGTGTGATTGTGTGATTGTGTGGTTGTGTGATTGTGTGATTTTGTGATTGTGCGATTGTGTGCTTGTGTGATTGTGTCGTAGTGTGATTCTGCGATTCCGCGATTCTGCGATTATGCGTTTCTGCGTCTCTTGGATTGTGTGATTGTGTGATTGTGTGATTCTGTGATTCTGTGATTGTGTGATTCTGTGATTCAGCGATTCTTGGATTGTGTGATTGTGTGATTGTGTGATTGTGTGATTCTGTGATTGTGTGATTCTGTGATTCTGCGATTCTGCGGTTATGCGGTTCTGCGATTCTGCGAATCTGCGCTTCTGCGACTGTGTGATTGTGTGATTGTGTGATTGTGCCATTGTGTGATTCTGCGATTCTGCGATTCGGCGATTCTGCGATTCTGCGATTCTGCGATTGTGGGATTGTGGGATTGTGGGACTGTGTGATTGTGTGATTGTGTGATTGTGTGATTGTGTGATTTTGTGATTGTGCGATTGTGTTCTTGTGTGATTGTGTCGTAGTGTGATTCTGCGAATCCGCGATTCTGCGATTTTGCGATTCTGCGATTCTGCGTTTCTGCGATTGTGGGATTGTGCGATTGTGTGATTGTGTGATTGTGTGATTGTGTGATTGTGTGATTGTGTGATTGTGTGATTGTGTGGTTGTGTGATTGTGTGATTTTGTGATTGTGCGATTGTGTGCTTGTGTGATTGTGTCGTAGTGTGATTCTGCGATTCTGCGATTCTGCGATTATGCGTTTCTGCGATTCTCGGATTGTGTGATTGTGTGGTTGTGTGATTGTGTGATTGTGTGATTGTGTGATTGTGTGATTGTGTGATTGTGTGATTGTGTGATTGTGTGGTTGTGTGATTGTGTGATTTTGTGATTATGCGATTGTGTGCTTGTGTGATTGTGTCGTAGTGTGATTCTGCGATTATGCGTTTCTGCGAATCTTGGATTGTGTGATTGTGTGATTTTGTGATTCTGTGATTCTGTGATTCTGCGATTCTGCGATTCTGCGATTCTGCGATTATGCGATTCAGCGATTCTTGGATTGTATGATTGTGTGATTGTGTGATTGTGTGATTGTGTGATTGCGTGATTGTGTGATTGTGTGGTTGTGTGATTGTGCGATTTTGTGATTGTGCGATTGTGTGATTGTGTGATTGTGTGATTGTGTGATTGTGTGATTGTGTGATTGTGTGATTGTGTGATTGTGTGATTGTGTGATTGTGTGATTGTGTGATTGTGTCATTGTGTGATTCTGCGCTTCTGCGATTCTGCGATTCTGCGTTTCTGCGATTGTGGGACTGTGTGATTGTGTGATTTTGTGATTGTGCGATTGTGTTCTTGTGTGATTGTGTCGTAGTGTGATTCTGCGATTCCGCGATTCTGCGATTTTGCGATTCTGCGATTCTGCGTTTCTGCGATTGTGGGATTGTGCGATTGTGTGATTGTGTGATTGTGTGATTGTGTGATTGTGTGATTGTGTGATTGTGTGATTGTGTCATTGTGTGATTGTGTGATTGTGTGATTGTGTGATTGTGTGATTGTGTGGTTGTGTGATTGTGTGATTTTGTGATTGTGCGATTGTGTGCTTGTGTGATTGTGTCGTAGTGTGATTCTGCGATTCTGCGATTCTGCGATTATGCGTTTCTGCGAATCTTGGATTGTGTGATTGTGTGATTTTGTAATTCTGTGATTCTGTGATTCTGTGATTCTGTGATTCTGCGATTCTGCGATTCTGCGATTCTGCGATTCTGCGATTATGCGATTCAGCGATTCTTGGATTGTGTGATTGTGTGATTGTGTGATTCTGTGATTCTGTGATTGTGTGATTCTGTGATTCTGTGATTCTGCGATTCAGCGATTGTGTGATTGTGTGATTGTGTGATTGTGTGATTGTGTGATTGTGTGATGGTGTGATGGTGTTATTGTGTGTTTGTGTGATTGTGTGATTGTGTGATTGTGTGATTGTGTGATTGTGTGATTGTGTGATTGTGTGATTGTGTGATTGTGTGATTGTGTGATTGTGTGATTGTGTGATTGTGTGATTGTGTGATTGTGTGATTGTGTGATTGTGTGAGTGTGTGATTGTGTGATTGTGTGATTGTGTGATTGTGTGATTGTGTGATTGTGTGATTGTGTGATTGTGTGATTGTGTGATTGTGTGATTGTGTGATTGTGTGATTGTGTGATTGTGTGATTGTGTGATTGTGTGATTCTGCGATTCAGAGATTCTGCGATTCTGCGATTCAGCGATTCTGCGATTCGGCGATTCTGCGATTCCGCGATTCTGCGATTTTGCGATTCTGCGATTCTGCGTTTCTGCGATTGCGGGATTGTGGGATTGTGTGATTGTGTGATTGTGTGATTGTGTGATTGTGTGATTGTGTGATTGTGTGATTGTGTGGTTGTGTGATTGTGTGATTTTGTGATTGTGCGATTGTGTGATTGTGTCGTAGTGTGATTTTGCGATTCTGCGATTCTGCGATTCTGCGATTCCGCGATACTGCGATTATGCGATTCTGCGATGCTGCGTTTCTGCGATTGTGGGATTGTGTGATTGTGTGATTGTGTGATTGTGTGATTGCGTGATTGTGTGATTGTGTGGTTGTGTGATTGTGTGATTTTGTGATTGTGCGATTGTGTGATTGTGTGATTGTGTGATTGTGTGATTGTGTGATTGTGTGATTGTGTGATTGTGTGATTGTGTGATTGTGTGATTGTGTGATTGAGTGATTGTGTGATTGTGTGATTGTGTGATTGTGTGATTGTGTGATTGTGTGATTGTGTGATTGTGTGATTGTGTGATTTTGTGATTGTGCGATTGTGTGCTTGTGTGATTGTGTCGTAGTGTGATTCTGCGATTCCGCGATTCTACGATTTTGCGATTCTGCGATTCTGCGTTTCTGCGATTGTGGGATTGTGGGATTGTGTGATTGTGTGATTGTGTGATTGTGTGATTGTGTGATTGTGTGATTGTGTGATTGTGTGATTGTGTGATTGTGTGGTTGTGTGATTGTGTGATTGTGTGATTTTGTGATTGTGCGATTGTGTGCTTGTGTGATTGTGTCGTAGTGTGATTCTGCGATTCAGAGATTCTGCGATTCTGCGATTCAGCGATTCTGCGATTCGGCGATTCTGCGATTCCGCGATTCTGCGATTTTGCGATTCTGCGATTCTGCGTTTCTGCGATTGCGGGATTGTGGGATTGTGTGATTGTGTGATTGTGTGATTGTGTGATTGTGTGATTGTGTGATTGTGTGATTGTGTGGTTGTGTGATTGTGTGATTTTGTGATTGTGCGATTGTGTGATTGTGTCGTAGTGTGATTTTGCGATTCTGCGATTCTGCGATTCTGCGATTCCGCGATACTGCGATTATGCGATTCTGCGATGCTGCGTTTCTGCGATTGTGGGATTGTGTGATTGTGTGATTGTGTGATTGTGTGATTGCGTGATTGTGTGATTGTGTGGTTGTGTGATTGTGTGATTTTGTGATTGTGCGATTGTGTGATTGTGTGATTGTGTGATTGTGTGATTGTGTGATTGTGTGATTGTGTGATTGTGTGATTGTGTGATTGAGTGATTGTGTGATTGTGTGATTGTGTGATTGTGTGATTGTGTGATTGTGTGATTGTGTGATTGTGTGATTGTGTGATCGTGTGATTGTGTGATTTTGTGATTGTGCGATTGTGTGCTTGTGTGATTGTGTCGTAGTGTGATTCTGCGATTCCGCGATTCTACGATTTTGCGATTCTGCGATTCTGCGTTTCTGCGATTGTGGGATTGTGGGATTGTGTGATTGTGTGATTGTGTGATTGTGTGATTGTGTGATTGTGTGATTGTGTGATTGTGTGATTGTGTGATTGTGTGATTGTGTGATTGTGTGATTGTGTGATTGTGTGATTGTGTGATTGTGTGATTGTGTGATTGTGTGGTTGTGTGATTGTGTGATTTTGTGATTGTGCGATTGTGTGCTTGTGTGATTGTGTCGTAGTGTGATTCTGCGATTCCGCGATTCTGCGATTATGCGTTTCTGCGAATCTTGGATTGTGTGATTGTGTGATTTTGTGATTCTGTGATACTGTGATTCTGCGATTCTGCGATTCTGCGATTCTGCGATTATGCGATTCAGCGTCTCTTGGATTGTGTGATTGTGTGATTGTGTGATTCTGTGATTGTGTGATTGTGTGATTGTGTGATTTTGTGATTGTGCGATTGTGTGCTTGTGTGATTGTGTCGTAGTGTGATTCTGCGATTCTGCGATTCTGCGATTCTGCGATTATGCGTTTCTGCGATTCTCGGATTGTGTGATTGTGTGATTGTGTGATTCTGGGATTCTGTGATTCTGTGATTCTGTGATTCTGTGATTCTGTGATTCTGTGATTCTGTGATTCTGTGATTCTGTGATTCTGTGATTCTGTGATTCTGTGATTCTGTGATTCTGTGATTCTGTGATTCTGTGATTCTGTGATTCTGTGATTCTGCGATTCTGCGATTGTGTGATTGTGTGATTGTGTGATTGTGTGATTGTGTGATTGTGTGATTGTGTGATTGTGTGATTGTGTGATTGTGTGATTGTGTGATTGTGTGATTGTGTGAGTGTGTGATTGTGACATTGTGTGATTCTGCGATTCTGCGATTCTGCGATTCTGCGTTTCTGCGATTGTGGGATTGTGTGATTGTGTGATTGTGTGATTGTGTCATTGTGTCATTGTGTCATTGTGCGATTATATGATTCTGTGATTTTGTGGTTGTGTGATAGTGTGATGGTGTGTTTGTATGATTGTGTGATTGTGTGATTGTGTGTTTGTGTGATTGTGTGATTGTGTGATTCTGCGATTCTGCGGTTATGCGGTTCTGCGATTGTGGGATTGTGTGATTGTGTGATTGTGTGATTGTGTGATTGTGTGATTGTGTGATTGTGTGATTGTGTGATTGTGTGATTGTGTGATTGTGTGATTGTATGATTGTGTGGTTGTGTGATTGTGTGATTTTGTGATTGTGCGATTGTGTGCTTGTGTGATTGTGTCGTAGTGTGATTCTGCGATTCCGCGATTCTGCGATTATGCGTTTCTGCGAATCTTGGATTGTGTGATTGTGTGATTTTGTGATTCTGTGATTCTGTGATTCTGCGATTCAGCGATTGTGTGATTGTGTGATTGTGTGATTGTGTGATTGTGTGATTGTGTGATGGTGTGATTGTGTTATTGTGTGATTGTGTGATTGTGTGATTGTGTGATTGCGTGATTGTGTGATTGTGTGATTGTGTGATTGTGTGAATGTGTGATTGTGTGATTGTGTGATTGTGTGATTGTGTGATTGTGTAATTGTGTGATTGTGTGATTGTGTGATTGTGTGATTGTGTGATTGTGTGATTGTGTGATTGTGTGATTGTGTGATTGTGTGATTGTGTGATTGTGTGATTGTGTGATTGTGTGATTGTGTGATTGTGTGATTGTGTGATTCTGCGATTCAGAGATTCTGCGATTCTGCGATTCAGCGATTCTGCGATTCGGCGATTCTGCGATTCCGCGATTCTGCGATTTTGCGATTCTGCGATTCTGCGTTTCTGCGATTGTGGGATTGTGGGATTGTGTGATTGTGTGATTGTGTGATTGTGTGATTGTGTGATTGTGTGGTTGTGTGATTGTGTGATTTTGTGATTTTGTGATTGTGCGATTGTGTGATTGTGTCGTAGTGTGATTTTGCGATTCTGCGATTCTGCGATTCTGCGATTCCGCGATACTGCGATTTTGCGATTCTGCGATGCTGCGTTTCTGCGATTGTGGGATTGTGTGATTGTGTGATTGTGTGATTGTGTGATTGTGTGATTGTGTGATTGCGTGATTGTGTGATTGTGTGGTTGTGTGATTCTGTGATTTTGTGGTTGTGTGATAGTGTGATTGTGTGTTTGTATGATTGTGTGATTGTGTGATTGTGTGTTTGTGTGATTGTGTGATTGTGTGATTCTGTGATTCTGTAATTGTGTGATTCTGTGATTCAGCGATTCTTGGATTGTGTGATTGTGTGATTGTGTGATTCTGTGATTGTGTGATTCTGTGATTCTGCGATTCTGCGATTGTGTGATTGTGTGATTGTGTGATTGTGTGATTGTGTGATTGTGTGATTGTGTGATTGTGTGATTGTGTGGTTGTGTGATTGTGTGATTTTGTGATTGTGCGATTGTGTGATTGTGTCGTAGTGTGATTTTGCGATTCTGCGATTCTGCGATTCTGCGATTCCGCGATAGTGCGATTATGCGATTTTGCGATGCTGCGTTTCTGCGATTGTGGGATTGTGTGATTGTGTGATTGTGTGATTGTGTCATTGTGTCATTGTGTCATTGTGCGATTATGTGATTCTGTGATTTTGTGGTTGTGTGATAGTGTGATGGTGTGTTTGTATGATTGTGTGATTGTGTGATTGTGTGTTTGTGTGATTGTGTGATTGTGTGATTCTGCGATTCTGCGGTTATGCGGTTCTGCGATTGTGGGATTGTGTGATTGTGTGATTGTGTGATTGTGTGATTGTGTGATTGTGTGATTGTGTGATTGTGTGATTGTGTGATTGTGTGATTGTGTGATTGTGTGATTGTGTGATTGTGTGATTGTGTGATTGTGTGATTGTGTGATTGTGTGATTGTGTGATTGTGTGATTGTGTGATTGTGTGATTGTGTGATTGTGTGATTGTGTGAGTGTGTGATTGTGACATTGTGTGATTCTGCGATTCTGCGATTCTGCGATTCTGCGTTTCTGCGATTGTGGGATTGTGTGATTGTGTGATTGTGTGATTGTGTCATTGTGTCATTGTGTCATTGTGCGATTATGTGATTCTGTGATTTTGTGGTTGTGTGATAGTGTGATGGTGTGTTTGTATGATTGTGTGATTGTGTGATTGTGTGTTTGTGTGATTGTGTGATTGTGTGATTCTGCGATTCTGCGGTTATGCGGTTCTGCGATTGTGGGATTGTGTGATTGTGTGATTGTGTGATTGTGTGATTGTGTGATTGTGTGATTGTGTGATTGTGTGATTGTGTGATTGTGTGATTGTGTGATTCTGTGATTGTGTGATTGTGTGATTGTGTGATTGTGTGATTGTGTGATTGTGTGGTTGTGTGATTGTGTGATTTTGTGATTGTGCGATTGTGTGCTTGTGTGATTGTGTCGTAGTGTGATTCTGCGATTCCGCGATTCTGCGATTATGCGTTTCTGCGAATCTTGGATTGTGTGATTGTGTGATTTTGTCATTCTGTGATTCTGTGATTCTGCGATTCTGCGATTCTGCGATTCTGCGATTCTGCGATTATGCGATTCAGCGATTCTTGGATTGTGTGATTGTGTGATTCTGTGATTCTGTGATTCTGTAATTGTGTGATTCTGTGATTCAGCGATTCTTGGATTGTGTGATTGTGTGATTGTGTGATTCTGTGATTGTGTGATTCTGTGATTCTGCGATTCTGCGATTGTGTGATTGTGTGATTGTGTGATTGTGTGATTGTGTGATTGTGTGATTGTGTGATTGTGTGATGGTGTGATTGTGTTATTGTGTGATTGTGTGATTCTGTGATTCTGTGATTCTGCGATTCAGCGATTGTGTGGTTGTGTGATTGTGTGATTTTGTGATTGTGCGATTGTGTGCTTGTGTGATTGTGTCGTAGTGTGATTCTGCGATTCTGCGATTCTGCGATTATGCGTTTCTGCGAATCTTGGATTGTGTGATTGTGTGATTTTGTGATTCTGTGATTCTGTGATTCTGTGATTCTGTGATTCTGCGATTCTGCGATTCTGCGATTCTGCGATTCTGCGATTATGCGATTCAGCGATTCTTGGATTGTGTGATTGTGTGATTCTGTGATTCTGTAATTGTGTGATTCTGTGATTCTGCGATTCAGCGATTGTGTGATTGTGTGATTGTGTGATTGTGTGATTGTGTGATTGTGTGATTGTGTGATGGTGTGATTGTGTTATTGTGTGATTGTGTGATTGTGTGATTGTGTGATTGTGTGATTGTGTGATTGTGTGATTGTGTGATTGTGTGATTGTGTGATTGTGTGATTGTGTGATTGTGTGATTGTGTGATTGTGTGATTGTGTGATTGTGTGATTGTGTGATTGTGTGATTGTGTGATTGTGTGATTGTGTGATTGTGTGATTGTGTGATTGTGTGATTGTGTGATTGTGTGATTGTGTGATTGTGTGATTGTGTGATTGTGTGATTGTGTGATTGTGTGATTGTGTGATTGTGTGATTGTGTGATTGTGTGATTGTGTGATTGTGTGATTGTGTGATTGTGTGATTGTGTGATTGTGTGATTGTGTGATTGTGTGATTGTGTGATTGTGTGATTGTGTGATTGTGTGATTCTGCGATTCAGAGATTCTGCGATTCTGCGATTCAGCGATTCTGCGATTCGGCGATTCTGCGATTCCGCGATTCTGCGATTTTGCGATTCTGCGATTCTGCGTTTCTGCGATTCGGCGATTCTGCGATTCCGCGATTCTGCGATTTTGCGATTCTGCGATTCTGCGTTTCTGCGATTGCGGGATTGTGGGATTGTGTGATTGTGTGATTGTGTGATTGTGTGATTGTGTGATTGTGTGATTGTGTGGTTGTGTGATTGTGTGATTTTGTGATTGTGCGATTGTGTGATTGTGTCGTAGTGTGATTTTGCGATTCTGCGATTCTGCGATTCTGCGATTCCGCGATACTGCGATTATGCGATTCTGCGATGCTGCGTTTCTGCGATTGTGGGATTGTGTGATTGTGTGATTGTGTGATTGTGTGATTGCGTGATTGTGTGATTGTGTGGTTGTGTGATTGTGTGATTTTGTGATTGTGCGATTGTGTGATTGTGTGATTGTGTGATTGTGTGATTGTGTGATTGTGTGATTGTGTGATTGTGTGATTCTGTGATTCTGCGATTCAGCGATTGTGTGATTGTGTGATTGTGTGATTGTGTGATTGTGTGATTGTGTGATTGTGTGATGGTGTGATTGTGTTATTGTGTGATTGTGTGATTGTGTGATTGTGTGATTGTGTGATTGTGTGATTGTGTGATTGTGTGATTGTGTGATTGTGTGATTGTGTGATTGTGTGATTGTGTGATTGTGTGATTGTGTGATTGTGTGATTGTGTGATTGTGTGATTGTGTGATTGTGTGATTGTGTGATTGTGTGATTGTGTGATTGTGTGATTGTGTGATTGTGTGATTGTGTGATTGTGTGATTGTGTGATTGTGTGATTGTGTGATTGTGTGATTGTGTGATTGTGTGATTGTGTGATTGTGTGATTGTGTGATTGTGTGATTGTGTGATTGTGTGATTGTGTGATTGTGTGATTGTGTGATTGTGTGATTGTGTGATTGTGTGATTGTGTGATTGTGTGATTGTGTGATTGTGTGATTGTGTGATTGTGTGATTGTGTGATTGTGTGATTGTGTGATTGTGTGATTGTGTGATTGTGTGATTGTGTGATTGTGTGATTGTGTGATTGTGTGATTGTGTGATTGTGTGATTGTGTGATTGTGTGATTGTGTGATTGTGTGATTGTGTGATTGTGTGATTGTGTGATTGTGTGATTCTGTGATTCTGTGATTCTGTAATTGTGTGATTCTGTGATTCAGCGATTCTTGGATTGTGTGATTGTGTGATTGTGTGATTCTGTGATTGTGTGATTCTGTGATTCTGCGATTCTGCGATTGTGTGATTGTGTGATTGTGTGATTGTGTGATTGTGTGATTGTGTGATTGTGTGATTGTGTGATTGTGTGATGGTGTGATTGTGTTATTGTGTGATTGTGTGATTCTGTGATTCTGTGATTGTGTGATTCTGTGATTCTGCGATTCAGCGATTGTGTGGTTGTGTGATTGTGTGATTTTGTGATTGTGCGATTGTGTGCTTGTGTGATTGTGTCGTAGTGTGATTCTGCGATTCTGCGATTCTGCGATTATGCGTTTCTGCGAATCTTGGATTGTGTGATTGTGTGATTTTGTGATTCTGTGATTCTGTGATTCTGTGATTCTGTGATTCTGCGATTCTGCGATTCTGCGATTCTGCGATTCTGCGATTATGCGATTCAGCGATTCTTGGATTGTGTGATTGTGTGATTCTGTGATTCTGTGATTGTGTGATTCTGTGATTCTGCGATTCAGCGATTGTGTGATTGTGTGATTGTGTGATTGTGTGATTGTGTGATTGTGTGATTGTGTGATTGTGTGATGGTGTGATTGTGTGATTGTGTGATTGTGTGATTGTGTGATTGTGTGATTGTGTGATTGTGTGATTGTGTGATTGTGTGATTGTGTGATTGTGTGATTGTGTGATTGTGTGATTGTGTGATTGTGTGATTGTGTGATTGTGTGATTGTGTGATTGTGTGATTGTGTGATTGTGTGATTGTGTGATTGTGTGATTGTGTGATTGTGTGATTGTGTGATTGTGTGATTGTGTGATTGTGTGATTGTGTGATTGTGTGATTGTGTGATTGTGTGATTGTGTGATTGTGTGATTGTGTGATTGTGTGATTGTGTGATTGTGTGATTGTGTGATTGTGTGATTGTGTGATTGTGTGATTGTGTGATTGTGTGATTGTGTGATTGTGTGATTGTGTGATTGTGTGATTGTGTGATTGTGTGATTGTGTGATTCTGCGATTCAGAGATTCTGCGATTCTGCGATTCAGCGATTCTGCGATTCGGCGATTCTGCGATTCCGCGATTCTGTGATTTTGCGATTCTGCGATTCTGCGTTTCTGCGATTCGGCGATTCTGCGATTCCGCGATTCTGCGATTTTGCGATTCTGCGATTCTGCGTTTCTGCGATTGCGGGATTGTGGGATTGTGTGATTGTGTGATTGTGTGATTGTGTGATTGTGTGATTGTGTGATTGTGTGGTTGTGTGATTGTGTGATTTTGTGATTGTGCGATTGTGTGATTGTGTCGTAGTGTGATTTTGCGATTCTGCGATTCTGCGATTCTGCGATTCCGCGATACTGCGATTATGCGATTCTGCGATGCTGCGTTTCTGCGATTGTGGGATTGTGTGATTGTGTGATTGTGTGATTGTGTGATTGCGTGATTGTGTGATTGTGTGGTTGTGTGATTGTGTGATTTTGTGATTGTGCGATTGTGTGATTGTGTGATTGTGTGATTGTGTGATTGTGTGATTGTGTGATTGTGTGATTGTGTGATTGAGTGATTGTGTGATTGTGTGATTGTGTGATTGTGTGATTGTGTGATTGTGTGATTGTGTGATTGTGTGATTGTGTGATTTTGTGATTGTGCGATTGTGTGCTTGTGTGATTGTGTCGTAGTGTGATTCTGCGATTCCGCGATTCTACGATTTTGCGATTCTGCGATTCTGCGTTTCTGCGTTTGTGGGATTGTGGGATTGTGTGATTGTGTGATTGTGTGATTGTGTGATTGTGTGATTGTGTGATTGTGTGATTGTGTGATTGTGTGGTTGTGTGATTGTGTGATTTTGTGATTGTGCGATTGTGTGCTTGTGTGATTGTGTCGTAGTGTGATTCTGCGATTCCGCGATTCTGCGATTATGCGTTTCTGCGTCTCTTGGATTGTGTGATTGTGTGATTGTGTGATTCTGTGATTCTGTGATTGTGTGATTCTGTGATTCAGCGATTCTTGGATTGTGTGATTGTGTGATTGTGTGATTCTGTGATTCTGTGATTGTGTGATTCTGTGATTCTGCGATTCTGCGGTTATGCGGTTCTGCGATTCTGCGAATCTGCGCTTCTGCGACTGTGTGATTGTGTGATTGTGTGATTGTGCCATTGTGTGATTCTGCGATTCTGCGATTCGGCGATTCTGCGATTCTGCGATTCTGCGATTGTGGGATTGTGGGATTGTGGGACTGTGTGATTGTGTGATTGTGTGATTGTGTGATTGTGTGATTTTGTGATTGTGCGATTGTGTTCTTGTGTGATTGTGTCGTAGTGTGATTCTGCGAATCCGCGATTCTGCGATTTTGCGATTCTGCGATTCTGCGTTTCTGCGATTGTGGGATTGTGCGATTGTGTGATTGTGTGATTGTGTGATTGTGTGATTGTGTGATTGTGTGATTGTGTGATTGTGTGGTTGTGTGATTGTGTGATTTTGTGATTGTGCGATTGTGTGCTTGTGTGATTGTGTCGTAGTGTGATTCTGCGATTCTGCGATTCTGCGATTATGCGTTTCTGCGATTCTCGGATTGTGTGATTGTGTGATTGTGTGATTGTGTGATTGTGTGATTGTGTGATTGTGTGATTGTGTGATTGTGTGATTGTGTGATTGTGTGGTTGTGTGATTGTGTGATTTTGTGATTATGCGATTGTGTGCTTGTGTGATTGTGTCGTAGTGTGATTCTGCGATTATGCGTTTCTGCGAATCTTGGATTGTGTGATTGTGTGATTTTGTGATTCTGTGATTCTGTGATTCTGCGATTCTGCGATTCTGCGATTCTGCGATTATGCGATTCAGCGATTCTTGGATTGTATGATTGTGTGATTGTGTGATTGTTTGATTGTGTGATTGCGTGATTGTGTGATTGTGTGGTTGTGTGATTGTGCGATTTTGTGATTGTGCGATTGTGTGATTGTGTGATTGTGTGATTGTGTGATTGTGTGATTGTGTGATTGTGTGATTGTGTGATTGTGTGATTGTGTGATTGTGTGATTGTGTGATTGTGTGATTGTGTCATTGTGTGATTCTGCGCTTCTGCGATTCTGCGATTCTGCGTTTCTGCGATTGTGGGACTGTGTGATTGTGTGATTTTGTGATTGTGCGATTGTGTTCTTGTGTGATTGTGTCGTAGTATGATTCTGCGATTCCGCGATTCTGCGATTTTGCGATTCTGCGATTCTGCGTTTCTGCGATTGTGGGATTGTGCGATTGTGTGATTGTGTGATTGTGTGATTGTGTGATTGTGTGATTGTGTGATTGTGTGATTGTGTGATTGTGTGATTGTGTGATTGTGTGATTGTGTGATTGTGTGATTGTGTGATTGTGTGATTGTGTGATTGTGTGATTGTGTGATTGTGTGGTTGTGTGATTGTGTGATTTTGTGATTGTGCGATTGTGTGCTTGTGTGATTGTGTCGTAGTGTGATTCTGCGATTCTGCGATTCTGCGATTATGCGTTTCTGCGAATCTTGGATTGTGTGATTGTGTGATTTTGTGATTCTGTGATTCTGTGATTCTGTGATTCTGTGATTCTGCGATTCTGCGATTCTGCGATTCTGCGATTCTGCGATTATGCGATTCAGCGATTCTTGGATTGTGTGATTGTGTGATTGTGTGATTCTGTGATTCTGTGATTGTGTGATTCTGTGATTCTGCGATTCAGCGATTGTGTGATTGTGTGATTGTGTGATTGTGTGATTGTGTGATTGTGTGATTGTGTGATTGTGTGATGGTGTGATGGTGTTATTGTGTGTTTGTGTGATTGTGTGATTGTGTGATTGTGTGATTGTGTGATTGTGTGATTGTGTGATTGTGTGATTGTGTGATTGTGTGATGGTGTGATTGTGTGATTGTGTGATTGTGTGATTGTGTGATTGTGTGATTGTGTGATTGTGTGATTGTGTGATTGTGTGATTGTGTGATTGTGTGATTGTGTGATTGTGTGATTGTGTGATTGTGTGATTGTGTGATTGTGTGATTGTGTGATTGTGTGATTGTGTGATTCTGCGATTCAGAGATTCTGCGATTTTGTGATTGTGCGATTGTGCGATTGTGTGATTGTGTGATTGTGTGATTGTGTGATTGTGTGATTGTGTGATTGTGTGATTGTGTGATTGAGTGATTGTGTGATTGTGTGATTGTGTGATTGTGTGATTGTGTGATTGTGTGATTGTGTGATTGTGTGATTGTGTGATTTTGTGATTGTGCGATTGTGTGCTTGTGTGATTGTGTCGTAGTGTGATTCTGCGATTCCGCGATTCTACGATTTTGCGATTCTGCGATTCTGCGTTTCTGCGATTGTGGGATTGTGGGATTGTGTGATTGTGTGATTGTGTGATTGTGTGATTGTGTGATTGTGTGATTGTGTGATTGTGTGATTGTGTGATTGTGTGATTGTGTGATTGTGTGATTGTGTGATTGTGTGGTTGTGTGATAGTGTGATTTTGTGATTGTGCGATTGTGTGCTTGTGTGATTGTGTCGTAGTGTGATTCTGCGATTCCGCGATTCTGCGATTATGCGTTTCTGCGAATCTTGGATTGTGTGATTGTGTGATTTTGTGATTCTGTGATACTGTGATTCTGCGATTCTGCGATTCTGCGATTCTGCGATTATGCGATTCAGCGTCTCTTGGATTGTGTGATTGTGTGATTGTGTGATTCTGTGATTGTGTGATTGTGTGATTGTGTGATTGTGTGATTGTGCGATTGTGTGCTTGTGTGATTGTGTCGTAGTGTGATTCTGCGATTCTGCGATTATGCGTTTCTGCGATTCTCGGATTGTGTGATTGTGTGATTGTGTGATTGTGTGGTTGTGTGATTGTGTGATTTTGTGATTGTGCGATTGTGTGCTTGTGTGATTGTGTCGTAGTGTGATTCTGCGATTCCGCGATTCTGCGATTATGCGTTTCTGCGTCTCTTGGATTGTGTGATTGTGTGATTGTGTGATTCTGTGATTCTGTGATTGTGTGATTCTGTGATTCAGCGATTCTTGGATTGTGTGATTGTGTGATTGTGTGATTCTGTGATTTTGTGATTGTGTGATTCTGTGATTCTGCGATTCTGCGGTTATGCGGTTCTGCGATTCTGCGAATCTGCGCTTCTGCGACTGTGTGATTGTGTGATTGTGTGATTGTGTCATTGTGTGATTCTGCGATTCTGCGATTCGGCGATTCTGCGATTCTGCGATTCTGCGATTGTGGGATTGTGGGATTGTGGGACTGTGTGATTGTGTGATTGTGTGATTGTGTGATTGTGTGATTTTGTGATTGTGCGATTGTGTTCTTGTGTGATTGTGTCGTAGTGTGATTCTGCGAATCCGCGATTCTGCGATTTTGCGAGTCTGCGATTCTGCGTTTCTGCGATTGTGGGATTGTGCGATTGTGTGATTGTGTGATTGTGTGATTGTGTGATTGTGTGATTGTGTGATTGTGTGATTGTGTGATTGTGTGGTTGTGTGATTGTGTGATTTTGTGATTGTGCGATTGTGTGCTTGTGTGATTGTGTCGTAGTGTGATTCTGCGATTCTGCGATTCTGCGATTATGCGTTTCTGCGATTCTCGGATTGTGTGATTGTGTGATTGTGTGATTGTGTGATTGTGTGATTGTGTGATTGTGTGATTGTGTGATTGTGTGATTGTGTGATTGTGTGGTTGTGTGATTGTGTGATTTTGTGATTATGCGATTGTGTGCTTGTGTGATTGTGTCGTAGTGTGATTCTGCGATTATGCGTTTCTGCGAATCTTGGATTGTGTGATTGTGTGATTTTGTGATTCTGTGATTCTGTGATTCTGCGATTCTGCGATTCTGCGATTCTGCGATTATGCGATTCAGCGATTCTTGGATTGTATGATTGTGTGATTGTGTGATTGTGTGATTGTGTGATTGCGTGATTGTGTGATTGTGTGGTTGTGTGATTGTGCGATTTTGTGATTGTGCGATTGTGTGATTGTGTGATTGTGTGATTGTGTGATTGTGTGATTGTGTGATTGTGTGATTGTGTGATTGTGTGATTGTGTGATTGTGTGATTGTGTGATTGTGTCATTGTGTGATTCTGCGCTTCTGCGATTCTGCGATTCTGCGTTTCTGCGATTGTGGGACTGTGTGATTGTGTGATTTTGTGATTGTGCGATTGTGTTCTTGTGTGATTGTGTCGTAGTATGATTCTGCGATTCCGCGATTCTGCGATTTTGCGATTCTGCGATTCTGCGTTTCTGCGATTGTGGGATTGTGCGATTGTGTGATTGTGTGATTGTGTGATTGTGTGATTGTGTGATTGTGTGATTGTGTGATTGTGTGATTGTGTGATTGTGTGGTTGTGTGATTGTGTGATTTTGTGATTGTGCGATTGTGCGATTGTGTGTTTGTGTGATTGTGTCGTAGTGTGATTCTGCGATTCTGCGATTCTGCGATTATGCGTTTCTGCGAATCTTGGATTGTGTGATTGTGTGATTTTGTGATTCTGTGATTCTGTGATTCTGTGATTCTGTGATTCTGCGATTCTGCGATTCTGCGATTCTGCGATTCTGCGATTATGCGATTCAGCGATTCTTGGATTGTGTGATTGTGTGATTGTGTGATTCTGTGATTCTGTGATTGTGTGATTCTGTGATTCTGCGATTCAGCGATTGTGTGATTGTGTGATTGTGTGATTGTGTGATTGTGTGATTGTGTGATTGTGTGATTGTGTGATGGTGTGATGGTGTTATTGTGTGTTTGTGTGATTGTGTGATTGTGTGATTGTGTGATTGTGTGATTGTGTGATTGTGTGATTGTGTGATTGTGTGATTGTGTGATTGTGTGATTGTGTGATTGTGTGATTGTGTGATTGTGTGATTGTGTGATTGTGTGATTGTGTGATTGTGTGATTGTGTGATTGTGTGATTGTGTGATTGTGTGATTGTGTGATTGTGTGATTGTGTGATTGTGTGATTGTGTGATTGTGTGATTGTGTGATTGTGTGAGTGTGTGATTGTGACATTGTGTGATTCTGCGATTCTGCGATTCTGCGATTCTGCGTTTCTGCGATTGTGGGATTGTGTGATTGTGTGATTGTGTGATTGTGTCATTGTGTCATTGTGTCATTGTGCGATTATGTGATTCTGTGATTTTGTGGTTGTGTGATAGTGTGATGGTGTGTTTGTATGATTGTGTGATTGTGTGATTGTGTGTTTGTGTGATTGTGTGATTGTGTGATTCTGCGATTCTGCGGTTATGCGGTTCTGCGATTGTGGGATTGTGTGATTGTGTGATTGTGTGATTGTGTGATTGTGTGATTGTGTGATTGTGTGATTGCGTGATTGTGTGATTGTGTGATTGTGTGATTGTGTGATTGTGTGGTTGTGTGATTGTGTGATTTTGTGATTGTGCGATTGTGTGCTTGTGTGATTGTGTCGTAGTGTGATTCTGCGATTCCGCGATTCTGCGATTATGCGTTTCTGCGAATCTTGGATTGTGTGATTGTGTGATTTTGTGATTCTGTGATTCTGTGATTCTGCGATTCTGCGATTCTGCGATTCTGCGATTCTGCGATTATGCGATTCAGCGATTCTTGGATTGTGTGATTGTGTGATTGTGTGATTGTGTGATTCTGTGATTCTGTAATTGTGTGATTCTGTGATTCAGCGATTCTTGGATTGTGTGATTGTGTGATTGTGTGATTCTGTGATTGTGTGATTCTGTGATTCTGCGATTCTGCGATTGTGTGATTGTGTGATTGTGTGATTGTGTGATTGTGTGATTGTGTGATTGTGTGATGGTGTGATTGTGTTATTGTGTGATTGTGTGATTCTGTGATTGTGTGATTCTGTGATTCTGCGATTCAGCGATTGTGTGGTTGTGTGATTGTGTGATTTTGTGATTGTGCGATTGTGTGCTTGTGTGATTGTGTCGTAGTGTGATTCTGCGATTCTGCGATTCTGCGATTATGCGTTTCTGCGAATCTTGGATTGTGTGATTGTGTGATTTTGTGATTCTGTGATTCTGTGATTCTGTGATTCTGTGATTCTGCGATTCTGCGATTCTGCGATTCTGCGATTCTGCGATTATGCGATTCAGCGATTCTTGGATTGTGTGATTGTGTGATTCTGTGATTCTGTGATTGTGTGATTCTGTGATTCTGCGATTCAGCGATTGTGTGATTGTGTGATTGTGTGATTGTGTGATTGTGTGATTGTGTGATTGTGTGATGGTGTGATTGTGTTATTGTGTGTTTGTGTGATTGTGTGATTGTGTGATTGTGTGATTGTGTGATTGTGTGATTGTGTGATTGTGTGATTGTGTGATTGTGTGATTGTGTGATTGTGTGATTGTGTGATTGTGTGATTGTGTGATTGTGTGATTGTGTGATTGTGTGATTGTGTGATTGTGTGATTGTGTGATTGTGTGATTGTGTGATTGTGTGATTGTGTGATTGTGTGATTGTGTGATTGTGTGATTGTGTGATTGTGTGATTGTGTGATTGTGTGATTGTGTGATTGTGTGATTGTGTGATTGTGTGATTGTGTGATTGTGTGATTGTGTGATTGTGTGATTGTGTGATTGTGTGATTGTGTGATTGTGTGATTCTGCGATTCAGAGATTCTGCGATTCTGCGATTCAGCGATTCTGCGATTCGGCGATTCTGCGATTCCGCGATTCTGCGATTTTGCGATTCTGCGATTCTGCGTTTCTGCGATTCGGCGATTCTGCGATTCCGCGATTCTGCGATTTTGCGATTCTGCGATTCTGCGTTTCTGCGATTGCGGGATTGTGGGATTGTGTGATTGTGTGATTGTGTGATTGCGTGATTGTGTGATTGTGTGATTGTGTGGTTGTGTGATTGTGTGATTTTGTGATTGTGCGATTGTGTGATTGTGTCGTAGTGTGATTTTGCGATTCTGCGATTCTGCGATTCTGCGATTCCGCGATACTGCGATTATGCGATTCTGCGATGCTGCGTTTCTGCGATTGTGGGATTGTGTGATTGTGTGATTGTGTGATTGTGTGATTGCGTGATTGTGTGATTGTGTGGTTGTGTGATTGTGTGATTTTGTGATTGTGCGATTGTGTGATTGTGTGATTGTGTGATTGTGTGATTGTGTGATTGTGTGATTGTGTGATTGTGTGATTGAGTGATTGTGTGATTGTGTGATTGTGTGATTGTGTGATTGTGTGATTGTGTGATTGTGTGATTGTGTGATTTTGTGATTGTGCGATTGTGTGCTTGTGTGATTGTGTCGTAGTGTGATTCTGCGATTCCGCGATTCTACGATTTTGCGATTCTGCGATTCTGCGTTTCTGCGATTGTGGGATTGTGGGATTGTGTGATTGTGTGATTGTGTGATTGTGTGATTGTGTGATTGTGTGATTGTGTGATTGTGTGATTGTGTGATTGTGTGATTGTGTGGTTGTGTGATTGTGTGATTGTGTGATTGTGTGATTGTGTGATTGTGTGATTGTGTGATTGTGTGATTGTGTGGTTGTGTGATTGTGTGATTTTGTGATTGTGCGATTGTGTGCTTGTGTGATTGTGTCGTAGTGTGATTCTGCGATTCTGCGATTCTGCGATTATGCGTTTCTGCGATTCTCGGATTGTGTGATTGTGTGATTGTGTGATTGTGTGATTGTGTGATTGTGTGATTGTGTGATTGTGTGATTGTGTGATTGTGTGGATGTGTGATTGTGTGATTTTGTGATTATGCGATTGTGTGCTTGTGTGATTGTGTCGTAGTGTGATTCTGCGATTATGCGTTTCTGCGAATCTTGGATTGTGTGATTGTGTGATTTTGTGATTCTGTGATTCTGTGATTCTGCGATTCTGCGATTCTGCGATTCTGCGATTATGCGATTCAGCGATTATGCGATTCAGCGATTCTTGGATTGTATGATTGTGTGATTGTGTGATTGTGTGATTGTGTGATTGCGTGATTGTGTGATTGTGTGGTTGTGTGATTGTGCGATTTTGTGATTGTGCGATTGTGTGATTGTGTGATTGTGTGATTGTGTGATTGTGTGATTGTGTGATTGTGTGATTGTGTGATTGTGTGATTGTGTGATTGTGTGATTGTGTCATTGTGTGATTCTGCGCTTCTGCGATTCTGCGATTCTGCGTTTCTGCGATTGTGGGACTGTGTGATTGTGTGATTTTGTGATTGTGCGATTGTGTTCTTGTGTGATTGTGTCGTAGTGTGATTCTGCGATTCCGCGATTCTGCGATTTTGCGATTCTGCGATTCTGCGTTTCTGCGATTGTGGGATTGTGCGATTGTGTGATTGTGTGATTGTGTGATTGTGTGATTGTGTGATTGTGTGATTGTGTGATTGTGTGATTGTGTGATTGTGTGATTGTGTGATTGTGTGATTGTGTGATTGTGTGATTGTGTGGTTGTGTGATTGTGTGATTTTGTGATTGTGCGATTGTGTGCTTGTGTGATTGTGTCGTAGTGTGATTCTGCGATTCTGCGATTCTGCGATTATGCGTTTCTGCGAATCTTGGATTGTGTGATTGTGTGATTTTGTGATTCTGTGATTCTGTGATTCTGTGATTCTGTGATTCTGCGATTCTGCGATTCTGCGATTCTGCGATTCTGCGATTATGCGATTCAGCGATTCTTGGATTGTGTGATTGTGTGATTGTGTGATTCTGTGATTCTGTGATTGTGTGATTCTGTGATTCTGCGATTCAGCGATTGTGTGATTGTGTGATTGTGTGATTGTGTGATTGTGTGATTGTGTGATTGTGTGATTGTGTGATTGTGTGATTGTGTGATTGTGTGATGGTGTGATGGTGTTATTGTGTGTTTGTGTGATTGTGTGATTGTGTGATTGTGTGATTGTGTGATTGTGTGATTGTGTGATTGTGTGATTGTGTGATTGTGTGATTGTGTGATTGTGTGATTGTGTGATTGTGTGATTGTGTGATTGTGTGATTGTGTGATTGTGTGATTGTGTGATTGTGTGATTGTGTGATTGTGTGATTGTGTGATTGTGTGATTGTGTGATTGTGTGATTGTGTGATTGTGTGATTGTGTGATTGTGTGATTGTGTGATTGTGTGATTGTGTGATTGTGTGATTGTGTGATTGTGTGATTCTGCGATTCAGAGATTCTGCGATTCTGCGATTCAGCGATTCTGCGATTCGGCGATTCTGCGATTCCGCGATTCTGCGATTTTGCGATTCTGCGATTCTGCGTTTCTGCGATTGCGGGATTGTGGGATTGTGTGATTGTGTGATTGTGTGATTGTGTGATTGTGTGATTGTGTGATTGTGTGGTTGTGTGATTGTGTGATTTTGTGATTGTGCGATTGTGTGATTGTGTCGTAGTGTGATTTTGCGATTCTGCGATTCTGCGATTCTGCGATTCCGCGATACTGCGATTATGCGATTCTGCGATGCTGCGTTTCTGCGATTGTGGGATTGTGTGATTGTGTGATTGTGTGATTGTGTGATTGCGTGATTGTGTGATTGTGTGGTTGTGTGATTGTGTGATTTTGTGATTGTGCGATTGTGTGATTGTGTGATTGTGTGATTGTGTGATTGTGTGATTGTGTGATTGTGTGATTGTGTGATTGTGTGATTGAGTGATTGTGTGATTGTGTGATTGTGTGATTGTGTGATTGTGTGATTGTGTGATTGTGTGATTGTGTGATTGTGTGATTTTGTGATTGTGCGATTGTGTGCTTGTGTGATTGTGTCGTAGTGTGATTCTGCGATTCCGCGATTCTACGATTTTGCGATTCTGCGATTCTGCGTTTCTGCGATTGTGGGATTGTGGGATTGTGTGATTGTGTGATTGTGTGATTGTGTGATTGTGTGATTGTGTGATTGTGTGATTGTGTGATTGTGTGATTGTGTGATTGTGTGATTGTGTGATTGTGTGATTGTGTGGTTGTGTGATTGTGTGATTTTGTGATTGTGCGATTGTGTGCTTGTGTGATTGTGTCGTAGTGTGATTCTGCGATTCCGCGATTCTGCGATTATGCGTTTCTGCGAATCTTGGATTGTGTGATTGTGTGATTTTGTGATTCTGTGATTCTGTGATTCTGCGATTCAGCGATTGTGTGATTGTGTGATTGTGTGAATGTGTGATTGTGTGATTGTGTGATGGTGTGATTGTGTTATTGTGTGATTGTGTGATTGTGTGATTGTGTGATTGCGTGATTGTGTGATTGTGTGATTGTGTGATTGTGTGATTGTGTGATTTTGTGATTGTGCGATTGTGTGCTTGTGTGATTGTGTCGTAGTGTGATTCTGCGATTCAGCGATTCTGCGATTCGGCGATTCTGCGATTCCGCGATTCTGCGATTTTGCGATTCTGCGATTCTGCGTTTCTGCGATTCGGCGATTCTGCGATTCTGCGATTCTGCGATTTTGCGATTCTGCGATTCTGCGTTTCTGCGATTGCGGGATTGTGGGATTGTGTGATTGTGTGATTGTGTGATTGTGTGATTGTGTGATTGTGTGATTGTGTGGTTGTGTGATTGTGTGATTTTGTGATTGTGCGATTGTGTGATTGTGTCGTAGTGTGATTTTGCGATTCTGCGATTCTGCGATTCTGCGATTCCGCGATACTGCGATTATGCGATTCTGCGATGCTGCGTTTCTGCGATTGTGGGATTGTGTGATTGTGTGATTGTGTGATTGTGTGATTGTGTGATTGTGTGGTTGTGTGATTGTGTGATTTTGTGATTGTGCGATTGTGTGCTTGTGTGATTGTGTCGTAGTGTGATTCTGCGATTCCGCGATTCTGCGATTATGCGTTTCTGCGAATCTTGGATTGTGTGATTGTGTGATTTTGTCATTCTGTGATTCTGTGATTCTGCGATTCTGCGATTCTGCGATTCTGCGATTCTGCGATTATGCGATTTAGCGATTCTTGGATTGTGTGATTGTGTGATTCTGTGATTCTGTGATTCTGTAATTGTGTGATTCTGTGATTCAGCGATTCTTGGATTGTGTGATTGTGTGATTGTGTGATTCTGTGATTGTGTGATTCTGTGATTCTGCGATTCTGCGATTGTGTGATTGTGTGATTGTGTGATTGTGTGATTGTGTGATTGTGTGATTGTGTGATTGTGTGATTGTGTGATGGTGTGATTGTGTTATTGTGTGATTGTGTGATTCTGTGATTCTGTGATTGTGTGATTCTGTGATTCTGCGATTCAGCGATTGTGTGGTTGTGTGATTGTGTGATTTTGTGATTGTGCGATTGTGTGCTTGTGTGATTGTGTCGTAGTGTGATTCTGCGATTCTGCGATTCTGCGATTATGCGTTTCTGCGAATCTTGGATTGTGTGATTGTGTGATTTTGTGATTCTGTGATTCTGTGATTCTGTGATTCTGTGATTCTGCGATTCTGCGATTCTGCGATTCTGCGATTCTGCCATTATGCGATTCAGCGATTCTTGGATTGTGTGATTGTGTGATTCTGTGATTCTGTGATTGTGTGATTCTGTGATTCTGCGATTCTGCGATTATGCGTTTCTGCGATTCTCGGATTGTGTGATTGTGTGATTGTGTGATTGTGTGATTGTGTGATTGTGTGATTGTGTGATTGTGTGATTGTGTGATTGTGTGATTGTGTGGTTGTGTGATTGTGTGATTTTGTGATTATGCGATTGTGTGCTTGTGTGATTGTGTCGTAGTGTGATTCTGCGATTATGCGTTTCTGCGAATCTTGGATTGTGTGATTGTGTGATTTTGTGATTCTGTGATTCTGTGATTCTGCGATTCTGCGATTCTGCGATTCTGCGATTATGCGATTCAGCGATTCTTGGATTGTATGATTGTGTGATTGTGTGATTGTTTGATTGTGTGATTGCGTGATTGTGTGATTGTGTGGTTGTGTGATTGTGCGATTTTGTGATTGTGTGATTGTGTGATTGTGTGATTGTGTGATTGTGTGATTGTGTGATTGTGTGATTGTGTGATTGTGTGATTGTGTGATTGTGTGATTGTGTGATTGTGTGATTGTGTGATTGTGTCATTGTGTGATTCTGCGCTTCTGCGATTCTGCGATTCTGCGTTTCTGCGATTGTGGGACTGTGTGATTGTGTGATTTTGTGATTGTGCGATTGTGTTCTTGTGTGATTGTGTCGTAGTATGATTCTGCGATTCCGCGATTCTGCGATTTTGCGATTCTGCGATTCTGCGTTTCTGCGATTGTGGGATTGTGCGATTGTGTGATTGTGTGATTGTGTGATTGTGTGATTGTGTGATTGTGTGATTGTGTGATTGTGTGATTGTGTGATTGTGTGATTGTGTGATTGTGTGATTGTGTGATTGTGTGATTGTGTGATTGTGTGGTTGTGTGATTGTGTGATTTTGTGATTGTGCGATTGTGTGCTTGTGTGATTGTGTCGTAGTGTGATTCTGCGATTCTGCGATTCTGCGATTATGCGTTTCTGCGAATCTTGGATTGTGTGATTGTGTGATTTTGTGATTCTGTGATTCTGTGATTCTGTGATTCTGTGATTCTGCGATTCTGCGATTCTGCGATTCTGCGATTCTGCGATTATGCGATTCAGCGATTCTTGGATTGTGTGATTGTGTGATTGTGTGATTCTGTGATTCTGTGATTGTGTGATTCTGTGATTCTGCGATTCAGCGATTGTGTGATTGTGTGATTGTGTGATTGTGTGATTGTGTGATTGTGTGATTGTGTGATTGTGTGATTGTGTGATTGTGTGATTGTGTGATGGTGTGATGGTGTTATTGTGTGTTTGTGTGATTGTGTGATTGTGTGATTGTGTGATTGTGTGATTGTGTGATTGTGTGATTGTGTGATTGTGTGATTGTGTGATTGTGTGATTGTGTGATTGTGTGATTGTGTGATTGTGTGATTGTGTGATTGTGTGATTGTGTGATTGTGTGATTGTGTGATTGTGTGATTGTGTGATTGTGTGATTGTGTGATTGTGTGATTGTGTGATTGTGTGATTGTGTGATTGTGTGATTGTGTGATTGTGTGATTGTGTGATTGTGTGATTGTGTGATTGTGTGATTGTGTGGTTGTGTGATTGTGTGATTTTGTGATTGTGCGATTGTGTGATTGTGTCGTAGTGTGATTTTGCGATTCTGCGATTCTGCGATTCTGCGATTCCGCGATACTGCGATTATGCGATTCTGCGATGCTGCGTTTCTGCGATTGTGGGATTGTGTGATTGTGTGATTGTGTGATTGTGTGATTGCGTGATTGTGTGATTGTGTGGTTGTGTGATTGTGTGATTTTGTGATTGTGCGATTGTGTGATTGTGTGATTGTGTGATTGTGTGATTGTGTGATTGTGTGATTGTGTGATTGTGTGATTGTGTGATTGAGTGATTGTGTGATTGTGTGATTGTGTGATTGTGTGATTGTGTGATTGTGTGATTGTGTGATTGTGTGATTGTGTGATTTTGTGATTGTGCGATTGTGTGCTTGTGTGATTGTGTCGTAGTGTGATTCTGCGATTCCGCGATTCTACGATTTTGCGATTCTGCGATTCTGCGTTTCTGCGATTGTGGGATTGTGGGATTGTGTGATTGTGTGATTGTGTGATTGTGTGATTGTGTGATTGTGTGATTGTGTGATTGTGTGATTGTGTGATTGTGTGATTGTGTGATTGTGTGATTGTGTGATTGTGTGGTTGTGTGATTGTGTGATTTTGTGATTGTGCGATTGTGTGCTTGTGTGATTGTGTCGTAGTGTGATTCTGCGATTCCGCGATTCTGCGATTATGCGTTTCTGCGAATCTTGGATTGTGTGATTGTGTGATTTTGTGATTCTGTGATTCTGTGATTCTGCGATTCAGCGATTGTGTGATTGTGTGATTGTGTGAATGTGTGATTGTGTGATTGTGTGATGGTGTGATTGTGTTATTGTGTGATTGTGTGATTGTGTGATTGTGTGATTGCGTGATTGTGTGATTGTGTGATTGTGTGATTGTGTGATTGTGTGATTTTGTGATTGTGCGATTGTGTGCTTGTGTGATTGTGTCGTAGTGTGATTCTGCGATTCAGCGATTCTGCGATTCGGCGATTCTGCGATTCCGCGATTCTGCGATTTTGCGATTCTGCGATTCTGCGTTTCTGCGATTCGGCGATTCTGCGATTCTGCGATTCTGCGATTTTGCGATTCTGCGATTCTGCGTTTCTGCGATTGCGGGATTGTGGGATTGTGTGATTGTGTGATTGTGTGATTGTGTGATTGTGTGATTGTGTGATTGTGTGGTTGTGTGATTGTGTGATTTTGTGATTGTGCGATTGTGTGATTGTGTCGTAGTGTGATTTTGCGATTCTGCGATTCTGCGATTCTGCGATTCCGCGATTATGCGATTCTGCGATGCTGCGTTTCTGCGATTGTGGGATTGTGTGATTGTGTGATTGTGTGATTGTGTGATTGTGTGATTGTGTGGTTGTGTGATTGTGTGATTTTGTGATTGTGCGATTGTGTGCTTGTGTGATTGTGTCGTAGTGTGATTCTGCGATTCCGCGATTCTGCGATTATGCGTTTCTGCGAATCTTGGATTGTGTGATTGTGTGATTTTGTCATTCTGTGATTCTGTGATTCTGCGATTCTGCGATTCTGCGATTCTGCGATTCTGCGATTATGCGATTTAGCGATTCTTGGATTGTGTGATTGTGTGATTCTGTGATTCTGTGATTCTGTAATTGTGTGATTCTGTGATTCAGCGATTCTTGGATTGTGTGATTGTGTGATTGTGTGATTCTGTGATTGTGTGATTCTGTGATTCTGCGATTCTGCGATTGTGTGATTGTGTGATTGTGTGATTGTGTGATTGTGTGATTGTGTGATTGTGTGATTGTGTGATTGTGTGATGGTGTGATTGTGTTATTGTGTGATTGTGTGATTCTGTGATTCTGTGATTGTGTGATTCTGTGATTCTGCGATTCAGCGATTGTGTGGTTGTGTGATTGTGTGATTTTGTGATTGTGCGATTGTGTGCTTGTGTGATTGTGTCGTAGTGTGATTCTGCGATTCTGCGATTCTGCGATTATGCGTTTCTGCGAATCTTGGATTGTGTGATTGTGTGATTTTGTGATTCTGTGATTCTGTGATTCTGTGATTCTGTGATTCTGCGATTCTGCGATTCTGCGATTCTGCGATTCTGCCATTATGCGATTCAGCGATTCTTGGATTGTGTGATTGTGTGATTCTGTGATTCTGTGATTGTGTGATTCTGTGATTCTGCGATTCTGCGATTATGCGTTTCTGCGATTCTCGGATTGTGTGATTGTGTGATTGTGTGATTGTGTGATTGTGTGATTGTGTGATTGTGTGATTGTGTGATTGTGTGATTGTGTGATTGTGTGATTGTGTGGTTGTGTGATTGTGTGATTTTGTGATTATGCGATTGTGTGCTTGTGTGATTGTGTCGTAGTGTGATTCTGCGATTATGCGTTTCTGCGAATCTTGGATTGTGTGATTGTGTGATTTTGTGATTCTGTGATTCTGTGATTCTGCGATTCTGCGATTCTGCGATTCTGCGATTATGCGATTCAGCGATTCTTGGATTGTATGATTGTGTGATTGTGTGATTGTTTGATTGTGTGATTGCGTGATTGTGTGATTGTGTGGTTGTGTGATTGTGCGATTTTGTGATTGTGTGATTGTGTGATTGTGTGATTGTGTGATTGTGTGATTGTGTGATTGTGTGATTGTGTGATTGTGTGATTGTGTGATTGTGTGATTGTGTGATTGTGTGATTGTGTGATTGTGTCATTGTGTGATTCTGCGCTTCTGCGATTCTGCGATTCTGCGTTTCTGCGATTGTGGGACTGTGTGATTGTGTGATTTTGTGATTGTGCGATTGTGTTCTTGTGTGATTGTGTCGTAGTATGATTCTGCGATTCCGCGATTCTGCGATTTTGCGATTCTGCGATTCTGCGTTTCTGCGATTGTGGGATTGTGCGATTGTGTGATTGTGTGATTGTGTGATTGTGTGATTGTGTGATTGTGTGATTGTGTGATTGTGTGATTGTGTGATTGTGTGATTGTGTGATTGTGTGATTGTGTGATTGTGTGATTGTGTGGTTGTGTGATTGTGTGATTTTGTGATTGTGCGATTGTGTGCTTGTGTGATTGTGTCGTAGTGTGATTCTGCGATTCTGCGATTCTGCGATTATGCGTTTCTGCGAATCTTGGATTGTGTGATTGTGTGATATTGTGATTCTGTGATTCTGTGATTCTGTGATTCTGTGATTCTGCGATTCTGCGATTCTGCGATTCTGCGATTCTGCGATTATGCGATTCAGCGATTCTTGGATTGTGTGATTGTGTGATTGTGTGATTCTGTGATTCTGTGATTGTGTGATTCTGTGATTCTGCGATTCAGCGATTGTGTGATTGTGTGATTGTGTGATTGTGTGATTGTGTGATTGTGTGATTGCGTGATTGTGTGATTGTGTGGTTGTGTGATTGTGTGATTTTGTGATTGTGCGATTGTGTGATTGTGTGATTGTGTGATTGTGTGATTGTGTGATTGTGTGATTGTGTGATTGTGTGATTGTGTGATTGAGTGATTGTGTGATTGTGTGATTGTGTGATTGTGTGATTGTGTGATTGTGTGATTGTGTGATTGTGTGATTGTGTGATTTTGTGATTGTGCGATTGTGTGCTTGTGTGATTGTGTCGTAGTGTGATTCTGCGATTCCGCGATTCTACGATTTTGCGATTCTGCGATTCTGCGTTTCTGCGATTGTGGGATTGTGGGATTGTGTGATTGTGTGATTGTGTGATTGTGTGATTGTGTGATTGTGTGATTGTGTGATTGTGTGATTGTGTGATTGTGTGATTGTGTGATTGTGTGATTGTGTGATTGTGTGGTTGTGTGATTGTGTGATTTTGTGATTGTGCGATTGTGTGCTTGTGTGATTGTGTCGTAGTGTGATTCTGCGATTCCGCGATTCTGCGATTATGCGTTTCTGCGAATCTTGGATTGTGTGATTGTGTGATTTTGTGATTCTGTGATTCTGTGATTCTGCGATTCAGCGATTGTGTGATTGTGTGATTGTGTGATTGTGTGATTGTGTGATTGTGTGATGGTGTGATTGTGTTATTGTGTGATTGTGTGATTGTGTGATTGTGTGATTGCGTGATTGTGTGATTGTGTGATTGTGTGATTGTGTGATTTTGTGATTGTGCGATTGTGTGCTTGTGTGATTGTGTCGTAGTGTGATTCTGCGATTCAGCGATTCTGCGATTCGGCGATTCTGCGATTCCGCGATTCTGCGATTTTGCGATTCTGCGATTCTGCGTTTCTGCGATTCGGCGATTCTGCGATTCTGCGATTCTGCGATTTTGCGATTCTGCGATTCTGCGTTTCTGCGATTGCGGGATTGTGGGATTGTGTGATTGTGTGATTGTGTGATTGTGTGATTGTGTGATTGTGTGATTGTGTGGTTGTGTGATTGTGTGATTTTGTGATTGTGCGATTGTGTGATTGTGTCGTAGTGTGATTTTGCGATTCTGCGATTCTGCGATTCTGCGATTCCGCGATACTGCGATTATGCGATTCTGCGATGCTGCGTTTCTGCGATTGTGGGATTGTGTGATTGTGTGATTGTGTGATTGTGTGATTGTGTGATTGTGTGGTTGTGTGATTGTGTGATTTTGTGATTGTGCGATTGTGTGCTTGTGTGATTGTGTCGTAGTGTGATTCTGCGATTCCGCGATTCTGCGATTATGCGTTTCTGCGAATCTTGGATTGTGTGATTGTGTGATTTTGTCATTCTGTGATTCTGTGATTCTGCGATTCTGCGATTCTGCGATTCTGCGATTCTGCGATTATGCGATTTAGCGATTCTTGGATTGTGTGATTGTGTGATTCTGTGATTCTGTGATTCTGTAATTGTGTGATTCTGTGATTCAGCGATTCTTGGATTGTGTGATTGTGTGATTGTGTGATTCTGTGATTGTGTGATTCTGTGATTCTGCGATTCTGCGATTGTGTGATTGTGTGATTGTGTGATTGTGTGATTGTGTGATTGTGTGATTGTGTGATTGTGTGATTGTGTGATGGTGTGATTGTGTTATTGTGTGATTGTGTGATTCTGTGATTCTGTGATTGTGTGATTCTGTGATTCTGCGATTCAGCGATTGTGTGGTTGTGTGATTGTGTGATTTTGTGATTGTGCGATTGTGTGCTTGTGTGATTGTGTCGTAGTGTGATTCTGCGATTCTGCGATTCTGCGATTATGCGTTTCTGCGAATCTTGGATTGTGTGATTGTGTGATTTTGTGATTCTGTGATTCTGTGATTCTGTGATTCTGTGATTCTGCGATTCTGCGATTCTGCGATTCTGCGATTCTGCCATTATGCGATTCAGCGATTCTTGGATTGTGTGATTGTGTGATTCTGTGATTCTGTGATTGTGTGATTCTGTGATTCTGCGATTCTGCGATTATGCGTTTCTGCGATTCTCGGATTGTGTGATTGTGTGATTGTGTGATTGTGTGATTGTGTGATTGTGTGATTGTGTGATTGTGTGATTGTGTGATTGTGTGATTGTGTGATTGTGTGATTGTGTGGTTGTGTGATTGTGTGATTTTGTGATTATGCGATTGTGTGCTTGTGTGATTGTGTCGTAGTGTGATTCTGCGATTATGCGTTTCTGCGAATCTTGGATTGTGTGATTGTGTGATTTTGTGATTCTGTGATTCTGTGATTCTGCGATTCTGCGATTCTGCGATTCTGCGATTATGCGATTCAGCGATTCTTGGATTGTATGATTGTGTGATTGTGTGATTGTTTGATTGTGTGATTGCGTGATTGTGTGATTGTGTGGTTGTGTGATTGTGCGATTTTGTGATTGTGTGATTGTGTGATTGTGTGATTGTGTGATTGTGTGATTGTGTGATTGTGTGATTGTGTGATTGTGTGATTGTGTGATTGTGTGATTGTGTGATTGTGTGATTGTGTGATTGTGTGATTGTGTCATTGTGTGATTCTGCGCTTCTGCGATTCTGCGATTCTGCGTTTCTGCGATTGTGGGACTGTGTGATTGTGTGATTTTGTGATTGTGCGATTGTGTTCTTGTGTGATTGTGTCGTAGTATGATTCTGCGATTCCGCGATTCTGCGATTTTGCGATTCTGCGATTCTGCGTTTCTGCGATTGTGGGATTGTGCGATTGTGTGATTGTGTGATTGTGTGATTGTGTGATTGTGTGATTGTGTGATTGTGTGATTGTGTGATTGTGTGATTGTGTGATTGTGTGATTGTGTGATTGTGTGATTGTGTGATTGTGTGGTTGTGTGATTGTGTGATTTTGTGATTGTGCGATTGTGTGCTTGTGTGATTGTGTCGTAGTGTGATTCTGCGATTCTGCGATTCTGCGATTATGCGTTTCTGCGAATCTTGGATTGTGTGATTGTGTGATATTGTGATTCTGTGATTCTGTGATTCTGTGATTCTGTGATTCTGCGATTCTGCGATTCTGCGATTCTGCGATTCTGCGATTATGCGATTCAGCGATTCTTGGATTGTGTGATTGTGTGATTGTGTGATTCTGTGATTCTGTGATTGTGTGATTCTGTGATTCTGCGATTCAGCGATTGTGTGATTGTGTGATTGTGTGATTGTGTGATTGTGTGATTGTGTGATGGTGTGATGGTGTTATTGTGTGTTTGTGTGATTGTGTGATTGTGTGATTGTGTGATTGTGTGATTGTGTGATTGTGTGATTGTGTGATTGTGTGATTGTGTGATTGTGTGATTGTGTGATTGTGTGATTGTGTGGTTGTGTGATTGTGTGATTGTGTGATTGTGTGATTGTGTGATTGTGTGATTGTGTGATTGTGTGATTGTGTGATTGTGTGATTGTGTGATTGTGTGATTGTGTGATTGTGTGATTGTGTGATTGTGTGATTCTGCGATTCAGAGATTCTGCGATTTTGTGATTGTGCGATTGTGTGATTGTGTGATTGTGTGATTGTGTGATTGTGTGATTGTGTGATTGTGTGATTGTGTGATTGTGTGATTGAGTGATTGTGTGATTGTGTGATTGTGTGATTGTGTGATTGTGTGATTGTGTGATTGTGTGATTGTGTGATTTTGTGATTGTGCGATTGTGTGCTTGTGTGATTGTGTCGTAGTGTGATTCTGCGATTCCGCGATTCTACGATTTTGCGATTCTGCGATTCTGCGTTTCTGCGATTGTGGGATTGTGGGATTGTGTGATTGTGTGATTGTGTGATTGTGTGATTGTGTGATTGTGTGATTGTGTGATTGTGTGATTGTGTGATTGTGTGATTGTGTGATTGTTGGATTGTGTGATTGTGTGGTTGTGTGATTGTGTGATTTTGTGATTTTGTGATTGTGCGATTGTGTGATTGTGTCGTAGTGTGATTTTGCGATTCTGCGATTCTGCGATTCTGCGATTCCGCGATACTGCGATTTTGCGATTCTGCGATGCTGCGTTTCTGCGATTGTGGGATTGTGTGATTGTGTGATTGTGTGATTGTGTGATTGTGTGATTGTGTGATTGCGTGATTGTGTGATTGTGTGGTTGTGTGATTCTGTGATTTTGTGGTTGTGTGATAGTGTGATTGTGTGTTTGTATGATTGTGTGATTGTGTGATTGTGTGTTTGTGTGATTGTGTGATTGTGTGATTCTGTGATTCTGTAATTGTGTGATTCTGTGATTCAGCGATTCTTGGATTGTGTGATTGTGTGATTGTGTGATTCTGTGATTGTGTGATTCTGTGATTCTGCGATTCTGCGATTGTGTGATTGTGTGATTGTGTGATTGTGTGATTGTGTGATTGTGTGATTGTGTGATTGTGTGATTGTGTGATTGTGTGATTGTGTGGTTGTGTGATTGTGTGATTTTGTGATTGTGCGATTGTGTGATTGTGTCGTAGTGTGATTTTGCGATTCTGCGATTCTGCGATTCTGCGATTCCGCGATACTGCGATTATGCGATTTTGCGATGCTGCGTTTCTGCGATTGTGGGATTGTGTGATTGTGTGATTGTGTGATTGTGTCATTGTGTCATTGTGTCATTGTGCGATTATGTGATTCTGTGATTTTGTGGTTGTGTGATAGTGTGATGGTGTGTTTGTATGATTGTGTGATTGTGTGATTGTGTGTTTGTGTGATTGTGTGATTGTGTGATTCTGCGATTCTGCGGTTATGCGGTTCTGCGATTGTGGGATTGTGTGATTGTGTGATTGTGTGATTGTGTGATTGTGTGATTGTGTGATTGTGTGATTGTGTGATTGTGTGATTGTGTGATTGTGTGATTGTGTGATTGTGTGATTGTGTGATTGTGTGATTGTGTGAGTGTGTGATTGTGACATTGTGTGATTCTGCGATTCTGCGATTCTGCGATTCTGCGTTTCTGCGATTGTGGGATTGTGTGATTGTGTGATTGTGTGATTGTGTCATTGTGTCATTGTGTCATTGTGCGATTATGTGATTCTGTGATTTTGTGGTTGTGTGATAGTGTGATGGTGTGTTTGTATGATTGTGTGATTGTGTGATTGTGTGTTTGTGTGATTGTGTGATTGTGTGATTCTGCGATTCTGCGGTTATGCGGTTCTGCGATTGTGTGATTGTGTGATTGTGTGATTGTGTGATTGTGTGATTGTGTGATTGTGTGATTGTGTGATTGTGTGATTGTGTGATTGTGTGATTGTGTGGTTGTGTGATTGTGTGATTGTGTGATTGTGTGATTGTGTGATTGTGTGATTCTGCGATTCAGAGATTCTGCGATTCTGCGATTCAGCGATTCTGCGATACGGCGATTCTGCGATTCCGCGATTCTGCGATTTTGCGATTCTGCGATTCTGCGTTTCTGCGATTCGGCGATTCTGCGATTCTGCGATTCTGCGATTTTGCGATTCTGCGATTCTGCGTTTCTGCGATTGCGGGATTGTGGGATTGTGTGATTGTGTGATTGTGTGATTGTGTGATTGTGTGATTGTGTGATTGTGTGGTTGTGTGATTGTGTGATTTTGTGATTGTGCGATTGTGTGATTGTGTCGTAGTGTGATTTTGCGATTCTGCGATTCTGCGATTCTGCGATTCCGCGATACTGCGATTATGCGATTCTGCGATGCTGCGTTTCTGCGATTGTGGGATTGTGTGATTGTGTGATTGTGTGATTGTGTGATTGTGTGATTGTGTGGTTGTGTGATTGTGTGATTTTGTGATTGTGCGATTGTGTGCTTGTGTGATTGTGTCGTAGTGTGATTCTGCGATTCCGCGATTCTGCGATTATGCGTTTCTGCGAATCTTGGATTGTGTGATTGTGTGATTTTGTCATTCTGTGATTCTGTGATTCTGCGATTCTGCGATTCTGCGATTCTGCGATTCTGCGATTATGCGATTCAGCGATTCTTGGATTGTGTGATTGTGTGATTCTGTGATTCTGTGATTCTGTAATTGTGTGATTCTGTGATTCAGCGATTCTTGGATTGTGTGATTGTGTGATTGTGTGATTCTGTGATTGTGTGATTCTGTGATTCTGCGATTCTGCGATTGTGTGATTGTGTGATTGTGTGATTGTGTGATTGTGTGATTGTGTGATTGTGTGATTCTGCGATTCTGCGATTCTGCGATTATGCGTTTCTGCGAATCTTGGATTGTGTGATTGTGTGATTTTGTGATTCTGCGATTCTGCGATTATGCGTTTCTGCGATTCTCGGATTGTGTGATTGTGTGATTGTGTGATTGTGTGATTGTGTGATTGTGTGATTGTGTGATTGTGTGATTGTGTGATTGTGTGATTGTGTGGTTGTGTGATTGTGTGATTTTGTGATTATGCGATTGTGTGCTTGTGTGATTGTGTCGTAGTGTGATTCTGCGATTATGCGTTTCTGCGAATCTTGGATTGTGTGATTGTGTGATTTTGTGATTCTGTGATTCTGTGATTCTGCGATTCTGCGATTCTGCGATTCTGCGATTATGCGATTCAGCGATTCTTGGATTGTATGATTGTGTGATTGTGTGATTGTTTGATTGTGTGATTGCGTGATTGTGTGATTGTGTGGTTGTGTGATTGTGCGATTTTGTGATTGTGTGATTGTGTGATTGTGTGATTGTGTGATTGTGTGATTGTGTGATTGTGTGATTGTGTGATTGTGTGATTGTGTGATTGTGTGATTGTGTGATTGTGTCATTGTGTGATTCTGCGCTTCTGCGATTCTGCGATTCTGCGTTTCTGCGATTGTGGGACTGTGTGATTGTGTGATTTTGTGATTGTGCGATTGTGTTCTTGTGTGATTGTGTCGTAGTATGATTCTGCGATTCCGCGATTCTGCGATTTTGCGATTCTGCGATTCTGCGTTTCTGCGATTGTGGGATTGTGCGATTGTGTGATTGTGTGATTGTGTGATTGTGTGATTGTGTGATTGTGTGATTGTGTGATTGTGTGATTGTGTGATTGTGTGATTGTGTGATTGTGTGATTGTGTGATTGTGTGATTGTGTGGTTGTGTGATTGTGTGATTTTGTGATTGTGCGATTGTGTGCTTGTGTGATTGTGTCGTAGTGTGATTCTGCGATTCTGCGATTCTGCGATTATGCGTTTCTGCGAATCTTGGATTGTGTGATTGTGTGATATTGTGATTCTGTGATTCTGTGATTCTGTGATTCTGTGATTCTGCGATTCTGCGATTCTGCGATTCTGCGATTCTGCGATTATGCGATTCAGCGATTCTTGGATTGTGTGATTGTGTGATTGTGTGATTCTGTGATTCTGTGATTGTGTGATTCTGTGATTCTGCGATTCAGCGATTGTGTGATTGTGTGATTGTGTGATTGTGTGATTGTGTGATTGTGTGATGGTGTGATGGTGTTATTGTGTGTTTGTGTGATTGTGTGATTGTGTGATTGTGTGATTGTGTGATTGTGTGATTGTGTGATTGTGTGATTGTGTGATTGTGTGATTGTGTGATTGTGTGATTGTGTGATTGTGTGATTGTGTGATTGTGTGATTGTGTGATTGTGTGATTGTGTGATTGTGTGATTGTGTGATTGTGTGATTGTGTGATTGTGTGATTGTGTGATTGTGTGATTGTGTGATTGTGTGATTGTGTGATTGTGTGATTGTGTGATTGTGTGATTCTGCGATTCAGAGATTCTGCGATTTTGTGATTGTGCGATTGTGTGATTGTGTGATTGTGTGATTGTGTGATTGTGTGATTGTGTGATTGTGTGATTGTGTGATTGTGTGATTGAGTGATTGTGTGATTGTGTGATTGTGTGATTGTGTGATTGTGTGATTGTGTGATTGTGTGATTGTGTGATTGTGTGATTTTGTGATTGTGCGATTGTGTGCTTGTGTGATTGTGTCGTAGTGTGATTCTGCGATTCCGCGATTCTACGATTTTGCGATTCTGCGATTCTGCGTTTCTGCGATTGTGGGATTGTGGGATTGTGTGATTGTGTGATTGTGTGATTGTGTGATTGTGTGATTGTGTGATTGTGTGATTGTGTGATTGTGTGATTGTGTGATTGTGTGATTGTGTGATTGTGTGATTGTGTGATTGTGTGGTTGTGTGATAGTGTGATTTTGTGATTGTGCGATTGTGTGCTTGTGTGATTGTGTCGTAGTGTGATTCTGCGATTCCGCGATTCTGCGATTATGCGTTTCTGCGAATCTTGGATTGTGTGATTGTGTGATTTTGTGATTCTGTGATACTGTGATTCTGCGATTCTGCGATTCTGCGATTCTGCGATTATGCGATTCAGCGTCTCTTGGATTGTGTGATTGTGTGATTGTGTGATTCTGTGATTGTGTGATTGTGTGATTGTGTGATTGTGTGATTGTGCGATTGTGTGCTTGTGTGATTGTGTCGTAGTGTGATTCTGCGATTCTGCGATTATGCGTTTCTGCGATTCTCGGATTGTGTGATTGTGTGATTGTGTGATTGTGTGGTTGTGTGATTGTGTGATTTTGTGATTGTGCGATTGTGTGCTTGTGTGATTGTGTCGTAGTGTGGTTCTGCGATTCCGCGATTCTGCGATTATGCGTTTCTGCGTCTCTTGGATTGTGTGATTGTGTGATTGTGTGATTCTGTGATTCTGTGATTGTGTGATTCTGTGATTCAGCGATTCTTGGATTGTGTGATTGTGTGATTGTGTGATTCTGTGATTCTGTGATTGTGTGATTCTGTGATTCTGCGATTCTGCGGTTATGCGGTTCTGCGATTCTGCGAATCTGCGCTTCTGCGACTGTGTGATTGTGTGATTGTGTGATTGTGCCATTGTGTGATTCTGCGATTCTGCGATTCGGCGATTCTGCGATTCTGCGATTCTGCGATTGTGGGATTGTGGGATTGTGGGACTGTGTGATTGTGTGATTGTGTGATTGTGTGATTGTGTGATTTTGTGATTGTGCGATTGTGTTCTTGTGTGATTGTGTCGTAGTGTGATTCTGCGAATCCGCGATTCTGCGATTTTGCGATTCTGCGATTCTGCGTTTCTGCGATTGTGGGATTGTGCGATTGTGTGATTGTGTGATTGTGTGATTGTGTGATTGTGTGATTGTGTGATTGTGTGATTGTGTGATTGTGTGGTTGTGTGATTGTGTGATTTTGTGATTGTGCGATTGTGTGCTTGTGTGATTGTGTCGTAGTGTGATTCTGCGATTCTGCGATTCTGCGATTATGCGTTTCTGCGATTCTCGGATTGTGTGATTGTGTGATTGTGTGATTGTGTGATTGTGTGATTGTGTGATTGTGTGATTGTGTGATTGTGTGATTGTGTGATTGTGTGGTTGTGTGATTGTGTGATTTTGTGATTATGCGATTGTGTGCTTGTGTGATTGTGTCGTAGTGTGATTCTGCGATTATGCGTTTCTGCGAATCTTGGATTGTGTGATTGTGTGATTTTGTGATTCTGTGATTCTGTGATTCTGCGATTCTGCGATTCTGCGATTCTGCGATTATGCGATTCAGCGATTCTTGGATTGTATGATTGTGTGATTGTGTGATTGTGTGATTGCGTGATTGTGTGATTGTGTGGTTGTGTGATTGTGCGATTTTGTGATTGTGCGATTGTGTGATTGTGTGATTGTGTGATTGTGTGATTGTGTGATTGTGTGATTGTGTGATTGTGTGATTGTGTGATTGTGTGATTGTGTGATTGTGTGATTGTGTGATTGTGTGATTGTGTGATTGTGTCATTGTGTGATTCTGCGCTTCTGCGATTCTGCGATTCTGCGTTTCTGCGATTGTGGGACTGTGTGATTGTGTGATTTTGTGATTGTGCGATTGTGTTCTTGTGTGATTGTGTCGTAGTATGATTCTGCGATTCCGCGATTCTGCGATTTTGCGATTCTGCGATTCTGCGTTTCTGCGATTGTGGGATTGTGCGATTGTGTGATTGTGTGATTGTGTGATTGTGTGATTGTGTGATTGTGTGATTGTGTGATTGTGTGATTGTGTGATTGTGTGATTGTGTGATTGTGTGGTTGTGTGATTGTGTGATTTTGTGATTGTGCGATTGTGTGCTTGTGTGATTGTGTCGTAGTGTGATTCTGCGATTCTGCGATTCTGCGATTATGCGTTTCTGCGAATCTTGGATTGTGTGATTGTGTGATTTTGTGATTCTGTGATTCTGTGATTCTGTGATTCTGTGATTCTGCGATTCTGCGATTCTGCGATTCTGCGATTCTGCGATTATGCGATTCAGCGATTCTTGGATTGTGTGATTGTGTGATTGTGTGATTCTGTGATTCTGTGATTGTGTGATTGTGTGATTCTGTGATTCTGCGATTCAGCGATTGTGTGATTGTGTGATTGTGTGATTGTGTGATTGTGTGATTGTGTGATGGTGTGATGGTGTTATTGTGTGTTTGTGTGATTGTGTGATTGTGTGATTGTGTGATTGTGTGATTGTGTGATTGTGTGATTGTGTGATTGTGTGATTGTGTGATTGTGTGATTGTGTGATTGTGTGATTGTGTGATTGTGTGATTGTGTGATTGTGTGATTGTGTGATTGTGTGATTGTGTGATTGTGTGATTGTGTGATTGTGTGATTGTGTGATTGTGTGATTGTGTGATTGTGTGATTGTGTGATTGTGTGATTGTGTGATTGTGTGATTGTGTGATTGTGTGATTGTGTGATTCTGCGATTCAGAGATTCTGCGATTCAGAGATTCTGCGATTCTGCGATTCAGCGATTCTGCGATTCGGCGATTCTGCGATTCCGCGATTCTGCGATTTTGCGATTCTGCGATTCTGCGTTTCTGCGATTGCGGGATTGTGGGATTGTGTGATTGTGTGATTGTGTGATTGTGTGATTGTGTGATTGTGTGATTGTGTGGTTGTGTGATTGTGTGATTTTGTGATTGTGCGATTGTGTGATTGTGTCGTAGTGTGATTTTGCGATTCTGCGATTCTGCGATTCCGCGATACTGCGATTATGCGATTCTGCGATGCTGCGTTTCTGCGATTGTGGGATTGTGTGATTGTGTGATTGTGTGATTGTGTGATTGCGTGATTGTGTGATTGTGTGGTTGTGTGATTGTGTGATTTTGTGATTGTGCGATTGTGTGATTGTGTGATTGTGTGATTGTGTGATTGTGTGATTGTGTGATTGTGTGATTGTGTGATTGTGTGATTGAGTGATTGTGTGATTGTGTGATTGTGTGATTGTGTGATTGTGTGATTGTGTGATTGTGTGATTGTGTGATTGTGTGATTGTGTGATTTTGTGATTGTGCGATTGTGTGCCTGTGTGATTGTGTCGTAGTGTGATTCTGCGATTCCGCGATTCTACGATTTTGCGATTCTGCGATTCTGCGTTTCTGCGATTGTGGGATTGTGGGATTGTGTGATTGTGTGATTGTGTGATTGTGTGATTGTGTGATTGTGTGATTGTGTGATTGTGTGATTGTGTGATTGTGTGATTGTGTGATTGTGTGATTGTGTGATTGTGTGATTGTGTGATTGTGTGATTGTGTGGTTGTGTGATTGTGTGATTTTGTGATTGTGCGATTGTGTGCTTGTGTGATTGTGTCGTAGTGTGATTCTGCGATTCCGCGATTCTGCGATTATGCGTTTCTGCGAATCTTGGATTGTGTGATTGTGTGATTTTGTGATTCTGTGATACTGTGATTCTGCGATTCTGCGATTCTGCGATTCTGCGATTCTGCGATTATGCGATTCAGCGTCTCTTGGATTGTGTGATTGTGTGATTGTGTGATTCTGTGATTGTGTGATTGTGTGATTGTGTGATTGTGTGATTGTGCGATTGTGTGCTTGTGTGATTGTGTCGTAGTGTGATTCTGCGATTCTGCGATTCTGCGATTCTGCGATTATGCGTTTCTGCGATTCTCGGATTGTGTGATTGTGTGATTGTGTGATTCTGGGATTCTGTGACTCTGTGATTCTGTGATTCTGTGATTCTGTGATTCTGTGATTCTGTGATTCTGTGATTCTGTGATTCTGTGATTCTGTGATTCTGTGATTCTGTGATTCTGTGATTCTGTGATTCTGTGATTCTGTGATTCTGTGATTCTGTGATTCTGTGATTCTGTGATTCTGTGATTCTGTGATTCTGCGATTCTGCGATTGTGTGATTGTATGATTGTGTGATTGTGTGATTGTGTGATTGTGTGATTGTGTGATTGTGTGATTGTGTGATTGTGTGATTGTGTGATTGTGTGATTGTGTGATTGTGTGAGTGTGTGATTGTGACATTGTGTGATTCTGCGATTCTGCGATTCTGCGATTCTGCGTTTCTGCGATTGTGGGATTGTGTGATTGTGTGATTGTGTGATTGTGTCATTGTGTCATTATGTCATTGTGCGATTATGTGATTCTGTGATTTTGTGGTTGTGTGATAGTGTGATGGTGTGTTTGTATGATTGTGTGATTGTGTGATTGTGTGTTTGTGTGATTGTGTGATTGTGTGATTCTGCGATTCTGCGGTTATGCGGTTCTGCGATTGTGGGATTGTGTGATTGTGTGATTGTGTGATTGTGTGATTGTGTGATTGTGTGATTGTGTGATTGTGTGATTGTGTGATTGTGTGATTGTGTGATTGTGTGATTGTGTGATTGTGTGATTGTATGATTGTGTGGTTGTGTGATTGTGTGATTTTGTGATTGTGCGATTGTGTGCTTGTGTGATTGTGTCGTAGTGTGATTCTGCGATTCCGCGATTCTGCGATTATGCGTTTCTGCGAATCTTGGATTGTGTGATTTTGTGATTTTGTGATTCTGTGATTCTGTGATTCTGCGATTCTGCGATTCTGCGATTCTGCGATTCTGCGATTATGCGATTCAGCGATTCTTGGATTGTGTGATTGTGTGATTGTGTGATTGTGTGATTCTGTGATTCTGTAATTGTGTGATTCTGTGATTCAGCGATTCTTGGATTGTGTGATTGTGTGATTGTGTGATTCTGTGATTGTGTGATTCTGTGATTCTGCGATTCTGCGATTGTGTGATTGTGTGATTGTGTGATTGTGTGATTGTGTGATTGTGTGATTGTGTGATTGTGTGATTGTGTGATTGTGTGATGGTGTGATTGTGTTATTGTGCGATTGTGTGATTCTGTGATTCTGTGATTGTGTGATTCTGTGATTCTGCGATTCAGCGATTGTGTGGTTGTGTGATTGTGTGATTTTGTGATTGTGCGATTGTGTGCTTGTGTGATTGTGTCGTAGTGTGATTCTGCGATTCTGCGATTCTTCGATTATGCGTTTCTGCGAATCTTGGATTGTGTGATTGTGTGATTTTGTGATTCTGTGATTCTGTGATTCTGTGATTCTGTGATTCTGTGATTCTGCGATTCTGCGATTCTGCGATTCTGCGATTCTGCGATTCTGCGATTATGCGATTCAGGGATTCTTGGATTGTGTGATTGTGTGATTGTGTGATTCTGTGATTCTGTGATTGTGTGATTCTGTGATTCTGCGATTCAGCGATTGTGTGATTGTGTGATTGTGTGATTGTGTGATTGTGTGATTGTGTGATTGTGTGATTGTGTGATGGTGTGATTGTGTTATTGTGTGTTTGTGTGATTGTGTGATTGTGTGATTGTGTGATTGTGTGATTGTGTGATTGTGTGATTGTGTGATTGTGTGATTGTGTGATTGTGTGATTGTGTGATTGTGTGATTGTGTGATTGTGTGATTGTGTGATTGTGTGATTGTGTGATTGTGTGATTGTGTGATTGTGTGATTCTGCGATTCAGAGATTCTGCGATTCTGCGATTCTGCGATTCAGCGATTCTGCGATTCGGCGATTCTGCGATTCCGCGATTCTGCGATTTTGCGATTCTGCGATTCTGCGTTTCTGCGATTGCGGGATTGCGGGATTGTGGGATTGTGTGATTGTGTGATTGTGTGATTGTGTGATTGTGTGATTGTGTGATTGTGTGGTTGTGTGATTGTGTGATTTTGTGATTGTGCGATTGTGTGATTGTGTCGTAGTGTGATTTTGCGATTCTGCGATTCTGCGATTCTGCGATTCCGCGATACTGCGATTATGCGATTTTGCGATGCTGCGTTTCTGCGATTGTGAGATTGTGTGATTGTGTGATTGTGTGATTGTGTGATTGCGTGATTGTGTGATTGTGTGGTTGTGTGATTGTGTGATTTTGTGATTGTGCGATTGTGTGATTGTGTGATTGTGTGATTGTGTGATTGTGTGATTGTGTGATTGAGTGATTGTGTGATTGTGTGATTGTGTGATTGTGTGATTGTGTGATTGTGTGATTGTGTGATTGTGTGATTTTGTGATTGTGCGATTGTGTGCTTGTGTGATTGTGTCGTAGTGTGATTCTGCGATTCCGCGATTCTACGATTTTGCGATTCTGCGATTCTGCGCTCCTGCGATTGTGGGATTGTGGGATTGTGTGATTGTGTGATTGTGTGATTGTGTGATTGTGTGATTGTGTGATTGTGTGATTGTGTGATTGTGTGATTGTGTGATTGTGTGATTGTGTGATTGTGTGATTGTGTGGTTGTGTGATTGTGTGATTTTGTGATTGTGCGATTGTGTGCTTGTGTGATTGTGTCGTAGTGTGATTCTGCGATTCCGCGATTCTGCGATTATGCGTTTCTGCGAATCTTGGATTGTGTGATTGTGTGATTTTGTGATTCTGTGATACTGTGATTCTGCGATTCTGCGATTCTGCGATTCTGCGATTATGCGATTCAGCGTCTCTTGGATTGTGTGATTGTGTGATTGTGTGATTCTGTGATTCTGTGATTGTGTGATTCTGTGATTCAGCGATTCTTGGATTGTGTGATTGTGTGATTGTGTGATTCTGTGATTCTGTGATTGTGTGATTCTGTGATTCTGCGATTCTGCGATTGTGTGATTGTGTGATTGTGTGATTGTGTGATTGTGTGATTGTGTGATTGTGTGATTGTGTGATTGTGTGATTGTGTGATTGTGTGATTGTGTGATTGTGTGGTTGTGTGATTGTGTGATTTTGTGATTGTGCGATTGTGTGCTTGTGTGATTGTGTCGTAGTGTGATTCTGCGATTCCGCGATTCTGCGATTATGCGTTTCTGCGAATCTTGGATTGTGTGATTGTGTGATTTTGTGATTCTGTGATACTGTGATTCTGCGATTCTGCGATTCTGCGATTCTGCGATTCTGCGATTATGCGATTCAGCGTCTCTTGGATTGTGTGATTGTGTGATTGTGTGATTCTGTGATTGTGTGATTGTGTGATTGTGTGATTGTGTGATTGTGCGATTGTGTGCTTGTGTGATTGTGTCGTAGTGTGATTCTGCGATTCTGCGATTCTGCGATTCTGCGATTATGCGTTTCTGCGATTCTCGGATTGTGTGATTGTGTGATTGTGTGATTCTGGGATTCTGTGACTCTGTGATTCTGTGATTCTGTGATTCTGTGATTCTGTGATTCTGTGATTCTGTGATTCTGTGATTCTGTGATTCTGTGATTCTGTGATTCTGTGATTCTGTGATTCTGTGATTCTGTGATTCTGTGATTCTGTGATTCTGTGATTCTGTGATTCTGTGATTCTGTGATTCTGCGATTCTGCGATTGTGTGATTGTATGATTGTGTGATTGTGTGATTGTGTGATTGTGTGATTGTGTGATTGTGTGATTGTGTGATTGTGTGATTGTGTGATTGTGTGATTGTGTGATTGTGTGAGTGTGTGATTGTGTGATTGTGTGATTGTGTGATTGTGTGATTGTGTGATTGTGTGATTGTGTGATTGTGTGATTGTGTGATTGTGTGATTGTGTGATTGTGTGATTGTGTGATTGTGTGATTGTGTGATTGTGTGATTGTGTGATTGTGTGATTGTGTGATTGTGTGATTGTGTGATTGTGTGATTGTGTCATTGTGTGATTGTGTGATTGTGTGATTGTGTGATTGTGTGATTGTGTGATTGTGTGATTGTGTGATTGTGTGGTTGTGTGATTGTGTGATTTTGTGATTGTGCGATTGTGTGCTTGTGTGATTGTGTCGTAGTGTGATTCTGCGATTCCGCGATTCTCTGATTATGCGTTTCTGCGAATCTTGGATTGTGTGATTGTGTGATTTTGTGATTCTGTGATACTGTGATTCTGCGATTCTGCGATTCTGCGATTCTGCGATTATGCGATTCAGCGTCTCTTGGATTGTGTGATTGTGTGATTGTGTGATTCTGTGATTGTGTGATTGTGTGATTGTGTGATTGTGTGATTGTGCGATTGTGTGCTTGTGTGATTGTGTCGTAGTGTGATTCTGCGATTCTGCGATTCTGCGATTCTGCGATTATGCGTTTCTGCGATTCTCGGATTGTGTGATTGTGTGATTGTGTGATTCTGGGATTCTGTGATTCTGTGATTCTGTGATTCTGTGATTCTGTGATTCTGTGATTCTGTGATTCTGTGATTCTGTGATTCTGTGATTCTGTGATTCTGCGATTCTGCGATTGTGTGATTGTGTGATTGTGTGATTGTGTGATTGTGTGATTGTGTGATTGTGTGATTGTGTGATTGTGTGATTGTGTGATTGTGTGATTGTGTGATTGTGTGATTGTGTGATTGTGTGATTGTGTGATTGTGTGATTGTGTGATTGTGTGATTGTGTGAGTGTGTGATTGTGTCATTGTGTGATTCTGCGATTCTGCGATTCTGCGATTCTGCGTTTCTGCGATTGTGGGATTGCGTGATTGTGTGATTGTGTGATTGTGTGATTGTGTCATTGTGTCATTGTGTCATTGTGCGATTATGTGATTCTGTGATTTTGTGGTTGTGTGATAGTGTGATTGTGTGTTTGTATGATTGTGTGATTGTGTGATTGTGTGTTTGTGTGATTGTGTGATTGTGTGATTCTGCGATTCTGCGGTTATGCGGTTCTGCGATTGTGGGATTGTGTGATTGTGTGATTGTGTGATTGTGTGATTGTGTGATTGTGTGATTGTGTGATTGTGTGATTGTGTGATTGTGTGATTGTGTGATTGTGTGATTCTGGGATTCTGTGATTCTGTGATTCTGTGATTCTGTGATTCTGTGATTCTGTGATTCTGTGATTCTGTGATTCTGTGATTCTGTGATTCTGTGATTCTGTGATTCTGTGATTCTGTGATTCTGTGATTCTGTGATTCTGCGATTCTGCGATTGTGTGATTGTGTGATTGTGTGATTGTGTGATTGTGTGATTGTGTGATTGTGTGATTGTGGGATTGTGTGATTGTGTGATTGTGTGATTGTGTGATTGTGTGATTGTGTGATTGTGTGATTGTGTGATTGTGTGATTGTGTGATTGTGTGATTGTGTGATTGTGTGATTGTGTGATTGTGTGATTGTGTGATTGTGTGATTGTGTGATTGTGTGATTGTGTGATTGTGTGATTGTGTGATTGTGTGATTGTGTGATTGTGTGATTGTGTGATTGTGTGATTGTGTGATTGTGTGATTGTGTGGTTGTGTGATTGTGTGATTTTGTGATTGTGCGATTGTGTGCTTGTGTGATTGTGTCGTAGTGTGATTCTGCGATTCCGCGATTCTCTGATTATGCGTTTCTGCGAATCTTGGATTGTGTGATTGTGTGATTTTGTGATTCTGTGATACTGTGATTCTGCGATTCTGCGATTCTGCGATTCTGCGATTATGCGATTCAGCGTCTCTTGGATTGTGTGATTGTGTGATTGTGTGATTCTGTGATTGTGTGATTGTGTGATTGTGTGATTGTGTGATTGTGCGATTGTGTGCTTGTGTGATTGTGTCGTAGTGTGATTCTGCGATTCTGCGATTCTGCGATTCTGCGATTATGCGTTTCTGCGATTCTCGGATTGTGTGATTGTGTGATTGTGTGATTCTGGGATTCTGTGATTCTGTGATTCTGTGATTCTGTGATTCTGTGATTCTGTGATTCTGTGATTCTGTGATTCTGTGATTCTGTGATTCTGCGATTCTGCGATTGTGTGATTGTGTGATTGTGTGATTGTGTGATTGTGTGATTGTGTGATTGTGTGATTGTGTGATTGTGTGATTGTGTGATTGTGTGATTGTGTGATTGTGTGATTGTGTGATTGTGTGATTGTGTGATTGTGTGATTGTGTGATTGTGTGATTGTGTGATTGTGTGATTGTGTGAGTGTGTGATTGTGTCATTGTGTGATTCTGCGATTCTGCGATTCTGCGATTCTGCGTTTCTGCGATTGTGGGATTGCGTGATTGTGTGATTGTGTGATTGTGTGATTGTGTCATTGTGTCATTGTGTCATTGTGCGATTATGTGATTCTGTGATTTTGTGGTTGTGTGATAGTGTGATTGTGTGTTTGTATGATTGTGTGATTGTGTGATTGTGTGTTTGTGTGATTGTGTGATTGTGTGATTCTGCGATTCTGCGGTTATGCGGTTCTGCGATTGTGGGATTGTGTGATTGTGTGATTGTGTGATTGTGTGATTGTGTGATTGTGTGATTGTGTGATTGTGTGATTGTGTGATTGTGTGATTGTGTGATTGTGTGATTGTGTGATTGTGTGATTGTGTGGTTGTGTGATTGTGTGATTTTGTGATTGTGCGATTGTGTGCTTGTGTGATTGTGTCGTAGTGTGATTCTGCGATTCCGCGATTCTGCGATTATGCGTTTCTGCGAATCTTGGATTGTGTGATTGTGTGATTGTGTGATTGTGTGATTGTGTGATTGTGTGATTGCGTGATTGTGTGATTGTGTGATTGTGTGATTGTGTGATTGTGTGATTGTGTGATTGTGTGATTGTGTGATTGTGTGATTGTGTGATTGTGTGATTGTGTGATTGTGTGATTGTGTGATTGTGTGATTGTGTGATTGTGTGATTGTGTGATTGTGTGATGGTGTGATTGTGTTATTGTGTGATTGTGTGATTGTGTGATTGTGTGATTGTGTGATTGTGTGATTGTGTGATTGTGTGATTGTGTGATTGTGTGATTGTGTGATTGTGTGATTGTGTGATTGTGTGATTGTGTGATTGTGTCATTGTGTGATTCTGCGATTCTGCGATTCTGCGATTCTGCGTTTCTGCGATTGTGGGATTGTGTGATTGTGTGATTGTGTGATTCTGGGATTCTGTGATTCTGTGATTCTGTGATTCTGTGATTCTGTGATTCTGTGATTCTGTGACTCTGTGATTCTGTGATTCTGTGATTCTGTGATTCTGTGATTCTGTGATTCTGTGATTCTGTGATTCTGCGATTCTGCGATTGTGTGATTGTGCGATTGTGTGATTGTGTGATTGTGTGATTGTGTGATTGTGTGATTGTGTGATTGTGTGATTCTGTGATTCTGTGATTCTGTGATTCTGTGATTCTGTGATTCTGTGATTCTGTGATTCTGTGATTCTGTGATTCTGTGATTCTGTGATTCTGCGATTCTGCGATTGTGTGATTGTGTGATTGTGTGATTGTGTGATTGTGTGATTGTGTGATTGTGTGATTGTGTGATTGTGTTATTGTGTGATTGTGTGATTGTGTGAGTGTGTGATTGTGACATTGTGTGATTCTGCGATTCTGCGATTCTGCGATTCTGCGTTTCTGCGATTGTGGGATTGTGTGATTGTGTGATTGTGTGATTGTGTCATTGTGTCATTGTGTCATTGTGCGATTATGTGATTCTGTGATTTTGTGGTTGTGTGATAGTGTGATGGTGTGTTTGTATGATTGTGTGATTGTGTGATTGTGTGTTTGTGTGATTGTGTGATTGTGTGATTCTGCGATTCTGCGGTTATGCGGTTCTGCGATTGTGGGATTGTGTGATTGTGTGATTGTGTGATTGTGTGATTGTGTGATTGTGTGATTGTGTGATTGTGTGATTGTGTGATTGTGTGATTGTGTGATTGTGTGATTGTATGATTGTGTGGTTGTGTGATTGTGTGATTTTGTGATTGTGCGATTGTGTGCTTGTGTGATTGTGTCGTAGTGTGATTCTGCGATTCCGCGATTCTGCGATTATGCGTTTCTGCGAATCTTGGATTGTGTGATTGTGTGATTTTGTGATTCTGTGATTCTGTGATTCTGCGATTCTGCGATTCTGCGATTCTGCGATTCTGCGATTATGCGATTCAGCGATTCTTGGATTGTGTGATTGTGTGATTGTGTGATTGTGTGATTCTGTGATTCTGTAATTGTGTGATTCTGTGATTCAGCGATTCTTGGATTGTGTGATTGTGTGATTGTGTGATTCTGTGATTGTGTGATTCTGTGATTCTGCGATTCTGCGATTGTGTGATTGTGTGATTGTGTGATTGTGTGATTGTGTGATTGTGTGATTGTGTGATTGTGTGATTGTGTGATGGTGTGATTGTGTTATTGTGTGATTGTGTGATTCTGTGATTCTGTGATTGTGTGATTGTGTGATTGTGTGATTGTGTGATTGTGTGATTGTGTGATTGTGTGATGGTGTGATTGTGTTATTGTGTGTTTGTGTGATTGTGTGATTGTGTGATTGTGTGATTGTGTGATTGTGTGATTGTGTGATTGTGTGATTGTGTGATTGTGTGATTGTGTGATTGTGTGATTGTGTGATTGTGTGATTGTGTGATTGTGTGATTGTGTGACTGTGTGATTGTGTGATTGTGGGATTGTGTGATTGTGTGATTGTGTGATTCTGCGATTCAGAGATTCTGCGATTCTGCGATTCAGCGATTCTGCGATTCGGCGATTCTGCGATTCCGCGATTCTGCGATTTTGCGATTCTGCGATTCTGCGTTTCTGCGATTGCGGGATTGTGGGATTGTGTGATTGTGTGATTGTGTGATTGTGTGATTGTGTGATTGTGTGATTGTGTGGTTGTGTGATTGTGTGATTTTGTGATTGTGCGATTGTGTGATTGTGTCGTAGTGTGATTTTGCGATTCTGCGATTCTGCGATTCTGCGATTCCGCGATACTGCGATTATGCGATTTTGCGATGCTGCGTTTCTGCGATTGTGGGATTGTGTGATTGTGTGATTGTGTGATTGTGTGATTGCGTGATTGTGTGATTGTGTGGTTGTGTGATTGTGTGATTTTGTGATTGTGCGATTGTGTGATTGTGTGATTGTGTGATTGTGTGATTGTGTGATTGTGTGATTGAGTGATTGTGTGATTGTGTGATTGTGTGATTGTGTGATTGTGTGATTGTGTGATTGTGTGATTGTGTGATTGTGTGATTTTGTGATTGTGCGATTGTGTGCTTGTGTGATTGTGTCGTAGTGTGATTCTGCGATTCCGCGATTCTACGATTTTGCGATTCTGCGATTCTGCGCTCCTGCGATTGTGGGATTGTGGGATTGTGTGATTGTGTGATTGTGTGATTGTGTGATTGTGTGATTGTGTGATTGTGTGATTGTGCGATTGTGTGCTTGTGTGATTGTGTCGTAGTGTGATTCTGCGATTCCGCGATTCTGCGATTATGCGTTTCTGCGAATCTTGGATTGTGTGATTGTGTGATTTTGTGATTCTGTGATACTGTGATTCTGCGATTCTGCGATTCTGCGATTCTGCGATTATGCGATTCAGCGTCTCTTGGATTGTGTGATTGTGTGATTGTGTGATTCTGTGATTCTGTGATTCTGTGATTGTGTGATTCTGTGATTCAGCGATTCTTGGATTGTGTGATTGTGTGATTGTGTGATTCTGTGATTCTGTGATTGTGTGATTCTGTGATTCTGCGATTCTGCGATTGTGTGATTGTGTGATTGTGTGATTGTGTGATTGGGTGATTGTGTGATTGTGTGATTGTGTGATGGTGTGATGGTGTTATTGTGTGATTGTGTGATTGTGTGAATGTGTGATTGTGTGATTGTGTGATTGTGTGATTGTGTGATTGTGTGATTCTGTGATTCTGCGATTCTGCGATTGTGTGATTGTGTGATTATGTGATTGTGTGATTGTGTGATTGTGTGATGGTGTGATTGTGTTATTGTGTGATTGTGTGATTGTGTGATTGTGTGATTGTGTGATTGTGTGATTGTGTGATTGTGTGATTGTGTGATTGTGTGATTGTGTGATTGTGTGATTGTGCGATTGTGTGCTTGTGTGATTGTGTCGTAGTGTGATTCTGCGATTCTGCGATTCTGCGATTCTGCGATTATGCGTTTCTGCGATTCTCGGATTGTGTGATTGTGTGATTGTGTGATTCTGGGATTCTGTGATTCTGTGATTCTGTGATTCTGTGATTCTGTGATTCTGTGATTCTGTGATTCTGTGATTCTGTGATTCTGTGATTCTGTGATTCTGTGATTCTGTGATTCTGTGATTCTGTGATTCTGTGATTCTGTGATTCTGCGATTCTGCGATTGTGTGATTGTGTGATTGTGTGATTGTGTGATTGTGTGATTGTGTGATTGTGTGATTGTGTGATTGTGTGATTGTGTGATTGTGTGATTGTGTGATTGTGTGATTGTGTGATTGTGTGAGTGTGTGATTGTGACATTGTGTGATTCTGCGATTCTGCGATTCTGCGATTCTGCGTTTCTGCGATTGTGGGATTGTGTGATTGTGTGATTGTGTGATTGTGTCATTGTGTCATTGTGTCATTGTGCGATTATGTGATTCTGTGATTTTGTGGTTGTGTGATAGTGTGATGGTGTGTTTGTATGATTGTGTGATTGTGTGATTGTGTGTTTGTGTGATTGTGTGATTGTGTGATTCTGCGATTCTGCGGTTATGCGGTTCTGCGATTGTGGGATTGTGTGATTGTGTGAATGTGTGATTGTGTGATTGTGTGATTGTGTGATTGTGTGATTGTGTGATTGTGTGATTGTGTGATTGTGTGATTGTGTGGTTGTGTGATTGTGTGATTTTGTGATTGTGCGATTGTGTGCTTGTGTGATTGTGTCGTAGTGTGATTCTGCGATTCCGCGATTCTGCGATTATGCGTTTCTGCGAATCTTGGATTGTGTGATTGTGTGATTTTGTGATTCTGTGATTCTGTGATTCTGCGATTCTGCGATTCTGCGATTCTGCGATTCTGCGATTCTGCGATTATGCGATTCAGCGATTCTTGGATTGTGTGATTGTGTGATTGTGTGATTGTGTGATTCTGTGATTCTGTAATTGTGTGATTCTGTGATTCAGCGATTCTTGGATTGTGTGATTGTGTGATTGTGTGATTCTGTGATTGTGTGATTCTGTGATTCTGCGATTCTGCGATTGTGTGATTGTGTGATTGTGTGATTGTGTGATTGTGTGATTGTGTGATTGTGTGATTGTGTGATTGTGTGATGGTGTGATTGTGTTATTGTGTGATTGTGTGATTCTGTGATTCTGTGATTGTGTGATTCTGTGATTCTGCGATTCAGCGATTGTGTGATTGTGTGATTGTGTGATTGTGTGATTGTGTGATGGTGTGATTGTGTTATTGTGTGATTGTGTGATTGTGTGATTGTGTGATTGTGTGATTGTGTGATTGTGTGATTGTGTGATTGCGTGATTGCGTGATTGCGTGATTGTGTGATTGTGTGATTGTGTGATTGTGTGATTGTGTGATTGTGTGATTGTGTGATTGTGTGATTGTGTGATTGTGTGATTGTGTGATTGTGTGATTGTGTGATTGTGTGATTGTGTGATTGTGTGATTGTGTGATTGTGTGATTGTGTGATTGTGTGATTGTGTGATTGTGTGATTGTGTGATTGTGTGATTGTGTGATTCTGCGATTCAGAGATTCTGCGATTCTGCGATTCAGCGATTCTGCGATTCGGCGATTCTGCGATTCCGCGATTCTGCGATTTTGCGATTCTGCGATTCTGCGTTTCTGCGATTGTGGGATTGTGGGACTGTGTGATTGTGTGATTGTGTGATTGTATGATTGTGTGATTGTGTGATTGTGTGGTTGTGTGGTTGTGTGATTTTGTGATTTTGTGATTTTGTGATTGTGCGATTGTGTGATTGTGTCGTAGTGTGATTTTGCGATTCTGCGATTCTGCGATTCTGCGATTCCGCGATACTGCGATTTTGCGATTCTGCGATGCTGCGTTTCTGCGATTGTGGGATTGTGTGATTGTGTGATTGTGTGATTGTGTGATTGTGTGATTGTGTGATTGTGTGATTGTGTGATTGTGTGATTGTGTGATTGTGTGATTGTGTGATTGTGTGATTGTGTGATTGTGTGATTGTGTGATTGCGTGATTGTGCGATTGTGTGCTTGTGTGATTGTGTCGTAGTGTGATTCTGCGATTCTGCGATTCTGCGATTCTGCGATTCTGCGATTCTGCGATTATGCGTTTCTGCGATTCTCGGATTGTGTGATTGTGTGATTGTGTGATTCTGGGATTCTGTGATTCTGTGATTCTGTGATTCTGTGATTCTGTGATTCTGTGATTCTGTGATTCTGTGATTCTGTGATTCTGCGATTCTGCGATTGTGTGATTGTGTGATTGTGTGATTGTGTGATTGTGTGATTGTGTGATTGTGTGATTGTGTGATTGTGTGATTGTGTGATTGTGTGATTGTGTGATTGTGTGATTGTGTGATTGTGTGATTGTGTGATTGTGTCATTGTGTCATTGTGTCATTGTGCGATTATGTGATTCTGTGATTTTGTGGTTGTGTGATAGTGTGATGGTGTGTTTGTATGATTGTGTGATTGTGTGATTGTGTGTTTGTGTGATTGTGTGATTGTGTGATTCTGCGATTCTGCGGTTATGCGGTTCTGCGATTGTGGGATTGTGTGATTGTGTGAATGTGTGATTGTGTGATTGTGTGATTGTGTGATTGTGTGATTGTGTGATTGTGTGATTGTGTGATTGTGTGATTGTGTGGTTGTGTGATTGTGTGATTTTGTGATTGTGCGATTGTGTGCTTGTGTGATTGTGTCGTAGTGTGATTCTGCGATTCCGCGATTCTGCGATTATGCGTTTCTGCGAATCTTGGATTGTGTGATTGTGTGATTTTGTGATTCTGTGATTCTGTGATTCTGCGATTCTGCGATTCTGCGATTCTGCGATTCTGCGATTCTGCGATTATGCGATTCAGCGATTCTTGGATTGTGTGATTGTGTGATTGTGTGATTGTGTGATTCTGTGATTCTGTAATTGTGTGATTCTGTGATTCAGCGATTCTTGGATTGTGTGATTGTGTGATTGTGTGATTCTGTGATTGTGTGATTCTGTGATTCTGCGATTCTGCGATTGTGTGATTGTGTGATTGTGTGATTGTGTGATTGTGTGATTGTGTGATTGTGTGATTGTGTGATTGTGTGATGGTGTGATTGTGTTATTGTGTGATTGTGTGATTCTGTGATTCTGTGATTGTGTGATTCTGTGATTCTGCGATTCAGCGATTGTGTGATTGTGTGATTGTGTGATTGTGTGATTGTGTGATGGTGTGATTGTGTTATTGTGTGATTGTGTGATTGTGTGATTGTGTGATTGTGTGATTGTGTGATTGTGTGATTGTGTGATTGTGTGATTGCGTGATTGCGTGATTGCGTGATTGTGTGATTGTGTGATTGTGTGATTGTGTGATTGTGTGATTGTGTGATTGTGTGATTGTGTGATTGTGTGATTGTGTGATTGTGTGATTGTGTGATTGTGTGATTGTGTGATTGTGTGATTGTGTGATTGTGTGATTGTGTGATTGTGTGATTGTGTGATTGTGTGATTGTGTGATTCTGCGATTCAGAGATTCTGCGATTCTGCGATTCAGCGATTCTGCGATTCGGCGATTCTGCGATTCCGCGATTCTGCGATTTTGCGATTCTGCGATTCTGCGTTTCTGCGATTGTGGGATTGTGGGACTGTGTGATTGTGTGATTGTGTGATTGTATGATTGTGTGATTGTGTGATTGTGTGGTTGTGTGATTGTGTGATTTTGTGATTTTGTGATTTTGTGATTGTGCGATTGTGTGATTGTGTCGTAGTGTGATTTTGCGATTCTGCGATTCTGCGATTCTGCGATTCCGCGATACTGCGATTTTGCGATTCTGCGATGCTGCGTTTCTGCGATTGTGGGATTGTGTGATTGTGTGATTGTGTGATTGTGTGATTGTGTGATTGTGTGATTGTGTGATTGTGTGATTGTGTGATTGTGTGATTGTGTGATTGTGTGATTGTGTGATTGTGTGATTGTGTGATTGTGTGATTGTGTGATTGTGTGATTGTGTGATTGCGTGATTGTGCGATTGTGTGCTTGTGTGATTGTGTCGTAGTGTGATTCTGCGATTCTGCGATTCTGCGATTCTGCGATTCTGCGATTCTGCGATTATGCGTTTCTGCGATTCTCGGATTGTGTGATTGTGTGATTGTGTGATTCTGGGATTCTGTGATTCTGTGATTCTGTGATTCTGTGATTCTGTGATTCTGTGATTCTGTGATTCTGTGATTCTGTGATTCTGCGATTCTGCGATTGTGTGATTGTGTGATTGTGTGATTGTGTGATTGTGTGATTGTGTGATTGTGTGATTGTGTGATTGTGTGATTGTGTGATTGTGTGATTGTGTGATTGTGTGATTGTGTGATTGTGTGATTGTGTGATTGTGTGATTGTGTGATTGTGTGATTGTGTGATTGTGTGATTGTGTGATTGTGTGATTGTGTGAGTGTGTGATTGTGTCATTGTGTGATTCTGCGATTCTGCGATTCTGCGATTCTGCGTTTCTGCGATTGTGGGATTGCGTGATTGTGTGATTGTGTGATTGTGTGATTGTGTCATTGTGTCATTGTGTCATTGTGCGATTATGTGATTCTGTGATTTTGTGGTTGTGTGATAGTGTGATTGTGTGTTTGTATGATTGTGTGATTGTGTGATTGTGTGTTTGTGTGATTGTGTGATTGTGTGATTCTGCGATTCTGCGGTTATGCGGTTCTGCGATTGTGGGATTGTGTGATTGTGTGATTGTGTGATTGTGTGATTGTGTGATTGTGTGATTGTGTGATTGTGTGATTGTGTGATTGTGTGATTGTGTGATTGTGTGATTGTGTGATTGTGTGATTGTGTGACTGTGTGATTGTGTGATTGTGTGATTGTGTGGTTGTGTGATTGTGTGATTTTGTGATTGTGCGATTGTGTGCTTGTGTGATTGTGTCGTAGTGTGATTCTGCGATTCCGCGATTCTGCGATTATGCGTTTCTGCGAATCTTGGATTGTGTGATTGTGTGATTGTGTGATTGTGTGATTGTGTGATTGTGTGATTGTGTGATTGTGTGATTGCGTGATTGTGTGATTGTGTGATTGTGTGATGGTGTGATTGTGTGATTGTGTGATTGTGTGATTGTGTGATTGTGTGATTGTGTGATTGTGTGATTGTGTGATGGTGTGATTGTGTGATTGTGTGATTGTGTGATTGTGAGATTGTGTGATTGTGTGATTGTGTGATTGTGTGATTGTGTGATTGTGTGATTGTGTGATTGTGTGATTGTGTGATTGTGTGATTGTGTGATTGTGTGATTGTGTGATTGTGTGATTGTGTCATTGTGTGATTCTGCGATTCTGCGATTCTGCGATTCTGCGTTTCTGCGATTGTGGGATTGTGTGATTGTGTGATTGTGTGATTCTGGGATTCTGTGATTCTGTGATTCTGTGATTCTGTGATTCTGTGATTCTGTGATTCTGTGATTCTGTGACTCTGTGATTCTGTGATTCTGTGATTCTGTGATTCTGTGATTCTGTGATTCTGTGATTCTGTGATTCTGCGATTCTGCGATTGTGTGATTGTGCGATTGTGTGATTGTGTGATTGTGTGATTGTGTGATTGTGTGATTGTGTGATTGTGTGATTGTGTGATTGTGTGATTGTGTGAATGTGTGATTGTGTGATTGTGTGATTGTGTCATTGTGTGATTCTGCGATTCTGCGATTCTGCGATTCTGCGATTCTGCGTTTCTGCGATTGTGGGATTGTGTGATTGTGTGATTGTGTGATTGTGTGATTGTGTCATTGTGCCATTGTGTCATTGTGCGATTATGTGATTCTGTGATTTTGTGGTTGTGTGATAGTGTGATTGTGTGTTTGTGTGATTGTGTGATTGTGTGTTTGTGTGATTGTGTGATTGTGTGATTCTGCGATTCTGCGGTTATGCGGTTCTGCGATTCTGCGAATCTGCGCTTCTGCGACTGTGTGATTGTGTGATTGTGTGATTGTGCCATTGTGTGATTCTGCGATTCTGCGATTCGGCGATTCTGCGATTCTGCGATTCTGCGATTGTGGGATTGTGGGATTGTGGGACTGTGTGATTGTGTGATTGTGTGATTGTGTGATTTTGTGATTTGGCGATTGTGTTCTTGTGTGATTGTGTCGTAGTGTGATTCTGCGAATCCGCGATTCTGCGATTTTGCGATTCTGCGATTCTGCGTTTCTGCGATTGTGGGATTGTGCGATTGTGTGATTGTGTGATTGTGTGATTGTGTGATTGTGTGATTGTGTGATTGTGTGATTGTGTGATTGTGTGATTGTGTGATTGTGTGGTTGTGTGATTGTGTGATTTTGTGATTGTGCGATTGTGTGCTTGTGTGATTGTGTCGTAGTGTGATTCTGCGATTCTGCGATTCTGCGATTATGCGTTTCTGCGAATCTTGGATTGTGTGATTGTGTGATTTTGTGATTCTGTGATTCTGTGATTCTGTGATTCTGTGATTCTGTGATTCTGCGATTCTGCGATTCTGCGATTCTGCGATTATGCGATTCAGCGATTCTTGGATTGTGTGATTGTGTGATTGTGTGATTCTGTGATTCTGTGATTGTGTGATTCTGTGATTCTGCGATTCAGCGATTGTGTGATTGTGTGATTGTGTGATTGTGTGATTGTGTGATGGTGTGATTGTGTTATTGTGTGATTGTGTGATTGTGTGATTGTGTGATTGCGTGATTGTGTGATTGCGTGATTGTGTGATTGTGTGATTGTGTGATTGTGTGATTGTGTGATTGTGTGATTGTGTGATTGTGTGATTGTGTGATTGTGTGATTGTGTGATTGTGTGATTGTGTGATTGTGTGATTGTGTGATTGTGTGATTGTGTGATTGTGTGATTGTTTGATTGTGTGATTGTGTGATTGTGTGACTCTGCGATTCAGAGATTCTGCGATTCTGCGATTCAGCGATTCTGCGATTCGGCGATTCTGCGATTCCGCGATTCTGCGATTTTGCGATTCTGCGATTCTGCGTTTCTGCGATTGTGGGATTGTGTGATTGTGTGATTGTGTGATTGTGTGATTGTGTGATTGTGTGGTTGTGTGATTGTGTGATTTTGTGATTTTGTGATTGTGCGATTGTGTGATTGTGTCGTAGTGTGATTTTGCGATTCTGCGATTCTGCGATTCTGCGATTCCGCGATACTGCGATTTTGCGATTCTGCGATGCTGCGTTTCTGCGATTGTGGGATTGTGTGATTGTGTGATTGTGTGATTGTGTGATTGCGTGATTGTGTGATTGTGTGGTTGTGTGATTGTGTGATTTTGTGATTGTGCGATTGTGTGATTGTGTGATTGTGTGATTGTGTGATTGTGTGATTGTGTGATTGTGTGATTGTGTGATTGAGTGATTGTGTGATTGTGTGATTGTGTGATTGTGTGATTGTGTGATTGTGTGATTGTGTGATTGTGTGATTGTGTGATTGTGTGATTTTGTGATTGTGCGATTGTGTGCTTGTGTGATTGTGTCGTAGTGTGATTCTGCGATTCCGCGATTCTACGATTTTGCGATTCTGCGATTCTGCGCTCCTGCGATTGTGGGATTGTGGGATTGTGTGATTGTGTGATTGTGTGATTGTGTGATTGTGTGATTGTGTGATTGTGTGATTGTGTGATTGTGTGATTGTGTGATTGTGTGATTGTGTGATTGTGTGATTGTGTGATTGTGTGATTGTGTGATTGTGTGATTGTGTGATTGTGTGATTGTGTGATTGTGTGGTTGTGTGATTGTGTGATTTTGTGATTGTGCGATTGTGTGCTTGTGTGATTGTGTCGTAGTGTGATTCTGCGATTCCGCGATTCTGCGATTATGCGTTTCTGCGAATCTTGGATTGTGTGATTGTGTGATTTTGTGATTCTGTGATACTGTGATTCTGCGATTCTGCGATTCTGCGATTCTGCGATTATGCGATTCAGCGTCTCTTGGATTGTGTGATTGTGTGATTGTGTGATTCTGTGATTCTGTGATTGTGTGATTCTGTGATTCAGCGATTCTTGGATTGTGTGATTGTGTGATTGTGTGATTCTGTGATTCTGTGATTGTGTGATTCTGTGATTCTGCGATTCTGCGATTGTGTGATTGTGTGATTGTGTGATTGTGTGATTGGGTGATTGGGTGATTGTGTGATTGTGTGATGGTGTGATGGTGTTATTGTGTGATTGTGTGATTGTGTGATTGTGTGATTGTGTGATTGTGTGATTGTGTGATTGTGTGATTGTGTGATTGTGTGATTGTGTGATTGTGTGATTATGTGATTGTGTGATTGTGTGATTGTGTGATGGTGTGATTGTGTTATTGTGTGATTGTGTGATTGTGTGATTGTGTGATTGTGTGATTGTGTGATTGTGTGATTCTGTGATTCTGCGATTCAGCGATTGTGTGGTTGTGTGATTGTGTGATTTTGTGATTGTGCGATTGTGTGCTTGTGTGATTGTGTCGTAGTGTGATTCTGCGATTCTGCGATTCTGCGATTATGCGTTTCTGCGAATCTTGGATTGTGTGATTGTGTGATTTTGTGATTCTGTGATTCTGTGATTCTGTGATTCTGTGATTCTGCGATTCTGCGATTCTGCGATTCTGCGATTCTGCGATTATGCGATTCAGCGATTCTTGGATTGTGTGATTGTGTGATTGTGTGATTCTGTGATTCTGTGATTCTGTGATTGTGTGATTCTGTGATTCTGCAATTCAGCGATTGTGTGATTGTGTGATTGTGTGATTGTGTGATTGTGTGATTGTGTGATTGTGTGATTGTGTGATGGTGTGATTGTGTTATTGTGTGTTTGTGTGATTGTGTGATTGTGTGATTGTGTGATTGTGTGATTGTGTGATTGTGTGATTGTGTGATTGTGTGATTGTGTGATTGTGTGATTGTGTGATTGTGTGATTGTGTGATTGTGTGATTGTGTGATTGTGTGATTGTGTGATTGTGTGATTGTGTGATTGTGTGATTGTGTGATTGTGTGATTGTGTGATTGTGTGATTGTGTGATTGTGTGATTGTGTGATTGTGTGATTGTGTGATTGTGTGATTGTGTGATTGTGTGATTGTGTGATTGTGTGATTGTGTGATTCTGCGATTCAGAGATTCTGCGATTCTGCGATTCAGCGATTCTGCGATTCGGCGATTCTGCGATTCCGCGATTCTGCGATTTTGCGATTCTGCGTTTCTGCGATTGCGGGATTGTGGGATTGTGTGATTGTGTGATTGTGTGATTGTGTGATTGTGTGATTGTGTGATTGTGTGGTTGTGTGATTGTGTGATTTTGTGATTGTGCGATTGTGTGATTGTGTCGTAGTGTGATTTTGCGATTCTGCGATTCTGCGATTCTGCGATTCCGCGATACTGCGATTATGCGATTTTGCGATGCTGCGTTTCTGCGATTGTGGGATTGTGTGATTGTGTGATTGTGTGATTGTGTGATTGCGTGATTGTGTGATTGTGTGGTTGTGTGATTGTGTGATTTTGTGATTGTGCGATTGTGTGATTGTGTGATTGTGTGATTGTGTGATTGTGTGATTGTGTGATTGTGTGATTGTGTGATTGAGTGATTGTGTGATTGTGTGATTGTGTGATTGTGTGATTGTGTGATTGTGTGATTGTGTGATTGTGTGATTGTGTGATTTTGTGATTGTGCGATTGTGTGCTTGTGTGATTGTGTCGTAGTGTGATTCTGCGATTCCGCGATTCTACGATTTTGCGATTCTGCGATTCTGCGCTCCTGCGATTGTGGGATTGTGGGATTGTGTGATTGTGTGATTGTGTGATTGTGTGATTGTGTGATTGTGTGATTGTGTGATTGTGTGATTGTGTGATTGTGTGATTGTGTGATTGTGTGATTGTGTGATTGTGTGATTGTGTGATTGTGTGATTGTGTGATTGTGTGATTGTGTGATTGTGTGATTGTGTGGTTGTGTGATTGTGTGATTTTGTGATTGTGCGATTGTGTGCTTGTGTGATTGTGTCGTAGTGTGATTCTGCGATTCCGCGATTCTGCGATTATGCGTTTCTGCGAATCTTGGATTGTGTGATTGTGTGATTTTGTGATTCTGTGATACTGTGATTCTGCGATTCTGCGATTCTGCGATTCTGCGATTATGCGATTCAGCGTCTCTTGGATTGTGTGATTGTGTGATTGTGTGATTCTGTGATTCTGTGATTCTGTGATTGTGTGATTCTGTGATTCAGCGATTCTTGGATTGTGTGATTGTGTGATTGTGTGATTCTGTGATTCTGTGATTGTGTGATTCTGTGATTCTGCGATTCTGCGATTGTGTGATTGTGTGATTGTGTGATTGTGTGATTGGGTGATTGGGTGATTGTGTGATTGTGTGATGGTGTGATGGTGTTATTGTGTGATTGTGTGATTGTGTGATTGTGTGATTGTGTGATTGTGTGATTGTGTGATTGTGTGATTGTGTGATTGTGTGATTGTGTGATTGTGTGATTATGTGATTGTGTGATTGTGTGATTGTGTGATGGTGTGATTGTGTTATTGTGTGATTGTGTGATTGTGTGATTGTGTGATTGTGTGATTGTGTGATTGTGTGATTGTGTGATTGTGTGATTGTGTGATTGTGTGATTGTGTGATTCTGTGATTGTGTGATTGTGTGATTGTGTGATTGTGTGATTGTGTGATTGTGTGATTGTGCGATTGTGTGCTTGTGTGATTCTGTGATACTGTGATTCTGCGATTCTGCGATTCTGCGATTCTGCGATTATGCGATTCAGCGTCTCTTGGATTGTGTGATTGTGTGATTGTGTGATTCTGTGATTCTGTGATTGTGTGATTCTGTGATTCAGCGATTCTTGGATTGTGTGATTGTGTGATTGTGTGATTCTGTGATTCTGTGATTGTGTGATTCTGTGATTCTGCGATTCTGCGATTGTGTGATTGTGTGATTGTGTGATTGTGTGATTGGGTGATTGGGTGATTGTGTGATTGTGTGATGGTGTGATGGTGTTATTGTGTGATTGTGTGATTGTGTGATTGTGTGATTGTGTGATTGTGTGATTGTGTGATTGTGTGATTGTGTGATTGTGTGATTGTGTGATTATGTGATTGTGTGATTGTGTGATTGTGTGATGGTGTGATTGTGTTATTGTGTGATTGTGTGATTGTGTGATTGTGTGATTGTGTGATTGTGTGATTGTGTGATTGTGTGATTGTGTGATTGTGTGATTGTGTGATTGTGTGATTGTGTGATTGTGTGATTGTGTGATTGTGTGATTGTGTGATTGTGTGATTGTGTGATTGTGCGATTGTGTGCTTGTGTGATTGTGTCGTAGTGTGATTCTGCGATTCTGCGATTCTGCGATTCTGCGATTATGCGTTTCTGCGATTCTCGGATTGTGTGATTGTGTGATTGTGTGATTCTGGGATTCTGTGATTCTGTGATTCTGTGATTCTGTGATTCTGTGATTCTGTGATTCTGTGATTCTGTGATTCTGTGATTCTGTGATTCTGTGATTCTGTGATTCTGTGATTCTGTGATTCTGTGATTCTGTGATTCTGTGATTCTGTGATTCTGTGATTCTGCGATTCTGCGATTGTGTGATTGTGTGATTGTGTGATTGTGTGATTGTGTGATTGTGTGATTGTGTGATTGTGTGATTGTGTGATTGTGTGGTTGTGTGATTGTGTGATTTTGTGATTGTGCGATTGTGTGCTTGTGTGATTGTGTCGTAGTGTGATTCTGCGATTCTGCGATTCTGCGATTATGCGTTTCTGCGATTCTCGGATTGTGTGATTGTGTGATTGTGTGATTGTGTGATTGTGTGATTGTGTGATTGTGTGATTGTGTGATTGTGTGATTGTGTGATTGTGTGATTGTGTGGTTGTGTGATTGTGTGATTTTGTGATTATGCGATTGTGTGCTTGTGTGATTGTGTCGTAGTGTGATTCTGCGATTATGCGTTTCTGCGAATCTTGGATTGTGTGATTGTGTGATTTTGTGATTCTGTGATTCTGTGATTCTGTGATTCTGCGATTCTGCGATTCTGCGATTCTGCGATTATGCGATTCAGCGATTCTTGGATTGTATGATTGTGTGATTGTGTGATTGTTTGATTGTGTGATTGCGTGATTGTGTGATTGTGTGGTTGTGTGATTGTGCGATTTTGTGATTGTGCGATTGTGTGATTGTGTGATTGTGTGATTGTGTGATTGTGTGATTGTGTGATTGTGTGATTGTGTGATTGTGTGATTGTGTGATTGTGTGATTGTGTGATTGTGTGATTGTGTGATTGTGTCATTGTGTGATTCTGCGCTTCTGCGATTCTGCGATTCTGCGTTTCTGCGATTGTGGGACTGTGTGATTGTGTGATTTTGTGATTGTGCGATTGTGTTCTTGTGTGATTGTGTCGTAGTATGATTCTGCGATTCCGCGATTCTGCGATTTTGCGATTCTGCGATTCTGCGTTTCTGCGATTGTGGGATTGTGCGATTGTGTGATTGTGTGATTGTGTGATTGTGTGATTGTGTGATTGTGTGATTGTGTGATTGTGTGATTGTGTGATTGTGTGATTGTGTGATTGTGTGATTGTGTGATTGTGTGATTGTGTGATTGTGTGATTGTGTGATTGTGTGATTGTGTGATTGTGTGATTGTGTGGTTGTGTGATTGTGTGATTTTGTGATTGTGCGATTGTGTGCTTGTGTGATTGTGTCGTAGTGTGATTCTGCGATTCTGCGATTCTGCGATTATGCGTTTCTGCGAATCTTGGATTGTGTGATTGTGTGATTTTGTGATTCTGTGATTCTGTGATTCTGTGATTCTGTGATTCTGCGATTCTGCGATTCTGCGATTCTGCGATTCTGCGATTATGCGATTCAGCGATTCTTGGATTGTGTGATTGTGTGATTGTGTGATTCTGTGATTCTGTGATTGTGTGATTCTGTGATTCTGCGATTCAGCGATTGTGTGATTGTGTGATTGTGTGATTGTGTGATTGTGTGATTGTGTGATTGTGTGATTGTGTGATGGTGTGATGGTGTTATTGTGTGTTTGTGTGATTGTGTGATTGTGTGATTGTGTGATTGTGTGATTGTGTGATTGTGTGATTGTGTGATTGTGTGATTGTGTGATTGTGTGATTGTGTGATTGTGTGATTGTGTGATTGTGTGATTGTGTGATTGTGTGATTGTGTGATTTTGTGATTGTGCGATTGTGTTCTTGTGTGATTGTGTCGTAGTGTGATTCTGCGAATCCGCGATTCTGCGATTTTGCGATTCTGCGATTCTGCGTTTCTGCGATTGTGGGATTGTGCGATTGTGTGATTGTGTGATTGTGTGATTGTGTGATTGTGTGATTGTGTGATTCTGTGATTCTGTGATTGTGTGATTCTGTGATTCTGCGATTCAGCGATTGTGTGATTGTGTGATTGTGTGATGGTGTGATTGTGTTATTGTGTGATTGTGTGATTGTGTGATTGTGTGATTGTGTGATTGTGTGATTGTGTGATTGTGTGATTGCGTGATTGCGTGATTGTGTGATTGTGTGATTGTGTGATTGTGTGATTGTGTGATTGTGTGATTGTGTGATTGTGTGATTGTGTGATTGTGTGATTGTGTGATTGTGTGATTGTGTGATGGTGTGATTGTGTGATTGTGTGATTGTGTGATTGTGTGATTTTGTGATTGTGCGATTGTGTGCTTGTGTGATTGTGTCGTAGTGTGATTCTGCGATTCTGCGATTCTGCGATTCTGCGATTCTGCGTTTCTGCGATTGTGGGATTGTGGGATTGTGTGATTGTGTGATTGTGTCATTGTGTCATTGTGTCATTGTGCGATTATGTGATTCTGTGATTTTGTGGTTGTGTGATAGTGTGATTGTGTGTTTGTGTGATTGTGTGATTGTGTGATTCTTGCGATTCTGCGATTCTGCGATTCTGCGATTGTGTGATTGTGTGATTGCTTGATTGTGCCATTGTGTGATTCTGCGATTCGGCGATTCTGCGATTCTGCGATTCTGCGATTCTGCGATTCTGCGATTGTGTGATTGTGTGATTGTGTGATTGTGTCATTGCGTGATTCTGCGATTCAGAGATTCTGCGATTCTGCGATTCAGCGATTCTGCGATTCCGCGATTCTGCGATTTTGCGATTCTGCGATTCTGCGTTTCTGCGATTCTGCGTTTCTGCGATTATGGGATTGTGGGATTGTGTGATTGTGTGATGGTGTGATTGTGTGATTGTGCGATTGTGTGATTGTGTGATTGTGTGATTGTGTGATTGTGTGATTGTGTGGTTGTGTGACTGTGTGATTGTGTGATTGTGCGATTGTGTGCTTGTGTGATTGTGTCGTAGTGTGATTCTGCGATTCTGCGATTCTGCGATTATGCGTTTCTGCGATTCTTGGATTATGTGATTGTGTGATTTTGTGATTCTGTGATTCTGCGGTTCTGCGATTATGCGATTATGCGATTCTGCGATTCTGCGATTCTGTGATTCTGCGATTCTGCGATTCTGCGATTCTGCGATTCTGCGATTCTGCGATTCTGCGATTCTGCGATTCTGCGATTGTGTGATTGTGTGATTGCTTGATTGTGCCGTTGTGTGATTCTGCGATTCGGCGATTCTGCGATTCTGCGATTCTGCGATTGTGTGATTGTGTGATTGTGTGATTGTGTGATTGTGTGATTGTGTGATTGTGTGATTGTGTGATTTTGTGATTGTGCGATTGTGTGCTTGTGTGATTGTGTCGTAGTGTGATTCTGCGATTCCGCGATTCTACGATTTTGCGATTCTGCGATTCTGCGTTTCTGCGTTTGTGGGATTGTGGGATTGTGTGATTGTGTGATTGTGTGATTGTGTGATTGTGTGATTGTGTGATTGTGTGATTGTGTGATTGTGTGATTGTGTGGTTGTGTGATTGTGTGATTTTGTGATTGTGCGATTGTGTGCTTGTGTGATTGTGTCGTAGTGTGATTCTGCGATTCCGCGATTCTGCGATTATGCGTTTCTGCGTCTCTTGGATTGTGTGATTGTGTGATTGTGTGATTCTGTGATTCTGTGATTGTGTGATTCTGTGATTCAGCGATTCTTGGATTGTGTGATTGTGTGATTGTGTGATTCTGTGATTCTGTGATTGTGTGATTCTGTGATTCTGCGATTCTGCGGTTATGCGGTTCTGCGATTCTGCGAATCTGCGCTTCTGCGACTGTGTGATTGTGTGATTGTGTGATTGTGCCATTGTGTGATTCTGCGATTCTGCGATTCGGCGATTCTGCGATTCTGCGATTCTGCGATTGTGGGATTGTGGGATTGTGGGACTGTGTGATTGTGTGATTGTGTGATTGTGTGATTGTGTGATTTTGTGATTGTGCGATTGTGTTCTTGTGTGATTGTGTCGTAGTGTGATTCTGCGAATCCGCGATTCTGCGATTTTGCGATTCTGCGATTCTGCGTTTCTGCGATTGTGGGATTGTGCGATTGTGTGATTGTGTGATTGTGTGATTGTGTGATTGTGTGATTGTGTGATTGTGTGATTGTGTGATTGTGTGGTTGTGTGATTGTGTGATTTTGTGATTGTGCGATTGTGTGCTTGTGTGATTGTGTCGTAGTGTGATTCTGCGATTCTGCGATTCTGCGATTATGCGTTTCTGCGATTCTCGGATTGTGTGATTGTGTGATTGTGTGATTGTGTGATTGTGTGATTGTGTGATTGTGTGATTGTGTGATTGTGTGATTGTGTGATTGTGTGATTGTGTGGTTGTGTGATTGTGTGATTTTGTGATTATGCGATTGTGTGCTTGTGTGATTGTGTCGTAGTGTGATTCTGCGATTATGCGTTTCTGCGAATCTTGGATTGTGTGATTGTGTGATTTTGTGATTCTGTGATTCTGTGATTCTGCGATTCTGCGATTCTGCGATTCTGCGATTATGCGATTCAGCGATTCTTGGATTGTATGATTGTGTGATTGTGTGATTGTTTGATTGTGTGATTGCGTGATTGTGTGATTGTGTGGTTGTGTGATTGTGCGATTTTGTGATTGTGCGATTGTGTGATTGTGTGATTGTGTGATTGTGTGATTGTGTGATTGTGTGATTGTGTGATTGTGTGATTGTGTGATTGTGTGATTGTGTGATTGTGTGATTGTGTGATTGTGTGATTGTGTCATTGTGTGATTCTGCGCTTCTGCGATTCTGCGATTCTGCGTTTCTGCGATTGTGGGACTGTGTGATTGTGTGATTTTGTGATTGTGCGATTGTGTTCTTGTGTGATTGTGTCGTAGTATGATTCTGCGATTCCGCGATTCTGCGATTTTGCGATTCTGCGATTCTGCGTTTCTGCGATTGTGGGATTGTGCGATTGTGTGATTGTGTGATTGTGTGATTGTGTGATTGTGTGATTGTGTGATTGTGTGATTGTGTGATTGTGTGATTGTGTGATTGTGTGATTGTGTGATTGTGTGATTGTGTGATTGTGTGATTGTGTGATTGTGTGATTGTGTGATTGTGTGGTTGTGTGATTGTGTGATTTTGTGATTGTGCGATTGTGTGCTTGTGTGATTGTGTCGTAGTGTGATTCTGCGATTCTGCGATTCTGCGATTATGCGTTTCTGCGAATCTTGGATTGTGTGATTGTGTGATTTTGTGATTCTGTGATTCTGTGATTCTGTGATTCTGTGATTCTGCGATTCTGCGATTCTGCGATTCTGCGATTCTGCGATTATGCGATTCAGCGATTCTTGGATTGTGTGATTGTGTGATTGTGTGATTCTGTGATTCTGTGATTGTGTGATTCTGTGATTCTGCGATTCAGCGATTGTGTGATTGTGTGATTGTGTGATTGTGTGATTGTGTGATTGTGTGATTGTGTGATTGTGTGATGGTGTGATGGTGTTATTGTGTGTTTGTGTGATTGTGTGATTGTGTGATTGTGTGATTGTGTGATTGTGTGATTGTGTGATTGTGTGATTGTGTGATTGTGTGATTGTGTGATTGTGTGATTGTGTGATTGTGTGATTGTGTGATTGTGTGATTGTGTGATTGTGTGATTGTGTGATTGTGTGATTGTGTGATTGTGTGATTGTGTGATTGTGTGATTGTGTGATTGTGTGATTCTGCGATTCAGAGATTCTGCGATTTTGTGATTGTGCGATTGTGTGATTGTGTGATTGTGTGATTGTGTGATTGTGTGATTGTGTGATTGTGTGATTGTGTGATTGTGTGATTGAGTGATTGTGTGATTGTGTGATTGTGTGATTGTGTGATTGTGTGATTGTGTGATTGTGTGATTGTGTGATTTTGTGATTGTGCGATTGTGTGCTTGTGTGATTGTGTCGTAGTGTGATTCTGCGATTCCGCGATTCTACGATTTTGCGATTCTGCGATTCTGCGTTTCTGCGATTGTGGGATTGTGGGATTGTGTGATTGTGTGATTGTGTGATTGTGTGATTGTGTGATTGTGTGATTGTGTGATTGTGTGATTGTGTGATTGTGTGATTGTGTGATTGTGTGATTGTGTGATTGTGTGGTTGTGTGATAGTGTGATTTTGTGATTGTGCGATTGTGTGCTTGTGTGATTGTGTCGTAGTGTGATTCTGCGATTCCGCGATTCTGCGATTATGCGTTTCTGCGAATCTTGGATTGTGTGATTGTGTGATTTTGTGATTCTGTGATACTGTGATTCTGCGATTCTGCGATTCTGCGATTCTGCGATTATGCGATTCAGCGTCTCTTGGATTGTGTGATTGTGTGATTGTGTGATTCTGTGATTGTGTGATTGTGTGATTGTGTGATTGTGTGATTGTGCGATTGTGTGCTTGTGTGATTGTGTCGTAGTGTGATTCTGCGATTCTGCGATTATGCGTTTCTGCGATTCTCGGATTGTGTGATTGTGTGATTGTGTGATTGTGTGGTTGTGTGATTGTGTGATTTTGTGATTGTGCGATTGTGTGCTTGTGTGATTGTGTCGTAGTGTGATTCTGCGATTCCGCGATTCTGCGATTATGCGTTTCTGCGTCTCTTGGATTGTGTGATTGTGTGATTGTGTGATTCTGTGATTCTGTGATTGTGTGATTCTGTGATTCAGCGATTCTTGGATTGTGTGATTGTGTGATTGTGTGATTCTGTGATTTTGTGATTGTGTGATTCTGTGATTCTGCGATTCTGCGGTTATGCGGTTCTGCGATTCTGCGAATCTGCGCTTCTGCGACTGTGTGATTGTGTGATTGTGTGATTGTGTCATTGTGTGATTCTGCGATTCTGCGATTCGGCGATTCTGCGATTCTGCGATTCTGCGATTGTGGGATTGTGGGATTGTGGGACTGTGTGATTGTGTGATTGTGTGATTGTGTGATTGTGTGATTTTGTGATTGTGCGATTGTGTTCTTGTGTGATTGTGTCGTAGTGTGATTCTGCGAATCCGCGATTCTGCGATTTTGCGAGTCTGCGATTCTGCGTTTCTGCGATTGTGGGATTGTGCGATTGTGTGATTGTGTGATTGTGTGATTGTGTGATTGTGTGATTGTGTGATTGTGTGATTGTGTGATTGTGTGGTTGTGTGATTGTGTGATTTTGTGATTGTGCGATTGTGTGCTTGTGTGATTGTGTCGTAGTGTGATTCTGCGATTCTGCGATTCTGCGATTATGCGTTTCTGCGATTCTCGGATTGTGTGATTGTGTGATTGTGTGATTGTGTGATTGTGTGATTGTGTGATTGTGTGATTGTGTGATTGTGTGATTGTGTGGTTGTGTGATTGTGTGATTTTGTGATTATGCGATTGTGTGCTTGTGTGATTCTGCGATTATGCGTTTCTGCGAATCTTGGATTGTGTGATTGTGTGATTTTGTGATTCTGTGATTCTGTGATTCTGCGATTCTGCGATTCTGCGATTCTGCGATTATGCGATTCAGCGATTCTTGGATTGTATGATTGTGTGATTGTGTGATTGTGTGATTGTGTGATTGCGTGATTGTGTGATTGTGTGGTTGTGTGATTGTGCGATTTTGTGATTGTGCGATTGTGTGATTGTGTGATTGTGTGATTGTGTGATTGTGTGATTGTGTGATTGTGTGATTGTGTGATTGTGTGATTGTGTGATTGTGTGATTGTGTGATTGTGTGATTGTGTCATTGTGTGATTCTGCGCTTCTGCGATTCTGCGATTCTGCGTTTCTGCGATTGTGGGACTGTGTGATTGTGTGATTTTGTGATTGTGCGATTGTGTTCTTGTGTGATTGTGTCGTAGTATGATTCTGCGATTCCGCGATTCTGCGATTTTGCGATTCTGCGATTCTGCGTTTCTGCGATTGTGGGATTGTGCGATTGTGTGATTGTGTGATTGTGTGATTGTGTGATTGTGTGATTGTGTGATTGTGTGATTGTGTGATTGTGTGATTGTGTGGTTGTGTGATTGTGTGATTTTGTGATTGTGCGATTGTGTGCTTGTGTGATTGTGTCGTAGTGTGATTCTGCGATTCTGCGATTCTGCGATTATGCGTTTCTGCGAATCTTGGATTGTGTGATTGTGTGATTTTGTGATTCTGTGATTCTGTGATTCTGTGATTCTGTGATTCTGCGATTCTGCGATTCTGCGATTCTGCGATTCTGCGATTATGCGATTCAGCGATTCTTGGATTGTGTGATTGTGTGATTGTGTGATTCTGTGATTCTGTGATTGTGTGATTCTGTGATTCTGCGATTCAGCGATTGTGTGATTGTGTGATTGTGTGATTGTGTGATTGTGTGATTGTGTGATTGTGTGATTGTGTGATTGTGTGATGGTGTGATGGTGTTATTGTGTGTTTGTGTGATTGTGTGATTGTGTGATTGTGTGATTGTGTGATTGTGTGATTGTGTGATTGTGTGATTGTGTGATTGTGTGATTGTGTGATTGTGTGATTGTGTGATTGTGTGATTGTGTGATTGTGTGATTGTGTGATTGTGTGATTGTGTGATTGTGTGATTGTGTGATTGTGTGATTGTGTGATTGTGTGATTGTGTGATTGTGTGATTGTGTGATTGTGTGATTGTGTGATTGTGTGATTGTGTGATTGTGTGATTGTGTGAGTGTGTGATTGTGACATTGTGTGATTCTGCGATTCTGCGATTCTGCGATTCTGCGTTTCTGCGATTGTGGGATTGTGTGATTGTGTGATTGTGTGATTGTGTCATTGTGTCATTGTGTCATTGTGCGATTATGTGATTCTGTGATTTTGTGGTTGTGTGATAGTGTGATGGTGTGTTTGTATGATTGTGTGATTGTGTGATTGTGTGTTTGTGTGATTGTGTGATTGTGTGATTCTGCGATTCTGCGGTTATGCGGTTCTGCGATTGTGGGATTGTGTGATTGTGTGATTGTGTGATTGTGTGATTGTGTGATTGTGTGATTGTGTGATTGCGTGATTGTGTGATTGTGTGATTGTGTGATTGTGTGATTGTGTGGTTGTGTGATTGTGTGATTTTGTGATTGTGCGATTGTGTGCTTGTGTGATTGTGTCGTAGTGTGATTCTGCGATTCCGCGATTCTGCGATTATGCGTTTCTGCGAATCTTGGATTGTGTGATTGTGTGATTTTGTGATTCTGTGATTCTGTGATTCTGCGATTCTGCGATTCTGCGATTCTGCGATTCTGCGATTATGCGATTCAGCGATTCTTGGATTGTGTGATTGTGTGATTGTGTGATTGTGTGATTCTGTGATTCTGTAATTGTGTGATTCTGTGATTCAGCGATTCTTGGATTGTGTGATTGTGTGATTGTGTGATTCTGTGATTGTGTGATTCTGTGATTCTGCGATTCTGCGATTGTGTGATTGTGTGATTGTGTGATTGTGTGATTGTGTGATTGTGTGATTGTGTGATTGTGTGATGGTGTGATTGTGTTATTGTGTGATTGTGTGATTCTGTGATTGTGTGATTCTGTGATTCTGCGATTCAGCGATTGTGTGGTTGTGTGATTGTGTGATTTTGTGATTGTGCGATTGTGTGCTTGTGTGATTGTGTCGTAGTGTGATTCTGCGATTCTGCGATTCTGCGATTATGCGTTTCTGCGAATCTTGGATTGTGTGATTGTGTGATTTTGTGATTCTGTGATTCTGTGATTCTGTGATTCTGTGATTCTGCGATTCTGCGATTCTGCGATTCTGCGATTCTGCGATTATGCGATTCAGCGATTCTTGGATTGTGTGATTGTGTGATTCTGTGATTCTGTGATTGTGTGATTCTGTGATTCTGCGATTCAGCGATTGTGTGATTGTGTGATTGTGTGATTGTGTGATTGTGTGATTGTGTGATTGTGTGATGGTGTGATTGTGTTATTGTGTGTTTGTGTGATTGTGTGATTGTGTGATTGTGTGATTGTGTGATTGTGTGATTGTGTGATTGTGTGATTGTGTGATTGTGTGATTGTGTGATTGTGTGATTGTGTGATTGTGTGATTGTGTGATTGTGTGATTGTGTGATTGTGTGATTGTGTGATTGTGTGATTGTGTGATTGTGTGATTGTGTGATTGTGTGATTGTGTGATTGTGTGATTGTGTGATTGTGTGATTGTGTGATTGTGTGATTGTGTGATTGTGTGATTGTGTGATTGTGTGATTGTGTGATTGTGTGATTGTGTGATTGTGTGATTGTGTGATTGTGTGATTGTGTGATTCTGCGATTCAGAGATTCTGCGATTCTGCGATTCAGCGATTCTGCGATTCGGCGATTCTGCGATTCCGCGATTCTGCGATTTTGCGATTCTGCGATTCTGCGTTTCTGCGATTCGGCGATTCTGCGATTCCGCGATTCTGCGATTTTGCGATTGTGGGATTGTGCGATTGTGTGATTGTGTGATTGTGTGATTGTGTGATTGTGTGATTGTGTGATTGTGTGATTGTGTGATTGTGTGATTGTGTGATTGTGTGATTGTGTGATTGTGTGATTGTGTGATTGTGTGATTGTGTGATTGTGTGATTGTGTGATTGTGTGGTTGTGTGATTGTGTGATTTTGTGATTGTGCGATTGTGTGCTTGTGTGATTGTGTCGTAGTGTGATTCTGCGATTCTGCGATTCTGCGATTATGCGTTTCTGCGAATCTTGGATTGTGTGATTGTGTGATTTTGTGATTCTGTGATTCTGTGATTCTGTGATTCTGTGATTCTGCGATTCTGCGATTCTGCGATTCTGCGATTCTGCGATTATGCGATTCAGCGATTCTTGGATTGTGTGATTGTGTGATTGTGTGATTCTGTGATTCTGTGATTGTGTGATTCTGTGATTCTGCGATTCAGCGATTGTGTGATTGTGTGATTGTGTGATTGTGTGATTGTGTGATTGTGTGATTGTGTGATTGTGTGATGGTGTGATGGTGTTATTGTGTGTTTGTGTGATTGTGTGATTGTGTGATTGTGTGATTGTGTGATTGTGTGATTGTGTGATTGTGTGATTGTGTGATTGTGTGATTGTGTGATTGTGTGATTGTGTGATTGTGTGATTGTGTGATTGTGTGATTGTGTGATTGTGTGATTGTGTGATTGTGTGATTGTGTGATTGTGTGATTGTGTGATTGTGTGATTGTGTGATTGTGTGATTGTGTGATTGTGTGATTGTGTGATTGTGTGATTGTGTGATTGTGTGATTGTGTGATTCTGCGATTCAGAGATTCTGCGATTTTGTGATTGTGCGATTGTGTGATTGTGTGATTGTGTGATTGTGTGATTGTGTGATTGTGTGATTGTGTGATTGTGTGATTGTGTGATTGAGTGATTGTGTGATTGTGTGATTGTGTGATTGTGTGATTGTGTGATTGTGTGATTGTGTGATTGTGTGATTTTGTGATTGTGCGATTGTGTGCTTGTGTGATTGTGTCGTAGTGTGATTCTGCGATTCCGCGATTCTACGATTTTGCGATTCTGCGATTCTGCGTTTCTGCGATTGTGGGATTGTGGGATTGTGTGATTGTGTGATTGTGTGATTGTGTGATTGTGTGATTGTGTGATTGTGTGATTGTGTGATTGTGTGATTGTGTGATTGTGTGATTGTGTGATTGTGTGATTGTGTGGTTGTGTGATAGTGTGATTTTGTGATTGTGCGATTGTGTGCTTGTGTGATTGTGTCGTAGTGTGATTCTGCGATTCCGCGATTCTGCGATTATGCGTTTCTGCGAATCTTGGATTGTGTGATTGTGTGATTTTGTGATTCTGTGATACTGTGATTCTGCGATTCTGCGATTCTGCGATTCTGCGATTATGCGATTCAGCGTCTCTTGGATTGTGTGATTGTGTGATTGTGTGATTCTGTGATTGTGTGATTGTGTGATTGTGTGATTGTGTGATTGTGCGATTGTGTGCTTGTGTGATTGTGTCGTAGTGTGATTCTGCGATTCTGCGATTATGCGTTTCTGCGATTCTCGGATTGTGTGATTGTGTGATTGTGTGATTGTGTGGTTGTGTGATTGTGTGATTTTGTGATTGTGCGATTGTGTGCTTGTGTGATTGTGTCGTAGTGTGATTCTGCGATTCCGCGATTCTGCGATTATGCGTTTCTGCGTCTCTTGGATTGTGTGATTGTGTGATTGTGTGATTCTGTGATTCTGTGATTGTGTGATTCTGTGATTCAGCGATTCTTGGATTGTGTGATTGTGTGATTGTGTGATTCTGTGATTTTGTGATTGTGTGATTCTGTGATTCTGCGATTCTGCGGTTATGCGGTTCTGCGATTCTGCGAATCTGCGCTTCTGCGACTGTGTGATTGTGTGATTGTGTGATTGTGTCATTGTGTGATTCTGCGATTCTGCGATTCGGCGATTCTGCGATTCTGCGATTCTGCGATTGTGGGATTGTGGGATTGTGGGACTGTGTGATTGTGTGATTGTGTGATTGTGTGATTGTGTGATTTTGTGATTGTGCGATTGTGTTCTTGTGTGATTGTGTCGTAGTGTGATTCTGCGAATCCGCGATTCTGCGATTTTGCGAGTCTGCGATTCTGCGTTTCTGCGATTGTGGGATTGTGCGATTGTGTGATTGTGTGATTGTGTGATTGTGTGATTGTGTGATTGTGTGATTGTGTGATTGTGTGATTGTGTGGTTGTGTGATTGTGTGATTTTGTGATTGTGCGATTGTGTGCTTGTGTGATTGTGTCGTAGTGTGATTCTGCGATTCTGCGATTCTGCGATTATGCGTTTCTGCGATTCTCGGATTGTGTGATTGTGTGATTGTGTGATTGTGTGATTGTGTGATTGTGTGATTGTGTGATTGTGTGATTGTGTGATTGTGTGGTTGTGTGATTGTGTGATTTTGTGATTATGCGATTGTGTGCTTGTGTGATTCTGCGATTATGCGTTTCTGCGAATCTTGGATTGTGTGATTGTGTGATTTTGTGATTCTGTGATTCTGTGATTCTGCGATTCTGCGATTCTGCGATTCTGCGATTATGCGATTCAGCGATTCTTGGATTGTATGATTGTGTGATTGTGTGATTGTGTGATTGTGTGATTGCGTGATTGTGTGATTGTGTGGTTGTGTGATTGTGCGATTTTGTGATTGTGCGATTGTGTGATTGTGTGATTGTGTGATTGTGTGATTGTGTGATTGTGTGATTGTGTGATTGTGTGATTGTGTGATTGTGTGATTGTGTGATTGTGTGATTGTGTGATTGTGTCATTGTGTGATTCTGCGCTTCTGCGATTCTGCGATTCTGCGTTTCTGCGATTGTGGGACTGTGTGATTGTGTGATTTTGTGATTGTGCGATTGTGTTCTTGTGTGATTGTGTCGTAGTATGATTCTGCGATTCCGCGATTCTGCGATTTTGCGATTCTGCGATTCTGCGTTTCTGCGATTGTGGGATTGTGCGATTGTGTGATTGTGTGATTGTGTGATTGTGTGATTGTGTGATTGTGTGATTGTGTGATTGTGTGATTGTGTGATTGTGTGGTTGTGTGATTGTGTGATTTTGTGATTGTGCGATTGTGTGCTTGTGTGATTGTGTCGTAGTGTGATTCTGCGATTCTGCGATTCTGCGATTATGCGTTTCTGCGAATCTTGGATTGTGTGATTGTGTGATTTTGTGATTCTGTGATTCTGTGATTCTGTGATTCTGTGATTCTGCGATTCTGCGATTCTGCGATTCTGCGATTCTGCGATTCTGCGATTCTGCGATTCTGCGATTCTGCGATTATGCGATTCAGCGATTCTTGGATTGTGTGATTGTGTGATTGTGTGATTGTGTGATTCTGTGATTCTGTAATTGTGTGATTCTGTGATTCAGCGATTCTTGGATTGTGTGATTGTGTGATTGTGTGATTCTGTGATTGTGTGATTCTGTGATTCTGCGATTCTGCGATTGTGTGATTGTGTGATTGTGTGATTGTGTGATTGTGTGATTGTGTGATTGTGTGATTGTGTGATTGTGTGATGGTGTGATTGTGTTATTGTGTGATTGTGTGATTGTGTGATTGTGTGATTGTGTGATTGTGTGATTGTGTGATTGTGTGATTGTGTGATTGTGTGATTGTGTGATTGTGTGATTGTGTGATTGTGTGATTGTGTGATTGTGTGATTGTGTGATTGTGTGATTGTGTGAGTGTGTGATTGTGACATTGTGTGATTCTGCGATTCTGCGATTCTGCGATTCTGCGTTTCTGCGATTGTGGGATTGTGTGATTGTGTGATTGTGTGATTGTGTCATTGTGTCATTGTGTCATTGTGCGATTATGTGATTCTGTGATTTTGTGGTTGTGTGATAGTGTGATGGTGTGTTTGTATGATTGTGTGATTGTGTGATTGTGTGTTTGTGTGATTGTGTGATTGTGTGATTCTGCGATTCTGCGGTTATGCGGTTCTGCGATTGTGGGATTGTGTGATTGTGTGATTGTGTGATTGTGTGATTGTGTGATTGTGTGATTGTGTGATTGCGTGATTGTGTGATTGTGTGATTGTGTGATTGTGTGATTGTGTGGTTGTGTGATTGTGTGATTTTGTGATTGTGCGATTGTGTGCTTGTGTGATTGTGTCGTAGTGTGATTCTGCGATTCCGCGATTCTGCGATTATGCGTTTCTGCGAATCTTGGATTGTGTGATTGTGTGATTTTGTGATTCTGTGATTCTGTGATTCTGCGATTCTGCGATTCTGCGATTCTGCGATTCTGCGATTATGCGATTCAGCGATTCTTGGATTGTGTGATTGTGTGATTGTGTGATTGTGTGATTCTGTGATTCTGTAATTGTGTGATTCTGTGATTCAGCGATTCTTGGATTGTGTGATTGTGTGATTGTGTGATTCTGTGATTGTGTGATTCTGTGATTCTGCGATTCTGCGATTGTGTGATTGTGTGATTGTGTGATTGTGTGATTGTGTGATTGTGTGATTGTGTGATTGTGTGATGGTGTGATTGTGTTATTGTGTGATTGTGTGATTCTGTGATTGTGTGATTCTGTGATTCTGCGATTCAGCGATTGTGTGGTTGTGTGATTGTGTGATTTTGTGATTGTGCGATTGTGTGCTTGTGTGATTGTGTCGTAGTGTGATTCTGCGATTCTGCGATTCTGCGATTATGCGTTTCTGCGAATCTTGGATTGTGTGATTGTGTGATTTTGTGATTCTGTGATTCTGTGATTCTGTGATTCTGTGATTCTGCGATTCTGCGATTCTGCGATTCTGCGATTCTGCGATTATGCGATTCAGCGATTCTTGGATTGTGTGATTGTGTGATTCTGTGATTCTGTGATTGTGTGATTCTGTGATTCTGCGATTCAGCGATTGTGTGATTGTGTGATTGTGTGATTGTGTGATTGTGTGATTGTGTGATTGTGTGATGGTGTGATTGTGTTATTGTGTGTTTGTGTGATTGTGTGATTGTGTGATTGTGTGATTGTGTGATTGTGTGATTGTGTGATTGTGTGATTGTGTGATTGTGTGATTGTGTGATTGTGTGATTGTGTGATTGTGTGATTGTGTGATTGTGTGATTGTGTGATTGTGTGATTGTGTGATTGTGTGATTGTGTGATTGTGTGATTGTGTGATTGTGTGATTGTGTGATTGTGTGATTGTGTGATTGTGTGATTGTGTGATTGTGTGATTGTGTGATTGTGTGATTGTGTGATTGTGTGATTGTGTGATTGTGTGATTGTGTGATTGTGTGATTGTGTGATTGTGTGATTGTGTGATTGTGTGATTCTGCGATTCAGAGATTCTGCGATTCTGCGATTCAGCGATTCTGCGATTCGGCGATTCTGCGATTCCGCGATTCTGCGATTTTGCGATTCTGCGATTCTGCGTTTCTGCGATTCGGCGATTCTGCGATTCCGCGATTCTGCGATTTTGCGATTCTGCGATTCTGCGTTTCTGCGATTGCGGGATTGTGGGATTGTGTGATTGTGTGATTGTGTGATTGCGTGATTGTGTGATTGTGTGATTGTGTGGTTGTGTGATTGTGTGATTTTGTGATTGTGCGATTGTGTGATTGTGTCGTAGTGTGATTTTGCGATTCTGCGATTCTGCGATTCTGCGATTCCGCGATACTGCGATTATGCGATTCTGCGATGCTGCGTTTCTGCGATTGTGGGATTGTGTGATTGTGTGATTGTGTGATTGTGTGATTGCGTGATTGTGTGATTGTGTGGTTGTGTGATTGTGTGATTTTGTGATTGTGCGATTGTGTGATTGTGTGATTGTGTGATTGTGTGATTGTGTGATTGTGTGATTGTGTGATTGTGTGATTGAGTGATTGTGTGATTGTGTGATTGTGTGATTGTGTGATTGTGTGATTGTGTGATTGTGTGATTTTGTGATTGTGCGATTGTGTGCTTGTGTGATTGTGTCGTAGTGTGATTCTGCGATTCCGCGATTCTACGATTTTGCGATTCTGCGATTCTGCGTTTCTGCGATTGTGGGATTGTGGGATTGTGTGATTGTGTGATTGTGTGATTGTGTGATTGTGTGATTGTGTGATTGTGTGATTGTGTGATTGTGTGATTGTGTGATTGTGTGGTTGTGTGATTGTGTGATTGTGTGATTGTGTGATTGTGTGATTGTGTGATTGTGTGATTGTGTGATTGTGTGGTTGTGTGATTGTGTGATTTTGTGATTGTGCGATTGTGTGCTTGTGTGATTGTGTCGTAGTGTGATTCTGCGATTCTGCGATTCTGCGATTATGCGTTTCTGCGATTCTCGGATTGTGTGATTGTGTGATTGTGTGATTGTGTGATTGTGTGATTGTGTGATTGTGTGGATGTGTGATTGTGTGATTTTGTGATTATGCGATTGTGTGCTTGTGTGATTGTGTCGTAGTGTGATTCTGCGATTATGCGTTTCTGCGAATCTTGGATTGTGTGATTGTGTGATTTTGTGATTCTGTGATTCTGTGATTCTGCGATTCTGCGATTCTGCGATTCTGCGATTATGCGATTCAGCGATTATGCGATTCAGCGATTCTTGGATTGTATGATTGTGTGATTGTGTGATTGTGTGATTGTGTGATTGCGTGATTGTGTGATTGTGTGGTTGTGTGATTGTGCGATTTTGTGATTGTGCGATTGTGTGATTGTGTGATTGTGTGATTGTGTGATTGTGTGATTGTGTGATTGTGTGATTGTGTGATTGTGTGATTGTGTGATTGTGTGATTGTGTGATTGTGTGATTGTGTCATTGTGTGATTCTGCGCTTCTGCGATTCTGCGATTCTGCGTTTCTGCGATTGTGGGACTGTGTGATTGTGTGATTTTGTGATTGTGCGATTGTGTTCTTGTGTGATTGTGTCGTAGTGTGATTCTGCGATTCCGCGATTCTGCGATTTTGCGATTCTGCGATTCTGCGTTTCTGCGATTGTGGGATTGTGCGATTGTGTGATTGTGTGATTGTGTGATTGTGTGATTGTGTGATTGTGTGATTGTGTGATTGTGTGATTGTGTGATTGTGTGATTGTGTGATTGTGTGATTGTGTGATTGTGTGATTGTGTGATTGTGTGGTTGTGTGATTGTGTGATTTTGTGATTGTGCGATTGTGTGCTTGTGTGATTGTGTCGTAGTGTGATTCTGCGATTCTGCGATTCTGCGATTATGCGTTTCTGCGAATCTTGGATTGTGTGATTGTGTGATTTTGTGATTCTGTGATTCTGTGATTCTGTGATTCTGTGATTCTGCGATTCTGCGATTCTGCGATTCTGCGATTCTGCGATTATGCGATTCAGCGATTCTTGGATTGTGTGATTGTGTGATTGTGTGATTCTGTGATTCTGTGATTGTGTGATTCTGTGATTCTGCGATTCAGCGATTGTGTGATTGTGTGATTGTGTGATTGTGTGATTGTGTGATTGTGTGATTGTGTGATTGTGTGATTGTGTGATGGTGTGATGGTGTTATTGTGTGTTTGTGTGATTGTGTGATTGTGTGATTGTGTGATTGTGTGATTGTGTGATTGTGTGATTGTGTGATTGTGTGATTGTGTGATTGTGTGATTGTGTGATTGTGTGATTGTGTGATTGTGTGATTGTGTGATTGTGTGATTGTGTGATTGTGTGATTGTGTGGTTGTGTGATTGTGTGATTTTGTGATTGTGCGATTGTGTGCTTGTGTGATTGTGTCGTAGTGTGATTCTGCGATTCCGCGATTCTGCGATTATGCGTTTCTGCGAATCTTGGATTGTGTGATTGTGTGATTTTGTGATTCTGTGATTCTGTGATTCTGCGATTCTGCGATTCTGCGATTCTGCGATTCTGCGATTATGCGATTCAGCGATTCTTGGATTGTGTGATTGTGTGATTGTGTGATTGTGTGATTCTGTGATTCTGTAATTGTGTGATTCTGTGATTCAGCGATTCTTGGATTGTGTGATTGTGTGATTGTGTGATTCTGTGATTGTGTGATTCTGTGATTCTGCGATTCTGCGATTGTGTGATTGTGTGATTGTGTGATTGTGTGATTGTGTGATTGTGTGATTGTGTGATTGTGTGATGGTGTGATTGTGTTATTGTGTGATTGTGTGATTCTGTGATTGTGTGATTCTGTGATTCTGCGATTCAGCGATTGTGTGGTTGTGTGATTGTGTGATTTTGTGATTGTGCGATTGTGTGCTTGTGTGATTGTGTCGTAGTGTGATTCTGCGATTCTGCGATTCTGCGATTATGCGTTTCTGCGAATCTTGGATTGTGTGATTGTGTGATTTTGTGATTCTGTGATTCTGTGATTCTGTGATTCTGTGATTCTGCGATTCTGCGATTCTGCGATTCTGCGATTCTGCGATTATGCGATTCAGCGATTCTTGGATTGTGTGATTGTGTGATTCTGTGATTCTGTGATTGTGTGATTCTGTGATTCTGCGATTCAGCGATTGTGTGATTGTGTGATTGTGTGATTGTGTGATTGTGTGATTGTGTGATTGTGTGATGGTGTGATTGTGTTATTGTGTGTTTGTGTGATTGTGTGATTGTGTGATTGTGTGATTGTGTGATTGTGTGATTGTGTGATTGTGTGATTGTGTGATTGTGTGATTGTGTGATTGTGTGATTGTGTGATTGTGTGATTGTGTGATTGTGTGATTGTGTGATTGTGTGATTGTGTGATTGTGTGATTGTGTGATTGTGTGATTGTGTGATTGTGTGATTGTGTGATTGTGTGATTGTGTGATTGTGTGATTGTGTGATTGTGTGATTGTGTGATTGTGTGATTGTGTGATTGTGTGATTGTGTGATTGTGTGATTGTGTGATTGTGTGATTGTGTGATTGTGTGATTGTGTGATTGTGTGATTGTGTGATTCTGCGATTCAGAGATTCTGCGATTCTGCGATTCAGCGATTCTGCGATTCGGCGATTCTGCGATTCCGCGATTCTGCGATTTTGCGATTCTGCGATTCTGCGTTTCTGCGATTCGGCGATTCTGCGATTCCGCGATTCTGCGATTTTGCGATTCTGCGATTCTGCGTTTCTGCGATTGCGGGATTGTGGGATTGTGTGATTGTGTGATTGTGTGATTGCGTGATTGTGTGATTGTGTGATTGTGTGGTTGTGTGATTGTGTGATTTTGTGATTGTGCGATTGTGTGATTGTGTCGTAGTGTGATTTTGCGATTCTGCGATTCTGCGATTCTGCGATTCCGCGATACTGCGATTATGCGATTCTGCGATGCTGCGTTTCTGCGATTGTGGGATTGTGTGATTGTGTGATTGTGTGATTGTGTGATTGCGTGATTGTGTGATTGTGTGGTTGTGTGATTGTGTGATTTTGTGATTGTGCGATTGTGTGATTGTGTGATTGTGTGATTGTGTGATTGTGTGATTGTGTGATTGTGTGATTGTGTGATTGAGTGATTGTGTGATTGTGTGATTGTGTGATTGTGTGATTGTGTGATTGTGTGATTGTGTGATTTTGTGATTGTGCGATTGTGTGCTTGTGTGATTGTGTCGTAGTGTGATTCTGCGATTCCGCGATTCTACGATTTTGCGATTCTGCGATTCTGCGTTTCTGCGATTGTGGGATTGTGGGATTGTGTGATTGTGTGATTGTGTGATTGTGTGATTGTGTGATTGTGTGATTGTGTGATTGTGTGATTGTGTGATTGTGTGATTGTGTGGTTGTGTGATTGTGTGATTGTGTGATTGTGTGATTGTGTGATTGTGTGATTGTGTGATTGTGTGATTGTGTGGTTGTGTGATTGTGTGATTTTGTGATTGTGCGATTGTGTGCTTGTGTGATTGTGTCGTAGTGTGATTCTGCGATTCTGCGATTCTGCGATTATGCGTTTCTGCGATTCTCGGATTGTGTGATTGTGTGATTGTGTGATTGTGTGATTGTGTGATTGTGTGATTGTGTGGATGTGTGATTGTGTGATTTTGTGATTATGCGATTGTGTGCTTGTGTGATTGTGTCGTAGTGTGATTCTGCGATTATGCGTTTCTGCGAATCTTGGATTGTGTGATTGTGTGATTTTGTGATTCTGTGATTCTGTGATTCTGCGATTCTGCGATTCTGCGATTCTGCGATTATGCGATTCAGCGATTATGCGATTCAGCGATTCTTGGATTGTATGATTGTGTGATTGTGTGATTGTGTGATTGTGTGATTGCGTGATTGTGTGATTGTGTGGTTGTGTGATTGTGCGATTTTGTGATTGTGCGATTGTGTGATTGTGTGATTGTGTGATTGTGTGATTGTGTGATTGTGTGATTGTGTGATTGTGTGATTGTGTGATTGTGTGATTGTGTGATTGTGTCATTGTGTGATTCTGCGCTTCTGCGATTCTGCGATTCTGCGTTTCTGCGATTGTGGGACTGTGTGATTGTGTGATTTTGTGATTGTGCGATTGTGTTCTTGTGTGATTGTGTCGTAGTGTGATTCTGCGATTCCGCGATTCTGCGATTTTGCGATTCTGCGATTCTGCGTTTCTGCGATTGTGGGATTGTGCGATTGTGTGATTGTGTGATTGTGTGATTGTGTGATTGTGTGATTGTGTGATTGTGTGATTGTGTGATTGTGTGATTGTGTGATTGTGTGATTGTGTGATTGTGTGATTGTGTGATTGTGTGATTGTGTGGTTGTGTGATTGTGTGATTTTGTGATTGTGCGATTGTGTGCTTGTGTGATTGTGTCGTAGTGTGATTCTGCGATTCTGCGATTCTGCGATTATGCGTTTCTGCGAATCTTGGATTGTGTGATTGTGTGATTTTGTGATTCTGTGATTCTGTGATTCTGTGATTCTGTGATTCTGCGATTCTGCGATTCTGCGATTCTGCGATTCTGCGATTATGCGATTCAGCGATTCTTGGATTGTGTGATTGTGTGATTGTGTGATTCTGTGATTCTGTGATTGTGTGATTCTGTGATTCTGCGATTCAGCGATTGTGTGATTGTGTGATTGTGTGATTGTGTGATTGTGTGATTGTGTGATTGTGTGATTGTGTGATTGTGTGATGGTGTGATGGTGTTATTGTGTGTTTGTGTGATTGTGTGATTGTGTGATTGTGTGATTGTGTGATTGTGTGATTGTGTGATTGTGTGATTGTGTGATTGTGTGATTGTGTGATTGTGTGATTGTGTGATTGTGTGATTGTGTGATTGTGTGATTGTGTGATTGTGTGATTGTGTGATTGTGTGATTGTGTGATTGTGTGATTGTGTGATTGTGTGATTGTGTGATTGTGTGATTGTGTGATTGTGTGATTGTGTGATTGTGTGATTGTGTGATTGTGTGATTGTGTGATTGTGTGATTGTGTGATTGTGTGATTGTGTGATTGTGTGATTGTGTGATTCTGCGATTCAGAGATTCTGCGATTCTGCGATTCAGCGATTCTGCGATTCGGCGATTCTGCGATTCCGCGATTCTGCGATTTTGCGATTCTGCGATTCTGCGTTTCTGCGATTGCGGGATTGTGGGATTGTGTGATTGTGTGATTGTGTGATTGTGTGATTGTGTGATTGTGTGATTGTGTGATTGTGTGGTTGTGTGATTGTGTGATTTTGTGATTGTGCGATTGTGTGATTGTGTCGTAGTGTGATTTTGCGATTCTGCGATTCTGCGATTCTGCGATTCCGCGATACTGCGATTATGCGATTCTGCGATGCTGCGTTTCTGCGATTGTGGGATTGTGTGATTGTGTGATTGTGTGATTGTGTGATTGCGTGATTGTGTGATTGTGTGGTTGTGTGATTGTGTGATTTTGTGATTGTGCGATTGTGTGATTGTGTGATTGTGTGATTGTGTGATTGTGTGATTGTGTGATTGTGTGATTGTGTGATTGTGTGATTGAGTGATTGTGTGATTGTGTGATTGTGTGATTGTGTGATTGTGTGATTGTGTGATTGTGTGATTGTGTGATTGTGTGATTGTGTGATTTTGTGATTGTGCGATTGTGTGCTTGTGTGATTGTGTCGTAGTGTGATTCTGCGATTCCGCGATTCTACGATTTTGCGATTCTGCGATTCTGCGTTTCTGCGATTGTGGGATTGTGGGATTGTGTGATTGTGTGATTGTGTGATTGTGTGATTGTGTGATTGTGTGATTGTGTGATTGTGTGATTGTGTGATTGTGTGATTGTGTGATTGTGTGATTGTGTGATTGTGTGATTGTGTGGTTGTGTGATTGTGTGATTTTGTGATTGTGCGATTGTGTGCTTGTGTGATTGTGTCGTAGTGTGATTCTGCGATTCCGCGATTCTGCGATTATGCGTTTCTGCGAATCTTGGATTGTGTGATTGTGTGATTTTGTGATTCTGTGATTCTGTGATTCTGCGATTCAGCGATTGTGTGATTGTGTGATTGTGTGATTGTGTGATTGTGTGATTGTGTGATGGTGTGATTGTGTTATTGTGTGATTGTGTGATTGTGTGATTGTGTGATTGCGTGATTGTGTGATTGTGTGATTGTGTGATTGTGTGATTGTGTGATTGTGTGATTGTGTGATTGTGTGATTGTGTAATTGTGTGATTGTGTGATTGTGTGATTGTGTGATTGTGTGATTGTGTGATTGTGTGATTGTGTGATTGTGTGATTGTGTGATTGTGTGATTGTGTGATTGTGTGATTGTGTGATTGTGTGATTGTGTGATTCTGCGATTCAGAGATTCTGCGATTCTGCGATTCAGCGATTCTGCGATTCGGCGATTCTGCGATTCCGCGATTCTGCGATTCTGCGTTTCTGCGATTGTGGGATTGTGGGATTGTGTGATTGTGTGATTGTGTGATTGTGTGATTGTGTGATTGTGTGGTTGTGTGATTGTGTGATTTTGTGATTTTGTGATTGTGCGATTGTGTGATTGTGTCGTAGTGTGATTTTGCGATTCTGCGATTCTGCGATTCTGCGATTCCGCGATACTGCGATTTTGCGATTCTGCGATGCTGCGTTTCTGCGATTGTGGGATTGTGTGATTGTGTGATTGTGTGATTGTGTGATTGTGTGATTGTGTGATTGCGTGATTGTGTGATTGTGTGGTTGTGTGATTCTGTGATTTTGTGGTTGTGTGATAGTGTGATTGTGTGTTTGTATGATTGTGTGATTGTGTGATTGTGTGTTTGTGTGATTGTGTGATTGTGTGATTCTGTGATTCTGTAATTGTGTGATTCTGTGATGCAGCGATTCTTGGATTGTGTGATTGTGTGATTGTGTGATTCTGTGATTGTGTGATTCTGTGATTCTGCGATTCTGCGATTGTGTGATTGTGTGATTGTGTGATTGTGTGATTGTGTGATTGTGTGATTGTGTGATTGTGTGATTGTGTGATTGTGTGATTGTGTGATTGTGTGGTTGTGTGATTGTGTGATTTTGTGATTGTGCGATTGTGTGATTGTGTCGTAGTGTGATTTTGCGATTCTGCGATTCTGCGATTCTGCGATTCCGCGATACTGCGATTATGCGATTTTGCGATGCTGCGTTTCTGCGATTGTGGGATTGTGTGATTGTGTGATTGTGTGATTGTGTCATTGTGTCATTGTGTCATTGTGCGATTATGTGATTCTGTGATTTTGTGGTTGTGTGATAGTGTGATGGTGTGTTTGTATGATTGTGTGATTGTGTGATTGTGTGTTTGTGTGATTGTGTGATTGTGTGATTCTGCGATTCTGCGGTTATGCGGTTCTGCGATTGTGGGATTGTGTGATTGTGTGATTGTGTGATTGTGTGATTGTGTGATTGTGTGATTGTGTGATTGTGTGATTGTGTGATTGTGTGATTGTGTGATTGTGTGATTGTGTGATTGTGTGATTGTGTGATTGTGTGATTGTGTGAGTGTGTGATTGTGACATTGTGTGATTCTGCGATTCTGCGATTCTGCGATTCTGCGTTTCTGCGATTGTGGGATTGTGTGATTGTGTGATTGTGTGATTGTGTCATTGTGTCATTGTGTCATTGTGCGATTATGTGATTCTGTGATTTTGTGGTTGTGTGATAGTGTGATGGTGTGTTTGTATGATTGTGTGATTGTGTGATTGTGTGTTTGTGTGATTGTGTGATTGTGTGATTGTGTGATTGTGTGATTGTGTGATTGTGTGATTGTGTGATTGTGTGATTGTGTGATTGTGTGATTGTGTGATTGTGTGATTGTGTGATTGTGTGATTGTGTGATTGTGTGATTGTGTGATTGTGTGATTGTGTGATTGTGTGATTGTGTGATTGTGTGGTTGTGTGATTGTGTGATTGTGTGATTGTGTGATTGTGTGATTGTGTGATTCTGCGATTCAGAGATTCTGCGATTCTGCGATTCAGCGATTCTGCGATTCGGCGATTCTGCGATTCCGCGATTCTGCGATTTTGCGATTCTGCGATTCTGCGTTTCTGCGATTCGGCGATTCTGCGATTCTGCGATTCTGCGATTTTGCGATTCTGCGATTCTGCGTTTCTGCGATTGCGGGATTGTGGGATTGTGTGATTGTGTGATTGTGTGATTGTGTGATTGTGTGATTGTGTGATTGTGTGGTTGTGTGATTGTGTGATTTTGTGATTGTGCGATTGTGTGATTGTGTCGTAGTGTGATTTTGCGATTCTGCGATTCTGCGATTCTGCGATTCCGCGATACTGCGATTATGCGATTCTGCGATGCTGCGTTTCTGCGATTGTGGGATTGTGTGATTGTGTGATTGTGTGATTGTGTGATTGTGTGATTGTGTGGTTGTGTGATTGTGTGATTTTGTGATTGTGCGATTGTGTGCTTGTGTGATTGTGTCGTAGTGTGATTCTGCGATTCCGCGATTCTGCGATTATGCGTTTCTGCGAATCTTGGATTGTGTGATTGTGTGATTTTGTCATTCTGTGATTCTGTGATTCTGCGATTCTGCGATTCTGCGATTCTGCGATTCTGCGATTATGCGATTCAGCGATTCTTGGATTGTGTGATTGTGTGATTCTGTGATTCTGTGATTCTGTAATTGTGTGATTCTGTGATTCAGCGATTCTTGGATTGTGTGATTGTGTGATTGTGTGATTCTGTGATTGTGTGATTCTGTGATTCTGCGATTCTGCGATTGTGTGATTGTGTGATTGTGTGATTGTGTGATTGTGTGATTGTGTGATTGTGTGATTGTGTGATTGTGTGATGGTGTGATTGTGTTATTGTGTGATTGTGTGATTCTGTGATTCTGTGATTGTGTGATTCTGTGATTCTGCGATTCAGCGATTGTGTGGTTGTGTGATTGTGTGATTTTGTGATTGTGCGATTGTGTGCTTGTGTGATTGTGTCGTAGTGTGATTCTGCGATTCTGCGATTCTGCGATTATGCGTTTCTGCGAATCTTGGATTGTGTGATTGTGTGATTTTGTGATTCTGTGATTCTGTGATTCTGTGATTCTGTGATTCTGCGATTCTGCGATTCTGCGATTCTGCGATTCTGCCATTATGCGATTCAGCGATTCTTGGATTGTGTGATTGTGTGATTCTGTGATTCTGTGATTGTGTGATTCTGTGATTCTGCGATTCTGCGATTATGCGTTTCTGCGATTCTCGGATTGTGTGATTGTGTGATTGTGTGATTGTGTGATTGTGTGATTGTGTGATTGTGTGATTGTGTGATTGTGTGATTGTGTGATTGTTTGGTTGTGTGATTGTGTGATTTTGTGATTATGCGATTGTGTGCTTGTGTGATTGTGTCGTAGTGTGATTCTGCGATTATGCGTTTCTGCGAATCTTGGATTGTGTGATTGTGTGATTTTGTGATTCTGTGATTCTGTGATTCTGCGATTCTGCGATTCTGCGATTCTGCGATTATGCGATTCAGCGATTCTTGGATTGTATGATTGTGTGATTGTGTGATTGTTTGATTGTGTGATTGCGTGATTGTGTGATTGTGTGGTTGTGTGATTGTGCGATTTTGTGATTGTGTGATTGTGTGATTGTGTGATTGTGTGATTGTGTGATTGTGTGATTGTGTGATTGTGTGATTGTGTGATTGTGTGATTGTGTGATTGTGTGATTGTGTTATTGTGTCATTGTGTGATTCTGCGCTTCTGCGATTCTGCGATTCTGCGTTTCTGCGATTGTGGGACTGTGTGATTGTGTGATTTTGTGATTGTGCGATTGTGTTCTTGTGTGATTGTGTCGTAGTGTGATTCTGCGATTCTGCGATTCTGCGATTATGCGTTTCTGCGAATCTTGGATTGTGTGATTGTGTGATATTGTGATTCTGTGATTCTGTGATTCTGTGATTCTGTGATTCTGCGATTCTGCGATTCTGCGATTCTGCGATTCTGCGATTATGCGATTCAGCGATTCTTGGATTGTGTGATTGTGTGATTGTGTGATTCTGTGATTCTGTGATTGTGTGATTCTGTGATTCTGCGATTCAGCGATTGTGTGATTGTGTGATTGTGTGATTGTGTGATTGTGTGATTGTGTGATGGTGTGATGGTGTTATTGTGTGTTTGTGTGATTGTGTGATTGTGTGATTGTGTGATTGTGTGATTGTGTGATTGTGTGATTGTGTGATTGTGTGATTGTGTGATTGTGTGATTGTGTGATTGTGTGATTGTGTGATTGTGTGATTGTGTGATTGTGTGATTGTGTGATTGTGTGATTGTGTGATTGTGTGATTGTGTGATTGTGTGATTGTGTGATTGTGTGATTGTGTGATTGTGTGATTGTGTGATTGTGTGATTGTGTGATTGTGTGATTGTGTGATTGTGTGATTGTGTGATTGTGTGATTCTGCGATTCAGAGATTCTGCGATTTTGTGATTGTGCGATTGTGTGATTGTGTGATTGTGTGATTGTGTGATTGTGTGATTGTGTGATTGTGTGATTGTGTGATTGTGTGATTGAGTGATTGTGTGATTGTGTGATTGTGTGATTGTGTGATTGTGTGATTGTGTGATTGTGTGATTGTGTGATTTTGTGATTGTGCGATTGTGTGCTTGTGTGATTGTGTCGTAGTGTGATTCTGCGATTCCGCGATTCTACGATTTTGCGATTCTGCGATTCTGCGTTTCTGCGATTGTGGGATTGTGGGATTGTGTGATTGTGTGATTGTGTGATTGTGTGATTGTGTGATTGTGTGATTGTGTGATTGTGTGATTGTGTGATTGTGTGATTGTGTGATTGTGTGATTGTGTGATTGTGTGGTTGTGTGATAGTGTGATTTTGTGATTGTGCGATTGTGTGCTTGTGTGATTGTGTCGTAGTGTGATTCTGCGATTCCGCGATTCTGCGATTATGCGTTTCTGCGAATCTTGGATTGTGTGATTGTGTGATTTTGTGATTCTGTGATACTGTGATTCTGCGATTCTGCGATTCTGCGATTCTGCGATTATGCGATTCAGCGTCTCTTGGATTGTGTGATTGTGTGATTGTGTGATTCTGTGATTGTGTGATTGTGTGATTGTGTGATTGTGTGATTGTGCGATTGTGTGCTTGTGTGATTGTGTCGTAGTGTGATTCTGCGATTCTGCGATTATGCGTTTCTGCGATTCTCGGATTGTGTGATTGTGTGATTGTGTGATTGTGTGGTTGTGTGATTGTGTGATTTTGTGATTGTGCGATTGTGTGCTTGTGTGATTGTGTCGTAGTGTGGTTCTGCGATTCCGCGATTCTGCGATTATGCGTTTCTGCGTCTCTTGGATTGTGTGATTGTGTGATTGTGTGATTCTGTGATTCTGTGATTGTGTGATTCTGTGATTCAGCGATTCTTGGATTGTGTGATTGTGTGATTGTGTGATTCTGTGATTCTGTGATTGTGTGATTCTGTGATTCTGCGATTCTGCGGTTATGCGGTTCTGCGATTCTGCGAATCTGCGCTTCTGCGACTGTGTGATTGTGTGATTGTGTGATTGTGCCATTGTGTGATTCTGCGATTCTGCGATTCGGCGATTCTGCGATTCTGCGATTCTGCGATTGTGGGATTGTGGGATTGTGGGACTGTGTGATTGTGTGATTGTGTGATTGTGTGATTGTGTGATTTTGTGATTGTGCGATTGTGTTCTTGTGTGATTGTGTCGTAGTGTGATTCTGCGAATCCGCGATTCTGCGATTTTGCGATTCTGCGATTCTGCGTTTCTGCGATTGTGGGATTGTGCGATTGTGTGATTGTGTGATTGTGTGATTGTGTGATTGTGTGATTGTGTGATTGTGTGATTGTGTGATTGTGTGGTTGTGTGATTGTGTGATTTTGTGATTGTGCGATTGTGTGCTTGTGTGATTGTGTCGTAGTGTGATTCTGCGATTCTGCGATTCTGCGATTATGCGTTTCTGCGATTCTCGGATTGTGTGATTGTGTGATTGTGTGATTGTGTGATTGTGTGATTGTGTGATTGTGTGATTGTGTGATTGTGTGATTGTGTGATTGTGTGGTTGTGTGATTGTGTGATTTTGTGATTATGCGATTGTGTGCTTGTGTGATTGTGTCGTAGTGTGATTCTGCGATTATGCGTTTCTGCGAATCTTGGATTGTGTGATTGTGTGATTTTGTGATTCTGTGATTCTGTGATTCTGCGATTCTGCGATTCTGCGATTCTGCGATTATGCGATTCAGCGATTCTTGGATTGTATGATTGTGTGATTGTGTGATTGTGTGATTGTGTGATTGCGTGATTGTGTGATTGTGTGGTTGTGTGATTGTGCGATTTTGTGATTGTGCGATTGTGTGATTGTGTGATTGTGTGATTGTGTGATTGTGTGATTGTGTGATTGTGTGATTGTGTGATTGTGTGATTGTGTGATTGTGTGATTGTGTGATTGTGTGATTGTGTCATTGTGTGATTCTGCGCTTCTGCGATTCTGCGATTCTGCGTTTCTGCGATTGTGGGACTGTGTGATTGTGTGATTTTGTGATTGTGCGATTGTGTTCTTGTGTGATTGTGTCGTAGTATGATTCTGCGATTCCGCGATTCTGCGATTTTGCGATTCTGCGATTCTGCGTTTCTGCGATTGTGGGATTGTGCGATTGTGTGATTGTGTGATTGTGTGATTGTGTGATTGTGTGATTGTGTGATTGTGCGATTGTGTGATTGTGTGATTGTGTGATTGTGTGATTGTGTGATTGTGTGATTGTGTGATTGTGTGATTGTGTGATTGTGTGATTGTGTGATTGTGTGCTTGTGTGATTGTGTCGTAGTGTGATTCTGCGATTCCGCGATTCTGCGATTATGCGTTTCTGCGAATCTTGGATTGTGTGATTGTGTGATTTTGTGATTCTGTGATTCTGTGATTCTGCGATTCTGCGATTCTGCGATTCTGCGATTCTGCGATTATGCGATTCAGCGATTCTTGGATTGTGTGATTGTGTGATTGTGTGATTGTGTGATTCTGTGATTCTGTAATTGTGTGATTCTGTGATTCAGCGATTCTTGGATTGTGTGATTGTGTGATTGTGTGATTCTGTGATTGTGTGATTCTGTGATTCTGCGATTCTGCGATTGTGTGATTGTGTGATTGTGTGATTGTGTGATTGTGTGATTGTGTGATTGTGTGATTGTGTGATTGTGTGATTGTGTGATGGTGTGATTGTGTTATTGTGCGATTGTGTGATTCTGTGATTCAGTGATTGTGTGATTCTGTGATTCTGCGATTCAGCGATTGTGTGGTTGTGTGATTGTGTGATTTTGTGATTGTGCGATTGTGTGCTTGTGTGATTGTGTCGTAGTGTGATTCTGCGATTCTGCGATTCTTCGATTATGCGTTTCTGCGAATCTTGGATTGTGTGATTGTGTGATTTTGTGATTCTGTGATTCTGTGATTCTGTGATTCTGTGATTCTGCGATTCTGCGATTCTGCGATTCTGCGATTCTGCGATTCTGCGATTATGCGATTCAGGGATTCTTGGATTGTGTGATTGTGTGATTGTGTGATTCTGTGATTCTGTGATTGTGTGATTCTGTGATTCTGCGATTCAGCGATTGTGTGATTGTGTGATTGTGTGATTGTGTGATTGTGTGATTGTGTGATTGTGTGATTGTGTGATGGTGTGATTGTGTTATTGTGTGTTTGTGTGATTGTGTGATTGTGTGATTGTGTGATTGTGTGATTGTGTGATTGTGTGATTGTGTGATTGTGTGATTGTGTGATTGTGTGATTGTGTGATTGTGTGATTGTGTGATTGTGTGATTGTGTGATTGTGTGATTGTGTGATTGTGTGATTGTGTGATTGTGTGATTGTGTGATTGTGTGATTGTGTGATTGTGTGATTGTGTGATTGTGTGATTCTGCGATTCAGAGATTCTGCGATTCTGCGATTCAGCGATTCTGCGATTCGGCGATTCTGCGATTCCGCGATTCTGCGATTTTGCGATTCTGCGATTCTGCGTTTCTGCGATTGCGGGATTGCGGGATTGTGGGATTGTGTGATTGTGTGATTGTGTGATTGTGTGATTGTGTGATTGTGTGATTGTGTGGTTGTGTGATTGTGTGATTTTGTGATTGTGCGATTGTGTGATTGTGTCGTAGTGTGATTTTGCGATTCTGCGATTCTGCGATTCTGCGATTCCGCGATACTGCGATTATGCGATTTTGCGATGCTGCGTTTCTGCGATTGTGGGATTGTGTGATTGTGTGATTGTGTGATTGTGTGATTGCGTGATTGTGTGATTGTGTGGTTGTGTGATTGTGTGATTTTGTGATTGTGCGATTGTGTGATTGTGTGATTGTGTGATTGTGTGATTGTGTGATTGTGTGATTGAGTGATTGTGTGATTGTGTGATTGTGTGATTGTGTGATTGTGTGATTGTGTGATTGTGTGATTGTGTGATTGTGTGATTTTGTGATTGTGCGATTGTGTGCTTGTGTGATTGTGTCGTAGTGTGATTCTGCGATTCCGCGATTCTACGATTTTGCGATTCTGCGATTCTGCGCTCCTGCGATTGTGGGATTGTGGGATTGTGTGATTGTGTGATTGTGTGATTGTGTGATTGTGTGATTGTGTGATTGTGTGATTGTGTGATTGTGTGATTGTGTGATTGTGTGATTGTGTGATTGTGTGATTGTGTGGTTGTGTGATTGTGTGATTTTGTGATTGTGCGATTGTGTGCTTGTGTGATTGTGTCGTAGTGTGATTCTGCGATTCCGCGATTCTGCGATTATGCGTTTCTGCGAATCTTGGATTGTGTGATTGTGTGATTTTGTGATTCTGTGATACTGTGATTCTGCGATTCTGCGATTCTGCGATTCTGCGATTATGCGATTCAGCGTCTCTTGGATTGTGTGATTGTGTGATTGTGTGATTCTGTGATTCTGTGATTGTGTGATTCTGTGATTCAGCGATTCTTGGATTGTGTGATTGTGTGATTGTGTGATTCTGTGATTCTGTGATTGTGTGATTCTGTGATTCTGCGATTCTGCGATTGTGTGATTGTGTGATTGTGTGATTGTGTGATTGGGTGATTGTGTGATTGTGTGATTGTGTGATGGTGTGATGGTGTTATTGTGTGATTGTGTGATTGTGTGAATGTGTGATTGTGTGATTGTGTGATTGTGTGATTGTGTGATTGTGTGATTGTGTGATTGTGTGATTGTGTGATTGTGTGATTGTGTGATTATGTGATTGTGTGATTGTGTGATTGTGTGATGGTGTGATTGTGTTATTGTGTGATTGTGTGATTGTGTGATTGTGTGATTGTGTGATTGTGTGATTGTGTGATTGTGTGATTGTGTGATTGTGTGATTGTGTGATTGTGTGATTGTGTGATTGTGTGATTGTGTGATTGTGTGATTGTGCGATTGTGTGCTTGTGTGATTGTGTCGTAGTGTGATTCTGCGATTCTGCGATTCTGCGATTCTGCGATTATGCGTTTCTGCGATTCTCGGATTGTGTGATTGTGTGATTGTGTGATTCTGGGATTCTGTGATTCTGTGATTCTGTGATTCTGTGATTCTGTGATTCTGTGATTCTGTGATTCTGTGATTCTGTGATTCTGTGATTCTGTGATTCTGTGATTCTGTGATTCTGTGATTCTGTGATTCTGTGATTCTGTGATTCTGTGATTCTGTGATTCTGTGATTCTGTGATTCTGTGATTCTGTGATTCTGCGATTCTGCGATTGTGTGATTGTGTGATTGTGTGATTGTGTGATTCTGTGATTCTGCGATTCTGCGATTCTGCGATTCTGCGATTCTGCGATTATGCGATTCAGGGATTCTTGGATTGTGTGATTGTGTGATTGTGTGATTCTGTGATTCTGTGATTGTGTGATTCTGTGATTCTGCGATTCAGCGATTGTGTGATTGTGTGATTGTGTGATTGTGTGATTGTGTGATTGTGTGATTGTGTGATTGTGTGATGGTGTGATTGTGTTATTGTGTGTTTGTGTGATTGTGTGATTGTGTGATTGTGTGATTGTGTGATTGTGTGATTGTGTGATTGTGTGATTGTGTGATTGTGTGATTGTGTGATTGTGTGATTGTGTGATTGTGTGATTGTGTGATTGTGTGATTGTGTGATTGTGTGATTGTGTGATTGTGTGATTGTGTGATTGTGTGATTGTGTGATTGTGTGATTGTGTGATTGTGTGATTGTGTGATTGTGTGATTGTGTGATTGTGTGATTGTGTGATTGTGTGATTGTGTGATTGTGTGATTGTGTGATTGTGTGATTGTGTGATTGTGTGATTGTGTGGTTGTGTGATTGTGTGATTTTGTGATTGTGCGATTGTGTGCTTGTGTGATTGTGTCGTAGTGTGATTCTGCGATTCCGCGATTCTCTGATTATGCGTTTCTGCGAATCTTGGATTGTGTGATTGTGTGATTTTGTGATTCTGTGATACTGTGATTCTGCGATTCTGCGATTCTGCGATTCTGCGATTATGCGATTCAGCGTCTCTTGGATTGTGTGATTGTGTGATTGTGTGATTCTGTGATTGTGTGATTGTGTGATTGTGTGATTGTGTGATTGTGCGATTGTGTGCTTGTGTGATTGTGTCGTAGTGTGATTCTGCGATTCTGCGATTCTGCGATTCTGCGATTATGCGTTTCTGCGATTCTCGGATTGTGTGATTGTGTGATTGTGTGATTCTGGGATTCTGTGATTCTGTGATTCTGTGATTCTGTGATTCTGTGATTCTGTGATTCTGTGATTCTGTGATTCTGTGATTCTGTGATTCTGTGATTCTGTGATTCTGTGATTCTGTGATTCTGTGATTCTGTGATTCTGTGATTCTGTGATTCTGCGATTCTGCGATTGTGTGATTGTGTGATTGTGTGATTGTGTGATTGTGTGATTGTGTGATTGTGTGATTGTGTGATTGTGTGATTGTGTGATTCTGGGATTCTGTGATTCTGTGATTCTGTGATTCTGTGATTCTGTGATTCTGTGATTCTGTGATTCTGTGATTCTGTGATTCTGTGATTCTGTGATTCTGTGATTCTGTGATTCTGTGATTCTGTGATTCTGTGATTCTGTGATTCTGCGATTCTGCGATTGTGTGATTGTGTGATTGTGTGATTGTGTGATTGTGTGATTGTGTGATTGTGTGATTGTGGGATTGTGTGATTGTGTGATTGTGTGATTGTGTGATTGTGTGATTGTGTGATTGTGTGATTGTGTGATTGTGTGATTGTGTGATTGTGTGATTGTGTGATTGTGTGATTGTGTGATTGTGTGCTTGTGTGATTGTGTGATTGTGTGATTGTGTGATTGTGTGATTGTGTGATTGTGTGATTGTGTGATTGTGTGATTGTGTGATTGTGTGGTTGTGTGATTGTGTGATTTTGTGATTGTGCGATTGTGTGCTTGTGTGATTGTGTCGTAGTGTGATTCTGCGATTCCGCGATTCTCTGATTATGCGTTTCTGCGAATCTTGGATTGTGTGATTGTGTGATTTTGTGATTCTGTGATACTGTGATTCTGCGATTCTGCGATTCTGCGATTCTGCGATTATGCGATTCAGCGTCTCTTGGATTGTGTGATTGTGTGATTGTGTGATTCTGTGATTGTGTGATTGTGTGATTGTGTGATTGTGTGATTGTGCGATTGTGTGCTTGTGTGATTGTGTCGTAGTGTGATTCTGCGATTCTGCGATTCTGCGATTCTGCGATTATGCGTTTCTGCGATTCTCGGATTGTGTGATTGTGTGATTGTGTGATTCTGGGATTCTGTGATTCTGTGATTCTGTGATTCTGTGATTCTGTGATTCTGTGATTCTGTGATTCTGTGATTCTGTGATTCTGTGATTCTGTGATTCTGCGATTCTGCGATTGTGTGATTGTGTGATTGTGTGATTGTGTGATTGTGTGATTGTGTGATTGTGTGATTGTGTGATTGTGTGATTGTGTGATTGTGTGATTGTGTGATTGTGTGATTGTGTGATTGTGTGATTGTGTGATTGTGTGATTGTGTGATTGTGTGATTGTGTGATTGTGTGATTGTGTGATTGTGTGAGTGTGTGATTGTGTCATTGTGTGATTCTGCGATTCTGCGATTCTGCGATTCTGCGTTTCTGCGATTGTGGGATTGCGTGATTGTGTGATTGTGTGATTGTGTGATTGTGTCATTGTGTCATTGTGTCATTGTGCGATTATGTGATTCTGTGATTTTGTGGTTGTGTGATAGTGTGATTGTGTGTTTGTATGATTGTGTGATTGTGTGATTGTGTGTTTGTGTGATTGTGTGATTGTGTGATTCTGCGATTCTGCGGTTATGCGGTTCTGCGATTGTGGGATTGTGTGATTGTGTGATTGTGTGATTGTGTGATTGTGTGATTGTGTGATTGTGTGATTGTGTGATTGTGTGATTGTGTGATTGTGTGATTGTGTGATTGTGTGATTCTGGGATTCTGTGATTCTGTGATTCTGTGATTCTGTGATTCTGTGATTCTGTGATTCTGTGATTCTGTGATTCTGTGATTCTGTGATTCTGTGATTCTGTGATTCTGTGATTCTGTGATTCTGTGATTCTGCGATTCTGCGATTCTGCGATTGTGTGATTGTGTGATTGTGTGATTGTGTTATTGTGTGATTGTGTGATTGTGTGATTGTGGGATTGTGTGATTGTGTGATTGTGTGATTGTGTGATTGTGTGATTGTGTGATTGTGTGATTGTGTGATTGTGTGATTGTGTGATTGTGTGATTGTGTGATTGTGTGATTGTGTGATTGTGTGATTGTGTGATTGTGTGATTGTGTGATTGTGTGATTGTGTGATTGTGTGATTGTGTGATTGTGTGATTGTGTGGTTGTGTGATTGTGTGATTTTGTGATTGTGCGATTGTGTGCTTGTGTGATTGTGTCGTAGTGTGATTCTGCGATTCCGCGATTCTCTGATTATGCGTTTCTGCGAATCTTGGATTGTGTGATTGTGTGATTTTGTGATTCTGTGATACTGTGATTCTGCGATTCTGCGATTCTGCGATTCTGCGATTATGCGATTCAGCGTCTCTTGGATTGTGTGATTGTGTGATTGTGTGATTCTGTGATTGTGTGATTGTGTGATTGTGTGATTGTGTGATTGTGCGATTGTGTGCTTGTGTGATTGTGTCGTAGTGTGATTCTGCGATTCTGCGATTCTGCGATTCTGCGATTATGCGTTTCTGCGATTCTCGGATTGTGTGATTGTGTGATTGTGTGATTCTGGGATTCTGTGATTCTGTGATTCTGTGATTCTGTGATTCTGTGATTCTGTGATTCTGTGATTCTGTGATTCTGTGATTCTGTGATTCTGCGATTCTGCGATTGTGTGATTGTGTGATTGTGTGATTGTGTGATTGTGTGATTGTGTGATTGTGTGATTGTGTGATTGTGTGATTGTGTGATTGTGTGATTGTGTGATTGTGTGATTGTGTGATTGTGTGATTGTGTGATTGTGTGATTGTGTGATTGTGTGATTGTGTGATTGTGTGAGTGTGTGAGTGTGTGATTGTGTCATTGTGTGATTCTGCGATTCTGCGATTCTGCGATTCTGCGTTTCTGCGATTGTGGGATTGCGTGATTGTGTGATTGTGTGATTGTGTGATTGTGTCATTGTGTCATTGTGTCATTGTGCGATTATGTGATTCTGTGATTTTGTGGTTGTGTGATAGTGTGATTGTGTGTTTGTATGATTGTGTGATTGTGTGATTGTGTGTTTGTGTGATTGTGTGATTGTGTGATTCTGCGATTCTGCGGTTATGCGGTTCTGCGATTGTGGGATTGTGTGATTGTGTGATTGTGTGATTGTGTGATTGTGTGATTGTGTGATTGTGTGATTGTGTGCTTGTGTGATTGTGTGATTGTGTGATTGTGTGATTGTGTGATTGTGTGATTGTGTGATTGTGTGATTGTGTGATTGTGTGATTGTGTGGTTGTGTGATTGTGTGATTTTGTGATTGTGCGATTGTGTGCTTGTGTGATTGTGTCGTAGTGTGATTCTGCGATTCCGCGATTCTCTGATTATGCGTTTCTGCGAATCTTGGATTGTGTGATTGTGTGATTTTGTGATTCTGTGATACTGTGATTCTGCGATTCTGCGATTCTGCGATTCTGCGATTATGCGATTCAGCGTCTCTTGGATTGTGTGATTGTGTGATTGTGTGATTCTGTGATTGTGTGATTGTGTGATTGTGTGATTGTGTGATTGTGCGATTGTGTGCTTGTGTGATTGTGTCGTAGTGTGATTCTGCGATTCTGCGATTCTGCGATTCTGCGATTATGCGTTTCTGCGATTCTCGGATTGTGTGATTGTGTGATTGTGTGATTCTGGGATTCTGTGATTCTGTGATTCTGTGATTCTGTGATTCTGTGATTCTGTGATTCTGTGATTCTGTGATTCTGTGATTCTGTGATTCTGTGATTCTGTGATTCTGCGATTCTGCGATTGTGAGATTGTGTGATTGTGTGATTGTGTGATTGTGTGATTGTGTGATTGTGTGATTGTGTGATTGTGTGATTGTGTGATTGTGTGATTGTGTGATTGTGTGATTGTGTGATTGTGTGATTGTGTGATTGTGTGATTGTGTGATTGTGTGATTGTGTGATTGTGTGATTGTGTGATTGTGTGATTGTGTGAGTGTGTGATTGTGTCATTGTGTGATTCTGCGATTCTGCGATTCTGCGATTCTGCGTTTCTGCGATTGTGGGATTGCGTGATTGTGTGATTGTGTGATTGTGTGATTGTGTCATTGTGTCATTGTGTCATTGTGCGATTATGTGATTCTGTGATTTTGTGGTTGTGTGATAGTGTGATTGTGTGTTTGTATGATTGTGTGATTGTGTGATTGTGTGTTTGTGTGATTGTGTGATTGTGTGATTCTGCGATTCTGCGGTTATGCGGTTCTGCGATTGTGGGATTGTGTGATTGTGTGATTGTGTGATTGTGTGATTGTGTGATTGTGTGATTGTGTGATTGTGTGATTGTGTGATTGTGTGATTGTGTGATTGTGTGATTGTGTGATTCTGGGATTCTGTGATTCTGTGATTCTGTGATTCTGTGATTCTGTGATTCTGTGATTCTGTGATTCTGTGATTCTGTGATTCTGTGATTCTGTGATTCTGTGATTCTGTGATTCTGTGATTCTGTGATTCTGCGATTCTGCGATTCTGCGATTGTGTGATTGTGTGATTGTGTGATTGTGTTATTGTGTGATTGTGTGATTGTGTGATTGTGGGATTGTGTGATTGTGTGATTGTGTGATTGTGTGATTGTGTGATTGTGTGATTGTGTGATTGTGTGATTGTGTGATTGTGTGATTGTGTGATTGTGTGATTGTGTGATTGTGTGATTGTGTGATTGTGTGATTGTGTGATTGTGTGATTGTGTGATTGTGTGATTGTGTGATTGTGTGATTGTGTGATTGTGTGATTGTGTGATTGTGTGGTTGTGTGATTGTGTGATTTTGTGATTGTGCGATTGTGTGCTTGTGTGATTGTGTCGTAGTGTGATTCTGCGATTCCGCGATTCTCTGATTATGCGTTTCTGCGAATCTTGGATTGTGTGATTGTGTGATTTTGTGATTCTGTGATACTGTGATTCTGCGATTCTGCGATTCTGCGATTCTGCGATTATGCGATTCAGCGTCTCTTGGATTGTGTGATTGTGTGATTGTGTGATTCTGTGATTGTGTGATTGTGTGATTGTGTGATTGTGTGATTGTGCGATTGTGTGCTTGTGTGATTGTGTCGTAGTGTGATTCTGCGATTCTGCGATTCTGCGATTCTGCGATTATGCGTTTCTGCGATTCTCGGATTGTGTGATTGTGTGATTGTGTGATTCTGTGATTCTGTGATTCTGTGATTCTGTGATTCTGTGATTCTGTGATTCTGTGATTCTGTGATTCTGTGATTCTGTGATTCTGTGATTCTGCGATTCTGCGATTGTGTGATTGTGTGATTGTGTGATTGTGTGATTGTGTGATTGTGTGATTGTGTGATTGTGTGATTGTGTGATTGTGTGATTGTGTGATTGTGTGATTGTGTGATTGTGTGATTGTGTGATTGTGTGATTGTGTGATTGTGTGATTGTGTGATTGTGTGATTGTGTGATTGTGTGAGTGTGTGAGTGTGTGATTGTGTCATTGTGTGATTCTGCGATTCTGCGATTCTGCGATTCTGCGTTTCTGCGATTGTGGGATTGCGTGATTGTGTGATTGTGTGATTGTGTGATTGTGTCATTGTGTCATTGTGTCATTGTGCGATTATGTGATTCTGTGATTTTGTGGTTGTGTGATAGTGTGATTGTGTGTTTGTATGATTGTGTGATTGTGTGATTGTGTGTTTGTGTGATTGTGTGATTGTGTGATTCTGCGATTCTGCGGTTATGCGGTTCTGCGATTGTGGGATTGTGTGATTGTGTGATTGTGTGATTGTGTGATTGTGTGATTGTGTGATTGTGTGATTGTGTGATTGTGTGATTGTGTGATTGTGTGATTGTGTGATTGTGTGGTTGTGTGATTGTGTGATTTTGTGATTGTGCGATTGTGTGCTTGTGTGATTGTGTCGTAGTGTGATTCTGCGATTCCGCGATTCTGCGATTATGCGTTTCTGCGAATCTTGGATTGTGTGATTGTGTGATTGTGTGATTGTGTGATTGTGTGATTGTGTGATTGCGTGATTGTGTGATTGTGTGATTGTGTGATTGTGTGATTGTGTGATTGTGTGATTGTGTGATTGTGTGATTGTGTGATTGTGTGATTGTGTGATTGTGTGATTGTGTGATTGTGTGATTGTGTGATTGTGTGATTGTGTGATTGTGTGATTGTGTGATGGTGTGATTGTGTTATTGTGTGATTGTGTGATTGTGTGATTGTGTGATTGTGTGATTGTGTGATTGTGTGATTGTGTGATTGTGTGATTGTGTGATTGTGTGATTGTGTGATTGTGTGATTGTGTGATTGTGTGATTGTGTGATTGTGTCATTGTGTGATTCTGCGATTCTGCGATTCTGCGATTCTGCGTTTCTGCGATTGTGGGATTGTGTGATTGTGTGATTGTGTGATTCTGGGATTCTGTGATTCTGTGATTCTGTGATTCTGTGATTCTGTGATTCTGTGATTCTGTGACTCTGTGATTCTGTGATTCTGTGATTCTGTGATTCTGTGATTCTGTGATTCTGTGATTCTGTGATTCTGCGATTCTGCGATTGTGTGATTGTGCGATTGTGTGATTGTGTGATTGTGTGATTGTGTGATTGTGTGATTGTGTGATTGTGTGATTCTGTGATTCTGTGATTCTGTGATTCTGTGATTCTGTGATTCTGTGATTCTGTGATTCTGTGATTCTGTGATTCTGTGATTCTGTGATTCTGCGATTCTGCGATTGTGTGATTGTGTGATTGTGTGATTGTGTGATTGTGTGATTGTGTGATTGTGTGATTGTGTGATTGTGTGATTGTGTGATTGTGTGATTGTGTGATTGTGTGAGTGTGTGATTGTGACATTGTGTGATTCTGCGATTCTGCGATTCTGCGATTCTGCGTTTCTGCGATTGTGGGATTGTGTGATTGTGTGATTGTGTGATTGTGTCATTGTGTCATTGTGTCATTGTGCGATTATGTGATTCTGTGATTTTGTGGTTGTGTGATAGTGTGATGGTGTGTTTGTATGATTGTGTGATTGTGTGATTGTGTGTTTGTGTGATTGTGTGATTGTGTGATTCTGCGATTCTGCGGTTATGCGGTTCTGCGATTGTGGGATTGTGTGATTGTGTGATTGTGTGATTGTGTGATTGTGTGATTGTGTGATTGTGTGATTGTGTGATTGTGTGATTGTGTGATTGTGTGATTGTATGATTGTGTGGTTGTGTGATTGTGTGATTTTGTGATTGTGCGATTGTGTGCTTGTGTGATTGTGTCGTAGTGTGATTCTGCGATTCCGCGATTCTGCGATTATGCGTTTCTGCGAATCTTGGATTGTGTGATTGTGTGATTTTGTGATTCTGTGATTCTGTGATTCTGCGATTCTGCGATTCTGCGATTCTGCGATTCTGCGATTATGCGATTCAGCGATTCTTGGATTGTGTGATTGTGTGATTGTGTGATTGTGTGATTCTGTGATTCTGTGATTCAGCGATTCTTGGATTGTGTGATTGTGTGATTGTGTGATTCTGTGATTGTGTGATTCTGTGATTCTGCGATTCTGCGATTGTGTGATTGTGTGATTGTGTGATTGTGTGATTGTGTGATTGTGTGATTGTGTGATTGTGTGATTGTGTGATTGTGTGATGGTGTGATTGTGTTATTGTGTGATTGTGTGATTCTGTGATTCTGTGATTGTGTGATTCTGTGATTCTGCGATTCAGCGATTGTGTGGTTGTGTGATTGTGTGATTTTGTGATTGTGCGATTGTGTGCTTGTGTGATTGTGTCGTAGTGTGATTCTGCGATTCTGCGATTCTGCGATTATGCGATTCAGCGATTCTTGGATTGTGTGATTGTGTGATTGTGTGATGGTGTGATTGTGTTATTGTGTGATTGTGTGATTTTGTGATTCTGTGATTCTGTGATTCTGTGATTCTGTGATTCTGCGATTCTGCGATTCTGCGATTCTGCGATTCTGCGATTCTGCGATTATGCGATTCAGGGATTCTTGGATTGTGTGATTGTGTGATTGTGTGATTCTGTGATTCTGTGATTGTGTGATTCTGTGATTCTGCGATTCAGCGATTGTGTGATTGTGTGATTGTGTGATTGTGTGATTGTGTGATTGTGTGATTGTGTGATTGTGTGATGGTGTGATTGTGTTATTGTGTGTTTGTGTGATTGTGTGATTGTGTGATTGTGTGATTGTGTGATTGTGTGATTGTGTGATTGTGTGATTGTGTGATTGTGTGATTGTGTGATTGTGTGATTGTGTGATTGTGTGATTGTGTGATTGTGTGATTGTGTGATTGTGTGATTGTGTGATTGTGGGATTGTGTGATTGTGTGATTGTGTGATTCTGCGATTCAGAGATTCTGCGATTCTGCGATTCAGCGATTCTGCGATTCGGCGATTCTGCGATTCCGCGATTCTGCGATTTTGCGATTCTGCGATTCTGCGTTTCTGCGATTGCGGGATTGTGGGATTGTGTGATTGTGTGATTGTGTGATTGTGTGATTGTGTGATTGTGTGATTGTGTGGTTGTGTGATTGTGTGATTTTGTGATTGTGCGATTGTGTGATTGTGTCGTAGTGTGATTTTGCGATTCTGCGATTCTGCGATTCTGCGATTCCGCGATACTGCGATTATGCGATTTTGCGATGCTGCGTTTCTGCGATTGTGGGATTGTGTGATTGTGTGATTGTGTGATTGTGTGATTGCGTGATTGTGTGATTGTGTGGTTGTGTGATTGTGTGATTTTGTGATTGTGCGATTGTGTGATTGTGTGATTGTGTGATTGTGTGATTGTGTGATTGTGTGATTGAGTGATTGTGTGATTGTGTGATTGTGTGATTGTGTGATTGTGTGATTGTGTGATTGTGTGATTGTGTGATTGTGTGATTTTGTGATTGTGCGATTGTGTGCTTGTGTGATTGTGTCGTAGTGTGATTCTGCGATTCCGCGATTCTACGATTTTGCGATTCTGCGATTCTGCGCTCCTGCGATTGTGGGATTGTGGGATTGTGTGATTGTGTGATTGTGTGATTGTGTGATTGTGTGATTGTGTGATTGTGTGATTGTGCGATTGTGTGCTTGTGTGATTGTGTCGTAGTGTGATTCTGCGATTCCGCGATTCTGCGATTATGCGTTTCTGCGAATCTTGGATTGTGTGATTGTGTGATTTTGTGATTCTGTGATACTGTGATTCTGCGATTCTGCGATTCTGCGATTCTGCGATTATGCGATTCAGCGTCTCTTGGATTGTGTGATTGTGTGATTGTGTGATTCTGTGATTCTGTGATTCTGTGATTGTGTGATTCTGTGATTCAGCGATTCTTGGATTGTGTGATTGTGTGATTGTGTGATTCTGTGATTCTGTGATTGTGTGATTCTGTGATTCTGCGATTCTGCGATTGTGTGATTGTGTGATTGTGTGATTGTGTGATTGGGTGATTGTGTGATTGTGTGATTGTGTGATGGTGTGATGGTGTTATTGTGTGATTGTGTGATTGTGTGAATGTGTGATTGTGTGATTGTGTGATTGTGTGATTGTGTGATTGTGTGATTGTGTGATTGTGTGATTGTGTGATTGTGTGATTGTGTGATTATGTGATTGTGTGATTGTGTGATTGTGTGATGGTGTGATTGTGTTATTGTGTGATTGTGTGATTGTGTGATTGTGTGATTGTGTGATTGTGTGATTGTGTGATTGTGTGATTGTGTGATTGTGTGATTGTGTGATTGTGCGATTGTGTGCTTGTGTGATTGTGTCGTAGTGTGATTCTGCGATTCTGCGATTCTGCGATTCTGCGATTATGCGTTTCTGCGATTCTCGGATTGTGTGATTGTGTGATTGTGTGATTCTGGGATTCTGTGATTCTGTGATTCTGTGATTCTGTGATTCTGTGATTCTGTGATTCTGTGATTCTGTGATTCTGTGATTCTGTGATTCTGCGATTCTGCGATTGTGTGATTGTGTGATTGTGTGATTGTGTGATTGTGTGATTGTGTGATTGTGTGATTGTGTGATTGTGTGATTGTGTGATTGTGTGATTGTGTGATTGTGTGATTGTGTGATTGTGTGATTGTGTGATTGTGTGATTGTGTGATTGTGTGATTGTGTGAGTGTGTGATTGTGTCATTGTGTGATTCTGCGATTCTGCGATTCTGCGATTCTGCGTTTCTGCGATTGTGGGATTGCGTGATTGTGTGATTGTGTGATTGTGTGATTGTGTCATTGTGTCATTGTGTCATTGTGCGATTATGTGATTCTGTGATTTTGTGGTTGTGTGATAGTGTAATTGTGTGTTTGTATGATTGTGTGATTGTGTGATTGTGTGTTTGTGTGATTGTGTGATTGTGTGATTCTGCGATTCTGCGGTTATGCGGTTCTGCGATTGTGGGATTGTGTGATTGTGTGATTGTGTGATTGTGTGATTGTGTGATTGTGTGATTGTGTGATTGTGTGATTGTGTGATTGTGTGATTGTGTGATTGTGTGATTGTGTGGTTGTGTGATTGTGTGATTTTGTGATTGTGCGATTGTGTGCTTGTGTGATTGTGTCGTAGTGTGATTCTGCGATTCCGCGATTCTGCGATTATGCGTTTCTGCGAATCTTGGATTGTGTGATTGTGTGATTGTGTGATTGTGTGATTGTGTGATTGTGTGATTGCGTGATTGTGTGATTGTGTGATTGTGTGATTGTGTGATTGTGTGATTGTGTGATTGTGTGATTGTGTGATTGTGTGATTGTGTGATTGTGTGATTGTGTGATTGTGTGATTGTGTGATTGTGTGATTGTGTGATTGTGTGATTGTGTGATTGTGTGATGGTGTGATTGTGTTATTGTGTGATTGTGTGATTGTGTGATTGTGTGATTGTGTGATTGTGTGATTGTGTGATTGTGTGATTGTGTGATTGTGTGATTGTGTGATTGTGTGATTGTGTGATTGTGTGATTGTGTCATTGTGTGATTCTGCGATTCTGCGATTCTGCGATTCTGCGTTTCTGCGATTGTGGGATTGTGTGATTGTGTGATTGTGTGATTCTGGGATTCTGTGATTCTGTGATTCTGTGATTCTGTGATTCTGTGATTCTGTGATTCTGTGACTCTGTGATTCTGTGATTCTGTGATTCTGTGATTCTGTGATTCTGTGATTCTGTGATTCTGTGATTCTGCGATTCTGCGATTGTGTGATTGTGCGATTGTGTGATTGTGTGATTGTGTGATTGTGTGATTGTGTGATTGTGTGATTGTGTGATTCTGTGATTCTGTGATTCTGTGATTCTGTGATTCTGTGATTCTGTGATTCTGTGATTCTGTGATTCTGTGATTCTGTGATTCTGTGATTCTGCGATTCTGCGATTGTGTGATTGTGTGATTGTGTGATTGTGTGATTGTGTGATTGTGTGATTGTGTGATTGTGTGATTGTGTGATTGTGTGATTGTGTGATTGTGTGAGTGTGTGATTGTGACATTGTGTGATTCTGCGATTCTGCGATTCTGCGATTCTGCGTTTCTGCGATTGTGGGATTGTGTGATTGTGTGATTGTGTGATTGTGTCATTGTGTCATTGTGTCATTGTGCGATTATGTGATTCTGTGATTTTGTGGTTGTGTGATAGTGTGATGGTGTGTTTGTATGATTGTGTGATTGTGTGATTGTGTGTTTGTGTGATTGTGTGATTGTGTGATTCTGCGATTCTGCGGTTATGCGGTTCTGCGATTGTGGGATTGTGTGATTGTGTGATTGTGTGATTGTGTGATTGTGTGATTGTGTGATTGTGTGATTGTGTGATTGTGTGATTGTGTGATTGTGTGATTGTATGATTGTGTGGTTGTGTGATTGTGTGATTTTGTGATTGTGCGATTGTGTGCTTGTGTGATTGTGTCGTAGTGTGATTCTGCGATTCCGCGATTCTGCGATTATGCGTTTCTGCGAATCTTGGATTGTGTGATTGTGTGATTTTGTGATTCTGTGATTCTGTGATTCTGCGATTCTGCGATTCTGCGATTCTGCGATTCTGCGATTATGCGATTCAGCGATTCTTGGATTGTGTGATTGTGTGATTGTGTGATTGTGTGATTCTGTGATTCTGTAATTGTGTGATTCTGTGATTCAGCGATTCTTGGATTGTGTGATTGTGTGATTGTGTGATTCTGTGATTGTGTGATTCTGTGATTCTGCGATTCTGCGATTGTGTGATTGTGTGATTGTGTGATTGTGTGATTGTGTGATTGTGTGATTGTGTGATTGTGTGATTGTGTGATTGTGTGATGGTGTGATTGTGTTATTGTGTGATTGTGTGATTCTGTGATTCTGTGATTGTGTGATTCTGTGATTCTGCGATTCAGCGATTGTGTGGTTGTGTGATTGTGTGATTTTGTGATTGTGCGATTGTGTGCTTGTGTGATTGTGTCGTAGTGTGATTCTGCGATTCTGCGATTCTGCGATTATGCGATTCAGCGATTCTTGGATTGTGTGATTGTGTGATTGTGTGATGGTGTGATTGTGTTATTGTGTGATTGTGTGATTTTGTGATTCTGTGATTCTGTGATTCTGTGATTCTGTGATTCTGCGATTCTGCGATTCTGCGATTCTGCGATTCTGCGATTCTGCGATTATGCGATTCAGGGATTCTTGGATTGTGTGATTGTGTGATTGTGTGATTCTGTGATTCTGTGATTGTGTGATTCTGTGATTCTGCGATTCAGCGATTGTGTGATTGTGTGATTGTGTGATTGTGTGATTGTGTGATTGTGTGATTGTGTGATTGTGTGATGGTGTGATTGTGTTATTGTGTGTTTGTGTGATTGTGTGATTGTGTGATTGTGTGATTGTGTGATTGTGTGATTGTGTGATTGTGTGATTGTGTGATTGTGTGATTGTGTGATTGTGTGATTGTGTGATTGTGTGATTGTGTGATTGTGTGATTGTGTGATTGTGTGATTGTGTGATTGTGTGATTGTGTGATTGTGTGATTGTGGGATTGTGTGATTGTGTGATTGTGTGATTCTGCGATTCAGAGATTCTGCGATTCTGCGATTCAGCGATTCTGCGATTCGGCGATTCTGCGATTCCGCGATTCTGCGATTTTGCGATTCTGCGATTCTGCGTTTCTGCGATTGCGGGATTGTGGGATTGTGTGATTGTGTGATTGTGTGATTGTGTGATTGTGTGATTGTGTGATTGTGTGGTTGTGTGATTGTGTGATTTTGTGATTGTGCGATTGTGTGATTGTGTCGTAGTGTGATTTTGCGATTCTGCGATTCTGCGATTCTGCGATTCCGCGATACTGCGATTATGCGATTTTGCGATGCTGCGTTTCTGCGATTGTGGGATTGTGTGATTGTGTGATTGTGTGATTGTGTGATTGCGTGATTGTGTGATTGTGTGGTTGTGTGATTGTGTGATTTTGTGATTGTGCGATTGTGTGATTGTGTGATTGTGTGATTGTGTGATTGTGTGATTGTGTGATTGAGTGATTGTGTGATTGTGTGATTGTGTGATTGTGTGATTGTGTGATTGTGTGATTGTGTGATTGTGTGATTTTGTGATTGTGCGATTGTGTGCTTGTGTGATTGTGTCGTAGTGTGATTCTGCGATTCCGCGATTCTACGATTTTGCGATTCTGCGATTCTGCGCTCCTGCGATTGTGGGATTGTGGGATTGTGTGATTGTGTGATTGTGTGATTGTGTGATTGTGTGATTGTGTGATTGTGTGATTGTGCGATTGTGTGCTTGTGTGATTGTGTCGTAGTGTGATTCTGCGATTCCGCGATTCTGCGATTATGCGTTTCTGCGAATCTTGGATTGTGTGATTGTGTGATTTTGTGATTCTGCGATTCTGCGATTATGCGATTCAGCGTCTCTTGGATTGTGTGATTGTGTGATTGTGTGATTCTGTGATTCTGTGATTCTGTGATTGTGTGATTCTGTGATTCAGCGATTCTTGGATTGTGTGATTGTGTGATTGTGTGATTCTGTGATTCTGTGATTGTGTGATTCTGTGATTCTGCGATTCTGCGATTGTGTGATTGTGTGATTGTGTGATTGTGTGATTGTGTGATTGTGTGATTGTGTGATTGTGTGATTGTGTGATTGTGTGATTGTGTGATTGTGTGATTGTGTGATTATGTGATTGTGTGATTGTGTGATTGTGTGATGGTGTGATTGTGTTATTGTGTGATTGTGTGATTGTGTGATTGTGTGATTGTGTGATTGTGTGATTGTGTGATTGTGTGATTGTGTGATTGTGTGATTGTGTGATTGTGTGATTGTGCGATTGTGTGCTTGTGTGATTGTGTCGTAGTGTGATTCTGCGATTCTGCGATTCTGCGATTCTGCGATTATGCGTTTCTGCGATTCTCGGATTGTGTGATTGTGTGATTGTGTGATTCTGGGATTCTGTGATTCTGTGATTCTGTGATTCTGTGATTCTGTGATTCTGTGATTCTGTGATTCTGTGATTCTGTGATTCTGTGATTCTGTGATTCTGTGATTCTGTGATTCTGTGATTCTGTGATTCTGTGATTCTGTGATTCTGTGATTCTGTGATTCTGCGATTCTGCGATTGTGTGATTGTGTGATTGTGTGATTGCGTGATTGTGTGATTGTGTGGTTGTGTGATTGTGTGATTTTGTGATTGTGCGATTGTGTGATTGTGTGATTGTGTGATTGTGTGATTGTGTGATTGTGTGATTGAGTGATTGTGTGATTGTGTGATTGTGTGATTGTGTGATTGTGTGATTGTGTGATTGTGTGATTGTGTGATTTTGTGATTGTGCGATTGTGTGCTTGTGTGATTGTGTCGTAGTGTGATTCTGCGATTCCGCGATTCTACGATTTTGCGATTCTGCGATTCTGCGCTCCTGCGATTGTGGGATTGTGGGATTGTGTGATTGTGTGATTGTGTGATTGTGTGATTGTGTGATTGTGTGATTGTGTGATTGTGCGATTGTGTGCTTGTGTGATTGTGTCGTAGTGTGATTCTGCGATTCCGCGATTCTGCGATTATGCGTTTCTGCGAACCTTGGATTGTGTGATTGTGTGATTTTGTGATTCTGTGATACTGTGATTCTGCGATTCTGCGATTCTGCGATTCTGCGATTATGCGATTCAGCGTCTCTTGGATTGTGTGATTGTGTGATTGTGTGATTCTGTGATTCTGTGATTCTGTGATTGTGTGATTCTGTGATTCAGCGATTCTTGGATTGTGTGATTGTGTGATTGTGTGATTCTGTGATTCTGTGATTGTGTGATTCTGTGATTCTGCGATTCTGCGATTGTGTGATTGTGTGATTGTGTGATTGTGTGATTGGGTGATTGTGTGATTGTGTGATTGTGTGATGGTGTGATGGTGTTATTGTGTGATTGTGTGATTGTGTGAATGTGTGATTGTGTGATTGTGTGATTGTGTGATTGTGTGATTGTGTGATTGTGTGATTGTGTGATTGTGTGATTGTGTGATTGTGTGATTATGTGATTGTGTGATTGTGTGATTGTGTGATGGTGTGATTGTGTTATTGTGTGATTGTGTGATTGTGTGATTGTGTGATTGTGTGATTGTGTGATTGTGTGATTGTGTGATTGTGTGATTGTGTGATTGTGTGATTGTGCGATTGTGTGCTTGTGTGATTGTGTCGTAGTGTGATTCTGCGATTCTGCGATTCTGCGATTCTGCGATTATGCGTTTCTGCGATTCTCGGATTGTGTGATTGTGTGATTGTGTGATTCTGGGATTCTGTGATTCTGTGATTCTGTGATTCTGTGATTCTGTGATTCTGTGATTCTGTGATTCTGTGATTCTGTGATTCTGCGATTCTGCGATTGTGTGATTGTGTGATTGTGTGATTGTGTGATTGTGTGATTGTGTGATTGTGTGATTGTGTGATTGTGTGATTGTGTGATTGTGTGATTGTGTGATTGTGTGATTGTGTGATTGTGTGATTGTGTGATTGTGTGATTGTGTGATTGTGTGATTGTGTGATTGTGTGATTGTGTGATTGTGTGAGTGTGTGATTGTGTCATTGTGTGATTCTGCGATTCTGCGATTCTGCGATTCTGCGTTTCTGCGATTGTGGGATTGCGTGATTGTGTGATTGTGTGATTGTGTGATTGTGTCATTGTGTCATTGTGTCATTGTGCGATTATGTGATTCTGTGATTTTGTGGTTGTGTGATAGTGTGATTGTGTGTTTGTATGATTGTGTGATTGTGTGATTGTGTGTTTGTGTGATTGTGTGATTGTGTGATTCTGCGATTCTGCGGTTATGCGGTTCTGCGATTGTGGGATTGTGTGATTGTGTGATTGTGTGATTGTGTGATTGTGTGATTGTGTGATTGTGTGATTGTGTGATTGTGTGATTGTGTGATTGTGTGATTGTGTGATTGTGTGGTTGTGTGATTGTGTGATTTTGTGATTGTGCGATTGTGTGCTTGTGTGATTGTGTCGTAGTGTGATTCTGCGATTCCGCGATTCTGCGATTATGCGTTTCTGCGAATCTTGGATTGTGTGATTGTGTGATTGTGTGATTGTGTGATTGTGTGATTGTGTGATTGCGTGATTGTGTGATTGTGTGATTGTGTGATTGTGTGATTGTGTGATTGTGTGATTGTGTGATTGTGTGATTGTGTGATTGTGTGATTGTGTGATTGTGTGATTGTGTGATTGTGTGATTGTGTGATTGTGTGATTGTGTGATTGTGTGATTGTGTGATTGTGCGATTGTGTGCTTGTGTGATTGTGTCGTAGTGTGATTCTGCGATTCCGCGATTCTGCGATTATGCGTTTCTGCGAATCTTGGATTGTGTGATTGTGTGATTTTGTGATTCTGTGATACTGTGATTCTGCGATTCTGCGATTCTGCGATTCTGCGATTATGCGATTCAGCGTCTCTTGGATTGTGTGATTGTGTGATTGTGTGATTCTGTGATTCTGTGATTCTGTGATTGTGTGATTCTGTGATTCAGCGATTCTTGGATTGTGTGATTGTGTGATTGTGTGATTCTGTGATTCTGTGATTGTGTGATTCTGTGATTCTGCGATTCTGCGATTGTGTGATTGTGTGATTGTGTGATTGTGTGATTGGGTGATTGTGTGATTGTGTGATTGTGTGATGGTGTGATGGTGTTATTGTGTGATTGTGTGATTGTGTGAATGTGTGATTGTGTGATTGTGTGATTGTGTGATTGTGTGATTGTGTGATTGTGTGATTGTGTGATTGTGTGATTGTGTGATTGTGTGATTATGTGATTGTGTGATTGTGTGATTGTGTGATGGTGTGATTGTGTTATTGTGTGATTGTGTGATTGTGTGATTGTGTGATTGTGTGATTGTGTGATTGTGTGATTGTGTGATTGTGTGATTGTGTGATTGTGTGATTGTGTGATTGTGCGATTGTGTGCTTGTGTGATTGTGTCGTAGTGTGATTCTGCGATTCTGCGATTCTGCGATTCTGCGATTATGCGTTTCTGCGATTCTCGGATTGTGTGATTGTGTGATTGTGTGATTCTGGGATTCTGTGATTCTGTGATTCTGTGATTCTGTGATTCTGTGATTCTGTGATTCTGTGATTCTGTGATTCTGTGATTCTGTGATTCTGTGATTCTGTGATTCTGTGATTCTGTGATTCTGTGATTCTGTGATTCTGTGATTCTGTGATTCTGTGATTCTGTGATTCTGTGATTCTGCGATTCTGCGATTGTGTGATTGTGTGATTGTGTGATTGCGTGATTGTGTGATTGTGTGGTTGTGTGATTGTGTGATTTTGTGATTGTGCGATTGTGTGATTGTGTGATTGTGTGATTGTGTGATTGTGTGATTGTGTGATTGAGTGATTGTGTGATTGTGTGATTGTGTGATTGTGTGATTGTGTGATTGTGTGATTGTGTGATTGTGTGATTTTGTGATTGTGCGATTGTGTGCTTGTGTGATTGTGTCGTAGTGTGATTCTGCGATTCCGCGATTCTACGATTTTGCGATTCTGCGATTCTGCGCTCCTGCGATTGTGGGATTGTGGGATTGTGTGATTGTGTGATTGTGTGATTGTGTGATTGTGTGATTGTGTGATTGTGTGATTGTGCGATTGTGTGCTTGTGTGATTGTGTCGTAGTGTGATTCTGCGATTCCGCGATTCTGCGATTATGCGTTTCTGCGAATCTTGGATTGTGTGATTGTGTGATTTTGTGATTCTGTGATACTGTGATTCTGCGATTCTGCGATTCTGCGATTCTGCGATTATGCGATTCAGCGTCTCTTGGATTGTGTGATTGTGTGATTGTGTGATTCTGTGATTCTGTGATTCTGTGATTGTGTGATTCTGTGATTCAGCGATTCTTGGATTGTGTGATTGTGTGATTGTGTGATTCTGTGATTCTGTGATTGTGTGATTCTGTGATTCTGCGATTCTGCGATTGTGTGATTGTGTGATTGTGTGATTGTGTGATTGGGTGATTGTGTGATTGTGTGATTGTGTGATGGTGTGATGGTGTTATTGTGTGATTGTGTGATTGTGTGAATGTGTGATTGTGTGATTGTGTGATTGTGTGATTGTGTGATTGTGTGATTGTGTGATTGTGTGATTGTGTGATTGTGTGATTGTGTGATTATGTGATTGTGTGATTGTGTGATTGTGTGATGGTGTGATTGTGTTATTGTGTGATTGTGTGATTGTGTGATTGTGTGATTGTGTGATTGTGTGATTGTGTGATTGTGTGATTGTGTGATTGTGTGATTGTGTGATTGTGTGATTGTGCGATTGTGTGCTTGTGTGATTGTGTCGTAGTGTGATTCTGCGATTCTGCGATTCTGCGATTCTGCGATTATGCGTTTCTGCGATTCTCGGATTGTGTGATTGTGTGATTGTGTGATTCTGGGATTCTGTGATTCTGTGATTCTGTGATTCTGTGATTCTGTGATTCTGTGATTCTGTGATTCTGTGATTCTGTGATTCTGTGATTCTGTGATTCTGCGATTCTGCGATTGTGTGATTGTGTGATTGTGTGATTGTGTGATTGTGTGATTGTGTGATTGTGTGATTGTGTGATTGTGTGATTGTGTGATTGTGTGATTGTGTGATTGTGTGATTGTGTGATTGTGTGATTGTGTGATTGTGTGATTGTGTGATTGTGTGATTGTGTGATTGTGTGATTGTGTGATTGTGTGATTGTGTGAGTGTGTGATTGTGTCATTGTGTGATTCTGCGATTCTGCGATTCTGCGATTCTGCGTTTCTGCGATTGTGGGATTGCGTGATTGTGTGATTGTGTGATTGTGTGATTGTGTCATTGTGTCATTGTGTCATTGTGCGATTATGTGATTCTGTGATTTTGTGGTTGTGTGATAGTGTGATTGTGTGTTTGTATGATTGTGTGATTGTGTGATTGTGTGTTTGTGTGATTGTGTGATTGTGTGATTCTGCGATTCTGCGGTTATGCGGTTCTGCGATTGTGGGATTGTGTGATTGTGTGATTGTGTGATTGTGTGATTGTGTGATTGTGTGATTGTGTGATTGTGTGATTGTGTGATTGTGTGATTGTGTGATTGTGTGATTGTGTGATTGTGTGGTTGTGTGATTGTGTGATTTTGTGATTGTGCGATTGTGTGCTTGTGTGATTGTGTCGTAGTGTGATTCTGCGATTCCGCGATTCTGCGATTATGCGTTTCTGCGAATCTTGGATTGTGTGATTGTGTGATTGTGTGATTGTGTGATTGTGTGATTGTGTGATTGCGTGATTGTGTGATTGTGTGATTGTGTGATTGTGTGATTGTGTGATTGTGTGATTGTGTGATTGTGTGATTGTGTGATTGTGTGATTGTGTGATTGTGTGATTGTGTGATTGTGTGATTGTGTGATTGTGTGATTGTGTGATTGTGTGATTGTGTGATGGTGTGATTGTGTTATTGTGTGATTGTGTGATTGTGTGATTGTGTGATTGTGTGATTGTGTGATTGTGTGATTGTGTGATTGTGTGATTGTGTGATTGTGTGATTGTGTGATTGTGTGATTGTGTGATTGTGTGATTGTGTGATTGTGTGATTGTGTCATTGTGTGATTCTGCGATTCTGCGATTCTGCGATTCTGCGTTTCTGCGATTGTGGGATTGTGTGATTGTGTGATTGTGTGATTCTGGGATTCTGTGATTCTGTGATTCTGTGATTCTGTGATTCTGTGATTCTGTGATTCTGTGATTCTGTGACTCTGTGATTCTGTGATTCTGTGATTCTGTGATTCTGTGATTCTGTGATTCTGTGATTCTGTGATTCTGCGATTCTGCGATTGTGTGATTGTGCGATTGTGTGATTGTGTGATTGTGTGATTGTGTGATTGTGTGATTGTGTGATTGTGTGATTCTGTGATTCTGTGATTCTGTGATTCTGTGATTCTGTGATTCTGTGATTCTGTGATTCTGTGATTCTGTGATTCTGTGATTCTGTGATTCTGTGATTCTGCGATTCTGCGATTGTGTGATTGTGTGATTGTGTGATTGTGTGATTGTGTGATTGTGTGATTGTGTGATTGTGTGATTGTGTGATTGTGTGATTGTGTGATTGTGTGAGTGTGTGATTGTGACATTGTGTGATTCTGCGATTCTGCGATTCTGCGATTCTGCGTTTCTGCGATTGTGGGATTGTGTGATTGTGTGATTGTGTGATTGTGTCATTGTGTCATTGTGTCATTGTGCGATTATGTGATTCTGTGATTTTGTGGTTGTGTGATAGTGTGATGGTGTGTTTGTATGATTGTGTGATTGTGTGATTGTGTGTTTGTGTGATTGTGTGATTGTGTGATTCTGCGATTCTGCGGTTATGCGGTTCTGCGATTGTGGGATTGTGTGATTGTGTGATTGTGTGATTGTGTGATTGTGTGATTGTGTGATTGTGTGATTGTGTGATTGTGTGATTGTGTGATTGTGTGATTGTATGATTGTGTGGTTGTGTGATTGTGTGATTTTGTGATTGTGCGATTGTGTGCTTGTGTGATTGTGTCGTAGTGTGATTCTGCGATTCCGCGATTCTGCGATTATGCGTTTCTGCGAATCTTGGATTGTGTGATTGTGTGATTTTGTGATTCTGTGATTCTGTGATTCTGCGATTCTGCGATTCTGCGATTCTGCGATTCTGCGATTATGCGATTCAGCGATTCTTGGATTGTGTGATTGTGTGATTGTGTGATTGTGTGATTCTGTGATTCTGTAATTGTGTGATTCTGTGATTCAGCGATTCTTGGATTGTGTGATTGTGTGATTGTGTGATTCTGTGATTGTGTGATTCTGTGATTCTGCGATTCTGCGATTGTGTGATTGTGTGATTGTGTGATTGTGTGATTGTGTGATTGTGTGATTGTGTGATTGTGTGATTGTGTGATTGTGTGATGGTGTGATTGTGTTATTGTGTGATTGTGTGATTCTGTGATTCTGTGATTGTGTGATTCTGTGATTCTGCGATTCAGCGATTGTGTGGTTGTGTGATTGTGTGATTTTGTGATTGTGCGATTGTGTGCTTGTGTGATTGTGTCGTAGTGTGATTCTGCGATTCTGCGATTCTGCGATTATGCGATTCAGCGATTCTTGGATTGTGTGATTGTGTGATTGTGTGATGGTGTGATTGTGTTATTGTGTGATTGTGTGATTTTGTGATTCTGTGATTCTGTGATTCTGTGATTCTGTGATTCTGCGATTCTGCGATTCTGCGATTCTGCGATTCTGCGATTATGCGATTCAGGGATTCTTGGATTGTGTGATTGTGTGATTGTGTGATTCTGTGATTCTGTGATTCTGTGATTGTGTGATTCTGTGATTCTGCGATTCAGCGATTGTGTGATTGTGTGATTGTGTGATTGTGTGATTGTGTGATTGTGTGATTGTGTGATTGTGTGATGGTGTGATTGTGTTATTGTGTGTTTGTGTGATTTTGTGATTGTGTGATTGTGTGATTGTGTGATTGTGTGATTGTGTGATTGTGTGATTGTGTGATTGTGTGATTGTGTGATTGTGTGATTGTGTGATTGTGTGATTGTGTGATTGTGTGATTGTGTGATTGTGTGATTGTGTGATTGTGTGATTGTGGGATTGTGTGATTGTGTGATTGTGTGATTCTGCGATTCAGAGATTCTGCGATTCTGCGATTCAGCGATTCTGCGATTCGGCGATTCTGCGATTCCGCGATTCTGCGATTTTGCGATTCTGCGATTCTGCGTTTCTGCGATTGCGGGATTGTGGGATTGTGTGATTGTGTGATTGTGTGATTGTGTGATTGTGTGATTGTGTGATTGTGTGGTTGTGTGATTGTGTGATTTTGTGATTGTGCGATTGTGTGATTGTGTCGTAGTGTGATTTTGCGATTCTGCGATTCTGCGATTCTGCGATTCCGCGATACTGCGATTATGCGATTTTGCGATGCTGCGTTTCTGCGATTGTGGGATTGTGTGATTGTGTGATTGTGTGATTGTGTGATTGCGTGATTGTGTGATTGTGTGGTTGTGTGATTGTGTGATTTTGTGATTGTGCGATTGTGTGATTGTGTGATTGTGTGATTGTGTGATTGTGTGATTGTGTGATTGAGTGATTGTGTGATTGTGTGATTGTGTGATTGTGTGATTGTGTGATTGTGTGATTGTGTGATTGTGTGATTTTGTGATTGTGCGATTGTGTGCTTGTGTGATTGTGTCGTAGTGTGATTCTGCGATTCCGCGATTCTACGATTTTGCGATTCTGCGATTCTGCGCTCCTGCGATTGTGGGATTGTGGGATTGTGTGATTGTGTGATTGTGTGATTGTGTGATTGTGTGATTGTGTGATTGTGTGATTGTGCGATTGTGTGCTTGTGTGATTGTGTCGTAGTGTGATTCTGCGATTCCGCGATTCTGCGATTATGCGTTTCTGCGAATCTTGGATTGTGTGATTGTGTGATTTTGTGATTCTGTGATACTGTGATTCTGCGATTCTGCGATTCTGCGATTCTGCGATTATGCGATTCAGCGTCTCTTGGATTGTGTGATTGTGTGATTGTGTGATTCTGTGATTCTGTGATTCTGTGATTGTGTGATTCTGTGATTCAGCGATTCTTGGATTGTGTGATTGTGTGATTGTGTGATTCTGTGATTCTGTGATTGTGTGATTCTGTGATTCTGCGATTCTGCGATTGTGTGATTGTGTGATTGTGTGATTGTGTGATTGGGTGATTGTGTGATTGTGTGATTGTGTGATGGTGTGATGGTGTTATTGTGTGATTGTGTGATTGTGTGAATGTGTGATTGTGTGATTGTGTGATTGTGTGATTGTGTGATTGTGTGATTGTGTGATTGTGTGATTGTGTGATTGTGTGATTGTGTGATTATGTGATTGTGTGATTGTGTGATTGTGTGATGGTGTGATTGTGTTATTGTGTGATTGTGTGATTGTGTGATTGTGTGATTGTGTGATTGTGTGATTGTGTGATTGTGTGATTGTGTGATTGTGTGATTGTGCGATTGTGTGCTTGTGTGATTGTGTCGTAGTGTGATTCTGCGATTCTGCGATTCTGCGATTCTGCGATTATGCGTTTCTGCGATTCTCGGATTGTGTGATTGTGTGATTGTGTGATTCTGGGATTCTGTGATTCTGTGATTCTGTGATTCTGTGATTCTGTGATTCTGTGATTCTGTGATTCTGTGATTCTGTGATTCTGTGATTCTGTGATTCTGTGATTCTGTGATTCTGTGATTCTGTGATTCTGTGATTCTGTGATTCTGTGATTCTGTGATTCTGTGATTCTGTGATTCTGTGATTCTGCGATTCTGCGATTGTGTGATTGTGTGATTGTGTGATTGTGTGATTGTGTGATTGTGTGATTGTGTGATTGTGTGATTGTGTGATTGTGTGATTGTGTGATTGTGTGATTGTGTGATTGTGTGATTGTGTGATTGTGTGATTGTGTGATTGTGTGATTGTGTGAGTGTGTGATTGTGACATTGTGTGATTCTGCGATTCTGCGATTCTGCGATTCTGCGTTTCTGCGATTGTGGGATTGTGTGATTGTGTGATTGTGTGATTGTGTCATTGTGTCATTGTGTCATTGTGCGATTATGTGATTCTGTGATTTTGTGGTTGTGTGATAGTGTGATGGTGTGTTTGTATGATTGTGTGATTGTGTGATTGTGTGTTTGTGTGATTGTGTGATTGTGTGATTCTGCGATTCTGCGGTTATGCGGTTCTGCGATTGTGGGATTGTGTGATTGTGTGAATGTGTGATTGTGTGATTGTGTGATTGTGTGATTGTGTGATTGTGTGATTGTGTGATTGTGTGATTGTGTGATTGTGTGGTTGTGTGATTGTGTGATTTTGTGATTGTGCGATTGTGTGCTTGTGTGATTGTGTCGTAGTGTGATTCTGCGATTCCGCGATTCTGCGATTATGCGTTTCTGCGAATCTTGGATTGTGTGATTGTGTGATTTTGTGATTCTGTGATTCTGTGATTCTGCGATTCTGCGATTCTGCGATTCTGCGATTCTGCGATTCTGCGATTATGCGATTCAGCGATTCTTGGATTGTGTGATTGTGTGATTGTGTGATTGTGTGATTCTGTGATTCTGTAATTGTGTGATTCTGTGATTCAGCGATTCTTGGATTGTGTGATTGTGTGATTGTGTGATTCTGTGATTGTGTGATTCTGTGATTCTGCGATTCTGCGATTGTGTGATTGTGTGATTGTGTGATTGTGTGATTGTGTGATTGTGTGATTGTGTGATTGTGTGATTGTGTGATGGTGTGATTGTGTTATTGTGTGATTGTGTGATTCTGTGATTCTGTGATTGTGTGATTCTGTGATTCTGCGATTCAGCGATTGTGTGATTGTGTGATTGTGTGATTGTGTGATTGTGTGATGGTGTGATTGTGTTATTGTGTGATTGTGTGATTGTGTGATTGTGTGATTGTGTGATTGTGTGATTGTGTGATTGTGTGATTGTGTGATTGCGTGATTGCGTGATTGCGTGATTGCGTGATTGTGTGATTGTGTGATTGTGTGATTGTGTGATTGTGTGATTGTGTGATTGTGTGATTGTGTGATTGTGTGATTGTGTGATTGTGTGATTGTGTGATTGTGTGATTGTGTGATTGTGTGATTGTGTGATTGTGTGATTGTGTGATTGTGTGATTGTGTGATTGTGTGATTCTGCGATTCAGAGATTCTGCGATTCTGCGATTCAGCGATTCTGCGATTCGGCGATTCTGCGATTCCGCGATTCTGCGATTTTGCGATTCTGCGATTCTGCGTTTCTGCGATTGTGGGATTGTGGGACTGTGTGATTGTGTGATTGTGTGATTGTATGATTGTGTGATTGTGTGATTGTGTGGTTGTGTGATTGTGTGATTTTGTGATTTTGTGATTTTGTGATTGTGCGATTGTGTGATTGTGTCGTAGTGTGATTTTGCGATTCTGCGATTCTGCGATTCTGCGATTCCGCGATACTGCGATTTTGCGATTCTGCGATGCTGCGTTTCTGCGATTGTGGGATTGTGTGATTGTGTGATTGTGTGATTGTGTGATTGTGTGATTGTGTGATTGTGTGATTGTGTGATTGTGTGATTGTGTGATTGTGTGATTGTGTGATTGTGTGATTGTGTGATTGTGTGATTGTGTGATTGTGTGATTGTGTGATTGTGTGATTGCGTGATTGTGCGATTGTGTGCTTGTGTGATTGTGTCGTAGTGTGATTCTGCGATTCTGCGATTCTGCGATTCTGCGATTCTGCGATTCTGCGATTATGCGTTTCTGCGATTCTCGGATTGTGTGATTGTGTGATTGTGTGATTCTGGGATTCTGTGATTCTGTGATTCTGTGATTCTGTGATTCTGTGATTCTGTGATTCTGTGATTCTGTGATTCTGCGATTCTGCGATTGTGTGATTGTGTGATTGTGTGATTGTGTGATTGTGTGATTGTGTGATTGTGTGATTGTGTGATTGTGTGATTGTGTGATTGTGTGATTGTGTGATTGTGTGATTGTGTGATTGTGTGATTGTGTGATTGTGTGATTGTGTGATTGTGTGATTGTGTGATTGTGTGATTGTGTGATTGTGTGATTGTGTGAGTGTGTGATTGTGTCATTGTGTGATTCTGCGATTCTGCGATTCTGCGATTCTGCGTTTCTGCGATTGTGGGATTGCGTGATTGTGTGATTGTGTGATTGTGTGATTGTGTCATTGTGTCATTGTGTCATTGTGCGATTATGTGATTCTGTGATTTTGTGGTTGTGTGATAGTGTGATTGTGTGTTTGTATGATTGTGTGATTGTGTGATTGTGTGTTTGTGTGATTGTGTGATTGTGTGATTCTGCGATTCTGCGGTTATGCGGTTCTGCGATTGTGGGATTGTGTGATTGTGTGATTGTGTGATTGTGTGATTGTGTGATTGTGTGATTGTGTGATTGTGTGATTGTGTGATTGTGTGATTGTGTGATTGTGTGATTGTGTGACTGTGTGATTGTGTGATTGTGTGATTGTGTGGTTGTGTGATTGTGTGATTTTGTGATTGTGCGATTGTGTGCTTGTGTGATTGTGTCGTAGTGTGATTCTGCGATTCCGCGATTCTGCGATTATGCGTTTCTGCGAATCTTGGATTGTGTGATTGTGTGATTGTGTGATTGTGTGATTGTGTGATTGTGTGATTGCGTGATTGTGTGATTGTGTGATTGTGTGATTGTGTCATTGTGTGATTCTGCGATTCTGCGATTCTGCGATTCTGCGTTTCTGCGATTGTGGGATTGTGTGATTGTGTGATTGTGTGATTCTGGGATTCTGTGATTCTGTGATTCTGTGATTCTGTGATTCTGTGATTCTGTGATTCTGTGATTCTGTGACTCTGTGATTCTGTGATTCTGTGATTCTGTGATTCTGTGATTCTGTGATTCTGTGATTCTGTGATTCTGCGATTCTGCGATTGTGTGATTGTGCGATTGTGTGATTGTGTGATTGTGTGATTGTGTGATTGTGTGATTGTGTGATTGTGTGATTGTGTGATTGTGTGAATGTGTGATTGTGTGATTGTGTGATTGTGTCATTGTGTGATTCTGCGATTCTGCGATTCTGCGATTCTGCGATTCTGCGTTTCTGCGATTGTGGGATTGTGTGATTGTGTGATTGTGTGATTGTGTGATTGTGTCATTGTGCCATTGTGTCATTGTGCGATTATGTGATTCTGTGATTTTGTGGTTGTGTGATAGTGTGATTGTGTGTTTGTGTGATTGTGTGATTGTGTGTTTGTGTGATTGTGTGATTGTGTGATTCTGCGATTCTGCGGTTATGCGGTTCTGCGATTCTGCGAATCTGCGCTTCTGCGACTGTGTGATTGTGTGATTGTGTGATTGTGCCATTGTGTGATTCTGCGATTCTGCGATTCGGCGATTCTGCGATTCTGCGATTCTGCGATTGTGGGATTGTGGGATTGTGGGACTGTGTGATTGTGTGATTGTGTGATTGTGTGATTTTGTGATTTGGCGATTGTGTTCTTGTGTGATTGTGTCGTAGTGTGATTCTGCGAATCCGCGATTCTGCGATTTTGCGATTCTGCGATTCTGCGTTTCTGCGATTGTGGGATTGTGCGATTGTGTGATTGTGTGATTGTGTGATTGTGTGATTGTGTGATTGTGTGATTGTGTGATTGTGTGATTGTGTGATTGTGTGATTGTGTGGTTGTGTGATTGTGTGATTTTGTGATTGTGCGATTGTGTGCTTGTGTGATTGTGTCGTAGTGTGATTCTGCGATTCTGCGATTCTGCGATTATGCGTTTCTGCGAATCTTGGATTGTGTGATTGTGTGATTTTGTGATTCTGTGATTCTGTGATTCTGTGATTCTGTGATTCTGTGATTCTGTGATTCTGCGATTCTGCGATTGTGTGATTGTGCGATTGTGTGATTGTGTGATTGTGTGATTGTGTGATTGTGTGATTGTGTGATTGTGTGATTGTGTGATTGTGTGAATGTGTGATTGTGTGATTGTGTGATTGTGTCATTGTGTGATTCTGCGATTCTGCGATTCTGCGATTCTGCGATTCTGCGTTTCTGCGATTGTGGGATTGTGTGATTGTGTGATTGTGTGATTGTGTGATTGTGTCATTGTGCCATTGTGTCATTGTGCGATTATGTGATTCTGTGATTTTGTGGTTGTGTGATAGTGTGATTGTGTGTTTGTGTGATTGTGTGATTGTGTGTTTGTGTGATTGTGTGATTGTGTGATTCTGCGATTCTGCGGTTATGCGGTTCTGCGATTCTGCGAATCTGCGCTTCTGCGACTGTGTGATTGTGTGATTGTGTGATTGTGCCATTGTGTGATTCTGCGATTCTGCGATTCGGCGATTCTGCGATTCTGCGATTCTGCGATTGTGGGATTGTGGGATTGTGGGACTGTGTGATTGTGTGATTGTGTGATTGTGTGATTTTGTGATTTGGCGATTGTGTTCTTGTGTGATTGTGTCGTAGTGTGATTCTGCGAATCCGCGATTCTGCGATTTTGCGATTCTGCGATTCTGCGTTTCTGCGATTGTGGGATTGTGCGATTGTGTGATTGTGTGATTGTGTGATTGTGTGATTGTGTGATTGTGTGATTGTGTGATTGTGTGATTGTGTGATTGTGTGATTGTGTGGTTGTGTGATTGTGTGATTTTGTGATTGTGCGATTGTGTGCTTGTGTGATTGTGTCGTAGTGTGATTCTGCGATTCTGCGATTCTGCGATTATGCGTTTCTGCGAATCTTGGATTGTGTGATTGTGTGATTTTGTGATTCTGTGATTCTGTGATTCTGTGATTCTGTGATTCTGTGATTCTGCGATTCTGCGATTCTGCGATTCTGCGATTATGCGATTCAGCGATTCTTGGATTGTGTGATTGTGTGATTGTGTGATTCTGTGATTCTGTGATTGTGTGATTCTGTGATTCTGCGATTCAGCGATTGTGTGATTGTGTGATTGTGTGATTGTGTGATTGTGTGATGGTGTGATTGTGTTATTGTGTGATTGTGTGATTGTGTGATTGTGTGATTGCGTGATTGTGTGATTGCGTGATTGTGTGATTGTGTGATTGTGTGATTGTGTGATTGTGTGATTGTGTGATTGTGTGATTGTGTGATTGTGTGATTGTGTGATTGTGTGATTGTGTGATTGTGTGATTGTGTGATTGTGTGATTGTGTGATTGTGTGATTGTGTGATTGTGTGATTGTTTGATTGTGTGATTGTGTGATTGTGTGATTCTGCGATTCAGAGATTCTGCGATTCTGCGATTCAGCGATTCTGCGATTCGGCGATTCTGCGATTCCGCGATTCTGCGATTTTGCGATTCTGCGATTCTGCGTTTCTGCGATTGTGGGATTGTGTGATTGTGTGATTGTGTGATTGTGTGATTGTGTGATTGTGTGGTTGTGTGATTGTGTGATTTTGTGATTTTGTGATTGTGCGATTGTGTGATTGTGTCGTAGTGTGATTTTGCGATTCTGCGATTCTGCGATTCTGCGATTCCGCGATACTGCGATTTTGCGATTCTGCGATGCTGCGTTTCTGCGATTGTGGGATTGTGTGATTGTGTGATTGTGTGATTGTGTGATTGTGTGATTGTGTGATTGCGTGATTGTGTGATTGTGTGGTTGTGTGATTCTGTGATTTTGTGGTTGTGTGATAGTGTGATTGTGTATTTGTATGATTGTGTGATTGTGTGATTATGTGTTTGTGTGATTGTGTGATTGTGTGATTCTGTGATTCTGTAATTGTGTGATTCTGTGATTCAGCGATTCTTGGATTGTGTGATTGTGTGATTGTGTGATTCTGTGATTGTGTGATTCTGTGATTCTGCGATTCTGCGATTGTGTGATTGTGTGATTGTGTGATTGTGTGATTGTGTGATTGTGTGATTGTGTGATTGTGTGATTGTGTGATGGTGTGATTGTGTTATTGTGTGATTGTGTGATTCTGTGATTCTGTGATTGTGTGATTCTGTGATTCTGCGATTCAGCGATTGTGTGGTTGTGTGATTGTGTGATTTTGTGATTGTGCGATTGTGTGCTTGTGTGATTGTGTCGTAGTGTGATTCTGCGATTCTGCGATTCTGCGATTATGCGTTTCTGCGAATCTTGGATTGTGTGATTGTGTGATTTTGTGATTCTGTGATTCTGTGATTCTGTGATTCTGTGATTCTGCGATTCTGCGATTCTGCGATTCTGCGATTCTGCGATTATGCGATTCAGCGATTCTTGGATTGTGTGATTGTGTGATTGTGTGATTCTGTGATTCTGTGATTGTGTGATTCTGTGATTCTGCAATTCAGCGATTGTGTGATTGTGTGATTGTGTGATTGTGTGATTGTGTGATTGTGTGATTGTGTGATTGTGTGATGGTGTGATTGTGTTATTGTGTGTTTGTGTGATTGTGTGATTGTGTGATTGTGTGATTGTGTGATTGTGTGATTGTGTGATTGTGTGATTGTGTGATTGTGTGATTGTGTGATTGTGTGATTGTGTGATTGTGTGATTGTGTGATTGTGTGATTGTGTGATTGTGTGATTGTGTGATTGTGTGATTGTGTGATTGTGTGATTGTGTGATTGTGTGATTGTGTGATTGTGTGATTGTGTGATTGTGTGATTGTGTGATTGTGTGATTGTGTGATTGTGTGATTGTGTGATTGTGTGATTGTGTGATTGTGTGATTGTGTGATTGTGTGATTGTGTGATTGTGTGATTGTGTGATTGTGTGATTGTGTGATTGTGTGATTGTGTGATTCTGCGATTCAGAGATTCTGCGATTCTGCGATTCAGCGATTCTGCGATTCGGCGATTCTGCGATTCCGCGATTCTGCGATTTTGCGATTCTGCGTTTCTGCGATTGCGGGATTGTGGGATTGTGTGATTGTGTGATTGTGTGATTGTGTGATTGTGTGATTGTGTGATTGTGTGGTTGTGTGATTGTGTGATTTTGTGATTGTGCGATTGTGTGATTGTGTCGTAGTGTGATTTTGCGATTCTGCGATTCTGCGATTCTGCGATTCCGCGATACTGCGATTATGCGATTTTGCGATGCTGCGTTTCTGCGATTGTGGGATTGTGTGATTGTGTGATTGTGTGATTGTGTGATTGCGTGATTGTGTGATTGTGTGGTTGTGTGATTGTGTGATTTTGTGATTGTGCGATTGTGTGATTGTGTGATTGTGTGATTGTGTGATTGTGTGATTGTGTGATTGTGTGATTGTGTGATTGTGTGATTGTGTGATTGTGTGATTGTGTGATTGTGTGATTCTGCGATTCAGAGATTCTGCGATTCTGCGATTCAGCGATTCTGCGATTCGGCGATTCTGCGATTCCGCGATTCTGCGATTTTGCGATTCTGCGTTTCTGCGATTGCGGGATTGTGGGATTGTGTGATTGTGTGATTGTGTGATTGTGTGATTGTGTGATTGTGTGATTGTGTGGTTGTGTGATTGTGTGATTTTGTGATTGTGCGATTGTGTGATTGTGTCGTAGTGTGATTTTGCTATTCTGCGGTTCTGCGATTCTGCGATTCCGCGATACTGCGATTATGCGATTTTGCGATGCTGCGTTTCTGCGATTGTGGGATTGTGTGATTGTGTGATTGTGTGATTGTGTGATTGCGTGATTGTGTGATTGTGTGGTTGTGTGATTGTGTGATTTTGTGATTGTGCGATTGTGTGATTGTGTGATTGTGTGATTGTGTGATTGTGTGATTGTGTGATTGTGTGATTGTGTGATTGAGTGATTGTGTGATTGTGTGATTGTGTGATTGTGTGATTGTGTGATTGTGTGATTGTGTGATTGTGTGATTGTGTGATTGTGTGATTTTGTGATTGTGCGATTGTGTGCTTGTGTGATTGTGTCGTAGTGTGATTCTGCGATTCCGCGATTCTACGATTTTGCGATTCTGCGATTCTGCGCTCCTGCGATTGTGGGATTGTGGGATTGTGTGATTGTGTGATTGTGTGATTGTGTGATTGTGTGATTGTGTGATTGTGTGATTGTGTGATTGTGTGATTGTGTGATTGTGTGATTGTGTGATTGTGTGATTGTGTGATTGTGTGATTGTGTGATTGTGTGATTGTGTGATTGTGTGATTGTGTGGTTGTGTGATTGTGTGATTTTGTGATTGTGCGATTGTGTGCTTGTGTGATTGTGTCGTAGTGTGATTCTGCGATTCCGCGATTCTGCGATTATGCGTTTCTGCGAATCTTGGATTGTGTGATTGTGTGATTTTGTGATTCTGTGATACTGTGATTCTGCGATTCTGCGATTCTGCGATTCTGCGATTATGCGATTCAGCGTCTCTTGGATTGTGTGATTGTGTGATTGTGTGATTCTGTGATTCTGTGATTGTGTGATTCTGTGATTCAGCGATTCTTGGATTGTGTGATTGTGTGATTGTGTGATTCTGTGATTCTGTGATTGTGTGATTCTGTGATTCTGCGATTCTGCGATTGTGTGATTGTGTGATTGTGTGATTGTGTGATTGGGTGATTGGGTGATTGTGTGATTGTGTGATGGTGTGATGGTGTTATTGTGTGATTGTGTGATTGTGTGATTGTGTGATTGTGTGATTGTGTGATTGTGTGATTGTGTGATTGTGTGATTGTGTGATTGTGTGATTGTGTGATTATGTGATTGTGTGATTGTGTGATTGTGTGATGGTGTGATTGTGTTATTGTGTGATTGTGTGATTGTGTGATTGTGTGATTGTGTGATTGTGTGATTGTGTGATTGTGTGATTGTGTGATTGTGTGATTGTGTGATTGTGTGATTGTGTGATTGTGTGATTGTGTGATTGTGTGATTGTGTGATTGTGTGATTGTGCGATTGTGTGCTTGTGTGATTGTGTCGTAGTGTGATTCTGCGATTCTGCGATTCTGCGATTCTGCGATTATGCGTTTCTGCGATTCTCGGATTGTGTGATTGTGTGATTGTGTGATTCTGGGATTCTGTGATTCTGTGATTCTGTGATTCTGTGATTCTGTGATTCTGTGATTCTGTGATTCTGTGATTCTGTGATTCTGTGATTCTGTGATTCTGTGATTCTGTGATTCTGTGATTCTGTGATTCTGTGATTCTGTGATTCTGTGATTCTGCGATTCTGCGATTGTGTGATTGTGTGATTGTGTGATTGTGTGATTGTGTGATTGTGTGATTGTGTGATTGTGTAATTGTGTGATTGTGTGATTGTGTGATTGTGTGATTGTGTGATTGTGTGATTGTGTGATTGTGTGAGTGTGTGATTGTGACATTGTGTGATTCTGCGATTCTGCGATTCTGCGATTCTGCGTTTCTGCGATTGTGGGATTGTGTGATTGTGTGATTGTGTGATTGTGTCATTGTGTCATTGTGTCATTGTGCGATTATGTGATTCTGTGATTTTGTGGTTGTGTGATAGTGTGATGGTGTGTTTGTATGATTGTGTGATTGTGTGATTGTGTGTTTGTGTGATTGTGTGATTGTGTGATTCTGCGATTCTGCGGTTATGCGGTTCTGCGATTGTGGGATTGTGTGATTGTGTGATTGTGTGATTGTGTGATTGTGTGATTGTGTGATTGTGTGATTGTGTGATTGTGTGATTGTGTGATTGTGTGATTGTGTGATTGTGTGGTTGTGTGATTGTCTGATTTTGTGATTGTGCGATTGTGTGCTTGTGTGATTGTGTCGTAGTGTGATTCTGCGATTCCGCGATTCTGCGATTATGCGTTTCTGCGAATCTTGGATTGTGTGATTGTGTGATTTTGTGATTCTGTGATTCTGTGATTCTGCGATTCTGCGATTCTGCGATTCTGCGATTCTGCGATTCTGCGATTCTGCGATTATGCGATTCAGCGATTCTTGGATTGTGTGATTGTGTGATTGTGTGATTGTGTGATTCTGTGATTCTGTAATTGTGTGATTCTGTGATTCAGCGATTCTTGGATTGTGTGATTGTGTGATTGTGTGATTCTGTGATTGTGTGATTCTGTGATTCTGCGATTCTGCGATTGTGTGATTGTGTGATTGTGTGATTGTGTGATTGTGTGATTGTGTGATTGTGTGATTGTGTGATTGTGTGATTGTGTGATTGTGTGATTGTGTGATGGTGTGATTGTGTTATTGTGTGATTGTGTGATTCTGTGATTCTGTGATTGTGTGATTCTGTGATTCTGCGATTCAGCGATTGTGTGATTGTGTGATTGTGTGATGGTGTGATTGTGTTATTGTGTGATTGTGTGATTGTGTGATTGTGTGATTGTGTGATTGTGTGATTGTGTGATTGTGTGATTGCGTGATTGCGTGATTGTGTGATTGTGTGATTGTGTGATTGTGTGATTGTGTGATTGTGTGATTGTGTGATTGTGTGATTGTGTGATTGTGTGATTGTGTGATTGTGTGATTGTGTGATGGTGTGATTGTGTGATTGTGTGATTGTGTGATTGTGTGATTTTGTGATTGTGCGATTGTGTGCTTGTGTGATTGTGTCGTAGTGTGATTCTGCGATTCTGCGATTCTGCGATTCTGCGATTCTGCGTTTCTGCGATTGTGGGATTGTGGGATTGTGTGATTGTGTGATTGTGTCATTGTGTCATTGTGTCATTGTGCGATTATGTGATTCTGTGATTTTGTGGTTGTGTGATAGTGTGATTGTGTGTTTGTGTGATTGTGTGATTGTGTGATTCTTGCGATTCTGCGATTCTGCGATTCTGCGATTGTGTGATTGTGTGATTGCTTGATAGTGCCATTGTGTGATTCTGCGATTCGGCGATTCTGCGATTCTGCGATTCTGCGATTCTGCGATTCTGCGATTGTGTGATTGTGTGATTGTGTGATTGTGTCATTGCGTGATTCTGCGATTCAGAGATTCTGCGATTCTGCGATTCAGCGATTCTGCGATTCCGCGATTCTGCGATTTTGCGATTCTGCGATTCTGCGTTTCTGCGATTCTGCGTTTCTGCGATTATGGGATTGTGGGATTGTGTGATTGTGTGATGGTGTGATTGTGTGATTGTGCGATTGTGTGATTGTGTGATTGTGTGATTGTGTGATTGTGTGATTGTGTGGTTGTGTGACTGTGTGATTGTGTGATTGTGCGATTGTGTGCTTGTGTGATTGTGTCGTAGTGTGATTCTGCGATTCTGCGATTCTGCGATTATGCGTTTCTGCGATTCTTGGATTATGTGATTGTGTGATTTTGTGATTCTGTGATTCTGCGGTTCTGCGATTATGCGATTATGCGATTCTGCGATTCTGCGATTCTGTGATTCTGCGATTCTGCGATTCTGCGATTCTGCGATTCTGCGATTCTGCGATTCTGCGATTCTGCGATTCTGCGATTGTGTGATTGTGTGATTGCTTGATTGTGCCGTTGTGTGATTCTGCGATTCGGCGATTCTGCGATTCTGCGATTCTGCGATTGTGTGATTGTGTGATTGTGTGATTGTGTGATTGTGTGATTGTGTGATTGTGTGATTGTGTGATTGTGTGATTGTGTGATTGTGTGATTGTGTGATTGTGTGATTGTGTGATTGTGCGATTGTGTGCTTGTGTGATTGTGTCGTAGTGTGATTCTGCGATTCTGCGATTCTGCGATTCTGCGATTATGCGTTTCTGCGATTCTCGGATTGTGTGATTGTGTGATTGTGTGATTCTGGGATTCTGTGATTCTGTGATTCTGTGATTCTGTGATTCTGTGATTCTGTGATTCTGTGATTCTGTGATTCTGTGATTCTGTGATTCTGTGATTCTGTGATTCTGTGATTCTGTGATTCTGTGATTCTGTAATTCTGTGATTCTGTGATTCTGTGATTCTGCGATTCTGCGATTGTGCGATTGTGCGATTGTGTGATTGTGTGATTGTGTGATTGTGTGATTGTGTGATTGTGTGATTGTGTGATTGTGTGATTGTGTGATTGTGTGATTGTGTGATTGTGTGATTGTGTGATTGTGTGATTGTGTGATTGTGTGAGTGTGTGATTGTGACATTGTGTGATTCTGCGATTCTGCGATTCTGCGATTCTGCGTTTCTGCGATTGTGGGATTGTGTGATTGTGTGATTGTGTGATTGTGTCATTGTGTCATTGTGTCATTGTGCGATTATGTGATTCTGTGATTTTGTGGTTGTGTGATAGTGTGATGGTGTGTTTGTATGATTGTGTGATTGTGTGATTGTGTGTTTGTGTGATTGTGTGATTGTGTGATTCTGCGATTCTGCGGTTATGCGGTTCTGCGATTGTGGGATTGTGTGATTGTGTGATTGTGTGATTGTGTGATTGTGTGATTGTGTGATTGTGTGATTGTGTGATTGTGTGATTGTGTGATTGTGTGATTGTGTGATTGTGTGATTGTGTGATTGTGTGATTGTGTGATTGTGTGGTTGTGTGATTGTCTGATTTTGTGATTGTGCGATTGTGTGCTTGTGTGATTGTGTCGTAGTGTGATTCTGCGATTCCGCGATTCTGCGATTATGCGTTTCTGCGAATCTTGGATTGTGTGATTGTGTGATTTTGTGATTCTGTGATTCTGTGATTCTGCGATTCTGCGATTCTGCGATTCTGCGATTCTGCGATTCTGCGATTATGCGATTCAGCGATTCTTGGATTGTGTGATTGTGTGATTGTGTGATTGTGTGATTCTGTGATTCTGTAATTGTGTGATTCTGTGATTCAGCGATTCTTGGATTGTGTGATTGTGTGATTGTGTGATGGTGTGATTGTGTTATTGTGTGATTGTGTGATTGTGTGATTGTGTGATTGCGTGATTGCGTGATTGTGTGATTGTGTGATTGTGTGATTGTGTGATTGTGTGATTGTGTGATTGTGTGATTGTGTCGTTGCGTGATTCTGCGATTCAGCGATTCTGCGATTCCGCGATTCTGCGATTTTGCGATTCTGCGATTCTGCGTTTCTGCGATTCTGCGTTTCTGCGATTGTGGGATTGTGTGAATGTGTGATTGTGTCATTGTGTGATTCTGCGATTCAGCGATTGTGCGATTCTGCGATTCACCGATTCTGCGATTCCGCGATTGTGCGATTTTGCGTTTCTGCGATTGTGGGATTGTGGGATTGTGTGATTGTGTGATTTTGTGATTCTGTGATTCTGCGACTCTGCGATTCTGCGATTCTGCGATTCTGCGATTCTGCGATTCTGCGATTATGCGATTCTGCGATTCTGCGATTCTGCGATTCTGTGATTCTGCGATTCTGCGATTCTGCGATTCTGCGATTCTGCGATTCTGCGATTCTGCGATTCTGCGATTCTGCGATTCTGCGATTCTGCGATTCTGCGATTCTGCGATTCTGCGATTCTGCGATTCCGCGATTCTGCGATTTTGCGATTCTGCGATTCTGCGTTTCTGCGATTCTGCGTTGCCGCGATTGTGGGATTGTGGGATTGTGTGATTGTGTGATGGTGTGATTGTGTGATTGTGTGATTGTGTGATTGTGTGATTGTGTGGTTGTGTGATTGTGTGGTTGTGTGATTGTGTGATTGTGTGATTGTGTGATTGTGCGATTGTGTGCTTGTGTGATTGTGTCATAGTGTGATTCTGCGATTCTGCGATTCTGCGATTCTGTGATTCTGTGATTCTGTGATTCTGTGATTCTGTGATTCTGTGATTCTGTGATTCTGTGATTCTGTGATTCTGGGATTCTGCGATTCTGCGATTCTGCGATTCTGCGATTCTGTGATTCTGCGATTCTGCGATTCTGCGATTCAGCGATTCTGCGATTCTGCGTTTCTGCGATTGTGGGATTGTGGGATTGTGTGATTGTGTCATTGTGTCATTGTGTCATTGTGTCATTGTGCGATTATGTGATTCTGTGATTTTGTGCTTGTGTGATAGTGTGATTGTGTGTTTGTGTGATTGTGTGATTGTGTGATTCTTGCGATTCTGCGATTCTGCGATTCTGCGATTGTGTGATTGTGTGATTGCTTGATTGTGCCATTGTGTGATTCTGCGATTCGGCGATTCTGCGATTCTGCGATTCTGCGATTCTGCGATTCTGTGATTGTGTGATTGTGTGATTGTGTGATTGTGTGATTGTGTGATTGTGTCATTGCGTGATTCTGCGATTCTGCGATTCTGCGATTATGCGATTCTTGGATTGTGTGATTGTGTGATTGTGTGATTCTGTGATTCTGTGATTGTGTGATTGTGTGATTCTGCGATTCTGCGATTCTGCGATTCTGCGATTCTGCGATTCTGCGATTCTGCGATTCTGCGACTATGCGATTCTGCGATTCTGCGATTCTGTGATTCTGCGATTCTGCGATTCTGCGATTCTGCGATTCTGCGATTCTGCGATTCTGCGATTGTGTGATTGTGTGATTGCTTGATTGTGCCATTGTGTGATTCTGCGATTCGGCGATTCTGCGATTCTGCGATTCTGCGATTCTGCGATTGTGTGATTGTGTGATTGTGTGATTGTGTGATTGTGTCATTGCGTGATTCTGCGATTCAGCGATTCTGCGATTCCGCGATTCTGCAATTTTGCGATTCTGCGATTCTGCGTTTCTGCGATTCTGCGTTTCTGCGATTGTGGGATTGTGGGATTGTGTGATTGTGTGATGGTGTGATTGTGTGATTGTGCGATTGTGTGATTGTGTGATTGTGTGATTGTGTGGTTGTGTGATTGTGTGATTGTGTGATTGTGTGATTGTGCGATTGTGTGCTTGTGTGATTGTGTCGTAGTGTGATTCTGCGATTCTGCGATTCTGCGATTCTGCGATTCGGCGATTCTGCTATTCTTGGATTGTGTGATTGTGTGATTGTGTGATGGTGTGATTGTGTGATGGTGTGATTGTGTGATGGTGTGATGGTGTGATTGTGTGATTGTGTGATTGTGTGATTGTGTGATTGTGTGATTGTGTGATTGTGTGGTTGCGTGATTGTGTGATTTTGTGATTGTGCGATTGTGTGCTTGTGTGATTGTGTCGTAGTGTGATTCTGCGATTCTGCGATTTTGCGTTTCTGCGATTCTTGGATTATGTGATTGTGTGATTTTGTGATTCTGTGATTCTGCGATTCTGCGATTCTGCGATTCTGCGATTCTGCGATTCTGCGATTCTGCGATTCTGCGATTATGCGATTATGCGATTCTGCGATTCTGCGATTCTGTGATTCTGTGATTCTGCGATTCTGCGATTCTGCGATTCTGCGATTGTGTGATTGTGTGATTGCTTGATTGTGCCATTGTGTGATTCTGCGATTCGGCGATTCTGCGATTCTGCGATTCTGCGATTGTGTGATTGTGTGATTGTGTGATTGTGTGATTGTGTCATTGCGTGATTCTGCGATTCAGCGATTCTGCGATTCCGCGATTCCGCGATTTTGCGTTTCTGCGATTGTGGGATTGTGGGATTGTGTGATTGTGTGATGGTGTGATTGTGTCGTTGGGTGATTGTGTGATTGTGTGATTCTGTGATTCTGTGATTCTGCGATTCTGCGATTCTGCGATTCTGCGTTTCTGCGATTGTTGTATTGTATTATTGTGTGATTGTGTGATGGTGTGATTGTGTCGTTGGGTGATTGTGTGATTGTGTGATTCTGTGATCCTGTGATTCTGCGATTCTGCGATTCTGCGATTCTGCGTTTCTGCGATTGTTGGATTGTATTATTGTGTGATTGTGTGATGGTGTGATTGTGTGATTGTGTGATGGTGTGATTGTGTGATTGTGTGATTGTGTGATTGTGTGATTGTGTGATTGTGTGATTGTGTGATTGTGTGGTTGCGTGATTGTGTGATTTTGTGATTGTGCGATTGTGTGATTCTGCGATTCGGCGATTCTACGATTCTGCGATTCTGCGATTCTGCGATTCTGCGATTGTGTGATTGTGTGATTGTGTGATTGTGTGATTGTGTCATTGCGTGATTCTGCGATTCAGAGATTCTGCGATTCTGCGATTCAGCGATTCTGCGATTCCGCGATTCTGCGATTTTGCGATTCTGCGATTCTGCGTTTCTGCGATTCTGCCTTTCTGCGATTGTGGGATTGTGGGATTGTGTGATTGTGTGATGGTGTGATTGTGTGATTGTGTGATTGTGTGATTGTGTGATTGTGTGATTGTGTGGTTGTGTGATTGTGTGATTGTGTGGTTGTGTGATTGTGTGATTGTGTGATTGTGTGATTGTGTGATTGTGTGATTGTGCGATTGTGTGCTTGTGTGATTGTGTCGTAGTGTGATTCTGCGATTCTGCGATTCTGCGATTCTGCGATTCTGCGATTGTGTGATTGTGTGATTGCTTGATTGTGCCATTGTGTGATTCTGCGATTCGGCGATTCAGCGATTCTGCGATTCTGCGATTCTGCGATTCTGCGATTCTGCGATTGTGTGATTGTGTGATTCCTTGATTGTGCCATTGTGTGATTCTGCGATTCGGCGATTCTGCGATTCTGCGATTTTGCGATTCTGCGATTGCGTGATTGTGTGATTGTGTGATTGTGTCATTGCGTGATTCAGAGATTCTGCGATTCTGCGATTCAGCGATTCTGCGATTCCGCGATTCTGCGATTTTGCGATACTGCGATTCTGCATTTCTGCGTTTCTGCGATTCTGCGTTTCTGCGATTGTGGGATTGTGGGATTGTGTGATTGTGTGATGGTGTGATTGTGTGATTGTGTGATTGTCTGATTGTGTGGTTGTGTGATTGTGTGATTGTGTGGTAGTGTGATTGTGTGATTGTGTGATTGTGTGATTGTGCGATTGTGTGCTTGTGTGATTGTGTCGTAGTGCGATTCTGCGATTCTGCGATTCTGCGATTCTGCGATTATGCGTTTCTGCGATTCTTGGATTGTGTGATTGTGTGATTGTGTGATTATGTGATTGTGTGATTTTGTGATTCTGTGATTCTGTGATTCTGGGATTCTGCGATTCTGCGATTCTGCGAGTCTGTGATTCTGCGATTCTGCGATTCTGCGATTCTGCGATTCTGCGATGCTGCGATTCAGCGATTCTGCGATTCTGCGTTTCTGCGATTGTGGGATTGTGTGATTGTGTGATTGTGTCATTGTGTCATTGTGTCATTGTGTCATTGTGCGATTATGTGATTCTGTGATTTTGTGGTTGTGTGATAGTGTGATTGTGTGATTGTGTGATTGTGTGATTGTGTGATTCTGCGATTCAGCGATTCTGCGATTCTGCGATTGTGTGATTGTGTGATTGCTTGATTGTGCCATTGTGTGATTCTGCGATTCTGCGATTCTGCGATTCTGCGATTGTGTGATTGTGTGATTGTGTGATTGTGTCATTGCGTGATTCTGCGATTCAGCGATTCTGCGATTCCGCGATTCTGCGATTTTGCGATTCTGCGATTCTGCGATTCAGCGATTCTTGGATTGTGTGATTGTGTGATTGTGTGATTGTGTGATTCTGTGATTCTGTAATTGTGTGATTCTGTGATTCAGCGATTCTTGGATTGTGTGATTGTGTGATTGTGTGATTCTGTGATTGTGTGATTCTGTGATTCTGCGATTCTGCGATTGTGTGATTGTGTGATTGTGTGATTGTGTGATTGTGTGATTGTGTGATTGTGTGATTGTGTGATTGTGTGATTGTGTGATTGTGTGATTGTGTGATTGTGTGATTGTGTGATTGTGTGATGGTGTGATTGTGTTATTGTGTGATTGTGTGATTCTGTGATTCTGTGATTGTGTGATTCTGTGATTCTGCGATTCAGCGATTGTGTGATTGTGTGATTGTGTGATTGTGTGATTGTGTGATGGTGTGATTGTGTTATTGTGTGATTGTGTGATTGTGTGATTGTGTGATTGTGTGATTGTGTGATTGCGTGATTGCGTGATTGTGTGATTGTGTGATTGTGTGATTGTGTGATTGTGTGATTGTGTGATTGTGTGATTGTGTGATTGTGTGATTGTGTGATTGTGTGATTGTGTGATGGTGTGATTGTGTGATTGTGTGATTGTGTGATTGTGTGATTTTGTGATTGTGCGATTGTGTGCTTGTGTGATTGTGTCGTAGTGTGATTCTGCGATTCTGCGATTCTGCGATTCTGCGATTCTGCGATTCTGCGTTTCTGCGATTGTGGGATTGTGGGATTGTGTGATTGTGTGATTGTGTCATTGTGTCATTGTGTCATTGTGCGATTATGTGATTCTGTGATTTTGTGGTTGTGTGATAGTGTGATTGTGTGTTTGTGTGATTGTGTGATTGTGTGATTCTTGCGATTCTGCGATTCTGCGATTCTGCGATTGTGTGATTGTGTGATTGCTTGATTGTGCCATTGTGTGATTCTGCGATTCGGCGATTCTGCGATTCTGCGATTCTGCGATTCTGCGATTCTGCGATTGTGTGATTGTGTGATTGTGTGATTGTGTCATTGCGTGATTCTGCGATTCAGAGATTCTGCGATTCTGCGATTCAGCGATTCTGCGATTCCGCGATTCTGCGATTTTGCGATTCTGCGATTCTGCGTTTCTGCGATTCTGCGTTTCTGCGATTATGGGATTGTGGGATTGTGTGATTGTGTGATGGTGTGATTGTGTGATTGTGCGATTGTGTGATTGTGTGATTGTGTGATTGTGTGATTGTGTGATTGTGTGGTTGTGTGACTGTGTGATTGTGTGATTGTGCGATTGTGTGCTTGTGTGATTGTGTCGTAGTGTGATTCTGCGATTCTGCGATTCTGCGATTATGCGTTTCTGCGATTCTTGGATTATGTGATTGTGTGATTTTGTGATTCTGTGATTCTGCGGTTCTGCGATTATGCGATTATGCGATTCTGCGATTCTGCGATTCTGTGATTCTGCGATTCTGCGATTCTGCGATTCTGCGATTCTGCGATTCTGCGATTCTGCGATTGTGTGATTGTGTGATTGCTTGATTGTGCCGTTGTGTGATTCTGCGATTCGGCGATTCTGCGATTCTGCGATTGTGTGATTGTGTGATTGTGTGATTGTGTGATTGTGTGATTGTGTCGTTGCGTGATTCTGCGATTCAGCGATTCTGCGATTCCGCGATTCTGCGATTTTGCGATTCTGCGATTCTGCGTTTCTGCGATTCTGCGTTTCTGCGATTGTGGGATTGTGTGAATGTGTGATTGTGTCATTGTGTGATTCTGCGATTCAGCGATTGTGCGATTCTGCGATTCACCGATTCTGCGATTCCGCGATTGTGCGATTTTGCGTTTCTGCGATTGTGGGATTGTGGGATTGTGTGATTGTGTGATTTTGTGATTCTGTGATTCTGCGACTCTGCGATTCTGCGATTCTGCGATTCTGCGATTCTGCGATTCTGCGATTATGCGATTCTGCGATTCTGCGATTCTGTGATTCTGCGATTCTGCGATTCTGCGATTCTGCGATTCTGCGATTCTGCGATTCTGCGATTCTGCGATTCTGCGATTCTGCGATTCTGCGATTCTGCGATTCCGCGATTCTGCGATTTTGCGATTCTGCGATTCTGCGTTTCTGCGATTCTGCGTTTCCGCGATTGTGGGATTGTGGGATTGTGTGATTGTGTGATGGTGTGATTGTGTGATTGTGTGATTGTGTGATTGTGTGATTGTGTGGTTGTGTGATTGTGTGGTTGTGTGATTGTGTGATTGTGTGATTGTGTGATTGTGCGATTGTGTGCTTGTGTGATTGTGTCATAGTGTGATTCTGCGATTCTGCGATTCTGTGATTCTGTGATTCTGTGATTCTGTGATTCTGTGATTCTGTGATTCTGTGATTCTGTGATTCTGTGATTCTGGGATTCTGCGATTCTGCGATTCTGCGATTCTGCGATTCTGTGATTCTGCGATTCTGCGATTCTGCGATTCAGCGATTCTGCGATTCTGCGTTTCTGCGATTGTGGGATTGTGGGATTGTGTGATTGTGTCATTGTGTCATTGTGTCATTGTGTCATTGTGCGATTATGTGATTCTGTGATTTTGTGGTTGTGTGATAGTGTGATTGTGTGTTTGTGTGATTGTGTGATTGTGTGATTCTTGCGATTCTGCGATTCTGCGATTCTGCGATTGTGTGACTGTGTGATTGCTTGATTGTGCCATTGTGTGATTCTGCGATTCGGCGATTCTGCGATTCTGCGATTCTGCGATTCTGCGATTCTGTGATTGTGTGATTGTGTGATTGTGTGATTGTGTGATTGTGTGATTGTGTCATTGCGTGATTCTGCGATTCTGCGATTCTGCGATTATGCGATTCTTGGATTGTGTGATTGTGTGATTGTGTGATTGTGTGATTGTGTGATTGCGTGATTGCGTGATTGTGTGATTGTGTGATTGTGTGATTGTGTGATTGTGTGATTGTGTGATTGTGTGATTGTGTGATTGTGTGATTGTGTGATTGTGTGATTGTGTGATGGTGTGATTGTGTGATTGTGTGATTGTGTGATTGTGTGATTTTGTGATTGTGCGATTGTGTGCTTGTGTGATTGTGTCGTAGTGTGATTCTGCGATTCTGCGATTCTGCGATTCAGCGATTCTGCGATTCTGCGTTTCTGCGATTGTGGGATTGTGGGATTGTGTGATTGTGTCATTGTGTCATTGTGTCATTGTGTCATTGTGCGATTATGTGATTCTGTGATTTTGTGGTTGTGTGATAGTGTGATTGTGTGTTTGTGTGATTGTGTGATTGTGTGATTCTTGCGATTCTGCGATTCTGCGATTCTGCGATTCTGCGATTGTGTGATTGTGTGATTGCTTGATTGTGCCATTGTGTGATTCTGCGATTCGGCGATTCTGCGATTCTGCGATTCTGCGATTCTGCGATTCTGTGATTGTGTGATTGTGTGATTGTGTGATTGTGTGATTGTGTCATTGCGTGATTCTGCGATTCTGCGATTCTGCGATTATGCGATTCTTGGATTGTGTGATTGTGTGATTGTGTGATTCTGTGATTCTGTGATTGTGTGATTGTGTGATTCTGCGATTCTGCGATTCTGCGATTCTGCGATTCTGCGATTCTGCGATTCTGCGATTCTGCGACTATGCGATTCTGCGATTCTGCGATTCTGTGATTCTGCGATTCTGCGATTCTGCGATTCTGCGATTCTGCGATTCTGCGATTCTGCGATTCTGCGATTGTGTGATTGTGTGATTGCTTGATTGTGCCATTGTGTGATTCTGCGATTCGGCGATTCTGCGATTCTGCGATTCTGCGATTCTGCGATTGTGTGATTGTGTGATTGTGTGATTGTGTGATTGTGTCATTGCGTGATTCTGCGATTCAGCGATTCTGCGATTCCGCGATTCTGCAATTTTGCGATTCTGCGATTCTGCGTTTCTGCGATTCTGCGTTTCTGCGATTGTGGGATTGTGGGATTGTGTGATTGTGTGATGGTGTGATTGTGTGATTGTGCGATTGTGTGATTGTGTGATTGTGTGATTGTGTGGTTGTGTGATTGTGTGATTGTGTGATTGTGTGATTGTGCGATTGTGTGATGGTGTGATGGTGTGATTGTGTGATTGTGTGATTGTGTGACTGTGTGATTGTGTCGTTGCGTGATTCTGCGATTCAGCGATTCTGCGATTCCGCGATTCTGCGATTTTGCGATTCTGCGATTCTGCGTTTCTGCGATTCTGCGTTTCTGCGATTGTGGGATTGTGTGAATGTGTGATTGTGTCATTGTGTGATTCTGCGATTCAGCGATTGTGCGATTCTGCGATTCACCGATTCTGCGATTCCGCGATTGTGCGATTTTGCGTTTCTGCGATTGTGGGATTGTGGGATTGTGTGATTGTGTGATTTTGTGATTCTGTGATTCTGCGACTCTGCGATTCTGCGATTCTGCGATTCTGCGATTCTGCGATTCTGCGATTATGCGATTCTGCGATTCTGCGATTCTGTGATTCTGCGATTCTGCGATTCTGCGATTCTGCGATTCTGCGATTCTGCGATTCTGCGATTCTGCGATTCTGCGATTCTGCGATTCTGCGATTCTGCGATTCTGCGATTCTGCGATTCCGCGATTCCGCGATTCTGCGATTTTGCGATTCTGCGATTCTGCGTTTCTGCGATTCTGCGTTTCCGCGATTGTGGGATTGTGTGATTGTGTGATGGTGTGATTGTGCGATTGTGTGCTTGTGTGATTGTGTCATAGTGTGATTCTGCGATTCTGCGATTCTGTGATTCTGTGATTCTGTGATTCTGTGATTCTGTGATTCTGTGATTCTGTGATTCTGTGATTCTGTGATTCTGGGATTCTGCGATTCTGCGATTCTGCGATTCTGCGATTCTGTGATTCTGCGATTCTGCGATTCTGCGATTCAGCGATTCTGCGATTCTGCGTTTCTGCGATTGTGGGATTGTGGGATTGTGTGATTGTGTCATTGTGTCATTGTGTCATTGTGTCATTGTGCGATTATGTGATTCTGTGATTTTGTGGTTGTGTGATAGTGTGATTGTGTGTTTGTGTGATTGTGTGATTGTGTGATTCTTGCGATTCTGCGATTCTGCGATTCTGCGATTGTGTGATTGTGTGATTGCTTGATTGTGCCATTGTGTGATTCTGCGATTCGGCGATTCTGCGATTCTGCGATTCTGCGATTCTGCGATTCTGTGATTGTGTGATTGTGTGATTGTGTGATTGTGTGATTGTGTCATTGCGTGATTCTGCGATTCTGCGATTCTGCGATTATGCGATTCTTGGATTGTGTGATTGTGTGATTGTGTGATTCTGTGATTCTGTGATTGTGTGATTGTGTGATTCTGCGATTCTGCGATTCTGCGATTCTGCGATTCTGCGATTCTGCGATTCTGCGATTCTGCGACTATGCGATTCTGCGATTCTGCGATTCTGTGATTCTGCGATTCTGCGATTCTGCGATTCTGCGATTCTGCGATTCTGCGATTCTGCGATTCTGCGATTCTGCGATTGTGTGATTGTGTGATTGCTTGATTGTGCCATTGTGTGATTCTGCGATTCGGCGATTCTGCGATTCTGCGATTCTGCGATTCTGCGATTGTGTGATTGTGTGATTGTGTGATTGTGTGATTGTGTCATTGCGTGATTCTGCGATTCAGCGATTCTGCGATTCCGCGATTCTGCAATTTTGCGATTCTGCGATTCTGCGATTCTGCGTTTCTGCGATTCTGCGTTTCTGCGATTGTGGGATTGTGGGATTGTGTGATTGTGTGATGGTGTGATTGTGTGATTGTGCGATTGTGTGATTGTGTGATTGTGTGATTGTGTGGTTGTGTGATTGTGTGATTGTGTGATTGTGTGATTGTGCGATTGTGTGCTTGTGTGATTGTGTCGTAGTGTGATTCTGCGATTCTGCGATTCTGCGATTCTGCTATTCTTGGATTGTGTGATTGTGTGATTGTGTGATGGTGTGATTGTGTGATGGTGTGATTGTGTGATGGTGTGATTGTGTGATGGTGTGATGGTGTGATTGTGTGATTGTGTGATTGTGTGATTGTGTGATTGTGTGATTGTGTGATTGTGTGGTTGCGTGATTGTGTGATTTTGTGATTGTGCGATTGTGTGCTTGTGTGATTGTGTCGTAGTGTGATTCTGCGATTCTGCGATTATGCGTTTCTGCGATTCTTTTATTATGTGATTGTGTGATTTTGTGATTCTGTGATTCTGCGATTCTGCGATTCTGCGATTCTGCGATTCTGCGATTCTGCGATTCTGCGATTCTGCGATTATGCGATTATGCGATTCTGCGATTCTGCGATTCTGTGATTCTGTGATTCTGCGATTCTGCGATTCTGCGATTCTGCGATTGTGTGATTGTGTGATTGCTTGATTGTGCCATTGTGTGATTCTGCGATTCGGCGATTCTGCGATTCTGCGATTCTGCGATTGTGTGATTGTGTGATTGTGTTATTGTGTGATTGTGTCATTGCGTGATTCTGCGATTCAGCGATTCTGCGATTCCGCGATTCTGCGATTTTGCGTTTCTGCGATTGTGGGATTGTGGGATTGTGTGATTGTGTGATGGTGTGATTGTGTCGTTGGGTGATTGTGTGATTGTGTGATTCTGTGATTCTGTGATTCTGCGATTCTGCGATTCTGCGTTTCTGCGATTGTTGTATTGTATTATTGTGTGATTGTGTGATGGTGTGATTGTGTCGTTGGGTGATTGTGTGATTGTGTGATTCTGTGATTCTGTGATTCTGCGATTCTGCGATTCTGCGATTCTGCGTTTCTGCGATTGTTGGATTGTATTATTGTGTGATTGTGTGATGGTGTGATTGTGTGATTGTGTGATGGTGTGATTGTGTGATTGTGTGATTGTGTGATTGTGTGATTGTGTGATTGTGTGATTGTGTGGTTGCGTGATTGTGTGATTTTGTGATTGTGCGATTGTGTGATTCTGCGATTCGGCGATTCTACGATTCTGCGATTCTGCGATTCTGCGATTCTGCGATTGTGTGATTGTGTGATTGTGTGATTGTGTGATTGTGTGATTGTGTCGTTGCGTGATTCTGCGATTCAGCGATTCTGCGATTCCGCGATTCTGCGATTTTGCGATTCTGCGATTCTGCGTTTCTGCGATTCTGCGTTTCTGCGATTGTGGGATTGTGTGAATGTGTGATTGTGTCATTGTGTGATTCTGCGATTCAGCGATTGTGCGATTCTGCGATTCACCGATTCTGCGATTCCGCGATTGTGCGATTTTGCGTTTCTGCGATTGTGGGATTGTGGGATTGTGTGATTGTGTGATTTTGTGATTCTGTGATTCTGCGACTCTGCGATTCTGCGATTCTGCGATTCTGCGATTCTGCGATTCTGCGATTATGCGATTCTGCGATTCTGCGATTCTGTGATTCTGCGATTCTGCGATTCTGCGATTCTGCGATTCTGCGATTCTGCGATTCTGCGATTCTGCGATTCTGCGATTCTGCGATTCTGCGATTCTGCGATTCCGCGATTCCGCGATTCTGCGATTTTGCGATTCTGCGATTCTGCGTTTCTGCGATTCTGCGTTTCCGCGATTGTGGGATTGTGTGATTGTGTGATGGTGTGATTGTGCGATTGTGTGCTTGTGTGATTGTGTCATAGTGTGATTCTGCGATTCTGCGATTCTGTGATTCTGTGATTCTGTGATTCTGTGATTCTGTGATTCTGTGATTCTGTGATTCTGTGATTCTGTGATTCTGGGATTCTGCGATTCTGCGATTCTGCGATTCTGCGATTCTGTGATTCTGCGATTCTGCGATTCTGCGATTCAGCGATTCTGCGATTCTGCGTTTCTGCGATTGTGGGATTGTGGGATTGTGTGATTGTGTCATTGTGTCATTGTGTCATTGTGTCATTGTGCGATTATGTGATTCTGTGATTTTGTGGTTGTGTGATAGTGTGATTGTGTGTTTGTGTGATTGTGTGATTGTGTGATTCTTGCGATTCTGCGATTCTGCGATTCTGCGATTGTGTGATTGTGTGATTGCTTGATTGTGCCATTGTGTGATTCTGCGATTCGGCGATTCTGCGATTCTGCGATTCTGCGATTCTGCGATTCTGTGATTGTGTGATTGTGTGATTGTGTGATTGTGTGATTGTGTCATTGCGTGATTCTGCGATTCTGCGATTCTGCGATTATGCGATTCTTGGATTGTGTGATTGTGTGATTGTGTGATTCTGTGATTCTGTGATTGTGTGATTGTGTGATTCTGCGATTCTGCGATTCTGCGATTCTGCGATTCTGCGATTCTGCGATTCTGCGATTCTGCGACTATGCGATTCTGCGATTCTGCGATTCTGTGATTCTGCGATTCTGCGATTCTGCGATTCTGCGATTCTGCGATTCTGCGATTCTGCGATTCTGCGATTGTGTGATTGTGTGATTGCTTGATTGTGCCATTGTGTGATTCTGCGATTCGGCGATTCTGCGATTCTGCGATTCTGCGATTCTGCGATTGTGTGATTGTGTGATTGTGTGATTGTGTGATTGTGTCATTGCGTGATTCTGCGATTCAGCGATTCTGCGATTCCGCGATTCTGCAATTTTGCGATTCTGCGATTCTGCGATTCTGCGTTTCTGCGATTCTGCGTTTCTGCGATTGTGGGATTGTGGGATTGTGTGATTGTGTGATGGTGTGATTGTGTGATTGTGCGATTGTGTGATTGTGTGATTGTGTGATTGTGTGGTTGTGTGATTGTGTGATTGTGTGATTGTGTGATTGTGCGATTGTGTGCTTGTGTGATTGTGTCGTAGTGTGATTCTGCGATTCTGCGATTCTGCGATTCTGCTATTCTTGGATTGTGTGATTGTGTGATTGTGTGATGGTGTGATTGTGTGATGGTGTGATTGTGTGATGGTGTGATTGTGTGATGGTGTGATGGTGTGATTGTGTGATTGTGTGATTGTGTGATTGTGTGATTGTGTGATTGTGTGATTGTGTGGTTGCGTGATTGTGTGATTTTGTGATTGTGCGATTGTGTGCTTGTGTGATTGTGTCGTAGTGTGATTCTGCGATTCTGCGATTATGCGTTTCTGCGATTCTTTTATTATGTGATTGTGTGATTTTGTGATTCTGTGATTCTGCGATTCTGCGATTCTGCGATTCTGCGATTCTGCGATTCTGCGATTCTGCGATTCTGCGATTATGCGATTATGCGATTCTGCGATTCTGCGATTCTGTGATTCTGTGATTCTGCGATTCTGCGATTCTGCGATTCTGCGATTGTGTGATTGTGTGATTGCTTGATTGTGCCATTGTGTGATTCTGCGATTCGGCGATTCTGCGATTCTGCGATTCTGCGATTGTGTGATTGTGTGATTGTGTGATTGTGTGATTGTGTCATTGCGTGATTCTGCGATTCAGCGATTCTGCGATTCCGCGATTCTGCGATTTTGCGTTTCTGCGATTGTGGGATTGTGGGATTGTGTGATTGTGTGATGGTGTGATTGTGTCGTTGGGTGATTGTGTGATTGTGTGATTCTGTGATTCTGTGATTCTGCGATTCTGCGATTCTGCGATTCTGCGTTTCTGCGATTGTTGTATTGTATTATTGTGTGATTGTGTGATGGTGTGATTGTGTCGTTGGGTGATTGTGTGATTGTGTGATTCTGTGATTCTGTGATTCTGCGATTCTGCGATTCTGCGATTCTGCGTTTCTGCGATTGTTGGATTGTATTATTGTGTGATTGTGTGATGGTGTGATTGTGTGATTGTGTGATGGTGTGATTGTGTGATTGTGTGATTGTGTGATTGTGTGATTGTGTGATTGTGTGATTGTGTGGTTGCGTGATTGTGTGATTTTGTGATTGTGCGATTGTGTGATTCTGCGATTCGGCGATTCTACGATTCTGCGATTCTGCGATTCTGCGATTCTGCGATTGTGTGATTGTGTGATTGTGTGATTGTGTGATTGTGTCATTGCGTGATTCTGCGATTCAGAGATTCTGCGATTCTGCGATTCAGCGATTCTGCGATTCCGCGATTCTGCGATTTTGCGATTCTGCGATTCTGCGTTTCTGCGATTCTGCGTTTCTGCGATTGTGGGATTGTGGGATTGTGTGATTGTGTGATGGTGTGATTGTGTGATTGTGTGATTGTGTGATTGTGTGATTGTGTGATTGTGTGGTTGTGTGATTGTGTGATTGTGTGGTTGTGTGATTGTGTGATTGTGTGATTGTGTGATTGTGTGATTGTGTGATTGTGTGATTGTGCGATTGTGTGCTTGTGTGATTGTGTCGTAGTGTGATTCTGCGATTCTGCGATTCTGCGATTCTGCGATTCTGCGATTCTGCGACTATGCGATTCTGCGATTCTGCGATTCTGTGATTCTGCGATTCTGCGATTCTGCGATTCTGCGATTCTGCGATTCTGCGATTCTGCGATTGTGTGATTGTGTGATTGCTTGATTGTGCCATTGTGTGATTCTGCGATTCGGCGATTCTGCGATTCTACGATTCTGCGATTCTGCGATTGTGTGATTGTGTGATTGTGTGATTGTGTGATTGTGTCATTGCGTGATTCTGCGATTCAGCGATTCTGCGATTCCGCGATTCTGCAATTTTGCGATTCTGCGATTCTGCGTTTCTGCGATTCTGCGTTTCTGCGATTGTGGGATTGTGGGATTGTGTGATTGTGTGATGGTGTGATTGTGTGATTGTGCGATTGTGTGATTGTGTGATTGTGTGATTGTGTGGTTGTGTGATTGTGTGATTGTGTGATTGTGTGATTGTGTGATTGTGTGATTGTGCGATTGTGTGCTTGTGTGATTGTGTCGTAGTGTGATTCTGCGATTCTGCGATTCTGCGATTCTGCGATTCGGCGATTCTGCTATTCTTGGATTGTGTGATTGTGTGATTGTGTGATGGTGTGATTGTGTGATGGTGTGATTGTGTGATGGTGTGATGGTGTGATTGTGTGATTGTGTGATTGTGTGATTGTGTGATTGTGTGATTGTGTGATTGTGTGGTTGCGTGATTGTGTGATTTTGTGATTGTGCGATTGTGTGCTTGTGTGATTGTGTCGTAGTGTGATTCTGCGATTCTGCGATTATGCGTTTCTGCGATTCTTGGATTATGTGATTGTGTGATTTTGTGATTCTGTGATTCTGCGATTCGGCGATTCTGCGATTCTGCGATTCTGCGATTGTGTGATTGTGTGATTGTGTGATTGTGTGATTGTGTGATTGTGTCGTTGCGTGATTCTGCGATTCAGCGATTCTGCGATTCCGCGATTCTGCGATTTTGCGATTCTGCGATTCTGCGTTTCTGCGATTCTGCGTTTCTGCGATTGTGGGATTGTGTGAATGTGTGATTGTGTCATTGTGTGATTCTGCGATTCAGCGATTGTGCGATTCTGCGATTCACCGATTCTGCGATTCCGCGATTGTGCGATTTTGCGTTTCTGCGATTGTGGGATTGTGGGATTGTGTGATTGTGTGATTTTGTGATTCTGTGATTCTGCGACTCTGCGATTCTGCGATTCTGCGATTCTGCGATTCTGCGATTATGCGATTCTGCGATTCTGCGATTCTGTGATTCTGCGATTCTGCGATTCTGCGATTCTGCGATTCTGCGATTCTGCGATTCTGCGATTCTGCGATTCTGCGATTCTGCGATTCTGCGATTCTGCGATTCCGCGATTCTGCGATTTTGCGATTCTGCGATTCTGCGTTTCTGCGATTCTGCGTTTCCGCGATTGTGGGATTGTGGGATTGTGTGATTGTGTGATGGTGTGATTGTGTGATTGTGTGATTGTGTGATTGTGTGATTGTGTGGTTGTGTGATTGTGTGGTTGTGTGATTGTGTGATTGTGTGATTGTGTGATTGTGCGATTGTGTGCTTGTGTGATTGTGTCATAGTGTGATTCTGCGATTCTGCGATTCTGTGATTCTGTGATTCTGTGATTCTGTGATTCTGTGATTCTGTGATTCTGTGATTCTGTGATTCTGTGATTCTGTGATTCTGGGATTCTGCGATTCTGCGATTCTGCGATTCTGCGATTCTGTGATTCTGCGATTCTGCGATTCTGCGATTCAGCGATTCTGCGATTCTGCGTTTCTGCGATTGTGGGATTGTGGGATTGTGTGATTGTGTCATTGTGTCATTGTGTCATTGTGTCATTGTGCGATTATGTGATTCTGTGATTTTGTGGTTGTGTGATAGTGTGATTGTGTGTTTGTGTGATTGTGTGATTGTGTGATTCTTGCGATTCTGCGATTCTGCGATTCTGCGATTGTGTGATTGTGTGATTGCTTGATTGTGCCATTGTGTGATTCTGCGATTCGGCGATTCTGCGATTCTGCGATTCTGCGATTCTGCGATTCTGTGATTGTGTGATTGTGTGATTGTGTGATTGTGTGATTGTGTCATTGCGTGATTCTGCGATTCTGCGATTCTGCGATTATGCGATTCTTGGATTGTGTGATTGTGTGATTGTGTGATTCTGTGATTCTGTGATTGTGTGATTGTGTGATTCTGCGATTCTGCGATTCTGCGATTCTGCGATTCTGCGATTCTGCGATTCTGCGACTATGCGATTCTGCGATTCTGCGATTCTGTGATTCTGCGATTCTGCGATTCTGCGATTCTGCGATTCTGCGATTCTGCGATTGTGTGATTGTGTGATTGCTTGATTGTGCCATTGTGTGATTCTGCGATTCGGCGATTCTGCGATTCTGCGATTCTGCGATTCTGCGATTCTGCGATTGTGTGATTGTGTGATTGTGTGATTGTGTGATTGTGTCATTGCGTGATTCTGCGATTCAGCGATTCTGCGATTCCGCGATTCTGCAATTTTGCGATTCTGCGATTCTGCGTTTCTGCGATTCTGCGTTTCTGCGATTGTGGGATTGTGGGATTGTGTGATTGTGTGATGGTGTGATTGTGTGATTGTGCGATTGTGTGATTGTGTGATTGTGTGATTGTGTGGTTGTGTGATTGTGTGATTGTGTGATTGTGTGATTGTGCGATTGTGTGCTTGTGTGATTGTGTCGTAGTGTGATTCTGCGATTCTGCGATTCTGCGATTCTGCGATTCGGCGATTCTGCTATTCTTGGATTGTGTGATTGTGTGATTGTGTGATGGTGTGATTGTGTGATGGTGTGATTGTGTGATGGTGTGATGGTGTGATTGTGTGATTGTGTGATTGTGTGATTGTGTGATTGTGTGATTGTGTGATTGTGTGGTTGCGTGATTGTGTGATTTTGTGATTGTGCGATTGTGTGCTTGTGTGATTGTGTCGTAGTGTGATTCTGCGATTCTGCGATTATGCGTTTCTGCGATTCTTGGATTATGTGATTGTGTGATTTTGTGATTCTGTGATTCTGCGATTCTGCGATTCTGCGATTCTGCGATTCTGCGATTCTGCGATTCTGCGATTCTGTGATTATGCGATTATGCGATTCTGCGATTCTGCGATTCTGTGATTCTGTGATTCTGCGATTCTGCGATTCTGCGATTCTGCGATTGTGTGATTGTGTGATTGCTTGATTGTGCCATTGTGTGATTCTGCGATTCGGCGATTCTGCGATTCTGCGATTCTGCGATTGTGTGATTGTGTGATTGTGTGATTGTGTGATTGTGTCATTGCGTGATTCTGCGATTCAGCGATTCTGCGATTCCGCGATTCTGCGATTTTGCGTTTCTGCGATTGTGGGATTGTGGGATTGTGTGATTGTGTGATGGTGTGATTGTGTCGTTGGGTGATTGTGTGATTGTGTGATTCTGTGATTCTGTGATTCTGCGATTCTGCGATTCTGCGATTCTGCGTTTCTGCGATTGTTGTATTGTATTATTGTGTGATTGTGTGATGGTGTGATTGTGTCGTTGGGTGATTGTGTGATTGTGTGATTCTGTGATTCTGTGATTCTGCGATTCTGCGATTCTGCGATTCTGCGTTTCTGCGATTGTTGGATTGTATTATTGTGTGATTGTGTGATGGTGTGATTGTGTGATTGTGTGATGGTGTGATTGTGTGATTGTGTGATTGTGTGATTGTGTGATTGTGTGATTGTGTGATTGTGTGGTTGCGTGATTGTGTGATTTTGTGATTGTGCGATTGTGTGATTCTGCGATTCGGCGATTCTACGATTCTGCGATTCTGCGATTCTGCGATTCTGCGATTGTGTGATTGTGTGATTGTGTGATTGTGTGATTGTGTCATTGCGTGATTCTGCGATTCAGAGATTCTGCGATTCTGCGATTCAGCGATTCTGCGATTCCGCGATTCTGCGATTTTGCGATTCTGCGATTCTGCGTTTCTGCGATTCTGCGTTTCTGCGATTGTGGGATTGTGGGATTGTGTGATTGTGTGATTGTGTGGTTGTGTGATTGTGTGATTGTGTGATTGTGTGATTGTGCGATTGTGTGCTTGTGTGATTGTGTGGTTGTGTGATTGTGTGATTGTGTGATTGTGTGATTGTGCGATTGTGTGCTTGTGTGATTGTGTCGTAGTGTGATTCTGCGATTCTGCGGTTCTGCGATTCTGCGATTATGCGTTTCTGCTATTCTTGGATTGTGTGATTGTGTGATTGTGTGATGGTGTGATTGTGTGATGGTGTGATTGTGTGATGGTGTGATTGTGTGATTGTGTGATTGTGTGATTGTGTGATTGTGTGATTGTGTGATTGTGTGATCGTGTGGTTGCGTGATTGTGTGATTTTGTGATTGTGCGATTGTGTGCTTGTGTGATTGTGTCGTAGTGTGATTCTGCGATTCTGCGATTATGCGTTTCTGCGATTCTTGGATTATGTGATTGTGTGATTTTGTGATTCTGTGATTCTGCGATTCTGCGATTCTGCGATTCTGCGATTCTGCGATTCTGCGATTCTGCGATTCTGCGATTATGCGATTATGCGATTCTGCGATTCTGCGATTCTGTGATTCTGTGATTCTGCGATTCTGCGTTTCTGCGATTGTTGGATTGTATTATTGTGTGATTGTGTGATGGTGTGATTGTGTGATTGTGTGATGGTGTGATTGTGTGATTGTGTGATTGTGTGATTGTGTGATTGTGTGATTGTGTGATTGTGTGATTGTGTGGTTGCGTGATTGTGTGATTTTGTGATTGTGCGATTGTGTGATTCTGCGATTCGGCGATTCTACTATTCGGCGATTCTGCGATTCTGCGATTGTGTGATTGTGTGATTGTGTGATTGTGTGATTGTGTCATTGCGTGATTCTGCGATTCAGAGATTCTGCGATTCTGCGATTCAGCGATTCTGCGATTCCGCGATTCTGCGATTTTGCGATTCTGCGATTCTGCGTTTCTGCGATTCTGCGTTTCTGGGATTGTGGGATTGTGGGATTGTGTGATTGTGTGATGGTGTGATTGTGTGATTGTGTGATTGTGTGATTGTGTGGTTGTGTGATTGTGTGATTGTGTGGTTGTGTGATTGTGTGATTGTGTGATTGTGTGATTGTGTGATTGTGTGATTGTGCGATTGTGTGCTTGTGTGATTGTGTCGTAGTGTGATTCTGCGATTCTGCGATTCTGCGATTCTGCGATTCTGCGATTGTGTGATTGTGTGATTGCTTGATTGTGCCATTGTGTGATTCTGCGATTCGGCGATTCAGCGATTCTGCGATTCTGCGATTCTGCGATTCTGCGATTCTGCGATTCTGCGATTGTGTGATTGTGTGATTGCTTGATTGTGCCATTGTGTGATTCTGCGATTCGGCGATTCTGCGATTCTGCGATTTTGCGATTCTGCGATTGCGTGATTGTGTGATTGTGTGATTCTGCGATTCTGCGATTCTGCGATTCTGCGTTTCTGCGATTGTTGGATTGTGTTATTGTGTGATTGTGTGATGGTGTGATTGTGTGATTGTGTGATTGTGTGATTGTGTGATTTTGTGATTGTGCGATTGTGTGCTTGTGTGATTGTGTCGTAGTGTGATTCTGCGATTCTGCGATTCTGCGATTCTGCGATTCTGCGATTGTGTGATTGTGTGATTGTGTGAATGTGTGATTGTGTCATTGTGTAATTCTGCGATTCAGCGATTCTGCGATTCTGCGATTCACCGATTCTGCGATTCCGCGATTGTGCGATTTTGCGTTTCTGCGATTGTGGGATTGTGGGATTGTGGGATTGTGGGATTGTGTGATTGTGTGATTGTGTGATTCTGCGATTCTGCGATTCTGCGATTCTGCGTTTCTGCGATTGTTGGATTGTGTTATTGTGTGATTGTGTGATGGTGTGATTGTGTGATTGTGTGATGGTGTGATTGTGTGATTGTGTGATTGTGTGATTGTGTGATTTTGTGATTGTGCGATTGTGTGCTTGTGTGATTGTGTCGTAGTGTGATTCTGCGATTCTGCGATTCTGCCATTCTGCGATTATGCGTTTCTGCGATTGTTGGATTATGTGATTGTGTGATTTTGTGATTCTGCGATTCTGCGATTCTGCGATTCTGCGATTCTGCGATTCTGCGATTATGCGATTCTGCGATTCTGCGATTCTGTGATTCTGCGATTCTGCGATTCTGCGATTCTGCGATTCTGCGATTCTGCGATTCTGCGATTGTGTGATTGTGTGATTGCTTGATTGTGCCATTGTGTGATTCTGCGATTCGGCGATTCTGCGATTCTGCGATTCTGCGATTCTGCGATTCTGCGATTGTGTGATTGTGTGATTGTGTGATTGTGTGATTGTGTCATTGCGTGATTCTGCGATTCAGCGATTCTCCGATTCCGCGATTCTGCAATTTTGCGATTCTGCGATTCTGCGTTTCTGCGATTCTGCGTTTCTGCGATTGTGGGATTGTGGGATTGTGTGATTGTGTGATGGTGTGATTGTGTGATTGTGCGATTGTGTGATTGTGTGATTGTGTGATTGTGTGGTTGTGTGATGGTGTGATTGTGTGATGGTGTGATGGTGTGATTGTGTGATTGTGTGATTGTGTGATTGTGTGATTGTGTGATTGTGTGATTGTGTGGTTGCGTGATTGTGTGATTTTGTGATTGTGCGATTGTGTGCTTGTGTGATTGTGTCGTAGTGTGATTCTGCGATTCTGCGATTATGCGATTCCGCGATTCTGCGATTTTGCGATTCTGCGATTCTGCGTTTCTGCGATTCTGCGTTTCCGCGATTGTGGGATTGTGGGATTGTGTGATTGTGTGATGGTGTGATTGTGTGATTGTGTGATTGTGTGATTGTGTGATTGTGTGGTTGTGTGATTGTGTGGTTGTGTGATTGTGTGATTGTGTGATTGTGTGATTGTGTGATTGTGCGATTGTGTGCTTGTGTGATTGTGTCATAGTGTGATTCTGCGATTCTGCGATTCTGTGATTCTGTGATTCTGTGATTCTGTGATTCTGTGATTCTGTGATTCTGTGATTCTGGGATTCTGCGATTCTGCGATTCTGCGATTCTGTGATTCTGCGATTCTGCGATTCTGCGATTCAGCGATTCTGCGATTCTGCGATTCTGCGTTTCTGCGATTGTGGGATAGTGGGATTGTGGGATTGTGGGATTGTGGGATTGTGTGATTGTGTGATTGTGTGATTCTGCGATTCTGCGATTCTGCGATTCTGCGTTTCTGCGATTGTTGGATTGTGTTATTGTGTGATTGTGTGATGGTGTGATTGTGTGATTGTGTGATGGTGTGATTGTGTGATTGTGTGATTGTGTGATTTTGTGATTGTGCGATTGTGTGCTTGTGTGATTGTGTCGTAGTGTGATTCCGCGATTCTGCGATTCTGCGATTCTGCGATTCTGCGTTTCTGCGATTGTGGGATTGTGGGATTGTGTGATTGTGTGATTGTGTCATTGTGTCATTGTGTCATTGTGCGATTATGTGATTCTGTGATTTTGTGGTTGTGTGATAGTGTGATTGTGTGTTTGTGTGATTGTGTGATTGTGTGATTCTTGCGATTCTGCGATTCTGCGATTCTGCGATTGTGTGATTGTGTGATTGCTTGATTGTGCCATTGTGTGATTCTGCGATTCGGCGATTCTGCGATTCTGCGATTCTGCGATTCTGCGATTCTGCGATTCTGCGATTCTGCGATTGTGTGATTGTGTGATTGTGTGATTGCGTCATTGCGTGATTCTGCGATTCAGAGATTCTGCGATTCTGCGATTCAGCGATTCTGCGATTCCGCGATTCTGCGATTTTGCGATTCTGCGATTCTGCGTTTCTGCGATTCTGCGTTTCTGCGATTCTGCGTTTCTGCGATTATGGGATTGTGGGATTGTGTGATTGTGTGATGGTGTGATTGTGTGATTGTGCGATTGTGTGATTGTGTGATTGTGTGATTGTGTGATTGTGTGATTGTGTGATTGTCTGGTTGTGTGACTGTGTGATTGTGTGATTGTGCGATTGTGTGCTTGTGTGATTGTGTCGTAGTGTGATTCTGCGATTCTGCGATTCTGCGATTATGCGTTTCTGCGATTCTTGGATTATGTGATTGTGTGATTTTGTGATTCTGTGATTCTGCGGTTCTGCGATTATGCGATTATGCGATTCTGCGATTCTGCGATTCTGTGATTCTGCGATTCTGCGATTCTGCGATTCTGCGATTCTGCGATTCCGCGATTCTGCGATTTTGCGATTCTGCGATTCTGCGTTTCTGCGATTCTGCGTTTCTGCGATTGTGGGATTGTGTGAATGTGTGATTGTGTCATTGTGTGATTCTGCGATTCAGCGATTGTGCGGTTCTGCGATTCACCGATTCTGCGATTCCGCGAATGTGCGATTTTGCGTTTCTGCGATTGTGGGATTGTGGGATTGTGTGATTGTGTGATTTTGTGATTCTGTGATTCTGCGACTCTGCGATTCTGCGATTCTGCGATTCTGCGATTCTGCGATTCTGCGATTATGCGATTCTGCGATTCTGCGATTCTGTGATTCTGCGATTCTGCGATTCTGCGATTCTGCGATTCTGCGATTCTGCGATTCTGCGATTCTGCGATTCTGCGATTCTGCGATTCTGCGATTCTGCGATTCTGCGATTCTGCGATTCCGCGATTCTGCGATTTTGCGATTCTGCGATTCTGCGATTCTGCGTTTCTGCGATTCTGCGTTTCCGCGATTGTGGGATTGTGGGATTGTGTGATTGTGTGATGGTGTGATTGTGTGATTGTGTGATTGTGTGATTGTGTGATTGTGTGGTTGTGTGATTGTGTGGTTGTGTGATTGTGTGATTGTGTGATTGTGTGATTGTGCGATTGTGTGCTTGTGTGATTGTGTCATAGTGTGATTCTGCGATTCTGCGATTCTGTGATTCTGTGATTCTGTGATTCTGTGATTCTGTGATTCTGTGATTCTGTGATTCTGTGATTCTGTGATTCTGGGATTCTGCGATTCTGCGATTCTGCGATTCTGCGATTCTGTGATTCTGCGATTCTGCGATTCTGCGATTCAGCGATTCTGCGATTCTGCGTTTCTGCGATTGTGGGATTGTGGGATTGTGTGATTGTGTCATTGTGTCATTGTGTCATTGTGTCATTGTGCGATTATGTGATTCTGTGATTTTGTGGTTGTGTGATAGTGTGATTGTGTGTTTGTGTGATTGTGTGATTGTGTGATTCTTGCGATTCTGCGATTCTGCGATTCTGCGATTGTGTGATTGTGTGATTGCTTGATTGTGCCATTGTGTGATTCTGCGATTCGGCGATTCTGCGATTCTGCGATTCTGCGATTCTGTGATTGTGTGATTGTGTGATTGTGTGATTGTGTGATTGTGTCATTGCGTGATTCTGCGATTCTGCGATTCTGCGATTATGCGATTCTTGGATTGTGTGATTGTGTGATTGTGTGATTCTGTGATTCTGTGATTGTGTGATTGTGTGATTCTGCGATTCTGCGATTCTGCGATTCTGCGATTCTGCGATTCTGCGATTCTGCGATTCTGCGACTATGCGATTCTGCGATTCTGCGATTCTGTGATTCTGCGATTCTGCGATTCTGCGATTCTGCGATTCTGCGATTCTGCGATTCTGCGATTGTGTGATTGTGTGATTGCTTGATTGTGCCATTGTGTGATTCTGCGATTCGGCGATTCTGCGATTCTGCGATTCTGCGATTCTGCGATTGTGTGATTGTGTGATTGTGTGATTGTGTGATTGTGTCATTGCGTGATTCTGCGATTCAGCGATTCTGCGATTCCGCGATTCTGCAATTTTGCGATTCTGCGATTCTGCGTTTCTGCGATTCTGCGTTTCTGCGATTGTGGGATTGTGGGATTGTGTGATTGTGTGATGGTGTGATTGTGTGATTGTGCGATTGTGTGATTGTGTGATTGTGTGATTGTGTGGTTGTGTGATTGTGTGATTGTGTGATTGTGTGATTGTGCGATTGTGTGCTTGTGTGATTGTGTCGTAGTGTGATTCTGCGATTCTGCGATTCTGCGATTCTGCGATTCTGCGATTCTGCTATTCTTGGATTGTGTGATTGTGTGATTGTGTGATGGTGTGATTGTGTGATGGTGTGATTGTGTGATGGTGTGATGGTGTGATTGTGTGATTGTGTGATTGTGTGATTGTGTGATTGTGTGATTGTGTGATTGTGTGGTTGCGTGATTGTGTGATTTTGTGATTGTGCGATTGTGTGCTTGTGTGATTGTGTCGTAGTGTGATTCTGCGATTCTGCGATTATGCGTTTCTGCGATTCTTGGATTATGTGATTGTGTGATTTTGTGATTCTGTGATTCTGCGATTCTGCGATTCTGCGATTCTGCGATTCTGCGATTCTGCGATTCTGCGATTCTGCGATTCTGCGATTCTGCGATTATGCGATTATGCGATTCTGCGATTCTGCGGTTCTGTGATTCTGTGATTCTGCGATTCTGCGATTCTGCGATTCTGCGATTGTGTGATTGTGTGATTGCTTGATTGTGCCATTGTGTGATTCTGCGATTCGGCGATTCTGCGATTCTGCGATTCTGCGATTGTGTGATTGTGTGATTGTGTGATTGTGTGATTGTGTCATTGCGTGATTCTGCGATTCAGCGATTCTGCGATTCCGCGATTCTGCGATTTTGCGTTTCTGCGATTGTGGGATTGTGGGATTGTGTGATTGTGTGATGGTGTGATTGTGTCGTTGGGTGATTGTGTGATTGTGAGATTCTGTGATTCTGTGATTCTGCGATTCTGCGATTCTGCGATTCTGCGTTTCTGCGATTGTTGTATTGTATTATTGTGTGATTGTGTGATGGTGTGATTGTGTCGTTGGGTGATTGTGTGATTGTGTGATTCTGTGATTCTGTGATTCTGCGATTCTGCGATTCTGCGATTCTGCGTTTCTGCGATTGTTGGATTGTATTATTGTGTGATTGTGTGATGGTGTGATTGTGTGATTGTGTGATGGTGTGATTGTGTGATTGTGTGATTGTGTGATTGTGTGATTGTGTGATTGTGTGATTGTGTGGTTGCGTGATTGTGTGATTTTGTGATTGTGCGATTGTGTGATTCTGCGATTCGGCGATTCTACGATTCTGCGATTCTGCGATTCTGCGATTCTGCGATTGTGTGATTGTGTGATTGTGTGATTGTGTGATTGTGTCATTGCGTGATTCTGCGATTCAGAGATTCTGCGATTCTGCGATTCAGCGATTCTGCGATTCCGCGATTCTGCGATTTTGCGATTCTGCGATTCTGCGTTTCTGCGATTCTGCGTTTCTGCGATTGTGGGATTGTGGGATTGTGTGATTGTGTGATGGTGTGATTGTGTGATTGTGTGATTGTGTGATTGTGTGGTTGTGTGATTGTGTGATTGTGTGGTTGTGTGATTGTGTGATTGTGTGATTGTGTGATTGTGTGATTGTGTGATTGTGCGATTGTGTGCTTGTGTGATTGTGTCGTAGTGTGATTCTGCGATTCTGCGATTCTGCGATTCTGCGATTCTGCGATTGTGTGATTGTGTGACTGCTTGATTGTGCCATTGTGTGATTCTGCGATTCGGCGATTCAGCGATTCTGCGATTCTGCGATTCTGCGATTCTGCGATTCTGCGATTGTGTGATTGTGTGATTCCTTGATTGTGCCATTGTGTGATTCTGCGATTCGGCGATTCTGCGATTCTGCGATTTTGCGATTCTGCGATTGCGTGATTGTGTGATTGTGTGATTGTGTCATTGCGTGATTCAGAGATTCTGCGATTCTGCGATTCAGCGATTCTGCGATTCCGCGATTCTGCGATTTTGCGATACTGCGATTCTGCATTTCTGCGTTTCTGCGATTCTGCGTTTCTGCGATTGTGGGATTGTGGGATTGTGTGATTGTGTGATGGTGTGATTGTGTGATTGTGTGATTGTGTGATTGTGTGGTTGTGTGATTGTGTGATTGTGTGGTAGTGTGATTGTGTGATTGTGTGATTGTGTGATTGTGCGATTGTGTGCTTGTGTGATTGTGTCGTAGTGCGATTCTGCGATTCTGCGATTCTGCGATTATGCGTTTCTGCGATTCTTGGATTGTGTGATTGTGTGATTGTGTGATTATGTGATTGTGTGATTTTGTGATTCTGTGATTCTGTGATTCTGGGATTCTGCGATTCTGCGATTCTGCGAGTCTGTGATTCTGCGATTCTGCGATTCTGCGATTCTGCGATTCTGCGATGCTGCGATTCAGCGATTCTGCGATTCTGCGTTTCTGCGATTGTGGGATTGTGTGATTGTGTGATTGTGTCATTGTGTCATTGTGTCATTGTGTCATTGTGCGATTATGTGATTCTGTGATTTTGTGGTTGTGTGATAGTGTGATTGTGTGATTGTGTGATTGTGTGATTGTGTGATTCTGCGATTCTGCGATTCTGCGATTCTGCGATTGTGTGATTGTGTGATTGCTTGATTGTGCCATTGTGTGATTCTGCGATTCTGCGATTCTGCGATTCTGCGATTGTGTGATTGTGTGATTGTGTGATTGTGTCATTGCGTGATTCTGCGATTCAGCGATTCTGCGATTCCGCGATTCTGCGATTTTGCGATTCTGCGATTCTGCGTTTCTGCGATTCTGCGTTTCTGCGATTGTGGGATTGTGGGATTGTGTGATTGTGTGATTGTGTGGTTGTGTGATTGTGTGATTGTGTGATTGTGTGATTGTGCGATTGTGTGCTTGTGTGATTGTGTGATTGTGTGGTTGTGTGATTGTGTGATTGTGTGATTGTGTGATTGTGCGATTGTGTGCTTGTGTGATTGTGTCGTAGTGTGATTCTGCGATTCTGCGGTTCTGCGATTCTGCGATTATGCGTTTCTGCTATTCTTGGATTGTGTGATTGTGTGATTGTGTGATGGTGTGATTGTGTGATGGTGTGATTGTGTGATGGTGTGATTGTGTGATGGTGTGATTGTGTGATTGTGTGATTGTGTGATTGTGTGATTGTGTGATTGTGTGGTTGCGTGATTGTGTGATTTTGTGATTGTGCGATTGTGTGCTTGTGTGATTGTGTCGTAGTGTGATTCTGCGATTCTGCGATTATGCGTTTCTGCGATTCTTGGATTATGTGATTGTGTGATTTTGTGATTCTGTGATTCTGCGATTCTGCGATTCTGCGATTCTGCGATTCTGCGATTCTGCGATTCTGCGATTCTGCGATTATGCGATTATGCGATTCTGCGATTCTGCGATTCTGTGATTCTGTGATTCTGCGATTCTGCGTTTCTGCGATTGTTGGATTGTATTATTGTGTGATTGTGTGATGGTGTGATTGTGTGATTGTGTGATGGTGTGATTGTGTGATTGTGTGATTGTGTGATTGTGTGATTGTGTGATTGTGTGATTGTGTGATTGTGTGATTGTGTGGTTGCGTGATTGTGTGATTTTGTGATTGTGCGATTGTGTGATTCTGCGATTCGGCGATTCTACGATTCTGCGATTCTGCGATTCTGCGATTGTGTGATTGTGTGATTGTGTGATTGTGTGATTGTGTCATTGCGTGATTCTGCGATTCAGAGATTCTGCGATTCTGCGATTCAGCGATTCTGCGATTCCGCGATTCTGCGATTTTGCGATTCTGCGATTCTGCGTTTCTGCGATTCTGCGTTTCTGCGATTGTGGGATTGTGGGATTGTGTGATTGTGTGATGGTGTGATTGTGTGATTGTGTGATTGTGTGATTGTGTGGTTGTGTGATTGTGTGATTGTGTGGTTGTGTGATTGTGTGATTGTGTGATTGTGTGATTGTGCGATTGTGTGCTTGTGTGATTGTGTCGTAGTGTGATTCTGCGATTCTACGATTCTGCGATTCTGCGATTCTGCGATTGTGTGATTCTGCGATTCTGCGATTGTGTGATTGTGTGATTGCTTGATTGTGCCATTGTGTGATTCTGCGATTCGGCGATTCTGCGATTCTGCGATTTTGCGATTCTGCGATTGCGTGATTGTGTGATTGTGTGATTCTGCGATTCTGCGATTCTGCGATTCTGCGTTCCTGCGATTGTTGGATTGTGTTATTGTGTGATTGTGTGATGGTGTGATTGTGTGATTGTGTGATTGTGTGATTGTGTGATTTTGTGATTGTGCGATTGTGTGCTTGTGTGATTGTGTCGTAGTGTGATTCTGCGATTCTGCGATTCTGCGATTCTGCGATTCTGCGATTGTGTGATTGTGTGATTGTGTGAATGTGTGATTGTGTCATTGTGTAATTCTGCGATTCAGCGATTCTGCGATTCTGCGATTCACCGATTCTGCGATTCCGCGATTGTGCGATTTTGCGTTTCTGCGATTGTGGGATTGTGGGATTGTGGGATTGTGGGATTGTGTGATTGTGTGATTGTGTGATTCTGCGATTCTGCGATTCTGCGATTCTGCGTTTCTGCGATTGTTGGATTGTGTTATTGTGTGATTGTGTGATGGTGTGATTGTGTGATTGTGTGATGGTGTGATTGTGTGATTGTGCGATTGTGTGATTGTGTGATTGTGTGATTTTGTGATTGTGCGATTGTGTGCTTGTGTGATTGTGTCGTAGTGTGATTCTGCGGTTCTGCGATTCTGCGATTCTGCGATTATGCGTTTCTGCGATTGTTGGATTATGTGATTGTGTGATTTTGTGATTCTGCGATTCTGCGATTCTGCGATTCTGCGATTCTGCGATTCTGCGATTCTGCGATTCTGCGATTCTGCGATTATGCGATTCTGCGATTCTGCGATTCTGTGATTCTGCGATTCTGCGATTCTGCGATTCTGCGATTCTGCGATTCTGCGATTCTGCGATTGTGTGATTGTGTGATTGCTTGATTGTGCCATTGTGTGATTCTGCGATTCGGCGATTCTGCGATTCTGCGATTCTGCGATTGTGTGATTGTGTGATTGTGTGATTGTGTGATTGTGTCATTGCGTGATTCTGCGATTCAGCGATTCTGCGATTCCGCGATTCTGCAATTTTGCGATTCTGCGATTCTGCGTTTCTGCGATTCTGCGTTTCTGCGATTGTGGGATTGTGGGATTGTGTGATTGTGTGATGGTGTGATTGTGTGATTGTGCGATTGTGTGATTGTGTGATTGTGTGATTGTGTGGTTGTGTGATGGTGTGATTGTGTGATGGTGTGATGGTGTGATTGTGTGATTGTGTGATTGTGTGATTGTGTGATTGTGTGATTGTGTGATTGTGTGGTTGCGTGATTGTGTGATTTTGTGATTGTGCGATTGTGTGCTTGTGTGATTGTGTCGTAGTGTGATTCTGCGATTCTGCGATTATGCGATTCCGCGATTCTGCGATTTTGCGATTCTGCGATTCTGCGTTTCTGCGATTCTGCGTTTCCGCGATTGTGGGATTGTGGGATTGTGTGATTGTGTGATGGTGTGATTGTGTGATTGTGTGATTGTGTGATTGTGTGGTTGTGTGATTGTGTGGTTGTGTGATTGTGTGATTGTGTGATTGTGTGATTGTGTGATTGTGTGATTGTGCGATTGTGTGCTTGTGTGATTGTGTCATAGTGTGATTCTGCGATTCTGCGATTCTGTGATTCTGTGATTCTGTGATTCTGTGATTCTGTGATTCTGTGATTCTGTGATTCTGTGATTCTGTGATTCTGTGATTCTGTGATTCTGTGATTCTGTGATTCTGGGATTCTGCGATTCTGCGATTCTGCGATTCTGTGATTCTGCGATTCTGCGATTCTGCGATTCAGCGATTCTGCGATTCCGCGATTCTGCGTTTCTGCGATTGTGGGATTGTGGGATTGTGGGATTGTGGGATTGTGGGATTGTGTGATTGTGTGATTGTGTGATTCTGCGATTCTGCGATTCTGCGATTCTGCGTTTCTGCGATTGTTGGATTGTGTTATTGTGTGATTGTGTGATGGTGTGATTGTGTGATTGTGTGATGGTGTGATTGTGTGATTGTGTGATTGTGTGATTGTGTGATTTTGTGATTGTGCGATTGTGTGCTTGTGTGATTGTGTCGTAGTGTGATTCTGCGATTCTGCGATTCTGCGATTCTGCGATTCTGCGTTTCTGCGATTGTGGGATTGTGGGATTGTGGGATTGTGTGATTGTGTGATGGTGTGATTGTGTGATTGTGTGATTGTGTGGTTGTGTGATTGTGTGATTGTGTGGTTGTGTGATTGTGTGATTGTGTGATTGTGTGATTGTGTGATTGTGTCGTTGGGTGATTGTGTGGTTGCGTGATTGTGTGATTTTGTGATTGTGCGATTGTGTGATTCTGCGATTCGGCGATTCTACGATTCTGCGATTCTGCGATTCTGCGATTCTGCGATTCTGCGATTCTGCGATTCTGCGATTCTGCGATTCTGCGATTCTGCGATTCTGCGATTATGCGATTATGCGATTCTGCGATTCTGCGGTTCTGTGATTCTGTGATTCTGCGATTCTGCGATTCTGCGATTCTGCGATTGTGTGATTGTGTGATTGCTTGATTGTGCCATTGTGTGATTCTGCGATTCGGCGATTCTGCGATTCTGCGATTCTGCGATTGTGTGATTGTGTGATTGTGTGATTGTGTGATTGTGTCATTGCGTGATTCTGCGATTCAGCGATTCTGCGATTCCGCGATTCTGCGATTTTGCGTTTCTGCGATTGTGGGATTGTGGGATTGTGTGATTGTGTGATGGTGTGATTGTGTCGTTGGGTGATTGTGTGATTGTGTGATTCTGTGATTCTGTGATTCTGCGATTCTGCGATTCTGCGATTCTGCGTTTCTGCGATTGTTGTATTGTATTATTGTGTGATTGTGTGATGGTGTGATTGTGTCGTTGGGTGATTGTGTGATTGTGTGATTCTGTGATTCTGTGATTCTGCGATTCTGCGATTCTGCGATTCTGCGTTTCTGCGATTGTTGGATTGTATTATTGTGTGATTGTGTGATGGTGTGATTGTGTGATTGTGTGATGGTGTGATTGTGTGATTGTGTGATTGTGTGATTGTGTGATTGTGTGATTGTGTGATTGTGTGGTTGCGTGATTGTGTGATTTTGTGATTGTGCGATTGTGTGATTCTGCGATTCGGCGATTCTACGATTCTGCGATTCTGCGATTCTGCGATTCTGCGATTGTGTGATTGTGTGATTGTGTGATTGTGTGATTGTGTCATTGCGTGATTCTGCGATTCAGAGATTCTGCGATTCTGCGATTCAGCGATTCTGCGATTCCGCGATTCTGCGATTTTGCGATTCTGCGATTCTGCGTTTCTGCGATTCTGCGTTTCTGCGATTGTGGGATTGTGGGATTGTGTGATTGTGTGATGGTGTGATTGTGTGATTGTGTGATTGTGTGATTGTGTGGTTGTGTGATTGTGTGATTGTGTGGTTGTGTGATTGTGTGATTGTGTGATTGTGTGATTGTGTGATTGTGTGATTGTGCGATTGTGTGCTTGTGTGATTGTGTCGTAGTGTGATTCTGCGATTCTGCGATTCTGCGATTCTGCGATTCTGCGATTGTGTGATTGTGTGACTGCTTGATTGTGCCATTGTGTGATTCTGCGATTCGGCGATTCAGCGATTCTGCGATTCTGCGATTCTGCGATTCTGCGATTCTGCGATTGTGTGATTGTGTGATTCCTTGATTGTGCCATTGTGTGATTCTGCGATTCGGCGATTCTGCGATTCTGCGATTTTGCGATTCTGCGATTGCGTGATTGTGTGATTGTGTGATTGTGTCATTGCGTGATTCAGAGATTCTGCGATTCTGCGATTCAGCGATTCTGCGATTCCGCGATTCTGCGATTTTGCGATACTGCGATTCTGCATTTCTGCGTTTCTGCGATTCTGCGTTTCTGCGATTGTGGGATTGTGGGATTGTGTGATTGTGTGATGGTGTGATTGTGTGATTGTGTGATTGTGTGATTGTGTGGTTGTGTGATTGTGTGATTGTGTGGTAGTGTGATTGTGTGATTGTGTGACTGTGTGATTGTGCGATTGTGTGCTTGTGTGATTGTGTCGTAGTGCGATTCTGCGATTCTGCGATTCTGCGATTCTGCGATTATGCGTTTCTGCGATTCTTGGATTGTGTGATTGTGTGATTGTGTGATTATGTGATTGTGTGATTTTGTGATTCTGTGATTCTGTGATTCTGGGATTCTGCGATTCTGCGATTCTGCGAGTCTGTGATTCTGCGATTCTGCGATTCTGCGATTCTGCGATTCTGCGATGCTGCGATTCAGCGATTCTGCGATTCTGCGTTTCTGCGATTGTGGGATTGTGTGATTGTGTGATTGTGTCATTGTGTCATTGTGTCATTGTGTCATTGTGCGATTATGTGATTCTGTGATTTTGTGGTTGTGTGATAGTGTGATTGTGTGATTGTGTGATTGTGTGATTGTGTGATTCTGCGATTCTGCGATTCTGCGATTCTGCGATTGTGTGATTGTGTGATTGCTTGATTGTGCCATTGTGTGATTCTGCGATTCTGCGATTCTGCGATTCTGCGATTGTGTGATTGTGTGATTGTGTGATTGTGTCATTGCGTGATTCTGCGATTCAGCGATTCTGCGATTCCGCGATTCTGCGATTTTGCGATTCTGCGATTCTGCGTTTCTGCGATTCTGCGTTTCTGCGATTGTGGGATTGTGGGATTGTGTGATTGTGTGATTGTGTGGTTGTGTGATTGTGTGATTGTGTGATTGTGTGATTGTGCGATTGTGTGCTTGTGTGATTGTGTGATTGTGTGGTTGTGTGATTGTGTGATTGTGTGATTGTGTGATTGTGTGATTGTGCGATTGTGTGCTTGTGTGATTGTGTCGTAGTGTGATTCTGCGATTCTGCGGTTCTGCGATTCTGCGATTATGCGTTTCTGCTATTCTTGGATTGTGTGATTGTGTGATTGTGTGATGGTGTGATTGTGTGATGGTGTGATTGTGTGATGGTGTGATTGTGTGATTGTGTGATTGTGTGATTGTGTGATTGTGTGATTGTGTGATTGTGTGATTGTGTGGTTGCGTGATTGTGTGATTTTGTGATTGTGCGATTGTGTGCTTGTGTGATTGTGTCGTAGTGTGATTCTGCGATACTGCGATTATGCGTTTCTGCGATTCTTGGATTATGTGATTGTGTGATTTTGTGATTCTGTGATTCTGCGATTCTGCGATTCTGCGATTCTGCGATTCTGCGATTCTGCGATTCTGCGATTCTGCGATTATGCGATTATGCGATTCTGCGATTCTGCGATTCTGTGATTCTGTGATTCTGCGATTCTGCGTTTCTGCGATTGTTGGATTGTATTATTGTGTGATTGTGTGATGGTGTGATTGTGTGATTGTGTGATGGTGTGATTGTGTGATTGTGTGATTGTGTGATTGTGTGATTGTGTGATTGTGTGATTGTGTGATTGTGTGGTTGCGTGATTGTGTGATTTTGTGATTGTGCGATTGTGTGATTCTGCGATTCGGCGATTCTACGATTCTGCGATTCTGCGATTCTGCGATTGTGTGATTGTGTGATTGTGTGATTGTGTGATTGTGTCATTGCGTGATTCTGCGATTCAGAGATTCTGCGATTCTGCGATTCAGCGATTCTGCGATTCCGCGATTCTGCGATTTTGCGATTCTGCGATTCTGCGTTTCTGCGATTCTGCGTTTCTGCGATTGTGGGATTGTGGGATTGTGTGATTGTGTGATGGTGTGATTGTGTGATTGTGTGATTGTGTGATTGTGTGGTTGTGTGATTGTGTGATTGTGTGGTTGTGTGATTGTGTGATTGTGTGATTGTGTGATTGTGCGATTGTGTGCTTGTGTGATTGTGTCGTAGTGTGATTCTGCGATTCTACGATTCTGCGATTCTGCGATTCTGCGATTGTGTGATTCTGCGATTCTGCGATTGTGTGATTGTGTGATTGCTTGATTGTGCCATTGTGTGATTCTGCGATTCGGCGATTCTGCGATTCTGCGATTTTGCGATTCTGCGATTGCGTAATTGTGTGATTGTGTGATTCTGCGATTCTGCGATTCTGCGATTCTGCGTTCCTGCGATTGTTGGATTGTGTTATTGTGTGATTGTGTGATGGTGTGATTGTGTGATTGTGTGATTGTGTGATTGTGTGATTTTGTGATTGTGCGATTGTGTGCTTGTGTGATTGTGTCGTAGTGTGATTCTGCGATTCTGCGATTCTGCGATTCTGCGATTCTGCGATTGTGTGATTGTGTGATTGTGTGAATGTGTGATTGTGTCATTGTGTAATTCTGCGATTCAGCGATTCTGCGATTCTGCGATTCACCGATTCTGCGATTCCGCGATTGTGCGATTTTGCGTTTCTGCGATTGTGGGATTGTGGGATTGTGGGATTGTGGGATTGTGTGATTGTGTGATTGTGTGATTCTGCGATTCTGCGATTCTGCGATTCTGCGTTTCTGCGATTGTTGGATTGTGTTATTGTGTGATTGTGTGATGGTGTGATTGTGTGATTGTGTGATGGTGTGATTGTGTGATTGTGTGATTGTGTGATTGTGTGATTGTGTGATTTTGTGATTGTGCGATTGTGTGCTTGTGTGATTGTGTCGTAGTGTGATTCTGCGGTTCTGCGATTCTGCGATTCTGCGATTATGCGTTTCTGCGATTGTTGGATTATGTGATTGTGTGATTTTGTGATTCTGCGATTCTGCGATTCTGCGATTCTGCGATTCTGCGATTCTGCGATTCTGCGATTCTGCGATTCTGCGATTATGCGATTCTGCGATTCTGCGATTCTGTGATTCTGCGATTCTGCGATTCTGCGATTCTGCGATTCTGCGATTCTGCGATTCTGCGATTGTGTGATTGTGTGATTGCTTGATTGTGCCATTGTGTGATTCTGCGATTCGGCGATTCTGCGATTCTGCGATTCTGCGATTCTGCGATTGTGTGATTGTGTGATTGTGTGATTGTGTGATTGTGTCATTGCGTGATTCTGCGATTCAGCGATTCTGCGATTCCGCGATTCTGCAATTTTGCGATTCTGCGATTCTGCGTTTCTGCGATTCTGCGTTTCTGCGATTGTGGGATTGTGGGATTGTGTGATTGTGTGATGGTGTGATTGTGTGATTGTGCGATTGTGTGATTGTGTGATTGTGTGATTGTGTGGTTGTGTGATGGTGTGATTGTGTGATGGTGTGATGGTGTGATTGTGTGATTGTGTGATTGTGTGATTGTGTGATTGTGTGATTGTGTGATTGTGTGGTTGCGTGATTGTGTGATTTTGTGATTGTGCGATTGTGTGCTTGTGTGATTGTGTCGTAGTGTGATTCTGCGATTCTGCGATTATGCGATTCCGCGATTCTGCGATTTTGCGATTCTGCGATTCTGCGTTTCTGCGATTCTGCGTTTCCGCGATTGTGGGATTGTGGGATTGTGTGATTGTGTGATGGTGTGATTGTGTGATTGTGTGATTGTGTGATTGTGTGGTTGTGTGATTGTGTGGTTGTGTGATTGTGTGATTGTGTGATTGTGTGATTGTGTGATTGTGTGATTGTGCGATTGTGTGCTTGTGTGATTGTGTCATAGTGTGATTCTGCGATTCTGCGATTCTGTGATTCTGTGATTCTGTGATTCTGTGATTCTGTGATTCTGTGATTCTGTGATTCTGTGATTCTGTGATTCTGTGATTCTGTGATTCTGTGATTCTGGGATTCTGCGATTCTGCGATTCTGCGATTCTGTGATTCTGCGATTCTGCGATTCTGCGATTCAGCGATTCTGCGATTCCGCGATTCTGCGTTTCTGCGATTGTGGGATTGTGGGATTGTGGGATTGTGGGATTGTGGGATTGTGTGATTGTGTGATTGTGTGATTCTGCGATTCTGCGATTCTGCGATTCTGCGATTCTGCGTTTCTGCGATTGTTGGATTGTGTTATTGTGTGATTGTGTGATGGTGTGATTGTGTGATTGTGTGATGGTGTGATTGTGTGATTGTGTGATTGTGTGATTGTGTGATTTTGTGATTGTGCGATTGTGTGCTTGTGTGATTGTGTCGTAGTGTGATTCTGCGATTCTGCGATTCTGCGATTCTGCGATTCTGCGTTTCTGCGATTGTGGGATTGTGGGATTGTGTGATTGTGTGATTGTGTCATTGTGTCATTGTGTCATTGTGCGATTATGTGATTCTGTGATTTTGTGGTTGTGTGATAGTGTGATTGTGTGTTTGTGTGATTGTGTGATTGTGTGATTCTTGCGATTCTGCGATTCTGCGATTCTGCGATTGTGTGATTGTGTGATTGCTTGATTGTGCCATTGTGTGATTCTGCGATTCGGCGATTCTGCGATTCTGCGATTCTGCGATTCTGCGATTCTGCGATTCTGCGATTGTGTGATTGTGTGATTGTGTGATTGTGTCATTGCGTGATTCTGCGATTCAGAGATTCTGCGATTCTGCGATTCAGCGATTCTGCGATTCCGCGATTCTGCGATTTTGCGATTCTGCGATTCTGCGTTTCTGCGATTCTGCGTTTCTGCGATTATGGGATTGTGGGATTGTGTGATTGTGTGATGGTGTGATTGTGTGATTGTGCGATTGTGTGATTGTGTGATTGTGTGATTGTGTGATTGTGTGATTGTGTGGTTGTGTGACTGTGTGATTGTGTGATTGTGCGATTGTGTGCTTGTGTGATTGTGTCGTAGTGTGATTCTGCGATTCTGCGATTCTGCGATTATGCGTTTCTGCGATTCTTGGATTATGTGATTGTGTGATTTTGTGATTCTGTGATTCTGCGGTTCTGCGATTATGCGATTATGCGATTCTGCGATTCTGCGATTCTGTGATTCTGCGATTCTGCGATTCTGCGATTCTGCGATTCTGCGATTCTGCGATTCTGCGATTCTGCGATTGTGTGATTGTGTGATTGCTTGATTGTGCCGTTGTGTGATTCTGCGATTCGGCGATTCTGCGATTCTGCGATTCTGCGATTGTGTGATTGTGTGATTGTGTGATTGTGTGATTGTGTGATTGTGTCATTGCGTGATTCTGCGATTCAGCGATTCTGCGATTCCGCGATTCTGCGATTTTGCGATTCTGCGATTCTGCGATTATGCGATTATGCGATTCTGCGATTCTGCGATTCTGTGATTCTGTGATTCTGCGATTCTGCGTTTCTGCGATTGTTGGATTGTATTATTGTGTGATTGTGTGATGGTGTGATTGTGTGATTGTGTGATGGTGTGATTGTGTGATTGTGTGATTGTGTGATTGTGTGATTGTGTGATTGTGTGATTGTGTGATTGTGTGGTTGCGTGATTGTGTGATTTTGTGATTGTGCGATTGTGTGATTCTGCGATTCGGCGATACTACGATTCTGCGATTCTGCGATTGTGTGATTGTGTGATTGTGTGATTGTGTGATTGTGTCATTGCGTGATTCTGCGATTCAGAGATTCTGCGATTCTGCGATTCAGCGATTCTGCGATTCCGCGATTCTGCGATTTTGCGATTCTGCGATTCTGCGTTTCTGCGATTCTGCGTTTCTGCGATTGTGGGATTGTGGGATTGTGGGATTGTGTGATTGTGTGATGGTGTGATTGTGTGATTGTGTGATTGTGTGATTGTGTGGTTGTGTGATTGTGTGATTGTGTGGTTGTGTGATTGTGTGATTGTGTGATTGTGTGATTGTGCGATTGTGTGCTTGTGTGATTGTGTCGTAGTGTGATTCTGCGATTCTACGATTCTGCGATTCTGCGATTCTGCGATTGTGTGATTGTGTGATTGCTTGATTGTGCCATTGTGTGATTCTGCGATTCGGCGATTCAGCGATTCTGCGATTCTGCGATTCTGCGATTGTGTGATTGTGTGATTGCTTGATTGTGCCATTGTGTGATTCTGCGATTCGGCGATTCTGCGATTCTGCGATTTTGCGATTCTGCGATTGCGTGATTGTGTGATTGTGTGATTCTGCGATTCTGCGATTCTGCGATTCTGCGTTTCTGCGATTGTTGGATTGTGTTATTGTGTGATTGTGTGATGGTGTGATTGTGTGATTGTGTGATTGTGTGATTGTGTGATTTTGTGATTGTGCGATTGTGTGCTTGTGTGATTGTGTCGTAGTGTGATTCTGCGATTCTGCGATTCTGCGATTCTGCGATTGTGTGATTGTGTGATTGTGTGAATGTGTGATTGTGTCATTGTGTAATTCTGCGATTCAGCGATTCTGCGATTCTGCGATTCACCGATTCTGCGATTCCGCGATTGTGCGATTTTGCGTTTCTGCGATTGTGGGATTGTGGGATTGTGGGATTGTGGGATTGTGTGATTGTGTGATTGTGTGATTCTGCGATTCTGCGATTCTGCGATTCTGCGTTTCTGCGATTGTTGGATTGTGTTATTGTGTGATTGTGTGATGGTGTGATTGTGTGATTGTGTGATGGTGTGATTGTGTGATTGTGTGATTGTGTGATTGTGTGATTGTGTGATTTTGTGATTGTGCGATTGTGTGCTTGTGTGATTGTGTCGTAGTGTGATTCTGCGATTCTGCGATTCTGCGATTCTGCGATTATGCGTTTCTGCGATTGTTGGATTATGTGATTGTGTGATTTTGTGATTCTGCGATTCTGCGATTCTGCGATTCTGCGATTCTGCGTTTCCGCGATTGTGGGATTGTGGGATTGTGTGATTGTGTGATGGTGTGATTGTGTGATTGTGTGATTGTGTGATTGTGTGATTGTGTGGTTGTGTGATTGTGTGGTTGTGTGATTGTGTGATTGTGTGATTGTGTGATTGTGTGAATGTGTGATTGTGTCATTGTGTAATTCTGCGATTCAGCGATTCTGCGATTCTGCGATTCACCGATTCTGCGATTCCGCGATTGTGCGATTTTGCGTTTCTGCGATTGTGGGATTGTGGGATTGTGGGATTGTGTGATTGTGTGATTGTGTGATTCTGCGATTCTGCGATTCTGCGATTCTGCGATTCTGCGATTCTGCGATTCTGCGATTCTGCGATTCTGCGATTCTGCGATTATGCGATTCTGCGATTCTGCGATTCTGTGATTCTGCGATTCTGCGATTCTGCGATTCTGCGATTCTGCGATTCTGCGATTCTGCGATTGTGTGATTGTGTGATTGCTTGATTGTGCCATTGTGTGATTCTGCGATTCGGCGATTCTGCGATTCTGCGATTCTGCGATTCTGCGATTGTGTGATTGTGTGATTGTGTGATTGTGTGATTGTGTCATTGCGTGATTCTGCGATTCAGCGATTCTGCGATTCCGCGATTCTGCAATTTTGCGATTCTGCGATTCTGCGTTTCTGCGATTCTGCGTTTCTGCGATTGTGGGATTGTGGGATTGTGTGATTGTGTGATGGTGTGATTGTGTGATTGTGCGATTGTGTGATTGCGTGATTGTGTGATTGTGTGGTTGTGTGATGGTGTGATTGTGTGATGGTGTGATGGTGTGATTGTGTGATTGTGTGATTGTGTGATTGTGTGATTGTGTGATTGTGTGATTGTGTGGTTGCGTGATTGTGTGATTTTGTGATTGTGCGATTGTGTGCTTGTGTGATTGTGTCGTAGTGTGATTCTGCGATTCTGCGATTATGCGATTCCGCGATTCTGCGATTTTGCGATTCTGCGATTCTGCGTTTCTGCGATTCTGCGTTTCCGCGATTGTGGGATTGTGGGATTGTGTGATTGTGTGATGGTGTGATTGTGTGATTGTGTGATTGTGTGATTGTGTGATTGTGTGGTTGTGTGATTGTGTGGTTGTGTGATTGTGTGATTGTGTGATTGTGTGATTGTGTGATTGTGCGATTGTGTGCTTGTGTGATTGTGTCATAGTGTGATTCTGCGATTCAGCGATTCTGTGATTCTGTGATTCTGTGATTCTGTGATTCTGTGATTCTGTGATTCTGTGATTCTGTGATTCTGTGATTCTGGGATTCTGCGATTCTGCGATTCTGCGATTCTGTGATTCTGCGATTCTGCGATTCTGCGATTCAGCGATTCTGCGATTCTGCGATTCTGCGTTTCTGCGATTGTGGGATTGTGGGATTGTGGGATTGTGGGATTGTGTGATTGTGTGATTGTGTGATTCTGCGATTCTGCGATTCTGCGATTCTGCGTTTCTGCGATTGTTGGATTGTGTTATTGTGTGATTGTGTGATGGTGTGATTGTGTGATTGTGTGATGGTGTGATTGTGTGATTGTGTGATTGTGTGATTGTGTGATTGTGTGATTGTGTGATTTTGTGATTGTGCGATTGTGTGCTTGTGTGATTGTGTCGTAGTGTGATTCTGCGATTCTGCGATTCTGCGTTTCTGCGATTGTGGGATTGTGGGATTGTGTGATTGTGTGATTGTGTCATTGTGTCATTGTGTCATTGTGCGATTATGTGATTCTGTGATTTTGTGGTTGTGTGATAGTGTGATTGTGTGTTTGTGTGATTGTGTGATTGTGTGATTCTTGCGATTCTGGGATTCTGCGATTCTGCGATTGTGTGATTGTGTGATTGCTTGATTGTGCCATTGTGTGATTCTGCGATTCGGCGATTCTGCGATTCTGCGATTCTGCGATTCTGCGATTCTGCGATTGTGTGATTGTGTGATTGTGTCATTGCGTGATTCTGCGATTCAGAGATTCTGCGATTCTGCGATTCAGCGATTCTGCGATTCCGCGATTCTGCGATTTTGCGATTCTGCGATTCTGCGTTTCTGCGATTCTGCGTTTCTGCGATTATGGGATTGTGGGATTGTGTGATTGTGTGATGGTGTGATTGTGTGATTGTGCGATTGTGTGATTGTGTGATTGTGTGATTGTGTGATTGTGTGATTGTGTGGTTGTGTGACTGTGTGATTGTGTGATTGTGCGATTGTGTGCTTGTGTGATTGTGTCGTAGTGTGATTCTGCGATTCTGCGATTCTGCGATTATGCGTTTCTGCGATTCTTGGATTATGTGATTGTGTGATTTTGTGATTCTGTGATTCTGCGGTTCTGCGATTATGCGATTATGCGATTCTGCGATTCTGCGATTCTGTGATTCTGCGATTCTGCGACTCTGCGATTCTGCGATTCTGCGATTCTGCGATTCTGCGATTCTGCGATTGTGTGATTGTGTGATTGCTTGATTGTGCCGTTGTGTGATTCTGCGATTCGGCGATTCTGCGATTCTGCGATTCTGCGATTGTGTGATTGTGTGATTGTGTGATTGTGTGATTGTGTGATTGTGTGATTGTGTCATTGCGTGATTCTGCGATTCAGCGATTCTGCGATTCCGCGATTCTGCGATTTTGCGATTCTGCGATTCTGCGTTTCTGCGATTCTGCGTTTCTGCGATTATGCGATTCTGCGATTCTGCGATTCTGTGATTCTGTGATTCTGCGATTCTGCGTTTCTGCGATTGTTGGATTGTATTATTGTGTGATTGTGTGATGGTGTGATTGTGTGATTGTGTGATGGTGTGATTGTGTGATTGTGTGATTGTGTGATTGTGTGATTGTGTGATTGTGTGATTGTGTGATTGTGTGGTTGCGTGATTGTGTGATTTTGTGATTGTGCGATTGTGTGCTTGTGTGATTGTGTCGTAGTGTGATTCTGCGATTCTGCGATTATGCGATTCCGCGATTCTGCGATTTTGCGATTCTGCGATTCTGCGTTTCTGCGATTCTGCGTTTCCGCGATTGTGGGATTGTGGGATTGTGTGATTGTGTGATGGTGTGATTGTGTGATTGTGTGATTGTGTGATTGTGTGATTGTGTGGTTGTGTGATTGTGTGGTTGTGTGATTGTGTGATTGTGTGATTGTGTGATTGTGTGATTGTGCGATTGTGTGCTTGTGTGATTGTGTCATAGTGTGATTCTGCGATTCAGCGATTCTGTGATTCTGTGATTCTGTGATTCTGTGATTCTGTGATTCTGTGATTCTGTGATTCTGTGATTCTGTGATTCTGTGATTCTGGGATTCTGCGATTCTGCGATTCTGCGATTCTGTGATTCTGCGATTCTGCGATTCTGCGATTCAGCGATTCTGCGATTCTGCGATTCTGCGTTTCTGCGATTGTGGGATTGTGGGATTGTGGGATTGTGGGATTGTGTGATTGTGTGATTGTGTGATTCTGCGATTCTGCGATTCTGCGATTCTGCGTTTCTGCGATTGTTGGATTGTGTTATTGTGTGATTGTGTGATGGTGTGATTGTGTGATTGTGTGATGGTGTGATTGTGTGATTGTGTGATTGTGTGATTGTGTGATTTTGTGATTGTGCGATTGTGTGCTTGTGTGATTGTGTCGTAGTGTGATTCTGCGATTCTGCGATTCTGCGTTTCTGCGATTGTGGGATTGTGGGATTGTGTGATTGTGTGATTGTGTCATTGTGTCATTGTGTCATTGTGCGATTATGTGATTCTGTGATTTTGTGGTTGTGTGATAGTGTGATTGTGTGTTTGTGTGATTGTGTGATTGTGTGATTCTTGCGATTCTGCGATTCTGCGATTCTGCGATTGTGTGATTGTGTGATTGCTTGATTGTGCCATTGTGTGATTCTGCGATTCGGCGATTCTGCGATTCTGCGATTCTGCGATTCTGCGATTCTGCGATTGTGTGATTGTGTGATTGTGTGATTGTGTCATTGCGTGATTCTGCGATTCAGAGATTCTGCGATTCTGCGATTCAGCGATTCTGCGATTCCGCGATTCTGCGATTTTGCGATTCTGCGATTCTGCGTTTCTGCGATTCTGCGTTTCTGCGATTATGGGATTGTGGGATTGTGTGATTGTGTGATGGTGTGATTGTGTGATTGTGCGATTGTGTGATTGTGTGATTGTGTGATTGTGTGATTGTGTGATTGTGTGGTTGTGTGACTGTGTGATTGTGTGATTGTGCGATTGTGTGCTTGTGTGATTGTGTCGTAGTGTGATTCTGCGATTCTGCGATTCTGCGATTATGCGTTTCTGCGATTCTTGGATTATGTGATTGTGTGATTTTGTGATTCTGTGATTCTGCGGTTCTGCGATTATGCGATTATGCGATTCTGCGATTCTGCGATTCTGTGATTCTGCGATTCTGCGACTCTGCGATTCTGCGATTCTGCGATTCTGCGATTCTGCGATTCTGCGATTGTGTGATTGTGTGATTGCTTGATTGTGCCGTTGTGTGATTCTGCGATTCGGCGATTCTGCGATTCTGCGATTCTGCGATTGTGTGATTGTGTGATTGTGTGATTGTGTGATTGTGTGATTGTGTCATTGCGTGATTCTGCGATTCAGCGATTCTGCGATTCCGCGATTCTGCGATTTTGCGATTCTGCGATTCTGCGTTTCTGCGATTCTGCGTTTCTGCGATTATGCGATTCTGCGATTCTGCGATTCTGTGATTCTGTGATTCTGCGATTCTGCGTTTCTGCGATTGTTGGATTGTATTATTGTGTGATTGTGTGATGGTGTGATTGTGTGATTGTGTGATGGTGTGATTGTGTGATTGTGTGATTGTGTGATTGTGTGATTGTGTGATTGTGTGATTGTGTGATTGTGTGGTTGCGTGATTGTGTGATTTTGTGATTGTGCGATTGTGTGATTCTGCGATTCGGCGATTCTACGATTCTGCGATTCTGCGATTCTGCGATTGTGTGATTGTGTGATTGTGTGATTGTGTGATTGTGTCATTGCGTGATTCTGCGATTCAGAGATTCTGCGATTCTGCGATTCAGCGATTCTGCGATTCCGCGATTCTGCGATTTTGCGATTCTGCGATTCTGCGTTTCTGCGATTCTGCGTTTCTGCGATTGTGGGATTGTGGGATTGTGTGATTGTGTGATGGTGTGATTGTGTGATTGTGTGATTGTGTGATTGTGTGGTTGTGTGATTGTGTGATTGTGTGGTTGTGTGATTGTGTGATTGTGTGATTGTGTGATTGTGCGATTGTGTGCTTGTGTGATTGTGTCGTAGTGTGATTCTGCGATTCTGCGATTCTGCGATTCTGCGATTCTGCGATTGCGTGATTGTATGATTGCTTGATTGTGCCATTGTGTGATTCTGCGATTCGGCGATTCAGCGATTCTGCGATTCTGCGATTCTGCGATTCTGCGATTCTGCGATTGTGTGATTGTGTGATTGCTTGATTGTGCCATTGTGTGATTCTGCGATTCGGCGATTCTGCGATTCTGCGATTTTGCGATTCTGCGATTGCGTGATTGTGTGATTGTGTGATTCTGCGATTCTGCGATTCTGCGATTCTGCGTTTCTGCGATTGTTGGATTGTGTTATTGTGTGATTGTGTGATGGTGTGATTGTGTGATTGTGTGATTGTGTGATTGTGTGATTTTGTGATTGTGCGATTGTGTGCTTGTGTGATTGTGTCGTAGTGTGATTCTGCGATTCTGCGATTCTGCGATTCTGCGATTCTGCGATTCTGCGATTGTGTGATTGTGTGATTGTGTGAATGTGTGATTGTGTCATTGTGTAATTCTGCGATTCAGCGATTCTGCGATTCTGCGATTCACCGATTCTGCGATTCCGCGATTGTGCGATTTTGCGTTTCTGCGATTGTGGGATTGTGGGATTGTGGGATTGTGTGATTGTGTGATTGTGTGATTCTGCGATTCTGCGATTCTGCGATTCTGCGTTTCTGCGATTGTTGGATTGTGTTATTGTGTGATTGTGTGATGGTGTGATTGTGTGATTGTGTGATGGTGTGATTGTGTGATTGTGTGATTGTGTGATTGTGTGATTTTGTGATTGTGCGATTGTGTGCTTGTGTGATTGTGTCGTAGTGTGATTCTGCGATTCTGCGATTCTGCGATTCTGCGATTATGCGTTTCTGCGATTGTTGGATTATGTGATTGTGTGATTTTGTGATTCTGCGATTCTGCGATTCTGCGATTCTGCGATTCTGCGATTCTGCGATTATGCGATTCTGCGATTCTGCGATTCTGTGATTCTGCGATTCTGCGATTCTGCGATTCTGCGATTCTGCGATTCTGCGATTCTGCGATTCTGCGATTGTGTGATTGTGTGATTGCTTGATTGTGCCATTGTGTGATTCTGCGATTCGGCGATTCTGCGATTCTGCGATTCTGCGATTGTGTGATTGTGTGATTGTGTGATTGTGTGATTGTGTCATTGCGTGATTCTGCGATTCAGCGATTCTGCGATTCCGCGATTCTGCAATTTTGCGATTCTGCGATTCTGCGTTTCTGCGATTCTGCGTTTCTGCGATTGTGGGATTGTGGGATTGTGTGATTGTGTGATGGTGTGATTGTGTGATTGTGCGATTGTGTGATTGTGTGATTGTGTGATTGTGTGGTTGTGTGATTGTGTGATTGTGTGATTGTGTGATTGTGCGATTGTGTGCTTGTGTGATTGTGTCGTAGTGTGATTCTGCGATTCTGCGATTCTGCGATTCTGCGATTCTGCGATTGTGTGATTGTGTGATTGTGTGAATGTGTGATTGTGTCATTGTGTAATTCTGCGATTCAGCGATTCTGCGATTCTGCGATTCACCGATTCTGCGATTCCGCGATTGTGCGATTTTGCGTTTCTGCGATTGTGGGATTGTGGGATTGTGGGATTGTGTGATTGTGTGATTGTGTGATTCTGCGATTCTGCGATTCTGCGATTCTGCGTTTCTGCGATTGTTGGATTGTGTTATTGTGTGATTGTGTGATGGTGTGATTGTGTGATTGTGTGATGGTGTGATTGTGTGATTGTGTGATTGTGTGATTGTGTGATTTTGTGATTGTGCGATTGTGTGCTTGTGTGATTGTGTCGTAGTGTGATTCTGCGATTCTGCGATTCTGCGATTCTGCGATTATGCGTTTCTGCGATTGTTGGATTATGTGATTGTGTGATTTTGTGATTCTGCGATTCTGCGATTCTGCGATTCTGCGATTCTGCGATTCTGCGATTCTGCGATTATGCGATTCTGCGATTCTGCGATTCTGTGATTCTGCGATTCTGCGATTCTGCGATTCTGCGATTCTGCGATTCTGCGATTCTGCGATTGTGTGATTGTGTGATTGCTTGATTGTGCCATTGTGTGATTCTGCGATTCGGCGATTCTGCGATTCTGCGATTCTGCGATTGTGTGATTGTGTGATTGTGTGATTGTGTGATTGTGTCATTGCGTGATTCTGCGATTCAGCGATTCTGCGATTCCGCGATTCTGCAATTTTGCGATTCTGCGATTCTGCGTTTCTGCGATTCTGCGTTTCTGCGATTGTGGGATTGTGGGATTGTGTGATTGTGTGATGGTGTGATTGTGTGATTGTGCGATTGTGTGATTGTGTGATTGTGTGATTGTGTGGTTGTGTGATTGTGTGATTGTGTGATTGTGTGATTGTGCGATTGTGTGCTTGTGTGTTTGTGTCGTAGTGTGATTCTGCGATTCTGCGATTCTGCGATTCTGCGATTCTGCGATTCTGCTATTCTTGGATTGTGTGATTGTGTGATTGTGTGATGGTGTGATTGTGTGATGGTGTGATTGTGTGATGGTGTGATGGTGTGATTGTGTGATTGTGTGATTGTGTGATTGTGTGATTGTGTGATTGTGTGATTGTGTGGTTGCGTGATTGTGTGATTTTGTGATTGTGCGATTGTGTGCTTGTGTGATTGTGTCGTAGTGTGATTCTGCGATTCTGCGATTATGCGATTCCGCGATTCTGCGATTTTGCGATTCTGCGATTCTGCGTTTCTGCGATTCTGCGTTTCCGCGATTGTGGGATTGTGGGATTGTGTGATTGTGTGATGGTGTGATTGTGTGATTGTGTGATTGTGTGATTGTGTGATTGTGTGGTTGTGTGATTGTGTGGTTGTGTGCTTGTGTGATTGTGTCGTAGTGTGATTCTGCGATTCTGCGATTATGCGATTCCGCGATTCTGCGATTTTGCGATTCTGCGATTCTGCGTTTCTGCGATTCTGCGTTTCCGCGATTGTGGGATTGTGGGATTGTGTGATTGTGTGATGGTGTGATTGTGTGATTGTGTGATTGTGTGATTGTGTGATTGTGTGATTGTGTGATTGTGTGATTGTGTGATTGTGTGATTGTGTGATTGTGTGATTGTGTGATTGTGTGGTTGCGTGATTGTGTGATTTTGTGATTGTGCGATTGTGTGCTTGTGTGATTGTGTCGTAGTGTGATTCTGCGATTCTGCGATTATGCGATTCCGCGATTCTGCGATTTTGCGATTCTGCGATTCTGCGTTTCTGCGATTGTGGGATTGTGGGATTGTGGGATTGTGGGATTGTGGGATTGTGTGATTGTGTGATTGTGTGATTCTGCGATTCTGCGATTCTGCGATTCTGCGTTTCTGCGATTGTTGGATTGTGTTATTGTGTGATGGTGTGATTGTGTGATTGTGTGATGGTGTGATTGTGTGATTGTGTGATTGTGTGATTGTGTGATTTTGTGATTGTGCGATTGTGTGCTTGTGTGATTGTGTCGTAGTGTGATTCTGCGATTCTGCGATTCTGCGATTCTGCGATTCTGCGTTTCTGCGATTGTGGGATTGTGGGATTGTGTGATTGTGTGATTGTGTCATTGTGTCATTGTGTCATTGTGCGATTATGTGATTCTGTGATTTTGTGGTTGTGTGATAGTGTGATTGTGTGTTTGTGTGATTGTGTGATTGTGTGATTCTTGCGATTCTGCGATTCTGCGATTCTGCGATTGTGTGATTGTGTGATTGCTTGATTGTGCCATTGTGTGATTCTGCGATTCGGCGATTCTGCGATTCTGCGATTCTGCGATTCTGCGATTCTGCGATTGTGTGATTGTGTGATTGTGTGATTGTGTCATTGCGTGATTCTGCGATTCAGAGATTCTGCGATTCTGCGATTCAGCGATTCTGCGATTCCGCGATTCTGCGATTTTGCGATTCTGCGATTCTGCGTTTCTGCGATTCTGCGTTTCTGCGATTATGGGATTGTGGGATTGTGTGATTGTGTGATGGTGTGATTGTGTGATTGTGCGATTGTGTGATTGTGTGATTGTGTGATTGTGTGATTGTGTGATTGTGTGGTTGTGTGACTGTGTGATTGTGTGATTGTGCGATTGTGTGCTTGTGTGATTGTGTCGTAGTGTGATTCTGCGATTCTGCGATTCTGCGATTATGCGTTTCTGCGATTCTTGGATTATGTGATTGTGTGATTTTGTGATTCTGTGATTCTGCGGTTCTGCGATTCTGCGATTGTGTGATTGTGTGATTGTGTGATTGTGTGATTGTGTGATTGTGTCATTGCGTGATTCTGCGATTCAGCGATTCTGCGATTCCGCGATTCTGCGATTTTGCGATTCTGCGATTCTGCGTTTCTGCGATTCTGCGTTTCTGCGATTGTGGGATTGTGTGAATGTGTGATTGTGTCATTGTGTGATTCTGCGATTCAGCGATTGTGCGATTCTGCGATTCACCGATTCTGCGATTCCGCGATTGTGCGATTTTGCGTTTCTGCGATTGTGGGATTGTGGGATTGTGTGATTGTGTGATTTTGTGATTCTGTGATTCTGCGACTCTGCGATTCTGCGATTCTGCGATTCTGCGATTCTGCGATTCTGCGATTATGCGATTCTGCGATTCTGCGATTCTGTGATTCTGCGATTCTGCGATTCTGCGATTCTGCGATTCTGCGATTCTGCGATTCTGCGATTCTGCGATTCTGCGATTCTGCGATTCTGCGATTCCGCGATTCTGCGATTTTGCGATTCTGCGATTCTGCGTTTCTGCGATTCTGCGTTTCCGCGATTGTGGGATTGTGGGATTGTGTGATTGTGTGATGGTGTGATTGTGTGATTGTGTGATTGTGTGATTGTGTGGTTGTGTGATTGTGTGATTGTGTGGTTGTGTGATTGTGTGATTGTGTGATTGTGTGATTGTGTGATTGTGTGATTGTGTGATTGTGTGATTGTGTGATTGTGCGATTGTGTGCTTGTGTGATTGTGTCGTAGTGTGATTCTGCGATTCTGCGGTTCTGCGATTCTGCGATTCTGCGATTCTGCGATTGTGTGATTGTGTGATTGCTTGATTGTGCCATTGTGTGATTCTGCGATTCGGCGATTCAGCGATTCTGCGATTCTGCGATTCTGCGATTCTGCGATTCTGCGATTGTGTGATTGTGTGATTCCTTGATTGTGCCATTGTGTGATTCTGCGATTCGGCGATTCTGCGATTCTGCGATTTTGCGATTCTGCGATTGCGTGATTGTGTGATTGTGTGATTGTGTCATTGCGTGATTCAGAGATTCTGCGATTCTGCGATTCAGCGATTCTGCGATTCCGCGATTCTGCGATTTTGCGATACTGCGATTCTGCGTTTCTGCGTTTCTGCGATTCTGCGTTTCTGCGATTGTGGGATTGTGGGATTGTGTGATTGTGTGATGGTGTGATTGTGTGATTGTGTGATTGTGTGATTGTGTGGTTGTGTGATTGTGTGATTGTGTGGTAGTGTGATTGTGTGATTGTGTGATTGTGTGATTGTGCGATTGTGTGCTTGTGTGATTGTGTCGTAGTGCGATTCTGCGATTCTGCGATTCTGCGATTCTGCGATTATGCGTTTCTGCGATTCTTGGATTGTGTGATTGTGTGATTGTGTGATTATGTGATTGTGTGATTTTGTGATTCTGTGATTCTGTGATTCTGGGATTCTGCGATTCTGCGATTCTGCGAGTCTGTGATTCTGCGATTCTGCGATTCTGCGATTCTGCGATTCTGCGATGCTGCGATTCAGCGATTCTGCGATTCTGCGTTTCTGCGATTGTGGGATTGTGTGATTGTGTGATTGTGTCATTGTGTCATTGTGTCATTGTGCGATTATGTGATTCTGTGATTTTGTGGTTGTGTGATAGTGTGATTGTGTGATTGTGTGATTGTGTGATTGTGTGATTGTGTGATTCTGCGATTCTGCGATTCTGCGATTCTGCGATTGTGTGATTGTGTGATTGCTTGATTGTGCCATTGTGTGATTCTGCGATTCTGCGATTCTGCGATTCTGCGATTGTGTGATTGTGTGATTGTGTGATTGTGTCATTGCGTGATTCTGCGATTCCGCGATTCTGCGATTTTGCGATTCTGCGATTCTGCGATTCTGCGTATCTGCGATTCTGCGTTTCTGCGATTGTGGGATTGTGGGATTGTGTGATTGTGTGATTGTGTGGTTGTGTGATTGTGTGATTGTGTGATTGTGTGATTGTGCGATTGTGTGCTTGTGTGATTGTGTGATTGTGTGGTTGTGTGATTGTGTGATTGTGTGATTGTGTGATTGTGCGATTGTGTGCTTGTGTGATTGTGTCGTAGTGTGATTCTGCGATTCTGCGATTCTGCGATTCTGCGATTATGCGTTTCTGCTATTCTTGGATTGTGTGATTGTGTGATTGTGTGATGGTGTGATTGTGTGATGGTGTGATTGTGTGATGGTGTGATGGTGTGATTGTGTGATTGTGTGATTGTGTGATTGTGTGATTGTGTGATTGTGTGATTGTGTGATTGTGTGGTTGCGTGATTGTGTGATTTTGTGATTGTGCGATTGTGTGCTTGTGTGATTGTGTCGTAGTGTGATTCTGCGATTCTGCGATTATGCGTTTCTGCGATTCTTGGATTATGTGATTGTGTGATTTTGTGATTCTGTGATTCTGCGATTCTGCGATTCTGCGATTCTGCGATTCTGCGATTCTGCGATTCTGCGATTCTGCGATTATGCGATTATGCGATTCTGCGATTCTGCGATTCTGTGATTCTGTGATTCTGCGATTCTGCGTTTCTGCGATTGTTGGAATGTATTATTGTGTGATTGTGTGATGGTGTGATTGTGTGATTGTGTGATGGTGTGATTGTGTGATTGTGTGATTGTGTGATTGTGTGATTGTGTGATTGTGTGATTGTGTGATTGTGTGATTGTGTGATTGTGTGATTGTGTGGTTGCGTGATTGTGTGATTTTGTGATTGTGCGATTGTGTGATTCTGCGATTCGGCGATTGTACGATTCTGCGATTCTGCGATTCTGCGATTGTGTGATTGTGTGATTGTGTGATTGTGTGATTGTGTCATTGCGTGATTCTGCGATTCAGAGATTCTGCGATTCTGCGATTCAGCGATTCTGTGATTCCGCGATTCTGCGATTTTGCGATTCTGCGATTCTGCGTTTCTGCGATTCTGCGTTTCTGCGATTGTGGGATTGTGGGATTGTGTGATTGTGTGATGGTGTGATTGTGTGATTGTGTGATTGTGTGATTGTGTGGTTGTGTGATTGTGTGATTGTGTGGTTGTGTGATTGTGTGATTGTGTGATTGTGTGATTGTGTGATTGTGTGATTGTGCGATTGTGTGCTTGTGTGATTGTGTCGTAGTGTGATTCTGCGATTCTGCGATTCTGCGATTCTGCGATTCTGCGATTGTGTGATTGTGTGATTGTGTGATTCTGCGATTCTACGATTCTGCGATTCTGCGTTTCTGCGATTGTTGGATTGTGTTATTGTGTGATTGTGTGATGGTGTGATTGTGTGATTGTGTGATTGTGTGATTGTGTGATTCTGCGATTCTGCGATTCTGCGTTTCTGCGATTGTTGGATTGTGTTATTGTGTGATTGTGTGATGGTGTGATTGTGTGATTGTGTGATTGTGTGATTGTGTGATTTTGTGATTGTGCGATTGTGTGCTTGTGTGATTGTGTCGTAGTGTGATTCTGCGATTCTGCGATTCTGCGATTCTGCGATTATGCGTTTCTGCGATTGTTGGATTATGTGATTGTGTGATTTTGTGATTCTGCGATTCTGCGATTCTGCGATTCTGCGATTCTGCGATTCTGCGATTCTGCGATTCTGCGATTCTGCGATTATGCGATTCTGCGATTCTGCGATTCTGTGATTCTGCGATTCTGCGATTCTGCGATTCTGCGATTCTGCGATTCTGCGGTTCTGCGATTGTGTGATTGTGTGATTGCTTGATTGTGCCATTGTGTGATTCTGCGATTCGGCGATTCTGCGATTCTGCGATTCTGCGATTCTGCGATTGTGTGATTGTGTGATTGTGTGATTGTGTGATTGTGTCATTGCGTGATTCTGCGATTCAGCGATTCTGCGATTCCGCGATTCTGCAATTTTGCGATTCTGCGATTCTGCGTTTCTGCGATTCTGCGTTTCTGCGATTGTGGGATTGTGGGATTGTGTGATTGTGTGATTGTGCGATTGTGTGCTTGTGTGATTGTGTGATTGTGTGGTTGTGTGATTGTGTGATTGTGTGATTGTGTGATTGTGCGATTGTGTGCTTGTGTGATTGTGTCGTAGTGTGATTCTGCGATTCTGCGATTCTGCGATTCTGCGATTCTGCGATTCTGCGATTCTGCTATTCTTGGATTGTGTGATTGTGTGATTGTGTGATGGTGTGATTGTGTGATGGTGTGATTGTGTGATGGTGTGATGGTGTGATTGTGTGATTGTGTGATTGTGTGATTGTGTGATTGTGTGATTGTGTGATTGTGTGATTGTGTGATTGTGTGATTGTGTGATTGTGTGATTGTGTGGTTGCGTGATTGTGTGATTTTGTGATTGTGCGATTGTGTGCTTGTGTGATTGTGTCGTAGTGTGATTCTGCGATTCTGCGATTCTGCGATTATGCGATTCCGCGATTCTGCGATTTTGCGACTCTGCGATTCTGCGTTTCTGCGATTCTGCGTTTCCGCGATTGTGGGATTGTGGGATTGTGTGATTGTGTGATGGTGTGATTGTGTGATTGTGTGATTGTGTGATTGTGTGATTGTGTGGTTGTGTGATTGTGTGGTTGTGTGATTGTGTGATTGTGTGATTGTGTGATTGTGTGATTGTGTGATTGTGCGATTGTGTGCTTGTGTGATTGTGTCATAGTGTGATTCTGCGATTCTGCGATTCTGTGATTCTGTGATTCTGTGATTCTGTGATTCTGTGATTCTGTGATTCTGTGATTCTGTGATTCTGTGATTCTGTGATTCTGTGATTCTGGGATTCTGCGATTCTGCGATTCTGCGATTCTGTGATTCTGCGATTCTGCGATTCTGCGATTCAGCGATTCTGCGATTCTGCGATTCTGCGTTTCTGCGATTGTGGGATTGTGGGATTGTGGGATTGTGGGATTGTGGGATTGTGTGATTGTGTGATTGTGTGATTCTGCGATTCTGCGATTCTGCGATTCTGCGATTCTGCGTTTCTGCGATTGTTGGATTGTGTTATTGTGTGATTGTGTGATGGTGTGATTGTGTGATTGTGTGATGGTGTGATTGTGTGATTGTGTGATTGTGTGATTGTGTGATTTTGTGATTGTGCGATTGTGTGCTTGTGTGATTGTGTCGTAGTGTGATTCTGCGATTCTGCGATTCTGCGATTCTGCGATTCTGCGTTTCTGCGATTGTGGGATTGTGGGATTGTGTGATTGTGTGATTGTGTCATTGTGTCATTGTGTCATTGTGCGATTATGTGATTCTGTGATTTTGTGGTTGTGTGATAGTGTGATTGTGTGTTTGTGTGATTGTGTGATTGTGTGATTCTTGCGATTCTGCGATTCTGCGATTCTGCGATTGTGTGATTGTGTGATTGCTTGATTGTGCCATTGTGTGATTCTGCGATTCGGCGATTCTGCGATTCTGCGATTCTGCGATTCTGCGATTGTGTGATTGTGTGATTGTGTGATTGTGTCATTGCGTGATTCTGCGATTCAGAGATTCTGCGATTCTGCGATTCAGCGATTCTGCGATTCTGCGATTCTGCGATTTTGCGATTCTGCGATTCTGCGTTTCTGCGATTCTGCGTTTCTGCAATTATGGGATTGTGGGATTGTGTGATTGTGTGATTGTGTGATTGTGTCATTGCGTGATTCTGCGATTCAGCGATTCTGCGATTCCGCGATTCTGCGATTTTGCGATTCTGCGATTCTGCGTTTCTGCGATTGTGTGATTGTGTGATTGCTTGATTGTGCCGTTGTGTGATTCTGCGATTCGGCGATTCTGCGATTCTGCGATTCTGCGATTGTGTGATTGTGTGATTGTGTGATTGTGTGATTGTGTGATTGTGTCATTGCGTGATTCTGCGATTCAGCGATTCTGCGATTCCGCGATTCTGCGATTTTGCGATTCTGCGATTCTGCGTTTCTGCGATTCTGCGTTTCTGCGATTATGCGATTCTGCGATTCTGCGATTCTGTGATTCTGTGATTCTGCGATTCTGCGTTTCTGCGATTGTTGGATTGTATTATTGTGTGATTGTGTGATGGTGTGATTGTGTGATTGTGTGATTGTGTGATTGTGTGATGGTGTGATTGTGTGATTGTGTGATGGTGTGATTGTGTGATTGTGTGATTGTGTGATTGTGTGATTGTGTGATTGTGTGATTTTGTGATTGTGCGATTGTGTGCTTGTGTGATTGTGTCGTAGTGTGATTCTGCGATTCTGCGACTCTGCGATTCTGCGATTATGCGTTTCTGCGATTGTTGGATTATGTGATTGTGTGATTTTGTGATTCTGCGATTCTGCGATTCTGCGATTCTGCGATTCTGCGATTCTGCGATTCTGCGATTCTGCGATTCTGCGATTATGCGATTCTGCGATTCTGCGATTCTGTGATTCTGCGATTCTGCGATTCTGCGATTCTGCGATTCTGCGATTCTGCGATTCTGCGATTCTGCGATTGTGTGATTGTGTGATTGCTTGATTGTGCCATTGTGTGATTCTGCGATTCGGCGATTCTGCGATTCTGCGATTCTGCGATTCTGCGATTGTGTGATTGTGTGATTGTGTGATTGTGTGATTGTGTCATTGCGTGATTCTGCGATTCAGCGATTCTGCGATTCCGCGATTCTGCAATTTTGCGATTCTGCGATTCTGCGTTTCTGCGATTCTGCGTTTCTGCGATTGTGGGATTGTGGGATTGTGTGATTGTGTGATGGTGTGATTGTGTGATTGTGCGATTGTGTGATTGTGTGATTGTGTGATTGTGTGGTTGTGTGATTGTGTGATTGTGTGATTGTGTGATTGTGCGATTGTGTGCTTGTGTGATTGTGTCGTAGTGTGATTCTGCGATTCTGCGATTCTGCGATTCTGCGATTCTGCTATTCTTGGATTGTGTGATTGTGTGATTGTGTGATGGTGTGATTGTGTGATGGTGTGATTGTGTGATGGTGTGATGGTGTGATTGTGTGATTGTGTGATTGTGTGATTGTGTGATTGTGTGATTGTGTGATTGTGTGGTTGCGTGATTGTGTGATTTTGTGATTGTGCGATTGTGTGCTTGTGTGATTGTGTCGTAGTGTGATTCTGCGATTCTGCGATTATGCGATTCCGCGATTCTGCGATTTTGCGATTCTGCGATTCTGCGTTTCTGCGATTCTGCGTTTCCGCGATTGTGGGATTGTGGGATTGTGTGATTGTGTGATGGTGTGATTGTGTGATTGTGTGATTGTGTGATTGTGTGATTGTGTGGTTGTGTGATTGTGTGGTTGTGTGATTGTGTGATTGTGTGATTGTGTGATTGTGTGATTGTGCGATTGTGTGCTTGTGTGATTGTGTCGTAGTGTGATTCTGCGATTCTGCGATTCTGCGATTCTGCGATTCTGCGTTTCTGCGATTGTGGGATTGTGGGATTGTGTGATTGTGTGATTGTGTCATTGTGTCATTGTGTCATTGTGCGATTATGTGATTCTGTGATTTTGTGGTTGTGTGATAGTGTGATTGTGTGTTTGTGTGATTGTGTGATTGTGTGATTCTTGCGATTCTGCGATTCTGCGATTCTGCGATTGTGTGATTGTGTGATTGCTTGATTGTGCCATTGTGTGATTCTGCGATTCGGCGATTCTGCGATTCTGCGATTCTGCGATTCTGCGATTCTGCGATTGTGTGATTGTGTGATTGTGTGATTGTGTCATTGCGTGATTCTGCGATTCAGAGATTCTGCGATTCTGCGATTCAGCGATTCTGCGATTCCGCGATTCTGCGATTTTGCGATTCTGCGATTCTGCGTTTCCGCGATTCTGCGTTTCTGCGATTATGGGATTGTGGGATTGTGTGATTGTGTGATGGTGTGATTGTGTGATTGTGCGATTGTGTGATTGTGTGATTGTGTGATTGTGTGATTGTGTGATTGTGTGGTTGTGTGACTGTGTGATTGTGTGATTGTGCGATTGTGTGCTTGTGTGATTGTGTCGTAGTGTGATTCTGCGATTCTGCGATTCTGCGATTATGCGTTTCTGCGTTTCTTGGATTATGTGATTGTGTGATTTTGTGATTCTGTGATTCTGCGGTTCTGCGATTCTGCGATTGTGTGATTGTGTGATTGTGTGATTGTGTGATTGTGTGATTGTGTCATTGCGTGATTCTGCGATTCAGCGATTCTGCGATTCCGCGATTCTGCGATTTTGCGATTCTGCGATTCTGCGTTTCTGCGATTCTGCGTTTCTGCGATTGTGGGATTGTGTGAATGTGTGATTGTGTCATTGTGTGATTCTGCGATTCAGCGATTGTGCGATTCTGCGATTCACCGATTCTGCGATTCCGCGATTGTGCGATTTTGCGTTTCTGCGATTGTGGGATTGTGGGATTGTGTGATTGTGTGATTTTGTGATTCTGTGATTCTGCGACTCTGCGATTCTGCGATTCTGCGATTCTGCGATTCTGCGATTCTGCGATTATGCGATTCTGCGATTCTGCGATTCTGTGATTCTGCGATTCTGCGATTCTGCGATTCTGCGATTCTGCGATTCTGCGATTCTGCGATTCTGCGATTCTGCGATTCCGCGATTCTGCGATTTTGCGATTCTGCGATTCTGCGTTTCTGCGATTCTGCGTTTCCGCGATTGTGGGATTGTGGGATTGTGTGATTGTGTGATGGTGTGATTGTGTGATTGTGTGATTGTGTGATTGTGTGGTTGTGTGATTGTGTGATTGTGTGGTTGTGTGATTGTGTGATTGTGTGATTGTGTGATTGTGTGATTGTGTGATTGTGCGATTGTGTGCTTGTGTGATTGTGTCGTAGTGTGATTCTGCGATTCTGCGATTCTGCGATTGTGTGATTGTGTGATTGCTTGATTGTGCCATTGTGTGATTCTGCGATTCGGCGATTCAGCGATTCTGCGATTCTGCGATTCTGCGATTCTGCGATTCTGCGATTGTGTGATTGTGTGATTCCTTGATTGTGCCATTGTGTGATTCTGCGATTCGGCGATTCTGCGATTCTGCGATTTTGCGATTCTGCGATTGCGTGATTGTGTGATTGTGTGATTGTGTCATTGCGTGATTCAGAGATTCTGCGATTCTGCGATTCAGCGATTCTGCGATTCCGCGATTCTGCGATTTTGCGATACTGCGATTCTGCGTTTCTGCGTTTCTGCGATTCTGCGTTTCTGCGATTGTGGGATTGTGGGATTGTGTGATTGTGTGATGGTGTGATTGTGTGATTGTGTGATTGTGTGATTGTGTGGTTGTGTGATTGTGTGATTGTGTGGTAGTGTGATTGTGTGATTGTGTGATTGTGTGATTGTGCGATTGTGTGCTTGTGTGATTGTGTCGTAGTGCGATTCTGCGATTCTGCGATTCTGCGATTCTGCGATTATGCGTTTCTGCGATTCTTGGATTGTGTGATTGTGTGATTGTGTGATTATGTGATTGTGTGATTTTGTGATTCTGTGATTCTGTGATTCTGGGATTCTGCGATTCTGCGATTCTGCGAGTCTGTGATTCTGCGATTCTGCGATTCTGCGATTCTGCGATTCTGCGATGCTGCGATTCAGCGATTCTGCGATTCTGCGATTCTGCGATTGTGTGATTGTGTGATTGTGTGATTGTGTCATTGCGTGATTCTGCGATTCAGCGATTCTGCGATTCCGCGATTCTGCGATTTTGCGATTCTGCGATTCTGCGATTCTGCGTTTCTGCGATTCTGCGTTTCTGCGATTGTGGGATTGTGGGATTGTGTGATTGTGTGATTGTGTGGTTGTGTGATTGTGTGATTGTGTGATTGTGTGATTGTGCGATTGTGTGCTTGTGTGATTGTGTGATTGTGTGGTTGTGTGATTGTGTGATTGTGTGATTGTGTGATTGTGCGATTGTGTGCTTGTGTGATTGTGTCGTAGTGTGATTCTGCGATTCTGCGATTCTGCGATTCTGCGATTATGCGTTTCTGCTATTCTTGGATTGTGTGATTGTGTGATTGTGTGATGGTGTGATTGTGTGATGGTGTGATTGTGTGATGGTGTGATGGTGTGATTGTGTGATTGTGTGATTGTGTGATTGTGTGATTGTGTGATTGTGTGATTGTGTGGTTGCGTGATTGTGTGATTTTGTGATTGTGCGATTGTGTGCTTGTGTGATTGTGTCGTAGTGTGATTCTGCGATTCTGCGATTATGCGTTTCTGCGATTCTTGGATTATGTGATTGTGTGATTTTGTGATTCTGTGATTCTGCGATTCTGCGATTCTGCGATTCTGCGATTCTGCGATTCTGCGATTCTGCGATTCTGCGATTATGCGTTTCTGCGATTGTTGGATTGTATTATTGTGTGATTGTGTGATGGTATGATTGTGTGATTGTGTGATGGTGTGATTGTGTGATTGTGTGATTGTGTGATTGTGTGATTGTGTGATTGTGTGATTGTGTGATTGTGTGATTGTGTGATTGTGTGGTTGCGTGATTGTGTGATTTTGTGATTGTGCGATTGTGTGATTCTGCGATTCGGCGATTGTACGATTCTGCGATTCTGCGATTCTGCGATTGTGTGATTGTGTGATTGTGTGATTGTGTGATTGTGTCATTGCGTGATTCTGCGATTCAGAGATTCTGCGATTCTGCGATTCAGCGATTCTGTGATTCCGCGATTCTGCGATTTTGCGATTCTGCGATTCTGCGTTTCTGCGATTCTGCGTTTCTGCGATTGTGGGATTGTGGGATTGTGTGATTGTGTGATGGTGTGATTGTGTGATTGTGTGATTGTGTGATTGTGTGGTTGTGTGATTGTGTGATTGTGTGGTTGTGTGATTGTGTGATTGTGTGATTGTGTGATTGTGCGATTGTGTGCTTGTGTGATTGTGTCGTAGTGTGATTCTGCGATTCTGCGATTCTGCGATTCTGCGATTCTGCGATTGTGTGATTGTGTGATTGTGTGATTCTGCGATTCTGCGATTCTGCGATTCTGCGTTTCTGCGATTGTTGGATTGTGTTATTGTGTGATTGTGTGATGGTGTGATTGTGTGATTGTGTGATTGTGTGATTGTGTGATTCTGCGATTCTGCGATTCTGCGTTTCTGCGATTGTTGGATTGTGTTATTGTGTGATTGTGTGATGGTGTGATTGTGTGATTGTGTGATTGTGTGATTGTGTGATTTTGTGATTGTGCGATTGTGTGCTTGTGTGATTGTGTCGTAGTGTGATTCTGCGATTCTGCGATTCTGCGATTCTGCGATTATGCGTTTCTGCGATTGTTGGATTATGTGATTGTGTGATTTTGTGATTCTGCGATTCTGCGATTCTGCGATTCTGCGATTCTGCGATTCTGCGATTCTGCGATTCTGCGATTCTGCGATTATGCGATTCTGCGATTCTGCGATTCTGTGATTCTGCGATTCTGCGATTCTGCGATTCTGCGATTCTGCGATTCTGCGATTCTGCGATTGTGTGATTGTGTGATTGCTTGATTGTGCCATTGTGTGATTCTGCGATTCGGCGATTCTGCGATTCTGCGATTCTGCGATTCTGCGATTGTGTGATTGTGTGATTGTGTGATTGTGTGATTGTGTCATTGCGTGATTCTGCGATTCAGCGATTCTGCGATTCCGCGATTCTGAAATTTTGCGATTCTGCGATTCTGCGTTTCTGCGATTCTGCGTTTCTGCGATTGTGGGATTGTGGGATTGTGTGATTGTGTGATGGTGTGATTGTGTGATTGTGCGATTGTGTGATTGTGTGATTGTGTGATTGTGTGGTTGTGTGATTGTGTGATTGTGTGATTGTGTGATTGTGCGATTGTGTGCTTGTGTGATTGTGTCGTAGTGTGATTCTGCGATTCTGCGATTCTGCGATTCTGCGATTCTGCGATTCTGCTATTCTTGGATTGTGTGATTGTGTGATTGTGTGATGGTGTGATTGTGTGATGGTGTGATTGTGTGATGGTGTGATGGTGTGATTGTGTGATTGTGTGATTGTGTGATTGTGTGATTGTGTGATTGTGTGATTGTGTGGTTGCGTGATTGTGTGATTTTGTGATTGTGCGATTGTGTGCTTGTGTGATTGTGTCGTAGTGTGATTCTGCGATTCTGCGATTCTGCGATTATGCGATTCCGCGATTCTGCGATTTTGCGACTCTGCGATTCTGCGTTTCTGCGATTCTGCGTTTCCGCGATTGTGGGATTGTGGGATTGTGTGATTGTGTGATGGTGTGATTGTGTGATTGTGTGATTGTGTGATTGTGTGATTGTGTGGTAGTGTGATTGTGTGGTTGTGTGATTGTGTGATTGTGTGATTGTGTGATTGTGTGATTGTGCGATTATGTGCTTGTGTGATTGTGTCATAGTGTGATTCTGCGATTCTGCGATTCTGTGATTCTGTGATTCTGTGATACTGTGATTCTGTGATTCTGTGATTCTGTGATTCTGTGATTCTGTGATTCTGTGATTCTGTGATTCTGGGATTCTGCGATTCTGCGATTCTGCGATTCTGTGATTCTGCGATTCTGCGATTCTGCGATTCAGCGATTCTGCGATTCTGCGATTCTGCGTTTCTGCGATTGTGGGATTGTGGGATTGTGGGATTGTGGGATTGTGTGATTGTGTGATTGTGTGATTCTGCGATTCTGCGATTCTGCGATTCTGCGTTTCTGCGATTGTTGGATTGTGTTATTGTGTGATTGTGTGATGGTGTGATTGTGTGATTGTGTGATGGTGTGATTGTGTGATTGTGTGATTGTGTGATTGTGTGATTGTGTGATTTTGTGATTGTGCGATTGTGTGCTTGTGTGATTGTGTCGCAGTGTGATTCTGCGATTCTGCGATTCTGCGATTCTGCGATTCTGCGTTTCTGCGATTGTGGGATTGTGGGATTGTGTGATTGTGTGATTGTGTCATTGTGTCATTGTGTCATTGTGCGATTATGTGATTCTGTGATTTTGTGGTTGTGTGATAGTGTGATTGTGTGTTTGTGTGATTGTGTGATTGTGTGATTCTTGCGATTCTGCGATTCTGCGATTCTGCGATTGTGTGATTGTGTGATTGCTTGATTGTGCCATTGTGTGATTCTGCGATTCGGCGATTCTGCGATTCTGCGATTCTGCGATTCTGCGATTCTGCGATTGTGTGATTGTGTGATTGAGTGATTGTGTCATTGCGTGATTCTGCGATTCAGAGATTCTGCGATTCTGCGATTCAGCGATTCTGCGATTCCGCGATTCTGCGATTTTGCGATTCTGCGATTCTGCGTTTCTGCGATTCTGCGTTTCTGCGATTATGGGATTGTGGGATTGTGTGATTGTGTGATGGTGTGATTGTGTGATTGTGCGATTGTGTGATTGTGTGATTGTGTGATTGTGTGATTGTGTGATTGTGTGGTTGTGTGACTGTGTGATTGTGTGATTGTGCGATTGTGTGCTTGTGTGATTGTGTCGTAGTGTGATTCTGCGATTCTGCGATTCTGCGATTATGCGTTTCTGCGATTCTTGGATTATGTGATTGTGTGAATTTGTGATTCTGTGATTCTGCGGTTCTGCGATTATGCGATTATGCGATTCTGCGATTCTGCGATTCTGTGATTCTGCGATTCTGCGATTCTGCGATTCTGCGATTCTGCGATTCTGCGATTCTGCGATTGTGTGATTGTGTGATTGCTTGATTGTGCCGTTGTGTGATTCTGCGATTCGGCGATTCTGCGATTCTGCGATTCTGCGATTGTGTGATTGTGTGATTGTGTGATTATGTGATTGTGTGATTGTGTCATTGCGTGATTCTGCGATTCAGCGATTCTGCGATTCCGCGATTCTGCGATTCTGCGATTCTGCGATTCGGCGGTTGTGTGATTGTGTGATTGTGTCGTAGTGTGATTCTGCGATTCTGCGATTCTGCGATTATGCGTTTCTGCGATTCTTGGATTGTGTGATTGTGTGACTGTGTGATTGTGTGATTGTGTGATTTTGTGATTCTGTGATTCTGTGATTCTGCGATTCTGCGATTCTGCGATTCTGCGATTATGCGATTCTTGGATTGTGTGATTGTGTGATTGTGTGATTCTGTGATTCTGTGATTGTGTGATTGTGTGATTCTGTGATTCTGTGATTCTGTGATTCTGTGATTCTGTGATTCTGTGATTCTGGGATTCTGCGATTCTGCGATTCTGCGATTCTGCGATTCTGCGATTCTGCGGTTCTGCGATTCTGCGATTCTGCGATTCTGCGATTCTGCGATTCTGCGATTCTGCGATTCTGCGATTCTGCGATTCTGCGATTCTGCGATTCTGCGATTCTGCGATTGTGTGATTGTGTGATTGTGTGAATGTGTGATTGCGTCATTGTGTAATTCTGCGATTCAGCGATTCTGCGATTCTGCGATTCACCGATTCTGCGATTCCGCGATTGTGCGATTTTGCGTTTCTGCGATTGTGGGATTGTGGGATTGTGGGATTGTGGGATTGTGGGATTGTGGGATTGTGTGATTGTGTGATTCTGCGATTCTGCGATTCTGCGATTCTGCGTTTCTGCGATTGTTGGATTGTGTTATTGTGTGATTGTGTTATGGTGTGATTGTGTGATTGTGTGATTGTGTGATTGTGTGATTTTGTGATTGTGCGATTGTGTGCTTGTGTGATTGTGTCGTAGTGTGATTCTGCGATTCTGCGATTCTGCGATTCTGCGATTATGCGTTTCTGCGATTGTTGGATTATGTGATTGTGTGATTTTGTGATTCTGCGATTCTGCGATTCTGCGATTCTGCGATTCTGCGATTCTGCGATTCTGCGATTCTGCGATTCTGCGATTCTGCGATTCTGCGATTCTGCGATTGTGTGATTGTGTGATTGCTTGATTGTGCCATTGTGTGATTCTGCGATTCGGCGATTCTGCGATTCTGCGATTCTGCGATTCTGCGATTGTGTGATTGTGTGATTGTGTGATTGTGTGATTGTGTCATTGCGTGATTCTGCGATTCAGCGATTCTGCGATTCCGCGATTCTGCAATTTTGCGATTCTGCGATTCTGCGTTTCTGCGATTCTGCGTTTCTGCGATTGTGGGATTGTGGGATTGTGTGATTGTGTGATGGTGTGATTGTGTGATTGTGCGATTGTGTGATTGTGTGATTGTGTGATTGTGTGGTTGTGTGATTGTGTGATTGTGTGATTGTGTGATTGTGCGATTGTGTGCTTGTGTGATTGTGTCGTAGTGTGATTCTGCGATTCTGCGATTCTGCGATTCTGCGATTCTGCGATTCTGCTATTCTTGGATTGTGTGATTGTGTGATTGTGTGATGGTGTGATTGTGTGATGGTGTGATTGTGTGATGGTGTGATGGTGTGATTGTTTGATTGTGTGATTGTGTGATTGTGTGATTGTGTGATTGTGTGATTGTGTGGTTGCGTGATTGTGTGATTTTGTGATTGTGCGATTGTGTGCTTGTGTGATTGTGTCGTAGTGTGATTCTGCGATTCTGCGATTATGCGTTTCTGCGATTCTTGGATTATGTGATTGTGTGATTTTGTGATTCTGTGATTCTGCGATTCTGCGATTCTGCGATTCTGCGATTCTGCGATTCTGCGATTCTGCGATTCTGCGATTATGCGATTATGCGATTCTGCGATTCTGCGATTCTGTGATTCTGTGATTCTGCGATTCTGCGATTCTGCGATTCTGCGATTGTGTGATTGTGTGATTGCTTGATTGTGCCATTGTGTGATTCTGCGATTCGGCGATTCTGCGATTCTGCGATTCTGCGATTGTGTGATTGTGTGATTGTGTGATTGTGTGATTGTGTCATTGCGTGATTCTGCGATTCTGCGATTTTGCGTTTCTGCGATTGTGGGATTGTGGGATTGTGTGATTGTGTGATGGTGTGATTGTGTGATTGTGTGATTGTGTGATTGTGTGATTGTGTGATTGTGTGATTGTGTGGTTGTGTGATTGTGTGATTGTGTGGTTGTGTGATTGTGTGATTGTGTGATTGTGTGATTGTGTGATTGTGCGATTGTGTGCTTGTGTGATTGTGTCGTAGTGTGATTCTGCGATTCTGCGATTCTGCGATTCTGCGATTCTGCGATTGTGTGATTGCGTGATTGCTTGATTGTGCCATTGTGTGATTCTGCGATTCGGCGATTCAGCGATTCTGCGATTCTGCGATTCTGCGATTCTGCGATTGTGTGATTGTGTGATTGTGTCATTGCGTGATTCAGAGATTCTGCGATTCTGCGATTCAGCGATTCTGCGATTCCGCGATTCTGCGATTTTGCGATACTGCGATTCTGCGTTTCTGCGTTTCTGCGATTCTGCGTTTCTGCGATTGTGGGATTGTGGGATTGTGTGATTGTGTGATGGTGTGATTGTGTGATTGTGTGATTGTGTGATTGTGTGGTTGTGTGATTGTGTGATTGTGTGGTTGTGTGATTGTGTGATTGTGTGATTGTGTGATTGTGTGATTGTGCGATTGTGTGCTTGTGTGATTGTGTCGTAGTGCGATTCTGCGATTCTGCGATTCTGCGATTCTGCGATTATGCGTTTCTGCGATTCTTGGATTGTGTGATTGTGTGATTGTGTGATTATGTGATTGTGTGATTTTGTGATTCTGTGATTCTGTGATTCTGGGATTCTGCGATTCTGCGATTCTGCGAGTCTGTGATTCTGCAATTCTGCGATTCTGCGATTCTGCGATTCTGCGATGCTGCGATTCAGCGATTCTGCGATTCTGCGTTTCTGCGATTGTGGGATTGTGTGATTGTGTGATTGTGTCATTGTGTCATTGTGTCATTGTGCGATTATGTGATTCTGTGATTTTGTGGTTGTGTGATAGTGTGATTGTGTGATTGTGTGATTGTGTGATTGTGTGATTCTGCGATTCTGCGATTCTGCGATTCTGCGATTGTGTGATTGTGTGATTGCTTGATTGTGCCATTGTGTGATTCTGCGATTCTGCGATTCTGCGATTCTGCGATTGTGTGATTGTGTGATTGTGTGATTGTGTCATTGCGTGATTCTGCGATTCAGCGATTCTGCGATTCCGCGATTCTGCGATTTTGCGATTCTGCGATTCTGCGTTTCTGCGATTCTGCGTTTCTGCGATTGTGGGATTGTGGGATTGTGTGATTGTGTGATTGTGTGGTTGTGTGATTGTGTGATTGTGTGATTGTGTGATTGTGCGATTGTGTGCTTGTGTGATTGTGTGATTGTGTGGTTGTGTGATTGTGTGATTGTGTGATTGTGTGATTGTGCGATTGTGTGCTTGTGTGATTGTGTCGTAGTGTGATTCTGCGATTCTGCGATTCTGCGATTCTGCGATTATGCGTTTCTGCTATTCTTGGATTGTGTGATTGTGTGATTGTGTGATGGTGTGATTGTGTGATGGTGTGATTGTGTGATGGTGTGATGGTGTGATTGTGTGATTGTGTGATTGTGTGATTGTGTGATTGTGTGATTGTGTGATTGTGTGATTGTGTGGTTGCGTGATTGTGTGATTTTGTGATTGTGCGATTGTGTGCTTGTGTGATTGTGTCGTAGTGTGATTCTGCGATTCTGCGATTATGCGATTCTGCGATTCTGCGATTCTGTGATTCTGCGATTCTGCGATTCTGCGATTCTGCGATTCTGCGATTCTGCGATTCTGCGATTGTGTGATTGTGTGATTGCTTGATTGTGCCATTGTGTGATTCTGCGATTCGGCGATTCTGCGATTCTGCGATTCTGCGATTCTGCGATTGTGTGATTGTGTGATTGTGTGATTGTGTGATTGTGTCATTGCGTGATTCTGCGATTCAGCGATTCTGCGATTCCGCGATTCTGAAATTTTGCGATTCTGCGATTCTGCGTTTCTGCGATTCTGCGTTTCTGCGATTGTGGGATTGTGGGATTGTGTGATTGTGTGATGGTGTGATTGTGTGATTGTGCGATTGTGTGATTGTGTGATTGTGTGATTGTGTGGTTGTGTGATTGTGTGATTGTGTGATTGTGTGATTGTGCGATTGTGTGCTTGTGTGATTGTGTCGTAGTGTGATTCTGCGATTCTGCGATTCTGCGATTCTGCGATTCTGCGATTCTGCTATTCTTGGATTGTGTGATTGTGTGATTGTGTGATGGTGTGATTGTGTGATGGTGTGATTGTGTGATGGTGTGATGGTGTGATTGTGTGATTGTGTGATTGTGTGATTGTGTGATTGTGTGATTGTGTGATTGTGTGGTTGCGTGATTGTGTGATTTTGTGATTGTGCGATTGTGTGCTTGTGTGATTGTGTCGTAGTGTGATTCTGCGATTCTGCGATTCTGCGATTATGCGATTCCGCGATTCTGCGATTTTGCGACTCTGCGATTCTGCGTTTCTGCGATTCTGCGTTTCCGCGATTGTGGGATTGTGGGATTGTGTGATTGTGTGATGGTGTGATTGTGTGATTGTGTGATTGTGTGATTGTGTGATTGTGTTGTAGTGTGATTGTGTGGTTGTGTGATTGTGTGATTGTGTGATTGTGTGATTGTGTGATTGTGCGATTATGTGCTTGTGTGATTGTGTCATAGTGTGATTCTGCGATTCTGCGATTCTGTGATTCTGTGATTCTGTGATACTGTGATTCTGTGATTCTGTGATTCTGTGATTCTGTGATTCTGTGATTCTGTGATTCTGTGATTCTGTGATTCTGGGATTCTGCGATTCTGCGACTCTGCGATTCTGTGATTCTGCGATTCTGCGATTCTGCGATTCAGCGATTCTGCGATTCTGCGATTCTGCGTTTCTGCGATTGTGGGATTGTGGGATTGTGGGATTGTGGGATTGTGTGATTGTGTGATTGTGTGATTCTGCGATTCTGCGATTCTGCGATTCTGCGTTTCTGCGATTGTTGGATTGTGTTATTGTGTGATTGTGTGATGGTGTGATTGTGTGATTGTGTGATGGTGTGATTGTGTGATTGTGTGATTGTGTGATTGTGTGATTGTGTGATTTTGTGATTGTGCGATTGTGTGCTTGTGTGATTGTGTCGCAGTGTGATTCTGCGATTCTGCGATTCTGCGATTCTGCGATTCTGCGTTTCTGCGATTGTGGGATTGTGGGATTGTGTGATTGTGTGATTGTGTCATTGTGTCATTGTGTCATTGTGCGATTATGTGATTCTGTGATTTTGTGGTTGTGTGATAGTGTGATTGTGTGTTTGTGTGATTGTGTGATTGTGTGATTCTTGCGATTCTGCGATTCTGCGATTCTGCGATTGTGTGATTGTGTGATTGCTTGATTGTGCCATTGTGTGATTCTGCGATTCGGCGATTCTGCGATTCTGCGATTCTGCGATTCTGCGATTCTGCGATTGTGTGATTGTGTGATTGAGTGATTGTGTCATTGCGTGATTCTGCGATTCAGAGATTCTGCGATTCTGCGATTCAGCGATTCTGCGATTCCGCGATTCTGCGATTTTGCGATTCTGCGATTCTGCGTTTCTGCGATTCTGCGTTTCTGCGATTATGGGATTGTGGGATTGTGTGATTGTGTGATGGTGTGATTGTGTGATTGTGCGATTGTGTGATTGTGTGATTGTGTGATTGTGTGATTGTGTGATTGTGTGGTTGTGTGACTGTGTGATTGTGTGATTGTGCGATTGTGTGCTTGTGTGATTGTGTCGTAGTGTGATTCTGCGATTCTGCGATTCTGCGACTATGCGTTTCTGCGATTCTTGGATTATGTGATTGTGTGAATTTGTGATTCTGTGATTCTGCGGTTCTGCGATTATGCGATTATGCGATTCTGCGATTCTGCGATTCTGTGATTCTGCGATTCTGCGATTCTGCGATTCTGCGATTCTGCGATTCTGCGATTCTGCGATTGTGTGATTGTGTGATTGCTTGATTGTGCCGTTGTGTGATTCTGCGATTCGGCGATTCTGCGATTCTGCGATTCTGCGATTGTGTGATTGTGTGATTGTGTGATTATGTGATTGTGTGATTGTGTCATTGCGTGATTCTGCGATTCAGCGATTCTGCGATTCCGCGATTCTGCGATTCTGCGATTCTGCGATTCGGCGGTTGTGTGATTGTGTGATTGTGTGATTGTGCGATTGTGTGCTTGTGTGATTGTGTCGTAGTGTGATTCTGCGATTCTGCGATTCTGCGATTATGCGTTTCTGCGATTCTTGGATTGTGTGATTGTGTGACTGTGTGATTGTGTGATTGTGTGATTTTGTGATTCTGTGATTCTGTGATTCTGCGATTCTGCGATTCTGCGATTCTGCGATTATGCGATTCTTGGATTGTGTGATTGTGTGATTGTGTGATTCTGTGATTCTGTGATTGTGTGATTGTGTGATTCTGTGATTCTGTGATTCTGTGATTCTGTGATTCTGTGATTCTGTGATTCTGGGATTCTGCGATTCTGCGATTCTGCGATTCTGCGATTCTGCGATTCTGCGGTTCTGCGATTCTGCGATTCTGCGATTCTGCGATTCTGCGATTCTGCGATTCTGCGATTCTGCGATTCTGCGATTCTGCGATTCTGCGATTCTGCGATTCTGCGATTGTGTGATTGTGTGATTGTGTGAATGTGTGATTGCGTCATTGTGTAATTCTGCGATTCAGCGATTCTGCGATTCTGCGATTCACCGATTCTGCGATTCCGCGATTGTGCGATTTTGCGTTTCTGCGATTGTGGGATTGTGGGATTGTGGGATTGTGGGATTGTGGGATTGTGGGATTGTGGGATTGTGTGATTCTGCGATTCTGCGATTCTGCGATTCTGCGTTTCTGCGATTGTTGGATTGTGTTATTGTGTGATTGTGTGATGGTGTGATTGTGTGATTGTGTGATTGTGTGATTGTGTGATTTTGTGATTGTGCGATTGTGTGCTTGTGTGATTGTGTCGTAGTGTGATTCTGCGATTCTGCGATTCTGCGATTCTGCGATTATGCGTTTCTGCGATTGTTGGATTATGTGATTGTGTGATTTTGTGATTCTGCGATTCTGCGATTCTGCGATTCTGCGATTCTGCGATTCTGCGATTCTGCGATTCTGCGATTCTGCGATTCTGCGATTCTGCGATTGTGTGATTGTGTGATTGCTTGATTGTGCCATTGTGTGATTCTGCGATTCGGCGATTCTGCGATTCTGCGATTCTGCGATTCTGCGATTGTGTGATTGTGTGATTGTGTGATTGTGTGATTGTGTCATTGCGTGATTCTGCGATTCAGCGATTCTGCGATTCCGCGATTCTGCAATTTTGCGATTCTGCGATTCTGCGTTTCTGCGATTCTGCGTTTCTGCGATTGTGGGATTGTGGGATTGTGTGATTGTGTGATGGTGTGATTGTGTGATTGTGCGATTGTGTGATTGTGTGATTGTGTGATTGTGTGGTTGTGTGATTGTGTGATTGTGTGATTGTGTGATTGTGCGATTGTGTGCTTGTGTGATTGTGTCGTAGTGTGATTCTGCGATTCTGCGATTCTGCGATTCTGCGATTCTGCGATTCTGCTATTCTTGGATTGTGTGATTGTGTGATTGTGTGATGGTGTGATTGTGTGATGGTGTGATTGTGTGATGGTGTGATGGTGTGATTGTTTGATTGTGTGATTGTGTGATTGTGTGATTGTGTGATTGTGTGATTGTGTGGTTGCGTGATTGTGTGATTTTGTGATTGTGCGATTGTGTGCTTGTGTGATTGTGTCGTAGTGTGATTCTGCGATTCTGCGATTATGCGTTTCTGCGATTCTTGGATTATGTGATTGTGTGATTTTGTGATTCTGTGATTCTGCGATTCTGCGATTCTGCGATTCTGCGATTCTGCGATTCTGCGATTCTGCGATTCTGCGATTATGCGATTATGCGATTCTGCGATTCTGCGATTCTGTGATTCTGTGATTCTGCGATTCTGCGATTCTGCGATTCTGCGATTGTGTGATTGTGTGATTGCTTGATTGTGCCATTGTGTGATTCTGCGATTCGGCGATTCTGCGATTCTGCGATTCTGCGATTGTGTGATTGTGTGATTGTGTGATTGTGTGATTGTGTCATTGCGTGATTCTGCGATTCAGCGATTCTGCGATTCCGCGATTCTGCGATTTTGCGTTTCTGCGATTGTGGGATTGTGGGATTGTGTGATTGTGTGATGGTGTGATTGTGTCGTTGGGTGATTGTGTGATTGTGTGATTCTGTGATTCTGTGATTCTGCGATTCTGCGATTCTGCGATTCTGCGTTTCTGCGATTGTTGGATTGTATTATTGTGTGATTGTGTGATGGTGTGATTGTGTCGTTGGGTGATTGTGTGATTGTGTGATTCTGTGATTCTGTGATTCTGCGATTCTGCGATTCTGCGATTCTGCGTTTCTGCGATTGTTGGATTGTATTATTGTGTGATTGTGTGATGGTGTGATTGTGTGATTGTGTGATGGTGTGATTGTGTGATTGTGTGATTGTGTGATTGTGTGATTGTGTGATTGTGTGATTGTGTGGTTGCGTGATTGTGTGATTTTGTGATTGTGCGATTGTGTGATTCTGCGATTCGGCGATTCTACGATTCTGCGATTCTGCGATTCTGCGATTCTGCGATTGTGTGATTGTGTGATTGTGTGATTGTGTGATTGTGTCATTGCGTGATTCTGCGATTCAGAGATTCTGCGATTCTGCGATTCAGCGATTCTGCGATTCCGCGATTCTGCGATTTTGCGATTCTGCGATTCTGCGTTTCTGCGATTCTGCGTTTCTGCGATTGTGGGATTGTGGGATTGTGTGATTGTGTGATGGTGTGATTGTGTGATTGTGTGATTGTGTGATTGTGTGGTTGTGTGATTGTGTGATTGTGTGGTTGTGTGATTGTGTGATTGTGTGATTGTGTGATTGTGTGATTGTGCGATTGTGTGCTTGTGTGATTGTGTCGTAGTGTGATTCTGCGATTCTGCGATTCTGCGATTCTGCGATTGTGTGATTGCGTGATTGCTTGATTGTGCCATTGTGTGATTCTGCGATTCGGCGATTCAGCGATTCTGCGATTCTGCGATTCTGCGATTCTGCGATTGTGTGATTGTGTGATTGTGTCATTGCGTGATTCAGAGATTCTGCGATTCTGCGATTCAGCGATTCTGCGATTCCGCGATTCTGCGATTTTGCGATACTGCGATTCTGCGTTTCTGCGTTTCTGCGATTCTGCGTTTCTGCGATTGTGGGATTGTGGGATTGTGTGATTGTGTGATGGTGTGATTGTGTGATTGTGTGATTGTGTGATTGTGTGGTTGTGTGATTGTGTGATTGTGTGGTTGTGTGATTGTGTGATTGTGTGATTGTGTGATTGTGTGATTGTGTGATTGTGCGATTGTGTGCTTGTGTGATTGTGTCGTAGTGCGATTCTGCGATTCTGCGATTCTGCGATTCTGCGATTATGCGTTTCTGCGATTCTTGGATTGTGTGATTGTGTGATTGTGTGATTATGTGATTGTGTGATTTTGTGATTCTGTGATTCTGTGATTCTGGGATTCTGCGATTCTGCGATTCTGCGAGTCTGTGATTCTGCAATTCTGCGATTCTGCGATTCTGCGATTCTGCGATGCTGCGATTCAGCGATTCTGCGATTCTGCGTTTCTGCGATTGTGGGATTGTGTGATTGTGTGATTGTGTCATTGTGTCATTGTGTCATTGTGCGATTATGTGATTCTGTGATTTTGTGGTTGTGTGATAGTGTGATTGTGTGATTGTGTGATTGTGTGATTGTGTGATTCTGCGATTCTGCGATTCTGCGATTCTGCGATTGTGTGATTGTGTGATTGCTTGATTGTGCCATTGTGTGATTCTGCGATTCTGCGATTCTGCGATTCTGCGATTGTGTGATTGTGTGATTGTGTGATTGTGTCATTGCGTGATTCTGCGATTCAGCGATTCTGCGATTCCGCGATTCTGCGATTTTGCGATTCTGCGATTCTGCGTTTCTGCGATTCTGCGTTTCTGCGATTGTGGGATTGTGGGATTGTGTGATTGTGTGATTGTGTGGTTGTGTGATTGTGTGATTGTGTGATTGTGTGATTGTGCGATTGTGTGCTTGTGTGATTGTGTGATTGTGTGGTTGTGTGATTGTGTGATTGTGTGATTGTGTGATTGTGCGATTGTGTGCTTGTGTGATTGTGTCGTAGTGTGATTCTGCGATTCTGCGATTCTGCGATTCTGCGATTATGCGTTTCTGCTATTCTTGGATTGTGTGATTGTGTGATTGTGTGATGGTGTGATTGTGTGATGGTGTGATTGTGTGATGGTGTGATGGTGTGATTGTGTGATTGTGTGATTGTGTGATTGTGTGATTGTGTGATTGTGTGATTGTGTGGTTGCGTGATTGTGTGATTTTGTGATTGTGCGATTGTGTGCTTGTGTGATTGTGTCGTAGTGTGATTCTGCGATTCTGCGATTATGCGTTTCTGCGATTCTTGGATTATGTGATTGTGTGATTTTGTGATTCTGTGATTCTGCGATTCTGCGATTCTGCGATTCTGCGATTCTGCGATTCTGCGATTCTGCGATTCTGCGATTATGCGATTATGCGATTATGCGATTCTGCGATTCTGCGATTCTGTGATTCTGTGATTCTGCGATTCTGCGCTTCTGCGATTGTTGGATTGTATTATTGTGTGATTGTGTGATGGTGTGATTGTGTGATTGTGTGATGGTGTGATTGTGTGATTGTGTGATTGTGTGATTGTGTGATTGTGTGATTGTGTGATTGTGTGATTGTGTGGTTGCGTGATTGTGTGATTTTGTGATTGTGCGATTGTGTGATTCTGCGATTCGGCGATTCTACGATTCTGCGATTCTGCGATTCTGCGATTGTGTGATTGTGTGATTGTGTGATTGTGTGATTGTGTCATTGCGTGATTCTGCGATTCAGAGATTCTGCGATTCTGCGATTCAGCGATTCTGCGATTCCGCGATTCTGCGATTTTGCGATTCTGCGATTCTGCGTTTCTGCGATTCTGCGTTTCTGCGATTGTGGGATTGTGGGATTGTGTGATTGTGTGATGGTGTGATTGTGTGATTGTGTGATTGTGTGATTGTGTGGTTGTGTGATTGTGTGATTGTGTGGTTGTGTGATTGTGTGATTGTGTGATTGTGTGATTGTGTGGTTGCGTGATTGTGTGATTTTGTGATTGTGCGATTGTGTGATTCTGCGATTCGGCGATTCTACGATTCTGCGATTCTGCGATTCTGCGATTGTGTGATTGTGTGATTGTGTGATTGTGTGATTGTGTCATTGCGTGATTCTGCGATTCAGAGATTCTGCGATTCTGCGATTCAGCGATTCTGCGATTCCGCGATTCTGCGATTTTGCGATTCTGCGATTCTGCGTTTCTGCGATTCTGCGTTTCTGCGATTGTGGGATTGTGGGATTGTGTGATTGTGTGATGGTGTGATTGTGTGATTGTGTGATTGTGTGATTGTGTGGTTGTGTGATTGTGTGATTGTGTGGTTGTGTGATTGTGTGATTGTGTGATTGTGTGATTGTGTGATTGTGCGATTGTGTGCTTGTGTGATTGTGTCGTAGTGTGATTCTGCGATTCTGCGATTCTGCGATTCTGCGATTCTGCGATTCTGCGATTGTGTGATTGTGTGATTGCTTGATTGTGCCATTGTGTGATTCTGCGATTCGGCGATTCTGCGATTCTGCGATTTTGCGATTCTGCGATTGCGTGATTGTGTGATTGTGTGATTCTGCGATTCGGCGATTCAGCGATTCTGCGATTCTGCGATTCTGCGATTCTGCGATTCTGCGATTGTGTGATTGTGTGATTGCTTGATTGTGCCATTGTGTGATTCTGCGATTCGGCGATTCTGCGATTCTGCGATTTTGCGATTCTGCGATTGCGTGATTGTGTGATTGTGTGATTCTGCGATTCTGCGATTCTGCGATTCTGCGTTTCTGCGATTGTTGGATTGTGTTATTGTGTGATTGTGAGATGGTGTGATTGTGTGATTGTGTGATTGTGTGATTGTGTGATTGTGTGATTTTGTGATTGTGCGATTGTGTGCTTGTGTGATTGTGTCGTAGTGTGATTCTGCGATTCTGCGATTCTGCGATTCTGCGATTCTGCGATTGTGTGATTGTGTGATTGTGTGAATGTGTGATTGTGTCATTGTGTAATTCTGCGATTCAGCGATTCTGCGATTCTGCGATTCACCGATTCTGCGATTCCGCGATTGTGCGATTTTGCGTTTCTGCGATTGTGGGATTGTGGGATTGTGGGATTGTGGGATTGTGTGATTTTGTGATTGTGCGATTGTGTGATTCTGCGATTCGGCGATTCTACGATTCTGCGATTCTGCGATTCTGCGATTGTGTGATTGTGTGATTGTGTGATTGTGTGATTGTGTCATTGCGTGATTCTGCGATTCAGAGATTCTGCGATTCTGCGATTCAGCGATTCTGCGATTCCGCGATTCTGCGATTTTGCGATTCTGCGATTCTGCGTTTCTGCGATTCTGCGTTTCTGCGATTGTGGGATTGTGGGATTGTGTGATTGTGTGATGGTGTGATTGTGTGATTGTGTGATTGTGTGATTGTGTGGTTGTGTGATTGTGTGATTGTGTGGTTGTGTGATTGTGTGATTGTGTGATTGTGTGATTGTGTGATTGTGTGATTGTGCGATTGTGTGCTTGTGTGATTGTGTCGTAGTGTGATTCTGCGATTCTGCGATTCTGCGATTCTGCGATTCTGCGATTCTGCGATTGTGTGATTGTGTGATTGCTTGATTGTGCCATTGTGTGATTCTGCGATTCGGCGATTCTGCGATTCTGCGATTTTGCGATTCTGCGATTGCGTGATTGTGTGATTGTGTGATTCTGCGATTCGGCGATTCAGCGATTCTGCGATTCTGCGATTCTGCGATTCTGCGATTCTGCGATTGTGTGATTGTGTGATTGCTTGATTGTGCCATTGTGTGATTCTGCGATTCGGCGATTCTGCGATTCTGCGATTTTGCGATTCTGCGATTGCGTGATTGTGTGATTGTGTGATTCTGCGATTCTGCGATTCTGCGATTCTGCGTTTCTGCGATTGTTGGATTGTGTTATTGTGTGATTGTGAGATGGTGTGATTGTGTGATTGTGTGATTGTGTCATTGTGTGATTGTGTGATTTTGTGATTGTGCGATTGTGTGCTTGTGTGATTGTGTCGTAGTGTGATTCTGCGATTCTGCGATTCTGCGATTCTGCGATTCTGCGATTGTGTGATTGTGTGATTGTGTGAATGTGTGATTGTGTCATTGTGTAATTCTGCGATTCAGCGATTCTGCGATTCTGCGATTCACCGATTCTGCGATTCCGCGATTGTGCGATTTTGCGTTTCTGCGATTGTGGGATTGTGGGATTGTGGGATTGTGGGATTGTGTGATTGTGTGATTGTGTGATTCTGCGATTCTGCGATTCTGCGATTCTGCGTTTCTGCGATTGTTGGATTGTGTTATTGTGTGATTGTGTGATTGTGTGATGGTGTGATTGTGTGATTGTGTGATTGTGTGATTGTGTGATTTTGTGATTGTGCGATTGTGTGCTTGTGTGATTGTGTCGTAGTGTGATTCTGCGATTCTGCGATTCTGCGATTCTGCGATTATGCGTTTCTGCGATTGTTGGATTATGTGATTGTGTGATTTTGTGATTCTGCGATTCTGCGATTCTGCGATTCTGCGATTCTGCGATTCGGCGATTCTGCGATTCTGCGATTATGCGATTCTGCGATTCTGCGATTCTGTGATTCTGCGATTCTGCGATTCTGCGATTCTGCGATTCTGCGATTCTGCGATTCTGCGATTGTGTGATTGTGTGATTGCTTGATTGTGCCATTGTGTGATTCTGCGATTCGGCGATTCTGCGATTCTGCGATTCTGCGATTCTGCGATTGTGTGATTGTGTGATTGTGTGATTGTGTGATTGTGTCATTGCGTGATTCTGCGATTCAGCGATTCTGCGATTCCGCGATTCTGCAATTTTGCGATTCTGCGATTCTGCGTTTCTGCGATTCTGCGTTTCTGCGATTGTGGGATTGTGGGATTGTGTGATTGTGTGATGGTGTGATTGTGTGATTGTGCGATTGTGTGATTGTGTGATTGTGTGATTGTGTGATTGTGTGATTGTGTGAGTGTGTGATTGTGCGATTGTGTGCTTGTGTGATTGTGTCGTAGTGTGATTCTGCGATTCTGCGATTCTGCGATTCTGCGATTCTGCGATTCTGCGATTCTGCGATTCTGCGATTCTGCTATTCTTGGATTGTGTGATTGTGTGATTGTGTGATGGTGTGATTGTGTGATGGTGTGATTGTGTGATGGTGTGATGGTGTGATTGTGTGATTGTGTGATTGTGTGATTGTGTGATTGTGTGATTGTGTGATTGTGTGGTTGCGTGATTGTGTGATTTTGTGATTGTGCGATTGTGTGCTTGTGTGATTGTGTCGTAGTGTGATTCTGCGATTCTGCGATTATGCGCTTCTGCGATTCTTGGATTATGTGATTGTGTGATTTTGTGATTCTGTGATTCTGCGATTCTGCGATTCTGCGATTCTGCGATTCTGCGATTCTGCGATTCTGCGATTCTGCGATTATGCGATTATGCGATTCTGCGATTCTGCGATTCTGTGATTCTGTGATTCTGCGATTCTGCGATTCTGCGATTCTGCGATTGTGTGATTGTGTGATTGCTTGATTGTGCCATTGTGTGATTCTGCGATTCGGCGATTCTGCGATTCTGCGATTCTGCGATTGTGTGATTGTGTGATTGTGTGATTGTGTGATTGTGTCATTGCGTGATTCTGCGATTCAGCGATTCTGCGATTCCGCGATTCTGCGATTTTGCGTTTCTGCGATTGTGGGATTGTGGGATTGTGTGATTGTGTGATGGTGTGATTGTGTCGTTGGGTGATTGTGTGATTGTGTGATTCTGTGATTCTGTGATTCTGCGATTCTGCGATTCTGCGAATCTGCGTTTCTGCGATTGTTGGATTGTATTATTGTGTGATTGTGTGATGGTGTGATTGTGTCGTTGGGTGATTGTGTGATTGTGTGATTCTGTGATTCTGTGATTCTGCGATTCTGCGATTCTGCGATTCTGCGTTTCTGCGATTGTTGGATTGTATTATTGTGTGATTGTGTGATGGTGTGATTGTGTGATTGTGTGATGGTGTGATTGTGTGATTGTGTGATTGTGTGATTGTGTGATTGTGTGGTTGCGTGATTGTGTGATTTTGTGATTGTGCGATTGTGTGATTCTGCGATTCGGCGATTCTACGATTCTGCGATTCTGCGATTCTGCGATTCTGCGATTGTGTGATTGTGTGATTGTGTGATTGTGTGATTGTGTCATTGCGTGATTCTGCGATTCAGAGATTCTGCGATTCTGCGATTCAGCGATTCTGCGATTCCGCGATTCTGCGATTTTGCGATTCTGCGATTCTGCGTTTCTGCGATTCTGCGTTTCTGCGATTGTGGGATTGTGGGATTGTGTGATTGTGTGATGGTGTGATTGTGTGATTGTGTGATTGTGTGATTGTGTGGTTGTGTGATTGTGTGATTGTGTGGTTGTGTGATTGTGTGATTGTGTGATTGTGTGATTGTGTGATTGTGCGATTGTGTGCTTGTGTGATTGTGTCGTAGTGTGATTCTGCGATTCTGCGATTCTGCGATTCTGCGATTCTGCGATTGTGTGATTGTGTGATTGCTTGATTGTGGCATTGTGTGATTCTGCGATTCGGCGATTCAGCGATTCTGCGATTCTGCGATTCTGCGATTGTGTGATTGTGTGATTCCTTGATTGTGCCATTGTGTGATTCTGCGATTCGGCGATTCTGCGATTCTGCGATTTTGCGATTCTGCGATTGCGTGATTGTGTGATTGTGTGATTGTGTCATTGCGTGATTCAGAGATTCTGCGATTCTGCGATTCAGCGATTCTGCGATTCCGCGATTCTGCGATTTTGCGATACTGCGATTCTGCGTTTCTGCGTTTCTGCGATTCTGCGTTTCTGCGATTGTGGGATTGTGGGATTGTGTGATTGTGTGATGGTGTGATTGTGTGATTGTGTGATTGTGTGATTGTGTGGTTGTGTGATTGTGTGATTGTGTGGTTGTGTGATTGTGTGATTGTGTGATTGTGTGATTGTGCGATTGTGTGCTTGTGTGATTGTGCCGTAGTGCGATTCTGCGATTCTGCGATTCTGCGATTCTGCGATTATGCGTTTCTGCGATTCTTGGATTGTGTGATTGTGTGATTGTGTGATTATGTGATTGTGTGATTTTGTGATTCTGTGATTCTGTGATTCTGGGATTCTGCGATTCTGCGATTCTGCGAGTCTGTGATTCTGCGATTCTGCGATTCTGCGATTCTGCGATTCTGCGATGCTGCGATTCAGCGATTCTGCGATTCTGCGTTTCTGCGATTGTGGGATTGTGTGATTGTGTGATTGTGTCATTGTGTCATTGTGTCATTGTGCGATTATGTGATTCTGTGATTTTGTGGTTGTGTGATAGTGTGATTGTGTGATTGTGTGATTGTGTGATTGTGTGATTCTGCGATTCTGCGATTCTGCGATTCTGCGATTGTGTGATTGTGTGATTGCTTGATTGTGCCATTGTGTGATTCTGCGATTCTGCGATTGTGTGATTGTGTGATTGTGTGATTGTGTCATTGCGTGATTCTGCGATTCAGCGATTCTGCGATTCCGCGATTCTGCGATTCTGCGATTTTGCGATTCTGCGATTCTGCGTTTCTGCGATTCTGCGTTTCTGCGATTGTGGGATTGTGGGATTGTGTGATTGTGTGATTGTGTGGTTGTGTGATTGTGTGATTGTGTGATTGTGTGATTGTGTGATTGTGTGCTTGTGTGATTGTGTGATTGTGTGGTTGTGTGATTGTGTGATTGTGTGATTGTGTGATTGTGCGATTGTGTGCTTGTGTGATTGTGTCGTAGTGTGATTCTGCGATTCTGCGATTCTGCGATTCTGCGATTATGCGTTTCTGCTATTCTTGGATTGTGTGATTGTGTGATTGTGTGATGGTGTGATTGTGTGATGGTGTGATTGTGTGATGGTGTGATGGTGTGATTGTGTGATTGTGTGATTGTGTGATTGTGTGATTGTGTGATTGTGTGATTGTGTGATTGTGTGATTGTGTGATTGTGTGGTTGCGTGATTGTGTGATTTTGTGATTGTGCGATTGTGTGCTTGTGTGATTGTGTCGTAGTGTGATTCTGCGATTCTGCGATTATGCGTTTCTGCGATTCTTGGATTATGTGATTGTGTGATTTTGTGATTCTGTGATTCTGCGATTCTGCGATTCTGCGATTCTGCGATTCTGCGATTCTGCGATTCTGCGATTATGCGATTATGCGATTCTGCGATTCTGCGATTCTGTGATTCTGTGATTCTGCGATTCTGCGTTTCTGCGATTGTTGGATTGTATTATTGTGTGATTGTGTGATGGTGTGATTGTGTGATTGTGTGATTGTGTGATTGTGTGATTGTGTGATTGTGTGATTGTGTGGTTGCGTGATTGTGTGATTTTGTGATTGTGCGATTGTGTGATTCTGCGATTCGGCGATTCTACGATTCTGCGATTCTGCGATTCTGCGATTGTGTGATTGTGTGATTGTGTGATTGTGTGATTGTGTCATTGCGTGATTCTGCGATTCAGAGATTCTGCGATTCTGCGATTCAGCGATTCTGCGATTCCGCGATTCTGCGATTTTGCGATTCTGCGATTCTGCGTTTCTGCGATTCTGCGTTTCTGCGATTGTGGGATTGTGTGATTGTGTGATGGTGTGATTGTGTGATTGTGTGATTGTGTGATTGTGTGGTTGTGTGATTGTGTGATTGTGTGGTTGTGTGATTGTGTGATTGTGTGATTGTGTGATTGTGTGATTGTGCGATTGTGTGCTTGTGTGATTGTGTCGTAGTGTGATTCTGCGATTCTGCGATTCTGCGATTCTGCGATTCTGCGATTGTTTGATTGTGTGATTGCTTGATTGTGGCATTGTGTGATTCTGCGATTCGGCGATTCAGCGATTCTGCGATTCTGCGATTCTGCGATTCTGCGATTCTGCGATTCTGCGATTGTGTGATTGTGTGATTCCTTGATTGTGCCATTGTGTGATTCTGCGATTCGGCGATTCTGCGATTCTGCGATTTTGCGATTCTGCGATTGCGTGATTGTGTGATTGTGTGATTGTGTCATTGCGTGATTCAGAGATTCTGCGATTCTGCGATTCAGCGATTCTGCGATTCCGCGATTCTGCGATTTTGCGATACTGCGATTCTGCGTTTCTGCGTTTCTGCGATTCTGCGTTTCTGCGATTGTGGGATTGTGGGATTGTGTGATTGTGTGATGGTGTGATTGTGTGATTGTGTGATTGTGTGATTGTGTGGTTGTGTGATTGTGTGATTGTGTGGTTGTGTGATTGTGTGATTGTGTGATTGTGTGATTGTGCGATTGTGTGCTTGTGTGATTGTGCCGTAGTGCGATTCTGCGATTCTGCGATTATGCGTCTCTGCGATTCTTGGATTGTGTGATTGTGTGATTGTGTGATTATGTGATTGTGTGATTTTGTGATTCTGTGATTCTGTGATTCTGGGATTCTGCGATTCTGCGATTCTGCGAGTCTGTGATTCTGCGATTCTGCGATTCTGCGATTCTGCGATTCTGCGATGCTGCGATTCAGCGATTCTGCGATTCTGCGTTTCTGCGATTGTGGGATTGTGTGATTGTGTGATTGTGTCATTGTGTCATTGTGTCATTGTGCGATTATGTGATTCTGTGATTTTGTGGTTGTGTGATAGTGTGATTGTGTGATTGTGTGATTGTGTGATTGTGTGATTCTGCGATTCTGCGATTCTGCGATTCTGCGATTGTGTGATTGTGTGATTGCTTGATTGTGCCATTGTGTGATTCTGCGATTCTGCGATTGTGTGATTGTGTGATTGTGTGATTGTGTCATTGCGTGATTCTGCGATTCAGCGATTCTGCGATTCCGCGATTCTGCGATTCTGCGATTTTGCGATTCTGCGATTCTGCGTTTCTGCGATTCTGCGTTTCTGCGATTGTGGGATTGTGGGATTGTGTGATTGTGTGATTGTGTGTATGTGTGATTGTGTGATTGTGTGATTGTGTGATTGTGTGATTGTGTGCTTGTGTGATTGTGTGATTGTGTGGTTGTGTGATTGTGTGATTGTGTGATTGTGTGATTGTGTGATTGTGCGATTGTGTGCTTGTGTGATTGTGTCGTAGTGTGATTCTGCGATTCTGCGATTCTGCGATTCTGCGATTATGCGTTTCTGCTATTCTTGGATTGTGTGATTGTGTGATTGTGTGATGGTGTGATTGTGTGATGGTGTGATTGTGTGATGGTGTGATGGTGTGATTGTGTGATTGTGTGATTGTGTGATTGTGTGATTGTGTGATTGTGTGATTGTGTGATTGTGTGATTGTGTGGTTGCGTGATTGTGTGATTTTGTGATTGTGCGATTGTGTGCTTGTGTGATTGTGTCGTAGTGTGATTCTGCGATTCTGCGATTATGCGTTTCTGCGATTCTTGGATTATGTGATTGTGTGATTTTGTGATTCTGTGATTCTGCGATTCTGCGATTCTGCGATTCTGCGATTCTGCGATTCTGCGATTCTGCGATTATGCGATTATGCGATTCTGCGATTCTGCGATTCTGTGATTCTGTGATTCTGCGATTCTGCGTTTCTGCGATTGTTGGATTGTATTATTGTGTGATTGTGTGATGGTGTGATTGTGTGATTGTGTGATTGTGTGATTGTGTGATTGTGTGATTGTGTGATTGTGTGATTGTGTGATTGTGTGGTTGCGTGATTGTGTGATTTTGTGATTGTGCGATTGTGTGATTCTGCGATTCGGCGATTCTACGATTCTGCGATTCTGCGATTCTGCGATTGTGTGATTGTGTGATTGTGTGATTGTGTGATTGTGTCATTGCGTGATTCTGCGATTCAGAGATTCTGCGATTCTGCGATTCAGCGATTCTGCGATTCCGCGATTCTGCGATTTTGCGATTCTGCGATTCTGCGTTTCTGCGATTCTGCGTTTCTGCGATTGTGGGATTGTGGGATTGTGTGATTGTGTGATGGTGTGATTGTGTGATTGTGTGATTGTGTGGTTGTGTGATTGTGTGATTGTGTGGTTGTGTGATTGTGTGATTGTGTGATTGTGTGATTGTGCGATTGTGTGCTTGTGTGATTGTGTCGTAGTGTGATTCTGCGATTCTGCGATTCTGCGATTCTGCGATTGTGTGATTGTGTGATTGCTTGATTGTGCCATTGTGTGATTCTGCGATTCGGCGATTCAGCGATTCTGCGATTCTGCGATTCTGCGATTCTGCGATTCTGCGATTGTGTGATTGTGTGATTGCTTGATTGTGCCATTGTGTGATTCTGCGATTCGGCGATTCTGCGATTCTGCGATTTTGCGATTCTGCGATTGCGTGGTTGTGTGATTGTGTGATTGTGTCATTGCGTGATTCAGAGATTCTGCGATTCTGCGATTCAGCGATTCTGCGATTCTGCGATTTCGCGATACTGCGATTCTGCGTTTCTGCGTTTCTGCGATTCTGCGTTTCTGCGATTGTGGGATTGTGGGATTGTGTGATTGTGTGATGGTGTGATTGTGTGATTGTGTGATTGTGTGATTGTGTGGTTGTGTGATTGTGTGATTGTGTGGTTGTGTGATTGTGTGATTCTGCGATTCTGTGATTCTGCGATTGTGTGATTGTGTGATTGCTTGATTGTGCCATTGTGTGATTCTGCGATTCGGCGATTCAGCGATTCTGCGATTCTGCGATTCTGCGATTCTGCGATTCTGCGATTCTGCGATTGTGTGATTGTGTGATTGCTTGATTGTGCCATTGTGTGATTCTGCGATTCGGCGATTCTGCGATTCTGCGATTTTGCGATTCTGCGATTGCGTGATTGTGTGATTGTGTGATTGTGTCATTGCGTGATTCAGAGATTCTGCGATTCTGCGATTCAGCGATTCTGCGATTCCGCGATTCTGCGATTCTGCGATTTTGCGATTCTGCGATTCTGCGTTTCTGCGATTCTGCGTTTCTGCGATTGTGGGATTGTGGGATTGTGTGATTGTGTGATTGTGTGGTTGTGTGATTGTGTGATTGTGTGATTGTGTGATTGTGCGATTGTGTGCTTGTGTGATTGTGTGATTGTGTGGTTGTGTGATTGTGTGATTGTGTGATTGTGTGATTGTGCGATTGTGTGCTTGTGTGATTGTGTCGTAGTGTGATTCTGCGATTCTGCGATTCTGCGATTCTGCGATTATGCGTTTCTGCTATTCTTGGATTGTGTGATTGTGTGATTGTGTGATGGTGTGATTGTGTGATGGTGTGATTGTGTGATGGTGTGATGGTGTGATTGTGTGATTGTGTGATTGTGTGATTGTGTGATTGTGTGATTGTGTGATTGTGTGATTGTGTGGTTGCGTGATTGTGTGATTTTGTGATTGTGCGATTGTGTGCTTGTGTGATTGTGTCGTAGTGTGATTCTGCGATTCTGCGATTATGCGTTTCTGCGATTCTTGGATTATGTGATTGTGTGATTTTGTGATTCTGTGATTCTGCGATTCTGCGATTCTGCGATTCTGCGATTCTGCGATTCTGCGATTCTGCGATTATGCGATTATGCGATTCTGCGATTCTGCGATTCTGTGATTCTGTGATTCTGCGATTCTGCGTTTCTGCGATTGTTGGATTGTATTATTGTGTGATTGTGTGATGGTGTGATTGTGTGATTGTGTGATTGTGTGATTGTGTGATTGTGTGATTGTGTGATTGTGTGATTGTGTGGTTGCGTGATTGTGTGATTTTGTGATTGTGCGATTGTGTGATTCTGCGATTCGGCGATTCTACGATTCTGCGATTCTGCGATTCTGCGATTGTGTGATTGTGTGATTGTGTGATTGTGTGATTGTGTCATTGCGTGATTCTGCGATTCAGAGATTCTGCGATTCTGCGATTCAGCGATTCTGCGATTCCGCGATTCTGCGATTTTGCGATTCTGCGATTCTGCGTTTCTGCGATTCTGCGTTTCTGCGATTGTGGGATTGTGGGATTGTGTGATTGTGTGATGGTGTGATTGTGTGATTGTGTGATTGTGTGATTGTGCGATTGTGTGCTTGTGTGATTGTGTCGTAGTGTGATTCTGCGATTCCGCGATTCTGCGATTCTGCGATTCTGCGATTGTGTGATTGTGTGATTGCTTGATTGTGCCATTGTGTGATTCTGCGATTCGGCGATTCAGCGATTCTGCGATTCTGCGATTCTGCGATTCTGCGATTCTGCGATTGTGTGATTGTGTGGTTGCTTGATTGTGCCATTGTGTGATTCTGCGATTCGGCGATTCTGCGATTCTGCGATTTTGCGATTGCGTGGTTGTGTGATTGTGTGATTGTGTCATTGCGTGATTCAGAGATTCTGCGATTCTGCGATTCAGCGATTCTGCGATTCCGCGATTCTGCGATTTTGCGATACTGCGATTCTGCGTTTCTGCGTTTCTGCGATTCTGCGTTTCTGCGATTGTGGGATTGTGGGATTGTGTGATTGTGTGATGGTGTGATTGTGTGATTGTGTGATTGTGTGATTGTGTGGTTGTGTGATTGTGTGATTGTGTGGTTGTGTGATTGTGTGATTCTGCGATTCTGTGATTCTGCGATTGTGTGATTGTGTGATTGCTTGATTGTGCCATTGTGTGATTCTGCGATTCGGCGATTCAGCGATTCTGCGATTCTGCGATTCTGCGATTCTGCGATTCTGCGATTCTGCGATTCTGCGATTGTGTGATTGTGTGATTGCTTGATTGTGCCATTGTGTGATTCTGCGATTCGGCGATTCTGCGATTCTGCGATTTTGCGATTCTGCGATTGCGTGATTGTGTGATTGTGTGATTGTGTCATTGCGTGATTCAGAGATTCTGCGATTCTGCGATTCAGCGATTCTGCGATTCCGCGATTCTGCGATTTTGCGATACTGCGATTCTGCGTTTCTGCGTTTCTGCGATTCTGCGTTTCTGCGATTGTGGGATTGTGGGATTGTGTGATTGTGTGATGGTGTGATTGTGTGATTGTGTGATTGTGTGATTGTGTGGTTGTGTGATTGTGTGATTGTGTGGTTGTGTGATTGTGTGATTGTGTGATTGTGTGATTGTGTGATTGTGCGATTGTGTGCTTGTGTGATTGTGTCGTAGTGTGATTCTGCGATTCTGCGATTCTGCGATTATGCGTTTCTGCGATTCTTGGATTGTGTGATTGTGTGATTGTGTGATTATGTGATTGTGTGATTTTGTGATTCTGTGATTCTGTGATTCTGGGATTCTGCGATTCTGCGATTCAGCGATTCTGCGATTCCGCGATTCTGCAATTTTGCGATTCTGCGATTCTGCGTTTCTGCGATTCTGCGTTTCTGCGATTGTGGGATTGTGTGATTGTGTGATGGTGTGATTGTGTGATTGTGCGATTGTGTGATTGTGTGATTGTGTGATTGTGTGGTTGTGTGATTGTGTGATTGTGTGATAGTGTGATTGTGCGATTGTGTGCTTGTGTGATTGTGTCGTAGTGTGATTCTGCGATTCTGCGATTCTGCGATTCTGCGATTATGCGATTATGCGATTCTGCGATTCTGCGATTCTGTGATTCTGTGATTCTGCGATTCTGCGATTCTGCGATTCTGCGATTGTGTGATTGTGTGATTGCTTGATTGTGCCATTGTGTGATTCTGCGATTCGGCGATTCTGCGATTCTGCGATTCTGCGATTGTGTGATTGTGTGATTGTGTGATTGTGTGATTGTGTCATTGCGTGATTCTGCGATTCAGCGATTCTGCGATTCCGCGATTCTGCGATTTTGCGTTTCTGCGATTGTGGGATTGTGGGATTGTGTGATTGTGTGATGGTGTGATTGTGTCGTTGGGTGATTGTGTGATTGTGTGATTCTGTGATTCTGTGATTCTGCGATTCTGCGATTCTGCGAATCTGCGTTTCTGCGATTGTTGGATTGTATTATTGTGTGATTGTGTGATGGTGTGATTGTGTCGTTGGGTGATTGTGTGATTGTGTGATTCTGTGATTCTGTGATTCTGCGATTCTGCGATTCTGCGATTCTGCGTTTCTGCGATTGTTGGATTGTATTATTGTGTGATTGTGTGATGGTGTGATTGTGTGATTGTGTGATGGTGTGATTGTGTGATTGTGTGATTGTGTGATTGTGTGATTGTGTGATTGTGTGGTTGCGTGATTGTGTGATTTTGTGATTGTGCGATTGTGTGATTCTGCGATTCGGCGATTCTACGATTCTGCGATTCTGCGATTCTGCGATTCTGCGATTGTGTGATTGTGTGATTGTGTGATTGTGTGATTGTGTCATTGCGTGATTCTGCGATTCAGAGATTCTGCGATTCTGCGATTCAGCGATTCTGCGATTCCGCGATTCTGCGATTTTGCGATTCTGCGATTCTGCGTTTCTGCGATTCTGCGTTTCTGCGATTGTGGGATTGTGGGATTGTGTGATTGTGTGATGGTGTGATTGTGTGATTGTGTGATTGTGTGATTGTGTGGTTGTGTGATTGTGTGATTGTGTGGTTGTGTGATTGTGTGATTGTGTGATTGTGTGATTGTGTGATTGTGCGATTGTGTGCTTGTGTGATTGTGTCGTAGTGTGATTCTGCGATTCTGCAATTCTGCGATTCTGCGATTCTGCGATTGTGTGATTGTGTGATTGCTTGATTGTGCCATTGTGTGATTCTGCGATTCGGCGATTCAGCGATTCTGCGATTCTGCGATTCTGCGATTCTGCGATTCTGCGATTGTGTGATTGTGTGATTCCTTGATTGTGCCATTGTGTGATTCTGCGATTCGGCGATTCTGCGATTCTGCGATTTTGCGATTCTGCGATTGCGTGATTGTGTGATTGTGTGATTGTGTCATTGCGTGATTCAGAGATTCTGCGATTCTGCGATTCAGCGATTCTGCGATTCCGCGATGCTGCGATTTTGCGATACTGCGATTCTGCGTTTCTGCGTTTCTGCGATTCTGCGTTTCTGCGATTGTGGGATTGTGGGATTGTGTGATTGTGTGATGGTGTGATTGTGTGATTGTGTGATTGTGTGATTGTGTGGTTGTGTGATTGTGTGATTGTGTGGTTGTGTGATTGTGTGATTGTGTGATTGTGTGATTGTGCGATTGTGTGCTTGTGTGATTGTGTCGTAGTGCGATTCTGCGATTCTGCGATTCTGCGATTCTGCGATTATGCGTTTCTGCGATTCTTGGATTGTGTGATTGTGTGATTGTGTGATTATGTGATTGTGTGATTTTGTGATTCTGTGATTCTGTGATTCTGGGATTCTGCGATTCTGCGATTCTGCGAGTCTGTGATTCTGCGATTCTGCGATTCTGCGATTCTGCGATTCTGCGATGCTGCGATTCAGCGATTCTGCGATTCTGCGTTTCTGCGATTGTGGGATTGTGTGATTGTGTGATTGTGTCATTGTGTCATTGTGTCATTGTGCGATTATGTGATTCGGTGATTTTGTGGTTGTGTGATAGTGTGATTGTGTGATTGTGTGATTGTGTGATTGTGTGATTCTGCGATTCTGCGATTCTGCGATTCTGCGATTGTGTGATTGTGTGATTGCTTGATTGTGCCATTGTGTGATTCTGCGATTCTGCGATTGTGTGATTGTGTGATTGTGTGATTGTGTCATTGCGTGATTCTGCGATTCAGCGATTCTGTGATTCTGCGATTCTGCGATTCTGCGATTCTGCGATTCTGCGATTCTGCGATTCTGCGATTCTGCGATTCTGCGATTGTGTGATTGTGTGATTGTGTGAATGTGTGATTGTGTCATTGTGTAATTCTGCGATTCAGCGATTCTGCGATTCTGCGATTCACCGATTCTGCGATTCCGCGATTGTGCGATTTTGCGTTTCTGCGATTGTGGGATTGTGGGATTGTGGGATTGTGGGATTGTGTGATTGTGTGATTGTGTGATTCTGCGATTCTGCGATTCTGCGATTCTGCGTTTCTGCGATTGTTGGATTGTGTTATTGTGTGATTGTGTGATGGTGTGATTGTGTGATTGTGTGATGGTGTGATTGTGTGATTGTGTGATTGTGTGATTGTGTGATTTTGTGATTGTGCGATTGTGTGCTTGTGTGATTGTGTCGTAGTGTGATTCTGCGATTCTGCGATTCTGCGATTCTGCGATTATGCGTTTCTGCGATTGTTGGATTATGTGATTGTGTGATTTTGTGATTCTGCGATTCTGCGATTCTGCGATTCTGCGATTCGGCGATTCTGCGATTCTGCGATTATGCGATTCTGCGATTCTGCGATTCTGTGATTCTGCGATTCTGCGATTCTGCGATTCTGCGATTCTGCGATTCTGCGATTCTGCGATTCTGCGATTGTGTGATTGTGTGATTGCTTGATTGTGCCATTGTGTGATTCTGCGATTCGGCGATTCTGCGATTCTGCGATTCTGCGATTCTGCGATTGTGTGATTGTGTGATTGTGTGATTGTGTGATTGTGTCATTGCGTGATTCTGCGATTCAGCGATTCTGCGATTCCGCGATTCTGCAATTTTGCGATTCTGCGATTCTGCGTTTCTGCGATTCTGCGTTTCTGCGATTGTGGGATTGTGGGATTGTGTGATTGTGTGATGGTGTGATTGTGTGATTGTGCGATTGTGTGATTGTGTGATTGTGTGATTGTGTGGTTGTGTGATTGTGTGATTGTGTGATTGTGTGATTGTGCGATTGTGTGCTTGTGTGATTGTGTCGTAGTGTGATTCTGCGATTCTGCGATTCTGCGATTCTGCGATTCTGCGATTCTGCGATTCTGCGATTCTGCGATTCTGCTATTCTTGGATTGTGTGATTGTGTGATTGTGTGATGGTGTGATTGTGTGATGGTGTGATTGTGTGATGGTGTGATGGTGTGATTGTGTGATTGTGTGATTGTGTGATTGTGTGATTGTGTGATTGTGTGATTGTGTGGTTGCGTGATTGTGTGATTTTGTGATTGTGCGATTGTGTGCTTGTGTGATTGTGTCGTAGTGTGATTCTGCGATTCTGCGATTATGCGTTTCTGCGATTCTTGGATTATGTGATTGTGTGATTTTGTGATTCTGTGATTCTGCGATTCTGCGATTCTGCGATTCTGCGATTCTGCGATTCTGCGATTCTGCGATTCTGCGATTATGCGATTATGCGATTCTGCGATTCTGCGATTCTGTGATTCTGTGATTCTGCGATTCTGCGATTCTGCGATTCTGCGATTGTGTGATTGTGTGATTGCTTGATTGTGCCATTGTGTGATTCTGCGATTCGGCGATTCTGCGATTCTGCGATTCTGCGATTGTGTGATTGTGTGATTGTGTGATTGTGTGATTGTGTCATTGCGTGATTCTGCGATTCAGCGATTCTGCGATTCCGCGATTCTGCGATTTTGCGTTTCTGCGATTGTGGGATTGTGGGATTGTGTGATTGTGTGATGGTGTGATTGTGTCGTTGGGTGATTGTGTGATTGTGTGATTCTGTGATTCTGTGATTCTGCGATTCTGCGATTCTGCGAATCTGCGTTTCTGCGATTGTTGGATTGTATTATTGTGTGATTGTGTGATGGTGTGATTGTGTCGTTGGGTGATTGTGTGATTGTGTGATTCTGTGATTCTGTGATTCTGCGATTCTGCGATTCTGCGATTCTGCGTTTCTGCGATTGTTGGATTGTATTATTGTGTGATTGTGTGATGGTGTGATTGTGTGATTGTGTGATGGTGTGATTGTGTGATTGTGTGATTGTGTGATTGTGTGATTGTGTGATTGTGTGATTGTGTGGTTGCGTGATTGTGTGATTTTGTGATTGTGCGATTGTGTGATTCTGCGATTCGGCGATTCTACGATTCTGCGATTCTGCGATTCTGCGATTCTGCGATTGTGTGATTGTGTGATTGTGTGATTGTGTGATTGTGTCATTGCGTGATTCTGCGATTCAGAGATTCTGCGATTCTGCGATTCAGCGATTCTGCGATTCCGCGATTCTGCGATTTTGCGATTCTGCGATTCTGCGTTTCTGCGATTCTGCGTTTCTGCGATTGTGGGATTGTGGGATTGTGTGATTGTGTGATGGTGTGATTGTGTGATTGTGAGATTGTGTGATTGTGTGGTTGTGTGATTGTGTGATTGTGTGGTTGTGTGATTGTGTGATTGTGTGATTGTGTGATTGTGCGATTGTGTGCTTGTGTGATTGTGTCGTAGTGTGATTCTGCGATTCTGCGATTCTGCGATTCTGCGATTCTGCGATTGTGTGATTGTGTGATTGCTTGATTGTGGCATTGTGTGATTCTGCGATTCGGCGATTCAGCGATTCTGCGATTCTGCGATTCTGCGATTGTGTGATTGTGTGATTCCTTGATTGTGCCATTGTGTGATTCTGCGATTCGGCGATTCTGCGATTCTGCGATTTTGCGATTCTGCGATTGCGTGATTGTGTGATTGTGTGATTGTGTCATTGCGTGATTCAGAGATTCTGCGATTCTGCGATTCAGCGATTCTGCGATTCCGCGATTCTGCGATTTTGCGATACTGCGATTCTGCGTTTCTGCGTTTCTGCGATTCTGCGTTTCTGCGATTGTGGGATTGTGGGATTGTGTGATTGTGTGATGGTGTGATTGTGTGATTGTGTGATTGTGTGATTGTGTGGTTGTGTGATTGTGTGATTGTGTGGTTGTGTGATTGTGTGATTGTGTGATTGTGTGATTGTGCGATTGTGTGCTTGTGTGATTGTGCCGTAGTGCGATTCTGCGATTCTGCGATTCTGCGATTCTGCGATTATGCGTTTCTGCGATTCTTGGATTGTGTGATTGTGTGATTGTGTGATTATGTGATTGTGTGATTTTGTGATTCTGTGATTCTGTGATTCTGGGATTCTGCGATTCTGCGATTCTGCGAGTCTGTGATTCTGCGATTCTGCGATTCTGCGATTCTGCGATTCTGCGATGCTGCGATTCAGCGATTCTGCGATTCTGCGTTTCTGCGATTGTGGGATTGTGTGATTGTGTGATTGTGTCATTGTGTCATTGTGTCATTGTGCGATTATGTGATTCTGTGATTTTGTGGTTGTGTGATAGTGTGATTGTGTGATTGTGTGATTGTGTGATTGTGTGATTCTGCGATTCTGCGATTCTGCGATTCTGCGATTGTGTGATTGTGTGATTGCTTGATTGTGCCATTGTGTGATTCTGCGATTCTGCGATTGTGTGATTGTGTGATTGTGTGATTGTGTCATTGCGTGATTCTGCGATTCAGCGATTCTGCGATTCCGCGATTCTGCGATTCTGCGATTTTGCGATTCTGCGATTCTGCGCTTCTGCGATTCTGCGTTTCTGCGATTGTGGGATTGTGGGATTGTGTGATTGTGTGATTGTGTGGTTGTGTGATTGTGTGATTGTGTGATTGTGTGATTGTGTGATTGTGTGCTTGTGTGATTGTGTGATTGTGTGGTTGTGTGATTGTGTGATTGTGTGATTGTGTGATTGTGCGATTGTGTGCTTGTGTGATTGTGTCGTAGTGTGATTCTGCGATTCTGCGATTCTGCGATTCTGCGATTATGCGTTTCTGCTATTCTTGGATTGTGTGATTGTGTGATTGTGTGATGGTGTGATTGTGTGATGGTGTGATTGTGTGATGGTGTGATGGTGTGATTGTGTGATTGTGTGATTGTGTGATTGTGTGATTGTGTGATTGTGTGATTGTGTGATTGTGTGATTGTGTGATTGTGTGGTTGCGTGATTGTGTGATTTTGTGATTGTGCGATTGTGTGCTTGTGTGATTGTGTCGTAGTGTGATTCTGCGATTCTGCGATTATGCGTTTCTGCGATTCTTGGATTATGTGATTGTGTGATTTTGTGATTCTGTGATTCTGCGATTCTGCGATTCTGCGATTCTGCGATTCTGCGATTCTGCGATTCTGCGATTATGCGATTATGCGATTCTGCGATTCTGCGATTCTGTGATTCTGTGATTCTGCGATTCTGCGTTTCTGCGATTGTTGGATTGTATTATTGTGTGATTGTGTGATGGTGTGATTGTGTGATTGTGTGATTGTGTGATTGTGTGATTGTGTGATTGTGTGATTGTGTGATTGTGTGGTTGCGTGATTGTGTGATTTTGTGATTGTGCGATTGTGTGATTCTGCGATTCGGCGATTCTACGATTCTGCGATTCTGCGATTCTGCGATTGTGTGATTGTGTGATTGTGTGATTGTGTGATTGTGTCATTGCGTGATTCTGCGATTCAGAGATTCTGCGATTCTGCGATTCAGCGATTCTGCGATTCCGCGATTCTGCGATTTTGCGATTCTGCGATTCTGCGTTTCTGCGATTCTGCGTTTCTGCGATTGTGGGATTGTGTGATTGTGTGATGGTGTGATTGTGTGATTGTGTGATTGTGTGATTGTGTGGTTGTGTGATTGTGTGATTGTGTGGTTGTGTGATTGTGTGATTGTGTGATTGTGTGATTGTGTGATTGTGCGATTGTGTGCTTGTGTGATTGTGTCGTAGTGTGATTCTGCGATTCTGCGATTCTGCGATTCTGCGATTCTGCGATTGTTTGATTGTGTGATTGCTTGATTGTGGCATTGTGTGATTCTGCGATTCGGCGATTCAGCGATTCTGCGATTCTGCGATTCTGCGATTCTGCGATTCTGCGATTGTGTGATTGTGTGATTCCTTGATTGTGCCATTGTGTGATTCTGCGATTCGGCGATTCTGCGATTCTGCGATTTTGCGATTCTGCGATTGCGTGATTGTGTGATTGTGTGATTGTGTCATTGCGTGATTCAGAGATTCTGCGATTCTGCGATTCAGCGATTCTGCGATTCCGCGATTCTGCGATTTTGCGATACTGCGATTCTGCGTTTCTGCGTTTCTGCGATTCTGCGTTTCTGCGATTGTGGGATTGTGGGATTGTGTGATTGTGTGATGGTGTGATTGTGTGATTGTGTGATTGTGTGATTGTGTGGTTGTGTGATTGTGTGATTGTGTGGTTGTGTGATTGTGTGATTGTGTGATTGTGTGATTGTGCGATTGTGTGCTTGTGTGATTGTGCCGTAGTGCGATTCTGCGATTCTGCGATTATGCGTTTCTGCGATTCTTGGATTGTGTGATTGTGTGATTGTGTGATTATGTGATTGTGTGATTTTGTGATTCTGTGATTCTGTGATTCTGGGATTCTGCGATTCTGCGATTCTGCGAGTCTGTGATTCTGCGATTCTGCGATTCTGCGATTCTGCGATTCTGCGATGCTGCGATTCAGCGATTCTGCGATTCTGCGTTTCTGCGATTGTGGGATTGTGTGATTGTGTGATTGTGTCATTGTGTCATTGTGTCATTGTGCGATTATGTGATTCTGTGATTTTGTGGTTGTGTGATAGTGTGATTGTGTGATTGTGTGATTGTGTGATTGTGTGATTCTGCGATTCTGCGATTCTGCGATTCTGCGATTGTGTGATTGTGTGATTGCTTGATTGTGCCATTGTGTGATTCTGCGATTCTGCGATTGTGTGATTGTGTGATTGTGTGATTGTGTCATTGCGTGATTCTGCGATTCAGCGATTCTGCGATTCCGCGATTCTGCGATTCTGCGATTTTGCGATTCTGCGATTCTGCGTTTCTGCGATTCTGCGTTTCTGCGATTGTGGGATTGTGGGATTGTGTGATTGTGTGATTGTGTGTATGTGTGATTGTGTGATTGTGTGATTGTGTGATTGTGTGATTGTGTGCTTGTGTGATTGTGTGATTGTGTGGTTGTGTGATTGTGTGATTGTGTGATTGTGTGATTGTGCGATTGTGTGCTTGTGTGATTGTGTCGTAGTGTGATTCTGCGATTCTGCGATTCTGCGATTCTGCGATTATGCGTTTCTGCTATTCTTGGATTGTGTGATTGTGTGATTGTGTGATGGTGTGATTGTGTGATGGTGTGATTGTGTGATGGTGTGATGGTGTGATTGTGTGATTGTGTGATTGTGTGATTGTGTGATTGTGTGATTGTGTGATTGTGTGATTGTGTGATTGTGTGATTGTGTGGTTGCGTGATTGTGTGATTTTGTGATTGTGCGATTGTGTGCTTGTGTGATTGTGTCGTAGTGTGATTCTGCGATTCTGCGATTATGCGTTTCTGCGATTCTTGGATTATGTGATTGTGTGATTTTGTGATTCTGTGATTCTGCGATTCTGCGATTCTGCGATTCTGCGATTCTGCGATTCTGCGATTCTGCGATTATGCGATTATGCGATTCTGCGATTCTGCGATTCTGTGATTCTGTGATTCTGCGATTCTGCGTTTCTGCGATTGTTGGATTGTATTATTGTGTGATTGTGTGATGGTGTGATTGTGTGATTGTGTGATTGTGTGATTGTGTGATTGTGTGATTGTGTGATTGTGTGATTGTGTGGTTGCGTGATTGTGTGATTTTGTGATTGTGCGATTGTGTGATTCTGCGATTCGGCGATTCTACGATTCTGCGATTCTGCGATTCTGCGATTGTGTGATTGTGTGATTGTGTGATTGTGTGATTGTGTCATTGCGTGATTCTGCGATTCAGAGATTCTGCGATTCTGCGATTCAGCGATTCTGCGATTCCGCGATTCTGCGATTTTGCGATTCTGCGATTCTGCGTTTCTGCGATTCTGCGTTTCTGCGATTGTGGGATTGTGGGATTGTGTGATTGTGTGATGGCGTGATTGTGTGATTGTGTGATTGTGTGATTGTGTGGTTGTGTGATTGTGTGATTGTGTGGTTGTGTGATTGTGTGATTGTGTGATTGTGTGATTGTGCGATTGTGTGCTTGTGTGATTGTGTCGTAGTGTGATTCTGCGATTCTGCGATTCTGCGATTCTGCGATTCTGCGATTGTGTGATTGTGTGATTGCTTGATTGTGCCATTGTGTGATTCTGCGATTCGGCGATTCAGCGATTCTGCGATTCTGCGATTCTGCGATTCTGCGATTCTGCGATTCTGCGATTGTGTGATTGTGTGATTGCTTGATTGTGCCGCTGTGTGATTCTGCGATTCGGCGATTCTGCGATTCTGCGATTTTGCGATTCTGCGATTGCGTGGTTGTGTGATTGTGTGATTGTGTCATTGCGTGATTCAGAGATTCTGCGATTCTGCGATTCAGCGATTCTGCGATTCTGCGATTTTGCGATACTGCGATTCTGCGTTTCTGCGTTTCTGCGATTCTGCGTTTCTGCGATTGTGGGATTGTGGGATTGTGTGATTGTGTGATGGTGTGATTGTGTGATTGTGTGATTGTGTGATTGTGTGGTTGTGTGATTGTGTGATTGTGTGGTTGTGTGATTGTGTGATTCTGCGATTCTGTGATTCTGCGATTGTGTGATTGTGTGATTGCTTGATTGTGCCATTGTGTGATTCTGCGATTCGGCGATTCAGCGATTCTGCGATTCTGCGATTCTGCGATTCTGCGATTCTGCGATTCTGCGATTGTGTGATTGTGTGATTGCTTGATTGTGCCATTGTGTGATTCTGCGATTCGGCGATTCTGCGATTCTGCGATTTTGCGATTCTGCGATTGCGTGATTGTGTGATTGTGTGATTGTGTCATTGCGTGATTCAGAGATTCTGCGATTCTGCGATTCAGCGATTCTGCGATTCCGCGATTCTGCGATTCTGCGATTTTGCGATTCTGCGATTCTGCGTTTCTGCGATTCTGCGTTTCTGCGATTGTGGGATTGTGGGATTGTGTGATTGTGTGATTGTGTGGTTGTGTGATTGTGTGATTGTGTGATTGTGTGATTGTGCGATTGTGTGCTTGTGTGATTGTGTGATTGTGTGGTTGTGTGATTGTGTGATTGTGTGATTGTGTGATTGTGCGATTGTGTGCTTGTGTGATTGTGTCGTAGTGTGATTCTGCGATTCTGCGATTCTGCGATTCTGCGATTATGCGTTTCTGCTATTCTTGGATTGTGTGATTGTGTGATTGTGTGATGGTGTGATTGTGTGATGGTGTGATTGTGTGATGGTGTGATGGTGTGATTGTGTGATTGTGTGATTGTGTGATTGTGTGATTGTGTGATTGTGTGATTGTGTGATTGTGTGGTTGCGTGATTGTGTGATTTTGTGATTGTGCGATTGTGTGCTTGTGTGATTGTGTCGTAGTGTGATTCTGCGATTCTGCGATTATGCGTTTCTGCGATTCTTGGATTATGTGATTGTGTGATTTTGTGATTCTGTGATTCTGCGATTCTGCGATTCTGCGATTCTGCGATTCTGCGATTCTGCGATTCTGCGATTATGCGATTATGCGATTCTGCGATTCTGCGATTCTGTGATTCTGTGATTCTGCGATTCTGCGTTTCTGCGATTGTTGGATTGTATTATTGTGTGATTGTGTGATGGTGTGATTGTGTGATTGTGTGATTGTGTGATTGTGTGATTGTGTGATTGTGTGATTGTGTGATTGTGTGGTTGCGTGATTGTGTGATTTTGTGATTGTGCGATTGTGTGATTCTGCGATTCGGCGATTCTACGATTCTGCGATTCTGCGATTCTGCGATTGTGTGATTGTGTGATTGTGTGATTGTGTGATTGTGTCATTGCGTGATTCTGCGATTCAGAGATTCTGCGATTCTGCGATTCAGCGATTCTGCGATTCCGCGATTCTGCGATTTTGCGATTCTGCGATTCTGCGTTTCTGCGATTCTGCGTTTCTGCGATTGTGGGATTGTGGGATTGTGTGATTGTGTGATGGTGTGATTGTGTGATTGTGTGATTGTGTGATTGTGTGGTTGTGTGATTGTGTGATTGTGTGGTTGTGTGATTGTGTGATTGTGTGATTGTGTGATTGTGCGATTGTGTGCTTGTGTGATTGTGTCGTAGTGTGATTCTGCGATTCTGCGATTCTGCGATTCTGCGATTCTGCGATTGTGTGATTGTGTGATTGCTTGATTGTGCCATTGTGTGATTCTGCGATTCGGCGATTCAGCGATTCTGCGATTCTGCGATTCTGCGATTCTGCGATTCTGCGATTGTGTGATTGTGTGGTTGCTTGATTGTGCCATTGTGTGATTCTGCGATTCGGCGATTCTGCGATTCTGCGATTTTGCGATTCTGCGATTGCGTGGTTGTGTGATTGTGTGATTGTGTCATTGCGTGATTCAGAGATTCTGCGATTCTGCGATTCAGCGATTCTGCGATTCCGCGATTCTGCGATTTTGCGATACTGCGATTCTGCGTTTCTGCGTTTCTGCGATTCTGCGTTTCTGCGATTGTGGGATTGTGGGATTGTGTGATTGTGTGATGGTGTGATTGTGTGATTGTGTGATTGTGTGATTGTGTGGTTGTGTGATTGTGTGATTGTGTGGTTGTGTGATTGTGTGATTCTGCGATTCTGTGATTCTGCGATTGTGTGATTGTGTGATTGCTTGATTGTGCCATTGTGTGATTCTGCGATTCGGCGATTCAGCGATTCTGCGATTCTGCGACTCTGCGATTCTGCGATTCTGCGATTCTGCGATTGTGTGATTGTGTGATTGCTTGATTGTGCCATTGTGTGATTCTGCGATTCGGCGATTCTGCGATTCTGCGATTTTGCGATTCTGCGATTGCGTGATTGTGTGATTGTGTGATTGTGTCATTGCGTGATTCAGAGATTCTGCGATTCTGCGATTCAGCGATTCTGCGATTCCGCGATTCTGCGATTTTGCGATACTGCGATTCTGCGTTTCTGCGTTTCTGCGATTCTGCGTTTCTGCGATTGTGGGATTGTGGGATTGTGTGATTGTGTGATGGTGTGATTGTGTGATTGTGTGATTGTGTGATTGTGTGATTGTGCGATTGTGTGCTTGTGTGATTGTGTCGTAGTGTGATTCTGCGATTCTGCGATTCTGCGATTATGCGTTTCTGCGATTCTTGGATTATGTGATTGTGTGATTTTGTCATTCTGTGATTCTGCGATTCTGCGATTCTGCGATTCTGCGATTCTGCGATTCTGCGATTCTGCGATTCTGCGATTATGCGATTATGCGATTCTGCGATTCTGCGATTCTGTGATTCTGTGATTCTGCGATTCTGCGATTCTGCGATTCTGCGATTCTGCGATTGTGTGATTGTGTGATTGCTTGATTGTGCCATTGTGTGATTCTGCGATTCGGCGATTCTGCGATTCTGCGATTCTGCGATTCTGCGATTGTGTGATTGTGTGATTGTGTGATTGTGTGATTGCGTCATTGCGTGATTCTGCGATTCAGCGATTCTGCGATTCCGCGATTCTGCAATTTTGCGATTCTGCGATTCTGCGTTTCTGCGATTCTGCGTTTCTGCGATTGTGGGATTGTGGGATTGTGTGATTGTGTGATGGTGTGATTGTGTGATTGTGCGATTGTGTGATTGTGTGATTGTGTGATTGTGTGGTTGTGTGATTGTGTGATTGTGTGATTGTGTGATTGTGTGATTGTGCGATTGTGTGCTTGTGTGATTGTGTCGTAGTGTGATTCTGCGATTCTGCGATTCTGCGATTCTGCGATTCTGCGATTCTGCTATTCTTGGATTGTGTGATTGTGTGATTGTGTGATGGCGTGATTGTGTGATGGTGTGATTGTGTGATGGTGTGATGGTGTGATTGTGTGATTGTGTGATTGTGTGATTGTGTGATTGTGTGATTGTGTGATTGTGTGGTTGCGTGATTGTGTGATTTTGTGATTGTGCGATTGTGTGCTTGTGTGATTGTGTCGTAGTGTGATTCTGCGATTCTGCGATTATGCGTTTCTGCGATTCTTGGATTATGTGATTGTGTGATTTTGTGATTCTGTGATTCTGCGATTCTGCGATTCTGCGATTCTGCGATTCTGCGATTCTGCGATTCTGCGATTATGCGATTATGCGATTCTGCGATTCTGCGATTCTGCGATTCTGCGATTGTGTGATTGTGTGATTGCTTGATTGTGCCATTGTGTGATTCTGCGATTCGGCGATTCTGCGATTCTGCGATTCTGCGATTGTGTGATTGTGTGATTGTGTGATTGTGTGATTGTGTCATTGCGTGATTCTGCGATTCAGCGATTCTGCGATTCCGCGATTCTGCGATTTTGCGTTTCTGCGATTGTGGGATTGTGGGATTGTGTGATTGTGTGATGGTGTGATTGTGTCGTTGGGTGATTGTGTGATTGTGTGATTCTGTGATTCTGTGATTCTGCGATTCTGCGATTCTGCGAATCTGCGTTTCTGCGATTGTTGGATTGTATTATTGTGTGATTGTGTGATGGTGTGATTGTGTCGTTGGGTGATTGTGTGATTGTGTGATTCTGTGATTCTGTGATTCTGCGATTCTGCGATTCTGCGATTCTGCGTTTCTGCGATTGTTGGATTGTATTATTGTGTGATTGTGTGATGGTGTGATTGTGTGATTGTGTGATGGTGTGATTGTGTGATTGTGTGATTGTGTGATTGTGTGATTGTGTGATTGTGTGATTGTGTGGTTGCGTGATTGTGTGATTTTGTGATTGTGCGATTGTGTGATTCTGCGATTCGGCGATTCTACGATTCTGCGATTCTGCGATTCTGCGATTGTGTGATTGTGTGATTGTGTGATTGTGTCATTGCGTGATTCTGCGATTCAGAGATTCTGCGATTCTGCGATTCAGCGATTCTGCGATTCCGCGATTCTGCGATTTTGCGATTCTGCGATTCTGCGTTTCTGCGATTCTGCGTTTCTGCGATTGTGGGATTGTGGGATTGTGTGATTGTGTGATGGTGTGATTGTGTGATTGTGTGATTGTGTGATTGTGTGGTTGTGTGATTGTGTGATTGTGTGGTTGTGTGATTGTGTGATTGTGTGATTGTGTGATTGTGTGATTGTGCGATTGTGTGCTTGTGTGATTGTGTCGTAGTGTGATTCTGCGATTCTGCGATTCTGCGATTCTGCGATTCTGCGATTGTGTGATTGTGTGATTGCTTGATTGTGCCATTGTGTGATTCTGCGATTCGGCGATTCAGCGATTCTGCGATTCTGCGATTCTGCGATTCTGCGATTCTGCGATTGTGTGATTGTGTGATTCCTTGATTGTGCCATTGTGTGATTCTGCGATTCGGCGATTCTGCGATTCTGCGATTTTGCGATTCTGCGATTGCGTGATTGTGTGATTGTGTGATTGTGTCATTGCGTGATTCAGAGATTCTGCGATTCTGCGATTCAGCGATTCTGCGATTCCGCGATGCTGCGATTTTGCGATACTGCGATTCTGCGTTTCTGCGTTTCTGCGATTCTGCGTTTCTGCGATTGTGGGATTGTGGGATTGTGTGATTGTGTGATGGTGTGATTGTGTGATTGTGTGATTGTGTGATTGTGTGGTTGTGTGATTGTGTGATTGTGTGGTTGTGTGATTGTGTGATTGTGTGATTGTGTGATTGTGCGATTGTGTGCTTGTGTGATTGTGTCGTAGTGCGATTCTGCGATTCTGCGATTCTGCGATTATGCGTTTCTGCGATTCTTGGATTGTGTGATTGTGTGATTGTGTGATTATGTGATTGTGTGATTTTGTGATTCTGTGATTCTGTGATTCTGGGATTCTGCGATTCTGCGATTCTGCGAGTCTGTGATTCTGCGATTCTGCGATTCTGCGATTCTGCGATTCTGCGATGCTGCGATTCAGCGATTCTGCGATTCTGCGTTTCTGCGATTGTGGGATTGTGTGATTGTGTGATTGTGTCATTGTGTCATTGTGTCATTGTGCGATTATGTGATTCTGTGATTTTGTGGTTGTGTGATAGTGTGATTGTGTGATTGTGTGATTGTGTGATTGTGTGATTCTGCGATTCTGCGATTCTGCGATTCTGCGATTGTGTGATTGTGTGATTGCTTGATTGTGCCATTGTGTGATTCTGCGATTCTGCGATTGTGTGATTGTGTGATTGTGTGATTGTGTCATTGCGTGATTCTGCGATTCAGCGATTCTGCGATTCCGCGATTCTGCGATTCTGCGATTTTGCGATTCTGCGATTCTGCGTTTCTGCGATTCTGCGTTTCTGCGATTGTGGGATTGTGGGATTGTGTGATTGTGTGATGGTGTGATTGTGTGATTGTGTGATTGTGTGGTTGCGTGATTGTGTGATTTTGTGATTGTGCGATTGTGTGATTCTGCGATTCTGCGATTCTGCGATTCTGCGATTCTGCGATTGTGTGATTGTGTGATTGCTTGATTGTGCCATTGTGTGATTCTGCGATTCGGCGATTCAGCGATTCTGCGATTCTGCGATTCTGCGATTCTGCGATTCTGCGATTGTGTGATTGTGTGATTGCTTGATTGTGCCATTGTGTGATTCTGCGATTCGGCGATTCTGCGATTCTGCGATTGCGTGATTGTGTGATTGTGTGATTGTGTCATTGCGTGATTCAGAGATTCTGCGATTCTGCGATTCAGCGATTCTGCGATTCCGCGATTCTGCGATTTTGCGATACTGCGATTCTGCGTTTCTGCGTTTCTGCGATTCTGCGTTTCTGCGATTGTGGGATTGTGGGATTGTGTGATTGTGTGATGGTGTGATTGTGTGATTGTGTGATTGTGTGGTTGTGTGATTGTGTGATTGTGTGATTGTGTGATTGTGCGATTGTGTGCTTGTGTGATTGTGTCGTAGTGCGATTCTGCGATTCTGCGATTCTGCGATTCTGCGATTATGCGTTTCTGCGATTCTTGGATTGTGTGATTGTGTGATTGTGTGATTATGTGATTGTGTGATTTTGTGATTCTGTGATTCTGTGATTCTGGGATTCTGCGATTCTGCGATTCTGCGAGTCTGTGATTCTGCGATTCTGCGATTCTGCGATTCTGCGATTCTGCGATGCTGCGATTCAGCGATTCTGCGATTCTGCGTTTCTGCGATTGTGGGATTGTGTGATTGTGTGATTGTGTCATTGTGTCATTGTGTCATTGTGCGATTATGTGATTCTGTGATTTTGTGGTTGTGTGATAGTGTGATTGTGTGATTGTGTGATTGTGTGATTGTGTGATTCTGCGATTCTGCGATTCTGCGATTCTGCGATTCTGCGATTGTGTGATTGTGTGATTGCTTGATTGTGCCATTGTGTGATTCTGCGATTCTGCGATTGTGTGATTGTGTGATTGTGTGATTGTGTCATTGCGTGATTCTGCGATTCAGCGATTCTGCGATTCCGCGATTCTGCGATTCTGCGATTTTGCGATTCTGCGATTCTGCGTTTCTGCGATTCTGCGTTTCTGCGATTGTGGGATTGTGGGATTGTGTGATTGTGTGATGGTGTGATTGTGTGATTGTGTGATTGTGTGGTTGCGTGATTGTGTGATTTTGTGATTGTGCGATTGTGTGATTCTGCGATTCTGCGATTCTGCGATTCTGCGATTCTGCGATTGTGTGATTGTGTGATTGCTTGATTGTGCCATTGTGTGATTCTGCGATTCGGCGATTCAGCGATTCTGCGATTCTGCGATTCTGCGATTCTGCGATTCTGCGATTGTGTGATTGTGTGATTGCTTGATTGTGCCATTGTGTGATTCTGCGATTCGGCGATTCTGCGATTCTGCGATTGCGTGATTGTGTGATTGTGTGATTGTGTCATTGCGTGATTCAGAGATTCTGCGATTCTGCGATTCAGCGATTCTGCGATTCCGCGATTCTGCGATTTTGCGATACTGCGATTCTGCGTTTCTGCGTTTCTGCGATTCTGCGTTTCTGCGATTGTGGGATTGTGGGATTGTGTGATTGTGTGATGGTGTGATTGTGTGATTGTGTGATTGTGTGATTGTGTGGTTGTGTGATTGTGTGATTGTGTGGTTGTGTGATTGTGTGATTCTGCGATTCTGCGATTCTGCGATTGTGTGATTGTGTGATTGCTTGATTGTGCCATTGTGTGATTCTGCGATTCGGCGATTCAGCGATTCTGCGATTCTGCGATTCTGCGATTCTGCGATTCTGCGATTGTGTGATTGTGTGATTGCTTGATTGTGCCATTGTGTGATTCTGCGATTCGGCGATTCTGCGATTCTGCGATTTTGCGATTCTGCGATTGCGTGATTGCGTGATTGTGTGATTGTGTCATTGCGTGATTCAGAGATTCTGCGATTCTGCGATTCAGCGATTCTGCGATTCCGCGATTCTGCGATTTTGCGATACTGCGATTCTGCGTTTCTGCGTTTCTGCGATTCTGCGTTTCTGCGATTGTGGGATTGTGGGATTGTGTGATTGTGTGATGGTGTGATTGTGTGATTGTGTGATTGTGTGATTGTGTGGTTGTGTGATTGTGTGATTGTGTGATAGTGTGATTGTGCGATTGTGTGCTTGTGTGATTGTGTCGTAGTGTGATTTTGCGATTCTGCGATTCTGCGATTCTGCGATTATGCGTTTCTGCGATTCTTGGATTGTGTGATTGTGTGATTGTGTGATTATGTGATTGTGTGATTTTGTGATTCTGTGATTCCGTGATTCTGGGATTCTGCGATTCTGCGATTCAGCGATTCTGCGATTCCGCGATTCTGCAATTTTGCGATTCTGCGATTCTGCGTTTCTGCGATTCTGCGTTTCTGCGATTGTGGGATTGTGTGATTGTGTGATGGTGTGATTGTGTGATTGTGCGATTGTGTGATTGTGTGATTGTGTGATTGTGTGGTTGTGTGATTGTGTGATTGTGTGATAGTGTGATTGTGCGATTGTGTGCTTGTGTGATTGTGTCGTAGTGTGATTCTGCGATTCTGCGATTCTGCGATTATGCGTTTCTGCTATTCTTGGATTGTGTGATTGTGTGATTGTGTGATGGTGTGATTGTGTGATGGTGTGATTGTGTGATGGTGTGATGGTGTGATTGTGTGATTGTGTGATTGTGTGATTGTGTGATTGTGTGATTGTGTGATTGTGTGATTGTGTGGTTGCGTGATTGTGTGATTTTGTGATTGTGCGATTGTGTGCTTGTGTGATTGTGTCGTAGTGTGATTCTGCGATTCTGCGATTCTGCGATTATGCGTTTCTGCGATTCTTGGATTATGTGATTGTGTGATTTTGTCATTCTGTGATTCTGCGATTCTGCGATTCTGCGATTCTGCGATTCTGCGATTCTGCGATTCTGCGATTCTGCGATTCTGCGATTATGCGATTATGCGATTCTGCGATTCTGCGATTCTGTGATTCTGTGATTCTGCGATTCTGCGATTCTGCGATTCTGCGATTCTGCGATTCTGCGATTGTGTGATTGTGTGATTGCTTGATTGTGCCATTGTGTGATTCTGCGATTCGGCGATTCTGCGATTCTGCGATTCTGCGATTGTGTGATTGTGTGATTGTGTGATTGTGTCATTGCGTGATTCTGCGATTCAGCGATTCTGCGATTCCGCGATTCTGCGATTTTGCGTTTCTGCGATTGTGGGATTGTGGGATTGTGTGATTGTGTGATGGTGTGATTGTGTCGTTGGGTGATTGTGTGATTGTGTGATTCTGTGATTCTGTGATTCTGCGATTCTGCGATTCTGCGATTCTGCGTTTCTGCGATTGTTGGATTGTATTATTGTGTGATTGTGTGATGGTGTGATTGTGTCGTTGGGTGATTGTGTGATTGTGTGATTCTGTGATTCTGTGATTCTGCGATTCTGCGATTCTGCGATTCTGCGTTTCTGCGATTGTTGGATTGTATTATTGTGTGATTGTGTGATGTTGTGATTGTGTGATTGTGTGATGGTGTGATTGTGTGATTGTGTGATTGTGTGATTGTGTGATTGTGTGATTGTGTGATTGTGTGGTTGCGTGATTGTGTGATTTTGTGATTGTGCGATTGTGTGATTCTGCGATTCGGCGATTCTACGATTCTGCGATTCTGCGATTCTGCGATTGTGTGATTGTGTGATTGTGTGATTGTGTGATTGTGTGATTGTGTCATTGCGTGATTCTGCGATTCAGAGATTCTGCGACTCTGCGATTCAGCGATTCTGCGATTCCGCGATTCTGCGATTTTGCGATTCTGCGATTCTGCGTTTCTGCGATTCTGCGTTTCTGCGATTGTGGGATTGTGGGATTGTGTGATTGTGTGATGGTGTGATTGTGTGATTGTGTGATTGTGTGATTGTGTGGTTGTGTGATTGTGTGATTGTGTGGTTGTGTGATTGTGTGATTGTGTGATTGTGCGATTGTGTGCTTGTGTGATTGTGTCGTAGTGTGATTCTGCGATTCTGCGATTCTGCGATTCTGCGATTCTGCGATTGTGTGATTGTGTGATTGTGTGATTGTGTGATTGTGCGATTGTGTGCTTGTGTGATTGTGTCGTAGTGTGATTCTGCGATTCTGCGATTCTGCGATTCTGCGATTATGCGTTTCTGCGATTCTTGGATTGTGTGATTGTGTGATTGTGTGATTATGTGATTGTGTGATTTTGTGATTCTGTGATTCTGTGATTCTGGGATTCTGCGATTCTGCGATTCTGCGATTCTGTGATTCTGCGATTCTGCGATTCTGCGATTCTGCGATGCTGCGATTCAGCGATTCTGCGATTCTGCGTTTCTGCGATTGTGGGATTGTGTGATTGTGTGATTGTGTCATTGTGTCATTGTGTCATTGTGCGATTATGTGATTCTGTGATTTTGTGGTTGTGTGATAGTGTGATTGTGTGATTGTGTGATTGTGTGATTGTGTGATTGTGTGATTCTGCGATTCTGCGATTCTGCGATTCTGCGATTGTGTGATTGTGTGATTGCTTGATTGTGTCATTGCGTGATTCTGCGATTCAGCGATTCTGCGATTCCGCGATTCTGCGATTTTGCGATTCTGCGATTCTGCGTTTCTGCGATTCTGCGTTTCTGCGATTGTGGGATTGTGGGATTGTGTGATTGTGTGATTGTGTGGTTGTGTGATTGTGTGATTGTGTGATTGTGTGATTGTGTGATTGTGCGATTGTGTGCTTGTGTGATTGTGTCGTAGTGTGATTCTGCAATTCTGCGATTCTGCGATTCTGCGATTATGCGTTTCTGCTATTCTTGGATTGTGTGATTGTGTGATTGTGTGATGGTGTGATTGTGTGATGGTGTGATGGTGTGATTGTGTGATTGTGTGATTGTGTGATTGTGTGATTGTGTGGTTGCGTGATTGTGTGATTTTGTGATTGTGCGATTGTGTGCTTGTGTGATTGTGTCGTAGTGTGATTCTGCGATTCTGCGATTATGCGATTGTGTGATTGTGTGATTGTGTGATTGTGTCATTGCGTGATTCTGCGATTCAGCGATTCTGCGATTCCGCGATTCTGCGATTTTGCGATTCTGCGATTCTGCGTTTCTGCGATTCTGCGTTTCTGCGATTGTGGGATTGTGGGGTTGTGTGATTGTGTGATGGTGTGATGGTGTGATTGTGTGATTGTGTGATTGTGTGATTGTGTGATTGTGTGATTGTGTGATTGTGTGATTGTGTGGTTGTGTGATTGTGTGATTGTGTGATTGTGTGATTGTGTGATTGTGTGATTGTGTGATTGTGTGAATGTGTGATTGTGTCATTGTGTGATTCTGCGATTCAGCGATTCTGCGGTTCTGCGATTCAAAGATTCTGCGATTCCGCGATTCTGCGATTCTGCGATTCTGCGATTCTGCGATTATGCGATTCAGCGATTCTGCGATTCTGTGATTCTGCGATTGTGCGATTCTGCGATTCTGCGATTCTGCGATTGTGTGATTGTGTGATTGCTTGATTGTGCCATTGTGTGATTCTGCGATTCGGCGATTCTACGATTCTGCGATTCTGCGATTCTGCGATTGTGTGATTGTGTGATTGTGTGATGGTGTGATTGTGTGATGGTGTGATTGTGTGATGGTGTGATGGTGTGATTGTGTGATTGTGTGATTGTGTGATTGTGTGATTGTGTGATTGTGTGATTGTGTGATTGTGTGATTGTGTGATTGTGTGGTTGCGTGATTGTGTGATTTTGTGATTGTGCGATTGTGTGATTCTGCGATTCGGCGATTCTACGATTCTGCGATTCTGCGATTCTGCGATTGTGTGATTGTGTGATTGTGTGATTGTGTGATTGTGTCATTGCGTGATTCTGCGATTCAGAGATTCTGCGATTCTGCGATTCAGCGATTCTGCGATTCCGCGATTCTGCGATTTTGCGATTCTGCGATTCTGCGTTTCTGCGATTCTGCGTTTCTGCGATTGTGGGATTGTGTGATTGTGTGATGGTGTGATTGTGTGATTGTGTGATTGTGTGATTGTGTGGTTGTGTGATTGTGTGATTGTGTGGTTGTGTGATTGTGTGATTGTGTGATTGTGTGATTGTGTGATTGTGTGATTGTGCGATTGTGTGCTTGTGTGATTGTGTCGTAGTGTGATTCTGCGATTCTGCGATTCTGCGATTCTGCGATTCTGCGATTCTGCGATTGTGTGATTGCTTGATTGTGGCATTGTGTGATTCTGCGATTCGGCGATTCAGCGATTCTGCGATTCTGCGATTCTGCGATTCTGCGATTCTGCGATTGTGTGATTGTGTGATTCCTTGATTGTGCCATTGTGTGATTCTGCGATTCGGCGATTCTGCGATTCTGCGATTTTGCGATTCTGCGATTGCGTGATTGTGTGATTGTGTGATTGTGTCATTGCGTGATTCAGAGATTCTGCGATTCTGCGATTCAGCGATTCTGCGATTCCGCGATTCTGCGATTTTGCGATACTGCGATTCTGCGTTTCTGCGTTTCTGCGATTCTGCGTTTCTGCGATTGTGGGATTGTGGGATTGTGTGATTGTGTGATGGTGTGATTGTGTGATTGTGTGATTGTGTGATTGTGTGGTTGTGTGATTGTGTGATTGTGTGGTTGTGTGATTGTGTGATTGTGTGATTGTGTGATTGTGCGATTGTGTGCTTGTGTGATTGTGCCGTAGTGCGATTCTGCGATTCTGCGATTATGCGTTTCTGCGATTCTTGGATTGTGTGATTGTGTGATTGTGTGATTATGTGATTGTGTGATTTTGTGATTCTGTGATTCTGTGATTCTGGGATTCTGCGATTCTGCGATTCTGCGAGTCTGTGATTCTGCGATTCTGCGATTCTGCGATTCTGCGATTCTGCGATGCTGCGATTCAGCGATTCTGCGATTCTGCGTTTCTGCGATTGTGGGATTGTGTGATTGTGTGATTGTGTCATTGTGTCATTGTGTCATTGTGCGATTATGTGATTCTGTGATTTTGTGGTTGTGTGATAGTGTGATTGTGTGATTGTGTGATTGTGTGATTGTGTGATTCTGCGATTCTGCGATTCTGCGATTCTGCGATTGTGTGATTGTGTGATTGCTTGATTGTGCCATTGTGTGATTCTGCGATTCTGCGATTGTGTGATTGTGTGATTGTGTGATTGTGTCATTGCGTGATTCTGCGATTCAGCGATTCTGCGATTCCGCGATTCTGCGATTCTGCGATTTTGCGATTCTGCGATTCTGCGTTTCTGCGATTCTGCGTTTCTGCGATTGTGGGATTGTGGGATTGTGTGATTGTGTGATTGTGTGTATGTGTGATTGTGTGATTGTGTGATTGTGTGATTGTGTGATTGTGTGCTTGTGTGATTGTGTGATTGTGTGGTTGTGTGATTGTGTGATTGTGTGATTGTGTGATTGTGCGATTGTGTGCTTGTGTGATTGTGTCGTAGTGTGATTCTGCGATTCTGCGATTCTGCGATTCTGCGATTATGCGTTTCTGCTATTCTTGGATTGTGTGATTGTGTGATTGTGTGATGGTGTGATTGTGTGATGGTGTGATTGTGTGATGGTGTGATGGTGTGATTGTGTGATTGTGTGATTGTGTGATTGTGTGATTGTGTGATTGTGTGATTGTGTGATTGTGTGATTGTGTGATTGTGTGGTTGCGTGATTGTGTGATTTTGTGATTGTGCGATTGTGTGCTTGTGTGATTGTGTCGTAGTGTGATTCTGCGATTCTGCGATTATGCGTTTCTGCGATTCTTGGATTATGTGATTGTGTGATTTTGTGATTCTGTGATTCTGCGATTCTGCGATTCTGCGATTCTGCGATTCTGCGATTCTGCGATTCTGCGATTATGCGATTATGCGATTCTGCGATTCTGCGATTCTGTGATTCTGTGATTCTGCGATTCTGCGTTTCTGCGATTGTTGGATTGTATTATTGTGTGATTGTGTGATGGTGTGATTGTGTGATTGTGTGATTGTGTGATTGTGTGATTGTGTGATTGTGTGATTGTGTGATTGTGTGGTTGCGTGATTGTGTGATTTTGTGATTGTGCGATTGTGTGATTCTGCGATTCGGCGATTCTACGATTCTGCGATTCTGCGATTCTGCGATTGTGTGATTGTGTGATTGTGTGATTGTGTGATTGTGTCATTGCGTGATTCTGCGATTCAGAGATTCTGCGATTCTGCGATTCAGCGATTCTGCGATTCCGCGATTCTGCGATTTTGCGATTCTGCGATTCTGCGTTTCTGCGATTCTGCGTTTCTGCGATTGTGGGATTGTGGGATTGTGTGATTGTGTGATGGCGTGATTGTGTGATTGTGTGATTGTGTGATTGTGTGGTTGTGTGATTGTGTGATTGTGTGGTTGTGTGATTGTGTGATTGTGTGATTGTGTGATTGTGCGATTGTGTGCTTGTGTGATTGTGTCGTAGTGTGATTCTGCGATTCTGCGATTCTGCGATTCTGCGATTCTGCGATTGTGTGATTGTGTGATTGCTTGATTGTGCCATTGTGTGATTCTGCGATTCGGCGATTCAGCGATTCTGCGATTCTGCGATTCTGCGATTCTGCGATTCTGCGATTCTGCGATTGTGTGATTGTGTGATTGCTTGATTGTGCCACTGTGTGATTCTGCGATTCGGCGATTCTGCGATTCTGCGATTTTGCGATTCTGCGATTGCGTGGTTGTGTGATTGTGTGATTGTGTCATTGCGTGATTCAGAGATTCTGCGATTCTGCGATTCAGCGATTCTGCGATTCTGCGATTTTGCGATACTGCGATTCTGCGTTTCTGCGTTTCTGCGATTCTGCGTTTCTGCGATTGTGGGATTGTGGGATTGTGTGATTGTGTGATGGTGTGATTGTGTGATTGTGTGATTGTGTGATTGTGTGGTTGTGTGATTGTGTGATTGTGTGGTTGTGTGATTGTGTGATTCTGCCATTCTGTGATTCTGCGATTGTGTGATTGTGTGATTGCTTGATTGTGCCATTGTGTGATTCTGCGATTCGGCGATTCAGCGATTCTGCGATTCTGCGATTCTGCGATTCTGCGATTCTGCGATTCTGCGATTGTGTGATTGTGTGATTGCTTGATTGTGCCATTGTGTGATTCTGCGATTCGGCGATTCTGCGATTCTGCGATTTTGCGATTCTGCGATTGCGTGATTGTGTGATTGTGTGATTGTGTCATTGCGTGATTCAGAGATTCTGCGATTCTGCGATTCAGCGATTCTGCGATTCCGCGATTCTGCGATTCTGCGATTTTGCGATTCTGCGATTCTGCGTTTCTGCGATTCTGCGTTTCTGCGATTGTGGGATTGTGGGATTGTGTGATTGTGTGATTGTGTGGTTGTGTGATTGTGTGATTGTGTGATTGTGTGATTGTGCGATTGTGTGCTTGTGTGATTGTGTGATTGTGTGGTTGTGTGATTGTGTGATTGTGTGATTGTGTGATTGTGCGATTGTGTGCTTGTGTGATTGTGTCGTAGTGTGATTCTGCGATTCTGCGATTCTGCGATTCTGCGATTATGCGTTTCTGCTATTCTTGGATTGTGTGATTGTGTGATTGTGTGATGGTGTGATTGTGTGATGGTGTGATTGTGTGATGGTGTGATGGTGTGATTGTGTGATTGTGTGATTGTGTGATTGTGTGATTGTGTGATTGTGTGATTGTGTGATTGTGTGGTTGCGTGATTGTGTGATTTTGTGATTGTGCGATTGTGTGCTTGTGTGATTGTGTCGTAGTGTGATTCTGCGATTCTGCGATTATGCGTTTCTGCGATTCTTGGATTATGTGATTGTGTGATTTTGTGATTCTGTGATTCTGCGATTCTGCGATTCTGCGATTCTGCGATTCTGCGATTCTGCGATTCTGCGATTATGCGATTATGCGATTCTGCGATTCTGCGATTCTGTGATTCTGTGATTCTGCGATTCTGCGTTTCTGCGATTGTTGGATTGTATTATTGTGTGATTGTGTGATGGTGTGATTGTGTGATTGTGTGATTGTGTGATTGTGTGATTGTGTGATTGTGTGATTGTGTGGTTGCGTGATTGTGTGATTTTGTGATTGTGCGATTGTGTGATTCTGCGATTCGGCGATTCTACGATTCTGCGATTCTGCGATTCTGCGATTGTGTGATTGTGTGATTGTGTGATTGTGTGATTGTGTCATTGCGTGATTCTGCGATTCAGAGATTCTGCGATTCTGCGATTCAGCGATTCTGCGATTCCGCGATTCTGCGATTTTGCGATTCTGCGATTCTGCGTTTCTGCGATTCTGCGTTTCTGCGATTGTGGGATTGTGGGATTGTGTGATTGTGTGATGGTGTGATTGTGTGATTGTGTGATTGTGTGATTGTGTGGTTGTGTGATTGTGTGATTGTGTGGTTGTGTGATTGTGTGATTGTGTGATTGTGTGATTGTGCGATTGTGTGCTTGTGTGATTGTGTCGTAGTGTGATTCTGCGATTCTGCGATTCTGCGATTCTGCGATTCTGCGATTGTGTGATTGTGTGATTGCTTGATTGTGCCATTGTGTGATTCTGCGATTCGGCGATTCAGCGATTCTGCGATTCTGCGATTCTGCGATTCTGCGATTCTGCGATTGTGTGATTGTGTGGTTGCTTGATTGTGCCATTGTGTGATTCTGCGATTCGGCGATTCTGCGATTCTGCGATTTTGCGATTCTGCGATTGCGTGGTTGTGTGATTGTGTGATTGTGTCATTGCGTGATTCAGAGATTCTGCGATTCTGCGATTCAGCGATTCTGCGATTCCGCGATTCTGCGATTTTGCGATACTGCGATTCTGCGTTTCTGCGTTTCTGCGATTCTGCGTTTCTGCGATTGTGGGATTGTGGGATTGTGTGATTGTGTGATGGTGTGATTGTGTGATTGTGTGATTGTGTGATTGTGTGGTTGTGTGATTGTGTGATTGTGTGGTTGTGTGATTGTGTGATTCTGCGATTCTGTGATTCTGCGATTGTGTGATTGTGTGATTGCTTGATTGTGCCATTGTGTGATTCTGCGATTCGGCGATTCAGCGATTCTGCGATTCTGCGATTCTGCGATTCTGCGATTCTGCGATTCTGCGATTGTGTGATTGTGTGATTGCTTGATTGTGCCATTGTGTGATTCTGCGATTCGGCGATTCTGCGATTCTGCGATTTTGCGATTCTGCGATTGCGTGATTGTGTGATTGTGTGATTGTGTCATTGCGTGATTCAGAGATTCTGCGATTCTGCGATTCAGCGATTCTGCGATTCCGCGATTCTGCGATTTTGCGATACTGCGATTCTGCGTTTCTGCGTTTCTGCGATTCTGCGTTTCTGCGATTGTGGGATTGTGGGATTGTGTGATTGTGTGATGGTGTGATTGTGTGATTGTGTGATTGTGTGATTGTGTGGTTGTGTGATTGTGTGATTGTGTGGTTGTGTGATTGTGTGATTGTGTGATTGTGTGATTGTGTGATTGTGTGATTGTGCGATTGTGTGCTTGTGTGATTGTGTCGTAGTGTGATTCTGCGATTCTGCGATTCTGCGATTATGCGTTTCTGCGATTCTTGGATTATGTGATTGTGTGATTTTGTCATTCTGTGATTCTGCGATTCTGCGATTCTGCGATTCTGCGATTCTGCGATTCTGCGATTATGCGATTATGCGATTCTGCGATTCTGTGATTCTGTGATTCTGCGATTCTGCGATTCTGCGATTCTGCGATTCTGCGATTGTGTGATTGTGTGATTGCTTGATTGTGCCATTGTGTGATTCTGCGATTCGGCGATTCTGCGATTCTGCGATTCTGCGATTCTGCGATTGTGTGATTGTGTGATTGTGTGATTGTGTGATTGCGTCATTGCGTGATTCTGCGATTCAGCGATTCTGCGATTCCGCGATTCTGCAATTTTGCGATTCTGCGATTCTGCGTTTCTGCGATTCTGCGTTTCTGCGATTGTGGGATTGTGGGATTGTGTGATTGTGTGATGGTGTGATTGTGTGATTGTGCGATTGTGTGATTGTGTGATTGTGTGATTGTGTGGTTGTGTGATTGTGTGATTGTGTGATTGTGTGATTGTGTGATTGTGCGATTGTGTGCTTGTGTGATTGTGTCGTAGTGTGATTCTGCGATTCTGCGATTCTGCGATTCTGCGATTCTGCGATTCTGCTATTCTTGGATTGTGTGATTGTGTGATTGTGTGATGGCGTGATTGTGTGATGGTGTGATTGTGTGATGGTGTGATGGTGTGATTGTGTGATTGTGTGATTGTGTGATTGTGTGATTGTGTGATTGTGTGATTGTGTGGTTGCGTGATTGTGTGATTTTGTGATTGTGCGATTGTGTGCTTGTGTGATTGTGTCGTAGTGTGATTCTGCGATTCTGCGATTATGCGTTTCTGCGATTCTTGGATTATGTGATTGTGTGATTTTGTGATTCTGTGATTCTGCGATTCTGCGATTCTGCGATTCTGCGATTCTGCGATTCTGCGATTCTGCGATTATGCGATTATGCGATTCTGCGATTCTGCGATTCTGTGATTCTGTGATTCTGCGATTCTGCGATTCTGCGATTCTGCGATTGTGTGATTGTGTGATTGCTTGATTGTGCCATTGTGTGATTCTGCGATTCGGCGATTCTGCGATTCTGCGATTCTGCGATTGTGTGATTGTGTGATTGTGTGATTGTGTGATTGTGTCATTGCGTGATTCTGCGATTCAGCGATTCTGCGATTCCGCGATTCTGCGATTTTGCGTTTCTGCGATTGTGGGATTGTGGGATTGTGTGATTGTGTGATGGTGTGATTGTGTCGTTGGGTGATTGTGTGATTGTGTGATTCTGTGATTCTGTGATTCTGCGATTCTGCGATTCTGCGAATCTGCGTTTCTGCGATTGTTGGATTGTATTATTGTGTGATTGTGTGATGGTGTGATTGTGTCGTTGGGTGATTGTGTGATTGTGTGATTCTGTGATTCTGTGATTCTGCGATTCTGCGATTCTGCGATTCTGCGTTTCTGCGATTGTTGGATTGTATTATTGTGTGATTGTGTGATGGTGTGATTGTGTGATTGTGTGATGGTGTGATTGTGTGATTGTGTGATTGTGTGATTGTGTGATTGTGTGATTGTGTGATTGTGTGGTTGCGTGATTGTGTGATTTTGTGATTGTGCGATTGTGTGATTCTGCGATTCGGCGATTCTACGATTCTGCGATTCTGCGATTCTGCGATTCTGCGATTGTGTGATTGTGTGATTGTGTGATTGTGTGATTGTGTCATTGCGTGATTCTGCGATTCAGAGATTCTGCGATTCTGCGATTCAGCGATTCTGCGATTCCGCGATTCTGCGATTTTGCGATTCTGCGATTCTGCGTTTCTGCGATTCTGCGTTTCTGCGATTGTGGGATTGTGGGATTGTGTGATTGTGTGATGGTGTGATTGTGTGATTGTGTGATTGTGTGATTGTGTGGTTGTGTGATTGTGTGATTGTGTGGTTGTGTGATTGTGTGATTGTGTGATTGTGTGATTGTGTGATTGTGCGATTGTGTGCTTGTGTGATTGTGTCGTAGTGTGATTCTGCGATTCTGCGATTCTGCGATTCTGCGATTCTGCGATTGTGTGATTGTGTGATTGCTTGATTGTGCCATTGTGTGATTCTGCGATTCGGCGATTCAGCGATTCTGCGATTCTGCGATTCTGCGATTCTGCGATTCTGCGATTCTGCGATTGTGTGATTGTGTGATTCCTTGATTGTGCCATTGTGTGATTCTGCGATTCGGCGATTCTGCGATTCTGCGATTTTGCGATTCTGCGATTGCGTGATTGTGTGATTGTGTGATTGTGTCATTGCGTGATTCAGAGATTCTGCGATTCTGCGATTCAGCGATTCTGCGATTCCGCGATGCTGCGATTTTGCGATACTGCGATTCTGCGTTTCTGCGTTTCTGCGATTCTGCGTTTCTGCGATTGTGGGATTGTGGGATTGTGTGATTGTGTGATGGTGTGATTGTGTGATTGTGTGATTGTGTGATTGTGTGGTTGTGTGATTGTGTGATTGTGTGGTTGTGTGATTGTGTGATTGTGTGATTGTGTGATTGTGCGATTGTGTGCTTGTGTGATTGTGTCGTAGTGCGATTCTGCGATTCTGCGATTCTGCGATTATGCGTTTCTGCGATTCTTGGATTGTGTGATTGTGTGATTGTGTGATTATGTGATTGTGTGATTTTGTGATTCTGTGATTCTGTGATTCTGGGATTCTGCGATTCTGCGATTCTGCGAGTCTGTGATTCTGCGATTCTGCGATTCTGCGATTCTGCGATTCTGCGATGCTGCGATTCAGCGATTCTGCGATTCTGCGTTTCTGCGATTGTGGGATTGTGTGATTGTGTGATTGTGTCATTGTGTCATTGTGTCATTGTGCGATTATGTGATTCTGTGATTTTGTGGTTGTGTGATAGTGTGATTGTGTGATTGTGTGATTGTGTGATTGTGTGATTCTGCGATTCTGCGATTCTGCGATTCTGCGATTGTGTGATTGTGTGATTGCTTGATTGTGCCATTGTGTGATTCTGCGATTCTGCGATTGTGTGATTGTGTGATTGTGTGATTGTGTCATTGCGTGATTCTGCGATTCAGCGATTCTGCGATTCCGCGATTCTGCGATTCTGCGATTTTGCGATTCTGCGATTCTGCGTTTCTGCGATTCTGCGTTTCTGCGATTGTGGGATTGTGGGATTGTGTGATTGTGTGATGGTGTGATTGTGTGATTGTGTGATTGTGTGGTTGCGTGATTGTGTGATTTTGTGATTGTGCGATTGTGTGATTCTGCGATTCTGCGATTCTGCGATTCTGCGATTCTGCGATTGTGTGATTGTGTGATTGCTTGATTGTGCCATTGTGTGATTCTGCGATTCGGCGATTCAGCGATTCTGCGATTCTGCGATTCTGCGATTCTGCGATTCTGCGATTGTGTGATTGTGTGATTGCTTGATTGTGCCATTGTGTGATTCTGCGATTCGGCGATTCTGCGATTCTGCGATTGCGTGATTGTGTGATTGTGTGATTGTGTCATTGCGTGATTCAGAGATTCTGCGATTCTGCGATTCAGCGATTCTGCGATTCCGCGATTCTGCGATTTTGCGATACTGCGATTCTGCGTTTCTGCGTTTCTGCGATTCTGCGTTTCTGCGATTGTGGGATTGTGGGATTGTGTGATTGTGTGATGGTGTGATTGTGTGATTGTGTGATTGTGTGGTTGTGTGATTGTGTGATTGTGTGATTGTGTGATTGTGCGATTGTGTGCTTGTGTGATTGTGTCGTAGTGCGATTCTGCGATTCTGCGATTCTGCGATTATGCGTTTCTGCGATTCTTGGATTGTGTGATTGTGTGATTGTGTGATTATGTGATTGTGTGATTTTGTGATTCTGTGATTCTGTGATTCTGGGATTCTGCGATTCTGCGATTCTGCGAGTCTGTGATTCTGCGATTCTGCGATTCTGCGATTCTGCGATTCTGCGATGCTGCGATTCAGCGATTCTGCGATTCTGCGTTTCTGCGATTGTGGGATTGTGTGATTGTGTGATTGTGTCATTGTGTCATTGTGTCATTGTGCGATTATGTGATTCTGTGATTTTGTGGTTGTGTGATAGTGTGATTGTGTGATTGTGTGATTGTGTGATTGTGTGATTCTGCGATTCTGCGATTCTGCGATTCTGCGATTCTGCGATTGTGTGATTGTGTGATTGCTTGATTGTGCCATTGTGTGATTCTGCGATTCTGCGATTGTGTGATTGTGTGATTGTGTGATTGTGTCATTGCGTGATTCTGCGATTCAGCGATTCTGCGATTCCGCGATTCTGCGATTCTGCGATTTTGCGATTCTGCGATTCTGCGTTTCTGCGATTCTGCGTTTCTGCGATTGTGGGATTGTGGGATTGTGTGATTGTGTGATGGTGTGATTGTGTGATTGTGTGATTGTGTGGTTGCGTGATTGTGTGATTTTGTGATTGTGCGATTGTGTGATTCTGCGATTCTGCGATTCTGCGATTCTGCGATTCTGCGATTCTGCGATTCTGCGATTGTGTGATTGTGTGATTGCTTGATTGTGCCATTGTGTGATTCTGCGATTCGGCGATTCTGCGATTCTGCGATTGCGTGATTGTGTGATTGTGTGATTGTGTCATTGCGTGATTCAGAGATTCTGCGATTCTGCGATTCAGCGATTCTGCGATTCCGCGATTCTGCGATTTTGCGATACTGCGATTCTGCGTTTCTGCGTTTCTGCGATTCTGCGTTTCTGCGATTGTGGGATTGTGGGATTGTGTGATTGTGTGATGGTGTGATTGTGTGATTGTGTGATTGTGTGATTGTGTGGTTGTGTGATTGTGTGATTGTGTGGTTGTGTGATTGTGTGATTCTGCGATTCTGCGATTCTGCGATTGTGTGATTGTGTGATTGCTTGATTGTGCCATTGTGTGATTCTGCGATTCGGCGATTCAGCGATTCTGCGATTCTGCGATTCTGCGATTCTGCGATTCTGCGATTGTGTGATTGTGTGATTGCTTGATTGTGCCATTGTGTGATTCTGCGATTCGGCGATTCTGCGATTCTGCGATTTTGCGATTCTGCGATTGCGTGATTGCGTGATTGTGTGATTGTGTCATTGCGTGATTCAGAGATTCTGCGATTCTGCGATTCAGCGATTCTGCGATTCCGCGATTCTGCGATTTTGCGATACTGCGATTCTGCGTTTCTGCGTTTCTGCGATTCTGCGTTTCTGCGATTGTGGGATTGTGGGATTGTGTGATTGTGTGATGGTGTGATTGTGTGATTGTGTGATTGTGTGATTGTGTGGTTGTGTGATTGTGTGATTGTGTGATAGTGTGATTGTGCGATTGTGTGCTTGTGTGATTGTGTCGTAGTGTGATTTTGCGATTCTGCGATTCTGCGATTCTGCGATTATGCGTTTCTGCGATTCTTGGATTGTGTGATTGTGTGATTGTGTGATTATGTGATTGTGTGATTTTGTGATTCTGTGATTCTGTGATTCTGGGATTCTGCGATTCTGCGATTCAGCGATTCTGCGATTCCGCGATTCTGCAATTTTGCGATTCTGCGATTCTGCGTTTCTGCGATTCTGCGTTTCTGCGATTGTGGGATTGTGTGATTGTGTGATGGTGTGATTGTGTGATTGTGCGATTGTGTGATTGTGTGATTGTGTGATTGTGTGGTTGTGTGATTGTGTGATTGTGTGATAGTGTGATTGTGCGATTGTGTGCTTGTGTGATTGTGTCGTAGTGTGATTCTGCGATTCTGCGATTCTGCGATTCTGCGATTCTGCGATTATGCGTTTCTGCTATTCTTGGATTGTGTGATTGTGTGATTGTGTGATGGTGTGATTGTGTGATGGTGTGATTGTGTGATGGTGTGATGGTGTGATTGTGTGATTGTGTGATTGTGTGATTGTGTGATTGTGTGATTGTGTGATTGTGTGGTTGCGTGATTGTGTGATTTTGTGATTGTGCGATTGTGTGCTTGTGTGATTGTGTCGTAGTGTGATTCTGCGATTCTGCGATTCTGCGATTATGCGTTTCTGCGATTCTTGGATTATGTGATTGTGTGATTTTGTCATTCTGTGATTCTGCGATTCTGCGATTCTGCGATTCTGCGATTCTGCGATTCTGCGATTCTGCGATTCTGCGATTCTGCGATTATGCGATTATGCGATTCTGCGATTCTGCGATTCTGTGATTCTGTGATTCTGCGATTCTGCGATTCTGCGATTCTGCGATTCTGCGATTGTGTGATTGTGTGATTGCTTGATTGTGCCATTGTGTGATTCTGCGATTCGGCGATTCTGCGATTCTGCGATTCTGCGATTGTGTGATTGTGTGATTGTGTGATTGTGTCATTGCGTGATTCTGCGATTCAGCGATTCTGCGATTCCGCGATTCTGCGATTTTGCGTTTCTGCGATTGTGGGATTGTGGGATTGTGTGATTGTGTGATGGTGTGATTGTGTCGTTGGGTGATTGTGTGATTGTGTGATTCTGTGATTCTGTGATTCTGCGATTCTGCGATTCTGCGATTCTGCGTTTCTGCGATTGTTGGATTGTATTATTGTGTGATTGTGTGATGGTGTGATTGTGTCGTTGGGTGATTGTGTGATTGTGTGATTCTGTGATTCTGTGATTCTGCGATTCTGCGATTCTGCGATTCTGCGTTTCTGCGATTGTTGGATTGTATTATTGTGTGATTGTGTGATGTTGTGATTGTGTGATTGTGTGATGGTGTGATTGTGTGATTGTGTGATTGTGTGATTGTGTGATTGTGTGATTGTGTGATTGTGTGGTTGCGTGATTGTGTGATTTTGTGATTGTGCGATTGTGTGATTCTGCGATTCGGCGATTCTACGATTCTGCGATTCTGCGATTCTGCGATTGTGTGATTGTGTGATTGTGTGATTGTGTGATTGTGTCATTGCGTGATTCTGCGATTCCGCGATTCTGCGATTTTGCGATTCTGCGATTCTGCGTTTCTGCGATTCTGCGTTTCTGCGATTGTGGGATTGTGGGATTGTGTGATTGTGTGATGGTGTGATTGTGTGATTGTGTGATTGTGTGATTGTGTGGTTGTGTGATTGTGTGATTGTGTGGTTGTGTGATTGTGTGATTGTGTGATTGTGCGATTGTGTGCTTGTGTGATTGTGTCGTAGTGTGATTCTGCGATTCTGCGATTCTGCGATTCTGCGATTCTGCGATTGTGTGATTGTGTGATTGTGTGATTGTGTGATTGTGCGATTGTGTGCTTGTGTGATTGTGTCGTAGTGTGATTCTGCGATTCTGCGATTCTGCGATTCTGCGATTATGCGTTTCTGCGATTCTTGGATTGTGTGATTGTGTGATTGTGTGATTATGTGATTGTGTGATTTTGTGATTCTGTGATTCTGTGATTCTGGGATTCTGCGATTCTGCGATTCTGCGATTCTGTGATTCTGCGATTCTGCGATTCTGCGATTCTGCGATGCTGCGATTCAGCGATTCTGCGATTCTGCGTTTCTGCGATTGTGGGATTGTGTGATTGTGTGATTGTGTCATTGTGTCATTGTGTCATTGTGCGATTATGTGATTCTGTGATTTTGTGGTTGTGTGATAGTGTGATTGTGTGATTGTGTGATTGTGTGATTGTGTGATTGTGTGATTCTGCGATTCTGCGATTCTGCGATTCTGCGATTGTGTGATTGTGTGATTGCTTGATTGTGTCATTGCGTGATTCTGCGATTCAGCGATTCTGCGATTCCGCGATTCTGCGATTTTGCGATTCTGCGATTCTGCGTTTCTGCGATTCTGCGTTTCTGCGATTGTGGGATTGTGGGATTGTGTGATTGTGTGATTGTGTGGTTGTGTGATTGTGTGATTGTGTGATTGTGTGATTGTGTGATTGTGCGATTGTGTGCTTGTGTGATTGTGTCGTAGTGTGATTCTGCAATTCTGCGATTCTGCGATTCTGCGATTATGCGTTTCTGCTATTCTTGGATTGTGTGATTGTGTGATTGTGTGATGGTGTGATTGTGTGATGGTGTGATGGTGTGATTGTGTGATTGTGTGATTGTGTGATTGTGTGGTTGCGTGATTGTGTGATTTTGTGATTGTGCGATTGTGTGCTTGTGTGATTGTGTCGTAGTGTGATTCTGCGATTCTGCGATTATGCGATTGTGTGATTGTGTGATTGTGTGATTGTGTCATTGCGTGATTCTGCGATTCAGCGATTCTGCGATTCCGCGATTCTGCGATTTTGCGATTCTGCGATTCTGCGTTTCTGCGATTCTGCGTTTCTGCGATTGTGGGATTGTGGGGTTGTGTGATTGTGTGATGGTGCGATTGTGTGATTGTGTGATTGTGTGATTGTGTGATTGTGTGATTGTGTGATTGTGTGATTGTGTGGTTGTGTGATTGTGTGATTGTGTGATTGTGTGATTGTGTGATTGTGTGATTGTGTGATTGTGTGAATGTGTGATTGTGTCATTGTGTGATTCTGCGATTCAGCGATTCTGCGGTTCTGCGATTCAAAGATTCTGCGATTCCGCGATTCTGCGATTCTGCGATTCTGCGATTCTGCGATTATGCGATTCAGCGATTCTGCGATTCTGTGATTCTGCGATTGTGCGATTCTGCGATTCTGCGATTCTGCGATTGTGTGATTGTGTGATTGCTTGATTGTGCCATTGTGTGATTCTGCGATTCGGCGATTCTACGATTCTGCGATTCTGCGATTCTGCGATTGTGTGATTGTGTGATTGTGTGATGGTGTGATTGTGTGATGGTGTGATTGTGTGATGGTGTGATGGTGTGATTGTGTGATTGTGTGATTGTGTGATTGTGTGATTGTGTGATTGTGTGATTGTGTGATTGTGTGATTGTGTGATTGTGTGATTGTGTGGTTGCGTGATTGTGTGATTTTGTGATTGTGCGATTGTGTGCTTGTGTGATTGTGTCGTAGTGTGATTCTGCGATTCTGCGATTATGCGTTTCTGCGATTCTTGGATTATGTGATTGTGTGATTTTGTGATTCTGTGATTCTGCGATTCTGCGATTCTGCGATTCTGCGATTCTGCGATTCTGCGATTCTGCGATTATGCGATTATGCGATTCTGCGATTCTGCGATTCTGTGATTCTGTGATTCTGCGATTCTGCGTTTCTGCGATTGTTGGATTGTATTATTGTGTGATTGTGTGATGGTGTGATTGTGTGATTGTGTGATTGTGTGATTGTGTGATTGTGTGATTGTGCGATTGTGTGCTTGTGTGATTGTGTCGTAGTGTGATTCTGCGATTCTGCGATTCTGCGATTATGCGTTTCTGCGATTCTTGGATTATGTGATTGTGTGATTTTGTCATTCTGTGATTCTGCGATTCTGCGATTCTGCGATTCTGCGATTCTGCGATTCTGCGATTCTGCGATTCTGCGATTATGCGATTATGCGATTCTGCGATTCTGCGATTCTGTGATTCTGTGATTCTGCGATTCTGCGATTCTGCGATTCTGCGATTCTGCGATTGTGTGATTGTGTGATTGCTTGATTGTGCCATTGTGTGATTCTGCGATTCGGCGATTCTGCGATTCTGCGATTCTGCGATTCTGCGATTGTGTGATTGTGTGATTGTGTGATTGTGTGATTGTGTCATTGCGTGATTCTGCGATTCAGCGATTCTGCGATTCCGCGATTCTGCAATTTTGCGATTCTGCGATTCTGCGTTTCTGCGATTCTGCGTTTCTGCGATTGTGGGATTGTGGGATTGTGTGATTGTGTGATGGTGTGATTGTGTGATTGTGCGATTGTGTGATTGTGTGATTGTGTGATTGTGTGGTTGTGTGATTGTGTGATTGTGTGATTGTGTGATTGTGCGATTGTGTGCTTGTGTGATTGTGTCGTAGTGTGATTCTGCGATTCTGCGATTCTGCGATTCTGCGATTCTGCGATTCTGCTATTCTTGGATTGTGTGATTGTGTGATTGTGTGATGGCGTGATTGTGTGATGGTGTGATTGTGTGATGGTGTGATGGTGTGATTGTGTGATTGTGTGATTGTGTGATTGTGTGATTGTGTGATTGTGTGATTGTGTGGTTGCGTGATTGTGTGATTTTGTGATTGTGCGATTGTGTGCTTGTGTGATTGTGTCGTAGTGTGATTCTGCGATTCTGCGATTATGCGTTTCTGCGATTCTTGGATTATGTGATTGTGTGACTTTGTGATTCTGTGATTCTGCGATTCTGCGATTCTGCGATTCTGCGATTCTGCGATTCTGCGATTCTGCGATTCTGCGATTCTGCGATTATGCGATTATGCGATTCTGCGATTCTGCGATTCTGTGATTCTGTGATTCTGCGATTCTGCGATTCTGCGATTCTGCGATTGTGTGATTGTGTGATTGCTTGATTGTGCCATTGTGTGATTCTGCGATTCGGCGATTCTGCGATTCTGCGATTCTGCGATTGTGTGATTGTGTGATTGTGTGATTGTGTGATTGTGTCATTGCGTGATTCTGCGATTCAGCGATTCTGCGATTCCGCGATTCTGCGATTTTGCGTTTCTGCGATTGTGGGATTGTGGGATTGTGTGATTGTGTGATGGTGTGATTGTGTCGTTGGGTGATTGTGTGATTGTGTGATTCTGTGATTCTGTGATTCTGCGATTCTGCGATTCTGCGAATCTGCGTTTCTGCGATTGTTGGATTGTATTATTGTGTGATTGTGTGATGGTGTGATTGTGTCGTTGGGTGATTGTGTGATTGTGTGATTCTGTGATTCTGTGATTCTGCGATTCTGCGATTCTGCGATTCTGCGTTTCTGCGATTGTTGGATTGTATTATTGTGTGATTGTGTGATGGTGTGATTGTGTGATTGTGTGATGGTGTGATTGTGTGATTGTGTGATTGTGTGATTGTGTGATTGTGTGATTGTGTGATTGTGTGGTTGCGTGATTGTGTGATTTTGTGATTGTGCGATTGTGTGATTCTGCGATTCGGCGATTCTACGATTCTGCGATTCTGCGATTCTGCGATTCTGCGATTGTGTGATTGTGTGATTGTGTGATTGTGTGATTGTGTCATTGCGTGATTCTGCGATTCAGAGATTCTGCGATTCTGCGATTCAGCGATTCTGCGATTCCGCGATTCTGCGATTTTGCGATTCTGCGATTCTGCGTTTCTGCGATTCTGCGTTTCTGCGATTGTGGGATTGTGGGATTGTGTGATTGTGTGATGGTGTGATTGTGTGATTGTGTGATTGTGTGATTGTGTGGTTGTGTGATTGTGTGATTGTGTGGTTGTGTGATTGTGTGATTGTGTGATTGTGTGATTGTGTGATTGTGCGATTGTGTGCTTGTGTGATTGTGTCGTAGTGTGATTCTGCGATTCTGCGATTCTGCGATTCTGCGATTCTGCGATTCTGCGATTGTGTGATTGTGTGATTGCTTGATTGTGCCATTGTGTGATTCTGCGATTCGGCGATTCAGCGATTCTGCGATTCTGCGATTCTGCGATTCTGCGATTCTGCGATTCTGCGATTGTGTGATTGTGTGATTCCTTGATTGTGCCATTGTGTGATTCTGCGATTCGGCGATTCTGCGATTCTGCGATTCTGCGATTTTGCGATTCTGCGATTGCGTGATTGTGTGATTGTGTGATTGTGTCATTGCGTGATTCAGAGATTCTGCGATTCTGCGATTCAGCGATTCTGCGATTCCGCGATTCTGCGATTTTGCGATACTGCGATTCTGCGTTTCTGCGTTTCTGCGATTCTGCGTTTCTGCGATTGTGGGATTGTGGGATTGTGTGATTGTGTGATGGTGTGATTGTGTGATTGTGTGATTGTGTGATTGTGTGGTTGTGTGATTGTGTGATTGTGTGGTTGTGTGATTGTGTGATTGTGTGATTGTGTGATTGTGCGATTGTGTGCTTGTGTGATTGTGTCGTAGTGCGATTCTGCGATTCTGCGATTCTGCGATTATGCGTTTCTGCGATTCTTGGATTGTGTGATTGTGTGATTGTGTGATTATGTGATTGTGTGATTTTGTGATTCTGTGATTCTGTGATTCTGGGATTCTGCGATTCTGCGATTCTGCGAGTCTGTGATTCTGCGATTCTGCGATTCTGCGATTCTGCGATTCTGCGATGCTGCGATTCAGCGATTCTGCGATTCTGCGTTTCTGCGATTGTGGGATTGTGTGATTGTGTGATTGTGTCATTGTGTCATTGTGTCATTGTGCGATTATGTGATTCTGTGATTTTGTGGTTGTGTGATAGTGTGATTGTGTGATTGTGTGATTGTGTGATTGTGTGATTCTGCGATTCTGCGATTCTGCGATTCTGCGATTGTGTGATTGTGTGATTGCTTGATTGTGCCATTGTGTGATTCTGCGATTCTGCGATTGTGTGATTGTGTGATTGTGTGATTGTGTCATTGCGTGATTCTGCGATTCAGCGATTCTGCGATTCCGCGATTCTGCGATTCTGCGATTTTGCGATTCTGCGATTCTGCGTTTCTGCGATTCTGCGTTTCTGCGATTGTGGGATTGTGGGATTGTGTGATTGTGTGATTGTGTGGTTGTGTGATTGTGTGATTGTGTGATTGTGTGATTGTGCGATTGTGTGCTTGTGTGATTGTGTGATTGTGTGGTTGTGTGATTGTGTGATTGTGTGATTGTGCGATTGTGTGCTTGTGTGATTGTGTGATTGTGTGATGGTGTGATTGTGTGATGGTGTGATTGTGTGATGGTGTGATTGTGTGATTGTGTGATTGTGTGATTGTGTGATTGTGTGATTGTGTGATTGTGTGGTTGCGTGATTGTGTGATTTTGTGATTGTGCGATTGTGTGCTTGTGTGATTGTGTCGTAGTGTGATTCTGCGATTCTGCGATTATGCGTTTCTGCGATTCTTGGATTATGTGATTGTGTGATTTTGTGATTCTGTGATTCTGCGATTCTGCGATTCTGCGATTCTGCGATTCTGCGATTCTGCGATTCTGCGATTATGCGATTATGCGATTCTGCGATTCTGCGATTCTGTGATTCTGTGATTCTGCGATTCTGCGTTTCTGCGATTGTTGGATTGTATTATTGTGTGATTGTGTGATGGTGTGATTGTGTGATTGTGTGATTGTGTGATTGTGTGATTGTGTGATTGTGTGATTGTGTGATTGTGTGATTGTGTGATTGTGTGATTGTGTGATTGTGTGATTGTGTGATTGTATGGTTGCGTGATTGTGTGATTTTGTGATTGTGCGATTGTGTGATTCTGCGATTCGGCGATTCTACGATTCTGCGATTCTGCGATTCTGCGATTGTGTGATTGTGTGATTGTGTGATTGTGTGATTGTGTCATTGCGTGATTCTGCGATTCAGAGATTCTGCGATTCTGCGATTCAGCGATTCTGCGATTCCGCGATTCTGCGATTTTGCGATTCTGCGATTCTGCGTTTCTGCGATTCTGCGTTTCTGCGATTGTGGGATTGTGGGATTGTGTGATTGTGTGATGGTGTGATTGTGTGATTGTGTGATTGTGTGGTTGCGTGATTGTGTGATTTTGTGATTGTGCGATTGTGTGATTCTGCGATTCTGCGATTCTGCGATTCTGCGATTCTGCGATTGTGTGATTGTGTGATTGCTTGATTGTGCCATTGTGTGATTCTGCGATTCGGCGATTCAGCGATTCTGCGATTCTGCGATTCTGCGATTCTGCGATTCTGCGATTGTGTGATTGTGTGATTGCTTGATTGTGCCATTGTGTGATTCTGCGATTCGGCGATTCTGCGATTCTGCGATTGCGTGATTGTGTGATTGTGTGATTGTGTCATTGCGTGATTCAGAGATTCTGCGATTCTGCGATTCAGCGATGCTGCGATTCCGCGATTCTGCGATTCTGCGATTTTGCGATACTGCGATTCTGCGTTTCTGCGTTTCTGCGATTCTGCGTTTCTGCGATTGTGGGATTGTGGGATTGTGTGATTGTGTGATGGTGTGATTGTGTGATTGTGTGATTGTGTGGTTGTGTGATTGTGTGATTGTGTGGTTGTGTGATTGTGTGATTCTGCGATTCTGCGATTCTGCGATTGTGTGATTGTGTGATTCTGCGATTCGGCAATTCAGCGATTCTGCGATTCTGCGATTCTGCGATTCTGCGATTCTGCGATTATGCGTTTCTGCGATTCTTGGATTGTGTGATTGTGTGATTGTGTGATTATGTGATTGTGTGATTTTGTGATTCTGTGATTCTGTGATTCTGGGATTCTGCGATTCTGCGATTCAGCGATTCTGCGATTCCGCGATTCTGCAATTTTGCGATTCTGCGATTCTGCGTTTCTGCGATTCTGCGTTTCTGCGATTGTGGGATTGTGTGATTGTGTGATGGTGTGATTGTGTGATTGTGCGATTGTGTGATTGTGTGATTGTGTGATTGTGTGGTTGTGTGATTGTGTGATTGTGTGATAGTGTGATTGTGCGATTGTGTGCTTGTGTGATTGTGTCGTAGTGCGATTCTGCGATTCTGCGATTCTGCGATTCTGCGATTATGCGTTTCTGCTATTCTTGGATTGTGTGATTGTGTGATTGTGTGATGGTGTGATTGTGTGATGGTGTGATTGTGTGATGGTGTGATGGTGTGATTGTGTGATTGTGTGATTGTGTGATTGTGTGATTGTGTGATTGTGTGGTTGCGTGATTGTGTGATTTTGTGATTGTGCGATTGTGTGCTTGTGTGATTGTGTCGTAGTGTGATTCTGCGATTCTGCGATTCTGCGATTATGCGTTTCTGCGATTCTTGGATTATGTGATTGTGTGATTTTGTCATTCTGTGATTCTGCGATTCTGCGATTCTGCGATTCTGCGATTCTGCGATTCTGCGATTCTGCGATTCTGCGATTCTGCGATTATGCGATTATGCGATTCTGCGATTCTGCGATTCTGTGATTCTGTGATTCTGCGATTCTGCGATTCTGCGATTCTGCGATTCTGCGATTGTGTGATTGTGTGATTGCTTGATTGTGCCATTGTGTGATTCTGCGATTCGGCGATTCTGCGATTCTGCGATTCTGCGATTCTGCGATTGTGTGATTGTGTGATTGTGTGATTGTGTCATTGCGTGATTCTGCGATTCAGCGATTCTGCGATTCCGCGATTCTGCGATTTTGCGTTTCTGCGATTGTGGGATTGTGGGATTGTGTGATTGTGTGATGGTGTGATTGTGTCGTTGGGTGATTGTGTGATTGTGTGATTCTGTGATTCTGTGATTCTGCGATTCTGCGATTCTGCGATTCTGCGTTTCTGCGATTGTTGGATTGTATTATTGTGTGATTGTGTGATGGTGTGATTGTGTCGTTGGGTGATTGTGTGATTGTGTGATTCTGTGATTCTGTGATTCTGCGATTCTGCGATTCTGCGATTCTGCGTTTCTGCGATTGTTGGATTGTATTATTGTGTGATTGTGTGATGTTGTGATTGTGTGATTGTGTGATGGTGTGATTGTGTGATTGTGTGATTGTGTGATTGTGTGATTGTGTGATTGTGTGATTGTGTGATTGTGTGGTTGCGTGATTGTGTGATTTTGTGATTGTGCGATTGTGTGATTCTGCGATTCGGCGATTCTACGATTCTGCGATTCTGCGATTCTGCGATTGTGTGATTGTGTGATTGTGTGATTGTGTGATTGTGTCATTGCGTGATTCTGCGATTCAGAGATTCTGCAATTCTGCGATTCAGCGATTCTGCGATTCCGCGATTCTGCGATTTTGCGATTCTGCGATTCTGCGTTTCTGCGATTCTGCGTTTCTGCGATTGTGGGATTGTGTGATTGTGTGATTATGTGATTGTGTGATTTTGTGATTCTGTGATTCTGTGATTCTGGGATTCTGCGATTCTGCGATTCTGCGATTCTGTGATTCTGCGATTCTGCGATTCTGCGATTCTGCGATGCTGCGATTCAGCGATTCTGCGATTCTGCGTTTCTGCGATTGTGGGATTGTGTGATTGTGTGATTGTGTCATTGTGTCATTGTGTCATTGTGCGATTATGTGATTCTGTGATTTTGTGGTTGTGTGATAGTGTGATTGTGTGATTGTGTGATTGTGTGATTGTGTGATTGTGTGATTCTGCGATTCTGCGATTCTGCGATTCTGCGATTGTGTGATTGTGTGATTGCTTGATTGTGCCATTGTGCCATTGTGTGATTCTGCGATTCTGCGATTCTGCGATTGTGCGATTGTGTGATTGTGTGATTGTGTGATTGTGTCATTGCGTGATTCTGCGATTCAGCGATTCTGCGATTCCGCGATTCTGCGATTTTGCGATTCTGCGATTCTGCGTTTCTGCGATTCTGCGTTTCTGCGATTGTGGGATTGTGGGATTGTGTGATTGTGTGATTGTGTGGTTGTGTGATTGTGTGATTGTGTGATTGTGTGATTGTGCGATTGTGTGCTTGTGTGATTGTGTCGTAGTGTGATTCTGCGATTCTGCGATTCTGCGATTCTGCGATTCTGCGATTCTGCGATTGTGTGATTGTGTGATTGCTTGATTGTGCCATTGTGTGATTCTGCGATTCGGCGATTCAGCGATTCTGCGATTCTGCGATTCTGCGATTCTGCGATTCTGCGATTCTGCGATTGTGTGATTGTGTGATTCCTTGATTGTGCCATTGTGTGATTCTGCGATTCGGCGATTCAGCGATTCTGCGATTTTGCGATTCTGCGATTCTGCGTTTCTGCGATTCTGCGTTTCTGCGATTGTGGGATTGTGGGATTGTGTGATTGTGTGATTGTGTGGTTGTGTGATTGTGTGATTGTGTGATTGTGTGATTGTGCGATTGTGTGCTTGTGTGATTGTGTGATTGTGTGGTTGTGTGATTGTGTGATTGTGTGATTGTGCGATTGTGTGCTTGTGTGATTGTGTCGTAGTGTGATTCTGCGATTCTGCGATTCTGCGATTATGCGTTTCTGCTATTCTTGGATTGTGTGATTGTGTGATTGTGTGATGGTGTGATTGTGTGATGGTGTGATTGTGTGATGGTGTGATTGTGTGATTGTGTGATTGTGTGATTGTGTGATTGTGTGATTGTGTGATTGTGTGGTTGCGTGATTGTGTGATTTTGTGATTGTGCGATTGTGTGCTTGTGTGATTGTGTCGTAGTGTGATTCTGCGATTCTGCGATTATGCGTTTCTGCGATTCTTGGATTATGTGATTGTGTGATTTTGTGATTCTGTGATTCTGCGATTCTGCGATTCTGCGATTCTGCGATTCTGCGATTCTGCGATTCTGCGATTATGCGATTATGCGATTCTGCGATTCTGCGATTCTGTGATTCTGTGATTCTGCGATTCTGCGTTTCTGCGATTGTTGGATTGTATTATTGTGTGATTGTGTGATGGTGTGATTGTGTGATTGTGTGATTGTGTGATTGTGTGATTGTGTGATTGTGTGATTGTGTGATTGTGTGATTGTATGGTTGCGTGATTGTGTGATTTTGTGATTGTGCGATTGTGTGATTCTGCGATTCGGCGATTCTACGATTCTGCGATTCTGCGATTCTGCGATTGTGTGATTGTGTGATTGTGTGATTGTGTGATTGTGTCATTGCGTGATTCTGCGATTCAGAGATTCTGCGATTCTGCGATTCAGCGATTCTGCGATTCCGCGATTCTGCGATTTTGCGATTCTGCGATTCTGCGTTTCTGCGATTCTGCGTTTCTGCGATTGTGGGATTGTGGGATTGTGTGATTGTGTGATGGTGTGATTGTGTGATTGTGTGATTGTGTGGTTGCGTGATTGTGTGATTTTGTGATTGTGCGATTGTGTGATTCTGCGATTCTGCGATTCTGCGATTCTGCGATTCTGCGATTGTGTGATTGTGTGATTGCTTGATTGTGCCATTGTGTGATTCTGCGATTCGGCGATTCAGCGATTCTGCGATTCTGCGATTCTGCGATTCTGCGATTCTGCGATTGTGTGATTGTGTGATTGCTTGATTGTGCCATTGTGTGATTCTGCGATTCGGCGATTCTGCGATTCTGCGATTGCGTGATTGTGTGATTGTGTGATTGTGTCATTGCGTGATTCAGAGATTCTGCGATTCTGCGATTCAGCGATGCTGCGATTCCGCGATTCTGCGATTCTGCGATTTTGCGATACTGCGATTCTGCGTTTCTGCGTTTCTGCGATTCTGCGTTTCTGCGATTGTGGGATTGTGGGATTGTGTGATTGTGTGATGGTGTGATTGTGTGATTGTGTGATTGTGTGATTGTGTGGTTGTGTGATTGTGTGATTGTGTGGTTGTGTGATTGTGTGATTCTGCGATTCTGCGATTCTGCGATTGTGTGATTGTGTGATTGCTTGATTGTGCCATTGTGTGATTCTGCGATTCGGCGATTCAGCGATTCTGCGATTCTGCGATTCTGCGATTCTGCGATTCTGCGATTGTGTGATTGTGTGATTGCTTGATTGTGCCATTGTGTGATTCTGCGATTCGGCGATTCTGCGATTCTGCGATTTTGCGATTCTGCGATTGCGTGATTGCGTGATTGTGTGATTGTGTCATTGCGTGATTCTGCGATTCAGCGATTCTGCGATTCCGCGATTCTGCGATTTTGCGATACTGCGATTCTGCGTTTCTGCGTTTCTGCGATTGTGGGATTGTGGGATTGTGTGATTGTGTGATGGTGTGATTGTGTGATTGTGTGATTGTGTGATTGTGTGGTTGTGTGATTGTGTGATTGTGTGATAGTGTGATTGTGCGATTGTGTGCTTGTGTGATTGTGTCGTAGTGTGATTCTGCGATTCTGCGATTCTGCGATTCTGCGATTATGCGTTTCTGCGATTCTTGGATTGTGTGATTGTGTGATTGTGTGATTATGTGATTGTGTGATTTTGTGATTCTGTGATTCTGTGATTCTGGGATTCTGCGATTCTGCGATTCAGCGATTCTGCGATTCCGCGATTCTGCAATTTTGCGATTCTGCGATTCTGCGTTTCTGCGATTCTGCGTTTCTGCGATTGTGGGATTGTGTGATTGTGTGATGGTGTTATTGTGTGATTGTGCGATTGTGTGATTGTGTGATTGTGTGATTGTGTGGTTGTGTGATTGTGTGATTGTGTGATAGTGTGATTGTGCGATTGTGTGCTTGTGTGATTGTGTCGTAGTGTGATTCTGCGATTCTGCAATTCTGCGATTCTGCGATTCTGCGATTATGCGTTTCTGCTATTCTTGGATTGTGTGATTGTGTGATTGTGTGATGGTGTGATTGTGTGATGGTGTGATTGTGTGATGGTGTGATGGTGTGATTGTGTGATTGTGTGATTGTGTGATTGTGTGATTGTGTGATTGTGTGATTGTGTGGTTGCGTGATTGTGTGATTCAGCGATTCTGCGATTCCGCGATTCTGCGATTTTGCGTTTCTGCGATTGTGTGATTGTGTGATTGTGTGATTGTGTCATTGCGTGATTCTGCGATTCAGCGATTCTGCGATTCCGCGATTCTGCGATTTTGCGTTTCTGCGATTGTGGGATTGTGGGATTGTGTGATTGTGTGATGGTGTGATTGTGTCGTTGGGTGATTGTGTGATTGTGTGATTCTGTGATTCTGGGATTCTGCGATTCTGCGATTCTGCGATTCTGCGTTTCTGCGATTGTTGGATTGTATTATTGTGTGATTGTGTGATGGTGTGATTGTGTCGTTGGGTGATTGTGTGATTGTGTGATTCTGTGATTCTGTGATTCTGCGATTCTGCGATTCTGCGATTTTGCGTTTCTGCGATTGTTGGATTGTATTATTGTGTGATTGTGTGATGTTGTGATTGTGTGATTGTGTGATGGTGTGATTGTGTGATTGTGTGATTGTGTGATTGTGTGATTGTGTGATTGTGTGATTGTGTGATTGTGTGGTTGCGTGATTGTGTGATTTTGTGATTGTGCGATTGTGTGATTCTGCGATTCGGCGATTCTACGATTCTGCGATTCTGCGATTCTGCGATTGTGTGATTGTGTGATTGTGTGATTGTGTGATTGTGTCATTGCGTGATTCTGCGATTCAGAGATTCTGCAATTCTGCGATTCAGCGATTCTGCGATTCCGCGATTCTGCGATTTTGCGATTCTGCGATTCTGCGTTTCTGCGATTCTGCGTTTCTGCGATTGTGGGATTGTGGGATTGTGTGATTGTGTGATGGTGTGATTGTGTGATTGTGTGATTGTGTGATTGTGTGGTTGTGTGATTGTGTGATTGTGTGGTTGTGTGATTGTGTGATTGTGTGATTGTGCGATTGTGTGCTTGTGTGATTGTGTCGTAGTGTGATTCTGCGATTCTGCGATTCTGCGATTCTGCGATTCTGCGATTGTGTGATTGTGTGATTGTGTGATTGTGTGATTGTGCGATTGTGTGCTTGTGTGATTGTGTCGTAGTGTGATTCTGCGATTCTGCGATTCTGCGATTCTGCGATTATGCGTTTCTGCGATTCTTGGATTGTGTGATTGTGTGATTGTGTGATTATGTGATTGTGTGATTTTGTGATTCTGTGATTCTGTGATTCTGGGATTCTGCGATTCTGCGATTCTGCGATTCTGTGATTCTGCGATTCTGCGATTCTGCGATTCTGCGATGCTGCGATTCAGCGATTCTGCGATTCTGCGTTTCTGCGATTGTGGGATTGTGTGATTGTGTGATTGTGTCATTGTGTCATTGTGTCATTGTGCGATTATGTGATTCTGTGATTTTGTGGTTGTGTGATAGTGTGATTGTGTGATTGTGTGATTGTGTGATTGTGTGATTGTGTGATTCTGCGATTCTGCGATTCTGCGATTCTGCGATTGTGTGATTGTGTGATTGCTTGATTGTGCCATTGTGTGATTCTGCGATTCTGCGATTCTGCGATTCTGCGATTGTGTGATTGTGTGATTGTGTGATTGTGTCATTGCGTGATTCTGCGATTCAGCGATTCTGCGATTCCGCGATTCTGCGATTTTGCGATTCTGCGATTCTGCGTTTCTGCGATTCTGCGTTTCTGCGATTGTGGGATTGTGGGATTGTGTGATTGTGTGATTGTGTGGTTGTGTGATTGTGTGATTGTGTGATTGTGTGATTGTGCGATTGTGTGCTTGTGTGATTGTGTCGTAGTGTGATTCTGCAATTCTGCGATTCTGCGATTCTGCGATTATGCGTTTCTGCTATTCTTGGATTGTGTGATTGTGTGATTGTGTGATGGTGTGATTGTGTGATGGTGTGATGGTGTGATTGTGTGATTGTGTGATTGTGTGATTGTGTGATTGTGTGGTTGCGTGATTGTGTGATTTTGTGATTGTGCGATTGTGTGCTTGTGTGATTGTGTCGTAGTGTGATTCTGCGATTCTGCGATTATGCGATTGTGTGATTGTGTGATTGTGTGATTGTGTCATTGCGTGATTCTGCGATTCAGCGATTCTGCGATTCCGCGATTCTGCGATTTTGCGATTCTGCGATTCTGCGTTTCTGCGATTCTGCGTTTCTGCGATTGTGGGATTGTGGGATTGTGTGATTGTGTGATGGTGTGATTGTGTGATTGTGTGATTGTGTGATTGTGTGATTGTGTGATTGTGTGATTGTGTGATTGTGTGGTTGTGTGATTGTGTGATTGTGTGATTGTGTGATTGTGTGATTGTGTGATTGTGTGATTGTGTGAATGTGTGATTGTGTCATTGTGTGATTCTGCGATTCAGCGATTCTGCGGTTCTGCGATTCAAAGATTCTGCGATTCCGCGATTCTGCGATACTGCGATTCTGCGATTCTGCGATTATGCGATTCAGCGATTCTGCGATTCTGTGATTCTGCGATTGTGCGATTGTGCGATTCTGCGATTCTGCGATTGTGTGATTGTGTGATTGCTTGATTGTGCCATTGTGTGATTCTGCGATTCGGCGATTCTACGATTCTGCGATTCTGCGATTCTGCGATTGTGTGATTGTGTGATTGTGTGATGGTGTGATTGTGTGATGGTGTGATTGTGTGATGGTGTGATGGTGTGATTGTGTGATTGTGTGATTGTGTGATTGTGTGATTGTGTGATTGTGTGATTGTGTGATTGTGTGATTGTGTGATTGTGTGGTTGCGTGATTGTGTGATTTTGTGATTGTGCGATTGTGTCGTAGTGTGATTCTGCGATTCTGCGATTATGCGTTTCTGCGATTCTTGGATTATGTGATTGTGTGATTTTGTGATTCTGTGATTCTGCGATTCTGCGATTCTGCGATTCTGCGATTCTGCGATTCTGCGATTCTGCGATTATGCGATTATGCGATTCTGCGATTCTGCGATTCTGTGATTCTGTGATTCTGCGATTCTGCGTTTCTGCGATTGTTGGATTGTATTATTGTGTGATTGTGTGATGGTGTGATTGTGTGATTGTGTGATTGTGTGATTGTGTGATTGTGTGATTGTGTGATTGTGTGATTGTGTGGTTGCGTGATTGTGTGATTTTGTGATTGTGCGATTGTGTGATTCTGCGATTCGGCGATTCTACGATTCTGCGATTCTGCGATTCTGCGATTGTGTGATTGTGTGATTGTGTGATTGTGTGATTGTGTCATTGCGTGATTCTGCGATTCAGAGATTCTGCGATTCTGCGATTCAGCGATTCTGCGATTCCGCGATTCTGCGATTTTGCGATTCTGCGATTCTGCGTTTCTGCGATTCTGCGTTTCTGCGATTGTGGGATTGTGGGATTGTGTGATTGTGTGATGGTGTGATTGTGTGATTGTGTGATTGTGTGATTGTGTGGTTGTGTGATTGTGTGATTGTGTGGTTGTGTGATTGTGTGATTGTGTGATTGTGTGATTGTGCGATTGTGTGCTTGTGTGATTGTGTCGTAGTGTGATTCTGCGATTCTGCGATTCTGCGATTCTGCGATTCTGCGATTGTGTGATTGTGTGATTGCTTGATTGTGCCATTGTGTGATTCTGCGATTCGGCGATTCAGCGATTCTGCGATTCTGCGATTCTGCGATTCTGCGATTCTGCGATTGTGTGATTGTGTGGTTGCTTGATTGTGCCATTGTGTGATTCTGCGATTCGGCGATTCTGCGATTCTGCGATTTTGCGATTCTGCGATTGCGTGGTTGTGTGATTGTGTGATTGTGTCATTGCGTGATTCAGAGATTCTGCGATTCTGCGATTCAGCGATTCTGCGATTCCGCGATTCTGCGATTTTGCGATACTGCGATTCTGCGTTTCTGCGTTTCTGCGATTCTGCGTTTCTGCGATTGTGGGATTGTGGGATTGTGTGATTGTGTGATGGTGTGATTGTGTGATTGTGTGATTGTGTGATTGTGTGGTTGTGTGATTGTGTGATTGTGTGGTTGTGTGATTGTGTGATTCTGCGATTCTGTGATTCTGCGATTGTGTGATTGTGTGATTGCTTGATTGTGCCATTGTGTGATTCTGCGATTCGGCGATTCAGCGATTCTGCGATTCTGCGATTCTGCGATTCTGCGATTCTGCGATTCTGCGATTGTGTGATTGTGTGATTGCTTGATTGTGCCATTGTGTGATTCTGCGATTCGGCGATTCTGCGATTCTGCGATTTTGCGATTCTGCGATTGCGTGATTGTGTGATTGTGTGATTGTGTCATTGCGTGATTCAGAGATTCTGCGATTCTGCGATTCAGCGATTCTGCGATTCCGCGATTCTGCGATTTTGCGATACTGCGATTCTGCGTTTCTGCGTTTCTGCGATTCTGCGTTTCTGCGATTGTGGGATTGTGGGATTGTGTGATTGTGTGATGGTGTGATTGTGTGATTGTGTGATTGTGTGATTGTGTGGTTGTGTGATTGTGTGATTGTGTGGTTGTGTGATTGTGTGATTGTGTGATTGTGTGATTGTGTGATTGTGCGATTGTGTGCTTGTGTGATTGTGTCGTAGTGTGATTCTGCGATTCTGCGATTCTGCGATTCTGCGATTATGCGTTTCTGCGATTCTTGGATTGTGTGATTGTGTGATTGTGTGATTATGTGATTGTGTGATTTTGTGATTCTGTGATTCTGTGATTCTGGGATTCTGCGATTCTGCGATTCAGCGATTCTGCGATTCCGCGATTCTGCAATTTTGCGATTCTGCGATTCTGCGTTTCTGCGATTCTGCGTTTCTGCGATTGTGGGATTGTGTGATTGTGTGATGGTGTGATTGTGTGATTGTGCCATTGTGTGATTGTGTGATTGTGTGATTGTGTGGTTGTGTGATTGTGTGATTGTGTGATAGTGTGATTGTGCGATTGTGTGCTTGTGTGATTGTGTCGTAGTGTGATTCTGCGATTCTGCGATTCTGCGATTCTGCGATTATGCGTTTCTGCTATTCTTGGATTGTGTGATTGTGTGATTGTGTGATGGTGTGATTGTGTGATGGTGTGATTGTGTGATGGTGTGATGGTGTGATTGTGTGATTGTGTGATTGTGTGATTGTGTGATTGTGTGATTGTGTGATTGTGTGGTTGCGAGATTGTGTGATTTTGTGATTGTGCGATTGTGTGCTTGTGTGATTGTGTCGTAGTGTGATTCTGCGATTCTGCGATTCTGCGATTATGCGTTTCTGCGATTCTTGGATTATGTGATTGTGTGATTTTGTCATTCTGTGATTCTGCGATTCTGCGATTCTGCGATTCTGCGATTCTGCGATTATGCGATTATGCGATTCTGCGATTCTGCGATTCTGTGATTCTGTGATTCTGCGATTCTGCGATTCTGCGATTCTGCGATTCTGCGATTGTGTGATTGTGTGATTGCTTGATTGTGCCATTGTGTGATTCTGCGATTCGGCGATTCTGCGATTCTGCGATTCTGCGATTCTGCGATTGTGTGATTGTGTGATTGTGTGATTGTGTGATTGTGTCATTGCGTGATTCTGCGATTCAGCGATTCTGCGATTCCGCGATTCTGCAATTTTGCGATTCTGCGATTCTGCGTTTCTGCGATTCTGCGTTTCTGCGATTGTGGGATTGTGGGATTGTGTGATTGTGTGATGGTGTGATTGTGTGATTGTGCGATTGTGTGATTGTGTGATTGTGTGATTGTGTGGTTGTGTGATTGTGTGATTGTGTGATTGTGTGATTGTGCGATTGTGTGCTTGTGTGATTGTGTCGTAGTGTGATTCTGCGATTCTGCGATTCTGCGATTCTGCGATTCTGCGATTCTGCTATTCTTGGATTGTGTGATTGTGTGATTGTGTGATGGCGTGATTGTGTGATGGTGTGATTGTGTGATGGTGTGATGGTGTGATTGTGTGATTGTGTGATTGTGTGATTGTGTGATTGTGTGATTGTGTGATTGTGTGGTTGCGTGATTGTGTGATTTTGTGATTGTGCGATTGTGTGCTTGTGTGATTGTGTCGTAGTGTGATTCTGCGATTCTGCGATTATGCGTTTCTGCGATTCTTGGATTATGTGATTGTGTGATTTTGTGATTCTGTGATTCTGCGATTCTGCGATTCTGCGATTCTGCGATTCTGCGATTCTGCGATTCTGCGATTCTGCGATTATGCGATTATGCGATTCTGCGATTCTGCGATTCTGTGATTCTGTGATTCTGCGATTCTGCGATTCTGCGATTCTGCGATTGTGTGATTGTGTGATTGCTTGATTGTGCCATTGTGTGATTCTGCGATTCGGCGATTCTGCGATTCTGCGATTCTGCGATTGTGTGATTGTGTGATTGTGTGATTGTGTGATTGTGTCATTGCGTGATTCTGCGATTCAGCGATTCTGCGATTCCGCGATTCTGCGATTTTGCGTTTCTGCGATTGTGGGATTGTGGGATTGTGTGATTGTGTGATGGTGTGATTGTGTCGTTGGGTGATTGTGTGATTGTGTGATTCTGTGATTCTGTGATTCTGCGATTCTGCGATTCTGCGAATCTGCGTTTCTGCGATTGTTGGATTGTATTATTGTGTGATTGTGTGATGGTGTGATTGTGTCGTTGGGTGATTGTGTGATTGTGTGATTCTGTGATTCTGTGATTCTGCGATTCTGCGATTCTGCGATTCTGCGTTTCTGCGATTGTTGGATTGTATTATTGTGTGATTGTGTGATGGTGTGATTGTGTGATTGTGTGATGGTGCGATTGTGTGATTGTGTGATTGTGTGATTGTGTGATTGTGTGATTGTGTGATTGTGTGATTGTGTGGTTGCGTGATTGTGTGATTTTGTGATTGTGCGATTGTGTGATTCTGCGATTCGGCGATTCTACGATTCTGCGATTCTGCGATTCTGCGATTCTGCGATTGTGTGATTGTGTGATTGTGTGATTGTGTGATTGTGTCATTGCGTGATTCTGCGATTCAGAGATTCTGCGATTCTGCGATTCAGCGATTCTGCGATTCCGCGATTCTGCGATTTTGCGATTCTGCGATTCTGCGTTTCTGCGATTCTGCGTTTCTGCGATTGTGGGATTGTGGGATTGTGTGATTGTGTGATGGTGTGATTGTGTGATTGTGTGATTGTGTGATTGTGTGGTTGTGTGATTGTGTGATTGTGTGGTTGTGTGATTGTGTGATTGTGTGATTGTGTGATTGTGTGATTGTGCGATTGTGTGCTTGTGTGATTGTGTCGTAGTGTGATTCTGCGATTCTGCGATTCTGCGATTCTGCGATTCTGCGATTGTGTGATTGTGTGATTGCTTGATTGTGCCATTGTGTGATTCTGCGATTCGGCGATTCAGCGATTCTGCGATTCTGCGATTCTGCGATTCTGCGATTCTGCGATTGTGTGATTGTGTGATTCCTTGATTGTGCCATTGTGTGATTCTGCGATTCGGCGATTCTGCGATTCTGCGATTTTGCGATTCTGCGATTGCGTGATTGTGTGATTGTGTGATTGTGTCATTGCGTGATTCAGAGATTCTGCGATTCTGCGATTCAGCGATTCTGCGATTCCGCGATTCTGCGATTTTGCGATACTGCGATTCTGCGTTTCTGCGTTTCTGCGATTCTGCGTTTCTGCGATTGTGGGATTGTGGGATTGTGTGATTGTGTGATGGTGTGATTGTGTGATTGTGTGATTGTGTGATTGTGTGATTGTGTGGTTGTGTGATTGTGTGATTGTGTGGTTGTGTGATTGTGTGATTGTGTGATTGTGTGATTGTGCGATTGTGTGCTTGTGTGATTGTGTCGTAGTGCGATTCTGCGATTCTGCGATTCTGCGATTCTGCGATTATGCGTTTCTGCGATTCTTGGATTGTGTGATTGTGTGATTGTGTGATTATGTGATTGTGTGATTTTGTGATTCTGTGATTCTGTGATTCTGGGATTCTGCGATTCTGCGATTCTGCGAGTCTGTGATTCTGCGATTCTGCGATTCTGCGATTCTGCGATTCTGCGATGCTGCGATTCAGCGATTCTGCGATTCTGCGTTTCTGCGATTGTGGGATTGTGTGATTGTGTGATTGTGTCATTGTGTCATTGTGTCATTGTGCGATTATGTGATTCTGTGATTTTGTGGTTGTGTGATAGTGTGATTGTGTGATTGTGTGATTGTGTGATTGTGTGATTCTGCGATTCTGCGATTCTGCGATTCTGCGATTGTGTGATTGTGTGATTGCTTGATTGTGCCATTGTGTGATTCTGCGATTGTGTGATTGTGTGATTGTGTGATTGTGTCATTGCGTGATTCTGCGATTCAGCGATTCTGCGATTCCGCGATTCTGCGATTCTGCGATTTTGCGATTCTGCGATTCTGCGTTTCTGCGATTCTGCGTTTCTGCGATTGTGGGATTGTGGGATTGTGTGATTGTGTGATTGTGTGGTTGTGTGATTGTGTGATTGTGTGATTGTGTGATTGTGCGATTGTGTGCTTGTGTGATTGTGTGATTGTGTGGTTGTGTGATTGTGTGATTGTGTGATTGTGCGATTGTGTGCTTGTGTGATTGTGTCGTAGTGTGATTCTGCGATTCTGCGATTCTGCGATTCTGCGATTATGCGTTTCTGCTATTCTTGGATTGTGTGATTGTGTGATTGTGTGATGGTGTGATTGTGTGATGGTGTGATTGTGTGATGGTGTGATGGTGTGATTGTGTGATTGTGTGATTGTGTGATTGTGTGATTGTGTGATTGTGTGATTGTGTGGTTGCGTGATTGTGTGATTTTGTGATTGTGCGATTGTGTGCTTGTGTGATTGTGTCGTAGTGTGATTCTGCGATTCTGCGATTATGCGTTTCTGCGATTCTTGGATTATGTGATTGTGTGATTTTGTGATTCTGTGATTCTGCGATTCTGCGATTCTGCGATTCTGCGATTCTGCGATTCTGCGATTCTGCGATTATGCGATTATGCGATTCTGCGATTCTGCGATTCTGTGATTCTGTGATTCTGCGATTCTGCGTTTCTGCGATTGTTGGATTGTATTATTGTGTGATTGTGTGATGGTGTGATTGTGTGATTGTGTGATTGTGTGATTGTGTGATTGTGTGATTGTGTGATTGTGTGATTGTGTGGTTGCGTGATTGTGTGATTTTGTGATTGTGCGATTGTGTGATTCTGCGATTCGGCGATTCTACGTTTCTGCGATTCTGCGATTCTGCGATTGTGTGATTGTGTGATTGTGTGATTGTGTGATTGTGTGATTGTGTCATTGCGTGATTCTGCGATTCAGAGATTCTGCGATTCTGCGATTCAGCGATTCTGCGATTCCGCGATTCTGCGATTTTGCGATTCTGCGATTCTGCGTTTCTGCGATTCTGCGTTTCTGCGATTGTGGGATTGTGGGATTGTGTGATTGTGTGATGGTGTGATTGTGTGATTGTGTGATTGTGTGGTTGCGTGATTGTGTGATTTTGTGATTGTGCGATTGTGTGATTCTGCGATTCTGCGATTCTGCGATTCTGCGATTCTGCGATTGTGTGATTGTGTGATTGCTTGATTGTGCCATTGTGTGATTCTGCGATTCGGCGATTCAGCGATTCTGCGATTCTGCGATTCTGCGATTCTGCGATTCTGCGATTCTGCGATTCTGCGATTGTGTGATTGTGTGATTGCTTGATTGTGCCATTGTGTGATTCTGCGATTCGGCGATTCTGCGATTCTGCGATTTTGCGATTCTGCGATTGCGTGATTGCGTGATTGTGTGATTGTGTCATTGCGTGATTCAGAGATTCTGCGATTCTGCGATTCAGCGATTCTGCGATTCCGCGATTCTGCGATTTTGCGATACTGCGATTCTGCGTTTCTGCGTTTCTGCGATTCTGCGTTTCTGCGATTGTGGGATTGTGGGATTGTGTGATTGTGTGATGGTGTGATTGTGTGATTGTGTGATTGTGTGATTGTGTGGTTGTGTGATTGTGTGATTGTGTGATAGTGTGATTGTGCGATTGTGTGCTTGTGTGATTGTGTCGTAGTGTGATTCTGCGATTCTGCGATTCTGCGATTCTGCGATTATGCGTTTCTGCGATTCTTGGATTGTGTGATTGTGTGATTGTGTGATTATGTGATTGTGTGATTTTGTGATTCTGTGATTCTGTGATTCTGGGATTCTGCGATTCTGCGATTCAGCGATTCTGCGATTCCGCGATTCTGCAATTTTGCGATTCTGCGATTCTGCGTTTCTGCGATTCTGCGTTTCTGCGATTGTGGGATTGTGTGATTGTGTGATGGTGTGATTGTGTGATTGTGCGATTGTGTGATTGTGTGATTGTGTGATTGTGTGGTTGTGTGATTGTGTGATTGTGTGATAGTGTGATTGTGCGATTGTGTGCTTGTGTGATTGTGTCGTAGTGTGATTCTGCGATTCTGCGATTCTGCGATTCTGCGATTCTGCGATTATGCGTTTCTGCTATTCTTGGATTGTGTGATTGTGTGATTGTGTGATGGTGTGATTGTGTGATGGTGTGATTGTGTGATGGTGTGATGGTGTGATTGTGTGATTGTGTGATTGTGTGATTGTGTGATTGTGTGATTGTGTGATTGTGTGGTTGCGTGATTGTGTGATTTTGTGATTGTGCGATTGTGTGCTTGTGTGATTGTGTCGTAGTGTGATTCTGCGATTCTGCGATTCTGCGATTATGCGTTTCTGCGATTCTTGGATTATGTGATTGTGTGATTTTGTCATTCTGTGATTCTGCGATTCTGCGATTCTGCGATTCTGCGATTCTGCGATTCTGCGATTCTGCGATTCTGCGATTCTGCGATTATGCGATTATGCGATTCTGCGATTCTGCGATTCTGTGATTCTGTGATTCTGCGATTCTGCGATTCTGCGATTCTGCGATTCTGCGATTGTGTGATTGTGTGATTGCTTGATTGTGCCATTGTGTGATTCTGCGATTCGGCGATTCTGCGATTCTGCGATTCTGCGATTGTGTGATTGTGTGATTGTGTGATTGTGTCATTGCGTGATTCTGCGATTCAGCGATTCTGCGATTCCGCGATTCTGCGATTTTGCGTTTCTGCGATTGTGGGATTGTGGGATTGTGTGATTGTGTGATGGTGTGATTGTGTCGTTGGGTGATTGTGTGATTGTGTGATTCTGTGATTCTGTGATTCTGCGATTCTGCGATTCTGCGATTCTGCGTTTCTGCGATTGTTGGATTGTATTATTGTGTGATTGTGTGATGGTGTGATTGTGTCGTTGGGTGATTGTGTGATTGTGTGATTCTGTGATTCTGTGATTCTGCGATTCTGCGATTCTGCGATTCTGCGTTTCTGCGATTGTTGGATTGTATTATTGTGTGATTGTGTGATGTTGTGATTGTGTGATTGTGTGATGGTGTGATTGTGTGATTGTGTGATTGTGTGATTGTGTGATTGTGTGATTGTGTGATTGTGTGATTGTGTGATTGTGTGGTTGCGTGATTGTGTGATTTTGTGATTGTGCGATTGTGTGATTCTGCGATTCGGCGATTCTACGATTCTGCGATTCTGCGATTCTGCGATTGTGTGATTGTGTGATTGTGTGATTGTGTGATTGTGTGATTGTGTCATTGCGTGATTCTGCGATTCAGAGATTCTGCGATTCTGCGATTCAGCGATTCTGCGATTCCGCGATTCTGCGATTTTGCGATTCTGCGATTCTGCGTTTCTGCGATTCTGCGTTTCTGCGATTGTGGGATTGTGGGATTGTGTGATTGTGTGATGGTGTGATTGTGTGATTGTGTGATTGTGTGATTGTGTGGTTGTGTGATTGTGTGATTGTGTGGTTGTGTGATTGTGTGATTGTGTGATTGTGCGATTGTGTGCTTGTGTGATTGTGTCGTAGTGTGATTCTGCGATTCTGCGATTCTGCGATTCTGCGATTCTGCGATTGTGTGATTGTGTGATTGTGTGATTGTGTGATTGTGCGATTGTGTGCTTGTGTGATTGTGTCGTAGTGTGATTCTGCGATTCTGCGATTCTGCGATTATGCGTTTCTGCGATTCTTGGATTGTGTGATTGTGTGATTGTGTGATTATGTGATTGTGTGATTTTGTGATTCTGTGATTCTGTGATTCTGGGATTCTGCGATTCTGCGATTCTGCGATTCTGCGATTCTGTGATTCTGCGATTCTGCGATTCTGCGATTCTGCGATGCTGCGATTCAGCGATTCTGCGATTCTGCGTTTCTGCGATTGTGGGATTGTGTGATTGTGTGATTGTGTCATTGTGTCATTGTGTCATTGTGCGATTATGTGATTCTGTGATTTTGTGGTTGTGTGATAGTGTGATTGTGTGATTGTGTGATTGTGTGATTGTGTGATTGTGTGATTCTGCGATTCTGCGATTCTGCGATTCTGCGATTGTGTGATAGTGTGATTGCTTGATTGTGCCATTGTGTGATTCTGCGATTCTGCGATTCTGCGATTCTGCGATTGTGTGATTGTGTGATTGTGTGATTGTGTCATTGCGTGATTCTGCGATTCAGCGATTCTGCGATTCCGCGATTCTGCGATTTTGCGATTCTGCGATTCTGCGTTTCTGCGATTCTGCGTTTCTGCGATTGTGGGATTGTGGGATTGTGTGATTGTGTGATTGTGTGGTTGTGTGATTGTGTGATTGTGTGATTGTGTGATTGTGCGATTGTGTGCTTGTGTGATTGTGTCGTAGTGTGATTCTGCAATTCTGCGATTCTGCGATTCTGCGATTATGCGTTTCTGCTATTCTTGGATTGTGTGATTGTGTGATTGTGTGATGGTGTGATTGTGTGATGGTGTGATGGTGTGATTGTGTGATTGTGTGATTGTGTGATTGTGTGATTGTGTGGTTGCGTGATTGTGTGATTTTGTGATTGTGCGATTGTGTGCTTGTGTGATTGTGTCGTAGTGTGATTCTGCGATTCTGCGATTATGCGATTGTGTGATTGTGTGATTGTGTGATTGTGTCATTGCGTGATTCTGCGATTCAGCGATTCTGCGATTCCGCGATTCTGCGATTTTGCGATTCTGCGATTCTGCGTTTCTGCGATTCTGCGTTTCTGCGATTGTGGGATTGTGGGATTGTGTGATTGTGTGATGGTGTGATTGTGTGATTGTGTGATTGTGTGATTGTGTGATTGTGTGATTGTGTGATTGTGTGATTGTGTGATTGTGTGGTTGTGTGATTGTGTGATTGTGTGATTGTGTGATTGTGTGATTGTGTGATTGTGTGATTGTGTGAATGTGTGATTGTGTCATTGTGTGATTCTGCGATTCAGCGATTCTGCGGTTCTGCGATTCAAAGATTCTGCGATTCCGCGATTCTGCGATTCTGCGATTCTGCGATTCTGCGATTATGCGATTCAGCGATTCTGCGATTCTGTGATTCTGCGATTGTGCGATTCTGCGATTCTGCGATTCTGCGATTGTGTGATTGTGTGATTGCTTGATTGTGCCATTGTGTGATTCTGCGATTCGGCGATTCTACGATTCTGCGATTCTGCGATTCTGCGATTGTGTGATTGTGTGATTGTGTGATTATGTGATTGTGTCATTGCGTGATTCTGCGATTCAGAGATTCTGCGATTCTGCGATTCAGCGATTCTGCGATTCCGCGATTCTGCGATTTTGCGATTCTGCGATTCTGCGTTTCTGCGATTCTGCGTTTCTGCGATTGTGGGATTGTGGGATTGTGTGATTGTGTGATGGTGTGATTGTGTGATTATGTGATTGTGTGATTGTGTGATTGTGTGATTGTGTGATTGTGTGACTGTGTCGTTGTGTGATTGTGTGATTGTGTGATTGTGTGATTGTGTGATTCTGCGATTCTGTGATTATGCGTTTCTGCGATTCTTGGATTGTGTGATTGTGTGATTGTGTGATTGTGTGATTTTGTGATTCTGTGATTCTGTGATTCTGCGATTCTGCGATTCTGCGATTCTGCGATTCTGCGCTTCTGCGATTATGCGATTCTGCGATTCTTGGATTGTGTGATTGTATGATTGTGTGATTCTGTGATTCTGTGATTGTGTGATTGTGTGATTGTGTGATTCTGTGATTCTGTGATTCTGTGATTCTGTGATTCTGTGATTCTGTGATTCTGTGATTCTGTGATTCTGTGATTCTGCGATTATGCGATTCTGCGATTCTTGGATTGTGTGATTGTGTGATTCTGTGATTCTGTGATTGTGTGATTGTGTGATTCTGTGATTCTGTGATTCTGGGATTCTGGGATTCTGCGATTCTGCGATTCTGCGATTCTGCGATTCTGCGATTCTGCGATTCTGCGATTCTGCGGTTCTGCGATTCCGCGATTGTGCGATTTTGCGTTTCTGCGATTGTGGGATTGTGGGATTGTGGGATTGTGTGATTGTGTGATGGTGTGATGGTGTCGTTGGGTGATTGTGTGATTGTGTGATTGTGTGATTGTGTGATTGTGTGATTGTGTGATTCTGCGATTCTGCGATTCTGCGATTCTGCGATTCTGCGATTCTGCGATTCTGCGATTCTGCGATTGTGTGATTGTGTGATTGTGTGATTGTGTCATTGCGTGATTCTGCGATTCAGCGATTCTGCGATTCTGCGATTCTGCGATTCTGCGATTATGCGATTCTGCGATTCTGCGATTCTGCGATTGTGTGATTGTGTGATTGTGTGATTGTGTCATTGCGTGATTCTGCGATTCAGCGATTCTGCGATTCTGCGATTCTGCGATTCTGCGATTATGCGATTCTGCGATTCTGCGATTCTGCGATTCTGCGTTTCTGCGATTCTGCGTTTCTGCGATTGTGGGATTGTGGGATTGTGGGATTGTGTGATTGTGTGATTGTGTGGTTGCGTGATTGCGTGATTTTGTGATTGTGCGATTGTGTGCTTGTGTGATTGTGTCGTAGTGTGATTCTGCGATTCTGCGATTCTGCGATTATGCGTTTCTGCGATTCTTGGATTATGTGATTGTGTGATTTTGTGATTCTGTGATTCTGCGATTCTGCGATTCTGCGATTTTGCGATTCTGCGATTCTGCGATTATGCGATTCTGCGATTCTGCGATTCTGTGATTCTGTGATTCTGCGATTCCGCGATTCTGCGATTCTGCGATTCTGCGATTCTGCGATTCTGCGATTGTGTGATTGTGTGATTGCTTGATTGTGCCATTGTGTGATTCTGCGATTCGGCGATTCTGCGATTCTGCGATTCTGCGATTCTGCGATTCTGCGATTGTGTGATTGTGTGATTGTGTGATTATGTGATTGTGTCATTGCGTGATTCTGCGATTCTGCGATTCAGCGATTCTGCGATTCCGCGATTCTGCGATTTTGCGATTCTGCGATTCTGCGTTTCTGCGATTCTGCGTTTCTGCGATTGTGGGATTGTGGGATTGTGTGATTGTGTGATGGTGTGATTGTGTGATTGTGTGATTGTGTGATTGTGTGGTTGTGTGATTGTGTGATTGTGTGGTTGTGTGATTGTGTGATTGTGTGATTGTGTGATTGTGCGATTGTGTACTTGTGTGATTGTGTCGTAGTGTGATTCTGCGATTCTGCGATTCTGCGATTCTGCGATTGTGTGATTGTGTGATTGCTTGATTGTGCCATTGTGTGATTCTGCGATTCGGCGATTCAGCGATTCTGCGATTCTGCGATTCTGCGATTCCGCGATTCTGCGATTTTGCGTTTCTGCGATTGTGGGATTGTGGGATTGTGTGATTGTGTGATGGTGTGATTGTGTCGTTGGGTGATTGTGTGATTGTGTGATTCTGTGATTCTGTGATTCTGCGATTCTGCGATTCTGCGATTCTGCGTTTCTGCGATTGTTGGATTGTATTATTGTGTGATTGTGTGATGGTGTGATTGTGTCGTTGGGTGATTGTGTGATTGTGTGATTCTGTGATTCTGTGATTCTGCGATTCTGCGATTCTGCGATTCTGCGTTTCTGCGATTGTTGGATTGTATTATTGTGTGATTGTGTGATGGTGTGATTGTGTGATTGTGTGATGGTGTGATTGTGTGATTGTGTGATTGTGTGATTGTGTGATTGTGTGATTGTGTGATTGTGTGATTGTGTGATTGTGTGGTTGCGTGATTGTGTGATTTTGTGATTGTGCGATTGTGTGATTCTGCGATTCGGCGATTCTACGATTCTGCGATTCTGCGATTCTGCGATTATGTGATTGTGTGATTGTGTGATTGTGTGATTGTGTCATTGCGTGATTCTGCGATTCAGAGATTCTGCGATTCTGCGATTCAGCGATTCTGCGATTCCGCGATTCTGCGATTTTGCGATTCTGCGATTCTGCGTTTCTGCGATTCTGCGTTTCTGCGATTGTGGGATTGTGGGATTGTGTGATTGTGTGATGGTGTGATTGTGTGATTGTGTGATTGTGTGATTGTGTGGTTGTGTGATTGTGTGATTGTGTGGTTGTGTGATTGTGTGATTGTGTGATTGTGCGATTGTGTGCTTGTGTGATTTTGTCGTAGTGTGATTCTGCGATTCTGCGATTCTGCGATTCTGCGATTGTGTGATTGTGTGATTGTGTGATTGTGTGATTGTGTGAATGTGTGATTGTATCATTGTGTGATTCTGCGATTCAGCGATTCTGCGATTCTGCGATTCAAAGATTCTGCGATTCCGCGATTCTGCGATTCTGCGATTCTGCGATTCTGCGATTATGCGATTCAGCGATTCTGCGATTCTGTGATTCTGCGATTGTGCGATTCTGCGATTCTGCGATTCTGCGATTGTGTGATTGTGTGATTGCTTGATTGTGCCATTGTGTGATTCTGCGATTCGGCGATTCTACGATTCTGCGATTCTGCGATTCTGCGATTGTGTGATTGTGTGATTGTGTGATTATGTGATTGTGTCATTGCGTGATTCTGCGATTCAGAGATTCTGCGATTCAGCGATTCAGCGATTCTGCGATTCCGCGATTCTGCGATTTTGCGATTCTGCGATTCTGCGTTTCTGCGATTCTGCGTTTCTGCGATTGTGTGATTATGTGATTGTGTGATTGTGTGATTGTGTGATTGTGTGATTGTGTCGTTGTGTGATTGTGTGATTGTGTGATTGTGTGATTGTGTGATTCTGCGATTCTGTGATTATGCGTTTCTGCGATTCTTGGATTGTGTGATTGTGTGATTGTGTGATTGTGTGATTGTGTGATTTTGTGATTCTGTGATTCTGTGATTCTGTGATTCTGCGATTATGCGATTCTGCGATTCTTGGATTGTGTGATTGTGTGATTCTGTGATTCTGTGATTGTGTGATTGTGTGATTCTGTGATTCTGTGATTCTGGGATTCTGGGATTCTGCGATTCTGCGATTCTGCGATTCTGCGATTCTGCGATTCTGCGGTTCTGCGATTCCGCGATTGTGCGATTTTGCGTTTCTGCGATTGTGGTATTGTGGGATTGTGGGATTGTGTGATTGTGTGATGGTGTGATGGTGTCGTTGGGTGATTGTGTGATTGTGTGATTGTGTGATTGTGTGATTCTGCGATTCTGCGATTCTGCGATTCTGCGATTCTGCGATTCTGCGATTCTGCGATTCTGCGATTGTGTGATTGTGTGATTGTGTGATTGTGTCATTGCGTGATTCTGCGATTCAGCGATTCTGCGATTCTGCGATTCTGCGATTCTGCGATTATGCGATTCTGCGATTCTGCGATTCTGCGATTCTGCGTTTCTCCGATTCTGCGTTTCTGCGATTGTGGGATTGTGGGATTGTGTGATTGTGTGATGGTGTGATTGTGTGATTGTGTGATTGTGTGATTGTGTGATTGTGTGATTGTGTGATTGTGTGGTTGTGTGATTGTGTGATTGTGTGATTGTGTGATTGTGCGATTGTGTGCTTGTGTGATTGTGTCGTAGTGTGATTCCGCAATTCTGCGATTCTGCGATTCTGCGATTATGCGTTTCTGCTATTCTTGGATTGTGTGATTGTGTGATTGTGTGATGGTGTGATTGTGTGATGGTGTGATGGTGTGATTGTGTGATTGTGTGATTGTGTGATTGTGTGATTGTGTGATTGTGTGATTGTGTGATTGTGTGATTGTGTGGTTGCGTGATTGTGTGATTTTGTGATTGTGCGATTGTGTGCTTGTGTGATTGTGTCGTAGTGTGATTCTGCGATTCTGCGATTCTGCGATTATGCGATTGTGTGATTGTGTGATTGTGTGATTGTGTCATTGCGTGATTCTGCGATTCAGCGATTCTGCGATTCCGCGATTCTGCGATTTTGCGATTCTGCGATTCTGCGTTTCTGCGATTCTGCGTTTCTGCGATTGTGGGATTGTGGGATTGTGTGATTGTGTGATTGTGTGGTTGCGTGATTGCGTGATTTTGTGATTGTGCGATTGTGTGCTTGTGTGATTGTGTCGTAGTGTGATTCTGCGATTCTGCGATTCTGCGATTATGCGTTTCTGCGATTCTTGGATTATGTGATTGTGTGATTTTGTGATTCTGTGATTCTGCGATTCTGCGATTCTGCGATTTTGCGATTCTGCGATTCTGCGATTATGCGATTCTGCGATTCTGCGATTCTGTGATTCTGTGATTCTGCGATTCTGCGATTCTGCGATTCTGCGATTCTGCGATTCTGCGATTGTGTGATTGTGTGATTGCTTGATTGTGCCATTGTGTGATTCTGCGATTCGGCGATTCTGCGATTCTGCGATTCTGCGATTCTGCGATTCTGCGATTCTGCGATTCTGCGATTGTGTGATTGTGTGATTGTGTGATTATGTGATTGTGTCATTGCGTGATTCTGCGATTCTGCGATTCAGCGATTCTGCGATTCCGCGATTCTGCGATTTTGCGATTCTGCGATTCTGCGTTTCTGCGATTCGGCGTTTCTGCGATTGTGGGATTGTGGGATTGTGTGATTGTGTGATGGTGTGATTGTGTGATTGTGTGATTGTGTGGTTGTGTGATTGTGTGATTGTGTGGTTGTGTGATTGTGTGATTGTGTGATTGTGTGATTGTGCGATTGTGTGCTTGTGTGATTGTGTCGTAGTGTGATTCTGCGATTCTGCGATTCTGCGATTCTGCGATTCTGCGATTCTGCGATTGTGTGATTGTGTGATTGCTTGATTGTGCCATTGTGTGATTCTGCGATTCGGCGATTCAGCGATTCTGCGATTCTGCGATTCTGCGATTCTGCGATTCTGCGATTGTGTGATTGTGTGATTGCTTGATTGTGCCATTGTGTGATTCTGCGATTCGGCGATTCTGCGATTCTGCGATTCTGCGATTTTGCGATTCTGCGACAGCGTGATTGTGTGATTGTGTGATTGTGTCATTGCGTGATTCAGAGATTCTGCGATTCTGCGATTCAGCGATTCTGCGATTCCGCGATTCTGCGATTTTGCGATACTGCGATTCTGCGTTTCTGCGTTTCTGCGATTCTGCGTTTCTGCGATTGTGGGATTGTGGGATTGTGTGATTGTGTGATGGTGTGATTGTGTGATTGTGTGATTGTGTGATTGTGTGGTTGTGTGATTGTGTGATTGTGTGGTTGTGTGATTGTGTGATTGTGTGATTGTGTGATTGTGCGATTGTGTGCTTGTGTGATTGTGTCGTAGTGTGATTCTGCGATTCTGCGATTCTGCGATTCTGCGATTATGCGTTTCTGCGATTCTTGGATTGTGTGATTGTGTGATTGTGTGATTATGTGATTGTGTGATTTTGTGATTCTGTGATTCTGTGATTCTGGGATTCTGCGATTCTGCGATTCTGCGATTCTGTGATTCTGCGATTCTGCGATTCTGCGATTCTGCGATGCTGCGATTCAGCGATTCTGCGATTCTGCGATTCTGCGATTTTGCGATTCTGCGATTCTGCGTTTCTGCGATTCTGCGTTTCTGCGATTGTGGGATTCCGCGATTGTGCGATTTTGCGTTTCTGCGATTGTGGGATTGTGGGATTGTGGGATTGTGTGATTGTGTGATGGTGTGATGGTGTCGTTGGGTGATTGTGTGATTGTGTGATTGTGTGATTGTGTGATTGTGTGATTCTGCGATTCTGCGATTCTGCGATTCTGCGATTCTGCGATTCTGCGATTCTGCGATTCTGCGATTCTGCGATTGTGTGATTGTGTGATTGTGTCATTGCGTGATTCTGCGATTCAGCGATTCTGCGATTCTGCGATTCTGCGATTCTGCGATTATGCGATTCTGCGATTCTGCGATTCTGCGATTCTGCGTTTCTCCGATTCTGCGTTTCTGCGATTGTGGGATTGTGGGATTGTGTGATTGTGTGATGGTGTGATTGTGTGATTGTGTGATTGTGTGATTGTGTGATTGTGTGATTGTGTGGTTGTGTGATTGTGTGATTGTGTGATTGTGTGATTGTGCGATTGTGTGCTTGTGTGATTGTGTCGTAGTGTGATTCCGCAATTCTGCGATTCTGCGATTCTGCGATTATGCGTTTCTGCTATTCTTGGATTGTGTGATTGTGTGATTGTGTGATGGTGTGATTGTGTGATGGTGTGATGGTGTGATTGTGTGATTGTGTGATTGTGTGATTGTGTGATTGTGTGATTGTGTGATTGTGTGATTGTGTGATTGTGTGGTTGCGTGATTGTGTGATTTTGTGATTGTGCGATTGTGTGCTTGTGTGATTGTGTCGTAGTGTGATTCTGCGATTCTGCGATTCTGCGATTATGCGATTTTGTGATTGTGTGATTGTGTGATTGTGTCATTGCGTGATTCTGCGATTCAGCGATTCTGCGATTCCGCGATTCTGCGATTTTGCGATTCTGCGATTCTGCGTTTCTGCGATTCTGCGTTTCTGCGATTGTGGGATTGTGGGATTGTGTGATTGTGTGATTGTGTGGTTGCGTGATTGCGTGATTTTGTGATTGTGCGATTGTGTGCTTGTGTGATTGTGTCGTAGTGTGATTCTGCGATTCTGCGATTCTGCGATTATGCGTTTCTGCGATTCTTGGATTATGTGATTGTGTGATTTTGTGATTCTGTGATTCTGCGATTCTGCGATTCTGCGATTTTGCGATTCTGCGATTCTGCGATTATGCGATTCTGCGATTCTGCGATTCTGTGATTCTGTGATTCTGCGATTCTGCGATTCTGCGATTCTGCGATTCTGCGATTGTGTGATTGTGTGATTGCTTGATTGTGCCATTGTGTGATTCTGCGATTCGGCGATTCTGCGATTCTGCGATTCTGCGATTCTGCGATTGTGTGATTGTGTGATTGTGTGATTATGTGATTGTGTCATTGCGTGATTCTGCGATTCTGCGATTCAGCGATTCTGCGATTCCGCGATTCTGCGATTTTGCGATTCTGCGATTCTGCGTTTCTGCGATTCGGCGTTTCTGCGATTGTGGGATTGTGGGATTGTGTGATTGTGTGATGGTGTGATTGTGTGATTGTGTGATTGTGTGATTGTGTGGTTGTGTGATTGTGTGATTGTGTGGTTGTGTGATTGTGTGATTGTGTGATTGTGTGATTGTGCGATTGTGTGCTTGTGTGATTGTGTCGTAGTGTGATTCTGCGATTCTGCGATTCTGCGATTCTGCGATTCTGCGATTCTGCGATTGTGTGATTGTGTGATTGCTTGATTGTGCCATTGTGTGATTCTGCGATTCGGCGATTCAGCGATTCTGCGATTCTGCGATTCTGCGATTGTGTGATTGTGTGATTGCTTGATTGTGCCATTGTGTGATTCTGCGATTCGGCGATTCTGCGATTCTGCGATTCTGCGATTTTGCGATTCTGCGACAGCGTGATTGTGTGATTGTGTGATTGTGTCATTGCGTGATTCAGAGATTCTGCGATTCTGCGATTCAGCGATTCTGCGATTCCGCGATTCTGCGATTTTGCGATACTGCGATTCTGCGTTTCTGCGTTTCTGCGATTCTGCGTTTCTGCGATTGTGGGATTGTGGGATTGTGTGATTGTGTGATGGTGTGATTGTGTGATTGTGTGATTGTGTGATTGTGTGGTTGTGTGATTGTGTGATTGTGTGGTTGTGTGATTGTGTGATTGTGTGATTGTGTGATTGTGCGATTGTGTGCTTGTGTGATTGTGTCGTAGTGTGATTCTGCGATTCTGCGATTCTGCGATTCTGCGATTATGCGTTTCTGCGATTCTTGGATTGTGTGATTGTGTGATTGTGTGATTATGTGATTGTGTGATTTTGTGATTCTGTGATTCTGTGATTCTGGGATTCTGCGATTCTGCGATTCTGCGATTCTGTGATTCTGCGATTCTGCGATTCTGCGATTCTGCGATGCTGCGATTCAGCGATTCTGCGATTCTGCGATTCTGCGATTTTGCGATTCTGCGATTCTGCGTTTCTGCGATTCTGCGTTTCTGCGATTGTGGGATTCCGCGATTGTGCGATTTTGCGTTTCTGCGATTGTGGGATTGTGGGATTGTGGGATTGTGTGATTGTGTGATGGTGTGATGGTGTCGTTGGGTGATTGTGTGATTGTGTGATTGTGTGATTGTGTGATTGTGTGATTCTGCGATTCTGCGATTCTGCGATTCTGCGATTCTGCGATTCTGCGATTCTGCGATTCTGCGATTGTGTGATTGTGTGATTGTGTGATTGTGTCATTGCGTGATTCTGCGATTCAGCGATTCTGCGATTCTGCGATTCTGCGATTCTGCGATTATGCGATTCTGCGATTCTGCGATTCTGCGATTCTGCGTTTCTGCGATTCTGCGTTTCTGCGATTGTGGGATTGTGGGATTGTGTGATTGTGTGATGGTGTGATTGTGTGATTGTGTGATTGTGTGATTGTGTGATTGTGTGATTGTGTGGTTGTGTGATTGTGTGATTGTGTGATTGTGTGATTGTGCGATTGTGTGCTTGTGTGATTGTGTCGTAGTGTGATTCCGCAATTCTGCGATTCTGCGATTCTGCGATTATGCGTTTCTGCTATTCCTGGATTGTGTGATTGTGTGATTGTGTGATGGTGTGATTGTGTGATGGTGTGATGGTGTGATTGTGTGATTGTGTGATTGTGTGATTGTGTGATTGTGTGATTGTGTGATTGTGTGATTGTGTGGTTGCGTGATTGTGTGATTTTGTGATTGTGCGATTGTGTGCTTGTGTGATTGTGTCGTAGTGTGATTCTGCGATTCTGCGATTCTGCGATTATGCGATTGTGTGATTGTGTGATTGTGTGATTGTGTCATTGCGTGATTCTGCGATTCAGCGATTCTGCGATTCCGCGATTCTGCGATTTTGCGATTCTGCGATTCTGCGTTTCTGCGATTCTGCGTTTCTGCGATTGTGGGATTGTGGGATTGTGTGATTGTGTGATTGTGTGGTTGCGTGATTGCGTGATTTTGTGATTGTGCGATTGTGTGCTTGTGTGATTGTGTCGTAGTGTGATTCTGCGATTCTGCGATTCTGCGATTATGCGTTTCTGCGATTCTTGGATTATGTGATTGTGTGATTTTGTGATTCTGTGATTCTGCGATTCTGCGATTCTGCGATTTTGCGATTCTGCGATTCTGCGATTATGCGATTCTGCGATTCTGCGATTCTGTGATTCTGTGATTCTGCGATTCTGCGATTCTGCGATTCTGCGATTCTGCGATTCTGCGATTCTGCGATTCTGCGATTCTGCGATTGTGTGATTGTGTGATTGCTTGATTGTGCCATTGTGTGATTCTGCGATTCGGCGATTCTGCGATTCTGCGATTCTGCGATTCTGCGATTCTGCGATTGTGTGATTGTGTGATTGTGTGATTATGTGATTGTGTCATTGCGTGATTCTGCGATTCTGCGATTCAGCGATTCTGCGATTCCGCGATTCTGCGATTTTGCGATTCTGCGATTCTGCGTTTCTGCGATTCTGCGTTTCTGCGATTGTGGGATTGTGGGATTGTGTGATTGTGTGATGGTGTGATTGTGTGATTGTGTGATTGTGTGATTGTGTGATTGTGTGGTTGTGTGATTGTGTGATTGTGTGGTTGTGTGATTGTGTGATTGTGTGATTGTGCGATTGTGTGCTTGTGTGATTGTGTCGTAGTGTGATTCTGCGATTCTGCGATTCTGCGATTCTGCGATTCTGCGATTGTGTGATTGTGTGATTGCTTGATTGTGCCATTGTGTGATTCTGCGATTCGGCGATTCAGCGATTCTGCGATTCTGCGATTCTGCGATTCCGCGATTCTGCGATTTTGCGTTTCTGCGATTGTGGGATTGTGGGATTGTGTGATTGTGTGATGGTGTGATTGTGTCGTTGGGTGATTGTGTGATTGTGTGATTCTGTGATTCTGTGATTCTGCGATTCTGCGATTCTGCGATTCTGCGTTTCTGCGATTGTTGGATTGTATTATTGTGTGATTGTGTGATGGTGTGATTGTGTCGTTGGGTGATTGTGTGATTGTGTGATTCTGTGATTCTGTGATTCTGCGATTCTGCGATTCTGCGATTCTGCGTTTCTGCGATTGTTGGATTGTATTATTGTGTGATTGTGTGATGGTGTGATTGTGTGATTGTGTGATGGTGTGATTGTGTGATTGTGTGATTGTGTGATTGTGTGATTGTGTGATTGTGTGATTGTGTGGTTGTGTGATTGTGTGATTGTGTGATTGTGTGATTGTGCGATTGTGTGCTTGTGTGATTGTGTCGTAGTGTGATTCCGCAATTCTGCGATTCTGCGATTCTGCGATTATGCGTTTCTGCTATTCTTGGATTGTGTGATTGTGTGATTGTGTGATGGTGTGATTGTGTGATGGTGTGATGGTGTGATTGTGTGATTGTGTGATTGTGTGATTGTGTGATTGTGTGATTGTGTGATTGTGTGATTGTGTGATTGTGTGATTGTGTGGTTGCGTGATTGTGTGATTTTGTGATTGTGCGATTGTGTGCTTGTGTGATTGTGTCGTAGTGTGATTCTGCGATTCTGCGATTCTGCGATTATGCGATTGTGTGATTGTGTGATTGTGTGATTGTGTCATTGCGTGATTCTGCGATTCAGCGATTCTGCGATTCCGCGATTCTGCGATTTTGCGATCCTGCGATTCTGCGTTTCTGCGATTCTGCGTTTCTGCGATTGTGGGATTGTGGGATGGTGTGATTGTGTGATTGTGTGGTTGCGTGATTGCGTGATTTTGTGATTGTGCGATTGTGTGCTTGTGTGATTGTGTCGTAGTGTGATTCTGCGATTCTGCGATTCTGCGATTATGCGTTTCTGCGATTCTTGGATTATGTGATTGTGTGATTTTGTGATTCTGTGATTCTGCGATTCTGCGATTCTGCGATTTTGCGATTCTGCGATTCTGCGATTATGCGATTCTGCGATTCTGCGATTCTGTGATTCTGTGATTCTGCGATTCTGCGATTCTGCGATTCTGCGATTCTGCGATTCTGCGATTGTGTGATTGTGTGATTGCTTGATTGTGCCATTGTGTGATTCTGCGATTCGGCGATTCTGCGATTCTGCGATTCTGCGATTCTGCGATTGTGTGATTGTGTGATTGTGTGATTATGTGATTGTGTCATTGCGTGATTCTGCGATTCTGCGATTCAGCGATTCTGCGATTCCGCGATTCTGCGATTTTGCGATTCTGCGATTCTGCGTTTCTGCGATTCGGCGTTTCTGCGATTGTGGGATTGTGTGATTGTGTGATGGTGTGATTGTGTGATTGTGTGATTGTGTGATTGTGTGATTGTGTGGTTGTGTGATTGTGTGATTGTGTGGTTGTGTGATTGTGTGATTGTGTGATTGTGTGATTGTGCGATTGTGTGCTTGTGTGATTGTGTCGTAGTGTGATTCTGCGATTCTGCGATTCTGCGATTCTGCGATTCTGCGATTCTGCGATTGTGTGATTGTGTGATTGCTTGATTGTGCCATTGTGTGATTCTGCGATTCGGCGATTCAGCGATTCTGCGATTCTGCGATTCTGCGATTCTGCGATTCTGCGATTGTGTGATTGTGTGATTGCTTGATTGTGCCATTGTGTGATTCTGCGATTCGGCGATTCTGCGATTCTGCGATTCTGCGATTTTGCGATTCTGCGATTGCGTGATTGTGTGATTGTGTGATTGTGTCATTGCGTGATTCAGAGATTCTGCGATTCTGCGATTCAGCGATTCTGCGATTCCGCGATTCTGCGATTTTGCGATACTGCGATTCTGCGTTTCTGCGATTGTGGGATTGTGGGATTGTGTGATTGTGTGATGGTGTGATTGTGTGATTGTGTGATTGTGTGATTGTGTGGTTGTGTGATTGTGTGATTGTGTGGTTGTGTGATTGTGTGATTGTGTGATTGTGTGATTGTGCGATTGTGTGCTTGTGTGATTGTGTCGTAGTGTGATTCTGCGATTCTGCGATTCTGCGATTCTGCGATTATGCGTTTCTGCGATTCTTGGATTGTGTGATTGTGTGATTGTGTGATTATGTGATTGTGTGATTTTGTGATTCTGTGATTCTGTGATTCTGGGATTCTGCGATTCTGCGATTCTGCGATTCTGTGATTCTGCGATTCTGCGATTCTGCGATTCTGCGATGCTGCGATTCAGCGATTTTGCGATTCTGCGATTCTGCGATTTTGCGATTCTGCGATTCTGCGTTTCTGCGATTCTGCGTTTCTGCGATTGTGGGATTGTGGGATTGTGTGATTGTGTGATTGTGTGGTTGTGTGATTGTGTGATTGTGTGATTGTGTGATTGTGTGATTGTGCGATTGTGTGCTTGTGTGATTGTGTCGTAGTGTGATTCTGCAATTCTGCGATTCTGCGATTCTGCGATTATGCGTTTCTGCTATTCTTGGATTGTGTGATTGTGTGATTGTGTGATGGTGTGATTGTGTGATGGTGTGATGGTGTGATTGTGTGATTGTGTGATTGTGTGATTGTGTGATTGTGTGGTTGCGTGATTGTGTGATTTTGTGATTGTGCGATTGTGTGCTTGTGTGATTGTGTCGTAGTGTGATTCTGCGATTCTGCGATTCTGCGATTATGCGATTGTGTGATTGTGTGATTGTGTGATTGTGTCATTGCGTGATTCTGCGATTCAGCGATTCTGCGATTCCGCGATTCTGCGATTTTGCGATTCTGCGATTCTGCGTTTCTGCGATTCTGCGATTGTGGGATTGTGGGATTGTGTGATTGTGTGATGGTGTGATTGTGTGATTGTGTGATTGTGTGATTGTGTGATTGTGTGATTGTGTGATTGTGTGGTTGTGTGATTGTGTGATTGTGTGATTGTGTGATTGTGTGATTGTGTGATTGTGTGAATGTGTGATTGTGTCATTGTGTGATTCTGCGATTCTGCGATTATGCGATTCAGCGATTCTGCGATTCTGTGATTCTGCGATTGTGCGATTCTGCGATTCTGCGATTCTGCGATTGTGTGATTGTGCCATTGTGTGATTCTGCGATTCGGCGATTCTACGATTCTGCGATTCTGCGATTCTGCGATTGTGTGATTGTGTGATTGTGTGATTATGTGATTGTGTCATTGCGTGATTCTGCGATTCAGAGATTCTGCGATTCTGCGATTCAGCGATTCTGCGATTCCGCGATTCTGCGATTTTGCGATTCTGCGATTCTGCGTTTCTGCGATTCTGCGTTTCTGCGATTGTGGGATTGTGGGATTGTGTGATTGTGTGATGGTGTGATTGTGTGATTGTGTGATTGTGTGATTGTGTCGTTGTGTGATTGTGTGATTGTGTGATTGTGTGATTGTGTGATTGTGTGATTCTGCGATTCTGTGATTATGCGTTTCTGCGATTCTTGGATTGTGTGATTGTGTGATTGTGTGATTGTGTGATTTTGTGTTTCTGTGATTCTGTGATTCTGCGATTCTGCGATTCTGCGATTCTGCGCTTCTGCGATTATGCGATTCTGCGATTCTTGGATTGTGTGATTGTATGATTGTGTGATTCTGTGATTCTGTGATTGTGTGATTGTGTGATTCTGTGATTCTGTGATTCTGTGATTCTGTGATTCTGTGATTCTGTGATTCTGTGATTCTGTGATTCTGCGATTATGCGATTCTGCGATTCTTGGATTGTGTGATTGTGTGATTCTGTGATTCTGTGATTGTGTGATTGTGTGATTCTGTGATTCTGTGATTCTGGGATTCTGGGATTCTGCGATTCTGCGATTCTGCGATTCTGCGATTCTGCGATTCTGCGATTCTGCGATTCTGCGGTTCTGCGATTCCGCGATTGTGCGATTTTGCGTTTCTGCGATTGTGGGATTGTGGGATTGTGGGATTGTGTGATTGTGTGATTATGTGATTGTGTGATTGTGTGATTGTGTCGTTGTGTGATTGTGTGATTGTGTGATTGTGTGATTGTGTGATTCTGCGATTCTGTGATTATGCGTTTCTGCGATTCTTGGATTGTGTGATTGTGTGATTGTGTGATTGTGTGATTTTGTGATTCTGTGATTCTGTGATTCTGCGATTCTGCGATTCTGCGATTCTGCGCTTCTGCGATTATGCGATTCTGCGATTCTTGGATTGTGTGATTGTATGATTGTGTGATTCTGTGATTCTGTGATTGTGTGATTCTGTGATTCTGTGATTCTGTGATTCTGTGATTCTGTGATTCTGTGATTCTGTGATTCTGTGATTCTGTGATTCTGCGATTATGCGATTCTGCGATTCTTGGATTGTGTGATTGTGTGATTCTGTGATTCTGTGATTGTGTGATTGTGTGATTCTGTGATTCTGTGATTCTGGGATTCTGGGATTCTGCGATTCTGAGATTCTGCGATTCTGCGATTCTGCGATTCTGCGATTCTGCGGTTCTGCGATTCCGCGATTGTGCGATTTTGCGTTTCTGCGATTGTGGGATTGTGGGATTGTGGGATTGTGTGATTGTGTGATGGTGTGATGGTGTCGTTGGGTGATTGTGTGATTGTGTGATTGTGTGATTGTGTGATTTTGCGATTCTGCGATTCTGCGATTCTGCGATTCTGCGATTCTGCGATTCTGCGATTCTGCGATTCTGCGATTGTGTGATTGTGTGATTGTGTGATTGTGTCATTGCGTGATTCTGCGATTCAGCGATTCTGCGATTCTGCGATTCTGCGATTCTGCGATTATGCGATTCTGCGATTCTGCGATTCTGCGATTCTGCGTTTCTGCGATTCTGCGTTTCTGCGATTGTGGGATTGTGGGATTGTGGGATTGTGTGATGGTGTGATTGTGTGATTGTGTGATTGTGTGATTGTGTGATTGTGTGGTTGTGTGATTGTGTGATTGTGTGATTGTGTGATGGTGTGATGGTGTCGTTGGGTGATTGTGTGATTGTGTGATTGTGTGATTCTGCGATTCTGCGATTCTGCGATTCTGCGATTCTGCGATTCTGCGATTCTGCGATTCTGCGATTCTGCGATTCTGCGATTCTGCGATTCTGCGATTGTGTGATTGTGTGATTGTGTGATTGTGTCATTGCGTGATTCTGCGATTCAGCGATTCTGCGATTCTGCGATTCTGCGATTCCGCGATTATGCGATTCTGCGATTCTGCGATTCTGCGATTCTGCGTTTCTGCGATTCTGCGTTTCTGCGATTGTGGGATTGTGGGATTGTGTGATTGTGTGATGGTGTGATTGTGTGATTGTGTGATTGTGTGATTGTGTGATTGTGTGATTGTGTGGTTGTGTGATTGTGTGATTGTGTGATTGTGTGATTGTGCGATTGTGTGCTTGTGTGATTGTGTCGTAGTGTGATTCCGCAATTCTGCGATTCTGCGATTCTGCGATTATGCGTTTCTGCTATTCCTGGATTGTGTGATTGTGTGATTGTGTGATGGTGTGATTGTGTGATGGTGTGATTGTGTGATGGTGTGATGGTGTGATTGTGTGATTGTGTGATTGTGTGATTGTGTGATTGTGTGATTGTGTGATTGTGTGATTGTGTGGTTGCGTGATTGTGTGATTTTGTGATTGTGCGATTGTGTGCTTGTGTGATTGTGTCGTAGTGTGATTCTGCGATTCTGCGATTCTGCGATTATGCGATTGTGTGATTGTGTGATTGTGTGATTGTGTCATTGCGTGATTCTGCGATTCAGCGATTCTGCGATTCCGCGATTCTGCGATTTTGCGATTCTGCGATTCTGCGTTTCTGCGATTCTGCGTTTCTGCGATTGTGGGATTGTGGGATTGTGTGATTGTGTGATTGTGTGGTTGCGTGATTGCGTGATTTTGTGATTGTGCGATTGTGTGCTTGTGTGATTGTGTCGTAGTGTGATTCTGCGATTCTGCGATTCTGCGATTATGCGTTTCTGCGATTCTTGGATTATGTGATTGTGTGATTTTGTGATTCTGTGATTCTGCGATTCTGCGATTCTGCGATTTTGCGATTCTGCGATTCTGCGATTATGCGATTCTGCGATTCTGCGATTCTGTGATTCTGTGATTCTGCGATTCTGCGATTCTGCGATTCTGCGATTCTGCGATTCTGCGATTGTGTGATTGTGTGATTGCTTGATTGTGCCATTGTGTGATTCTGCGATTCGGCGATTCTGCGATTCTGCGATTCTGCGATTCTGCGATTCTGCGATTGTGTGATTGTGTGATTGTGTGATTATGTGATTGTGTCATTGCGTGATTCTGCGATTCTGCGATTCAGCGATTCTGCGATTCCGCGATTCTGCGATTTTGCGATTCTGCGATTCTGCGTTTCTGCGATTCTGCGTTTCTGCGATTGTGGGATTGTGGGATTGTGTGATTGTGTGATGGTGTGATTGTGTGATTGTGTGATTGTGTGATTGTGTGGTTGTGTGATTGTGTGATTGTGTGGTTGTGTGATTGTGTGATTGTGTGATTGTGCGATTGTGTGCTTGTGTGATTGTGTCGTAGTGTGATTCTGCGATTCTGCGATTCTGCGATTCTGCGATTCTGCGATTGTGTGATTGTGTGATTGCTTGATTGTGCCATTGTGTGATTCTGCGATTCGGCGATTCAGCGATTCTGCGATTCTGCGATTCTGCGATTCCGCGATTCTGCGATTTTGCGTTTCTGCGATTGTGGGATTGTGGGATTGTGTGATTGTGTGATGGTGTGATTGTGTCGTTGGGTGATTGTGTGATTGTGTGATTCTGTGATTCTGTGATTCTGCGATTCTGCGATTCTGCGATTCTGCGTTTCTGCGATTGTTGGATTGTATTATTGTGTGATTGTGTGATGGTGTGATTGTGTCGTTGGGTGATTGTGTGATTGTGTGATTCTGTGATTCTGTGATTCTGCGATTCTGCGATTCTGCGATTCTGCGTTTCTGCGATTGTTGGATTGTATTACTGTGTGATTGTGTGATGGTGTGATTGTGTGATTGTGTGATGGTGTGATTGTGTGATTGTGTGATTGTGTGATTGTGTGATTGTGTGATTGTGTGATTGTGTGATTGTGTGATTGTGTGATTGTGTGATTGTGTGGTTGCGTGATTGTGTGATTTTGTGATTGTGCGATTGTGTGATTCTGCGATTCGGCGATTCTACGATTCTGCGATTCTGCGATTCTGCGATTGTGTGATTGTGTGATTGTGTGATTGTGTGATTGTGTCATTGCGTGATTCTGCGATTCAGAGATTCTGCGATTCTGCGATTCAGCGATTCTGCGATTCCGCGATTCTGCGATTTTGCGATTCTGCTATTCTGCGTTTCTGCGATTCTGCATTTCTGCGATTGTGGGATTGTGGGATTGTGTGATTGTGTGATGGTGTGATTGTGTGATTGTGTGATTGTGTGATTGTGTGGTTGTGTGATTGTGTGATTGTGTGGTTGTGTGATTGTGTGATTGTGTGATTGTGCGATTGTGTGCTTGTGTGATTGTGTCGTAGTGTGATTCTGCGATTCTGCGATTCTGCGATTGTGTGATTGTGTGATTGTGTGATTGTGTGATTGTGCGATTGTGTGCTTGTGTGATTGTGTCGTAGTGTGATTCTGCGATTCTGCGATTCTGCGATTCTGCGATTATGCGTTTCTGCGATTCTTGGATTGTGTGATTGTGTGATTGTGTGATTATGTGATTGTGTGATTTTGTGATTCTGTGATTCTGTGATTCTGGGATTCTGCGATTCTGCGATTCTGCGATTCTGTGATTCTGCGATTCTGCGATTCTGCGATTCTGCGATGCTGCGATTCAGCGATTCTGCGATTCTGCGTTTCTGCGATTGTGGGATTGTGTGATTGTGTGATTGCTTGATTGTGCCATTGTGTGATTCTGCGATTCGGCGATTCTACGATTCTGCGATTCTGCGATTCTGCGATTGTGTGATTGTGTGATTGTGTGATTATGTGATTGTGTCATTGCGTGATTCTGCGATTCAGAGATTCTGCGATTCTGCGATTCAGCGATTCTGCGATTCCGCGATTCTGCGATTCTGCGATTCTGCGATTCTGCGTTTCTGCGATTCTGCGTTTCTGCGATTGTGGGATTGTGGGATTGTGTGATTGTGTGATGGTGTGATTGTGTGATTATGTGATTGTGTGATTGTGTGATTGTGTGATTGTGTGATTGTGTCGTTGTGTGATTGTGTGATTGTGTGATTGTGTGATTGTGTGATTGTGTGATTCTGCGATTCTGTGATTATGCGTTTCTGCGATTCTTGGATTGTGTGATTGTGTGATTGTGTGATTGTGTGATTTTGTGATTCTGTGATTCTGTGATTCTGCGATTCTGCGATTCTGCGATTCTGCGCTTCTGCGATTATGCGATTCTGCGATTCTTGGATTGTGTGATTGTATGATTGTGTGATTCTGTGATTCTGTGATTGTGTGATTGTGTGATTCTGTGATTCTGTGATTCTGTGATTCTGGAATTCTGTGATTCTGTGATTCTGTGATTCTGCGATTATGCGATTCTGCGATTCTTGGATTGTGTGATTGTGTGATTCTGTGATTCTGTGATTGTGTGATTGTGTGATTCTGTGATTCTGTGATTCTGGGATTCTGGGATTCTGCGATTCTGCGATTCTGCGATTCTGCGATTCTGCGATTCTGCGGTTCTGCGATTCCGCGATTGTGCGATTTTGCGTTTCTGCGATTGTGGGATTGTGGGATTGTGGGATTGTGGGATTGTGTGATTGTGTGATGGTGTGATGGTGTCGTTGGGTGATTGTGTGATTGTGTGATTGTGTGATTGTGTGATTCTGCGATTCTGCGATTCTGCGATTCTGCGATTCTGCGATTCTGCGATTCTGCGATTCTGCGATTGTGTGATTGTGTGATTGTGTGATTGTGTCATTGCGTGATTCTGCGATTCAGCGATTCTGCGATTCTGCGATTCTGCGATTCTGCGATTATGCGATTCTGCGATTCTGCGATTATGCGTTTCTGCTATTCTTGGATTGTGTGATTGTGTGATTGTGTGATGGTGTGATTGTGTGATGGTGTGATGGTGTGATTGTGTGATTGTGTGATTGTGTGATTGTGTGATTGTGTGATTGTGTGATTGTGTGATTGTGTCATTGCGTGATTCTGCGATTCAGCGATTCTGCGATTCCGCGATTCTGCGATTTTGCGATTCTGCGATTCTGCGTTTCTGCGATTCTGCGTTTCTGCGATTGTGGGATTGTGGGATTGTGTGATTGTGTGATGGTGTGATTGTGTGATTGTGTGATTGTGTGATTGTGTGATTGTGTGATTGTGTGGTTGTGTGATTGTGTGATTGTGTGATTGTGTGATTGTGCGATTGTGTGCTTGTGTGATTGTGTCGTAGTGTGATTCCGCAATTCTGCGATTCTGCGATTCTGCGATTATGCGTTTCTGCTATTCTTGGATTGTGTGATTGTGTGATTGTGTGATGGTGTGATTGTGTGATGGTGTGATGGTGTGATTGTGTGATTGTGTGATTGTGTGATTGTGTGATTGTGTGATTGTGTGATGGTGTGATTGTGTGATTGTGTGATTGTGTGATTGTGTGGTTGCGTGATTGTGTGATTTTGTGATTGTGCGATTGTGTGCTTGTGTGATTGTGTCGTAGTGTGATTCTGCGATTCTGCGATTCTGCGATTATGCGATTGTGTGATTGTGTGATTGTGTGATTGTGTCATTGCGTGATTCTGCGATTCAGCGATTCTGCGATTCCGCGATTCTGCGATTTTGCGATCCTGCGATTCTGCGTTTCTGCGATTCTGCGTTTCTGCGATTGTGGGATTGTGGGATTGTGTGATTGTGTGATTGTGTGGTTGCGTGATTGCGTGATTTTGTGATTGTGCGATTGTGTGCTTGTGTGATTGTGTCGTAGTGTGATTCTGCGATTCTGCGATTCTGCGATTATGCGTTTCTGCGATTCTTGGATTATGTGATTGTGTGATTTTGTGATTCTGTGATTCTGCGATTCTGCGATTCTGCGATTTTGCGATTCTGCGATTCTGCGATTATGCGATTCTGCGATTCTGCGATTCTGTGATTCTGTGATTCTGCGATTCTGCGATTCTGCGATTCTGCGATTCTGCGATTCTGCGATTGTGTGATTGTGTGATTGCTTGATTGTGCAATTGTGTGATTCTGCGATTCGGCGATTCTGCGATTCTGCGATTCTGCGATTCTGCGATTGTGTGATTGTGTGATTGTGTGATTATGTGATTGTGTCATTGCGTGATTCTGCGATTCTGCGATTCAGCGATTCTGCGATTCCGCGATTCTGCGATTTTGCGATTCTGCGATTCTGCGTTTCTGCGATTCGGCGTTTCTGCGATTGTGGGATTGTGGGATTGTGTGATTGTGTGATGGTGTGATTGTGTGATTGTGTCATTGTGTGATTGTGTGATTGTGTGGTTGTGTGATTGTGTGATTGTGTGGTTGTGTGATTGTGTGATTGTGTGATTTTGTGATTGTGCGATTGTGTGCTTGTGTGATTGTGTCGTAGTGTGATTCTGCGATTCTGCGATTCTGCGATTCTGCGATTCTGCGATTCTGCGATTGTGTGATTGTGTGATTGCTTGATTGTGCCATTGTGTGATTCTGCGATTCGGCGATTCAGCGATTCTGCGATTCTGCGATTCTGCGATTCTGCGATTCTGCGATTGTGTGATTGTGTGATTGCTTGATTGTGCCATTGTGTGATTCTGCGATTCGGCGATTCTGCGATTCTGCGATTCTGCGATTTTGCGATTCTGCGATTGCGTGATTGTGTGATTGTGTGATTGTGTCATTGCGTGATTCAGAGATTCTGCGATTCTGCGATTCAGCGATTCTGCGATTCCGCGATTCTGCGATTTTGCGATACTGCGATTCTGCGTTTCTGCGTTTCTGCGATTCTGCGTTTCTGCGATTGTGGGATTGTGGGATTGTGTGATTGTGTGATGGTGTGATTGTGTGATTGTGTGATTGTGTGATTGTGTGGTTGTGTGATTGTGTGATTGTGTGGTTGTGTGATTGTGTGATTGTGTGATTGTGTGATTGTGCGATTGTGTGCTTGTGTGATTGTGTCGTAGTGTGATTCTGCAATTCTGCGATTCTGCGATTCTGCGATTATGCGTTTCTGCTATTCTTGGATTGTGTGATTGTGTGATTGTGTGATGGTGTGATTGTGTGATGGTGTGATGGTGCGATTGTGTGATTGTGTGATTGTGTGATTGTGTGATTGTGTGATTGTGTGGTTGCGTGATTGTGTGATTTTGTGATTGTGCGATTGTGTGCTTGTGTGATTGTGTCGTAGTGTGATTCTGCGATTCTGCGATTCTGCGATTATGCGATTGTGTGATTGTGTGATTGTGTGATTGTGTCATTGCGTGATTCTGCGATTCAGCGATTCTGCGATTCCGCGATTCTGCGATTTTGCGATTCTGCGATTCTGCGTTTCTGCGATTCTGCGTTTCTGCGATTGTGGGATTGTGGGATTGTGTGATTGTGTGATGGTGTGATTGTGTGATTGTGTGATTGTGTGATTGTGTGATTGTGTGATTGTGTGATTGTGTGGTTGTGTGATTGTGTGATTGTGTGATTGTGTGATTGTGTGATTGTGTGATTGTGTGAATGTGTGATTGTGTCATTGTGTGATTCTGCGATTCAGCGATTCTGCGATTCTGCGATTCAAAGATTCTGCGATTCCGCGATTCTGCGATTCTGCGATTCTGCGATTCTGCGATTCTGCGATTATGCGATTCAGCGATTCTGCGATTCTGTGATTCTGCGATTGTGCGATTCTGCGATTCTGCGATTCTGCGATTGTGTGATTGTGTGATTGCTTGATTGTGCCATTGTGTGATTCTGCGATTCGGCGATTCTACGATTCTGCGATTCTGCGATTCTGCGATTGTGTGATTGTGTGATTGTGTGATTATGTGATTGTGTCATTGCGTGATTCTGCGATTCAGAGATTCTGCGATTCTGCGATTCAGCGATTCTGCGATTCCGCGATTCTGCGATTCTGCGATTGTGTGATTGTGTGATTGCTTGATTGTGCCATTGTGTGATTCTGCGATTCTGCGATTCTGCGATTCTGCGATTGTGTGATTGTGTGATTGTGTGATTGTGTCATTGCGTGATTCTGCGATTCAGCGATTCTGCGATTCCGCGATTCTGCGATTTTGCGATTCTGCGATTCTGCGTTTCTGCGATTCTGCGTTTCTGCGATTGTGGGATTGTGGGATTGTGTGATTGTGTGATTGTGTGGTTGTGTGATTGTGTGATTGTGTGATTGTGTGATTGTGTGATTGTGCGATTGTGTGCTTGTGTGATTGTGTCGTAGTGTGATTCTGCAATTCTGCGATTCTGCGATTCTGCGATTATGCGTTTCTGCTATTCTTGGATTGTGTGATTGTGTGATTGTGTGATGGTGTGATTGTGTGATGGTGTGATGGTGTGATTGTGTGATTGTGTGATTGTGTGATTGTGTGATTGTGTGGTTGCGTGATTGTGTGATTTTGTGATTGTGCGATTGTGTGCTTGTGTGATTGTGTCGTAGTGTGATTCTGCGATTCTGCGATTCTGCGATTGTGTGATTGTGTGATTGTGTGATTGTGTCATTGCGTGATTCTGCGATTCAGCGATTCTGCGATTCCGCGATTCTGCGATTTTGCGATTCTGCGATTCTGCGTTTCTGCGATTCTGCGTTTCTGCGATTGTGGGATTGTGGGATTGTGTGATTGTGTGATGGTGTGATTGTGTGATTGTGTGATTGTGTGATTGTGTGATTGTGTGATTGTGTGATTGTGTGATTGTGTGGTTGTGTGATTGTGTGATTGTGTGATTGTGTGATTGTGTGATTGTGTGATTGTGTGATTGTGTGATTGTGTGAATGTGTGATTGTGTCATTGTGTGATTCTGCGATTCAGCGATTCTGCGATTCTGCGATTCAAAGATTCTGCGATTCCGCGATTCTGCGATTCTGCGATTCTGCGATTCTGCGATTATGCGATTCAGCGATTCTGCGATTCTGTGATTCTGCGATTGTGCGATTCTGCGATTCTGCGATTCTGCGATTGTGTGATTGTGCCATTGTGTGATTCTGCGATTCGGCGATTCTACGATTCTGCGATTCTGCGATTCTGCGATTGTGTGATTGTGTGATTGTGTGATTATGTGATTGTGTCATTGCGTGATTCTGCGATTCAGAGATTCTGCGATTCTGCGATTCAGCGATTCTGCGATTCCGCGATTCTGCGATTTTGCGATTCTGCGATTCTGCGTTTCTGCGATTCTGCGTTTCTGCGATTGTGGGATTGTGGGATTGTGTGATTGTGTGATGGTGTGATTGTGTGATTATGTGATTGTGTGATTGTGTGATTGTGTGATTGTGTGATTGTGTCGTTGTGTGATTGTGTGATTGTGTGATTGTGTGATTGTGTGATTCTGCGATTCTGTGATTATGCGTTTCTGCGATTCTTGGATTGTGTGATTGTGTGATTGTGTGATTGTGTGATTGTGTGATTTTGTGATTCTGTGATTCTGTGATTCTGCGATTCTGCGATTCTGCGATTCTGCGCTTCTGCGATTATGCGATTCTGCGATTCTTGGATTGTGTGATTGTATGATTGTGTGATTCTGTGATTCTGTGATTGTGTGATTGTGTGATTCTGTGATTCTGTGATTCTGTGATTCTGTGATTCTGTGATTCTGTGATTCTGTGATTCTGCGATTATGCGATTCTGCGATTCTTGGATTGTGTGATTGTGTGATTCTGTGATTCTGTGATTGTGTGATTGTGTGATTCTGTGATTCTGTGATTCTGGGATTCTGGGATTCTGCGATTCTGCGATTCTGCGATTCTGCGATTCTGCGATTCTGCGATTCTGCGATTCTGCGGTTCTGCGATTCCGCGATTGTGCGATTTTGCGTTTCTGCGATTGTGGGATTGTGGGATTGTGTGATTGTGTGATTATGTGATTGTGTGATTGTGTGATTGTGTCGTTGTGTGATTGTGTGATTGTGTGATTGTGTGATTGTGTGATTGTGTGATTCTGCGATTCTGTGATTATGCGTTTCTGCGATTCTTGGATTGTGTGATTGTGTGATTGTGTGATTGTGTGATTTTGTGATTCTGTGATTCTGTGATTCTGCGATTCTGCGATTCTGCGATTCTGCGCTTCTGCGATTATGCGATTCTGCGATTCTTGGATTGTGTGATTGTATGATTGTGTGATTCTGTGATTCTGTGATTGTGTGATTCTGTGATTCTGTGATTCTGTGATTCTGTGATTCTGTGATTCTGTGATTCTGTGATTCTGTGATTCTGTGATTCTGCGATTATGCGATTCTGCGATTCTTGGATTGTGTGATTGTGTGATTCTGTGATTCTGTGATTGTGTGATTGTGTGATTCTGTGATTCTGTGATTCTGGGATTCTGGGATTCTGCGATTCTGCGATTCTGCGATTCTGCGATTCTGCGATTCTGCGATTCTGCGATTCTGCGGTTCTGCGATTCCGCGATTGTGCGATTTTGCGTTTCTGCGATTGTGGGATTGTGGGATTGTGGGATTGTGTGATTGTGTGATGGTGTAATGGTGTCGTTGGGTGATTGTGTGATTGTGTGATTGTGTGATTGTGTGATTGTGTGATTCTGCGATTCTGCGATTCTGCGATTCTGCGATTCTGCGATTCTGCGATTCTGCGATTGTGTGATTGTGTGATTGTGTGATTGTGTCATTGCGTGATTCTGCGATTCAGCGATTCTGCGATTCTGCGATTCTGCGATTCTGCGATTATGCGATTCTGCGATTCTGCGATTCTGCGATTCTGCGTTTCTGCGATTCTGCGTTTCTGCGATTGTGGGATTGTGGGATTGTGTGATGGTGTGATTGTGTGATTGTGTGATTGTGTGATTGTGTGATTGTGTGATTGTGTGGTTGTGTGATTGTGTGATTGTGTGATTGTGTGATTGTGCGATTGTGTGCTTGTGTGATTGTGTCGTAGTGTGATTCCGCAATTCTGCGATTCTGCGATTTTGCGATTCTGCGATTCTGCGATTATGCGATTCTGCGATTCTGCGATTCTGTGATTCTGTGATTCTGCGATTCTGCGATTCTGCAATTCTGCGATTCTGCGATTCTGCGATTCTGCGATTCTGCGATTCTGCGATTGTGTGATTGTGTGATTGCTTGATTGTGCCATTGTGTGATTCTGCGATTCGGCGATTCTGCGATTCTGCGATTCTGCGATTCTGCGATTCTGCGATTGTGTGATTGTGTGATTGTGTGATTATGTGATTGTGTCATTGCGTGATTCTGCGATTCTGCGATTCAGCGATTCTGCGATTCCGCGATTATGCGATTTTGCGATTCTGCGATTCTGCGTTTCTGCGATTCTGCGTTTCTGCGATTGTGGGATTGTGGGATTGTGTGATTGTGTGATGGTGTGATTGTGTGATTGTGTGATTGTGTGATTGTGTGATTCTGTGATTCTGTGATTCTGCGATTCTGCGATTCTGGGATTCTGCGTTTCTGCGATTGTTGGATTGTATTATTGTGTGATTGTGTGATGGTGTGATTGTGTCGTTGGGTGATTGTGTGATTGTGTGATTCTGTGATTCTGTGATTCTGCGATTCTGCGATTCTGCGATTCTGCGTTTCTGCGATTGTTGGATTGTATTATTGTGTGATTGTGTGATGGTGTGATTGTGTGATTGTGTGATTGTGTGATTGTGTGATTGTGTGATTGTGTGATTGTGTGATTGTGTGATTGTGTGATTGTGTGATTTTGTGATTGTGCGATTGTGTGATTCTGCGATTCGGCGATTCTACGATTCTGCGATTCTGCGATTCTGCGATTGTGTGATTGTGTGATTGTGTGATTGTGTGATTGTGTCATTGCGTGATTCTGCGATTCAGAGATTCTGCGATTCTGCGATTCAGCGATTCTGCGATTCCGCGATTCTGCGATTTTGCGATTCTGCGATTCTGCGTTTCTGCGATTCTGCGTTTCTGCGATTGTGGGATTGTGGGATTGTGTGATTGTGTGATGGTGTGATTGTGTGATTGTGTGATTGTGTGATTGTGTGGTTGTGTGATTGTGTGATTGTGTGGTTGTGTGATTGTGTGATTGTGTGATTGTGCGATTGTGTGCTTGTGTGATTGTGTCGTAGTGTGATTCTGCGATTCTGCGATTCTGCGATTCTGCGATTGTGTGATTGTGTGATTGTGTGATTGTGTGATTGTGCGATTGTGTGCTTGTGTGATTGTGTCGTAGTGTGATTCTGCGATTCTGCGATTCTGCGATTCTGCGATTATGCGTTTCTGCGATTCTTGGATTGTGTGATTGTGTGATTGTGTGATTATGTGATTGTGTGATTTTGTGATTCTGTGATTCTGTGATTCTGGGATTCTGCGATTCTGCGATTCTGCGATTCTGTGATTCTGCGATTCTGCGATTCTGCGATTCTGCGATGCTGCGATTCAGCGATTCTGCGATTCTGCGTTTCTGCGATTGTGGGATTGTGTGATTGTGTGATTGTGTCATTGTGTCATTGTGTCATTGTGCGATTATGTGATTCTGTGATTTTGTGGTTGTGTGATAGTGTGATTGTGTGATTGTGTGATTGTGTGATTGTGTGATTGTGTGATTCTGCGATTCTGCGATTCTGCGATTCTGCGATTGTGTGATTGTGTGATTGCTTGATTGTGCCATTGTGTGATTCTGCGATTCTGCGATTCTGCGATTCTGCGATTGTGTGATTGTGTGATTGCTTGATTGTGCCATTGTGTGATTCTGCGATTCTGCGATTCTGCGATTCTGCGATTCTGCGATTCTGCGATTCTGCGATTCTGCGATTGTGTGATTGTGTGATTGCTTGATTGTGCCATTGTGTGATTCTGCGATTCGGCGATTCTACGATTCTGCGATTCTGCGATTCTGCGATTGTGTGATTGTGTGATTGTGTGATTATGTGATTGTGTCATTGCGTGATTCTGCGATTCAGAGATTCTGCGATTCTGCGATTCAGCGATTCTGCGATTCCGCGATTCTGCGATTTTGCGATTCTGCGATTCTGCGTTTCTGCGATTCTGCGTTTCTGCGATTGTGGGATTGTGGGATTGTGTGATTGTGTGATGGTGTGATTGTGTGATTATGTGATTGTGTGATTGTGTGATTGTGTGATTGTGTGATTGTGTCGTTGTGTGATTGTGTGATTGTGTGATTGTGTGATTGTGTGATTCTGCGATTCTGTGATTATGCGTTTCTGCGATTCTTGGATTGTGTGATTGTGTGATTGTGTGATTGTGTGATTTTGTGATTCTGTGATTCTGTGATTCTGCGATTCTGCGATTCTGCGATTCTGCGCTTCTGCGATTATGCGATTCTGCGATTCTTGGATTGTGTGATTGTATGATTGTGTGATTCTGTGATTCTGTGATTCTGCGATTCTGCGATTGTGTGATTGTGTGATTGTGTGATTGTGTCATTGCGTGATTCTGCGATTCAGCGATTCTGCGATTCCGCGATTCTGCGATTTTGCGATTCTGCGATTCTGCGTTTCTGCGATTCTGCGTTTCTGCGATTGTGGGATTGTGGGATTGTGTGATTGTGTGATTGTGCCATTGTGTGATTCTGCGATTCTGCGATTCTGCGATTGTGTGATTGTGTGATTGCTTGATTGTGCCATTGTGTGATTCTGCGATTCTGCGATTCTGCGATTCTGCGATTGTGTGATTGTGTGATTGCTTGATTGTGCCATTGTGTGATTCTGCGATTCTGCGATTCTGCGATTGTGTGATTGTGTGATTGTGTGATTATGTGATTGTGTCATTGCGTGATTCTGCGATTCAGAGATTCTGCGATTCTGCGATTCCGCGATTCTGCGATTCTGCGATTGTGTGATTGTGTGATTGCTTGATTGTGCCATTGTGTGATTCTGCGATTCTGCGATTCTGCGATTCTGCGATTGTGTGATTGTGTGATTGTGTGATTGTGTCATTGCGTGATTCTGCGATTCAGCGATTCTGCGATTCCGCGATTCTGCGATTTTGCGATTCTGCGATTCTGCGTTTCTGCGATTCTGCGTTTCTGCGATTGTGGGATTGTGGGATTGTGTGATTGTGTGATTGTGTGGTTGTGTGATTGTGTGATTGTGTGATTGTGTGATTGTGTGATTGTGCGATTGTGTGCTTGTGTGATTGTGTCGTAGTGTGATTCTGCAATTCTGCGATTCTGCGATTCTGCGATTATGCGTTTCTGCTATTCTTGGATTGTGTGATTGTGTGATTGTGTGATGGTGTGATTGTGTGATGGTGTGATGGTGTGATTGTGTGATTGTGTGATTGTGTGATTGTGTGATTGTGTGGTTGCGTGATTGTGTGATTTTGTGATTGTGCGATTGTGTGCTTGTGTGATTGTGTCGTAGTGTGATTCTGCGATTCTGCGATTCTGCGATTGTGTGATTGTGTGATTGTGTGATTGTGTCATTGCGTGATTCTGCGATTCAGCGATTCTGCGATTCCGCGATTCTGCGATTTTGCGATTCTGCGATTCTGCGTTTCTGCGATTCTGCGTTTCTGCGATTGTGGGATTGTGGGATTGTGTGATTGTGTGATGGTGTGATTGTGTGATTGTGTGATTGTGTGATTGTGTGATTGTGTGATTGTGTGAATGTGTGATTGTGTCATTGTGTGATTCTGCGATTCAGCGATTCTGCGATTCTGCGATTCAAAGATTCTGCGATTCTGCGATTCTGCGATTCTGCGATTCTGCGATTCTGCGATTCTGCGATTCTGCGATTCTGCGATTCTGCGATTCTGCGGTTCTGCGATTCCGCGATTGTGCGATTTTGCGTTTCTGCGATTGTGGGATTGTGGGATTGTGTGATTGTGTGATTATGTGATTGTGTGATTGTGTGATTGTGTCGTTGTGTGATTGTGTGATTGTGTGATTGTGTGATTGTGTGATTCTGCGATTCTGTGATTATGCGTTTCTGCGATTCTTGGATTGTGTGATTGTGTGATTGTGTGATTGTGTGATTTTGTGATTCTGTGATTCTGTGATTCTGCGATTCTGCGATTCTGCGATTCTGCGCTTCTGCGATTATGCGATTCTGCGATTCTTGGATTGTGTGATTGTATGATTGTGTGATTCTGTGATTCTGTGATTGTGTGATTCTGTGATTCTGTGATTCTGTGATTCTGTGATTCTGTGATTCTGTGATTCTGTGATTCTGTGATTCTGTGATTCTGTGATTCTGCGATTATGCGATTCTGCGATTCTTGGATTGTGTGATGGTGTGATTGTGTGATTGTGTGATTGTGTGATTGTGTGATTGTGTGATTGTGTGATTGTGTGGTTGTGTGATTGTGTGATTGTGTGATTGTGTGATTGTGCGATTGTGTGCTTGTGTGATTGTGTCGTAGTGTGATTCCGCAATTCTGCGATTCTGCGATTCTGCGATTATGCGTTTCTGCTATTCTTGGATTGTGTGATTGTGTGATTGTGTGATGGTGTGATTGTGTTATGGTGTGATGGTGTGATTGTGTGATTGTGTGATTGTGTGATTGTGTGATTGTGTGATTGTGTGGTTGCGTGATTGTGTGATTTTGTGATTGTGCGATTGTGTGCTTGTGTGATTGTGTCGTAGTGTGATTCTGCGATTCTGCGATTCTGCGATTATTCGATTGTGTGATTGTGTGATTGTGTGATTGTGTCATTGCGTGATTCTGCGATTCAGCGATTCTGCGATTCCGCGATTCTGCGATTTTGCGATTCTGCGATTCTGCGTTTCTGCGATTCTGCGTTTCTGCGATTGTGGGATTGTGGGATTGTGTGATTGTGTGATTGTGTGGTTGCGTGATTGCGTGATTTTGTGATTGTGCGATTGTGTGCTTGTGTGATTGTGTCGTAGTGTGATTCTGCGATTCTGCGATTCTGCGATTATGCGTTTCTGCGATTCTTGGATTATGTGATTGTGTGATTTTGTGATTCTGTGATTCTGCGATTTTGCGATTCTGCGATTCTGCGATTATGCGATTCTGCGATTCTGCGATTCTGTGATTCTGTGATTCTGCGATTCTGCGATTCTGCGATTCTGCGATTCTGCGATTCTGCGATTCTGCGATTCTGCGATTCTGCGATTCTGCGATTGTGTGATTGTGTGATTGCTTGATTGTGCCATTGTGTGATTCTGCGATTCGGCGATTCTGCGATTCTGCGATTCTGCGATTCTGCGATTCTGCGATTGTGTGATTGTGTGATTGTGTGATTATGTGATTGTGTCATTGCGTGATTCTGCGATTCTGCGATTCAGCGATTCTGCGATTCCGCGATTATGCGATTTTGCGATTCTGCGATTCTGCGTTTCTGCGATTCTGCGTTTCTGCGATTGTGGGATTGTGGGATTGTGTGATTGTGTGATGGTGTGATTGTGTGATTGTGTGATTGTGTGATTGTGTGGTTGTGTGATTGTGTGATTGTGTGGTTGTGTGATTGTGTGATTGTGTGATTGTGTGATTGTGCGATTGTGTGCTTGTGTGATTGTGTCGTAGTGTGATTCTGCGATTCTGCGATTCTGCGATTCTGCGATTGTGTGATTGTGTGATTGCTTGATTGTGCCATTGTGTGATTCTGCGATTCGGCGATTCAGCGATTCTGCGATTCTGCGATTCTGCGATTCCGCGATTCTGCGATTTTGCGTTTCTGCGATTGTGGGATTGTGGGATTGTGTGATTGTGTGATGGTGTGATTGTGTCGTTGGGTGATTGTGTGATTGTGTGATTCTGTGATTCTGTGATTCTGCGATTCTGCGATTCTGGGATTCTGCGTTTCTGCGATTGTTGGATTGTATTATTGTGTGATTGTGTGATGGTGTGATTGTGTCGTTGGGTGATTGTGTGATTGTGTGATTCTGTGATTCTGTGATTCTGCGATTCTGCGATTCTGCGATTCTGCGTTTCTGCGATTGTTGGATTGTATTATTGTGTGATTGTGTGATGGTGTGATTGTGTGATTGTGTGATGGTGTGATTGTGTGATTGTGTGATTGTGTGATTGTGTGATTGTGTGATTGTGTGATTGTGTGGTTGCGTGATTGTGTGATTTTGTGATTGTGCGATTGTGTGATTCTGCGATTCGGCGATTCTACGATTCTGCGATTCTGCGATTCTGCGATTGTGTGATTGTGTGATTGTGTGATTGTGTCATTGCGTGATTCTGCGATTCAGAGATTCTGCGATTCTGCGATTCAGCGATTCTGCGATTCCGCGATTCTGCGATTTTGCGATTCTGCGATTCTGCGTTTCTGCGATTCTGCGTTTCTGCGATTGTGGGATTGTGGGATTGTGTGATTGTGTGATGGTGTGATTGTGTGATTGTGTGATTGTGTGATTGTGTGGTTGTGTGATTGTGTGATTGTGTGGTTGTGTGATTGTGTGATTGTGTGATTGTGCGATTGTGTGCTTGTGTGATTGTGTCGTAGTGTGATTCTGCGATTCTGCGATTCTGCGATTCTGCGATTGTGTGATTGTGTGATTGTGAGATTGTGTGATTGTGCGATTGTGTGCTTGTGTGATTGTGTCGTAGTGTGATTCTGCGATTCTGCGATTCTGCGATTCTGCGATTATGCGTTTCTGCGATTCTTGGATTGTGTGATTGTGTGATTGTGTGATTATGTGATTGTGTGATTTTGTGATTCTGTGATTCTGTGATTCTGGGATTCTGCGATTCTGCGATTCTGCGATTCTGTGATTCTGCGATTCTGCGATTCTGCGATTCTGCGATGCTGCGATTCAGCGATTCTGCGATTCTGCGTTTCTGCGATTGTGGGATTGTGTGATTGTGTGATTGTGTCATTGTGTCATTGTGTCATTGTGCGATTATGTGATTCTGTGATTTTGTGGTTGTGTGATAGTGTGATTGTGTGATTGTGTGATTGTGTGATTGTGTGATTGTGTGATTCTGCGATTCTGCGATTCTGCGATTCTGCGATTGTGTGATTGTGTGATTGCTTGATTGTGCCATTGTGTGATTCTGCGATTCTGCGATTCTGCGATTCTGCGATTGTGTGATTGTGTGATTGCTTGATTGTGCCATTGTGTGATTCTGCGATTCTGCGATTCTGCGATTCTGCGATTGTGTGATTGTGTGATTGCTTGATTGTGCCATTGTGTGATTCTGCGATTCGGCGATTCTACGATTCTGCGATTCTGCGATTCTGCGATTGTGTGATTGTGTGATTGTGTGATTATGTGATTGTGTCATTGCGTGATTCTGCGATTCAGAGATTCTGCGATTCTGCGATTCAGCGATTCTGCGATTCCGCGATTCAAAGATTCTGCGATTCTGCGATTCTGCGATTCTGCGATTCTGCGATTCTGCGATTCTGCGATTCTGCGATTCTGCGATTCTGCGATTCTGCGGTTCTGCGATTCCGCGATTGTGCGATTTTGCGTTTCTGCGATTGTGGGATTGTGGGATTGTGTGATTGTGTGATTATGTGATTGTGTGATTGTGTGATTGTGTCGTTGTGTGATTGTGTGATTGTGTGATTGTGTGATTGTGTGATTCTGCGATTCTGTGATTATGCGTTTCTGCGATTCTTGGATTGTGTGATTGTGTGATTGTGTGATTGTGTGATTTTGTGATTCTGTGATTCTGTGATTCTGCGATTCTGCGATTCTGCGATTCTGCGCTTCTGCGATTATGCGATTCTGCGATTCTTGGATTGTGTGATTGTATGATTGTGTGATTCTGTGATTCTGTGATTGTGTGATTCTGTGATTCTGTGATTCTGTGATTCTGTGATTCTGTGATTCTGTGATTCTGTGATTCTGTGATTCTGTGATTCTGCGATTATGCGATTCTGCGATTCTTGGATTGTGTGATGGTGTGATTGTGTGATTGTGTGATTGTGTGATTGTGTGATTGTGTGATTGTGTGATTGTGTGGTTGTGTGATTGTGTGATTGTGTGATTGTGTGATTGTGCGATTGTGTGCTTGTGTGATTGTGTCGTAGTGTGATTCCGCAATTCTGCGATTCTGCGATTCTGCGATTATGCGTTTCTGCTATTCTTGGATTGTGTGATTGTGTGATTGTGTGATGGTGTGATTGTGTTATGGTGTGATGGTGTGATTGTGTGATTGTGTGATTGTGTGATTGTGTGATTGTGTGATTGTGTGGTTGCGTGATTGTGTGATTTTGTGATTGTGCGATTGTGTGCTTGTGTGATTGTGTCGTAGTGTGATTCTGCGATTCTGCGATTCTGCGATTATTCGATTGTGTGATTGTGTGATTGTGTGATTGTGTCATTGCGTGATTCTGCGATTCAGCGATTCTGCGATTCCGCGATTCTGCGATTTTGCGATTCTGCGATTCTGCGTTTCTGCGATTCTGCGTTTCTGCGATTGTGGGATTGTGGGATTGTGTGATTGTGTGATTGTGTGGTTGCGTGATTGCGTGATTTTGTGATTGTGCGATTGTGTGCTTGTGTGATTGTGTCGTAGTGTGATTCTGCGATTCTGCGATTCTGCGATTATGCGTTTCTGCGATTCTTGGATTATGTGATTGTGTGATTTTGTGATTCTGTGATTCTGCGATTTTGCGATTCTGCGATTCTGCGATTATGCGATTCTGCGATTCTGCGATTCTGTGATTCTGTGATTCTGCGATTCTGCGATTCTGCGATTCTGCGATTCTGCGATTCTGCGATTCTGCGATTCTGCGATTCTGCGATTCTGCGATTGTGTGATTGTGTGATTGCTTGATTGTGCCATTGTGTGATTCTGCGATTCGGCGATTCTGCGATTCTGCGATTCTGCGATTCTGCGATTCTGCGATTGTGTGATTGTGTGATTGTGTGATTATGTGATTGTGTCATTGCGTGATTCTGCGATTCTGCGATTCAGCGATTCTGCGATTCCGCGATTATGCGATTTTGCGATTCTGCGATTCTGCGTTTCTGCGATTCTGCGTTTCTGCGATTGTGGGATTGTGGGATTGTGTGATTGTGTGATGGTGTGATTGTGTGATTGTGTGATTGTGTGATTGTGTGGTTGTGTGATTGTGTGATTGTGTGGTTGTGTGATTGTGTGATTGTGTGATTGTGTGATTGTGCGATTGTGTGCTTGTGTGATTGTGTCGTAGTGTGATTCTGCGATTCTGCGATTCTGCGATTCTGCGATTGTGTGATTGTGTGATTGCTTGATTGTGCCATTGTGTGATTCTGCGATTCGGCGATTCAGCGATTCTGCGATTCTGCGATTCTGCGATTCCGCGATTCTGCGATTTTGCGTTTCTGCGATTGTGGGATTGTGGGATTGTGTGATTGTGTGATGGTGTGATTGTGTCGTTGGGTGATTGTGTGATTGTGTGATTCTGTGATTCTGTGATTCTGCGATTCTGCGATTCTGGGATTCTGCGTTTCTGCGATTGTTGGATTGTATTATTGTGTGATTGTGTGATGGTGTGATTGTGTCGTTGGGTGATTGTGTGATTGTGTGATTCTGTGATTCTGTGATTCTGCGATTCTGCGATTCTGCGATTCTGCGTTTCTGCGATTGTTGGATTGTATTATTGTGTGATTGTGTGATGGTGTGATTGTGTGATTGTGTGATGGTGTGATTGTGTGATTGTGTGATTGTGTGATTGTGTGATTGTGTGATTGTGTGATTGTGTGGTTGCGTGATTGTGTGATTTTGTGATTGTGCGATTGTGTGATTCTGCGATTCGGCGATTCTACGATTCTGCGATTCTGCGATTCTGCGATTGTGTGATTGTGTGATTGTGTGATTGTGTCATTGCGTGATTCTGCGATTCAGAGATTCTGCGATTCTGCGATTCAGCGATTCTGCGATTCCGCGATTCTGCGATTTTGCGATTCTGCGATTCTGCGTTTCTGCGATTCTGCGTTTCTACGATTGTGGGATTGTGGGATTGTGTGATTGTGTGATGGTGTGATTGTGTGATTGTGTGATTGTGTGATTGTGTGGTTGTGTGATTGTGTGATTGTGTGGTTGTGTGATTGTGTGATTGTGTGATTGTGCGATTGTGTGCTTGTGTGATTGTGTCGTAGTGTGATTCTGCGATTCTGCGATTCTGCGATTCTGCGATTGTGTGATTGTGTGATTGTGAGATTGTGTGATTGTGCGATTGTGTGCTTGTGTGATTGTGTCGTAGTGTGATTCTGCGATTCTGCGATTCTGCGATTCTGCGATTATGCGTTTCTGCGATTCTTGGATTGTGTGATTGTGTGATTGTGTGATTATGTGATTGTGTGATTTTGTGATTCTGTGATTCTGTGATTCTGGGATTCTGCGATTCTGCGATTCTGCGATTCTGTGATTCTGCGATTCTGCGATTCTGCGATTCTGCGATGCTGCGATTCAGCGATTCTGCGATTCTGCGTTTCTGCGATTGTGGGATTGTGTGATTGTGTGATTGTGTCATTGTGTCATTGTGTCATTGTGCGATTATGTGATTCTGTGATTTTGTGGTTGTGTGATAGTGTGATTGTGTGATTGTGTGATTGTGTGATTGTGTGATTGTGTGATTCTGCGATTCTGCGATTCTGCGATTCTGCGATTGTGTGATTGTGTGATTGCTTGATTGTGCCATTGTGTGATTCTGCGATTCTGCGATTCTGCGATTCTGCGATTGTGTGATTGTGTGATTGCTTGATTGTGCCATTGTGTGATTCTGCGATTCTGCGATTCTGCGATTCTGCGATTGTGTGATTGTGTGATTGCTTGATTGTGCCATTGTGTGATTCTGCGATTCGGCGATTCTACGATTCTGCGATTCTGCGATTCTGCGATTGTGTGATTGTGTGATTGTGTGATTATGTGATTGTGTCATTGCGTGATTCTGCGATTCAGAGATTCTGCGATTCTGCGATTCAGCGATTCTGCGATTCCGCGATTCTGCGATTTTGCGATTCTGCGATTCTGCGTTTCTGCGATTCTGCGTTTCTGCGATTGTGGGATTGTGGGATTGTGTGATTGTGTGATGGTGTGATTGTGTGATTATGTGATTGTGTGATTGTGTGATTGTGTGATTGTGTGATTGTGTCGTTGTGTGATTGTGTGATTGTGTGATTGTGTGATTGTGTGATTCTGCGATTCTGTGATTATGCGTTTCTGCGATTCTTGGATTGTGTGATTGTGTGATTGTGTGATTTTGTGATTCTGTGATTCTGTGATTCTGCGATTCTGCGATTCTGCGATTCTGCGCTTCTGCGATTATGCGATTCTGCGATTCTTGGATTGTGTGATTGTATGATTGTGTGATTCTGTGATTCTGTGATTGTGTGATTGTGTGATTCTGTGATTCTGTGATTCTGTGATTCTGTGATTCTGTGATTCTGTGATTCTGTGATTCTGCGATTATGCGATTCTGCGATTCTTGGATTGTGTGATTGTGTGATTCTGTGATTCTGTGATTGTGTGATTCTGTGATTCTGGGATTCTGGGATTCTGCGATTCTGCGATTCTGCGATTCTGCGATTCTGCGATTCTGCGATTCTGCGATTCTGCGATTCTGCGGTTCTGCGATTCCGCGATTGTGCGATTTTGCGTTTCTGCGATTGTGGGATTGTGGGATTGTGGGATTGTGTGATTGTGTGATGGTGTGATGGTGTCGTTGGGTGATTGTGTGATTGTGTGATTGTGTGATTGTGTGATTCTGCGATTCTGCGATTCTGCGATTCTGCGATTGTGTGATTGTGTGATTGTGTGATTGTGTCATTGCGTGATTCTGCGATTCAGCGATTCTGCGATTCTGCGATTCTGCGATTCTGCGATTATGCGATTATGCGATTCTGCGATTCTGCGTTTCTGCGATTCTGCGTTTCTGCGATTGTGGGATTGTGGGATTGTGTGATTGTGTGATGGTGTGATTGTGTGATTGTGTGATTGTGTGATTGTGTGGTTGTGTGATTGTGTGATTGTGTGATTGTGTGATTGTGCGATTGTGTGCTTGTGTGATTGTGTCGTAGTGTGATTCCGCAATTCTGCGATTCTGCGATTCTGCGATTATGCGTTTCTGCTGTTCTTGGATTGTGTGATTGTGTGATTGTGTGATGGTGTGATTGTGTGATGGTGTGATGGTGTGATTGTGTGATTGTGTGATTGTGTGATTGTGTGATTGTGTGATTGTGTGATTGTGTGATTGTGTGGTTGCGTGATTGTGTGATTTTGTGATTGTGCGATTGTGTGCTTGTGTGATTGTGTCGTAGTGTGATTCTGCGATTCTGCGATTCTGCGATTATGCGATTGTGTGATTGTGTGATTGTGTGATTGTGTCATTGCGTGATTCTGCGATTCAGCGATTCTGCGATTCCGCGATTCTGCGATTTTGCGATTCTGCGATTCTGCGTTTCTGCGATTCTGCGTTTCTGCGATTGTGGGATTGTGGGATTGTGTGATTGTGTGATTGTGTGGTTGCGTGATTGCGTGATTTTGTGATTGTGCGATTGTGTGCTTGTGTGATTGTGTCGTAGTGTGATTCTGCGATTCTGCGATTCTGCGATTATGCGTTTCTGCGATTCTTGGATTATGTGATTGTGTGATTTTGTGATTCTGTGATTCTGCGATTCTGCGATTCTGCGATTTTGCGATTCTGCGATTCTGCGATTATGCGATTCTGCGATTCTGCGATTCTGTGATTCTGTGATTCTGCGATTCTGCGATTCTGCGATTCTGCGATTCTGCGATTCTGCGATTGTGTGATTGTGTGATTGCTTGATTGTGCCATTGTGTGATTCTGCGATTCGGCGATTCTGCGATTCTGCGATTCTGCGATTCTGCGATTGTGTGATTGTGTGATTGTGTGATTGTGTGATTATGTGATTGTGTCATTGCGTGATTCTGCGATTCTGCGATTCAGCGATTCTGCGATTCCGCGATTCTGCGATTTTGCGATTCTGCGATTCTGCGTTTCTGCGATTCTGCGTTTCTGCGATTGTGGGATTGTGGGATTGTGTGATTGTGTGATGGTGTGATTGTGTGATTGTGTGATTGTGTGATTGTGTGGCTGTGTGATTGTGTGATTGTGTGGTTGTGTGATTGTGTGATTGTGTGATTGTGTGATTGTGCGATTGTGTGCTTGTGTGATTGTGTCGTAGTGTGATTCTGCGATTCTGCGATTCTGCGATTCTGCGATTATGCGTTTCTGCGATTCTTGGATTGTGTGATTGTGTGATTGTGTGATTATGTGATTGTGTGATTTTGTGATTCTGTGATTCTGTGATTCTGGGATTCTGCGATTCTGCGATTCTGCGATTCTGTGATTCTGCGATTCTGCGATTCTGCGATTCTGCGATGCTGCGATTCAGCGATTCTGCGATTCTGCGATTCTGCGATTTTGCGATTCTGCGATTCTGCGTTTCTGCGATTCTGCGTTTCTGTGATTGTGGGATTGTGGGATTGTGTGATTGTGTGATTGTGTGGTTGTGTGATTGTGTGATTGTGTGATTGTGTGATTGTGCGATTGTGTGCTTGTGTGATTGTGTCGTAGTGTGATTCTGCAATTCTGCGATTCTGCGATTCTGCGATTATGCGTTTCTGCTATTCTTGGATTGTGTGATTGTGTGATTGTGTGATGGTGTGATTGTGTGATGGTGTGATGGTGTGATTGTGTGATTGTGTGATTGTGTGATTGTGTGATTGTGTGGTTGCGTGATTGTGTGATTTTGTGATTGTGCGATTGTGTGCTTGTGTGATTGTGTCGTAGTGTGATTCTGCGATTCTGCGATTCTGCGATTCTGCGATTCTGCGTTTCTGCGATTCTGCGTTTCTGCGATTGTGGGATTGTGGGATTGTGTGATTGTGTGATGGTGTGATTGTGTGATTGTGTGATTGTGTGATTGTGTGATTGTGTGGTTGTGTGATTGTGTGATTGTGTGATTGTGCGATTGTGCGATTGTGTGCTTGTGTGATTGTGTCGTAGTGTGATTCCGCAATTCTGCGATTCTGCGATTCTGCGATTATGCGTTTCTGCTATTCTTGGATTGTGTGATTGTGTGATTGTGTGATGGTGTGATTGTGTGATGGTGTGATGGTGTGATTGTGTGATTGTGTGATTGTGTGATTGTGTGATTGTGTGATTGTGTGATTGTGTGGTTGCGTGATTGTGTGATTTTGTGATTGTGCGATTGTGTGCTTGTGTGATTGTGTCGTAGTGTGATTCTGCGATTCTGCGATTCTGCGATTATGCGATTGTGTGATTGTGTGATTGTGTGATTGTGTCATTGCGTGATTCTGCGATTCAGCGATTCTGCGATTCCGCGATTCTGCGATTTTGCGATTCTGCGATTCTGCGTTTCTGCGATTCTGCGTTTCTGCGATTGTGGGATTGTGGGATTGTGTGATTGTGTGATTGTGTGGTTGCGTGATTGCGTGATTTTGTGATTGTGCGATTGTGTGCTTGTGTGATTGTGTCGTAGTGTGATTCTGCGATTCTGCGATTCTGCGATTATGCGTTTCTGCGATTCTTGGATTATGTGATTGTGTGATTTTGTGATTCTGTGATTCTGCGATTCTGCGATTCTGCGATTTTGCGATTCTGCGATTCTGCGATTATGCGATTCTGCGATTCTGCGATTCTGTGATTCTGTGATTCTGCGATTCTGCGATTCTGCGATTCTGCGATACTGCGATTCTGCGATTGTGTGATTGTGTGATTGCTTGATTGTGCCATTGTGTGATTCTGCGATTCGGCGATTCTGCGATTCGGCGATTCTGCGATTCTGCGATTCTGCGATTCTGCGATTGTGTGATTGTGTGATTGTGTGATTATGTGATTGTGTCATTGCGTGATTCTGCGATTCTGCGATTCAGCGATTCTGCGATTCCGCGATTCTGCGATTTTGCGATTCTGCGATTCTGCGATTCTGCGTTTCTGCGATTCTGCGTTTCTGCGATTGTGGGATTGTGGGATTGTGTGATTGTGTGATGGTGTGATTGTGTGATTGTGTGATTGTGTGATTGTGTGGTTGTGTGATTGTGTGATTGTGTGGTTGTGTGATTGTGTGATTGTGTGATTGTGTGATTGTGCGATTGTGTGCTTGTGTGATTGTGTCGTAGTGTGATTCTGCGATTCTGCGATTCTGCGATTCTGCGATTCTGCGATTGTGTGATTGTGTGATTGCTTGATTGTGCCATTGTGTGATTCTGTGATTCTGCGATTCGGCGATTCAGCGATTCTGCGATTCTGCGATTCTGCGATTCTGCGATTCTGCGATTGTGTGATTGTGTGATTGCTTGATTGTGCCATTGTGTGATTCTGCGATTCGGCGATTCTGCGATTCTGCGATTCTGCGATTTTGCGATTCTGCGATTGCGTGATTGTGTGATTGTGTGATTGTGTCATTGCGTGATTCAGAGATTCTGCGATTCTGCGATTCAGCGATTCTGCGATTCCGCGATTCTGCGATTTTGCGATACTGCGATTCTGCGTTTCTGCGTTTCTGCGATTCTGCGTTTCTGCGATTGTGGGATTGTGGGATTGTGTGATTGTGTGATGGTGTGATTGTGTGATTGTGTGATTGTGTGATTGTGTGGTTGTGTGATTGTGTGATTGTGTGGTTGTGTGATTGTGTGATTGTGTGATTGTGTGATTGTGCGATTGTGTGCTTGTGTGATTGTGTCGTAGTGTGATTCTGCGATTCTGCGATTCTGCGATTCTGCGATTATGCGTTTCTGCGATTCTTGGATTGTGTGATTGTGTGATTGTGTGATTATGTGATTGTGTGATTTTGTGATTCTGTGATTCTGTGATTCTGGGATTCTGCGATTCTGCGATTCTGCGATTCTGTGATTCTGCGATTCTGCGATTCTGCGATTCTGCGATGCTGCGATTCAGCGATTCTGCGATTCTGCGATTCTGCGATTTTGCGATTCTGCGATTCTGCGTTTCTGCGATTCTGCGTTTCTGCGATTGTGGGATTGTGGGATTGTGTGATTGTGTGATTGTGTGGTTGTGTGATTGTGTGATTGTGTGATTGTGTGATTGTGCGATTGTGTGCTTGTGTGATTGTGTCGTAGTGTGATTCTGCAATTCTGCGATTCTGCGATTCTGCGATTATGCGTTTCTGCTATTCTTGGATTGTGTGATTGTGTGATTGTGTGATGGTGTGATTGTGTGATGGTGTGATGGTGTGATTGTGTGATTGTGTGATTGTGTGATTGTGTGATTGTGTGATTGTGTGGTTGCGTGATTGTGTGATTTTGTGATTGTGCGATTGTGTGCTTGTGTGATTGTGTCGTAGTGTGATTCTGCGATTCTGCGATTCTGCGATTATGCGATTGTGTGATTGTGTGATTGTGTGATTGTGTCATTGCGTGATTCTGCGATTCAGCGATTCTGCGATTCCGCGATTCTGCGATTTTGCGATTCTGCGATTCTGCGTTTCTGCGATTCTGCGTTTCTGCGATTGTGGGATTGTGGGATTGTGTGATTGTGTGATGGTGTGATTGTGTGATTGTGTGATTGTGTGATTGTGTGATTGTGTGGTTGTGTGATTGTGTGATTGTGTGATTGTGTGATTGTGTGATTGTGTGATTGTGTGAATGTGTGATTGTGTCATTGTGTGATTCTGCGATTCAGCGATTCTGCGATTCTGCGATTCAAAGATTCTGCGATTCCGCGATTCTGCGATTCTGCGATTCTGCGATTCTGCGATTCTGCGATTCAGCGATTCTGCGATTCTGTGATTCTGCGATTGTGCGATTCTGCGATTCTGCGATTCTGCGATTGTGTGATTGTGTGATTGCTTGATTGTGCCATTGTGTGATTCTGCGATTCGGCGATTCTACGATTCTGCGATTCTGCGATTCTGCGATTGTGTGATTGTGTGATTGTGTGATTATGTGATTGTGTCATTGCGTGATTCTGCGATTCAGAGATTCTGCGATTCTGCGATTCAGCGATTCTGCGATTCCGCGATTCTGCGATTCTGCGATTGTGTGATTGTGTGATTGCTTGATTGTGCCATTGTGTGATTCTGCGATTCTGTGATTATGCGTTTCTGCGATTCTTGGATTGTGTGATTGTGTGATTGTGTGATTGTGTGATTTTGTGATTCTGTGATTCTGTGATTCTGCGATTCTGCGATTCTGCGATTTTGCGATTCTGCGATTCTGCGTTTCTGCGATTCTGCGTTTCTGCGATTGTGGGATTGTGGGATTGTGTGATTGTGTGATTGTGTGGTTGTGTGATTGTGTGATTGTGTGATTGTGTGATTGTGTGATTGTGCGATTGTGTGCTTGTGTGATTGTGTCGTAGTGTGATTCTGCAATTCTGCGATTCTGCGATTCTGCGATTATGCGTTTCTGCTATTCTTGGATTGTGTGATTGTGTGATTGTGTGATGGTGTGATTGTGTGATGGTGTGATGGTGTGATTGTGTGATTGTGTGATTGTGTGATTGTGTGATTGTGTGGTTGCGTGATTGTGTGATTTTGTGATTGTGCGATTGTGTGCTTGTGTGATTGTGTCGTAGTGTGATTCTGCGATTCTGCGATTCTGCGATTATGCGATTGTGTGATTGTGTGAATGTGTGATTGTGTCATTGCGTGATTCTGCGATTCAGCGATTCTGCGATTCCGCGATTCTGCGATTTTGCGATTCTGCGATTCTGCGTTTCTGCGATTCTGCGTTTCTGCGATTGTGGGATTGTGGGATTGTGTGATTGTGTGATGGTGTGATTGTGTGATTGTGTGATTGTGTGATTGTGTGATTGTGTGATTGTGTGATTGTGTGGTTGTGTGATTGTGTGATTGTGTGATTGTGTGATTGTGTGATTGTGTGATTGTGTGAATGTGTGATTGTGTCATTGTGTGATTCTGCGATTCAGCGATTCTGCGATTCTGCGATTCAAAGATTCTGCGATTCCGCGATTCTGCGATTCTGCGATTCTGCGATTCTGCGATTATGCGATTCAGCGATTCTGCGATTCTGTGATTCTGCGATTGTGCGATTCTGCGATTCTGCGATTCTGCGATTGTGTGATTGTGTGATTGCTTGATTGGGCCATTGTGTGATTCTGCGATTCGGCGATTCTACGATTCTGCGATTCTGCGATTCTGCGATTGTGTGATTGTGTGATTGTGTGATTATGTGATTGTGTCATTGCGTGATTCTGCGATTCAGAGATTCTGCGATTCTGCGATTCAGCGATTCTGCGATTCCGCGATTCTGCGATTCTGCGATTGTGTGATTGTGTGATTGCTTGATTGTGCCATTGTGTGATTCTGCGATTCTGTGATTATGCGTTTCTGCGATTCTTGGATTGTGTGATTGTGTGATTGTGTGATTGTGTGATTTTGTGATTCTGTGATTCTGTGATTCTGCGATTCTGCGATTCTGCGATTTTGCGATTCTGCGATTCTGCGTTTCTGCGATTCTGCGTTTCTGCGATTGTGGGATTGTGGGATTGTGTGATTGTGTGATTGTGTGGTTGTGTGATTGTGTGATTGTGTGATTGTGTGATTGTGTGATTGTGCGATTGTGTGCTTGTGTGATTGTGTCGTAGTGTGATTCTGCAATTCTGCGATTCTGCGATTCTGCGATTATGCGTTTCTGCTATTCTTGGATTGTGTGATTGTGTGATTGTGTGATGGTGTGATTGTGTGATGGTGTGATGGTGTGGTTGTGTGATTGTGTGATTGTGTGATTGTGTGATTGTGTGGTTGCGTGATTGTGTGATTTTGTGATTGTGCGATTGTGTGCTTGTGTGATTGTGTCGTAGTGTGATTCTGCGATTCTGCGATTCTGCGATTATGCGATTGTGTGATTGTGTGATTGTGTGATTGTGTCATTGCGTGATTCTGCGATTCAGCGATTCTGCGATTCCGCGATTCTGCGATTTTGCGATTCTGCGATTCTGCGTTTCTGCGATTCTGCGTTTCTGCGATTGTGGGATTGTGGGATTGTGTGATTGTGTGATGGTGTGATTGTGTGATTGTGTGATTGTGTGATTGTGTGATTGTGTGATTGTGTGATTGTGTGATTGTGTGGTTGTGTGATTGTGTGATTGTGTGATTGTGTGATTGTGTGATTGTGTGATTGTGTGATTGTGTGATTGTGTGATTGTGTGAATGTGTGATTGTGTCATTGTGTGATTCTGCGATTCAGCGATTCTGCGATTCTGCGATTCAAAGATTCTGCGATTCCGCGATTCTGCGATTCTGCGATTCTGCGATTCTGCGATTATGCGATTCAGCGATTCTGCGATTCTGTGATTCTGCGATTGTGCGATTCTGCGATTCTGCGATTCTGCGATTGTGTGATTGTGTGATTGCTTGATTGTGCCATTGTGTGATTCTGCGATTCGGCGATTCTACGATTCTGCGATTCTGCGATTCTGCGATTGTGTGATTGTGTGATTGTGTGATTATGTGATTGTGTCATTGCGTGATTCTGCGATTCAGAGATTCTGCGATTCTGCGATTCAGCGATTCTGCGATTCCGCGATTCTGCGATTTTGCGATTCTGCGATTCTGCGTTTCTGCGATTCTGTGTTTCTGCGATTGTGGGATTGTGGGATTGTGTGATTGTGTGATGGTGTGATGGTGTGATTGTGTGATTATGTGATTGTGTGGTTGTGTGATTGTGTGATTGTGTGATTGTGTCGTTGTGTGATTGTGTGATTGTGTGATTGTGTGATAGTGTGATTCTGCGATTCTGTGATTATGCGTTTCTGCGATTCTTGGATTGTGTGATTGTGTGATTGTGTGATTGTGTGATTTTGTGATTCTGTGATTCTGTGATTCTGCGATTCTGCGATTCTGCGATTCTGCGATTCTGCGCTTCTGCGACTATGCGATTCTGCGATTCTTGGATTGTGTGATTGTATGATTGTGTGATTCTGTGATTCTGTGATTCTGTGATTGTGTGATTGTGTGATTCTGTGATTCTGTGATTCTGTGATTCTGTGATTCTGTGATTCTGTGATTCTGTGATTCTGTGATTCTGCGATTATGCGATTCTGCGATTCTTGGATTGTGTGATTGTGTGATTCTGTGATTCTGTGATTGTGTGATTGTGTGATTCTGTGATTCTGTGATTCTGGGATACTGGGATTCTGCGATTCTGCGATTCTGCGATTCTGCGATTCTGCGATTCTGCGATTCTGCGATTCTGCGGTTCTGCGGTTCTGCGATTCCGCGATTGTGCGATTTTGCGTTTCTGCGATTGTGGGATTGTGGGATTGTGGGATTGTGTGATTGTGTGATGGTGTGATGGTGTCGTTGGGTGATTGTGTGATTGTGTGATTGTGTGATTGTGTGATTGTGTGATTCTGCGATTCTGCGATTCTGCGATTCTGCGATTCTGCGATTCTGCGATTCTGCGATTCTGCGATTCTGCGATTGTGTGATTGTGTGATTGTGTGATTGTGTCATTGCGTGATTCTGCGATTCAGCGATTCTGCGATTCTGCGATTCTGCGATTCTGCGATTATGCGATTCTGCGATTCTGCGATTCTGCGATTCTGCGTTTCTGCGATTCTGCGTTTCTGCGATTGTGGGATTGTGGGATTGTGTGATTGTGTGATGGTGTGATTGTGTGATTGTGTGATTGTGTGATTGTGTGATTGTGTGATTGTGTGGTTGTGTGATTGTGTGATTGTGTGATTGTGTGATTGTGTGATTGTGTGATTGTGTGATTGTGTGAATGTGTGATTGTGTCATTGTGTGATTCTGCGATTCAAAGATTCTGCGATTCCGCGATTCTGCGATTCTGCGATTCTGCGATTCTGCGATTATGCGATTCAGCGATTCTGCGATTCTGTGATTCTGCGATTGTGCGATTCTGCGATTCTGCGATTCTGCGATTGTGTGATTGTGTGATTGCTTGATTGTGCCATTGTGTGATTCTGCGATTCGGCGATTCTACGATTCTGCGATTCTGCGATTCTGCGATTGTGTGATTGTGTGATTGTGTGATTATGTGATTGTGTCATTGCGTGATTCTGCGATTCAGAGATTCTGCGATTCTGCGATTCAGCGATTCTGCGATTCCGCGATTCTGCGATTTTGCGATTCTGCGATTCTGCGTTTCTGCGATTCTGTGTTTCTGCGACTGTGGGATTGTGGGATTGTGTGATTGTGTGATGGTGTGATGGTGTGATTGTGTGATTATGTGATTGTGTGATTGTGTGATTGTGTGATTGTGTGATTGTGTCGTTGTGTGATTGTGTGATTGTGTGATTGTGTGATAGTGTGATTCTGCGATTCTGTGATTATGCGTTTCTGCGATTCTTGGATTGTGTGATTGTGTGATTGTGTAATTGTGTGATTTTGTGATTCTGTGATTCTGTGATTCTGCGATTCTGCGATTCTGCGATTCTGCGATTCTGCGCTTCTGCGATTATGCGATTCTGCGATTCTTGGATTGTGTGATTGTATGATTGTGTGATTCTGTGATTCTGTGATTGTGTGATTGTGTGATTCTGTGATTCTGTGATTCTGTGATTCTGTGATTCTGTGATTCTGTGATTCTGTGATTCTGTGATTCTGTGATTCTGTGATTCTGTGATTCTGTGATTCTGTGATTCTGCGATTATGCGATTCTGCGATTCTTGGATTGTGTGATTGTGTGATTCTGTGATTCTGTGATTGTGTGATTGTGTGATTCTGTGATTCTGTGATTCTGGGATTCTGGGATTCTGCGATTCTGCGATTCTGCGATTCTGCGATTCTGCGATTCTGCGATTCTGCGATTCTGCGGTTCTGCGATTCCGCGATTGTGCGATTTTGCGTTTCTGCGATTGTGGGATTGTGGGATTGTGGGATTGTGTGATTGTGTGATGGTGTGATGGTGTCGTTGGGTGATTGTGTGATTGTGTGATTGTGTGATTGTGTGATTGTGTGATTCTGCGATTCTGCGATTCTGCGATTCTGCGATTCTGCGATTCTGCGATTCTGCGATTCTGCGATTGTGTGATTGTGTGATTGTGTGATTGTGTCATTGCGTGATTCTGCGATTCAGCGATTCTGCGATTCTGCGATTCTGCGATTCTGCGATTATGCGATTCTGCGATTCTGCGATTCTGCGATTCTGCGTTTCTGCGATTCTGCGTTTCTGCGATTGTGGGATTGTGGGATTGTGTGATTGTGTGATGGTGTGATTGTGTGATTGTGTGATTGTGTGATTGTGTGATTGTGTGATTGTGTGATTGTATGATTGTGTGGTTGTGTGATTGTGTGATTGTGTGATTGTGTGATTGTGCGACTGTGTGCTTGTGTGATTGTGTCGTAGTGTGATTCCGCAATTCTGCGATTCTGCGATTCTGCGATTATGCGTTTCTGCTATTCTTGGATTGTGTGATTGTGTGATGGTGTGATTGTGTGATGGTGTGATGGTGTGATTGTGTGATTGTGTGATTGTGTGATTGTGTGATTGTGTGATTGTGTGATTGTGTGATTGTGTGGTTGCGTGATTGTGTGATTTTGTGATTGTGCGATTGTGTGCTTGTGTGATTGTGTCGTAGTGTGATTCTGCGATTCTGCGATTCTGCGATTATGCGATTGTGTGATTGTGTGATTGTGTGATTGTGTCATTGCGTGATTCTGCGATTCAGCGATTCTGCGATTCCGCGATTCTGCGATTCTGCGATTCTGCGATTCTGCGTTTCTGCGATTCTGCGTTTCTGCGATTGTGGGATTGTGGGATTGTGTGATTGTGTGATTGTGTGGTTGCGTGATTGCGTGATTTTGTGATTGTGCGATTGTGTGCTTGTGTGATTTTGTCGTAGTGTGATTCTGCGATTCTGCGATTCTGCGATTATGCGTTTCTGCGATTCTTGGATTATGTGATTGTGTGACTTTGTGATTCTGTGATTCTGCGATTCTGCGATTCTGCGATTTTGCGATTCTGCGATTCTGCGATTATGCGATTCTGCGATTCTGCGATTCTGTGATTCTGTGATTCTGCGATTCTGCGATTCTGCGATTCTGCGATTCTGCGATTGTGTGATTGTGTGATTGCTTGATTGTGCCATTGTGTGATTCTGCGATTCGGCGATTCTGCGATTCTGCGATTCTGCGATTCTGCGATTCTGCGATTCTGCGATTCTGCGATTCTGCGATTGTGTGATTGTGTGATTATGTGATTGTGTCATTGCGTGATTCTGCGATTCTGCGATTCAGCGATTCTGCGATTCCGCGATTCTGCGATTTTGCGATTCTGCGATTCTGCGTTTCTGCGATTCTGCGTTTCTGCGATTGTGGGATTGTGGGATTGTGTGATTGTGTGATGGTGTGATTGTGTGATTGTGTGATTGTGTGATTGTGTGATTGTGTGGTTGTGTGATTGTGTGATTGTGTGGTTGTGTGATTGTGTGATTGTGTGATTGTGTGATTGTGCGATTGTGTGCTTGTGTGATTGTGTCGTAGTGTGATTCTGCGATTCTGCGATTCTGCGATTCTGCGATTCTGCGATTCTGCGATTGTGTGATTGTGTGATTGCTTGATTGTGCCATTGTGTGATTCTGCGATTCGGCGATTCAGCGATTCTGCGATTCTGCGATTCTGCGATTCCGCGATTCTGCGATTTTGCGTTTCTGCGATTGTGGGATTGTGGGATTGTGTGATTGTGTGATGGTGTGATTGTGTCGTTGGGTGATTGTGTGATTGTCTGATTCTGTGATTCTGTGATTCTGCGATTCTGCGATTCTGCGATTCTGCGTTTCTGCGATTGTTGGATTGTATTATTGTGTGATTGTGTGATGGTGTGATTGTGTCGTTGGGTGATTGTGTGATTGTGTGATTCTGTGATTCTGTGATTCTGCGATTCTGCGATTCTGCGATTCTGCGTTTCTGCGATTGTTGGATTGTATTATTGTGTGATTGTGTGATGGTGTGATTGTGTGATTGTGTGATGGTGTGATTGTGTGATTGTGTGATTGTGTGATTGTGTGATTGTGTGATTGTGTGGTTGCGTGATTGTGTGATTTTGTGATTGTGCGATTGTGTGATTCTGCGATTCGGCGATTCTACGGTTCTGCGATTCTGCGATTCTGCGATTGTGTGATTGTGTGATTGTGTGATTGTGTGATTGTGTCATTGCGTGATTCTGCGATTCAGAGATTCTGCGATTCTGCGATTCTGCGATTCTGCGATTCCGCGATTCTGCGATTTTGCGATTCTGCGATTCTGCGTTTCTGCGTTTCTGCGTTTCTGCGATTGTGGGATTGTGGGATTGTGTGATTGTGTGATGGTGTGATTGTGTGATTGTGTGATTGTGTGATTGTGTGGTTGTGTGATTGTGTGATTGTGTGGTTGTGTGACTGTGTGATTGTGTGATTGTGCGATTGTGTGCTTGTGTGATTGTGTCGTAGTGTGATTCTGCGATTCTGCGATTCTGCGATTCTGCGATTGTGTGATTGTGTGATTGTTTGATTGTGCGATTGTGTGCTTGTGTGATTGTGTCGTAGTGTGATTCTGCGATTCTGCGATTCAGCGATTCTGCGATTCCGCGAATCTGCGATTTTGCGATTCTGCGATTCTGCGTTTCTGCGATTCTGCGTTTCTGCGATTGTGGGATTGTGGGATTGTGTGATTGTGTGATGGTGTGATTGTGTGATTATGTGATTGTGCCATTGTGTGATTCTGCGATTCGGCGATTCTACGATTCTGCGATTCTGCGATTCTGCGATTGTGTGATTGTGTGATTGTGTGATTATGTGATTGTGTCATTGCGTGATTCTGCGATTCAGAGATTCTGCGATTCTGCGATTCAGCGATTCTGCGATTTTGCGATTCTGCGATTCTGCGCTTCTGCGATTCTGCGTTTCTGCGATTGTGGGATTGTGGGATTGTGTGATTGTGTGATTGTGTGGTTGTGTGATTGTGTGATTGTGTGATTGTGTGATTGTGCGATTGTGTGCTTGTGTGATTGTGTCGTAGTGTGATTCTGCAATTCTGCGATTCTGCGATTCTGCGATTATGCGTTTCTGCTATTCTTGGATTGTGTGATTGTGTGATTGTGTGATGGTGTGATTGTGTGATGTTGTGATGGTGTGATTGTGTGATTGTGTGATTGTGTGATTGTGTGATTGTGTGGTTGCGTGATTGTGTGATTTTGTGATTGTGCGATTGTGTGCTAGTGTGATTGTGTCGTAGTGTGATTCTGCGATTCTGCGATTCTGCGATTATGCGATTGTGTGATTGTGTGATTGTGTGATTGTGTCATTGCGTGATTCTGCGATTCAGCGATTCTGCGATTCCGCGATTCTGCGATTTTGCGATTCTGCGATTCTGCGTTTCTGCGATTCTGCGTTTCTGCGATTGTGGGATTGTGGGATTGTGTGATTGTGTGATGGTGTGATTGTGTGATTGTGTGATTGTGTGATTGTGTGATTGTGTGATTGTGTGATTGTGTGATTGTGTGGTTGTGTGATTGTGTGATTGTGTGATTGTGTGATTGTGTGATTGTGTGATTGTGTGATTGTGTCATTGCGTGATTCTGCGATTCAGAGATTCTGCGATTCTGCGATTCTGCGATTCTGCGATTCCGCGATTCTGCGATTTTGCGATTCTGCGATTCTGCGTTTCTGCGATTCTGCGTTTCTGCGATTGTGGGATTGTGGGATTGTGTGATTGTGTGATGGTGTGATTGTGTGATTGTGTGATTGTGTGATTGTGTGGTTGTGTGATTGTGTGATTGTGTGGTTGTGTGACTGTGTGATTGTGTGATTGTGCGATTGTGTGCTTGTGTGATTGTGTCGTAGTGTGATTCTGCGATTCTGCGATTCTGCGATTCTGCGATTGTGTGATTGTGTGATTGTGTGATTGTGCGATTGTGTGCTTGTGTGATTGTGTCGTAGTGTGATTCTGCGATTCTGCGATTCTGCGATTCTGCGATTATGCGTTTCTGCGATTCCTGGATTGTGTGATTGTGTGATTGTGTGATTATGTGATTGTGTGATTTTGTGATTCTGTGATTCTGTGATTCTGGGATTCTGCGATTCTGCGATTCTGCGATTCTGTGATTCTGCGATTCTGCGATTCTGCGATTCTGCGATGCTGCGATTGTGTGATTGTGTGATTGCTTGATTGTGCCATTGTGTGATTCTGCGATTCGGCGATTCTACGATTCTGCGATTCTGCGATTCTGCGATTGTGTGATTGTGTGATTGTGTGATTATGTGATTGTGTCATTGCGTGATTCTGCGATTCAGAGATTCTGCGATTCTGCGATTCCGCGAATCTGCGATTCTGTGATTCTGCGATTGTGCGATTGTGCGATTCTGCGATGCTGCGATTGTGTGATTGTGTGATTGCTTGATTGTGCCATTGTGTGATTCTGCGATTCGGCGATTCTACGATTCTGCGATTCTGCGATTCTGCGATTGTGTGATTGTGTGATTGTGTGATTATGTGATTGTGTCATTGCGTGATTCTGCGATTCAGCGATTCTGCGATTCCGCGAATCTGCGATTTTGCGATTCTGCGATTCTGCGTTTCTGCGATTCTGCGTTTCTGCGATTGTGGGATTGTGGGATTGTGTGATTGTGTGATGGTGTGATTGTGTGATTATGTGATTGTGCCATTGTGTGATTCTGCGATTCGGCGATTCTACGATTCTGCGATTCTGCGATTCTGCGATTGTGTGATTGTGTGATTGTGTGATTATGTGATTGTGTCATTGCGTGATTCTGCGATTCAGAGATTCTGCGATTCTGCGATTCAGCGATTCTGCGATTTTGCGATTCTGCGATTCTGCGTTTCTGCGATTCTGCGTTTCTGCGATTGTGGGATTGTGGGATTGTGTGATTGTGTGATTGTGTGGTTGTGTGATTGTGTGATTGTGTGATTGTGTGATTGTGCGATTGTGTGCTTGTGTGATTGTGTCGTAGTGTGATTCTGCAATTCTGCGATTCTGCGATTCTGCGATTATGCGTTTCTGCTATTCTTGGATTGTGTGATTGTGTGATTGTGTGATGGTGTGATTGTGTGATGGTGTGATGGTGTGATTGTGTGATTGTGTGATTGTGTGATTGTGTGATTGTGTGGTTGCGTGATTGTGTGATTTTGTGATTGTGCGATTGTGTGCTAGTGTGATTGTGTCGTAGTGTGATTCTGCGATTCTGCGATTCTGCGATTATGCGATTGTGTGATTGTGTGATTGTGTGATTGTGTCATTGCGTGATTCTGCGATTCAGCGATTCTGCGATTCCGCGATTCTGCGATTTTGCGATTCTGCGATTCTGCGTTTCTGCGATTGTGGGATTGTGGGATTGTGTGATTGTGTGATTGTGTGATTGTGTGATTGTGTGATTGTGTGATTGTGTGAATGTGTGATTGTGTCATTGTGTGATTCTGCGATTCAGCGATTCTGCGATTCTGCGATTCAAAGATTCTGCGATTCCGCGATTCTGCGATTCTGCGATTCTGCGATTCTGCGATTATGCGATTCAGCGATTCTGCGATTCTGTGATTCTGCGATTGTGCGATTCTGCGATTCTGCGATTCTGCGATTGTGTGATTGTGTGATTGCTTGATTGTGCCATTGTGTGATTCTGCGATTCGGCGATTCTACGATTCTGCGATTCTGCGATTCTGCGATTGTGTGATTGTGTGATTGTGTGATTATGTGATTGTGTCATTGCGTGATTCTGCGATTCAGAGATTCTGCGATTCTGCGATTCAGCGATTCTGCGATTCCGCGATTCTGCGATTTTGCGATTCTGCGATTCTGCGTTTCTGCGATTGTAGGATTGTGGGATTGTGTGATTGTGTGATGGTGTGATTGTGTGATTATGTGATTGTGTGATTGTGTGATTGTGTGATTGTGTGATTCTGCGATTCTGCGATTCTGCGTTTCTGCGATTGTTGGATTGTGTTATTGTGTGATTGTGTGATGGTGTGATTGTGTGATTGTGTGATGGTGTGATTGTGTGATTGTGTGATTGTGTGATTGTGTGATTTTGTGATTGTGCAAATGTGTGCTTGTGTGATTGTGTCGTAGTGTGATTCTGCGATTCTGCGATTCTGCGATTATGCGTTTCTGCGATTGTTGGATTATGTGATTGTGTGATTTTGTGATTCTGCGATTCTGCGATTCTGCGATTCTGCGATTCTGCGATTCTGCGATTCTGCGATTCTGCGATTCTGCGATTCTGCGATTATGCGATTCTGCGATTCTGCGATTCTGTGATTCTGCGATTCTGCGATTCTGCGATTCTGCGATTCTGCGATTCTGCGATTGTGTGATTGTGTGATTGCTTGATTGTGCCATTGTGTGATTCTGCGGTTCGGCGATTCTGCGATTCTGCGATTCTGCGATTGTGTGATTGTGTGATTGTGTGATTGTGTGATTGTGTGATTGTGTGATTGTGTGATTGTGTGATTGTGTCATTGCGTGATTCTGCGATTCAGCGATTCTGCGATTCCGCGATTCTGCAATTTTGCGATTCTGCGATTCTGCGTTTCTGCGATTCTGCGTTTCTGCGATTGTGGGATTGTGGGATTGTGTGATTGTGTGATGGTGTGATTGTGTGATTGTGCGATTGTGTGATTGTGTGATTGTGTGATTGTGTGGTTGTGTGATTGTGTGATTGTGTGATTGTGTGATTGTGCGATTGTGTGCTTGTGTGATTGTGTCGTAGTGTGATTCTGCGATTCTGCGATTCTGCGATTATGCGTTTCTGCTATTCTTGGATTGTGTGATTGTGTGATTGTGTGATGGTGTGATTGTGTGATGGTGTGATGGTGTGATTGTGTGATTGTGTGATTGTGTGATTGTGTGATTGTGGGATTGTGTGATTGTGTGGTTGCGTGATTGTGTGATTTTGTGATTGTGCGATTGTGCGATTGTGTGCTTGTGTGATTGTGTCGTAGTGTGATTCTGCGATTCTGCGATTATGCGATTATGCGATTCTGCGATTGTGTGATTGTGTGATTGTGTGATTGTGTGATTGTGTCATTGCGTGATTCTGCGATTCAGCGATTCTGCGATTCCGCGATTCTGCGATTTTGCGATTCTGCGATTCTGCGTTTCTGCGATTCTGCGTTTCTGCGATTGTGGGATTGTGGGATTGTGTGATTGTGTGATTGTGTGGTTGTGTGATTGTGTGATTGTGTGATTGTGTGATTGTGCGATTGTGTGCTTGTGTGATTGTGTCGTAGTGTGATTCTGCAATTCTGCGATTCTGCGATTCTGCGTTTCTGCGATTGTGGGATTGTGGGATTGTGTGATTGTGTGATGGTGTGATTGTGTGATTGTGTGATTGTGTGATTGTGTGATTGTGTGATTGTGTGATTGTGTGGTTGTGTGATTGTGTGATTGTGTGATTGTGTGATTGTGTGATTGTGTGATTGTGTGAATGTGTGATTGTGTCATTGTGTGATTCTGCGATTCAGCGATTCTGCGATTCTGCGATTCAAAGATTCTGCGATTCCGCGATTCTGCGATTCTGCGATTCTGCGATTCTGCGATTATGCGATTCAGCGATTCTGCGATTCTGTGATTCTGTGATTGTGCGATTCTGCGATTCTGCGATTCTGCGATTGTGTGATTGTGTGATTGCTTGATTGTGCCATTGTGTGATTCTGCGATTCGGCGACTCTACGATTCTGCGATTCTGCGATTCTGCGATTGTGTGATTGTGTGATTGTGTGATTATGTGATTGTGTCATTGCGTGGTTCTGCGATTCAGAGATTCTGCGATTCTGCGATTCAGCGATTCTGCGATTCCGCGATTCTGCGATTTTGCGATTCTGCGATTCTGCGTTTCTGCGATTCTGCGTTTCTGCGATTGTGGGATTGTGGGATTGTGTGAATGTGTGATGGTGTGATTGTGTGATTATGTGATTGTGTGATTGTGTGATTGTGTGATTGTGTGATTGTGTCGTTGTGTGATTGTGTGATTGTGTGATTGTGTGATTGTGTGATTCTGCGATTCTGTGATTATGCGTTTCTGCGATTCTTGGATTGTGTGATTGTGTGATTGTGTGATTGTGTGATTTTGTGATTCTGTGATTCTGTGATTCTGCGATTCTGCGATTCTGCGATACTGCGCTTCTGCGATTATGCGATTCTGCGATTCTTGGATTGTGTGATTGTATGATTGTGTGATTCTGTGATTCTGTGATTGTGTGATTGTGTGATTCTGTGATTCTGTGATTCTGTGATTCTGTGATTCTGTGATTCTGTGATTCTGTGATTCTGTGATTCTGTGATTCTGTGATTCTGTGATTCTGCGATTATGCGATTCTGCGATTCTTGGATTGTGTGATTGTGTGATTCTGTGATTCTGTGATTCTGTGATTGTGTGATTCTGTGATTCTGTGATTCTGGGATTCTGGGATTCTGCGATTCTGCGATTCTGCGATTCTGCGATTCTGCGATTCTGCGATTCTGCGATTCTGCGGTTCTGCGATTCCGCGATTGTGCGATTTTGCGTTTCTGCGATTGTGGGATTGTGGGATTGTGGGATTGTGTGATTGTGTGATGGTGTGATGGTGTCGTTGGGTGATTGTGTGATTGTGTGATTGTGTGATTGTGTGATTGTGTGATTGAGTGATTCTGCGATTCTGCGATTCTGCGATTCTGCGATTCTGCGATTGTGTGATTGTGTGATTGTGCGATTGTGTGCTTGTGTGATTGTGTCGTAGTGTGATTCTGCAATTCTGCGATTCTGCGATTCTGCGATTATGCGTTTCTGCTATTCTTGGATTGTGTGATTGTGTGATTGTGTGATGGTGTGATTGTGTGATGGTGTGATGGTGTGATTGTGTGATTGTGTGATTGTGTGATTGTGTGATTGTGTGATTGTGTGATTGTGTGATTGTGTGGTTGCGTGATTGTGTGATTTTGTGATTGTGCGATTGTGTGCTTGTGTGATTGTGTCGTAGTGTGATTCTGCGATTCTGCGATTCTGCGATTATGCGATTGTGTGATTGTGTGATTGTGTGATTGTGTCATTGCGTGATTCTGCGATTCAGCGATTCTGCGATTCCGCGATTCTGCGATTTTGCGATTCTGCGATTCTGCGTTTCTGCGATTCTGCGTTTCTGCGATTGTGGGATTGTGGGATTGTGTGATTGTGTGATGGTGTGATTGTGTGATTGTGTGATTGTGTGATTGTGTGATTGTGTGATTGTGTGGTTGTGTGATTGTGTGATTGTGTGATTGTGTGATTGTGTGATTGTGTGATTGTGTGATTGTGTGATTGTGTGATTGTGTGATTGTGTGATTGTGTGAATGTGTGATTGTGTCATTGTGTGATTCTGCGATGCAGCGATTCTGCGATTCTGCGATTCAGCGATTCTGCGATTCCGCGATTCTGCGATTTTGCGATTCTGCGATTCTGCGTTTCTGCGATTCTGCGTTTCTGCGATTGTGGGATTGTGTGATTGTGTGATGGTGTGATTGTGTGATTATGTGATTGTGTGATTGTGTGATTGTGTGATTGTGTGATTCTGCGATTCTGCGAATCTGCGTTTCTGCGATTGTTGGATTGTGTTATTGTGTGATTGTGTGATGGTGTGATTGTGTGATTGTGTGATTGTGTGATTGTGTGATTGTGTGATTGTGTGATTTTGTGATTGTGCGATTGTGTGCTTGTGTGATTGTGTCGTAGTGTGATTCTGCGATTCTGCGATTCTGCGATTCTGCGATTATGCGTTTCTGCGATTGTTGGATTATGTGATTGTGTGATTTTGTGATTCTGCGATTCTGCGATTCTGCGATTCTGCGATTCTGCGATTCTGCGATTCTGCGATTCTGCGATTCTGCGATTCTGCGATTATGCGATTCTGCGATTCTGCGATTCTGTGATTCTGCGATTCTGCGATTCTGCGATTCTGCGATTCTGCGATTCTGCGATTGTGTGATTGTGTGAATGCTTGATTGTGCCATTGTGTGATTCTGCGATTCGGCGATTCTGCGATTCTGCGATTCTGCGATTCTGCGATTGTGTGATTGCGTGATTGTGTGATTGTGTGATTGTGTCATTGCGTGATTCTGCGATTCAGCGATTCTGCGATTCCGCGATTCTGCAATTTTGCGATTCTGCGATTCTGCGTTTCTGCGATTCTGCGTTTCTGCGATTGTGGGATTGTGGGATTGTGTGATTGTGTGATGGTGTGATTGTGTGATTGTGCGATTGTGTGATTGTGTGATTGTGTGATTGTGTGGTTGTGTGATTGTGTGAATGTGTGATTGTGTGATTGTGCGATTGTGTGCTTGTGTGACTGTGTCGTAGTGTGATTCTGCGATTCTGCGATTCTGCGATTATGCGTTTCTGCTATTCTTGGATTGTGTGATTGTGTGATTGTGTGATGGTGTGATTGTGTGATGGTGTGATTGTGTGATGGTGTGATGGTGTGATTGTGTGATTGTGTGATTGTGTGATTGTGTGATTGTGTGATTGTGTGATTGTGTGATTGTGTGGTTGCGTGATTGTGTGATTTTGTGATTGTGCGATTGTGTGCTTGTGTGATTGTGTCGTAGTGTGATTCTGCGATTCTGCGATTCTGCGATTCTGCGTTTCTGCGATTCTTGGATTATGTGATTGTGTGATTTTGTGATTCTGTGATTCTGCGATTCTGCGATTCTGCGATTCTGCGATTCTGCGATTCTGCGATTCTGCGATTCTGCGATTCTGCGATTCTGCGATTATGCGATTATGCGATTCTGCGATTGTGTGATTGTGTGATTGTGTGATTGTGTCATTGCGTGATTCTGCGATTCAGCGATTCTGCGATTCCGCGATTCTGCGATTTTGCGATTCTGCGATTCTGCGTTTCTGCGATTCTGCGTTTCTGCGATTGTGGGATTGTGGGATTGTGTGATTGTGTGATTGTGTGGTTGCGTGATTGCGTGATTTTGTGATTGTGCGATTGTGTGCTTGTGTGATTGTGTCGTAGTGTGATTCTGCGATTCTGCGATTCTGCGATTATGCGTTTCTGCGATTCTTGGATTATGTGATTGTGTGATTTTGTGATTCTGTGATTCTGCGATTCTGCGATTCTGCGATTTTGCGATTCTGCGATTCTGCGATTATGCGATTCTGCGATTCTGCGATTCTGTGATTCTGTGATTCTGCGATTCTGCGATTCTGCGATTCTGCGATTCCGCGATTCTGCGATTTTGCGATTCTGCGATTCTGCGTTTCTGCGATTCTGCGTTTCTGCGATTGTGGGATTGTGGGATTGTGTGATTGTGTGATGGTGTGATTGTGTGATTGTGTGATTGTGTGATTGTGTGATTGTGTGATTGTGTGATTGTGTGATTGTGTGGTTGTGTGATTCTGCGATTCTGTGATTATGCGTTTCTGCGATTCTTGGATTGTGTGATTGTGTGATTGTGTGATTGTGTGATTTTGTGATTCTGTGATTCTGTGATTCTGCGATTCTGCGATTCTGCGATTCTGCGCTTCTGCGATTATGCGATTCTGCGATTCTTGGATTGTGTGATTGTATGATTGTGTGATTCTGTGATTCTGTGATTGTGTGATTGTGTGACTCTGTGATTCTCTGATTCTGTGATTCTGTGATTCTGTGATTCTGCGATTATGCGATTCTGCGATTCTTGGATTGTGTGATTGTGTGATTCTGTGATTCTGTGATTGTGTGATTCAAAGATTCTGCGATTCCGCGATTCTGCGATTCTGCGATTCTGCGATTCTGCGATTATGCGATTCAGCGATTCTGCGATTCTGTGATTCTGCGATTGTGCGATTCTGCGATTCTGCGATTCTGCGATTGTGTGATTGTGTGATTGCTTGATTGTGCCATTGTGTGATTCTGCGATTCGGCGATTCTACGATTCTGCGATTCTGCGATTCTGCGATTGTGTGATTGTGTGATTGTGTGATTATGTGATTGTGTCATTGCGTGATTCTGCGATTCAGAGATTCTGCGATTCTGCGATTCAGCGATTCTGCGATTCCGCGATTCTGCGATTTTGCGATTCTGCGATTCTGCGTTTCTGCGATTCTGCGTTTCTGCGATTGTGGGATTGTGGGATTGTGGGATTGTGTGATTGTGTGATGGTGTGATTGTGTGATTATGTGATTGTGTGATTGTGTGATTGTGTGATTGTGTGATTGTGTCGTTGTGTGATTGTGTGATTGTGTGATTGTGTGATTGTGTGATTCTGCGATTCTGTGATTATGCGTTTCTGCGATTCTTGGATTGTGTGATTGTGTGATTGTGTGATTGTGTGATTTTGTGATTCTGTGATTCTGTGATTCTGCGATTCTGCGATTCTGCGATTCTGCGCTTCTGCGATTATGCGATTCTGCGATTCTTGGATTGTGTGATTGTATGATTGTGTGATTCTGTGATTCTGTGATTGTGTGATTGTGTGATTCTGTGATTCTCTGATTCTGTGATTCTGTGATTCTGTGATTCTGCGATTATGCGATTCTGCGATTCTTGGATTGTGTGATTGTGTGATTCTGTGATTCTGTGATTGTGTGATTGTGTGATTCTGTGATTCTGTGATTCTGGGATTCTGGGATTCTGCGATTCTGCGATTCTGCGATTCTGCGATTCTGCGATTCTGCGATTCTGCGATTCTGCGATTCTGCGATTCTGCGATTCTGCGATTCTGCGATTCTGCGATTGTGTGATTGTGTGATTGTGTGATTGTGTCATTGCGTGATTCTGCGATTCAGCGATTCTGCGATTCCGCGATTCTGCGATTATGCGATTCTGCGATTCTGCGATTCTGCGATTCTGCGTTTCTGCGATTCTGCGTTTCTGCGATTGTGGGATTGTGGGATTGTGTGATTGTGTGATGGTGTGATTGTGTGATTGTGTGATTGTGTGATTGTGTGATTGTGTGATTGTGTGGTTGTGTGATTGTGTGATTGTGTGATTGTGTGATTGTGCGATTGTGTGCTTGTGTGATTGTGTCGTAGTGTGATTCCGCAATTCTGCGATTCTGCGATTCTGCGATTATGCGTTTCTGCTATTCTTGGATTGTGTGATTGTGTGATTGTGTGATGGTGTGATTGTGTGATGGTGTGATGGTGTGATTGTGTGATTGTGTGATTGTGTGATTGTGTGATTGTGTGATTGTGTGATTGTGTGATTGTGTGATTGTGTGGTTGCGTGATTGTGTGATTTTGTGATTGTGCGATTGTGTGCTTGTGTGATTGTGTCGTAGTGTGATTCTGCGATTCTGCGATTCTGCGATTATGCGATTGTGTGATTGTGTGATTGTGTGATTGTGTCATTGCGTGATTCTGCGATTCAGCGATTCTGCGATTCCGCGATTCTGCGATTTTGCGATTCTGCGATTCTGCGTTTCTGCGATTCTGCGTTTCTGCGATTGTGGGATTGTGGGATTGTGTGATTGTGTGATTGTGTGGTTGCGTGATTGCGTGATTTTGTGATTGTGCGATTGTGTGCTTGTGTGATTGTGACGTAGTGTGATTCTGCGATTCTGCGATTCTGCGATTATGCGTTTCTGCGATTCTTGGATTATGTGATTGTGCGATTTTGTGATTCTGTGATTCTGCGATTCTGCGATTCTGCGATTTTGCGATTCTGCGATTCTGCGATTATGCGATTCTGCGATTCTGCGATTCTGTGATTCTGTGATTCTGCGATTCTGCGATTCTGCGATTCTGCGATTCTGCGATTCTGCGATTGTGTGATTGTGTGATTGCTTGATTGTGCCATTGTGTGATTCTGCGATTCGGCGATTCTGCGATTCTGCGATTCTGCGATTCTGCGATTGTGTGATTTTGTGATTCTGTGATTCTGTGATTCTGCGATTCTGCGATTCTGCGATTCTGCGCTTCTGCGATTATGCGATTCTGCGATTCTTGGATTGTGTGATTGTATGATTGTGTGATTCTGTGATTCTGTGATTGTGTGATTGTGTGATTCTGTGATTCTCTGATTCTGTGATTCTGTGATTCTGTGATTCTGTGATTCTGTGATTCTGCGATTATGCGATTCTGCGATTCTTGGATTGTGTGATTGTGTGATTCTGTGATTCTGTGATTCTGTGATTGTGCGATTCTGCGATTCTGCGATTCTGCGATTGTGTGATTGTGTGATTGCTTGATTGTGCCATTGTGTGATTCTGCGATTCGGCGACTCTACGATTCTGCGATTCTGCGATTCTGCGATTGTGTGATTGTGTGATTGTGTGATTATGTGATTGTGTCATTGCGTGATTCTGCGATTCAGAGATTCTGCGATTCTGCGATTCAGCGATTCTGCGATTCCGCGATTCTGCGATTTTGCGATTCTGCGATTCTGCGTTTCTGCGATTCTGCGTTTCTGCGATTGTGGGATTGTGGGATTGTGTGAATGTGTGATGGTGTGATTGTGTGATTATGTGATTGTGTGATTGTGTGATTGTGTGATTGTGTGATTGTGTCGTTGTGTGATTGTGTGATTGTGTGATTGTGTGATTGTGTGATTCTGCGATTCTGTGATTATGCGTTTCTGCGATTCTTGGATTGTGTGATTGTGTGATTGTGTGATTGTGTGATTTTGTGATTCTGTGATTCTGTGATTCTGCGATTCTGCGATTCTGCGATACTGCGCTTCTGCGATTATGCGATTCTGCGATTCTTGGATTGTGTGATTGTATGATTGTGTGATTCTGTGATTCTGTGATTGTGTGATTGTGTGATTCTGTGATTCTGTGATTCTGTGATTCTGTGATTCTGTGATTCTGTGATTCTGTGATTCTGTGATTCTGTGATTCTGTGATTCTGTGATTCTGCGATTATGCGATTCTGCGATTCTTGGATTGTGTGATTGTGTGATTCTGTGATTCTGTGATTCTGTGATTCTGTGATTGTGTGATTCTGTGATTCTGTGATTCTGGGATTCTGGGATTCTGCGATTCTGCGATTCTGCGATTCTGCGATTCTGCGATTCTGCGATTCTGCGATTCTGCGATTCTGCGATTCTGCGGTTCTGCGATTCCGCGATTGTGCGATTTTGCGTTTCTGCGATTGTGGGATTGTGGGATTGTGGGATTGTGTGATTGTGTGATGGTGTGATGGTGTCGTTGGGTGATTGTGTGATTGTGTGATTGTGTGATTGTGTGATTGTGTGATTGAGTGATTCTGCGATTCTGCGATTCTGCGATTCTGCGATTCTGCGATTGTGTGATTGTGTGATTGTGCGATTGTGTGCTTGTGTGATTGTGTCGTAGTGTGATTCTGCAATTCTGCGATTCTGCGATTCTGCGATTATGCGTTTCTGCTATTCTTGGATTGTGTGATTGTGTGATTGTGTGATGGTGTGATTGTGTGATGGTGTGATGGTGTGATTGTGTGATTGTGTGATTGTGTGATTGTGTGATTGTGTGATTGTGTGATTGTGTGATTGTGTGATTGTGTGGTTGCGTGATTGTGTGATTTTGTGATTGTGCGATTGTGTGCTTGTGTGATTGTGTCGTAGTGTGATTCTGCGATTCTGCGATTCTGCGATTATGCGATTGTGTGATTGTGTGATTGTGTGATTGTGTCATTGCGTGATTCTGCGATTCAGCGATTCTGCGATTCCGCGATTCTGCGATTTTGCGATTCTGCGATTCTGCGTTTCTGCGATTCTGCGTTTCTGCGATTGTGGGATTGTGGGATTGTGTGATTGTGTGATGGTGTGATTGTGTGATTGTGTGATTGTGTGATTGTGTGATTGTGTGATTGTGTGGTTGTGTGATTGTGTGATTGTGTGATTGTGTGATTGTGTGATTGTGTGATTGTGTGATTGTGTGATTGTGTGATTGTGTGATTGTGTGAATGTGTGATTGTGTCATTGTGTGATTCTGCGATTCAGCGATTCTGCGATTCTGCGATTCAGCGATTCTGCGATTCCGCGATTCTGCGATTTTGCGATTCTGCGATTCTGCGTTTCTGCGATTCTGCGTTTCTGCGATTGTGGGATTGTGTGATTGTGTGATGGTGTGATTGTGTGATGGTGTGATTGTGTGATTATGTGATTGTGTGATTGTGTGATTGTGTGATTGTGTGATTCTGCGATTCTGCGAATCTGCGTTTCTGCGATTGTTGGATTGTGTTATTGTGTGATTGTGTGATGGTGTGATTGTGTGATTGTGTGATTGTGTGATTGTGTGATTGTGTGATTGTGTGATTTTGTGATTGTGCGATTGTGTGCTTGTGTGATTGTGTCGTAGTGTGATTCTGCGATTCTGCGATTCTGCGATTCTGCGATTATGCGTTTCTGCGATTGTTGGATTATGTGATTGTGTGATTTTGTGATTCTGCGATTCTGCGATTCTGCGATTCTGCGATTCTGCGATTCTGCGATTCTGCGATTCTGCGATTCTGCGATTATGCGATTCTGCGATTCTGCGATTCTGTGATTCTGCGATTCTGCGATTCTGCGATTCTGCGATTCTGCGATTCTGCGATTGTGTGATTGTGTGAATGCTTGATTGTGCCATTGTGTGATTCTGCGATTCGGCGATTCTGCGATTCTGCGATTCTGCGATTCTGCGATTGTGTGATTGCGTGATTGTGTGATTGTGTGATTGTGTCATTGCGTGATTCTGCGATTCAGCGATTCTGCGATTCCGCGATTCTGCAATTTTGCGATTCTGCGATTCTGCGTTTCTGCGATTCTGCGTTTCTGCGATTGTGGGATTGTGGGATTGTGTGATTGTGTGATGGTGTGATTGTGTGATTGTGCGATTGTGTGATTGTGTGATTGTGTGATTGTGTGGTTGTGTGATTGTGTGAATGTGTGATTGTGTGATTGTGCGATTGTGTGCTTGTGTGACTGTGTCGTAGTGTGATTCTGCGATTCTGCGATTCTGCGATTATGCGTTTCTGCTATTCTTGGATTGTGTGATTGTGTGATTGTGTGATGGTGTGATTGTGTGATGGTGTGATTGTGTGATGGTGTGATGGTGTGATTGTGTGATTGTGTGATTGTGTGATTGTGTGATTGTGTGATTGTGTGATTGTGTGATTGTGTGGTTGCGTGATTGTGTGATTTTGTGATTCTGTGATTCTGCGATTCTGCGATTCTGCGATTCTGCGATTCTGCGATTCTGCGATTCTGCGATTCTGCGATTCTGCGATTATGCGATTATGCGATTCTGCGATTGTGTGATTGTGTGATTGTGTGATTGTGTCATTGCGTGATTCTGCGATTCAGCGATTCTGCGATTCCGCGATTCTGCGATTTTGCGATTCTGCGATTCTGCGTTTCTGCGATTCTGCGTTTCTGCGATTGTGGGATTGTGGGATTGTGTGATTGTGTGATTGTGTGGTTGCGTGATTGCGTGATTTTGTGATTGTGCGATTGTGTGCTTGTGTGATTGTGTCGTAGTGTGATTCTGCGATTCTGCGATTCTGCGATTATGCGTTTCTGCGACTCTTGGATTATGTGATTGTGTGATTTTGTGATTCTGTGATTCTGCGATTCTGCGATTCTGCGATTTTGCGATTCTGCGATTCTGCGATTATGCGATTCTGCGATTCTGCGATTCTGTGATTCTGTGATTCTGCGATTCTGCGATTCTGCGATTCTGCGATTCTGCGATTCCGCGATTCTGCGATTTTGCGATTCTGCGATTCTGCGTTTCTGCGATTCTGCGTTTCTGCGATTGTGGGATTGTGGGATTGTGTGATTGTGTGATGGTGTGATTGTGTGATTGTGTGATTGTGTGATTGTGTGATTGTGTGATTGTGTGATTGTGTGATTGTGTGGTTGTGTGATTGTGTGATTGTGTGATTGTGTGATTGTGTGATTGTGTGATTGTGTGATTGTGTGAATGTGTGATTGTGTCATTGTGTGATTCTGCGATTCAGCGATTCTGCGATTCTGCGATTCAAAGATTCTGCGATTCCGCGATTCTGCGATTCTGCGATTCTGCGATTCTGCGGTTATGCGATTCAGCGATTCTGCGATTCTGTGATTCTGCGATTGTGCGATTCTGCGATTCTGCGATTCTGCGATTGTGTGATTGTGTGATTGCTTGATTGTGCCATTGTGTGATTCTGCGATTCGGCGATTCTACGATTCTGCGATTCTGCGATTCTGCGATTGTGTGATTGTGTGATTGTGTGATTATGTGATTGTGTCATTGCGTGATTCTGCGATTCAGAGATTCTGCGATTCTGCGATTCAGCGATTCTGCGATTCCGCGATTCTGCGATTTTGCGATTCTGCGATTCTGCGTTTCTGCGATTCTGCGTTTCTGCGATTGTGGGATTGTGGGATTGTGGGATTGTGTGATTGTGTGATGGTGTGATTGTGTGATTATGTGATTGTGTGATTGTGTGATTGTGTGATTGTGTGATTGTGTGATTGAGTGATTCTGCGATTCTGCGATTCTGCGATTGTGTGATTGTGTGATTGTGCGATTGTGTGCTTGTGTGATTGTGTCGTAGTGTGATTCTGCAATTCTGCGATTCTGCGATTCTGCGATTATGCGTTTCTGCTATTCTTGGATTGTGTGATTGTGTGATTGTGTGATGGTGTGATTGTGTGATGGTGTGATGGTGTGATTGTGTGATTGTGTGATTGTGTGATTGTGTGATTGTGTGATTGTGTGATTGTGTGATTGTGTGGTTGCGTGATTGTGTGATTTTGTGATTGTGCGATTGTGTGCTTGTGTGATTGTGTCGTAGTGTGATTCTGCGATTCTGCGATTCTGCGATTATGCGATTGTGTGATTGTGTGATTGTGTGATTGTGTCATTGCGTGATTCTGCGATTCAGCGATTCTGCGATTCCGCGATTCTGCGATTTTGCGATTCTGCGATTCTGCGTTTCTGCGATTCTGCGTTTCTGCGATTGTGGGATTGTGGGATTGTGTGATTGTGTGATGGTGTGATTGTGTGATTGTGTGATTGTGTGATTGTGTGATTGTGTGATTGTGTGGTTGTGTGATTGTGTGATTGTGTGATTGTGTGATTGTGTGATTGTGTGATTGTGTGATTGTGTGATTGTGTGATTGTGTGAATGTGTGATTGTGTCATTGTGTGATTCTGCGATGCAGCGATTCTGCGATTCTGCGATTCAGCGATTCTGCGATTCCGCGATTCTGCGATTTTGCGATTCTGCGATTCTGCGTTTCTGCGATTCTGCGTTTCTGCGATTGTGGGATTGTGTGATTGTGTGATGGTGTGATTGTGTGATTATGTGATTGTGTGATTGTGTGATTGTGTGATTGTGTGATTCTGCGATTCTGCGAATCTGCGTTTCTGCGATTGTTGGATTGTGTTATTGTGTGATTGTGTGATGGTGTGATTGTGTGATTGTGTGATTGTGTGATTGTGTGATTGTGTGATTGTGTGATTTTGTGATTGTGCGATTGTGTGCTTGTGTGATTGTGTCGTAGTGTGATTCTGCGATTCTGCGATTCTGCGATTCTGCGATTATGCGTTTCTGCGATTGTTGGATTATGTGATTGTGTGATTTTGTGATTCTGCGATTCTGCGATTCTGCGATTCTGCGATTCTGCGATTCTGCGATTCTGCGATTCTGCGATTCTGCGATTCTGCGATTATGCGATTCTGCGATTCTGCGATTCTGTGATTCTGCGATTCTGCGATTCTGCGATTCTGCGATTCTGCGATTCTGCGATTGTGTGATTGTGTGAATGCTTGATTGTGCCATTGTGTGATTCTGCGATTCGGCGATTCTGCGATTCTGCGATTCTGCGATTCTGCGATTGTGTGATTGCGTGATTGTGTGATTGTGTGATTGTGTCATTGCGTGATTCTGCGATTCAGCGATTCTGCGATTCCGCGATTCTGCAATTTTGCGATTCTGCGATTCTGCGTTTCTGCGATTCTGCGTTTCTGCGATTGTGGGATTGTGGGATTGTGTGATTGTGTGATGGTGTGATTGTGTGATTGTGCGATTGTGTGATTGTGTGATTGTGTGATTGTGTGGTTGTGTGATTGTGTGAATGTGTGATTGTGTGATTGTGCGATTGTGTGCTTGTGTGACTGTGTCGTAGTGTGATTCTGCGATTCTGCGATTCTGCGATTATGCGTTTCTGCTATTCTTGGATTGTGTGATTGTGTGATTGTGTGATGGTGTGATTGTGTGATGGTGTGATTGTGTGATGGTGTGATGGTGTGATTGTGTGATTGTGTGATTGTGTGATTGTGTGATTGTGTGATTGTGTGATTGTGTGATTGTGTGGTTGCGTGATTGTGTGATTTTGTGATTGTGCGATTGTGTGCTTGTGTGATTGTGTCGTAGTGTGATTCTGCGATTCTGCGATTCTGCGATTCTGCGTTTCTGCGATTCTTGGATTATGTGATTGTGTGATTTTGTGATTCTGTGATTCTGCGATTCTGCGATTCTGCGATTCTGCGATTCTGCGATTCTGCGATTCTGCGATTCTGCGATTCTGCGATTCTGCGATTATGCGATTATGCGATTCTGCGATTGTGTGATTGTGTGATTGTGTGATTGTGTCATTGCGTGATTCTGCGATTCAGCGATTCTGCGATTCCGCGATTCTGCGATTTTGCGATTCTGCGATTCTGCGTTTCTGCGATTCTGCGTTTCTGCGATTGTGGGATTGTGGGATTGTGTGATTGTGTGATTGTGTGGTTGCGTGATTGCGTGATTTTGTGATTGTGCGATTGTGTGCTTGTGTGATTGTGTCGTAGTGTGATTCTGCGATTCTGCGATTCTGCGATTATGCGTTTCTGCGATTCTTGGATTATGTGATTGTGTGATTTTGTGATTCTGTGATTCTGCGATTCTGCGATTCTGCGATTTTGCGATTCTGCGATTCTGCGATTATGCGATTCTGCGATTCTGCGATTCTGTGATTCTGTGATTCTGCGATTCTGCGATTCTGCGATTCTGCGATTCCGCGATTCTGCGATTTTGCGATTCTGCGATTCTGCGTTTCTGCGATTCTGCGTTTCTGCGATTGTGGGATTGTGGGATTGTGTGATTGTGTGATGGTGTGATTGTGTGATTGTGTGATTGTGTGATTGTGTGATTGTGTGATTGTGTGATTGTGTGATTGTGTGGTTGTGTGATTCTGCGATTCTGTGATTATGCGTTTCTGCGATTCTTGGATTGTGTGATTGTGTGATTGTGTGATTGTGTGATTTTGTGATTCTGTGATTCTGTGATTCTGCGATTCTGCGATTCTGCGATTCTGCGCTTCTGCGATTATGCGATTCTGCGATTCTTGGATTGTGTGATTGTATGATTGTGTGATTCTGTGATTCTGTGATTGTGTGATTGTGTGATTCTGTGATTCTCTGATTCTGTGATTCTGTGATTCTGTGATTCTGCGATTATGCGATTCTGCGATTCTTGGATTGTGTGATTGTGTGATTCTGTGATTCTGTGATTGTGTGATTCAAAGATTCTGCGATTCCGCGATTCTGCGATTCTGCGATTCTGCGATTCTGCGATTATGCGATTCAGCGATTCTGCGATTCTGTGATTCTGCGATTGTGCGATTCTGCGATTCTGCGATTCTGCGATTGTGTGATTGTGTGATTGCTTGATTGTGCCATTGTGTGATTCTGCGATTCGGCGATTCTACGATTCTGCGATTCTGCGATTCTGCGATTGTGTGATTGTGTGATTGTGTGATTATGTGATTGTGTCATTGCGTGATTCTGCGATTCAGAGATTCTGCGATTCTGCGATTCAGCGATTCTGCGATTCCGCGATTCTGCGATTTTGCGATTCTGCGATTCTGCGTTTCTGCGATTCTGCGTTTCTGCGATTGTGGGATTGTGGGATTGTGGGATTGTGTGATTGTGTGATGGTGTGATTGTGTGATTATGTGATTGTGTGATTGTGTGATTGTGTGATTGTGTGATTGTGTCGTTGTGTGATTGTGTGATTGTGTGATTGTGTGATTGTGTGATTCTGCGATTCTGTGATTATGCGTTTCTGCGATTCTTGGATTGTGTGATTGTGTGATTGTGTGATTGTGTGATTTTGTGATTCTGTGATTCTGTGATTCTGCGATTCTGCGATTCTGCGATTCTGCGCTTCTGCGATTATGCGATTCTGCGATTCTTGGATTGTGTGATTGTATGATTGTGTGATTCTGTGATTCTGTGATTGTGTGATTGTGTGATTCTGTGATTCTCTGATTCTGTGATTCTGTGATTCTGTGATTCTGCGATTATGCGATTCTGCGATTCTTGGATTGTGTGATTGTGTGATTCTGTGATTCTGTGATTGTGTGATTGTGTGATTCTGTGATTCTGTGATTCTGGGATTCTGGGATTCTGCGATTCTGCGATTCTGCGATTCTGCGATTCTGCGATTCTGCGATTCTGCGATTCTGCGATTCTGCGATTCTGCGATTCTGCGATTCTGCGATTCTGCGATTCTGCGATTGTGTGATTGTGTGATTGTGTGATTGTGTCATTGCGTGATTCTGCGATTCAGCGATTCTGCGATTCCGCGATTCTGCGATTATGCGATTCTGCGATTCTGCGATTCTGCGATTCTGCGTTTCTGCGATTCTGCGTTTCTGCGATTGTGGGATTGTGGGATTGTGTGATTGTGTGATGGTGTGATTGTGTGATTGTGTGATTGTGTGATTGTGTGATTGTGTGATTGTGTGGTTGTGTGATTGTGTGATTGTGTGATTGTGTGATTGTGCGATTGTGTGCTTGTGTGATTGTGTCGTAGTGTGATTCCGCAATTCTGCGATTCTGCGATTCTGCGATTATGCGTTTCTGCTATTCTTGGATTGTGTGATTGTGTGATTGTGTGATTGTGTGATGGTGTGATTGTGTGATGGTGTGATGGTGTGATTGTGTGATTGTGTGATTGTGTGATTGTGTGATTGTGTGATTGTGTGATTGTGTGATTGTGTGATTGTGTGATTGTGTGGTTGCGTGATTGTGTGATTTTGTGATTGTGCGATTGTGTGCTTGTGTGATTGTGTCGTAGTGTGATTCTGCGATTCTGCGATTCTGCGATTATGCGATTGTGTGATTGTGTGATTGTGTGATTGTGTCATTGCGTGATTCTGCGATTCAGCGATTCTGCGATTCCGCGATTCTGCGATTTTGCGATTCTGCGATTCTGCGTTTCTGCGATTCTGCGTTTCTGCGATTGTGGGATTGTGGGATTGTGTGATTGTGTGATTGTGTGGTTGCGTGATTGCGTGATTTTGTGATTGTGCGATTGTGTGCTTGTGTGATTGTGACGTAGTGTGATTCTGCGATTCTGCGATTCTGCGATTATGCGTTTCTGCGATTCTTGGATTATGTGATTGTGCGATTTTGTGATTCTGTGATTCTGCGATTCTGCGATTCTGCGATTTTGCGATTCTGCGATTCTGCGATTATGCGATTCTGCGATTCTGCGATTCTGTGATTCTGTGATTCTGCGATTCTGCGATTCTGCGATTCTGCGATTCTGCGATTCTGCGATTGTGTGATTGTGTGATTGCTTGATTGTGCCATTGTGTGATTCTGCGATTCGGCGATTCTGCGATTCTGCGATTCTGCGATTCTGCGATTGTGTGATTTTGTGATTCTGTGATTCTGTGATTCTGCGATTCTGCGATTCTGCGATTCTGCGATTCTGCGCTTCTGCGATTATGCGATTCTGCGATTCTTGGATTGTGTGATTGTATGATTGTGTGATTCTGTGATTCTGTGATTGTGTGATTGTGTGATTCTGTGATTCTCTGATTCTGTGATTCTGTGATTCTGTGATTCTGTGATTCTGTGATTCTGCGATTATGCGATTCTGCGATTCTTGGATTGTGTGATTGTGTGATTCTGTGATTCTGTGATTCTGTGATTGTGCGATTCTGCGATTCTGCGATTCTGCGATTGTGTGATTGTGTGATTGCTTGATTGTGCCATTGTGTGATTCTGCGATTCGGCGACTCTACGATTCTGCGATTCTGCGATTCTGCGATTGTGTGATTGTGTGATTGTGTGATTATGTGATTGTGTCATTGCGTGATTCTGCGATTCAGAGATTCTGCGATTCTGCGATTCAGCGATTCTGCGATTCCGCGATTCTGCGATTTTGCGATTCTGCGATTCTGCGTTTCTGCGATTCTGCGTTTCTGCGATTGTGGGATTGTGGGATTGTGTGAATGTGTGATGGTGTGATTGTGTGATTATGTGATTGTGTGATTGTGTGATTGTGTGATTGTGTGATTGTGTCGTTGTGTGATTGTGTGATTGTGTGATTGTGTGATTGTGTGATTCTGCGATTCTGTGATTATGCGTTTCTGCGATTCTTGGATTGTGTGATTGTGTGATTGTGTGATTGTGTGATTTTGTGATTCTGTGATTCTGTGATTCTGCGATTCTGCGATTCTGCGATACTGCGCTTCTGCGATTATGCGATTCTGCGATTCTTGGATTGTGTGATTGTATGATTGTGTGATTCTGTGATTCTGTGATTGTGTGATTGTGTGATTCTGTGATTCTGTGATTCTGTGATTCTGTGATTCTGTGATTCTGTGATTCTGTGATTCTGTGATTCTGTGATTCTGTGATTCTGCGATTATGCGATTCTGCGATTCTTGGATTGTGTGATTGTGTGATTCTGTGATTCTGTGATTCTGTGATTGTGTGATTCTGTGATTCTGTGATTCTGGGATTCTGGGATTCTGCGATTCTGCGATTCTGCGATTCTGCGATTCTGCGATTCTGCGATTCTGCGATTCTGCGATTCTGCGATTCTGCGATTCTGCGGTTCTGCGATTCCGCGATTGTGCGATTTTGCGTTTCTGCGATTGTGGGATTGTGGGATTGTGGGATTGTGTGATTGTGTGATGGTGTGATGGTGTCGTTGGGTGATTGTGTGATTGTGTGATTGTGTGATTGTGTGATTGTGTGATTGAGTGATTCTGCGATTCTGCGATTCTGCGATTCTGCGATTCTGCGATTGTGTGATTGTGTGATTGTGCGATTGTGTGCTTGTGTGATTGTGTCGTAGTGTGATTCTGCAATTCTGCGATTCTGCGATTCTGCGATTATGCGTTTCTGCTATTCTTGGATTGTGTGATTGTGTGATTGTGTGATGGTGTGATTGTGTGATGGTGTGATGGTGTGATTGTGTGATTGTGTGATTGTGTGATTGTGTGATTGTGTGATTGTGTGATTGTGTGATTGTGTGATTGTGTGGTTGCGTGATTGTGTGATTTTGTGATTGTGCGATTGTGTGCTTGTGTGATTGTGTCGTAGTGTGATTCTGCGATTCTGCGATTCTGCGATTATGCGATTGTGTGATTGTGTGATTGTGTGATTGTGTCATTGCGTGATTCTGCGATTCAGCGATTCTGCGATTCCGCGATTCTGCGATTTTGCGATTCTGCGATTCTGCGTTTCTGCGATTCTGCGTTTCTGCGATTGTGGGATTGTGGGATTGTGTGATTGTGTGATGGTGTGATTGTGTGATTGTGTGATTGTGTGATTGTGTGATTGTGTGATTGTGTGGTTGTGTGATTGTGTGATTGTGTGATTGTGTGATTGTGTGATTGTGTGATTGTGTGATTGTGTGATTGTGTGATTGTGTGATTGTGTGAATGTGTGATTGTGTCATTGTGTGATTCTGCGATTCAGCGATTCTGCGATTCTGCGATTCAGCGATTCTGCGATTCCGCGATTCTGCGATTCTGCGTTTCTGCGATTGTGGGATTGTGTGATTGTGTGATGGTGTGATTGTGTGATGGTGTGATTGTGTGATTATGTGATTGTGTGATTGTGTGATTGTGTGATTGTGTGATTCTGCGATTCTGCGAATCTGCGTTTCTGCGATTGTTGGATTGTGTTATTGTGTGATTGTGTGATGGTGTGATTGTGTGATTGTGTGATTGTGTGATTGTGTGATTGTGTGATTGTGTGATTTTGTGATTGTGCGATTGTGTGCTTGTGTGATTGTGTCGTAGTGTGATTCTGCGATTCTGCGATTCTGCGATTCTGCGATTATGCGTTTCTGCGATTGTTGGATTATGTGATTGTGTGATTTTGTGATTCTGCGATTCTGCGATTCTGCGATTCTGCGATTCTGCGATTCTGCGATTCTGCGATTCTGCGATTATGCGATTCTGCGATTCTGCGATTCTGTGATTCTGCGATTCTGCGATTCTGCGATTCTGCGATTCTGCGATTCTGCGATTGTGTGATTGTGTGAATGCTTGATTGTGCCATTGTGTGATTCTGCGATTCGGCGATTCTGCGATTCTGCGATTCTGCGATTCTGCGATTGTGTGATTGCGTGATTGTGTGATTGTGTGATTGTGTCATTGCGTGATTCTGCGATTCAGCGATTCTGCGATTCCGCGATTCTGCAATTTTGCGATTCTGCGATTCTGCGTTTCTGCGATTCTGCGTTTCTGCGATTGTGGGATTGTGGGATTGTGTGATTGTGTGATGGTGTGATTGTGTGATTGTGCGATTGTGTGATTGTGTGATTGTGTGATTGTGTGGTTGTGTGATTGTGTGAATGTGTGATTGTGTGATTGTGCGATTGTGTGCTTGTGTGACTGTGTCGTAGTGTGATTCTGCGATTCTGCGATTCTGCGATTATGCGTTTCTGCTATTCTTGGATTGTGTGATTGTGTGATTGTGTGATGGTGTGATTGTGTGATGGTGTGATTGTGTGATGGTGTGATGGTGTGATTGTGTGATTGTGTGATTGTGTGATTGTGTGATTGTGTGATTGTGTGATTGTGTGATTGTGTGGTTGCGTGATTGTGTGATTTTGTGATTGTGCGATTGTGTGCTTGTGTGATTGTGTCGTAGTGTGATTCTGCGATTCTGCGATTCTGCGATTCTGCGTTTCTGCGATTCTTGGATTATGTGATTGTGTGATTTTGTGATTCTGTGATTCTGCGATTCTGCGATTCTGCGATTCTGCGATTCTGCGATTCTGCGATTCTGCGATTCTGCGATTCTGCGATTATGCGATTATGCGATTCTGCGATTGTGTGATTGTGTGATTGTGTGATTGTGTCATTGCGTGATTCTGCGATTCAGCGATTCTGCGATTCCGCGATTCTGCGATTTTGCGATTCTGCGATTCTGCGTTTCTGCGATTCTGCGTTTCTGCGATTGTGGGATTGTGGGATTGTGTGATTGTGTGATTGTGTGGTTGCGTGATTGCGTGATTTTGTGATTGTGCGATTGTGTGCTTGTGTGATTGTGTCGTAGTGTGATTCTGCGATTCTGCGATTCTGCGATTATGCGTTTCTGCGACTCTTGGATTATGTGATTGTGTGATTTTGTGATTCTGTGATTCTGCGATTCTGCGATTCTGCGATTTTGCGATTCTGCGATTCTGCGATTATGCGATTCTGCGATTCTGCGATTCTGTGATTCTGTGATTCTGCGATTCTGCGATTCTGCGATTCTGCGATTCCGCGATTCTGCGATTTTGCGATTCTGCGATTCTGCGTTTCTGCGATTCTGCGTTTCTGCGATTGTGGGATTGTGGGATTGTGTGATTGTGTGATGGTGTGATTGTGTGATTGTGTGATTGTGTGATTGTGTGATTGTGTGATTGTGTGATTGTGTGATTGTGTGGTTGTGTGATTGTGTGATTGTGTGATTGTGTGATTGTGTGATTGTGTGATTGTGTGATTGTGTGATTGTGTGAATGTGTGATTGTGTCATTGTGTGATTCTGCGATTCAGCGATTCTGCGATTCTGCGATTCAAAGATTCTGCGATTCCGCGATTCTGCGATTCTGCGATTCTGCGATTCTGCGATTATGCGATTCAGCGATTCTGCGATTCTGTGATTCTGCGATTGTGCGATTCTGCGATTCTGCGATTCTGCGATTGTGTGATTGTGTGATTGCTTGATTGTGCCATTGTGTGATTCTGCGATTCGGCGATTCTACGATTCTGCGATTCTGCGATTCTGCGATTGTGTGATTGTGTGATTGTGTGATTATGTGATTGTGTCATTGCGTGATTCTGCGATTCAGAGATTCTGCGATTCTGCGATTCAGCGATTCTGCGATTCCGCGATTCTGCGATTTTGCGATTCTGCGATTCTGCGTTTCTGCGATTCTGCGTTTCTGCGATTGTGGGATTGTGGGATTGTGGGATTGTGTGATTGTGTGATGGTGTGATTGTGTGATTATGTGATTGTGTGATTGTGTGATTGTGTGATTGTGTGATTGTGTCGTTGTGTGATTGTGTGATTGTGTGATTGTGTGATTGTGTGATTCTGCGATTCTGTGATTATGCGTTTCTGCGATTCTTGGATTGTGTGATTGTGTGATTGTGTGATTGTGTGATTTTGTGATTCTGTGATTCTGTGATTCTGCGATTCTGCGATTCTGCGATTCTGCGCTTCTGCGATTATGCGATTCTGCGATTCTTGGATTGTGTGATTGTATGATTGTGTGATTCTGTGATTCTGTGATTGTGTGATTGTGTGATTCTGTGATTCTCTGATTCTGTGATTCTGTGATTCTGTGATTCTGCGATTATGCGATTCTGCGATTCTTGGATTGTGTGATTGTGTGATTCTGTGATTCTGTGATTGTGTGATTGTGTGATTCTGTGATTCTGTGATTCTGGGATTCTGGGATTCTGCGATTCTGCGATTCTGCGATTCTGCGATTCTGCGATTCTGCGATTCTGCGATTCTGCGATTCTGCGATTCTGCGATTGTGTGATTGTGTGATTGTGTGATTGTGTCATTGCGTGATTCTGCGATTCAGCGATTCTGCGATTCCGCGATTCTGCGATTATGCGATTCTGCGATTCTGCGATTCTGCGATTCTGCGTTTCTGCGATTCTGCGTTTCTGCGATTGTGGGATTGTGGGATTGTGTGATTGTGTGATGGTGTGATTGTGTGATTGTGTGATTGTGTGATTGTGTGATTGTGTGATTGTGTGGTTGTGTGATTGTGTGATTGTGTGATTGTGTGATTGTGCGATTGTGTGCTTGTGTGATTGTGTCGTAGTGTGATTCCGCAATTCTGCGATTCTGCGATTCTGCGATTATGCGTTTCTGCTATTCTTGGATTGTGTGATTGTGTGATTGTGTGATGGTGTGATTGTGTGATGGTGTGATGGTGTGATTGTGTGATTGTGTGATTGTGTGATTGTGTGATTGTGTGATTGTGTGATTGTGTGATTGTGTGATTGTGTGGTTGCGTGATTGTGTGATTTTGTGATTGTGCGATTGTGTGCTTGTGTGATTGTGTCGTAGTGTGATTCTGCGATTCTGCGATTCTGCGATTATGCGATTGTGTGATTGTGTGATTGTGTGATTGTGTCATTGCGTGATTCTGCGATTCAGCGATTCTGCGATTCCGCGATTCTGCGATTTTGCGATTCTGCGATTCTGCGTTTCTGCGATTCTGCGTTTCTGCGATTGTGGGATTGTGGGATTGTGTGATTGTGTGATTGTGTGGTTGCGTGATTGCGTGATTTTGTGATTGTGCGATTGTGTGCTTGTGTGATTGTGACGTAGTGTGATTCTGCGATTCTGCGATTCTGCGATTATGCGTTTCTGCGATTCTTGGATTATGTGATTGTGTGATTTTGTGATTCTGTGATTCTGCGATTCTGCGATTCTGCGATTTTGCGATTCTGCGATTCTGCGATTATGCGATTCTGCGATTCTGCGATTCTGTGATTCTGTGATTCTGCGATTCTGCGATTCTGCGATTCTGCGATTCTGCGATTCTGCGATTGTGTGATTGTGTGATTGCTTGATTGTGCCATTGTGTGATTCTGCGATTCGGCGATTCTGCGATTCTGCGATTCTGCGATTCTGCGATTGTGTGATTTTGTGATTCTGTGATTCTGTGATTCTGCGATTCTGCGATTCTGCGATTCTGCGCTTCTGCGATTATGCGATTCTGCGATTCTTGGATTGTGTGATTGTATGATTGTGTGATTCTGTGATTCTGTGATTGTGTGATTGTGTGATTCTGTGATTCTCTGATTCTGTGATTCTGTGATTCTGTGATTCTGTGATTCTGTGATTCTGCGATTATGCGATTCTGCGATTCTTGTATTGTGTGATTGTGTGATTCTGTGATTCTGTGATTGTGTGATTGTGTGATTCTGTGATTCTGTGATTCTGGGATTCTGGGATTCTGCGATTCTGCGATTCTGCGATTCTGCGATTCTGCGATTCTGCGATTCTGCGATTCTGCGATTCTGCGACTCTGCGATTCTGCGATTCTGCGATTCTGCGATTGTGTGATTGTGTGATTGTGTGATTGTGTCATTGCGTGATTCTGCGATTCAGCGATTCTGCGATTCCGCGATTCTGCGATTATGCGATTCTGCGATTCTGCGATTCTGCGATTCTGCGTTTCTGCGATTCTGCGTTTCTGCGATTGTGGGATTGTGGGATTGTGTGATTGTGTGATGGTGTGATTGTGTGATTGTGTGATTGTGTGATTGTGTGATTGTGTGATTGTGTGATTGTGTGATTGTGTGGTTGTGTGATTGTGTGATTGTGTGATTGTGTGATTGTGCGATTGTGTGCTTGTGTGATTGTGTCGTAGTGTGATTCCGCAATTCTGCGATTCTGCGATTCTGCGATTATGCGTTTCTGCTATTCTTGGATTGTGTGATTGTGTGATTGTGTGATGGTGTGATTGTGTGATGGTGTGATGGTGTGATTGTGTGATTGTGTGATTGTGTGATTGTGTGATTGTGTGATTGTGTGATTGTGTGATTGTGTGATTGTGTGGTTGCGTGATTGTGTGATTTTGTGATTGTGCGATTGTGTGCTTGTGTGATTGTGTCGTAGTGTGATTCTGCGATTCTGCGATTCTGCGATTATGCGATTGTGTGATTGTGTGATTGTGTGATTGTGTCATTGCGTGATTCTGCGATTCAGCGATTCTGCGATTCCGCGATTCTGCGATTTTGCGATTCTGCGATTCTGTGATTCTGCGATTCTGCGATTCTGCGATTCTGCGATTCTGCGATTCTGCGATTGTGGGATTGTGGGATTGTGTGATTGTGTGATTGTGTGGTTGCGTGATTGCGTGATTTTGTGATTGTGCGATTGTGTGCTTGTGTGATTGTGACGTAGTGTGATTCTGCGATTCTGCGATTCTGCGATTATGCGTTTCTGCGATTCTTGGATTATGTGATTGTGTGATTTTGTGATTCTGTGATTCTGCGATTCTGCGATTCTGCGATTTTGCGATTCTGCGATTCTGCGATTATGCGATTCTGCGATTCTGCGATTCTGTGATTCTGTGATTCTGCGATTCTGCGATTCTGCGATTCTGCGATTCTGCGATTCTGCGATTGTGTGATTGTGTGATTGCTTGATTGTGCCATTGTGTGATTCTGCGATTCGGCGATTCTGCGATTCTGCGATTCTGCGATTCTGCGATTGTGTGATTGTGTGATTGTGTGATTATGTGATTGTGTCATTGCGTGATTCTGCGATTCTGCGATTCAGCGATTCTGCGATTCCGCGATTCTGCGATTTTGCGATTCTGCGATTCTGCGTTTCTGCGATTCTGCGTTTCTGCGATTGTGGGATTGTGGGATTGTGTGATTGTGTGATGGTGTGATTGTGTGATTGTGTGATTGTGTGATTGTGTGGTTGTGTGATTGTGTGATTGTGTGGTTGTGTGATTGTGTGATTGTGTGATTGTGTGATTGTGCGATTGTGTGCTTGTGTGATTGTGTCGTAGTGTGATTCTGCGATTCTGCGAGTCTGCGATTCTGCGATTCTGCGATTGTGTGATTGTGTGATTGCTTGATTGTGCCATTGTGTGATTCTGCGATTCGGCGATTCAGCGATTCTGCGATTCTGCGATTCTGCGATTCCGCGATTCTGCGATTTTGCGTTTCTGCGATTGTGGGATTGTGGGATTGTGTGATTGTGTGATGGTGTGATTGTGTCGTTGGGTGATTGTGTGATTGTGTGATTCTGTGATTCTGTGATTCTGCGATTCTGCGATTCTGCGATTCTGCGTTTCTGCGATTGTTGGATTGTATTATTGTGTGATTGTGTGATGGTGTGATTGTGTCGTTGGGTGATTGTGTGATTGTGTGATTCTGTGATTCTGTGATTCTGCGATTCTGCGATTCTGCGATTCTGCGTTTCTGCGATTGTTGGATTGTATTATTGTGTGATTGTGTGATGGTGTGATTGTGTGATTGTGTGATTGTGTCATTGCGTGATTCTGCGATTCAGAGATTCTGCGATTCTGCGATTCAGCGATTCTGCGATTCCGCGATTCTGCGATTTTGCGATTCTGCGATTCTGCGTTTCTGCGATTCTGCGTTTCTGCGATTGTGGGATTGTGGGATTGTGTGATTGTGTGATGGTGTGATTGTGTGATTGTGTGATTGTGTGATTGTGTGGTTGTGTGATTGTGTGATTGTGTGGTTGTGTGATTGTGTGATTGTGTGATTGTGCGATTGTGTGCTTGTGTGATTGTGTCGTAGTGTGATTCTGCGATTCTGCGATTCTGCGATTCTGCGATTCTGCGATTCTGCGATTGTGTGATTGTGTGATTGTGTGATTGTGTGATTGTGCGATTGTGTGCCTGTGTGATTGTGTCGTAGTGTGATTCTGCGATTCTGCGATTATGCGTTTCTGCGATTCTTGGATTGTGTGATTGTGTGATTGTGTCATTGCGTGATTCTGCGATTCAGCGATTCTGCGATTCCGCGATTCTGCGATTTTGCGATTCTGCGATTGTGCGTTTCTGCGATTCTGCGTTTCTGCGATTGTGGGATTGTGGGATTGTGTGATTGTGTGATGGTGTGATTGTGTGATTGTGTGATTGTGTGATTGTGTGATTGTGTGATTGTGTGATTGTGTGATTGTGTGAATGTGTGATTGTGTCATTGTGTGATTCTGCGATTCAGCGATTCTGCGATTCTGCGATTCAAAGATTCTGCGATTCCGCGATTCTGCGATTCTGCGATTCTGCGATTCTGCGATTATGCGATTCAGCGATTCTGCGATTCTGTGATTCTGCGATTGTGCGATTCTGCGATTCTGCGATTCTGCGATTGTGTGATTGTGTGATTGCTTGATTGTGCCATTGTGTGATTCTGCGATTCGGCGATTCTACGATTCTGCGATTCTGCGATTCTGCGATTGTGTGATTGTGTGATTGTGTGATTATGTGATTGTGTCATTGCGTGATTCTGCGATTCAGAGATTCTGCGATTCTGCGATTCAGCGATTCTGCGATTCCGCGATTCTGCGATTTTGCGATTCTGCGATTCTGCGTTTCTGCGATTCTGCGTTTCTGCGATTGTGGGATTGTGGGATTGTGTGATTGTGTGATGGTGTGATTGTGTGATTATGTGATTGTGTGATTGTGTGATTGTGTGATTGTGTGATTGTGTCGTTGTGTGATTGTGTGATTGTGTGATTGTGTGATTGTGTGATTCTGCGATTCTGTGATTATGCGTTTCTGCGATTCTTGGATTGTGTGATTGTGTGATTGTGTGATTGTGTGATTTTGTGATTCTGTGATTCTGTGATTCTGCGATTCTGCGATTCTGCGATTCTGCGATTCTGCGCTTCTGCGATTATGCGATTCTGCGATTCTTGGATTGTGTGATTGTATGATTGTGTGATTCTGTGATTCTGTGATTGTGTGATTGTGTGATTCTGTGATTCTGTGATTCTGTGATTCTGTGATTCTGTGATTCTGTGATTCTGTGATTCTGCGATTATGCGATTCTGCGATTCTTGGATTGTGTGATTGTGTGATTCTGTGATTCTGTGATTGTGTGATTGTGTGATTCTGTGATTCTGTGATTCTGGGATTCTGGGATTCTGCGATTCTGCGATTCTGTGATTCTGCGATTCTGCGATTCTGCGATTCTGCGATTCTGCGGTTCTGCGATTCCGCGATTGTGCGATTTTGCGTTTCTGCGATTGTGGGATTGTGGGATTGTGGGATTGTGTGATGGTGTGATGGTGTCGTTGGGTGATTGTGTGATTGTGTGATTGTGTGATTGTGTGATTGTGTGATTGTGTGGTTGTGTGATTGTGTGATTGTGTGATTGTGTGATTGTGCGATTGTGTGCTTGTGTGATTGTGTCGTAGTGTGATTCCGCAATTCTGCGATTCTGCGATTCTGCGATTATGCGTTTCTGCTATTCTTGGATTGTGTGATTGTGTGATGGTGTGATTGTGTGATGGTGTGATGGTGTGATTGTGTGATTGTGTGATTGTGTGATTGTGTGATTGTGTGATTGTGTGGTTGCGTGATTGTGTGATTTTGTGATTGTGCGATTGTGTGCTTGTGTGATTGTGTCGTAGTGTGATTCTGCGATTCTGCGATTCTGCGATTATGCGATTGTGTGATTGTGTGATTGTGTGATTGTGTCATTGCGTGATTCTGCGATTCAGCGATTCTGCGATTCCGCGATTCTGCGATTTTGCGATTCTGCGATTCTGCGTTTCTGCGATTCTGCGTTTCTGCGATTGTGGGATTGTGGGATTGTGTGATTGTGTGATGGTGTGATTGTGTGATTGTGTGATTGTGTGATTGTGTGATTGTGGGATTGTGTGATTGTGTGATTGTGTGGTTGTGTGATTGTGTGATTGTGTGATTGTGTGATTGTGTGATTGTGTGATTGTGTCATTGTGTGATTCTGCGATTCAGCGATTCTGCGATTCTGCGATTCAAAGATTCTGCGATTCCGCGATTCTGCGATTCTGCGATTCTGCGATTCTGCGATTATGCGATTCAGCGATTCTGCGATTCTGTGATTCTGCGATTGTGCGATTCTGCGATTCTGCGATTCTGCGATTGTGTGATTGTGTGATTGCTTGATTGTGCCATTGTGTGATTCTGCGATTCGGCGATTCTACGATTCTGCGATTCTGCGATTCTGCGATTGTGTGATTGTGTGATTGTGTGATTATGTGATTGTGTCATTGCGTGATTCTGCGATTCAGAGATTCTGCGATTCTGCGATTCAGCGATTCTGCGATTCCGCGATTCTGCGATTTTGCGATTCTGCGATTCTGCGTTTCTGCGATTCTGCGTTTCTGCGATTGTGGGATTGTGGGATTGTGTGACTGTGTGATGGTGTGATTGTGTGATTATGTGATTGTGTGATTGTGTGATTGTGTGATTGTGTGATTGTGTGATTCTGCGATTCTGTGATTATGCGTTTCTGCGATTCTTGGATTGTGTGATTGTGTGATTGTGTGATTGTGTGATTTTGTGATTCTGTGATTCTGTGATTCTGCGATTCTGCGATTCTGCGATTCTGCGCTTCTGCGATTATGCGATTCTGCGATTCTTGGATTGTGTGATTGTATGATTGTGTGATTCTGTGATTCTGTGATTGTGTGATTGTGTGATTCTGTGATTCTGTGATTCTGTGATTCTGCGATTCTGTGATTCTGCGATTATGCGATTCTGCGATTCTTGGATTGTGTGATTGTGTGATTCTGTGATTCTGTGATTGTGTGATTGTGTGATTCTGTGATTCTGTGATTCTGGGATTCTGGGATTCTGCGATTCTGCGATTCTGCGATTCTGCGATTCTGCGATTCTGCGATTCTGCGATTCTGCGATTCTGCGGTTCTGCGATTCCGCGATTGTGCGATTTTGCGTTTCTGCGATTGTGGGATTGTGGGATTGTGTGATTGTGTGATGGTGTGATGGTGTCGTTGGGTGATTGTGTGATTGTGTGATTGTGTGATTGTGTGATTGTGTGATTGTGTGATTCTGCGATTCTGCGATTCTGCGATTCTGCGATTCTGCGATTCTGCGATTCTGCGATTCTGCGATTCTGCGATTGTGTGATTGTGTGATTGTGTGATTGTGTCATTGCGTGATTCTGCGATTCAGCGATTCTGCGATTCCGCGATTCTGCGATTCCGCGATTCTGCGATTTTGCGATTCTGCGATTCTGCGTTTCTGCGATTCTGCGTTTCTGCGATTGTGGGATTGTGGGATTGTGTGATTGTGTGATTGTGTGGTTGTGTGATTGTGTGATTGTGTGATTGTGTGATTGTGTGATTGTGCGATTGTGTGCTTGTGTGATTGTGTCGTAGTGTGATTCTGCAATTCTGCGATTCTGCGATTCTGCGATTATGCGTTTCTGCTATTCTTGGATTGTGTGATTGTGTGATTGTGTGATGGTGTGATTGTGTGATGGTGTGATGGTGTGATTGTGTGATTGTGTGATTGTGTGATTGTGTGATTGTGTGGTTGCGTGATTGTGTGATTTTGTGATTGTGCGATTGTGTGCTTGTGTGATTGTGTCGTAGTGTGATTCTGCGATTCTGCGATTATGCGATTGTGTGATTGTGTGATTGTGTGATTGTGTCATTGCGTGATTCTGCGATTCAGCGATTCTGCGATTCCGCGATTCTGCGATTTTGCGATTCTGCGATTCTGCGTTTCTGCGATTCTGCGTTTCTGCGATTGTGGGATTGTGGGATTGTGTGATTGTGTGATGGTGTGATTGTGTGATTGTGTGATTGTGTGATTGTGTGGTTGTGTGATTGTGTGATTGTGTGATTGTGTGATTGTGTGATTGTGTGATTGTGTGATTGTGTGAATGTGTGATTGTGTCATTGTGTGATTCTGCGATTCAGCGATTCTGCGATTCTGCGATTCAAAGATTCTGCGATTCCGCGATTCTGCGATTCTGCGATTCTGCGATTCTGCGATTATGCGATTCAGCGATTCTGCGATTCTGTGATTCTGCGATTGTGCGATTCTGCGATTCTGCGATTCTGCGATTGTGTGATTGTGTGATTGCTTGATTGTGCCATTGTGTGATTCTGCGATTCGGCGATTCTACGATTCTGCGATTCTGCGATTCTGCGATTGTGTGATTGTGTGATTGTGTGATTATGTGATTGTGTCATTGCGTGATTCTGCGATTCAGAGATTCTGCGATTCTGCGATTCAGCGATTCTGCGATTCCGCGATTCTGCGATTTTGCGATTCTGCGATTCTGCGTTTCTGCGATTCTGCGTTTCTGCGATTGTGGGATTGTGGGATTGTGTGATTGTGTGATGGTGTGATTGTGTGATTATGTGATTGTGTGATTGTGTGATTGTGTGATTGTGTGATTGTGTGATTGTGTCGTTGTGTGATTGTGTGATTGTGTGATTGTGTGATTGTGTGATTCTGCGATTCTGTGATTATGCGTTTCTGCGATTCTTGGATTGTGTGATTGTGTGATTGTGTGATTGTGTGATTTTGTGATTCTGTGATTCTGTGATTCTGCGATTCAGCGATTCTGCGATTCCGCGATTCTGCGATTTTGCGATTCTGCGATTCTGCGTTTCTGCGATTCTGCGTTTCTGCGATTGTGGGATTGTGGGATTGTGTGATTGTGTGATGGTGTGATTGTGTGATTGTGTGATTGTGTGATTGTGTGATTGTGTGATTGTGTGATTGTGTGATTGTGTGATTGTGTGATTGTGTGATTGTGTGATTGTGTGATTGTGTGATTGTGTGATTGTGTGATTGTGTGATTGTGTGAATGTGTGATTGTGTCATTGTGTGATTCTGCGATTCAGCGATTCTGCGATTCTGCGATTCAAAGATTCTGCGATTCCGCGATTCTGCGATTCTGCGATTCTGCGATTCTGCGATTATGCGATTCAGCGATTCTGCGATTCTGTGATTCTGCGATTGTGCGATTCTGCGATTCTGCGATTCTGCGATTGTGTGATTGTGTGATTGCTTGATTGTGCCATTGTGTGATTCTGCGATTCGGCGATTCTACGATTCTGCGATTCTGCGATTCTGCGATTGTGTGATTGTGTGATTGTGTGATTATGTGATTGTGTCATTGCGTGATTCTGCGATTCAGAGATTCTGCGATTCTGCGATTCAGCGATTCTGCGATTCCGCGATTCTGCGATTTTGCGATTCTGCGATTCTGCGTTTCTGCGATTCTGCGTTTCTGCGATTGTGGGATTGTGGGATTGTGTGATTGTGTGATGGTGTGATTGTGTGATTATGTGATTGTGTGATTGTGTGATTGTGTGATTGTGTGATTGTGTCGTTGTGTGATTGTGTGATTGTGTGATTGTGTGATTGTGTGATTCTGCGATTCTGTGATTATGCGTTTCTGCGATTCTTGGATTGTGTGATTGTGTGATTGTGTGATTGTGTGATTGTGTGATTCTGCGATTCTGCGATTATGCGATTCTGCGATTCTGCGATTCTGCGATTCTGCGTTTCTGCGATTCTGCGTTTCTGCGATTGTGGGATTGTGGGATTGTGTGATTGTGTGATGGTGTGATTGTGTGATTGTGTGATTGTGTGATTGTGTGATTGTGTGATTGTGTGGTTGTGTGATTGTGTGATTGTGTGATTGTGTGATTGTGCGATTGTGTGCTTGTGTGATTGTGTCGTAGTGTGATTCCGCAATTCTGCGATTCTGCGATTCTGCGATTATGCGTTTCTGCTATTCTTGGATTGTGTGATTGTGTGATTGTGTGATGGTGTGATTGTGTGATGGTGTGATGGTGTGATTGTGTGATTGTGTGATTGTGTGATTGTGTGATTGTGTGGTTGCGTGATTGTGTGATTTTGTGATTGTGCGATTGTGTGCTTGTGTGATTGTGTCGTAGTGTGATTCTGCGATTCTGCGATTCTGCGATTATGCGATTGTGTGATTGTGTGATTGTGTGATTGTGTCATTGCGTGATTCTGCGATTCAGCGATTCTGCGATTCCGCGATTCTGCGATTTTGCGATTCTGCGATTCTGCGTTTCTGCGATTCTGCGTTTCTGCGATTGTGGGATTGTGGGATTGTGTGATTGTGTGATGGTGTGATTGTGTGATTGTGTGATTGTGTGATTGTGTGATTGTGGGATTGTGTGATTGTGTGATTGTGTGGTTGTGTGATTGTGTGATTGTGTGATTGTGTGATTGTGTGATTGTGTGATTGTGTGAATGTGTGATTGTGTCATTGTGTGATTCTGCGATTCAGCGATTCTGCGATTCTGCGATTCAAAGATTCTGCGATTCCGCGATTCTGCGATTCTGCGATTCTGCGATTCTGCGATTATGCGATTCAGCGATTCTGCGATTCTGTGATTCTGCGATTGTGCGATTCTGCGATTCTGCGATTCTGCGATTGTGTGATTGTGTGATTGCTTGATTGTGCCATTGTGTGATTCTGCGATTCGGCGATTCTACGATTCTGCGATTCTGCGATTCTGCGATTGTGTGATTGTGTGATTGTGTGATTATGTGATTGTGTCATTGCGTGATTCTGCGATTCAGAGATTCTGCGATTCTGCGATTCAGCGATTCTGCGATTCCGCGATTCTGCGATTTTGCGATTCTGCGATTCTGCGTTTCTGCGATTCTTGGATTGTGTGATTGTGTGATTGTGTGATTGTGTGATTTTGTGATTCTGTGATTCTGTGATTCTGCGATTCAGCGATTCTGCGATTCCGCGATTCTGCGATTTTGCGATTCTGCGATTCTGCGTTTCTGCGATTCTGCGTTTCTGCGATTCTGCGTTTCTGCGATTGTGGGATTGTGGGATTGTGTGATTGTGTGATTGTGTGGTTGTGTGATTGTGTGATTGTGTGATTGTGTGATTGTGTGATTGTGCGATTGTGTGCTTGTGTGATTGTGTCGTAGTGTGATTCTGCAATTCTGCGATTCTGCGATTCTGCGATTATGCGTTTCTGCTATTCTTGGATTGTGTGATTGTGTGATTGTGTGATGGTGTGATTGTGTGATGGTGTGATGGTGTGATTGTGTGATTGTGTGATTGTGTGATTGTGTGATTGTGTGGTTGCGTGATTGTGTGATTTTGTGATTGTGCGATTGTGTGCTTGTGTGATTGTGTCGTAGTGTGATTCTGCGATTCTGCGATTATGCGATTGTGTGATTGTGTGATTGTGTGATTGTGTCATTGCGTGATTCTGCGATTCAGCGATTCTGCGATTCCGCGATTCTGCGATTTTGCGATTCTGCGATTCTGCGTTTCTGCGATTCTGCGTTTCTGCGATTGTGGGATTGTGGGATTGTGTGATTGTGTGATGGTGTGATTGTGTGATTGTGTGATTGTGTGATTGTGTGGTTGTGTGATTGTGTGATTGTGTGATTGTGTGATTGTGTGATTGTGTGATTGTGTGATTGTGTGAATGTGTGATTGTGTCATTGTGTGATTCTGCGATTCAGCGATTCTGCGATTCTGCGATTCAAAGATTCTGCGATTCCGCGATTCTGCGATTCTGCGATTCTGCGATTCTGCGATTATGCGATTCAGCGATTCTGCGATTCTGTGATTCTGCGATTGTGCGATTCTGCGATTCTGCGATTCTGCGATTGTGTGATTGTGTGATTGCTTGATTGTGCCATTGTGTGATTCTGCGATTCGGCGATTCTACGATTCTGCGATTCTGCGATTCTGCGATTGTGTGATTGTGTGATTGTGTGATTATGTGATTGTGTCATTGCGTGATTCTGCGATTCAGAGATTCTGCGATTCTGCGATTCAGCGATTCTGCGATTCCGCGATTCTGCGATTTTGCGATTCTGCGATTCTGCGTTTCTGCGATTCTGCGTTTCTGCGATTGTGGGATTGTGGGATTGTGTGATTGTGTGATGGTGTGATTGTGTGATTATGTGATTGTGTGATTGTGTGATTGTGTGATTGTGTGATTGTGTGATTGTGTCGTTGTGTGATTGTGTGATTGTGTGATTGTGTGATTGTGTGATTCTGCGATTCTGTGATTATGCGTTTCTGCGATTCTTGGATTGTGTGATTGTGTGATTGTGTGATTGTGTGATTTTGTGATTCTGTGATTCTGTGATTCTGCGATTCAGCGATTCTGCGATTCCGCGATTCTGCGATTTTGCGATTCTGCGATTCTGCGTTTCTGCGATTCTGCGTTTCTGCGATTGTGGGATTGTGGGATTGTGTGATTGTGTGATGGTGTGATTGTGTGATTGTGTGATTGTGTGATTGTGTGATTGTGTGATTGTGTGATTGTGTGATTGTGTGATTGTGTGATTGTGTGATTGTGTGATTGTGTGATTGTGTGATTGTGTGATTGTGTGATTGTGTGAATGTGTGATTGTGTCATTGTGTGATTCTGCGATTCAGCGATTCTGCGATTCTGCGATTCAAAGATTCTGCGATTCCGCGATTCTGCGATTCTGCGATTCTGCGATTCTGCGATTATGCGATTCAGCGATTCTGCGATTCTGTGATTCTGCGATTGTGCGATTCTGCGATTCTGCGATTCTGCGATTGTGTGATTGTGTGATTGCTTGATTGTGCCATTGTGTGATTCTGCGATTCGGCGATTCTACGATTCTGCGATTCTGCGATTCTGCGATTGTGTGATTGTGTGATTGTGTGATTATGTGATTGTGTCATTGCGTGATTCTGCGATTCAGAGATTCTGCGATTCTGCGATTCAGCGATTCTGCGATTCCGCGATTCTGCGATTTTGCGATTCTGCGATTCTGCGTTTCTGCGATTCTGCGTTTCTGCGATTGTGGGATTGTGGGATTGTGTGATTGTGTGATGGTGTGATTGTGTGATTATGTGATTGTGTGATTGTGTGATTGTGTGATTGTGTGATTGTGTCGTTGTGTGATTGTGTGATTGTGTGATTGTGTGATTGTGTGATTCTGCGATTCTGTGATTATGCGTTTCTGCGATTCTTGGATTGTGTGATTGTGTGATTGTGTGATTGTGTGATTGTGTGATTCTGCGATTCTGCGATTATGCGATTCTGCGATTCTGCGATTCTGCGATTCTGCGTTTCTGCGATTCTGCGTTTCTGCGATTGTGGGATTGTGGGATTGTGTGATTGTGTGATGGTGTGATTGTGTGATTGTGTGATTGTGTGATTGTGTGATTGTGTGATTGTGTGGTTGTGTGATTGTGTGATTGTGTGATTGTGTGATTGTGCGATTGTGTGCTTGTGTGATTGTGTCGTAGTGTGATTCCGCAATTCTGCGATTCTGCGATTCTGCGATTATGCGTTTCTGCTATTCTTGGATTGTGTGATTGTGTGATTGTGTGATGGTGTGATTGTGTGATGGTGTGATGGTGTGATTGTGTGATTGTGTGATTGTGTGATTGTGTGATTGTGTGGTTGCGTGATTGTGTGATTTTGTGATTGTGCGATTGTGTGCTTGTGTGATTGTGTCGTAGTGTGATTCTGCGATTCTGCGATTCTGCGATTATGCGATTGTGTGATTGTGTGATTGTGTGATTGTGTCATTGCGTGATTCTGCGATTCAGCGATTCTGCGATTCCGCGATTCTGCGATTTTGCGATTCTGCGATTCTGCGTTTCTGCGATTCTGCGTTTCTGCGATTGTGGGATTGTGGGATTGTGTGATTGTGTGATGGTGTGATTGTGTGATTGTGTGATTGTGTGATTGTGTGATTGTGGGATTGTGTGATTGTGTGATTGTGTGGTTGTGTGATTGTGTGATTGTGTGATTGTGTGATTGTGTGATTGTGTGATTGTGTGATTGTGTGAATGTGTGATTGTGTCATTGTGTGATTCTGCGATTCAGCGATTCTGCGATTCTGCGATTCAAAGATTCTGCGATTCCGCGATTCTGCGATTCTGCGATTCTGCGATTCTGCGATTATGCGATTCAGCGATTCTGCGATTCTGTGATTCTGCGATTGTGCGATTCTGCGATTCTGCGATTCTGCGATTGTGTGATTGTGTGATTGCTTGATTGTGCCATTGTGTGATTCTGCGATTCGGCGATTCTACGATTCTGCGATTCTGCGATTCTGCGATTGTGTGATTGTGTGATTGTGTGATTATGTGATTGTGTCATTGCGTGATTCTGCGATTCAGAGATTCTGCGATTCTGCGATTCAGCGATTCTGCGATTCCGCGATTCTGCGATTTTGCGATTCTGCGATTCTGCGTTTCTGCGATTCTGCGTTTCTGCGATTGTGGGATTGTGGGATTGTGTGATTGTGTGATGGTGTGATTGTGTGATTGTGTGATTGTGTGATTGTGTGATTGTGGGATTGTGTGATTGTGTGGTTGTGTGGTTGTGTGATTGTGTGATTGTGTGATTGTGTGATTGTGTGATTGTGTGATTGTGTGATTGTGTGATTGTGTGAATGTGTGATTGTGTCATTGTGTGATTCTGCGATTCAGCGATTCTGCGATTCTGCGATTCAAAGATTCTGCGATTCCGCGATTCTGCGATTCTGCGATTCTGCGATTCTGCGATTCTGCGATTCTGCGATTATGCGATTCAGCGATTCTGCGATTCTGTGATTCTGCGATTGTGCGATTCTGCGATTCTGCGATTGTGTGATTGTGTGATTGCTTGATTGTGCCATTGTGTGATTCTGCGATTCGGCGATTCTACGATTCTGCGATTCTGCGATTCTGCGATTGTGTGATTGTGTGATTGTGTGATTATGTGATTGTGTCATTGCGTGATTCTGCGATTCAGAGATTCTGCGATTCTGCGATTCAGCGATTCTGCGATTCCGCGATTCTGCGATTTTGCGATTCTGCGATTCTGCGTTTCTGCGATTCTGCGTTTCTGCGATTGTGGGATTGTGGGATTGTGTGACTGTGTGATGGTGTGATTGTGTGATTATGTGATTGTGTGATTGTGTGATTGTGTGATTGTGTCGTTGTGTGATTGTGTGATTGTGTGATTGTGTGATTGTGTGATTCTGCGATTCTGTGATTATGCGTTTCTGCGATTCTTGGATTGTGTGATTGTGTGATTGTGTGATTGTGTGATTTTGTGATTCTGTGATTCTGTGATTCTGCGATTCTGCGATTCTGCGATTCTGCGCTTCTGCGATTATGCGATTCTGCGATTCTTGGATTGTGTGATTGTATGATTGTGTGATTCTGTGATTGTGTGATTGTGTGATTCTGTGATTCTGTGATTCTGTGATTCTGTGATTCTGTGATTCTGCGATTATATGATTCTGCGATTCTTGGATTGTGTGATTGTGTGATTCTGTGATTCTGTGATTGTGTGATTGTGTGATTCTGTGATTCTGTGATTCTGGGATTCTGGGATTCTGCGATTCTGCGATTCTGCGATTCTGCGATTCTGCGATTCTGCGATTCTGCGATTCTGCGATTCTGCGATTCTGCGGTTCTGCGATTCCGCGATTGTGCGATTTTGCGTTTCTGCGATTGTGGGATTGTGGGATTGTGGGATTGTGTGATTGTGTGATGGTGTTATGGTGGCGTTGGGTGATTGTGTGATTGTGTGGTTGCGTGATTGTGTGATTTTGTGATTGTGCGATTGTGTGCTTGTGTGATTGTGTCGTAGTGTGATTCTGCGATTCTGCGATTCTGCGATTATGCGATTGTGTGATTGTGTGATTGTGTGATTGTGTCATTGCGTGATTCTGCGATTCAGCGATTCTGCGATCCCGCGATTCTGCGATTTTGCGATTCTGCGATTCTGCGTTTCTGCGATTCTGCGTTTCTGCGATTGTGGGATTGTGGGATTGTGTGATTGTGTGATGGTGTGATTGTGTGATTGTGTGATTGTGTGATTGTGTGATTGTGTGATTGTGTGATTGTGTGGTTGTGTGATTGTGTGATTGTGTGATTATGTGATTGTGTCATTGCGTGATTCTGCGATTCAGAGATTCTGCGACTCTGCGATTCAGCGATTCTGCGATTCCGCGATTCTGCGATTTTGCGATTCTGCGATTCTGCGTTTCTGCGATTCTGCGTTTCTGCGATTGTGGGATTGTGGGATTGTGTGATTGTGTGATGGTGTGATTGTGTGATTATGTGATTGTGTGATTGTGTGATTGTGTGATTGTGTGATTGTGTCGTTGTGTGATTGTGTGATTGTGTGATTGTGTGATTGTGTGATTCTGCGATTCTGTGATTATGCGTTTCTGCGATTCTTGGATTGTGTGATTGTGTGATTGTGTGATTGTGTGATTTTGTGATTCTGTGATTCTGTGATTCTGCGATTCAGCGATTCTGCGATTCCGCGATTCTGCGATTTTGCGATTCTGCGATTCTGCGTTTCTGCGATTCTGCGTTTCTGCGATTGTGGGATTGTGGGATTGTGTGATTGTGTGATGGTGTGATTGTGTGATTGTGTGATTGTGTGATTGTGTGATTGTGTGATTGTGTGATTGTGTGGTTGTGTGATTGTGTGATTGTGTGATTATGTGATTGTGTCATTGCGTGATTCTGCGATTCAGAGATTCTGCGACTCTGCGATTCAGCGATTCTGCGATTCCGCGATTCTGCGATTTTGCGATTCTGCGATTCTGCGTTTCTGCGATTCTGCGTTTCTGCGATTGTGGGATTGTGGGATTGTGTGATTGTGTGATGGTGTGATTGTGTGATTATGTGATTGTGTGATTGTGTGATTGTGTGATTGTGTGATTGTGTCGTTGTGTGATTGTGTGATTGTGTGATTGTGTGATTGTGTGATTCTGCGATTCTGTGATTATGCGTTTCTGCGATTCTTGGATTGTGTGATTGTGTGATTGTGTGATTGTGTGATTTTGTGATTCTGTGATTCTGTGATTCTGCGATTCAGCGATTCTGCGATTCCGCGATTCTGCGATTTTGCGATTCTGCGATTCTGCGTTTCTGCGATTCTGCGATTGTGGGATTGTGGGATTATGTGATTGTGTGATGGTGTGATTGTGTGATTGTGTGATTGTGTGATTGTGTGATTGTGGGATTGTGTGATTGTGTGATTGTGTGATTGTGTGATTATGTGATTGTGTCATTGCGTGATTCTGCGATTCAGAGATTCTGCGATTCTGCGATTCAGCGATTCTGTGATTCCGCGATTCTGCGATTTTGCGATTCTGCGATTCTGCGTTTCTGCGATTCTGCGTTTCTGCGATTGTGGGATTGTGGGATTGTGTGATTGTGTGATGGTGTGATTGTGTGATTATGTGATTGTGTGATTGTGTGATTGTGTGATTGTGTGATTGTGTGATTGTGTCGTTGTGTGATTGTGTGATTGTGTGATTGTGTGATTGTGTGATTCTGCGATTCTGTGATTATGCGTTTCTGCGATTCTTGGATTGTGTGATTGTGTGATTGTGTGATTGTGTGATTTTGTGATTCTGTGATTCTGTGATTCTGCGATTCTGCGATTCTGCGATTCTGCGATTCTGCGCTTCTGCGATTATGCGATTCTGCGATTCTTGGATTGTGTGATTGTATGATTGTGTGATTCTGTGATTCTGTGATTGTGTGATTGTGTGATTCTGTGATTCTGTGATTCTGTGATTCTGTGATTCTGTGATTCTGTGATTCTGTGATTCTGTGATTCTGCGATTATGCGATTCTGCGATTCTTGGATTGTGTGATTGTGTGATTCTGTGATTCTGTGATTGTGTGATTGTGTGATTCTGTGATTCTGTGATTCTGGGATTCTGGGATTCTGCGATTCTGCGATTCTGTGATTCTGCGATTCTGCGATTCTGCGATTCTGCGATTCTGCGGTTCTGCGATTCCGCGATTGTGCGATTTTGCGTTTCTGCGATTGTGGGATTGTGGGATTGTGGGATTGTGGGATTGTGTGATTGTGTGATGGTGTGATGGTGTCGTTGGGTGATTGTGTGATTGTGTGATTGTGTGATTGTGTGATTGTGTGATTGTGTGATTGTGTGGTTGTGTGATTGTGTGATTGTGTGATTGTGTGATTGTGCGATTGTGTGCTTGTGTGATTGTGTCGTAGTGTGATTCCGCAATTCTGCGATTCTGCGATTCTGCGATTATGCGTTTCTGCTATTCTTGGATTGTGTGATTGTGTGATTGTGTGATGGTGTGATTGTGTGATGGTGTGATGGTGTGATTGTGTGATTGTGTGATTGTGTGATTGTGTGATTGTGTGATTGTGTGGTTGCGTGATTGTGTGATTTTGTGATTGTGCGATTGTGTGCTTGTGTGATTGTGTCGTAGTGTGATTCTGCGATTCTGCGATTCTGCGATTATGCGATTGTGTGATTGTGTGATTGTGTGATTGTGTCATTGCGTGATTCTGCGATTCAGCGATTCTGCGATTCCGCGATTCTGCGATTTTGCGATTCTGCGATTCTGCGTTTCTGCGATTCTGCGTTTCTGCGATTGTGGGATTGTGGGATTGTGTGATTGTGTGATGGTGTGATTGTGTGATTGTGTGATTGTGTGATTGTGTGATTGTGGGATTGTGTGATTGTGTGATTGTGTGGTTGTGTGATTGTGTGATTGTGTGATTGTGTGATTGTGTGATTGTGTGATTGTGTCATTGTGTGATTCTGCGATTCAGCGATTCTGCGATTCTGCGATTCAAAGATTCTGCGATTCCGCGATTCTGCGATTCTGCGATTCTGCGATTCTGCGATTATGCGATTCAGCGATTCTGCGATTCTGTGATTCTGCGATTGTGCGATTCTGCGATTCTGCGATTCTGCGATTGTGTGATTGTGTGATTGCTTGATTGTGCCATTGTGTGATTCTGCGATTCGGCGATTCTACGATTCTGCGATTCTGCGATTCTGCGATTGTGTGATTGTGTGATTGTGTGATTATGTGATTGTGTCATTGCGTGATTCTGCGATTCAGAGATTCTGCGATTCTGCGATTCAGCGATTCTGCGATTCCGCGATTCTGCGATTTTGCGATTCTGCGATTCTGCGTTTCTGCGATTCTGCGTTTCTGCGATTGTGGGATTGTGGGATTGTGTGACTGTGTGATGGTGTGATTGTGTGATTATGTGATTGTGTGATTGTGTGATTGTGTGATTGTGTGATTGTGTGATTCTGCGATTCTGTGATTATGCGTTTCTGCGATTCTTGGATTGTGTGATTGTGTGATTGTGTGATTGTGTGATTTTGTGATTCTGTGATTCTGTGATTCTGCGATTCTGCGATTCTGCGATTCTGCGCTTCTGCGATTATGCGATTCTGCGATTCTTGGATTGTGTGATTGTATGATTGTGTGATTCTGTGATTCTGTGATTGTGTGATTGTGTGATTCTGTGATTCTGTGATTCTGTGATTCTGCGATTCTGTGATTCTGCGATTATGCGATTCTGCGATTCTTGGATTGTGTGATTGTGTGATTCTGTGATTCTGTGATTGTGTGATTGTGTGATTCTGTGATTCTGTGATTCTGGGATTCTGGGATTCTGCGATTCTGCGATTCTGCGATTCTGCGATTCTGCGATTCTGCGATTCTGCGATTCTGCGATTCTGCGATTCTGCGGTTCTGCGATTCCGCGATTGTGCGATTTTGCGTTTCTGCGATTGTGGGATTGTGGGATTGTGTGATTGTGTGATGGTGTGATGGTGTCGTTGGGTGATTGTGTGATTGTGTGATTGTGTGATTGTGTGATTGTGTGATTGTGTGATTCTGCGATTCTGCGATTCTGCGATTCTGCGATTCTGCGATTCTGCGATTCTGCGATTCTGCGATTCTGCGATTGTGTGATTGTGTGATTGTGTGATTGTGTCATTGCGTGATTCTGCGATTCAGCGATTCTGCGATTCCGCGATTCTGCGATTCCGCGATTCTGCGATTTTGCGATTCTGCGATTCTGCGTTTCTGCGATTCTGCGTTTCTGCGATTGTGGGATTGTGGGATTGTGTGATTGTGTGATTGTGTGGTTGTGTGATTGTGTGATTGTGTGATTGTGTGATTGTGTGATTGTGCGATTGTGTGCTTGTGTGATTGTGTCGTAGTGTGATTCTGCAATTCTGCGATTCTGCGATTCTGCGATTATGCGTTTCTGCTATTCTTGGATTGTGTGATTGTGTGATTGTGTGATGGTGTGATTGTGTGATGGTGTGATGGTGTGATTGTGTGATTGTGTGATTGTGTGATTGTGTGATTGTGTGGTTGCGTGATTGTGTGATTTTGTGATTGTGCGATTGTGTGCTTGTGTGATTGTGTCGTAGTGTGATTCTGCGATTCTGCGATTATGCGATTGTGTGATTGTGTGATTGTGTGATTGTGTCATTGCGTGATTCTGCGATTCAGCGATTCTGCGATTCCGCGATTCTGCGATTTTGCGATTCTGCGATTCTGCGTTTCTGCGATTCTGCGTTTCTGCGATTGTGGGATTGTGGGATTGTGTGATTGTGTGATGGTGTGATTGTGTGATTGTGTGATTGTGTGATTGTGTGATTGTGTGATTGTGTGGTTGTGTGATTGTGTGATTGTGTGATTGTGTGATTGTGTGATTGTGTGATTGTGTGATTGTGTGATTGTGTGAATGTGTGATTGTGTCATTGTGTGATTCTGCGATTCAGCGATTCTGCGATTCTGCGATTCAAAGATTCTGCGATTCCGCGATTCTGCGATTCTGCGATTCTGCGATTCTGCGATTATGCGATTCAGCGATTCTGCGATTCTGTGATTCTGCGATTGTGCGATTCTGCGATTCTGCGATTCTGCGATTGTGTGATTGTGTGATTGCTTGATTGTGCCATTGTGTGATTCTGCGATTCGGCGATTCTACGATTCTGCGATTCTGCGATTCTGCGATTGTGTGATTGTGTGATTGTGTGATTATGTGATTGTGTCATTGCGTGATTCTGCGATTCAGAGATTCTGCGATTCTGCGATTCAGCGATTCTGCGATTCCGCGATTCTGCGATTTTGCGATTCTGCGATTCTGCGTTTCTGCGATTCTGCGTTTCTGCGATTGTGGGATTGTGGGATTGTGTGATTGTGTGATGGTGTGATTGTGTGATTATGTGATTGTGTGATTGTGTGATTGTGTGATTGTGTGATTGTGTGATTGTGTCGTTGTGTGATTGTGTGATTGTGTGATTGTGTGATTGTGTGATTCTGCGATTCTGTGATTATGCGTTTCTGCGATTCTTGGATTGTGTGATTGTGTGATTGTGTGATTGTGTGATTTTGTGATTCTGTGATTCTGTGATTCTGCGATTCAGCGATTCTGCGATTCCGCGATTCTGCGATTTTGCGATTCTGCGATTCTGCGTTTCTGCGATTCTGCGTTTCTGCGATTGTGGGATTGTGGGATTGTGTGATTGTGTGATGGTGTGATTGTGTGATTGTGTGATTGTGTGATTGTGTGATTGTGTGATTGTGTGATTGTGTGATTGTGTGATTGTGTGATTGTGTGATTGTGTGATTGTGTGATTGTGTGATTGTGTGATTGTGTGATTGTGTGATTGTGTGATTGTGTGATTGTGTGATTGTGTGAATGTGTGATTGTGTCATTGTGTGATTCTGCGATTCAGCGATTCTGCGATTCTGCGATTCAAAGATTCTGCGATTCCGCGATTCTGCGATTCTGCGATTCTGCGATTCTGCGATTATGCGATTCAGCGATTCTGCGATTCTGTGATTCTGCGATTGTGCGATTCTGCGATTCTGCGATTCTGCGATTGTGTGATTGTGTGATTGCTTGATTGTGCCATTGTGTGATTCTGCGATTCGGCGATTCTACGATTCTGCGATTCTGCGATTCTGCGATTGTGTGATTGTGTGATTGTGTGATTATGTGATTGTGTCATTGCGTGATTCTGCGATTCAGAGATTCTGCGATTCTGCGATTCAGCGATTCTGCGATTCCGCGATTCTGCGATTTTGCGATTCTGCGATTCTGCGTTTCTGCGATTCTGCGTTTCTGCGATTGTGGGATTGTGGGATTGTGTGATTGTGTGATGGTGTGATTGTGTGATTATGTGATTGTGTGATTGTGTGATTGTGTGATGGTGTGATTGTGTGATTGTGTGATTGTGTGATTGTGTGATTGTGTGATTGTGTGGTTGTGTGATTGTGTGATTGTGTGATTGTGTGATTGTGCGATTGTGTGCTTGTGTGATTGTGTCGTAGTGTGATTCCGCAATTCTGCGATTCTGCGATTCTGCGATTATGCGTTTCTGCTATTCTTGGATTGTGTGATTGTGTGATTGTGTGATGGTGTGATTGTGTGATGGTGTGATGGTGTGATTGTGTGATTGTGTGATTGTGTGATTGTGTGATTGTGTGGTTGCGTGATTGTGTGATTTTGTGATTGTGCGATTGTGTGCTTGTGTGATTGTGTCGTAGTGTGATTCTGCGATTCTGCGATTCTGCGATTATGCGATTGTGTGATTGTGTGATTGTGTGATTGTGTCATTGCGTGATTCTGCGATTCAGCGATTCTGCGATTCCGCGATTCTGCGATTTTGCGATTCTGCGATTCTGCGTTTCTGCGATTCTGCGTTTCTGCGATTGTGGGATTGTGGGATTGTGTGATTGTGTGATGGTGTGATTGTGTGATTGTGTGATTGTGTGATTGTGTGATTGTGGGATTGTGTGATTGTGTGATTGTGTGGTTGTGTGATTGTGTGATTGTGTGATTGTGTGATTGTGTGATTGTGTGAATGTGTGATTGTGTCATTGTGTGATTCTGCGATTCAGCGATTCTGCGATTCTGCGATTCAAAGATTGTGCGATTCCGCGATTCTGCGATTCTGCGATTCTGCGATTCTGCGATTATGCGATTCAGCGATTCTGCGATTCTGTGATTCTGCGATTGTGCGATTCTGCGATTCTGCGATTCTGCGATTGTGTGATTGTGTGATTGCTTGATTGTGCCATTGTGTGATTCTGCGATTCGGCGATTCTACGATTCTGCGATTCTGCGATTCTGCGATTGTGTGATTGTGTGATTGTGTGATTATGTGATTGTGTCATTGCGTGATTCTGCGATTCAGAGATTCTGCGATTCTGCGATTCAGCGATTCTGCGATTCCGCGATTCTGCGATTTTGCGATTCTGCGATTCTGCGTTTCTGCGATTCTGCGTTTCTGCGATTGTGGGATTGTGGGATTGTGTGATTGTGTGATGGTGTGATTGTGTGATTGTGTGATTGTGTGATTGTGTGATTGTGGGATTGTGTGATTGTGTGATTGTGTGGTTGTGTGATTGTGTGATTGTGTGATTGTGTGATTGTGTGATTGTGTGATTGTGTGATTGTGTGATTGTGTGAATGTGTGATTGTGTCATTGTGTGATTCTGCGATTCAGCGATTCTGCGATTCTGCGATTCAAAGATTCTGCGATTCCGCGATTCTGCGATTCTGCGATTCTGCGATTCTGCGATTATGCGATTCAGCGATTCTGCGATTCTGTGATTCTGCGATTGTGCGATTCTGCGATTCTGCGATTGTGTGATTGTGTGATTGCTTGATTGTGCCATTGTGTGATTCTGCGATTCGGCGATTCTACGATTCTGCGATTCTGCGATTCTGCGATTGTGTGATTGTGTGATTGTGTGATTATGTGATTGTGTCATTGCGTGATTCTGCGATTCAGAGATTCTGCGATTCTGCGATTCAGCGATTCTGCGATTCCGCGATTCTGCGATTTTGCGATTCTGCGATTCTGCGTTTCTGCGATTCTGCGTTTCTGCGATTGTGGGATTGTGGGATTGTGTGACTGTGTGATGGTGTGATTGTGTGATTATGTGATTGTGTGATTGTGTGATTGTGTGATTGTGTCGTTGTGTGATTGTGTGATTGTGTGATTGTGTGATTGTGTGATTCTGCGATTCTGTGATTATGCGTTTCTGCGATTCTTGGATTGTGTGATTGTGTGATTGTGTGATTGTGTGATTTTGTGATTCTGTGATTCTGTGATTCTGCGATTCTGCGATTCTGCGATTCTGCGCTTCTGCGATTATGCGATTCTGCGATTCTTGGATTGTGTGATTGTATGATTGTGTGATTCTGTGATTGTGTGATTGTGTGATTCTGTGATTCTGTGATTCTGTGATTCTGTGATTCTGTGATTCTGCGATTATGCGATTCTGCGATTCTTGGATTGTGTGATTGTGTGATTCTGTGATTCTGTGATTGTGTGATTGTGTGATTCTGTGATTCTGTGATTCTGGGATTCTGGGATTCTGCGATTCTGCGATTCTGCGATTCTGCGATTCTGCGATTCTGCGATTCTGCGATTCTGCGATTCTGCGATTCTGCGGTTCTGCGATTCCGCGATTGTGCGATTTTGCGTTTCTGCGATTGTGGGATTGTGGGATTGTGGGATTGTGTGATTGTGTGATGGTGTTATGGTGGCGTTGGGTGATTGTGTGATTGTGTGGTTGCGTGATTGTGTGATTTTGTGATTGTGCGATTGTGTGCTTGTGTGATTGTGTCGTAGTGTGATTCTGCGATTCTGCGATTCTGCGATTATGCGATTGTGTGATTGTGTGATTGTGTGATTGTGTCATTGCGTGATTCTGCGATTCAGAGATTCTGCGACTCTGCGATTCAGCGATTCTGCGATTCCGCGATTCTGCGATTTTGCGATTCTGCGATTCTGCGTTTCTGCGATTCTGCGTTTCTGCGATTGTGGGATTGTGGGATTGTGTGATTGTGTGATGGTGTGATTGTGTGATTATGTGATTGTGTGATTGTGTGATTGTGTGATTGTGTGATTGTGTCGTTGTGTGATTGTGTGATTGTGTGATTGTGTGATTGTGTGATTGTGTGATTCTGCGATTCTGTGATTATGCGTTTCTGCGATTCTTGGATTGTGTGATTGTGTGATTGTGTGATTGTGTGATTTTGTGATTCTGTGATTCTGTGATTCTGCGATTCAGCGATTCTGCGATTCCGCGATTCTGCGATTTTGCGATTCTGCGATTCTGCGTTTCTGCGATTCTGCGTTTCTGCGATTGTGGGATTGTGGGATTGTGTGATTGTGTGATGGTGTGATTGTGTGATTGTGTGATTGTGTGATTGTGTGATTGTGTGATTGTGTGATTGTGTGGTTGTGTGATTGTGTGATTGTGTGATTATGTGATTGTGTCATTGCGTGATTCTGCGATTCAGAGATTCTGCGACTCTGCGATTCAGCGATTCTGCGATTCCGCGATTCTGCGATTTTGCGATTCTGCGATTCTGCGTTTCTGCGATTCTGCGTTTCTGCGATTGTGGGATTGTGGGATTGTGTGATTGTGTGATGGTGTGATTGTGTGATTATGTGATTGTGTGATTGTGTGATTGTGTGATTGTGTGATTGTGTCGTTGTGTGATTGTGTGATTGTGTGATTGTGTGATTGTGTGATTCTGCGATTCTGTGATTATGCGTTTCTGCGATTCTTGGATTGTGTGATTGTGTGATTGTGTGATTGTGTGATTTTGTGATTCTGTGATTCTGTGATTCTGCGATTCAGCGATTCTGCGATTCCGCGATTCTGCGATTTTGCGATTCTGCGATTCTGCGTTTCTGCGATTCTGCGATTGTGGGATTGTGGGATTATGTGATTGTGTGATGGTGTGATTGTGTGATTGTGTGATTGTGTGATTGTGTGATTGTGGGATTGTGTGATTGTGTGATTGTGTGGTTGTGTGATTGTGTGATTGTGTGATTGTGTGATTGTGTGATTGTGTGATTGTGTGATTGTGTGATTGTGTGAATGTGTGATTGTGTCATTGTGTGATTCTGCGATTCAGCGATTCTGCGATTCTGCGATTCAAAGATTCTGCGATTCCGCGATTCTGCGATTCTGCGATTCTGCGATTCTGCGATTATGCGATTCAGCGATTCTGCGATTCTGTGATTCTGCGATTGTGCGATTCTGCGATTCTGCGATTCTGCGATTGTGTGATTGTGTGATTGCTTGATTGTGCCATTGTGTGATTCTGCGATTCGGCGATTCTACGATTCTGCGATTCTGCGATTCTGCGATTGTGTGATTGTGTGATTGTGTGATTATGTGATTGTGTCATTGCGTGATTCTGCGATTCAGAGATTCTGCGATTCTGCGATACAGCGATTCTGCGATTCCGCGATTCTGCGATTTTGCGATTCTGCGATTCTGCGTTTCTGCGATTCTGCGTTTCTGCGATTGTGGGATTGTGGGATTGTGTGACTGTGTGATGGTGTGATTGTGTGATTATGTGATTGTGTGATTGTGTGATTGTGTGATTGTGTGATTGTGTCGTTGGGTGATTGTGTGATTGTGTGATTGTGTGATTGTGTGATTGTGTGATTCTGCGATTCTGTGATTATGCGTTTCTGCGATTCTTGGATTGTGTGATTGTGTGATTGTGTGATTGTGTGATTTTGTGATTCTGTGATTCTGTGATTCTGCGATTCTGCGATTCTGCGATTCTGCGCTTCTGCGATTATGCGATTCTGCGATTCTTGGATTGTGTGATTGTATGATTGTGTGATTCTGTGATTCTGTGATTGTGTGATTGTGTGATTCTGTGATTCTGTGATTCTGTGATTCTGTGATTCTGTGATTCTGCGATTATGCGATTCTGCGATTCTTGGATTGTGTGATTGTGTGATTCTGTGATTCTGTGATTGTGTGATTGTGTGATTCTGTGATTCTGTGATTCTGGGATTCTGGGATTCTGCGATTCTGCGATTCTGCGATTCTGCGATTCTGCGATTCTGCGATTCTGCGATTCTGCGATTCTGCGGTTCTGCGATTCCGCGATTGTGCGATTTTGCGTTTCTGCGATTGTGGGATTGTGGGATTGTGGGATTGTGTGATTGTGTGATGGTGTGATGGTGTCGTTGGGTGATTGTGTGATTGTGTGATTGTGTGATTGTGTGACTGTGTGATTGTGTGATTCTGCGATTCTGCGATTCTGCGATTCTGCGATTCTGCGTTTCTGCGATTGTGGGATTGTGGGATTGTGTGATTGTGTGATGGTGTGATTGTGTGATTATGTGATTGTGTGATTGTGTGATTGTGTGATTGTGTGATTGTGTCGTTGTGTGATTGTGTGATTGTGTGATTGTGTGATTGTGTGATTCTGCGATTCTGTGATTATGCGTTTCTGCGATTCTTGGATTGTGTGATTGTGTGATTGTGTGATTGTGTGATTGTGTGATTCTGCGATTCTGCGATTATGCGATTCTGCGATTCTGCGATTCTGCGATTCTGCGTTTCTGCGATTCTGCGTTTCTGCGATTGTGGGATTGTGGGATTGTGTGATTGTGTGATGGTGTGATTGTGTGATTGTGTGATTGTGTGATTGTGTGATTGTGTGATTGTGTGGTTGTGTGATTGTGTGATTGTGTGATTGTGTGATTGTGCGATTGTGTGCTTGTGTGATTGTGTCGTAGTGTGATTCCGCAATTCTGCGATTCTGCGATTCTGCGATTATGCGTTTCTGCTATTCTTGGATTGTGTGATTGTGTGATTGTGTGATGGTGTGATTGTGTGATGGTGTGATGGTGTGATTGTGTGATTGTGTGATTGTGTGATTGTGTGATTGTGTGATTGTGTGGTTGCGTGATTGTGTGATTTTGTGATTGTGCGATTGTGTGCTTGTGTGATTGTGTCGTAGTGTGATTCTGCGATTCTGCGATTCTGCGATTATGCGATTGTGTGATTGTGTGATTGTGTGATTGTGTCATTGCGTGATTCTGCGATTCAGCGATTCTGCGATTCCGCGATTCTGCGATTTTGCGATTCTGCAAATCTGCGTTTCTGCGATTCTGCGTTTCTGCGATTGTGGGATTGTGGGATTGTGTGATTGTGTGATGGTGTGATTGTGTGATTGTGTGATTGTGTGATTGTGTGATTGTGTGATTGTGGGATTGTGTGATTGTGTGATTGTGTGGTTGTGTGATTGTGTGATTGTGTGATTGTGTGATTGTGTGATTGTGTGATTGTGTGAATGTGTGATTGTGTCATTGTGTGATTCTGCGATTCAGCGATTCTGCGATTCTGCGATTCAAAGATTCTGCGATTCCGCGATTCTGCGATTCTGCGATTCTGCGATTCTGCGATTATGCGATTCAGCGATTCTGCGATTCTGTGATTCTGCGATTGTGCGATTCTGCGATTCTGCGATTCTGCGATTGTGTGATTGTGTGATTGCTTGATTGTGCCATTGTGTGATTCTGCGATTCGGCGATTCTACGATTCTGCGATTCTGCGATTCTGCGATTGTGTGATTGTGTGATTGTGTGATTATGTGATTGTGTCATTGCGTGATTCTGCGATTCAGAGATTCTGCGATTCTGCGATTCAGCGATTCTGCGATTCCGCGATTCTGCGATTTTGCGATTCTGCGATTCTGCGTTTCTGCGATTCTGCGTTTCTGCGATTGTGGGATTGTGGGATTGTGTGATTGTGTGATGGTGTGATTGTGTGATTGTGTGATTGTGTGATTGTGTGATTGTGTGATTGTGTGATTGTGTGATTGTGTGGTTGTGTGATTGTGTGATTGTGTGATTATGTGATTGTGTCATTGCGTGATTCTGCGATTCAGAGATTCTGCGACTCTGCGATTCAGCGATTCTGCGATTCCGCGATTCTGCGATTTTGCGATTCTGCGATTCTGCGTTTCTGCGATTCTGCGTTTCTGCGATTGTGGGATTGTGGGATTGTGTGATTGTGTGATGGTGTGATTGTGTGATTATGTGATTGTGTGATTGTGTGATTGTGTGATTGTGTGATTGTGTCGTTGTGTGATTGTGTGATTGTGTGATTGTGTGATTGTGTGATTCTGCGATTCTGTGATTATGCGTTTCTGCGATTCTTGGATTGTGTGATTGTGTGATTGTGTGATTGTGTGATTTTGTGATTCTGTGATTCTGTGATTCTGCGATTCAGCGATTCTGCGATTCCGCGATTCTGCGATTTTGCGATTCTGCGATTCTGCGTTTCTGCGATTCTGCGATTGTGGGATTGTGGGATTATGTGATTGTGTGATGGTGTGATTGTGTGATTGTGTGATTGTGTGATTGTGTGATTGTGGGATTGTGTGATTGTGTGATTGTGTGGTTGTGTGATTGTGTGATTGTGTGATTGTGTGATTGTGTGATTGTGTGATTGTGTGATTGTGTGATTGTGTGAATGTGTGATTGTGTCATTGTGTGATTCTGCGATTCAGCGATTCTGCGATTCTGCGATTCAAAGATTCTGCGATTCCGCGATTCTGCGATTCTGCGATTCTGCGATTCTGCGATTATGCGATTCAGCGATTCTGCGATTCTGTGATTCTGCGATTGTGCGATTCTGCGATTCTGCGATTCTGCGATTGTGTGATTGTGTGATTGCTTGATTGTGCCATTGTGTGATTCTGCGATTCGGCGATTCTACGATTCTGCGATTCTGCGATTCTGCGATTGTGTGATTGGGTGATTGTGTGATTATGTGATTGTGTCATTGCGTGATTCTGCGATTCAGAGATTCTGCGATTCTGCGATACAGCGATTCTGCGATTCCGCGATTCTGCGATTTTGCGATTCTGCGATTCTGCGTTTCTGCGATTCTGCGTTTCTGCGATTGTGGGATTGTGGGATTGTGTGACTGTGTGATGGTGTGATTGTGTGATTATGTGATTGTGTGATTGTGTGATTGTGTGATTGTGTGATTGTGTCGTTGGGTGATTGTGTGATTGTGTGATTGTGTGATTGTGTGATTGTGTGATTCTGCGATTCTGTGATTATGCGTTTCTGCGATTCTTGGATTGTGTGATTGTGTGATTGTGTGATTGTGTGATTTTGTGATTCTGTGATTCTGTGATTCTGCGATTCTGCGATTCTGCGATTCTGCGCTTCTGCGATTATGCGATTCTGCGATTCTTGGATTGTGTGATTGTATGATTGTGTGATTCTGTGATTCTGTGATTGTGTGATTGTGTGATTCTGTGATTCTGTGATTCTGTGATTCTGTGATTCTGTGATTCTGCGATTATGCGATTCTGCGATTCTTGGATTGTGTGATTGTGTGATTCTGTGATTCTGTGATTGTGTGATTGTGTGATTCTGTGATTCTGTGATTCTGGGATTCTGGGATTCTGCGATTCTGCGATTCTGCGATTCTGCGATTCTGCGATTCTGCGATTCTGCGATTCTGCGGTTCTGCGATTCCGCGATTGTGCGATTTTGCGTTTCTGCGATTGTGGGATTGTGGGATTGTGGGATTGTGTGATTGTGTGATGGTGTGATGGTGTCGTTGGGTGATTGTGTGATTGTGTGATTGTGTGATTGTGTGACTGTGTGATTGTGTGATTCTGCGATTCTGCGAGTCTGCGATTCTGCGATTCTGCGTTTCTGCGATTGTGGGATTGTGGGATTGTGTGATTGTGTGATGGTGTGATTGTGTGATTATGTGATTGTGTGATTGTGTGATTGTGTGATTGTGTGATTGTGTCGTTGTGTGATTGTGTGATTGTGTGATTGTGTGATTGTGTGATTCTGCGATTCTGTGATTATGCGTTTCTGCGATTCTTGGATTGTGTGATTGTGTGATTGTGTGATTGTGTGATTGTGTGATTCTGCGATTCTGCGATTATGCGATTCTGCGATTCTGCGATTCTGCGATTCTGCGTTTCTGCGATTCTGCGTTTCTGCGATTGTGGGATTGTGGGATTGTGTGATTGTGTGATGGTGTGATTGTGTGATTGTGTGATTGTGTGATTGTGTGATTGTGTGATTGTGTGGTTGTGTGATTGTGTGATTGTGTGATTGTGTGATTGTGCGATTGTGTGCTTGTGTGATTGTGTCGTAGTGTGATTCCGCAATTCTGCGATTCTGCGATTCTGCGATTATGCGTTTCTGCTATTCTTGGATTGTGTGATTGTGTGATTGTGTGATGGTGTGATTGTGTGATGGTGTGATGGTGTGATTGTGTGATTGTGTGATTGTGTGATTGTGTGATTGTGTGATTGTGTGGTTGCGTGATTGTGTGATTTTGTGATTGTGCGATTGTGTGCTTGTGTGATTGTGTCGTAGTGTGATTCTGCGATTCTGCGATTCTGCGATTATGCGATTGTGTGATTGTGTGATTGTGTGATTGTGTCATTGCGTGATTCTGCGATTCAGCGATTCTGCGATTCCGCGATTCTGCGATTTTGCGATTCTGCAAATCTGCGTTTCTGCGATTCTGCGTTTCTGCGATTGTGGGATTGTGGGATTGTGTGATTGTGTGATGGTGTGATTGTGTGATTGTGTGATTGTGTGATTGTGTGATTGTGTGATTGTGGGATTGTGTGATTGTGTGATTGTGTGGTTGTGTGATTGTGTGATTGTGTGATTGTGTGATTGTGTGATTGTGTGATTGTGTGAATGTGTGATTGTGTCATTGTGTGATTCTGCGATTCAGCGATTCTGCGATTCTGCGATTCAAAGATTCTGCGATTCCGCGATTCTGCGATTCTGCGATTCTGCGATTCTGCGATTATGCGATTCAGCGATTCTGCGATTCTGTGATTCTGCGATTGTGCGATTCTGCGATTCTGCGATTCTGCGATTGTGTGATTGTGTGATTGCTTGATTGTGCCATTGTGTGATTCTGCGATTCGGCGATTCTACGATTCTGCGATTCTGCGATTCTGCGATTGTGTGATTGTGTGATTGTGTGATTATGTGATTGTGTCATTGCGTGATTCTGCGATTCAGAGATTCTGCGATTCTGCGATTCAGCGATTCTGCGATTCCGCGATTCTGCGATTTTGCGATTCTGCGATTCTGCGTTTCTGCGATTCTGCGTTTCTGCGATTGTGGGATTGTGGGATTGTGTGATTGTGTGATGGTGTGATTGTGTGATTGTGTGATTGTGTGATTGTGTGATTGTGGGATTGTGTGATTGTGTGATTGTGTGGTTGTGTGATTGTGTGATTGTGTGATTGTGTGATTGTGTGATTGTGTGATTGTGTGATTGTGTGAATGTGTGATTGTGTCATTGTGTGATTCTGCGATTCAGCGATTCTGCGATTCTGCGATTCAAAGATTCCGCGATTCCGCGATTCTGCGATTCTGCGATTCTGCGATTCTGCGATTATGCGATTCAGCGATTCTGCGATTCTGTGATTCTGCGATTGTGCGATTCTGCGATTCTGCGATTGTGTGATTGTGTGATTGCTTGATTGTGCCATTGTGTGATTCTGCGATTCGGCGATTCTACGATTCTGCGATTCTGCGATTCTGCGATTGTGTGATTGTGTGATTGTGTGATTATGTGATTGTGTCATTGCGTGATTCTGCGATTCAGAGATTCTGCGATTCTGCGATTCAGCGATTCTGCGATTCCGCGATTCTGCGATTTTGCGATTCTGCGATTCTGCGTTTCTGCGATTCTGCGTTTCTGCGATTGTGGGATTGTGGGATTGTGTGACTGTGTGATGGTGTGATTGTGTGATTATGTGATTGTGTGATTGTGTGATTGTGTGATTGTGTGATTGTGTCGTTGTGTGATTGTGTGATTGTGTGATTGTGTGATTGTGTGATTGTGTGATTCTGCGATTCTGTGATTATGCGTTTCTGCGATTCTTGGATTGTGTGATTGTGTGATTGTGTGATTGTGTGATTTTGTGATTGTGTGATTGTGTGATTCTGTGATTCTGTGATTCTGTGATTCTGTGATTCTGTGATTCTGTGATTCTGCGATTATGCGATTCTGCGATTCTTGGATTGTGTGATTGTGTGATTCTGTGATTCTGTGATTGTGTGATTGTGTGATTCTGTGATTCTGTGATTCTGGGATTCTGGGATTCTGCGATTCTGCGATTCTGCGATTCTGCGATTCTGCGATTCTGCGATTCTGCGATTCTGCGATTCTGCGATTCTGCGGTTCTGCGATTCCGCGATTGTGCGATTTTGCGTTTCTGCGATTGTGGGATTGTGGGATTGTGGGATTGTGTGATTGTGTGATGGTGTTATGGTGGCGTTGGGTGATTGTGTGATTGTGTGATTGTGTGATTGTGTGATTGTGTGATTGTGTGATTCTGCGATTCTGCGATTCTGCGATTCTGCGATTCTGCGATTCTGCGATTCTGCGATTCTGCGATTCTGCGATTCTGCGATTCTGCGATTGTGTGATTGTGTGATTGTGTGATTGTGTCATTGCGTGATTCTGCGATTCAGCGATTCTGCGATTCCGCGATTCTGCGATTTTGCGATTCTGCGATTCTGCGTTTCTGCGATTGTGGGATTGTGGGATTGTGTGATTGTGTGATTGTGTGGTTGTGTGATTGTGTGATTGTGTGATTGTGTGATTGTGTGATTGTGCGATTGTGTGCTTGTGTGATTGTGTCGTAGTGTGATTCTGCAATTCTGCGATTCTGCGATTCTGCGATTATGCGTTTCTGCTATTCTTGGATTGTGTGATTGTGTGATTGTGTGATGGTGTGATTGTGTGATGGTGTGATGGTGTGATTGTGTGATTGTGTGATTGTGTGATTGTGTGATTGTGTGATTGTGTGGTTGCGTGATTGTGTGATTTTGTGATTGTGCGATTGTGTGCTTGTGTGATTGTGTCGTAGTGTGATTCTGCGATTCTGCGATTCTGCGATTATGCGATTGTGTGATTGTGTGATTGTGTGATTGTGTCATTGCGTGATTCTGCGATTCAGCGATTCTGCGATTCCGCGATTCTGCGATTTTGCGATTCTGCGATTCTGCGTTTCTGCGATTCTGCGTTTCTGCGATTGTGGGATTGTGGGATTGTGTGATTGTGTGATGGTGTGATTGTGTGATTGTGTGATTGTGTGATTGTGTGATTGTGTGATTGTGTGATTGTGTGGTTGTGTGATTGTGTGATTGTGTGATTATGTGATTGTGTCATTGCGTGATTCTGCGATTCAGAGATTCTGCGATTCTGCGATTCAGCGATTCTGCGATTCCGCGATTCTGCGATTTTGCGATTCTGCGATTCTGCGTTTCTGCGATTCTGCGTTTCTGCGATTGTGGGATTGTGTGATTGTGTGATGGTGTGATTGTGTGATTATGTGATTGTGTGATTGTGTGATTGTGTGATTGTGTGAATGTGTCGTTGTGTGATTGTGTGATTGTGTGATTGTGTGATTGTGTGATTGTGTGATTGTGTGATTCTGCGATTCTGTGATTATGCGTTTCTGCGATTCTTGGATTGTGTGATTGTGTGATTGTGTGATTGTGTGATTTTGTGATTCTGTGATTCTGTGATTCTGCGATTCAGCGATTCTGCGATTCCGCGATTCTGCGATTTTGCGATTCTGCGATTCTGCGTTTCTGCGATTCTGCGATTGTGGGATTGTGGGATTATGTGATTGTGTGATGGTGTGATTGTGTGATTGTGTGATTGTGTGATTGTGTGATTGTGGGATTGTGTGATTGTGTGATTGTGTGGTTGTGTGATTGTGTGATTGTGTGATTGTGTGATTGTGTGATTGTGTGATTGTGTGATTGTGTGATTGTGTGATTGTGTGAATGTGTGATTGTGTCATTGTGTGATTCTGCGATTCAGCGATTCTGCGATTCTGCGATTCAAAGATTCTGCGATTCCGCGATTCTGCGATTCTGCGATTCTGCGATTCTGCGATTATGCGATTCAGCGATTCTGCGATTCTGTGATTCTGCGATTGTGCGATTCTGCGATTCTGCGATTCTGCGATTGTGTGATTGTGTGATTGCTTGATTGTGCCATTGTGTGATTCTGCGATTCGGCGATTCTACGATTCTGCGATTCTGCGATTCTGCGATTGTGTGATTGTGTGATTGTGTGATTATGTGATTGTGTCATTGCGTGATTCTGCGATTCAGAGATTCTGCGATTCTGCGATACAGCGATTCTGCGATTCCGCGATTCTGCGATTTTGCGATTCTGCGATTCTGCGTTTCTGCGATTCTGCGTTTCTGCGATTGTGGGATTGTGGGATTGTGTGACTGTGTGATGGTGTGATTGTGTGATTATGTGATTGTGTGATTGTGTGATTGTGTGATTGTGTGATTGTGTGATTGTGTCGTTGGGTGATTGTGTGATTGTGTGATTGTGTGATTGTGTGATTGTGTGATTCTGCGATTCTGTGATTATGCGTTTCTGCGATTCTTGGATTGTGTGATTGTGTGATTGTGTGATTGTGTGATTTTGTGATTCTGTGATTCTGTGATTCTGCGATTCTGCGATTCTGCGATTCTGCGCTTCTGCGATTATGCGATTCTGCGATTCTTGGATTGTGTGATTGTATGATTGTGTGATTCTGTGAGTCTGTGATTGTGTGATTGTGTGATTCTGTGATTCTGTGATTCTGTGATTCTGTGATTCTGTGATTCTGCGATTATGCGATTCTGCGATTCTTGGATTGTGTGATTGTGTGATTCTGTGATTCTGTGATTGTGTGATTGTGTGATTCTGTGATTCTGTGATTCTGGGATTCTGGGATTCTGCGATTCTGCGATTCTGCGATTCTGCGATTCTGCGATTCTGCGATTCTGCGATTCTGCGATTCTGCGGTTCTGCGATTCCGCGATTGTGCGATTTTGCGTTTCTGCGATTGTGGGATTGTGGGATTGTGGGATTGTGTGATTGTGTGATGGTGTGATGGTGTCGTTGGGTGATTGTGTGATTGTGTGATTGTGTGATTGTGTGATTGTGTGATTGTGTGATTCTGCGATTCTGCGATTCTGCGATTCTGCGATTCTGCGATTCTGCGATTCTGCGATTCTGCGATTCTGCGATTCTGCGATTCTGCGATTGTGTGATTGTGTGATTGTGTGATTGTGTCATTGCGTGATTCTGCGATTCAGCGATTCTGCGATTCCGCGATTCTGCGATTTTGCGATTCTGCGATTCTGCGTTTCTGCGATTGTGGGATTGTGGGATTGTGTGATTGTGTGATTGTGTGGTTGTGTGATTGTGTGATTGTGTGATTGTGTGATTGTGTGATTGTGCGATTGTGTGCTTGTGTGATTGTGTCGTAGTGTGATTCTGCAATTCTGCGATTCTGCGATTCTGCGATTATGCGTTTCTGCTATTCTTGGATTGTGTGATTGTGTGATTGTGTGATGGTGTGATTGTGTGATGGTGTGATGGTGTGATTGTGTGATTGTGTGATTGTGTGATTGTGTGATTGTGTGATTGTGTGGTTGCGTGATTGTGTGATTTTGTGATTGTGCGATTGTGTGCTTGTGTGATTGTGTCGTAGTGTGATTCTGCGATTCTGCGATTCTGCGATTATGCGATTGTGTGATTGTGTGATTGTGTGATTGTGTCATTGCGTGATTCTGCGATTCAGCGATTCTGCGATTCCGCGATTCTGCGATTTTGCGATTCTGCGATTCTGCGTTTCTGCGATTCTGCGTTTCTGCGATTGTGGGATTGTGGGATTGTGTGATTGTGTGATGGTGTGATTGTGTGATTATGTGATTGTGTGATTGTGTGATTGTGTGATTGTGTGATTGTGTCGTTGTGTGATTGTGTGATTGTGTGATTGTGTGATTGTGTGATTCTGCGATTCTGTGATTATGCGTTTCTGCGATTCTTGGATTGTGTGATTGTGTGATTGTGTGATTGTGTGATTTTGTGATTCTGTGATTCTGTGATTCTGCGATTCAGCGATTCTGCGATTCCGCGATTCTGCGATTTTGCGATTCTGCGATTCTGCGTTTCTGCGATTCTGCGTTTCTGCGATTGTGGGATTGTGGGATTGTGTGATTGTGTGATGGTGTGATTGTGTGATTGTGTGATTGTGTGATTGTGTGATTGTGTGATTGTGTGATTGTGTGATTGTGTGATTGTGTGATTGTGTGATTGTGTGATTGTGTGATTGTGTGATTGTGTGATTGTGTGATTGTGTGATTGTGTGATTGTGTGAATGTGTGATTGTGTCATTGTGTGATTCTGCGATTCAGCGATTCTGCGATTCTGCGATTCAAAGATTCTGCGATTCCGCGATTCTGCGATTCTGCGATTCTGCGATTCTGCGATTATGCCATTCAGCGATTCTGCGATTCTGTGATTCTGCGATTGTGCGATTCTGCGATTCTGCGATTCTGCGATTGTGTGATTGTGTGATTGCTTGATTGTGCCATTGTGTGATTCTGCGATTCGGCGATTCTACTATTCTGCGATTCTGCGATTCTGCGATTGTGTGATTGTGTGATTGTGTGATTATGTGATTGTGTCATTGCGTGATTCTGCGATTCAGAGATTCTGCGATTCTGCGATTCAGCGATTCTGCGATTCCGCGATTCTGCGATTTTGCGATTCTGCGATTCTGCGTTTCTGCGATTCTGCGTTTCTGCGATTGTGGGATTGTGGGATTGTGTGATTGTGTGATGGTGTGATTGTGTGATTATGTGATTGTGTGATTGTGTGATTGTGTGATTGTGTGATTGTGTGATTTTGTGATTCTGTGATTCTGTGATTCTGTGATTCTGCGATTATGCGATTCTGCGATTCTTGGATTGTGTGATTGTGTGATTCTGTGATTCTGTGATTGTGTGATTGTGTGATTGTGTGATTGTGTGATTGTGTGGTTGCGTGATTGTGTGATTTTGTGATTGTGCGATTGTGTGCTTGTGTGATTGTGTCGTAGTGTGATTCTGCGATTCTGCGATTCTGCGATTATGCGATTGTGTGATTGTGTGATTGTGTGATTGTGTCATTGCGTGATTCTGCGATTCAGCGATTCTGCGATTCCGCGATTCTGCGATTTTGCGATTCTGCGATTCTGCGTTTCTGCGATTCTGCGTTTCTGCGATTGTGGGATTGTGGGATTGTGTGATTGTGTGATGGTGTGATTGTGTGATTGTGTGATTGTGTGATTGTGTGATTGTGTGATTGTGTGATTGTGTGATTGTGTGATTGTGTGATTGTGTGATTGTGTGATTGTGTGATTGTGTGATTGTGTGATTGTGTGATTGTGTGATTGTGTGATTGTGTGATTGTGTGAATGTGTGATTGTGTCATTGTGTGATTCTGCGATTCAGCGATTCTGCGATTCTGCGATTCAAAGATTCTGCGATTCCGCGATTCTGCGATTCTGCGATTCTGCGATTCTGCGATTATGCGATTCAGCGATTCTGCGATTCTGTGATTCTGCGATTGTGCGATTCTGCGATTCTGCGATTCTGCGATTGTGTGATTGTGTGATTGCTTGATTGTGCCATTGTGTGATTCTGCGATTCGGCGATTCTACTATTCTGCGATTCTGCGATTCTGCGATTGTGTGATTGTGTGATTGTGTGATTATGTGATTGTGTCATTGCGTGATTCTGCGATTCAGAGATTCTGCGATTCTGCGATTCAGCGATTCTGCGATTCCGCGATTCTGCGATTTTGCGATTCTGCGATTCTGCGTTTCTGCGATTCTGCGTTTCTGCGATTGTGGGATTGTGGGATTGTGTGATTGTGTGATGGTGTGATTGTGTGATTATGTGATTGTGTGATTGTGTGATTGTGTGATTGTGTGATTGTGTGATTTTGTGATTCTGTGATTCTGTGATTCTGTGATTCTGCGATTATGCGATTCTGCGATTCTTGGATTGTGTGATTGTGTGATTCTGTGATTCTGTGATTGTGTGATTGTGTGATTGTGTGATTGTGTGATTGTGTGGTTGCGTGATTGTGTGATTTTGTGATTGTGCGATTGTGTGCTTGTGTGATTGTGTCGTAGTGTGATTCTGCGATTCTGCGATTCTGCGATTATGCGATTGTGTGATTGTGTGATTGTGTGATTGTGTCATTGCGTGATTCTGCGATTCAGCGATTCTGCGATTCCGCGATTCTGCGATTTTGCGATTCTGCGATTCTGCGTTTCTGCGATTCTGCGTTTCTGCGATTGTGGGATTGTGGGATTGTGTGATTGTGTGATGGTGTGATTGTGTGATTGTGTGATTGTGTGATTGTGTGATTGTGTGATTGTGTGATTGTGTGATTGTGTGGTTGTGTGATTGTGTGATTGTGTGATTATGTGATTGTGTCATTGCGTGATTCTGCGATTCAGAGATTCTGCGATTCTGCGATTCAGCGATTCTGCGATTCCGCGATTCTGCGATTTTGCGATTCTGCGATTCTGCGTTTCTGCGATTCTGCGTTTCTGCGATTGTGGGATTGTGGGATTGTGTGATTGTGTGATGGTGTGATTGTGTGATTATGTGATTGTGTGATTGTGTGATTGTGTGATTGTGTGATTGTGTCGTTGTGTGATTGTGTGATTGTGTGATTGTGTGATTGTGTGATTCTGCGATTCTGTGATTATGCGTTTCTGCGATTCTTGGATTGTGTGATTGTGTGATTTTGTGATTCTGTGATTCTGTGATTCTGCGATTCAGCGATTCTGCGATTCCGCGATTCTGCGATTTTGCGATTCTGCGATTCTGCGTTTCTGCGATTCTGCGTTTCTGCGATTGTGGGATTGTGGGATTGTGTGATTGTGTGATGGTGTGATTGTGTGATTGTGTGATTGTGTGATTGTGTGATTGTGTGATTGTGTGATTGTGTGATTGTGTGATTGTGTGATTGTGTGATTGTGTGATTGTGTGATTGTGTGATTGTGTGATTGTGTGATTGTGTGATTGTGTGATTGTGTGATTGTGTGATTGTGTGATTGTGTGAATGTGTGATTGTGTCATTGTGTGATTCTGCGATTCAGCGATTCTGCGATTCTGCGATTCAAAGATTCTGCGATTCCGCGATTCTGCGATTCTGCGATTCTGCGATTCTGCGATTATGCGATTCAGCGATTCTGCGATTCTGTGATTCTGCGATTGTGCGATTCTGCGATTCTGCGATTCTGCGATTGTGTGATTGTGTGATTGCTTGATTGTGCCATTGTGTGATTCTGCGATTCGGCGATTCTACGATTCTGCGATTCTGCGATTCTGCGATTGTGTGATTGTGTGATTGTGTGATTATGTGATTGTGTCATTGCGTGATTCTGCGATTCAGAGATTCTGCGATTCTGCGATTCAGCGATTCTGCGATTCCGCGATTCTGCGATTTTGCGATTCTGCGATTCTGCGTTTCTGCGATTCTGCGTTTCTGCGATTGTGGGATTGTGGGATTGTGTGATTGTGTGATGGTGTGATTGTGTGATTATGTGATTGTGTGATTGTGTGATTGTGTGATTGTGTGATTGTGTGATTGTGTGATTCTGCGATTCTGCGATTATGCGATTCTGCGATTCTGCGATTCTGCGATTATGCGTTTCTGCTATTCTTGGATTGTGTGATTGTGTGATTGTGTGATGGTGTGATTGTGTGATGGTGTGATGGTGTGATTGTGTGATTGTGTGATTGTGTGATTGTGTGATTGTGTGGTTGCGTGATTGTGTGATTTTGTGATTGTGCGATTGTGTGCTTGTGTGATTGTGTCGTAGTGTGATTCTGCGATTCTGCGATTCTGCGATTATGCGATTGTGTGATTGTGTGATTGTGTGATTGTGTCATTGCGTGATTCTGCGATTCAGAGATTCTGCGATTCTGCGATTCAGCGATTCTGCGATTCAGCGATTCTGCGATTCTGTGATTCTGCGATTGTGCGATTCTGCGATTCTGCGATTCTGCGATTGTGTGATTGTGTGATTGCTTGATTGTGCCATTGTGTGATTCTGCGATTCGGCGATTCTACGATTCTGCGATTCTGCGATTCTGCGATTGTGTGATTGTGTGATTGTGTGATTATGTGATTGTGTCATTGCGTGATTCTGCGATTCAGAGATTCTGCGATTCTGCGATTCAGCGATTCTGCGATTCCGCGATTCTGCGATTTTGCGATTCTGCGATTCTGCGTTTCTGCGATTCTGCGTTTCTGCGATTGTGGGATTGTGGGATTGTGTGATTGTGTGATGGTGTGATTGTGTGATTGTGTGATTGTGTGATTGTGTGATTGTGGGATTGTGTGATTGTGTGATTGTGTGGTTGTGTGATTGTGTGATTGTGTGATTGTGTGATTGTGTGATTGTGTGATTGTGTGATTGTGTGAATGTGTGATTGTGTCATTGTGTGATTCTGCGATTCAGCGATTCTGCGATTCTGCGATTCAAAGATTCCGCGATTCCGCGATTCTGCGATTCTGCGATTCTGCGATTCTGCGATTATGCGATTCAGCGATTCTGCGATTCTGTGATTCTGCGATTGTGCGATTCTGCGATTCTGCGATTGTGTGATTGTGTGATTGCTTGATTGTGCCATTGTGTGATTCTGCGATTCGGCGATTCTACGATTCTGCGATTCTGCGATTCTGCGATTGTGTGATTGTGTGATTGTGTGATTATGTGATTGTGTCATTGCGTGATTCTGCGATTCAGAGATTCTGCGATTCTGCGATTCAGCGATTCTGCGATTCCGCGATTCTGCGATTTTGCGATTCTGCGATTCTGCGTTTCTGCGATTCTGCGTTTCTGCGATTGTGGGATTGTGGGATTGTGTGACTGTGTGATGGTGTGATTGTGTGATTATGTGATTGTGTGATTGTGTGATTGTGTGATTGTGTGATTGTGTCGTTGTGTGATTGTGTGATTGTGTGATTGTGTGATTGTGTGATTGTGTGATTCTGCGATTCTGTGATTATGCGTTTCTGCGATTCTTGGATTGTGTGATTGTGTGATTGTGTGATTGTGTGATTTTGTGATTGTGTGATTGTGTGATTCTGTGATTCTGTGATTCTGTGATTCTGTGATTCTGTGATTCTGTGATTCTGCGATTATGCGATTCTGCGATTCTTGGATTGTGTGATTGTGTGATTCTGTGATTCTGTGATTGTGTGATTGTGTGATTCTGTGATTCTGTGATTCTGGGATTCTGGGATTCTGCGATTCTGCGATTCTGCGATTCTGCGATTCTGCGATTCTGCGATTCTGCGATTCTGCGATTCTGCGATTCTGCGGTTCTGCGATTCCGCGATTGTGCGATTTTGCGTTTCTGCGATTGTGGGATTGTGGGATTGTGGGATTGTGTGATTGTGTGATGGTGTTATGGTGGCGTTGGGTGATTGTGTGATTGTGTGATTGTGTGATTGTGTGATTGTGTGATTGTGTGATTCTGCGATTCTGCGATTCTGCGATTCTGCGATTCTGCGATTCTGCGATTCTGCGATTCTGCGATTCTGCGATTCTGCGATTCTGCGATTCTGCGATTCTGCGATTCTGCGATTGTGTGATTGTGTGATTGTGTGATTGTGTCATTGCGTGATTCTGCGATTCAGCGATTCTGCGATTCCGCGATTCTGCGATTTTGCGATTCTGCGATTCTGCGTTTCTGCGATTGTGGGATTGTGGGATTGTGTGATTGTGTGATTGTGTGGTTGTGTGATTGTGTGATTGTGTGATTGTGTGATTGTGTGATTGTGCGATTGTGTGCTTGTGTGATTGTGTCGTAGTGTGATTCTGCAATTCTGCGATTCTGCGATTCTGCGATTATGCGTTTCTGCTATTCTTGGATTGTGTGATTGTGTGATTGTGTGATGGTGTGATTGTGTGATGGTGTGATGGTGTGATTGTGTGATTGTGTGATTGTGTGATTGTGTGATTGTGTGGTTGCGTGATTGTGTGATTTTGTGATTGTGCGATTGTGTGCTTGTGTGATTGTGTCGTAGTGTGATTCTGCGATTCTGCGATTCTGCGATTATGCGATTGTGTGATTGTGTGATTGTGTGATTGTGTCATTGCGTGATTCTGCGATTCAGCGATTCTGCGATTCCGCGATTCTGCGATTTTGCGATTCTGCGATTCTGCGTTTCTGCGATTCTGCGTTTCTGCGATTGTGGGATTGTGGGATTGTGTGATTGTGTGATGGTGTGATTGTGTGATTGTGTGATTGTGTGATTGTGTGATTGTGTGATTGTGTGATTGTGTGGTTGTGTGATTGTGTGATTGTGTGATTATGTGATTGTGTCATTGCGTGATTCTGCGATTCAGAGATTCTGCGATTCTGCGATTCAGCGATTCTGCGATTCCGCGATTCTGCGATTTTGCGATTCTGCGATTCTGCGTTTCTGCGATTCTGCGTTTCTGCGATTGTGGGATTGTGTGATTGTGTGATGGTGTGATTGTGTGATTATGTGATTGTGTGATTGTGTGATTGTGTGATTGTGTGAATGTGTCGTTGTGTGATTGTGTGATTGTGTGATTGTGTGATTGTGTGATTGTGTGATTGTGTGATTCTGCGATTCTGTGATTATGCGTTTCTGCGATTCTTGGATTGTGTGATTGTGTGATTGTGTGATTGTGTGATTTTGTGATTCTGTGATTCTGTGATTCTGCGATTCAGCGATTCTGCGATTCCGCGATTCTGCGATTTTGCGATTCTGCGATTCTGCGTTTCTGCGATTCTGCGATTGTGGGATTGTGGGATTATGTGATTGTGTGATGGTGTGATTGTGTGATTGTGTGATTGTGTGATTGTGTGATTGTGGGATTGTGTGATTGTGTGATTGTGTGGTTGTGTGATTGTGTGATTGTGTGATTGTGTGATTGTGTGATTGTGTGATTGTGTGATTGTGTGATTGTGTGATTGTGTGAATGTGTGATTGTGTCATTGTGTGATTCTGCGATTCAGCGATTCTGCGATTCTGCGATTCAAAGATTCTGCGATTCCGCGATTCTGCGATTCTGCGATTCTGCGATTCTGCGATTATGCGATTCAGCGATTCTGCGATTCTGTGATTCTGCGATTGTGCGATTCTGCGATTCTGCGATTCTGCGATTGTGTGATTGTGTGATTGCTTGATTGTGCCATTGTGTGATTCTGCGATTCGGCGATTCTACGATTCTGCGATTCTGCGATTCTGCGATTGTGTGATTGTGTGATTGTGTGATTATGTGATTGTGTCATTGCGTGATTCTGCGATTCAGAGATTCTGCGATTCTGCGATACAGCGATTCTGCGATTCCGCGATTCTGCGATTTTGCGATTCTGCGATTCTGCGTTTCTGCGATTCTGCGTTTCTGCGATTGTGGGATTGTGGGATTGTGTGACTGTGTGATGGTGTGATTGTGTGATTATGTGATTGTGTGATTGTGTGATTGTGTGATTGTGTGATTGTGTGATTGTGTCGTTGGGTGATTGTGTGATTGTGTGATTGTGTGATTGTGTGATTGTGTGATTCTGCGATTCTGTGATTATGCGTTTCTGCGATTCTTGGATTGTGTGATTGTGTGATTGTGTGATTGTGTGATTTTGTGATTCTGTGATTCTGTGATTCTGCGATTCTGCGATTCTGCGATTCTGCGCTTCTGCGATTATGCGATTCTGCGATTCTTGGATTGTGTGATTGTATGATTGTGTGATTCTGTGAGTCTGTGATTGTGTGATTGTGTGATTCTGTGATTCTGTGATTCTGTGATTCTGTGATTCTGTGATTCTGCGATTATGCGATTCTGCGATTCTTGGATTGTGTGATTGTGTGATTCTGTGATTCTGTGATTGTGTGATTGTGTGATTCTGTGATTCTGTGATTCTGGGATTCTGGGATTCTGCGATTCTGCGATTCTGCGATTCTGCGATTCTGCGATTCTGCGATTCTGCGATTCTGCGATTCTGCGGTTCTGCGATTCCGCGATTGTGCGATTTTGCGTTTCTGCGATTGTGGGATTGTGGGATTGTGGGATTGTGTGATTGTGTGATGGTGTGATGGTGTCGTTGGGTGATTGTGTGATTGTGTGATTGTGTGATTGTGTGATTGTGTGATTGTGTGATTCTGCGATTCTGCGATTCTGCGATTCTGCGATTCTGCGATTCTGCGATTCTGCGATTCTGCGATTCTGCGATTCTGCGATTCTGCGATTGTGTGATTGTGTGATTGTGTGATTGTGTCATTGCGTGATTCTGCGATTCAGCGATTCTGCGATTCCGCGATTCTGCGATTTTGCGATTCTGCGATTCTGCGTTTCTGCGATTGTGGGATTGTGGGATTGTGTGATTGTGTGATTGTGTGGTTGTGTGATTGTGTGATTGTGTGATTGTGTGATTGTGTGATTGTGCGATTGTGTGCTTGTGTGATTGTGTCGTAGTGTGATTCTGCAATTCTGCGATTCTGCGATTCTGCGATTATGCGTTTCTGCTATTCTTGGATTGTGTGATTGTGTGATTGTGTGATGGTGTGATTGTGTGATGGTGTGATGGTGTGATTGTGTGATTGTGTGATTGTGTGATTGTGTGATTGTGTGATTGTGTGGTTGCGTGATTGTGTGATTTTGTGATTGTGCGATTGTGTGCTTGTGTGATTGTGTCGTAGTGTGATTCTGCGATTCTGCGATTCTGCGATTATGCGATTGTGTGATTGTGTGATTGTGTGATTGTGTCATTGCGTGATTCTGCGATTCAGCGATTCTGCGATTCCGCGATTCTGCGATTTTGCGATTCTGCGATTCTGCGTTTCTGCGATTCTGCGTTTCTGCGATTGTGGGATTGTGGGATTGTGTGATTGTGTGATGGTGTGATTGTGTGATTATGTGATTGTGTGATTGTGTGATTGTGTGATTGTGTGATTGTGTCGTTGTGTGATTGTGTGATTGTGTGATTGTGTGATTGTGTGATTCTGCGATTCTGTGATTATGCGTTTCTGCGATTCTTGGATTGTGTGATTGTGTGATTGTGTGATTGTGTGATTTTGTGATTCTGTGATTCTGTGATTCTGCGATTCAGCGATTCTGCGATTCCGCGATTCTGCGATTTTGCGATTCTGCGATTCTGCGTTTCTGCGATTCTGCGTTTCTGCGATTGTGGGATTGTGGGATTGTGTGATTGTGTGATGGTGTGATTGTGTGATTGTGTGATTGTGTGATTGTGTGATTGTGTGATTGTGTGATTGTGTGATTGTGTGATTGTGTGATTGTGTGATTGTGTGATTGTGTGATTGTGTGATTGTGTGATTGTGTGATTGTGTGATTGTGTGATTGTGTGAATGTGTGATTGTGTCATTGTGTGATTCTGCGATTCAGCGATTCTGCGATTCTGCGATTCAAAGATTCTGCGATTCCGCGATTCTGCGATTCTGCGATTCTGCGATTCTGCGATTATGCCATTCAGCGATTCTGCGATTCTGTGATTCTGCGATTGTGCGATTCTGCGATTCTGCGATTCTGCGATTGTGTGATTGTGTGATTGCTTGATTGTGCCATTGTGTGATTCTGCGATTCGGCGATTCTACTATTCTGCGATTCTGCGATTCTGCGATTGTGTGATTGTGTGATTGTGTGATTATGTGATTGTGTCATTGCGTGATTCTGCGATTCAGAGATTCTGCGATTCTGCGATTCAGCGATTCTGCGATTCCGCGATTCTGCGATTTTGCGATTCTGCGATTCTGCGTTTCTGCGATTCTGCGTTTCTGCGATTGTGGGATTGTGGGATTGTGTGATTGTGTGATGGTGTGATTGTGTGATTATGTGATTGTGTGATTGTGTGATTGTGTGATTGTGTGATTGTGTGATTTTGTGATTCTGTGATTCTGTGATTCTGTGATTCTGCGATTATGCGATTCTGCGATTCTTGGATTGTGTGATTGTGTGATTCTGTGATTCTGTGATTGTGTGATTGTGTGATTGTGTGATTGTGTGATTGTGTGGTTGCGTGATTGTGTGATTTTGTGATTGTGCGATTGTGTGCTTGTGTGATTGTGTCGTAGTGTGATTCTGCGATTCTGCGATTCTGCGATTATGCGATTGTGTGATTGTGTGATTGTGTGATTGTGTCATTGCGTGATTCTGCGATTCAGCGATTCTGCGATTCCGCGATTCTGCGATTTTGCGATTCTGCGATTCTGCGTTTCTGCGATTCTGCGTTTCTGCGATTGTGGGATTGTGGGATTGTGTGATTGTGTGATGGTGTGATTGTGTGATTGTGTGATTGTGTGATTGTGTGATTGTGTGATTGTGTGATTGTGTGATTGTGTGATTGTGTGATTGTGTGATTGTGTGATTGTGTGATTGTGTGATTGTGTGATTGTGTGATTGTGTGATTGTGTGATTGTGTGATTGTGTGAATGTGTGATTGTGTCATTGTGTGATTCTGCGATTCAGCGATTCTGCGATTCTGCGATTCAAAGATTCTGCGATTCCGCGATTCTGCGATTCTGCGATTCTGCGATTCTGCGATTATGCGATTCAGCGATTCTGCGATTCTGTGATTCTGCGATTGTGCGATTCTGCGATTCTGCGATTCTGCGATTGTGTGATTGTGTGATTGCTTGATTGTGCCATTGTGTGATTCTGCGATTCGGCGATTCTACTATTCTGCGATTCTGCGATTCTGCGATTGTGTGATTGTGTGATTGTGTGATTATGTGATTGTGTCATTGCGTGATTCTGCGATTCAGAGATTCTGCGATTCTGCGATTCAGCGATTCTGCGATTCCGCGATTCTGCGATTTTGCGATTCTGCGATTCTGCGTTTCTGCGATTCTGCGTTTCTGCGATTGTGGGATTGTGGGATTGTGTGATTGTGTGATGGTGTGATTGTGTGATTATGTGATTGTGTGATTGTGTGATTGTGTGATTGTGTGATTGTGTGATTTTGTGATTCTGTGATTCTGTGATTCTGTGATTCTGCGATTATGCGATTCTGCGATTCTTGGATTGTGTGATTGTGTGATTCTGTGATTCTGTGATTGTGTGATTGTGTGATTGTGTGATTGTGTGATTGTGTGGTTGCGTGATTGTGTGATTTTGTGATTGTGCGATTGTGTGCTTGTGTGATTGTGTCGTAGTGTGATTCTGCGATTCTGCGATTCTGCGATTATGCGATTGTGTGATTGTGTGATTGTGTGATTGTGTCATTGCGTGATTCTGCGATTCAGCGATTCTGCGATTCCGCGATTCTGCGATTTTGCGATTCTGCGATTCTGCGTTTCTGCGATTCTGCGTTTCTGCGATTGTGGGATTGTGGGATTGTGTGATTGTGTGATGGTGTGATTGTGTGATTGTGTGATTGTGTGATTGTGTGATTGTGTGATTGTGTGATTGTGTGATTGTGTGGTTGTGTGATTGTGTGATTGTGTGATTATGTGATTGTGTCATTGCGTGATTCTGCGATTCAGAGATTCTGCGATTCTGCGATTCAGCGATTCTGCGATTCCGCGATTCTGCGATTTTGCGATTCTGCGATTCTGCGTTTCTGCGATTCTGCGTTTCTGCGATTGTGGGATTGTGGGATTGTGTGATTGTGTGATGGTGTGATTGTGTGATTATGTGATTGTGTGATTGTGTGATTGTGTGATTGTGTGATTGTGTCGTTGTGTGATTGTGTGATTGTGTGATTGTGTGATTGTGTGATTCTGCGATTCTGTGATTATGCGTTTCTGCGATTCTTGGATTGTGTGATTGTGTGATTTTGTGATTCTGTGATTCTGTGATTCTGCGATTCAGCGATTCTGCGATTCCGCGATTCTGCGATTTTGCGATTCTGCGATTCTGCGTTTCTGCGATTCTGCGTTTCTGCGATTGTGGGATTGTGGGATTGTGTGATTGTGTGATGGTGTGATTGTGTGATTGTGTGATTGTGTGATTGTGTGATTGTGTGATTGTGTGATTGTGTGATTGTGTGATTGTGTGATTGTGTGATTGTGTGATTGTGTGATTGTGTGATTGTGTGATTGTGTGATTGTGTGATTGTGTGATTGTGTGATTGTGTGATTGTGTGATTGTGTGAATGTGTGATTGTGTCATTGTGTGATTCTGCGATTCAGCGATTCTGCGATTCTGCGATTCAAAGATTCTGCGATTCCGCGATTCTGCGATTCTGCGATTCTGCGATTCTGCGATTATGCGATTCAGCGATTCTGCGATTCTGTGATTCTGCGATTGTGCGATTCTGCGATTCTGCGATTCTGCGATTGTGTGATTGTGTGATTGCTTGATTGTGCCATTGTGTGATTCTGCGATTCGGCGATTCTACGATTCTGCGATTCTGCGATTCTGCGATTGTGTGATTGTGTGATTGTGTGATTATGTGATTGTGTCATTGCGTGATTCTGCGATTCAGAGATTCTGCGATTCTGCGATTCAGCGATTCTGCGATTCCGCGATTCTGCGATTTTGCGATTCTGCGATTCTGCGTTTCTGCGATTCTGCGTTTCTGCGATTGTGGGATTGTGGGATTGTGTGATTGTGTGATGGTGTGATTGTGTGATTATGTGATTGTGTGATTGTGTGATTGTGTGATTGTGTGATTGTGTGATTGTGTGATTCTGCGATTCTGCGATTATGCGATTCTGCGATTCTGCGATTCTGCGATTATGCGTTTCTGCTATTCTTGGATTGTGTGATTGTGTGATTGTGTGATGGTGTGATTGTGTGATGGTGTGATGGTGTGATTGTGTGATTGTGTGATTGTGTGATTGTGTGATTGTGTGGTTGCGTGATTGTGTGATTTTGTGATTGTGCGATTGTGTGCTTGTGTGATTGTGTCGTAGTGTGATTCTGCGATTCTGCGATTCTGCGATTATGCGATTGTGTGATTGTGTGATTGTGTGATTGTGTCATTGCGTGATTCTGCGATTAAGCGATTCTGCGATTCCGCGATTCTGCGATTTTGCGATTCTGCGATTCTGCGTTTCTGCGATTCTGCATTTCTGCGATTGTGGGATTGTGGGATTGTGTGATTGTGTGATGGTGTGATTGTGTGATTGTGTGATTGTGTGATTGTGTGATTGTGGGATTGTGTGATTGTGTGATTGTGTGGTTGTGTGATTGTGTGATTGTGTGATTGTGTGATTGTGTGATTGTGTGATTGTGTGATTGTGTGAATGTGTGATTGTGTCATTGTGTGATTCTGCGATTCAGCGATTCTGCGATTCTGCGATTCTGCGATTCTGCGATTCCGCGATTCTGCGATTCTGCGATTCTGCGATTCTGCGATTATGCGATTCAGCGATTCTGCGATTCAAAGATTCTGCGATTCCGCGATTCTGCGATTCTGCGATTCTGCGATTCTGCGATTATGCGATTCAGCGATTCTGCGATTCTGTGATTCTGCGATTGTGCGATTCTGCGATTCTGCGATTCTGCGATTGTGTGATTGTGTGATTGCTTGATTGTGCCATTGTGTGATTCTGCGATTCGGCGATTCTACGATTCTGCGATTCTGCGATTCTGCGATTGTGTGATTGTGTGATTGTGTGATTGTGTGATTATGTGATTGTGTCATTGCGTGATTCTGCGATTCAGAGATTCTGCGATTCTGCGATTCAGCGATTCTGCGATTCCGCGATTCTGCGATTTTGCGATTCTGCGATTCTGCGTTTCTGCGATTCTGCGTTTCTGCGATTGTGGGATTGTGGGATTGTGTGATTGTGTGATGGTGTGATTGTGTGATTATGTGATTGTGTGATTGTGTGATTGTGTGATTGTGTCGTTGTGTGATTGTGTGATTGTGTGATTGTGTGATTGTGTGATTCTGCGATTCTGTGATTATGCGTTTCTGCGATTCTTGGATTGTGTGATTGTGTGATTGTGTGATTGTGTGATTGTGTGATTCTGCGATTCTGCGATTATGCGATTCTGCGATTCTGCGATTCTGCGATTATGCGTTTCTGCTATTCTTGGATTGTGTGATTGTGTGATTGTGTGATGGTGTGATGGTGTGATTGTGTGATTGTGTGATTGTGTGATTGTGTGATTGTGTGATTGTGTGATTGTGTCGTTGTGTGATTGTGTGATTGTGTGATTGTGTGATTGTGTGATTCTGCGATTCTGTGATTATGCGTTTCTGCGATTCTTGGATTGTGTGATTGTGTGATTTTGTGATTCTGTGATTCTGTGATTCTGCGATTCAGCGATTCTGCGATTCCGCGATTCTGCGATTTTGCGATTCTGCGATTCTGCGTTTCTGCGATTCTGCGTTTCTGCGATTGTGGGATTGTGGGATTGTGTGATTGTGTGATGGTGTGATTGTGTGATTGTGTGATTGTGTGATTGTGTGATTGTGTGATTGTGTGATTGTGTGATTGTGTGATTGTGTGATTGTGTGATTGTGTGATTGTGTGATTGTGTGATTGTGTGATTGTGTGATTGTGTGATTGTGTGATTGTGTGATTGTGTGATTGTGTGATTGTGTGATTGTGTGATTGTGTGAATGTGTGATTGTGTCATTGTGTGATTCTGCGATTCAGCGATTCTGCGATTCTGCGATTCAAAGATTCTGCGATTCCGCGATTCTGCGATTCTGCGATTCTGCGATTCTGCGATTATGCGATTCAGCGATTCTGCGATTCTGTGATTCTGCGATTGTGCGATTCTGCGATTCTGCGATTCTGCGATTGTGTGATTGTGTGATTGCTTGATTGTGCCATTGTGTGATTCTGCGATTCGGCGATTCTACGATTCTGCGATTCTGCGATTCTGCGATTGTGTGATTGTGTGATTGTGTGATTATGTGATTGTGTCATTGCGTGATTCTGCGATTCAGAGATTCTGCGATTCTGCGATTCAGCGATTCTGCGATTCCGCGATTCTGCGATTTTGCGATTCTGCGATTCTGCGTTTCTGCGATTCTGCGTTTCTGCGATTGTGGGATTGTGGGATTGTGTGATTGTGTGATGGTGTGATTGTGTGATTATGTGATTGTGTGATTGTGTGATTGTGTGATTGTGTGATTGTGTGATTGTGTGATTCTGCGATTCTGCGATTATGCGATTCTGCGATTCTGCGATTCTGCGATTATGCGTTTCTGCTATTCTTGGATTGTGTGATTGTGTGATTGTGTGATGGTGTGATTGTGTGATGGTGTGATGGTGTGATTGTGTGATTGTGTGATTGTGTGATTGTGTGATTGTGTGGTTGCGTGATTGTGTGATTTTGTGATTGTGCGATTGTGTGCTTGTGTGATTGTGTCGTAGTGTGATTCTGCGATTCTGCGATTCTGCGATTATGCGATTGTGTGATTGTGTGATTGTGTGATTGTGTCATTGCGTGATTCTGCGATTAAGCGATTCTGCGATTCCGCGATTCTGCGATTTTGCGATTCTGCGATTCTGCGTTTCTGCGATTCTGCATTTCTGCGATTGTGGGATTGTGGGATTGTGTGATTGTGTGATGGTGTGATTGTGTGATTGTGTGATTGTGTGATTGTGTGATTGTGGGATTGTGTGATTGTGTGATTGTGTGGTTGTGTGATTGTGTGATTGTGTGATTGTGTGATTGTGTGATTGTGTGATTGTGTGATTGTGTGAATGTGTGATTGTGTCATTGTGTGATTCTGCGATTCAGCGATTCTGCGATTCTGCGATTCTGCGATTCTGCGATTCCGCGATTCTGCGATTCTGCGATTCTGCGATTCTGCGATTATGCGATTCAGCGATTCTGCGATTCAAAGATTCTGCGATTCCGCGATTCTGCGATTCTGCGATTCTGCGATTCTGCGATTATGCGATTCAGCGATTCTGCGATTCTGTGATTCTGCGATTGTGCGATTCTGCGATTCTGCGATTCTGCGATTGTGTGATTGTGTGATTGCTTGATTGTGCCATTGTGTGATTCTGCGATTCGGCGATTCTACGATTCTGCGATTCTGCGATTCTGCGATTGTGTGATTGTGTGATTGTGTGATTGTGTGATTATGTGATTGTGTCATTGCGTGATTCTGCGATTCAGAGATTCTGCGATTCTGCGATTCAGCGATTCTGCGATTCCGCGATTCTGCGATTTTGCGATTCTGCGATTCTGCGTTTCTGCGATTCTGCGTTTCTGCGATTGTGGGATTGTGGGATTGTGTGATTGTGTGATGGTGTGATTGTGTGATTATGTGATTGTGTGATTGTGTGATTGTGTGATTGTGTCGTTGTGTGATTGTGTGATTGTGTGATTGTGTGATTGTGTGATTCTGCGATTCTGTGATTATGCGTTTCTGCGATTCTTGGATTGTGTGATTGTGTGATTGTGTGATTGTGTGATTCTGCGATTCTGCGATTATGCGATTCTGCGATTCTGCGATTCTGCGATTATGCGTTTCTGCTATTCTTGGATTGTGTGATTGTGTGATTGTGTGATGGTGTGATGGTGTGATTGTGTGATTGTGTGATTGTGTGATTGTGTGATTGTGTGGTTGCGTGATTGTGTGATTTTGTGATTGTGCGATTGTGTGCTTGTGTGATTGTGTCGTAGTGTGATTCTGCGATTCTGCGATTCTGCGATTATGCGATTGTGTGATTGTGTGATTGTGTGATTGTGTCATTGTGTGATTGTGTGATTGTGTGATTGTGTGATTGTGTGATTGTGTGATTGTGTGGTTGCGTGATTGTGTGATTTTGTGATTGTGCGATTGTGTGCTTGTGTGATTGTGTCGTAGTGTGATTCTGCGATTCAGCGATTCTGCGATTCCGCGATTCTGCGATTTTGCGATTCTGCGATTCTGCGTTTCTGCGATTCTGCGTTTCTGCGATTGTGGGATTGTGGGATTGTGTGATTGTGTGATGGTGTGATTGTGTGATTGTGTGATTGTGTGATTGTGTGATTGTATGATTGTGTGATTGTGTGATTGTGTGGTTGTGTGATTGTGTGATTGTGTGATTATGTGATTGTGTCATTGCGTGATTCTGCGATTCAGAGATTCTGCGATTCTGCGATTCAGCGATTCTGCGATTCCGCGATTCTGCGATTTTGCGATTCTGCGATTCTGCGTTTCTGCGATTCTGCGTTTCTGCGATTGTGGGATTGTGGGATTGTGTGATTGTGTGATGGTGTGATTGTGTGATTATGTGATTGTGTGATTGTGTGATTGTGTGATTGTGTCGTTGTGTGATTGTGTGATTGTGTGATTGTGTGATTGTGTGATTCTGCGATTCTGTGATTATGCGTTTCTGCGATTCTTGGATTGTGTGATTGTGTGATTTTGTGATTCTGTGATTCTGTGATTCTGCGATTCAGCGATTCTGCGATTCCGCGATTCTGCGATTTTGCGATTCTGCGATTCTGCGTTTCTGCGATTCTGCGTTTCTGCGATTGTGGGATTGTGGGATTGTGTGATTGTGTGATGGTGTGATTGTGTGATTGTGTGATTGTGTGATTGTGTGATTGTGTGATTGTGTGATTGTGTGATTGTGTGATTGTGTGATTGTGTGATTGTGTGATTGTGTGATTGTGTGATTGTGTGATTGTGTGATTGTGTGATTGTGTGATTGTGTGATTGTGTGATTGTGTGAATGTGTGATTGTGTCATTGTGTGATTCTGCGATTCAGCGATTCTGCGATTCTGCGATTCAAAGATTCTGCGATTCCGCGATTCTGCGATTCTGCGATTCTGCGATTCTGCGATTATGCGATTCAGCGATTCTGCGATTCTGTGATTCTGCGATTGTGCGATTCTGCGATTCTGCGATTCTGCGATTGTGTGATTGTGTGATTGCTTGATTGTGCCATTGTGTGATTCTGCGATTCGGCGATTCTACGATTCTGCGATTCTGCGATTCTGCGATTGTGTGATTGTGTGATTGTGTGATTATGTGATTGTGTCATTGCGTGATTCTGCGATTCAGAGATTCTGCGATTCTGCGATTCAGCGATTCTGCGATTCCGCGATTCTGCGATTTTGCGATTCTGCGATTCTGCGTTTCTGCGATTCTGCGTTTCTGCGATTGTGGGATTGTGGGATTGTGTGATTGTGTGATGGTGTGATTGTGTGATTATGTGATTGTGTGATTGTGTGATTGTGTGATTGTGTGATTGTGTGATTGTGTGATTCTGCGATTCTGCGATTATGCGATTCTGCGATTCTGCGATTCTGCGATTATGCGTTTCTGCTATTCTTGGATTGTGTGATTGTGTGATTGTGTGATGGTGTGATTGTGTGATGGTGTGATGGTGTGATTGTGTGATTGTGTGATTGTGTGATTGTGTGATTGTGTGGTTGCGTGATTGTGTGATTTTGTGATTGTGCGATTGTGTGCTTGTGTGATTGTGTCGTAGTGTGATTCTGCGATTCTGCGATTCTGCGATTATGCGATTGTGTGATTGTGTGATTGTGTGATTGTGTCATTGCGTGATTCTGCGATTCAGCGATTCTGCGATTGAGCGATTCTGCGATTTTGCGATTCTGCGATTCTGCGTTTCTGCGATTCTGCGTTTCTGCGATTGTGGGATTGTGGGATTGTGTGATTGTGTGATGGTGTGATTGTGTGATTGTGTGATTGTGTGATTGTGTGATTGTGGGATTGTGTGATTGTGTGATTGTGTGGTTGTGTGATTGTGTGATTGTGTGATTGTGTGATTGTGTGATTGTGTGATTGTGTGATTGTGTGATTGTGTGAATGTGTGATTGTGTCATTGTGTGATTCTGCGATTCAGCGATTCTGCGATTCTGCGATTCTGCGATTCTGCGATTCCGCGATTCTGCGATTCTGCGATTCTGCGATTCTGCGATTATGCGATTCAGCGATTCTGCGATTCAAAGATTCTGCGATTCCGCGATTCTGCGATTCTGCGATTCTGCGATTCTGCGATTATGCGATTCAGCGATTCTGCGATTCTGTGATTCTGCGATTGTGCGATTCTGCGATTCTGCGATTCTGCGATTGTGTGATTGTGTGATTGCTTGATTGTGCCATTGTGTGATTCTGCGATTCGGCGATTCTACGATTCTGCGATTCTGCGATTCTGCGATTGTGTGATTGTGTGATTGTGTGATTATGTGATTGTGTCATTGCGTGATTCTGCGATTCAGAGATTCTGCGATTCTGCGATTCAGCGATTCTGCGATTCCGCGATTCTGCGATTTTGCGATTCTGCGATTCTGCGTTTCTGCAATTCTGCGTTTCTGCGATTGTGGGATTGTGGGATTGTGTGATTGTGTGATGGTGTGATTGTGTGATTATGTGATTGTGTGATTGTGTGATTGTGTGATTGTGTGATTGTGTCGTTGTGTGATTGTGTGATTGTGTGATTGTGTGATTGTGTGATTCTGCGATTCTGTGATTATGCGTTTCTGCGATTCTTGGATTGTGTGATTGTGTGATTGTGTGATTGTGTGATTTTGTGATTCTGTGATTCTGTGATTCTGCGATTCTGCGATTCTGCGATTCTGCGCTTCTGCGATTATGCGATTCTGCGATTCTTGGATTGTGTGATTGTATGATTGTGTGATTCTGTGATTCTGTGATTGTGTGATTGTGTGATTCTGTGATTCTGTGATTCTGTGATTCTGTGATTCTGTGATTCTGTGATTCTGTGATTCTGCGATTATGCGATTCTGCGATTCTTGGATTGTGTGATTGTGTGATTCTGTGATTCTGTGATTGTGTGATTGTGTGATTCTGTGATTCTGTGATTCTGGGATTCTGGGATTCTGCGATTCTGCGATTCTGCGATTCTGCGATTCTGCGATTCTGCGATTCTGCGATTCTGCGATTCTGCGGTTCTGCGATTCCGCGATTGTGCGATTTTGCGTTTCTGCGATTGTGGGATTGTGGGATTGTGGGATTGTGGGATTGTGTGATTGTGTGATGGTGTGATGGTGTCGTTGGGTGATTGTGTGATTGTGTGATTGTGTGATTGTGTGATTGTGTGATTCTGCGATTCTGCGATTCTGCGATTCTGCGATTCTGCGATTCTGCGATTCTGCGATTCTGCGATTCTGCGATTCTGCGATTCTGCGATTGTGTGATTGTGTGATTGTGTGATTGTGTCATTGCGTGATTCTGCGATTCTGCGATTCTGCGATTCTGCGATTCTGCGATTCTGCGATTATGCGATTCTGCGATTCTGCGATTCTGCGATTCTGCGTTTCTGCGATTCTGCGTTTCTGCGATTGTGGGATTGTGGGATTGTGTGATTGTGTGATGGTGTGATTGTGTGAATGTGTGATTGTGTCATTGTGTGATTCTGCGATTCAGCGATTCTGCGATTCTGCGATTCAAAGATTCTGCGATTCTGCGATTCTCCGATTATGCGATTCAGCGATTCTGCGATTCTGTGATTCTGCGATTGTGCGATTCTGCGATTCTGCGATTCTGCGATTGTGTGATTGTGTGATTGCTTGATTGTGCCATTGTGTGATTCTGCGATTCGGCGATTCTACGATTCTGCGATTCTGCGATTCTGCGATTGTGTGATTGTGTGATTGTGTGATTATGTGATTGTGTCATTGCGTGATTCTGCGATTCAGAGATTCTGCGATTCTGCGATTCAGCGATTCTGCGATTCCGCGATTCTGCGATTTTGCGATTCTGCGATTCTGCGTTTCTGCGATTCTGCGTTTCTGCGATTGTGGGATTGTGGGATTGTGTGATTGTGTGATGGTGTGATTGTGTGATTGTGTGATTGTGTGATTGTGTGATTGTGGGATTGTGTGATTGTGTGATTGTGTGGTTGTGTGATTGTGTGATTGTGTGATTGAGTGATTGTGTGATTGTGTGATTGTGTGATTGTGTGAATGTGTGATTGTGTCATTGTGTGATTCTGCGATTCAGCGATTCTGCGATTCTGCGATTCAAAGATTCTGCGATTCCGCGATTCTGCGATTCTGCGATTCTGCGATTCTGCGATTATGCGATTCAGCGATTCTGCGATTCTGTGATTCTGCGATTGTGCGATTCTGCGATTCTGCGATTCTGCGATTGTGTGATTGTGTGATTGCTTGATTGTGCCATTGTGTGATTCTGCGATTCGGCGATTCTACGATTCTGCGATTCTGCGATTCTGCGATTGTGTGATTGTGTGATTGTGTGATTATGTGATTGTGTCATTGCGTGATTCTGCGATTCAGCGATTCTGCGATTCCGCGATTCTGCGATTTTGCGATTCTGCGATTCTGCGTTTCTGCGATTCTGCGTTTCTGCGATTGTGGGATTGTGGGATTGTGGGATTGTGTGACTGTGTGATGGTGTGATTGTGTGATTATGTGATTGTGTGATTGTGTGATTGTGTGATTGTGTGATTGTGTCGTTGTGTGATTGTGTGATTGTGTGATTGTGTGATTGTGTGATTCTGCGATTCTGTGATTATGCGTTTCTGCGATTCTTGGATTGTGTGATTGTGTGATTGTGTGATTGTGTGATTTTGTGATTCTGTGATTCTGTGATTCTGCGATTCTGCGATTCTGCGATTCCGCGATTCTGCGATTTTGCGATTCTGCGATTCTGCGTTTCTGCGATTCTGCGTTTCTGCGATTGTGGGATTGTGGGATTGTGTGATTGTGTGATGGTGTGATTGTGTGATTGTGTGATTGTGTGATTGTGTGATTGTGTGATTGTGTGATTGTGTGATTGTGTGATTGTGTGATTGTGTGATTGTGTGATTGTGTGATTGTGTGATTGTGTGATTGTGTGATTGTGTGATTGTGTGATTGTGTGATTGTGTGATTGTGTGATTGTGTGATTGTGTGAATGTGTGATTGTGTCATTGTGTGATTCTGCGATTCAGCGATTCTGCGATTCTGCGATTCAAAGATTCTGCGATTCCGCGATTCTGCGATTCTGCGATTCTGCGATTCTGCGATTATGCGATTCAGCGATTCTGCGATTCTGTGATTCTGCGATTGTGCGATTCTGCGATTCTGCGATTCTGCGATTGTGTGATTGTGTGATTGCTTGATTGTGCCATTGTGTGATTCTGCGATTCGGCGATTCTACGATTCTGCGATTCTGCGATTCTGCGATTGTGTGATTGTGTGATTGTGTGATTATGTGATTGTGTCATTGCGTGATTCTGCGATTCAGAGATTCTGCGATTCTGCGATTCAGCGATTCTGCGATTCCGCGATTCTGCGATTTTGCGATTCTGCGATTCTGCGTTTCTGCGATTCTGCGTTTCTGCGATTGTGGGATTGTGGGATTGTGTGATTGTGTGATGGTGTGATTGTGTGATTATGTGATTGTGTGATTGTGTGATTGTGTGATTGTGTGATTGTGTGATTGTGTCGTTGTGTGATTGTGTGATTGTGTGATTGTGTGATTGTGTGATTCTGCGATTCTGTGATTATGCGTTTCTGCGATTCTTGGATTGTGTGATTGTGTGATTGTGTGATTGTGTGATTGTGTGATTCTGCGATTCTGCGATTATGCGATTCTGCGATTCTGCGATTCTGCGATTATGCGTTTCTGCTATTCTTGGATTGTGTGATTGTGTGATTGTGTGATGGTGTGATTGTGTGATGGTGTGATGGTGTGATTGTGTGATTGTGTGATTGTGTGATTGTGTGATTGTGTGGTTGCGTGATTGTGTGATTTTGTGATTGTGCGATTGTGTGCTTGTGTGATTGTGTCGTAGTGTGATTCTGCGATTCTGCGATTCTGCGATTATGCGATTGTGTGATTGTGTGATTGTGTGATTGTGTCATTGCGTGATTCTGCGATTCAGCGATTCTGCGATTCCGCGATTCTGCGATTTTGCGATTCTGCGATTCTGCGTTTCTGCGATTCTGCGTTTCTGCGATTGTGGGATTGTGGGATTGTGTGATTGTGTGATGGTGTGATTGTGTGATTGTGTGATTGTGTGATTGTGTGATTGTGGGATTGTGTGATTGTGTGATTGTGTGGTTGTGTGATTGTGTGATTGTGTGATTGTGTGATTGTGTGATTGTGTGATTGTGTGAATGTGTGATTGTGTCATTGTGTGATTCTGCGATTCAGCGATTCTGCGATTCTGCGATTCAAAGATTCTGCGATTCCGCGATTCTGCGATTCTGCGATTCTGCGATTCTGCGATTATGCGATTCAGCGATTCTGCGATTCTGTGATTCTGCGATTGTGCGATTCTGCGATTCTGCGATTCTGCGATTGTGTGATTGTGTGATTGCTTGATTGTGCCATTGTGTGATTCTGCGATTCGGCGATTCTACGATTCTGCGATTCTGCGATTCTGCGATTGTGTGATTGTGTGATTGTGTGATTATGTGATTGTGTCATTGCGTGATTCTGCGATTCAGAGATTCTGCGATTCTGCGATTCAGCGATTCTGCGATTCCGCGATTCTGCGATTTTGCGATTCTGCGATTCTGCGTTTCTGCGATTCTGCGTTTCTGCGATTGTGGGATTGTGGGATTGTGTGATTGTGTGATGGTGTGATTGTGTGATTATGTGATTGTGTGATTGTGTGATTGTGTGATTGTGTGATTGTGTCGTTGTGTGATTGTGTGATTGTGTGATTGTGTGATTGTGTGATTCTGCGGTTCTGTGATTATGCGTTTCTGCGATTCTTGGATTGTGTGATTGTGTGATTGTGTGATTGTGTGATTTTGTGATTCTGTGATTCTGTGATTCTGCGATTCTGCGATTCTGCGATTCTGCGCTTCTGCGATTATGCGATTCTGCGATTCTTGGATTGTGTGATTGTATGATTGTGTGATTCTGTGATTCTGTGATTGTGTGATTGTGTGATTCTGTGATTCTGTGATTCTGTGATTCTGTGATTCTGTGATTCTGTGATTCTGTGATTCTGTGATTCTGCGATTATGCGATTCTGCGATTCTTGGATTGTGTGATTGTGTGATTCTGTGATTCTGTGATTGTGTGATTGTGTGATTCTGTGATTCTGTGATTCTGGGATTCTGGGATTCTGCGATTCTGCGATTCTGCGATTCTGCGATTCTGCGATTCTGCGATTCTGCGATTCTGCGATTCTGCGGTTCTGCGATTCCGCGATTGTGCGATTTTGCGTTTCTGCGATTGTGGGATTGTGGGATTGTGGGATTGTGTGATTGTGTGATGTTGTGATGGTGTCGTTGGGTGATTGTGTGATTGTGTGATTGTGTGATTGTGTGATTGTGTGATTCTGCGATTCTGCGATTCTGCGATTCTGCGATTCTGCGATTCTGCGATTGTGTGATTGTGTGATTGTGTGATTGTGTCATTGCGTGATTCTGCGATTCAGCGATTCTGCGATTCTGCGATTCTGCGATTCTGCGATTCTGCGATTATGCGATTCTGCGATTCTGCGATTCTGCGTTTCTGCGATTCTGCGTTTCTGCGATTGTGGGATTGTGGGATTGTGTGATTGTGTGATGGTGTGATTGTGTGATTGTGTGATTGTGTGATTGCGTGATTGTGTGATTGTGTGATTGTGTGGTTGTGTGATTGTGTGATTGTGTGATTGTGTCGTAGTGTGATTCTGCGATTCTGCGATTCTGCGATTATGCGATTGTGTGATTGTGTGATTGTGTGATTGTGTCATTGCGTGATTCTGCGATTCAGCGATTCTGCGATTCTGCGATTATGCGTTTCTGCTATTCTTGGATTGTGTGATTGTGTGATTGTGTGATGGTGTGATTGTGTGATTGTGTCATTGCGTGATTCTGCGATTCAGCGATTCTGCGATTCCGCGATTCTGCGATTTTGCGATTCTGCGATTCTGCGTTTCTGCGATTCTGCGTTTCTGCGATTGTGGGATTGTGGGATTGTGTGATTGTGTGATTGTGTGATTGTGTGGTTGCGTGATTGCGTGATTTTGTGATTGTGCGATTGTGTGCTTGTGTGATTGTGTCGTAGTGTGATTCTGCGATTCTGCGATTCTGCGATTATGCGTTTCTGCGATTCTTGGATTATGTGATTGTGTGATTTTGTGATTCTGTGATTCTGCGATTCTGCGATTCTGCGATTTTGCGATTCTGCGATTCTGCGATTATGCGATTCTGCGATTCTGCGATTCTGTGATTCTGTGATTCTGCGATTCTGCGATTCTGCGATTCTGCGATTCTGCGATTCTGCGATTCTGCGATTGTGTGATTGTGTGATTGCTTGATTGTGCCATTGTGTGATTCTGCGATTCGGCGATTCTGCGATTCTGCGATTCTGCGATTCTGCGATTGTGTGATTGTGTGATTGTGTGATTATGTGATTGTGTCATTGCGTGATTCTGCGATTCTGCGATTCAGCGATTCTGCGATTCCGCGATTCTGCGATTTTGCGATTCTGCGATTCTGCGTTTCTGCGATTCTGCGTTTCTGCGATTGTGGGATTGTGGGATTGTGTGATTGTGTGATGGTGTGATTGTGTGATTGTGTGATTGTGTGATTGTGTGGTTGTGTGATTGTGTGATTGTGTGGTTGTGTGATTGTGTGATTGTGTGATTGTGTGATTGTGCGATTGTGTGCTTGTGTGATTGTGTCGTAGTGTGATTCTGCGATTCTGCGATTCTGCGATTCTGCGATTCTGCGATTGTGTGATTGTGTGATTGCTTGATTGTGCCATTGTGTGATTCTGCGATTCGGCGATTCAGCGATTCTGCGATTCGTCGATTCTGCGATTCTGCGATTCTGCGATTGTGTGATTGTGTGATTGCTTGATTGTGCCATTGTGTGATTCTGCGATTCGGCGATTCTGCGATTCTGCGATTCTGCGATTTTGCGATTCTGCGATTGCGTGATTGTGTGATTGTGTGATTGTGTCATTGCGTGATTCAGAGATTCTGCGATTCTGCGATTCAGCGATTCTGCGATTCCGCGATTCTGCGATTTTGCGATACTGCGATTCTGCGTTTCTGCGTTTCTGCGATTCTGCGTTTCTGCGATTGTGGGATTGTGGGATTGTGTGATTGTGTGATGGTGTGATTGTGTGATTGTGTGATTGTGGGATTGTGGGATTGTGTGATTGTGTGATGGTGTGATTGTGTGATTATGTGATTGTGTGATTGTGTGATTGTGTGATTGTGTGATTGTGTCGTTGTGTGATTGTGTGATTGTGTGATTGTGTGATTGTGTGATTGTGTGATTCTGCGATTCTGTGATTATGCGTTTCTGCGATTCTTGGATTGTGTGATTGTGTGATTGTGTGATTGTGTGATTTTGTGATTCTGTGATTCTGTGATTCTGCGATTCAGCGATTCTGCGATTCCGCGATTCTGCGATTTTGCGATTCTGCGATTCTGCGTTTCTGCGATTCTGCGTTTCTGCGATTGTGGGATTGTGGGATTGTGTGATTGTGTGATTGTGTGATGGTGTGATTGTGTGATTGTGTGATTGTGTGATTGTGTGATTGTGTGATTCTGTGATAGTGTGATTGTGTGATTGTGTGATTGTGTGATTGTGTGAATGTGTGATTGTGTCATTGTGTGATTCTGCGATTCAGCGATTCTGCGATTCTGCGATTCAAAGATTCTGCGATTCCGCGATTCTGCGATTCTGCGATTCTGCGATTCTGCGATTATGCGATTCAGCGATTCTGCGATTCTGTGATTCTGCGATTGTGCGATTCTGCGATTCTGCGATTCTGCGATTGTGTGATTGTGTGATTGCTTGATTGTGCCATTGTGTGATTCTGCGATTCGGCGATTCTACTATTCTGCGATTCTGCGATTCTGCGATTGTGTGATTGTGTGATTGTGTGATTATGTGATTGTGTCATTGCGTGATTCTGCGATTCAGAGATTCTGCGATTCTGCGATTCTGCGATTCCGCGATTCTGCGATTTTGCGATTCTGCGATTCTGCGTTTCTGCGATTCTGCGTTTCTGCGATTGTGGGATTGTGGGATTGTGTGATTGTGTGATGGTGTGATTGTGTGATTATGTGATTGTGTGATTGTGTGATTTTGTGATTGTGTGATTGTGTCGTTGTGTGATTGTGTGATTGTGTGATTGTGTGATTGTGTGATTCTGCGATTCTGTGATTATGCGTTTCTGCGATTCTTGGATTGTGTGATTGTGTGATTGTGTGATTGTGTGATTGTGTGATTCTGCGATTCTGCGATTATGCGATTCTGCGATTCTGCGATTCTGCGATTATGCGTTTCTGCTATTCTTGGATTGTGTGATTGTGTGATTGTGTGATGGTGTGATGGTGTGATTGTGTGATTGTGTGATTGTGTGATTGTGTGATTGTGTGGTTGCGTGATTGTGTGATTTTGTGATTGTGCGATTGTGTGCTTGTGTGATTGTGTCGTAGTGTGATTCTGCGATTCTGCGATTCTGCGATTATGCGATTGTGTGATTGTGTGATTGTGTGATTGTGTCATTGCGTGATTCTGCGATTCAGCGATTCTGCGATTCCGCGATTCTGCGATTTTGCGATTCTGCGATTCTGCGTTTCTGCGATTCTGCGTTTCTGCGATTGTGGGATTGTGGGATTGTGTGATTGTGTGATGGTGTGATTGTGTGATTGTGTGATTGTGTGATTGTGTGATTGTGGGATTGTGTGATTGTGTGATTGTGTGGTTGTGTGATTGTGTGATTGTGTGATTGTGTGATTGTGTGATTGTGTGATTGTGTGAATGTGTGATTGTGTCATTGTGTGATTCTGCGATTCAGCGATTCTGCGATTCTGCGATTCAAAGATTCTGCGATTCCGCGATTCTGCGATTCTGCGATTCTGCGATTCTGCGATTATGCGATTCAGCGATTCTGCGATTCTGTGATTCTGCGATTGTGCGATTCTGCGATTCTGCGATTCTGCGATTGTGTGATTGTGTGATTGCTTGATTGTGCCATTGTGTGATTCTGCGATTCGGCGATTCTACGATTCTGCGATTCTGCGATTCTGCGATTGTGTGATTGTGTGATTGTGTGATTATGTGATTGTGTCATTGCGTGATTCTGCGATTCAGAGATTCTGCGATTCTGCGATTCAGCGATTCTGCGATTCCGCGATTCTGCGATTTTGCGATTCTGCGATTCTGCGTTTCTGCGATTCTGCGTTTCTGCGATTGTGGGATTGTGGGATTGTGTGATTGTGTGATGGTGTGATTGTGTGATTATGTGATTGTGTGATTGTGTGATTGTGTGATTGTGTGATTGTGTGATTGTGTCGTTGTGTGATTGTGTGATTGTGTGATTGTGTGATTGTGTGATTCTGCGATTCTGTGATTATGCGTTTCTGCGATTCTTGGATTGTGTGATTGTGTGATTGTGTGATTGTGTGATTTTGTGATTCTGTGATTCTGTGATTCTGCGATTCTGCGATTCTGCGATTCTGCGCTTCTGCGATTATGCGATTCTGCGATTCTTGGATTGTGTGATTGTATGATTGTGTGATTCTGTGATTCTGTGATTGTGTGAATGTGTGATTCTGTGATTCTGTGATTCTGTGATTCTGTGATTCTGTGATTCTGCGATTATGCGATTCTGCGATTCTTGGATTGTGTGATTGTGTGATTCTGTGATTCTGTGATTGTGTGATTGTGTGATTCTGTGATTCTGTGATTCTGGGATTCTGGGATTCTGCGATTCTGCGATTCTGCGATTCTGCGATTCTGCGATTCTGCGATTCTGCGATTCTGCGATTCTGCGGTTCTGCGATTCCGCGATTGTGCGATTTTGCGTTTCTGCGATTGTGGGATTGTGGGATTGTGTGATTGTGTGATGGTGTGATGGTGTCGTTGGGTGATTGTGTGATTGTGTGATTGTGTGATTGTGTGATTGTGTGATTGTGTGATTGTGCGATTCTGCGATTCTGCGATTCTGCGATTCTGCGATTCTGCGATTCTGCGATTCTGCGATTGTGTGATTGTGTGATTGTGTGATTGTGTCATTGCGTGATTCTGCGATTCAGCGATTCTGCGATTCCGCGATTCTGCGATTGTGTGATTGTGTGATTGTGTGATTGTGTGATTGTGTGATTGTGTGATTGTGTGATTGTGTGATTGTGTGATTGTGTGGTTGTGTGATTGTGTGATTGTGTGATTATGTGATTGTGTCATTGCGTGATTCTGCGATTCAGAGATTCTGCGATTCTGCGATTCAGCGATTCTGCGATTCCGCGATTCTGCGATTTTGCGATTCTGCGATTCTGCGTTTCTGCGATTCTGCGTTTCTGCGATTGTGGGATTGTGGGATTGTGTGATTGTGTGATGGTGTGATTGTGTGATTATGTGATTGTGTGATTGTGTGATTGTGTGATTGTGTGATTGTGTCGTTGTGTGATTGTGTGATTGTGTGATTGTGTGATTGTGTGATTCTGCGATTCTGTGATTATGCGTTTCTGCGATTCTTGGATTGTGTGATTGTGTGATTTTGTGATTCTGTGATTCTGTGATTCTGCGATTCAGCGATTCTGCGATTCCGCGATTCTGCGATTTTGCGATTCTGCGATTCTGCGTTTCTGCGATTCTGCGTTTCTGCGATTGTGGGATTGTGGGATTGTGTGATTGTGTGATGGTGTGATTGTGTGATTGTGTGATTGTGTGATTGTGTGATTGTGTGATTGTGTGATTGTGTGATTGTGTGATTGTGTGATTGTGTGATTGTGTGATTGTGTGATTGTGTGAATGTGTGATTGTGTCATTGTGTGATTCTGCGATTCAGCGATTCTGCGATTCTGCGATTCAAAGATTCTGCGATTCCGCGATTCTGCGATTCTGCGATTCTGCGATTCTGCGATTATGCGATTCAGCGATTCTGCGATTCTGTGATTCTGCGATTGTGCGATTCTGCGATTCTGCGATTCTGCGATTGTGTGATTGTGTGATTGCTTGATTGTGCCATTGTGTGATTCTGCGATTCGGCGATTCTACGATTCTGCGATTCTGCGATTCTGCGATTGTGTGATTGTGTGATTGTGTGATTATGTGATTGTGTCATTGCGTGATTCTGCGATTCAGAGATTCTGCGATTCTGCGATTCAGCGATTCTGCGATTCCGCGATTCTGCGATTTTGCGATTCTGCGATTCTGCGTTTCTGCGATTCTGCGTTTCTGCGATTGTGGGATTGTGGGATTGTGTGATTGTGTGATGGTGTGATTGTGTGATTATGTGATTGTGTGATTGTGTGATTGTGTGATTGTGTGATTGTGTGATTGTGTGATTCTGCGATTCTGCGATTATGCGATTCTGCGATTCTGCGATTCTGCGATTATGCGTTTCTGCTATTCTTGGATTGTGTGATTGTGTGATTGTGTGATGGTGTGATTGTGTGATGGTGTGATGGTGTGATTGTGTGATTGTGTGATTGTGTGATTGTGTGATTGTGTGGTTGCGTGATTGTGTGATTTTGTGATTGTGCGATTGTGTGCTTGTGTGATTGTGTCGTAGTGTGATTCTGCGATTCTGCGATTCTGCGATTATGCGATTGTGTGATTGTGTGATTGTGTGATTGTGTCATTGCGTGATTCTGCGATTCAGCGATTCTGCGATTCCGCGATTCTGCGATTTTGCGATTCTGCGATTCTGCGTTTCTGCGATTCTGCGTTTCTGCGATTGTGGGATTGTGGGATTGTGTGATTGTGTGATGGTGTGATTGTGTGATTGTGTGATTGTGTGATTGTGTGATTGTGGGATTGTGTGATTGTGTGATTGTGTGGTTGTGTGATTGTGTGATTGTGTGATTGTGTGATTGTGTGATTGTGTGATTGTGTGATTGTGTGAATGTGTGATTGTGTCATTGTGTGATTCTGCGATTCAGCGATTCTGCGATTCTGCGATTCTGCGATTCTGCGATTCCGCGATTCTGCGATTCTGCGATTCTGCGATTCTGCGATTATGCGATTCAGCGATTCTGCGATTCAAAGATTCTGCGATTCCGCGATTCTGCGATTCTGCGATTCTGCGATTCTGCGATTATGCGATTCAGCGATTCTGCGATTCTGTGATTCTGCGATTGTGCGATTCTGCGATTCTGCGATTCTGCGATTGTGTGATTGTGTGATTGCTTGATTGTGCCATTGTGTGATTCTGCGATTCGGCGATTCTACGATTCTGCGATTCTGCGATTCTGCGATTGTGTGATTGTGTGATTGTGTGATTATGTGATTGTGTCATTGCGTGATTCTGCGATTCAGAGATTCTGCGATTCTGCGATTCAGCGATTCTGCGATTCCGCGATTCTGCGATTTTGCGATTCTGCGATTCTGCGTTTCTGCGATTCTGCGTTTCTGCGATTGTGGGATTGTGGGATTGTGTGATTGTGTGATGGTGTGATTGTGTGATTATGTGATTGTGTGATTGTGTGATTGTGTGATTGTGTGATTGTGTCGTTGTGTGATTGTGTGATTGTGTGATTGTGTGATTGTGTGATTCTGCGATTCTGTGATTATGCGTTTCTGCGATTCTTGGATTGTGTGATTGTGTGATTGTGTGATTGTGTGATTTTGTGATTCTGTGATTCTGTGATTCTGCGATTCTGCGATTCTGCGATTCTGCGCTTCTGCGATTATGCGATTCTGCGATTCTTGGATTGTGTGATTGTATGATTGTGTGATTCTGTGATTCTGTGATTGTGTGATTGTGTGATTCTGTGATTCTGTGATTCTGTGATTCTGTGATTCTGTGATTCTGTGATTCTGTGATTCTGCGATTATGCGATTCTGCGATTCTTGGATTGTGTGATTGTGTGATTCTGTGATTCTGTGATTGTGTGATTGTGTGATTCTGTGATTCTGTGATTCTGGGATTCTGGGATTCTGCGATTCTGCGATTCTGCGATTCTGCGATTCTGCGATTCTGCGATTCTGCGATTCTGCGATTCTGCGGTTCTGCGATTCCGCGATTGTGCGATTTTGCGTTTCTGCGATTGTGGGATTGTGGGATTGTGGGATTGTGGGATTGTGTGATTGTGTGATGGTGTGATGGTGTCGTTGGGTGATTGTGTGATTGTGTGATTGTGTGATTGTGTGATTGTGTGATTCTGCGATTCTGCGATTCTGCGATTCTGCGATTCTGCGATTCTGCGATTCTGCGATTCTGCGATTCTGCGATTCTGCGATTCTGCGATTGTGTGATTGTGTGATTGTGTGATTGTGTCATTGCGTGATTCTGCGATTCTGCGATTCTGCGATTCTGCGATTCTGCGATTCTGCGATTATGCGATTCTGCGATTCTGCGATTCTGCGATTCTGCGTTTCTGCGATTCTGCGTTTCTGCGATTGTGGGATTGTGGGATTGTGTGATTGTGTGATGGTGTGATTGTGTGAATGTGTGATTGTGTCATTGTGTGATTCTGCGATTCAGCGATTCTGCGATTCTGCGATTCAAAGATTCTGCGATTCTGCGATTCTGCGATTATGCGATTCAGCGATTCTGCGATTCTGTGATTCTGCGATTGTGCGATTCTGCGATTCTGCGATTCTGCGATTGTGTGATTGTGTGATTGCTTGATTGTGCCATTGTGTGATTCTGCGATTCGGCGATTCTACGATTCTGCGATTCTGCGATTCTGCGATTGTGTGATTGTGTGATTGTGTGATTATGTGATTGTGTCATTGCGTGATTCTGCGATTCAGAGATTCTGCGATTCTGCGATTCAGCGATTCTGCGATTCCGCGATTCTGCGATTTTGCGATTCTGCGATTCTGCGTTTCTGCGATTCTGCGTTTCTGCGATTGTGGGATTGTGGGATTGTGTGATTGTGTGATGGTGTGATTGTGTGATTGTGTGATTGTGTGATTGTGTGATTGTGGGATTGTGTGATTGTGTGATTGTGTGGTTGTGTGATTGTGTGATTGTGTGATTGTGTGATTGTGTGATTGTGTGATTGTGTGATTGTGTGAATGTGTGATTGTGTCATTGTGTGATTCTGCGATTCAGCGATTCTGCGATTCTGCGATTCAAAGATTCTGCGATTCCGCGATTCTGCGATTCTGCGATTCTGCGATTCTGCGATTATGCGATTCAGCGATTCTGCGATTCTGTGATTCTGCGATTGTGCGATTCTGCGATTCTGCGATTCTGCGATTGTGTGATTGTGTGATTGCTTGATTGTGCCATTGTGTGATTCTGCGATTCGGCGATTCTACGATTCTGCGATTCTGCGATTCTGCGATTGTGTGATTGTGTGATTGTGTGATTATGTGATTGTGTCATTGCGTGATTCTGCGATTCAGCGATTCTGCGATTCCGCGATTCTGCGATTTTGCGATTCTGCGATTCTGCGTTTCTGCGATTCTGCGTTTCTGCGATTGTGGGATTGTGGGATTGTGTGACTGTGTGATGGTGTGATTGTGTGATTATGTGATTGTGTGATTGTGTGATTGTGTGATTGTGTGATTGTGTCGTTGTGTGATTGTGTGATTGTGTGACTGTGTGATTGTGTGATTCTGCGATTCTGTGATTATGCGTTTCTGCGATTCTTGGATTGTGTGATTGTGTGATTGTGTGATTGTGTGATTTTGTGATTCTGTGATTCTGTGATTCTGCGATTCTGCGATTCTGCGATTCCGCGATTCTGCGATTTTGCGATTCTGCGATTCTGCGTTTCTGCGATTCTGCGTTTCTGCGATTGTGGGATTGTGGGATTGTGTGATTGTGTGATGGTGTGATTGTGTGATTGTGTGATTGTGTGATTGTGTGATTGTGTGATTGTGTGATTGTGTGATTGTGTGATTGTGTGATTGTGTGATTGTGTGATTGTGTGATTGTGTGATTGTGTGATTGTGTGATTGTGTGATTGTGTGATTGTGTGATTGTGTGAATGTGTGATTGTGTCATTGTGTGATTCTGCGATTCAGCGATTCTGCGATTCTGCGATTCAAAGATTCTGCGATTCCGCGATTCTGCGATTCTGCGATTCTGCGATTCTGCGATTATGCGATTCAGCGATTCTGCGATTCTGTGATTCTGCGATTGTGCGATTCTGCGATTCTGCGATTCTGCGATTGTGTGATTGTGTGATTGCTTGATTGTGCCATTGTGTGATTCTGCGATTCGGCGATTCTACGATTCTGCGATTCTGCGATTCTGCGATTGTGTGATTGTGTGATTGTGTGATTATGTGATTGTGTCATTGCGTGATTCTGCGATTCAGAGATTCTGCGATTCTGCGATTCAGCGATTCTGCGATTCCGCGATTCTGCGATTTTGCGATTCTGCGATTCTGCGTTTCTGCGATTCTGCGTTTCTGCGATTGTGGGATTGTGGGATTGTGTGATTGTGTGATGGTGTGATTGTGTGATTATGTGATTGTGTGATTGTGTGATTGTGTGATTGTGTGATTGTGTCGTTGTGTGATTGTGTGATTGTGTGATTGTGTGATTGTGTGATTCTGCGATTCTGTGATTATGCGTTTCTGCGATTCTTGGATTGTGTGATTGTGTGATTGTGTGATTGTGTGATTGTGTGATTCTGCGATTCTGCGATTATGCGATTCTGCGATTCTGCGATTCTGCGATTATGCGTTTCTGCTATTCTTGGATTGTGTGATTGTGTGATGGTGTGATTGTGTGATGGTGTGATGGTGTGATTGTGTGATTGTGTGATTGTGTGATTGTGTGATTGTGTGGTTGCGTGATTGTGTGATTTTGTGATTGTGCGATTGTGTGCTTGTGTGATTGTGTCGTAGTGTGATTCTGCGATTCTGCGATTCTGCGATTATGCGATTGTGTGATTGTGTGATTGTGTGATTGTGTCATTGCGTGATTCTGCGATTCAGCGATTCTGCGATTCCGCGATTCTGCGATTTTGCGATTCTGCGATTCTGCGTTTCTGCGATTCTGCGTTTCTGCGATTGTGGGATTGTGGGATTGTGTGATTGTGTGATGGTGTGATTGTGTGATTGTGTGATTGTGTGATTGTGGGATTGTGTGATTGTGTGATTGTGTGGTTGTGTGATTGTGTGATTGTGTGATTGTGTGATTGTGTGATTGTGTGATTGTGTGAATGTGTGATTGTGTCATTGTGTGATTCTGCGATTCAGCGATTCTGCGATTCTGCGATTCAAAGATTCTGCGATTCCGCGATTCTGCGATTCTGCGATTCTGCGATTCTGCGATTATGCGATTCAGCGATTCTGCGATTCTGTGATTCTGCGATTGTGCGATTCTGCGATTCTGCGATTCTGCGATTGTGTGATTGTGTGATTGCTTGATTGTGCCATTGTGTGATTCTGCGATTCGGCGATTCTACGATTCTGCGATTCTGCGATTCTGCGATTGTGTGATTGTGTGATTGTGTGATTATGTGATTGTGTCATTGCGTGATTCTGCGATTCAGAGATTCTGCGATTCTGCGATTCAGCGATTCTGCGATTCCGCGATTCTGCGATTTTGCGATTCTGCGATTCTGCGTTTCTGCGATTCTGCGTTTCTGCGATTGTGGGATTGTGGGATTGTGTGATTGTGTGATGGTGTGATTGTGTGATTATGTGATTGTGTGATTGTGTGATTGTGTGATTGTGTGATTGTGTCGTTGTGTGATTGTGTGATTGTGTGATTGTGTGATTGTGTGATTCTGCGGTTCTGTGATTATGCGTTTCTGCGATTCTTGGATTGTGTGATTGTGTGATTGTGTGATTGTGTGATTTTGTGATTCTGTGATTCTGTGATTCTGCGATTCTGCGATTCTGCGATTCTGCGCTTCTGCGATTATGCGATTCTGCGATTCTTGGATTGTGTGATTGTATGATTGTGTGATTCTGTGATTCTGTGATTGTGTGATTGTGTGATTCTGTGATTCTGTGATTCTGTGATTCTGTGATTCTGTGATTCTGTGATTCTGTGATTCTGTGATTCTGCGATTATGCGATTCTGCGATTCTTGGATTGTGTGATTGTGTGATTCTGTGATTCTGTGATTGTGTGATTGTGTGATTCTGTGATTCTGTGATTCTGGGATTCTGGGATTCTGCGATTCTGCGATTCTGCGATTCTGCGATTCTGCGATTCTGCGATTCTGCGATTCTGCGATTCTGCGATTCTGCGATTCTGCGATTCTGCGGTTCTGCGATTCCGCGATTGTGCGATTTTGCGTTTCTGCGATTGTGGGATTGTGGGATTGTGGGATTGTGTGATTGTGTGATGTTGTGATGGTGTCGTTGGGTGATTGTGTGATTGTGTGATTGTGTGATTGTGTGATTGTGTGATTCTGCGATTCTGCGATTCTGCGATTCTGCGATTCTGCGATTCTGCGATTCTGCGATTGTGTGATTGTGTGATTGTGTGATTGTGTCATTGCGTGATTCTGCGATTCAGCGATTCTGCGATTCTGCGATTCTGCGATTCTGCGATTATGCGATTCTGCGATTCTGCGATTCTGCGATTCTGCGTTTCTGCGATTCTGCGTTTCTGCGATTGTGGGATTGTGGGATTGTGTGATTGTGTGATGGTGTGATTGTGTGATTGTGTGATTGTGTGATTGCGTGATTGTGTGATTGTGTGATTGTGTGGTTGTGTGATTGTGTGATTGTGTGATTGTGTCGTAGTGTGATTCTGCGATTCTGCGATTCTGCGATTATGCGATTGTGTGATTGTGTGATTGTGTGATTGTGTCATTGCGTGATTCTGCGATTCAGCGATTCTGCGATTCTGCGATTATGCGTTTCTGCTATTCTTGGATTGTGTGATTGTGTGATTGTGTGATGGTGTGATTGTGTGATTGTGTCATTGCGTGATTCTGCGATTCAGCGATTCTGCGATTCCGCGATTCTGCGATTTTGGGATTCTGCGATTCTGCGTTTCTGCGATTCTGCGTTTCTGCGATTGTGGGATTGTGGGATTGTGTGATTGTGTGATTGTGTGGTTGCGTGATTGCGTGATTTTGTGATTGTGCGATTGTGTGCTTGTGTGATTGTGTCGTAGTGTGATTCTGCGATTCTGCGATTCTGCGATTATGCGTTTCTGCGATTCTTGGATTATGTGATTGTGTGATTTTGTGATTCTGTGATTCTGCGATTCTGCGATTTTGCGATTCTGCGATTCTGCGATTATGCGATTCTGCGATTCTGCGATTCTGTGATTCTGTGATTCTGCGATTCTGCGATTCTGCGATTCTGCGATTCTGCGATTCTGCGATTGTGTGATTGTGTGATTGCTTGATTGTGCCATTGTGTGATTCTGCGATTCGGCGATTCTGCGATTCTGCGATTCTGCGATTCTGCGATTGTGTGATTGTGTGATTGTGTGATTATGTGATTGTGTCATTGCGTGATTCTGCGATTCTGCGATTCAGCGATTCTGCGATTCCGCGATTCTGCGATTTTGCGATTCTGCGATTCTGCGTTTCTGCGATTCTGCGTTTCTGCGATTGTGGGATTGTGGGATTGTGTGATTGTGTGATGGTGTGATTGTGTGATTGTGTGATTGTGTGATTGTGTGGTTGTGTGATTGTGTGATTGTGTGGTTGTGTGATTGTGTGATTGTGTGATTGTGTGATTGTGCGATTGTGTGCTTGTGTGATTGTGTCGTAGTGTGATTCTGCGATTCTGCGATTCTGCGATTCTGCGATTCTGCGATTGTGTGATTGTGTGATTGCTTGATTGTGCCATTGTGTGATTCTGCGATTCGGCGATTCAGCGATTCTGCGATTCGTCGATTCTGCGATTCTGCGATTCTGCGATTGTGTGATTGTGTGATTGCTTGATTGTGCCATTGTGTGATTCTGCGATTCGGCGATTCTGCGATTCTGCGATTCTGCGATTTTGCGATTCTGCGATTGCGTGATTGTGTGATTGTGTGATTGTGTCATTGCGTGATTCAGAGATTCTGCGATTCTGCGATTCAGCGATTCTGCGATTCCGCGATTCTGCGATTTTGCGATACTGCGATTCTGCGTTTCTGCGTTTCTGCGATTCTGCGTTTCTGCGATTGTGGGATTGTGGGATTGTGTGATTGTGTGATGGTGTGATTGTGTGATTGTGTGATTGTGGGATTGTGGGATTGTGTGATTGTGTGATGGTGTGATTGTGTGATTATGTGATTGTGTGATTGTGTGATTGTGTGATTGTGTGATTGTGTCGTTGTGTGATTGTGTGATTGTGTGATTGTGTGATTGTGTGATTGTGTGATTCTGCGATTCTGTGATTATGCGTTTCTGCGATTCTTGGATTGTGTGATTGTGTGATTGTGTGATTGTGTGATTTTGTGATTCTGTGATTCTGTGATTCTGCGATTCAGCGATTCTGCGATTCCGCGATTCTGCGATTTTGCGATTCTGCGATTCTGCGTTTCTGCGATTCTGCGTTTCTGCGATTGTGGGATTGTGGGATTGTGTGATTGTGTGATGGTGTGATTGTGTGATTGTGTGATTGTGTGATTGTGTGATTGTGTGATTGTGTGATTGTGTGATTGTGTGATTGTGTGATTGTGTGATTGTGTGATTGTGTGAATGTGTGATTGTGTCATTGTGTGATTCTGCGATTCAGCGATTCTGCGATTCTGCGATTCAAAGATTCTGCGATTCCGCGATTCTGCGATTCTGCGATTCTGCGATTCTGCGATTATGCGATTCAGCGATTCTGCGATTCTGTGATTCCGCGATTGTGCGATTCTGCGATTCTGCGATTCTGCGATTGTGTGATTGTGTGATTGCTTGATTGTGCCATTGTGTGATTCTGCGATTCGGCGATTCTACTATTCTGCGATTCTGCGATTCTGCGATTGTGTGATTGTGTGATTGTGTGATTATGTGATTGTGTCATTGCGTGATTCTGCGATTCAGAGATTCTGCGATTCTGCGATTCTGCGATTCCGCGATTCTGCGATTTTGCGATTCTGCGATTCTGCGTTTCTGCGATTCTGCGTTTCTGCGATTGTGGGATTGTGGGATTGTGTGATTGTGTGATGGTGTGATTGTGTGATTATGTTATTGTGTGATTGTGTGATTTTGTGATTGTGTGATTGTGTCGTTGTGTGATTGTGTGATTGTGTGATTGTGTGATTGTGTGATTCTGCGATTCTGTGATTATGCGTTTCTGCGATTCTTGGATTGTGTGATTGTGTGATTGTGTGATTGTGTGATTGTGTGATTCTGCGATTCTGCGATTATGCGATTCTGCGATTCTGCGATTCTGCGATTATGCGTTTCTGCTATTCTTGGATTGTGTGATTGTGTGATTGTGTGATGGTGTGATGGTGTGATTGTGTGATTGTGTGATTGTGTGATTGTGTGATTGTGTGGTTGCGTGATTGTGTGATTTTGTGATTGTGCGATTGTGTGCTTGTGTGATTGTGTCGTAGTGTGATTCTGCGATTCTGCGATTCTGCGATTATGCGATTGTGTGATTGTGTGATTGTGTGATTGTGTCATTGCGTGATTCTGCGATTCAGCGATTCTGCGATTCCGCGATTCTGCGATTTTGCGATTCTGCGATTCTGCGTTTCTGCGATTCTGCGTTTCTGCGATTGTGGGATTGTGGGATTGTGTGATTGTGTGATGGTGTGATTGTGTGATTGTGTGATTGTGTGATTATGTGATTGTGGGATTGTGTGATTGTGTGATTGTGTGGTTGTGTGATTGTGTGATTGTGTGATTGTGTGATTGTGTGATTGTGTGATTGTGTGAATGTGTGATTGTGTCATTGTGTGATTCTGCGATTCAGCGATTCTGCGATTCTGCGATTCAAAGATTCTGCGATTCCGCGATTCTGCGATTCTGCGATTCTGCGATTCTGCGATTATGCGATTCAGCGATTCTGCGATTCTGTGATTCTGCGATTGTGCGATTCTGCGATTCTGCGATTCTGCGATTGTGTGATTGTGTGATTGCTTGATTGTGCCATTGTGTGATTCTGCGATTCGGCGATTCTGCGATTCTGCGCTTCTGCGATTATGCGATTCTGCGATTCTTGGATTGTGTGATTGTATGATTGTGTGATTCTGTGATTCTGTGATTGTGTGAATGTGTGATTCTGTGATTCTGTGATTCTGTGATTCTGTGATTCTGTGATTCTGCGATTATGCGATTCTGCGATTCTTGGATTGTGTGATTGTGTGATTCTGTGATTCTGTGATTGTGTGATTGTGTGATTCTGTGATTCTGTGATTCTGTGATTCTGCGATTCAGCGATTCTGCGATTCCGCGATTCTGCGATTTTGCGATTCTGCGATTCTGCGTTTCTGCGATTCTGCGTTTCTGCGATTGTGGGATTGTGGGATTGTGTGATTGTGTGATGGTGTGATTGTGTGATTGTGTGATTGTGTGATTGTGTGATTGTGTGATTGTGTGATTGTGTGATTGTGTGATTGTGTGATTGTGTGATTGTGTGATTGTGTGAATGTGTGATTGTGTCATTGTGTGATTCTGCGATTCAGCGATTCTGCGATTCTGCGATTCAGCGATTCTGCGATTCCGCGATTCTGCGATTTTGCGATTCTGCGATTCTGCGTTTCTGCGATTCTGCGTTTCTGCGATTGTGGGATTGTGGGATTGTGTGATTGTGTGATGGTGTGATTGTGTGATTGTGTGATTGTGTGATTGTGTGATTGTGGGATTGTGTGATTGTGTGATTGTGTGGTTGTGTGATTGTGTGATTGTGTGATTGTGTGATTGTGTGATTGTGTGATTGTGTGAATGTGTGATTGTGTCATTGTGTGATTCTGCGATTCAGCGATTCTGCGATTCTGCGATTCAAAGATTCTGCGATTCCGCGATTCTGCGATTCTGCGATTCTGCGATTCTGCGATTATGCGATTCAGCGATTCTGCGATTCTGTGATTCTGCGATTGTGCGATTCTGCGATTCTGCGATTCTGCGATTGTGTGATTGTGTGATTGCTTGATTGTGCCATTGTGTGATTCTGCGATTCGGCGATTCTACGATTCTGCGATTCTGCGATTCTGCGATTGTGTGATTGTGTGATTGTGTGATTATGTGATTGTGTCATTGCGTGATTCTGCGATTCAGAGATTCTGCGATTCTGCGATTCAGCGATTCTGCGATTCCGCGATTCTGCGATTTTGCGATTCTGCGATTCTGCGTTTCTGCGATTCTGCGTTCCTGCGATTGTGGGATTGTGGGATTGTGTGATTGTGTGATGGTGTGATTGTGTGATTATGTGATTGTGTGATTGTGTGATTGTGTGATTGTGTGATTGTGTCGTTGTGTGATTGTGTGATTGTGTGATTGTGTGATTGTGTGATTCTGCGGTTCTGTGATTATGCGTTTCTGCGATTCTTGGATTGTGTGATTGTGTGATTGTGTGATTGTGTGATTTTGTGATTCTGTGATTCTGTGATTCTGCGATTCTGCGATTCTGCGATTCTGCGCTTCTGCGATTATGCGATTCTGCGATTCTTGGATTGTGTGATTGTATGATTGTGTGATTCTGTGATTCTGTGATTGTGTGATTGTGTGATTCTGTGATTCTGTGATTCTGTGATTCTGTGATTCTGTGATTCTGTGATTCTGTGATTCTGTGATTCTGTGATTCTGCGATTATGCGATTCTGCGATTCTTGGATTGTGTGATTGTGTGATTCTGTGATTCTGTGATTGTGTGATTGTGTGATTCTGTGATTCTGTGATTCTGGGATTCTGGGATTCTGCGATTCTGCGATTCTGCGATTCTGCGATTCTGCGATTCTGCGATTCTGCGATTCTGCGATTCTGCGATTCTGCGGTTCTGCGATTCCGCGATTGTGCGATTTTGCGTTTCTGCGATTGTGGGATTGTGGGATTGTGGGATTGTGTGATTGTGTGATGTTGTGATGGTGTCGTTGGGTGATTGTGTGATTGTGTGATTGTGTGATTGTGTGATTGTGTGATTCTGCGATTCTGCGATTCTGCGATTCTGCGATTCTGCGATTCTGCGATTCTGCGATTGTGTGATTGTGTGATTGTGTGATTGTGTCATTGCGTGATTCTGCGATTCAGCGATTCTGCGATTCTGCGATTCTGCGATTCTGCGATTATGCGATTCTGCGATTCTGCGATTCTGCGATTCTGCGTTTCTGCGATTCTGCGTTTCTGCGATTGTGGGATTGTGGGATTGTGTGATTGTGTGATGGTGTGATTGTGTGATTGTGTGATTGTGTGATTGCGTGATTGTGTGATTGTGTGATTGTGTGGTTGTGTGATTGTGTGATTGTGTGATTGTGTCGTAGTGTGATTCTGCGATTCTGCGATTCTGCGATTATGCGATTGTGTGATTGTGTGATTGTGTGATTGTGTCATTGCGTGATTCTGCGATTCAGCGATTCTGCGATTCTGCGATTATGCGTTTCTGCTATTCTTGGATTGTGTGATTGTGTGATTGTGTGATGGTGTGATTGTGTGATTGTGTCATTGCGTGATTCTGCGATTCAGCGATTCTGCGATTCCGCGATTCTGCGATTTTGCGATTCTGCGATTCTGCGTTTCTGCGATTCTGCGTTTCTGCGATTGTGGGATTGTGGGATTGTGTGATTGTGTGATTGTGTGGTTGCGTGATTGCGTGATTTTGTGATTGTGCGATTGTGTGCTTGTGTGATTGTGTCGTAGTGTGATTCTGCGATTCTGCGATTCTGCGATTATGCGTTTCTGCGATTCTTGGATTATGTGATTGTGTGATTTTGTGATTCTGTGATTCTGCGATTCTGCGATTCTGCGATTGTGTGATTGTGTGATTGCTTGATTGTGCCATTGTGTGATTCTGCGATTCGGCGATTCAGCGATTCTGCGATTCGTCGATTCTGCGATTCTGCGATTCTGCGATTGTGTGATTGTGTGATTGCTTGATTGTGCCATTGTGTGATTCTGCGATTCGGCGATTCTGCGATTCTGCGATTCTGCGATTTTGCGATTCTGCGATTGCGTGATTGTGTGATTGTGTGATTGTGTCATTGCGTGATTCAGAGATTCTGCGATTCTGCGATTCAGCGATTCTGCGATTCCGCGATTCTGCGATTTTGCGATACTGCGATTCTGCGTTTCTGCGTTTCTGCGATTCTGCGTTTCTGCGATTGTGGGATTGTGGGATTGTGTGATTGTGTGATGGTGTGATTGTGTGATTGTGTGATTGTGGGATTGTGGGATTGTGTGATTGTGTGATGGTGTGATTGTGTGATTATGTGATTGTGTGATTGTGTGATTGTGTGATTGTGTGATTGTGTCGTTGTGTGATTGTGTGATTGTGTGATTGTGTGATTGTGTGATTGTGTGATTCTGCGATTCTGTGATTATGCGTTTCTGCGATTCTTGGATTGTGTGATTGTGTGATTGTGTGATTGTGTGATTTTGTGATTCTGTGATTCTGTGATTCTGCGATTCAGCGATTCTGCGATTCCGCGATTCTGCGATTTTGCGATTCTGCGATTCTGCGTTTCTGCGATTCTGCGTTTCTGCGATTGTGGGATTGTGGGATTGTGTGATTGTGTGATGGTGTGATTGTGTGATTGTGTGATTGTGTGATTGTGTGATTGTGTGATTGTGTGATTGTGTGATTGTGTGATTGTGTGATTGTGTGATTGTGTGAATGTGTGATTGTGTCATTGTGTGATTCTGCGATTCAGCGATTCTGCGATTCTGCGATTCAAAGATTCTGCGATTCCGCGATTCTGCGATTCTGCGATTCTGCGATTCTGCGATTATGCGATTCAGCGATTCTGCGATTCTGTGATTCTGCGATTGTGCGATTCTGCGATTCTGCGATTCTGCGATTGTGTGATTGTGTGATTGCTTGATTGTGCCATTGTGTGATTCTGCGATTCGGCGATTCTACTATTCTGCGATTCTGCGATTCTGCGATTGTGTGATTGTGTGATTGTGTGATTATGTGATTGTGTCATTGCGTGATTCTGCGATTCAGAGATTCTGCGATTCTGCGATTCTGCGATTCCGCGATTCTGCGATTTTGCGATTCTGCGATTCTGCGTTTCTGCGATTCTGCGTTTCTGCGATTGTGGGATTGTGGGATTGTGTGATTGTGTGATGGTGTGATTGTGTGATTATGTTATTGTGTGATTGTGTGATTTTGTGATTGTGTGATTGTGTCGTTGTGTGATTGTGTGATTGTGTGATTGTGTGATTGTGTGATTCTGCGATTCTGTGATTATGCGTTTCTGCGATTCTTGGATTGTGTGATTGTGTGATTGTGTGATTGTGTGATTGTGTGATTCTGCGATTCTGCGATTATGCGATTCTGCGATTCTGCGATTCTGCGATTATGCGTTTCTGCTATTCTTGGATTGTGTGATTGTGTGATTGTGTGATGGTGTGATGGTGTGATTGTGTGATTGTGTGATTGTGTGATTGTGTGATTGTGTGGTTGCGTGATTGTGTGATTTTGTGATTGTGCGATTGTGTGCTTGTGTGATTGTGTCGTAGTGTGATTCTGCGATTCTGCGATTCTGCGATTATGCGATTGTGTGATTGTGTGATTGTGTGATTGTGTCATTGCGTGATTCTGCGATTCAGCGATTCTGCGATTCCGCGATTCTGCGATTTTGCGATTCTGCGATTCTGCGTTTCTGCGATTCTGCGTTTCTGCGATTGTGGGATTGTGGGATTGTGTGATTGTGTGATGGTGTGATTGTGTGATTGTGTGATTGTGTGATTGTGTGATTGTGGGATTGTGTGATTGTGTGATTGTGTGGTTGTGTGATTGTGTGATTGTGTGATTGTGTGATTGTGTGATTGTGTGATTGTGTGAATGTGTGATTGTGTCATTGTGTGATTCTGCGATTCAGCGATTCTGCGATTCTGCGATTCAAAGATTCTGCGATTCCGCGATTCTGCGATTCTGCGATTCTGCGATTCTGCGATTATGCGATTCAGCGATTCTGCGATTCTGTGATTCTGCGATTGTGCGATTCTGCGATTCTGCGATTCTGCGATTGTGTGATTGTGTGATTGCTTGATTGTGCCATTGTGTGATTCTGCGATTCGGCGATTCTGCGATTCTGCGCTTCTGCGATTATGCGATTCTGCGATTCTTGGATTGTGTGATTGTATGATTGTGTGATTCTGTGATTCTGTGATTGTGTGAATGTGTGATTCTGTGATTCTGTGATTCTGTGATTCTGTGATTCTGTGATTCTGCGATTATGCGATTCTGCGATTCTTGGATTGTGTGATTGTGTGATTCTGTGATTCTGTGATTGTGTGATTGTGTGATTCTGTGATTCTGTGATTCTGGGATTCTGGGATTCTGCGATTCTGCGATTCTGCGATTCTGCGATTCTGCGATTCTGCGATTCTGCGATTCTGCGATTCTGCGGTTCTGCGATTCCGCGATTGTGCGATTTTGCGTTTCTGCGATTGTGGGATTGTGGGATTGTGGGATTGTGTGATTGTGTGATGGTGTGATGGTGTCGTTGGGTGATTGTGTGATTGTGTGATTGTGTGATTGTGTGATTGTGTGATTGTGTGATTGTGCGATTCTGCGATTCTGCGATTCTGCGATTCTGCGATTCTGCGATTCTGCGATTCTGCGATTGTGTGATTGTGTGATTGTGTGATTGTGTCATTGCGTGATTCTGCGATTCAGCGATTCTGCGATTCCGCGATTCTGCGATTTTGCGATTCTGCGATTCTGCGTTTCTGCGATTCTGCGTTTCTGCGATTGTGGGATTGTGGGATTGTGTGATTGTGTGATTGTGTGGTTGTGTGATTGTGTGATTGTGTGATTGTGTGATTGTGTGATTGTGCGATTGTGTGCTTGTGTGATTGTGTCGTAGTGTGATTCTGCAATTCTGCGATTCTGCGATTCTGCGACTATGCGTTTCTGCTATTCTTGGATTGTGTGATTGTGTGATTGTGTGATGGTGTGATTGTGTGATGGTGTGATGGTGTGATTGTGTGATTGTGTGATTGTGTGATTGTGTGATTGTGTGGTTTCGTGATTGTGTGATTTTGTGATTGTGCGATTGTGTGCTTGTGTGATTGTGTCGTAGTGTGATTCTGCGATTCTGCGATTCTGCGATTATGCGATTGTGTGATTGTGTGATTGTGTGATTGTGTGATTGTGTGATTGTGTGATTGTGTGATTGTGTGATTGTGTGATTGTGTGAATGTGTGATTGTGTCATTGTGTGATTCTGCGATTCAGCGATTCTGCGATTCTGCGATTCAAAGATTCTGCGATTCCGCGATTCTGCGATTCTGCGATTCTGCGATTCTGCGATTATGCGATTCAGCGATTCTGCGATTCTGTGATTCTGCGATTGTGCGATTCTGCGATTCTGCGATTCTGCGATTGTGTGATTGTGTGATTGCTTGATTGTGCCATTGTGTGATTCTGCGATTCGGCGATTCTACTATTCTGCGATTCTGCGATTCTGCGATTGTGTGATTGTGTGATTGTGTGATTATGTGATTGTGTCATTGCGTGATTCTGCGATTCAGAGATTCTGCGATTCTGCGATTCAGCGATTCTGCGATTCCGCGATTCTGCGATTTTGCGATTCTGCGATTCTGCGTTTCTGCGATTCTGCGTTTCTGCGATTGTGGGATTGTGGGATTGTGTGATTGTGTGATGGTGTGATTGTGTGATTATGTGATTGTGTGATTGTGTGATTGTGTGATTGTGTGATTGTGTCGTTGTGTGATTGTGTGATTGTGTGATTGTGTGATTGTGTGATTCTGCGATTCTGTGATTATGCGTTTCTGCGATTCTTGGATTGTGTGATTGTGTGATTGTGTGATTGTGTGATTGTGTGATTCTGCGATTCTGCGATTATGCGATTCTGCGATTCTGCGATTCTGCGATTATGCGTTTCTGCTATTCTTGGATTGTGTGATTGTGTGATTGTGTGATGGTGTGATGGTGTGATTGTGTGATTGTGTGATTGTGTGATTGTGTGATTGTGTGGTTGCGTGATTGTGTGATTTTGTGATTGTGCGATTGTGTGCTTGTGTGATTGTGTCGTAGTGTGATTCTGCGATTCTGCGATTCTGCGATTATGCGATTGTGTGATTGTGTGATTGTGTGATTGTGTCATTGCGTGATTCTGCGATTCAGCGATTCTGCGATTCCGCGATTCTGCGATTTTGCGATTCTGCGATTCTGCGTTTCTGCGATTCTGCGTTTCTGCGATTGTGGGATTGTGGGATTGTGTGATTGTGTGATGGTGTGATTGTGTGATTGTGTGATTGTGTGAGTGTGTGATTGTGGGATTGTGTGATTGTGTGATTGTGTGGTTGTGTGATTGTGTGATTGTGTGATAGTGTGATTGTGTGATTGTGTGATTGTGTGAATGTGTGATTGTGTCATTGTGTGATTCTGCGATTCAGCGATTCTGCGATTCTGCGATTCAAAGATTCTGCGATTCCGCGATTCTGCGATTCTGCGATTCTGCGATTCTGCGATTATGCGATTCAGCGATTCTGCGATTCTGTGATTCTGCGATTGTGCGATTCTGCGATTCTGCGATTCTGCGATTGTGTGATTGTGTGATTGCTTGATTGTGCCATTGTGTGATTCTGCGATTCGGCGATTCTACGATTCTGCGATTCTGCGATTCTGCGATTGTGTGATTGTGTGATTGTGTGATTATGTGATTGTGTCATTGCGTGATTCTGCGATTCAGAGATTCTGCGATTCTGCGATTCAGCGATTCTGCGATTCAGCGATTCTGCGATTCCGCGATTCTGCGATTTTGCGATTCTGCGATTCTGCGTTTCTGCGATTCTGCGTTTCTGCGATTGTGGGATTGTGGGATTGTGTGATTGTGTGATGGTGTGATTGAGTGATTATGTGATTGTGTGATTGTGTGATTGTGTGATTGTGTGATTGTGTGATTGTGTCGTTGTGTGATTGTGTGATTGTGTGATTGTGTGATTGTGTGATTCTGCGATTCTGTGATTATGCGTTTCTGCGATTCTTGGATTGTGTGATTGTGTGATTGTGTGATTGTGTGATTTTGTGATTCTGTGATTCTGTGATTCTGTGATTCTGCGATTCTGCGATTCTGCGATTCTGCGCTTCTGCGATTATGCGATTCTGCGATTCTTGGATTGTGTGATTGTATGATTGTGTGATTCTGTGATTCTGTGATTGTGTGATTGTGTGATTCTGTGATTCTGTGATTCTGTGATTCTGTGATTCTGTGATTCTGCGATTATGCGATTCTGCGATTCTTGGATTGTGTGATTGTGTGATTCTGTGATTCTGTGATTGTGTGATTGTGTGATTCTGTGATTCTGTGATTCTGGGATTCTGGGATTCTGCGATTCTGCGATTCTGCGATTCTGCGATTCTGCGATTCTGCGATTCTGCGATTCTGCGATTCTGCGGTTCTGCGATTCCGCGATTGTGCGATTTTGCGTTTCTGCGATTGTGGGATTGTGGGATTGTGGGATTGTGTGATTGTGTGATGGTGTGATGGTGTCGTTGGGTGATTGTGTGATTGTGTGATTGTGTGATTGTGTGATTGTGTGATTGTGTGATTGTGCGATTCTGCGATTCTGCGATTCTGCGATTCTGCGATTCTGCGATTCTGCGATTCTGCGATTCTGCGATTGTGTGATTGTGTGATTGTGTGATTGTGTCATTGCGTGATTCTGCGATTCAGCGATTCTGCGATTCCGCGATTCTGCGATTTTGCGATTCTGCGATTCTGCGTTTCTGCGATTCTGCGTTTCTGCGATTGTGGGATTGTGGGATTGTGCGATTGTGTGATTGTGTGGTTGTGTGATTGTGTGATTGTGTGATTGTGTGATTGTGTGATTGTGCGATTGTGTGCTTGTGTGATTGTGTCGTAGTGTGATTCTGCAATTCTGCGATTCTGCGATTCTGCGACTATGCGTTTCTGCTATTCTTGGATTGTGTGATTGTGTGATTGTGTGATGGTGTGATTGTGTGATTGTGTGATTGTGCGATTGTGTGCTTGTGTGATTGTGTCGTAGTGTGATTCTGCAATTCTGCGATTCTGCGATTCTGCGACTATGCGTTTCTGCTATTCTTGGATTGTGTGCTTGTGTGATTGTGTCGTAGTGTGATTCTGCGATTCTGCGATTCTGCGATTATGCGATTGTGTGATTGTGTGATTGTGTGATTGTGTCATTGCGTGATTCTGCGATTCAGCGATTCTGCGATTCCGCGATTCTGCGATTTTGCGATTCTGCGATTCTGCGTTTCTGCGATTCTGCGTTTCTGCGATTGTGGGATTGTGGGATTGTGTGATTGTGTGATGGTGTGATTGTGTGATTGTGTGATTGTGTGATTGTGTGATTGTGTGATTGTGTGATTGTGTGATTGTGTGGTTGTGTGATTGTGTGATTGTGTGATTATGTGATTGTGTCATTGCGTGATTCTGCGATTCAGAGATTCTGCGATTCTGCGATTCAGCGATTCTGCGATTCCGCGATTCTGCGATTTTGCGATTCTGCGATTCTGCGTTTCTGCGATTCTGCGTTTCTGCGATTGTGGGATTGTGGGATTGTGTGATTGTGTGATGGTGTGATTGTGTGATTATGTGATTGTGTGATTGTGTGATTGTGTGATTGTGTGATTGTGTCGTTGTGTGATTGTGTGATTGTGTGATTGTGTGATTGTGTGATTCTGCGATTCTGTGATTATGCGTTTCTGCGATTCTTGGATTGTGTGATTGTGTGATTTTGTGATTCTGTGATTCTGTGATTCTGCGATTCAGCGATTCTGCGATTCCGCGATTCTGCGATTTTGCGATTCTGCGATTCTGCGTTTCTGCGATTCTGCGTTTCTGCGATTGTGGGATTGTGGGATTGTGTGATTGTGTGATGGTGTGATTGTGTGATTGTGTGATTGTGTGATTGTGTGATTGTGTGATTGTGTGATTGTGTGATTGTGTGATTGTGTGATTGTGTGATTGTGTGATTGTGTGATTGTGTGATTGTGTGATTGTGTGATTGTGTGATTGTGTGATTGTGTGATTGTGTGATTGTGTGATTGTGTGAATGTGTGATTGTGTCATTGTGTGATTCTGCGATTCAGCGATTCTGCGATTCTGCGATTCAAAGATTCTGCGATTCCGCGATTCTGCGATTCTGCGATTCTGCGATTCTGCGATTATGCGATTCAGCGATTCTGCGATTCTGTGATTCTGCGATTGTGCGATTCTGCGATTCTGCGATTCTGCGATTGTGTGATTGTGTGATTGCTTGATTGTGCCATTGTGTGATTCTGCGATTCGGCGATTCTACGATTCTGCGATTCTGCGATTCTGCGATTGTGTGATTGTGTGATTGTGTGATTATGTGATTGTGTCATTGCGTGATTCTGCGATTCAGAGATTCTGCGATTCTGCGATTCAGCGATTCTGCGATTCCGCGATTCTGCGATTTTGCGATTTTGCGATTCTGCGATTCTGCGTTTCTGCGATTCTGCGTTTCTGCGATTCTGCGTTTCTGCGATTGTGGGATTGTGGGATTGTGTGATTGTGTGATGGTGTGATTGTGTGATTGTGTGATTGTGTGATTGTGTGATTGTGGGATTGTGTGATTGTGTGATTGTGTGGTTGTGTGATTGTGTGATTGTGTGATTGTGTGATTGTGTGATTGTGTGATTGTGTGAATGTGTGATTGTGTCATTGTGTGATTCTGCGATTCAGCGATTCTGCGATTCTGCGATTCAAAGATTCTGCGATTCCGCGATTCTGCGATTCTGCGATTCTGCGATTCTGCGATTATGCGATTCAGCGATTCTGCGATTCTGTGATTCTGCGATTGTGCGATTCTGCGATTCTGCGATTCTGCGATTGTGTGATTGTGTGATTGCTTGATTGTGCCATTGTGTGATTCTGCGATTCGGCGATCCTACGATTCTGCGATTCTGCGATTCTGCGATTGTGTGATTGTGTGATTGTGTGATTATGTGATTGTGTCATTGCGTGATTCTGCGATTCAGCGATTCTGCGATTCCGCGATTCTGCGATTTTGCGATTCTGCGATTCTGCGTTTCTGCGATTCTGCGTTTCTGCGATTGTGGGATTGTGGGATTGTGTGACTGTGTGATGGTGTGATTGTGTGATTATGTGATTGTGTGATTGTGTGATTGTGTGATTGTGTGATTGTGTCGTTGTGTGATTGTGTGATTGTGTGATTGTGTGATTGTGTGATTCTGCGATTCTGTGATTATGCGTTTCTGCGATTCTTGGATTGTGTGATTGTGTGATTGTGTGATTGTGTGATTTTGTGATTCTGTGATTCTGTGATTCTGCGATTCTGCGATTCTGCGATTCCGCGATTCTGCGATTTTGCGATTCTGCGATTCTGCGTTTCTGCGATTCTGCGTTTCTGCGATTGTGGGATTGTGGGATTGTGTGATTGTGTGATGGTGTGATTGTGTGATTGTGTGATTGTGTGATTGTGTGATTGTGTGATTGTGTGATTGTGTGATTGTGTGATTGTGTGATTGTGTGATTGTGTGATTGTGTGATTGTGTGATTGTGTGAATGTGTGATTGTGTCATTGTGTGATTCTGCGATTCAGCGATTCTGCGATTCTGCGATTCAAAGATTCTGCGATTCCGCGATTCTGCGATTCTGCGATTCTGCGATTCTGCGATTATGCGATTCAGCGATTCTGCGATTCTGTGATTCTGCGATTGTGCGATTCTGCGATTCTGCGATTCTGCGATTGTGTGATTGTGTGATTGCTTGATTGTGCCATTGTGTGATTCTGCGATTCGGCGATTCTACGATTCTGCGATTCTGCGATTCTGCGATTGTGTGATTGTGTGATTGTGTGATTATGTGATTGTGTCATTGCGTGATTCTGCGATTCAGAGATTCTGCGATTCTGCGATTCAGCGATTCTGCGATTCCGCGATTCTGCGATTTTGCGATTCTGCGATTCTGCGTTTCTGCGATTCTGCGTTTCTGCGATTGTGGGATTGTGGGATTGTGTGATTGTGTGATGGTGTGATTGTGTGATTATGTGATTGTGTGATTGTGTGATTGTGTGATTGTGTGATTGTGTCGTTGTGTGATTGTGTGATTGTGTGATTGTGTGATTGTGTGATTGTGTGATTCTGCGATTCTGTGATTATGCGTTTCTGCGATTCTTGGATTGTGTGATTGTGTGATTGTGTGATTGTGTGATTGTGTGATTCTGCGATTCTGCGATTATGCGATTCTGCGATTCTGCGATTCTGCGATTATGCGTTTCTGCTATTCTTGGATTGTGTGATTGTGTGATTGTGTGATGGTGTGATTGTGTGATGGTGTGATGGTGTGATTGTGTGATTGTGTGATTGTGTGATTGTGTGATTGTGTGGTTGCGTGATTGTGTGATTTTGTGATTGTGCGATTGTGTGCTTGTGTGATTGTGTCGTAGTGTGATTCTGCGATTCTGCGATTCTGCGATTATGCGATTGTGTGATTGTGTGATTGTGTGATTGTGTCATTGCGTGATTCTGCGATTCAGCGATTCTGCGATTCCGCGATTCTGCGATTTTGCGATTCTGCGATTCTGCGTTTCTGCGATTCTGCGTTTCTGCGATTGTGGGATTGTGGGATTGTGTGATTGTGTGATGGTGTGATTGTGTGATTGTGTGATTGTGTGATTGTGTGATTGTGGGATTGTGTGATTGTGTGATTGTGTGGTTGTGTGATTGTGTGATTGTGTGATTGTGTGATTGTGTGATTGTGTGATTGTGTGATTGTGTGAATGTGTGATTGTGTCATTGTGTGATTCTGCGATTCAGCGATTCTGCGATTCTGCGATTCTGCGATTCAAAGATTCTGCGATTCCGCGATTCTGCGATTCTGCGATTCTGCGATTCTGCGATTATGCGATTCAGCGATTCTGCGATTCTGTGATTCTGCGATTGTGCGATTCTGCGATTCTGCGATTCTGCGATTGTGTGATTGTGTGATTGCTTGATTGTGCCATTGTGTGATTCTGCGATTCGGCGATTCTACGATTCTGCGATTCTGCGATTCTGCGATTGTGTGATTGTGTGATTGTGTGATTATGTGATTGTGTCATTGCGTGATTCTGCGATTCAGAGATTCTGCGATTCTGCGATTCAGCGATTCTGCGATTCCGCGATTCTGCGATTTTGCGATTCTGCGATTCTGCGTTTCTGCGATTCTGCGTTTCTGCGATTGTGGGATTGTGGGATTGTGTGATTGTGTGATGGTGTGATTGTGTGATTATGTGATTGTGTGATTGTGTGATTGTGTGATTGTGTGATTGTGTCGTTGTGTGATTGTGTGATTGTGTGATTGTGTGATTGTGTGATTCTGCGATTCTGTGATTATGCGTTTCTGCGATTCTTGGATTGTGTGATTGTGTGATTGTGTGATTGTGTGATTTTGTGATTCTGTGATTCTGTGATTCTGCGATTCTGCGATTCTGCGATTCTGCGCTTCTGCGATTATGCGATTCTGCGATTCTTGGATTGTGTGATTGTATGATTGTGTGATTCTGTGATTCTGTGATTCTGTGATTGTGTGATTCTGTGATTCTGTGATTCTGTGATTCTGTGATTCTGTGATTCTGTGATTCTGTGATTCTGTGATTCTGTGATTCTGTGATTCTGCGATTATGCGATTCTGCGATTCTTGGATTGTGTGATTGTGTGATTCTGTGATTCTGTGATTGTGTGATTGTGTGATTCTGTGATTCTGTGATTCTGGGATTCTGGGATTCTGCGATTCTGCGATTCTGCGATTCTGCGATTCTGCGATTCTGCGATTCTGCGATTCTGCGATTCTGCGATTCTGCGATTCTGCGGTTCTGCGATTCCGCGATTGTGCGATTTTGCGTTTCTGCGATTGTGGGATTGTGGGATTGTGGGATTGTGTGATTGTGTGATGTTGTGATGGTGTCGTTGGGTGATTGTGTGATTGTGTGATTGTGTGATTGTGTGATTGTGTGATTCTGCGATTCTGCGATTCTGCGATTCTGCGATTCTGCGATTCTGCGATTCTGCGATTGTGTGATTGTGTGATTGTGTGATTGTGTCATTGCGTGATTCTGCGATTCAGCGATTCTGCGATTCTGCGATTCTGCGATTCTGCGATTATGCGATTCTGCGATTCTGCGATTCTGCGATTCTGCGTTTCTGCGATTCTGCGTTTCTGCGATTGTGGGATTGTGGGATTGTGTGATTGTGTGATGGTGTGATTGTGTGATTGTGTGATTGTGTGATTGCGTGATTGTGTGATTGTGTGATTGTGTGGTTGTGTGATTGTGTGATTGTGTGATTGTGTCGTAGTGTGATTCTGCGATTCTGCGATTCTGCGATTATGCGATTGTGTGATTGTGTGATTGTGTGATTGTGTCATTGCGTGATTCTGCGATTCAGCGATTCTGCGATTCTGCGATTATGCGTTTCTGCTATTCTTGGATTGTGTGATTGTGTGATTGTGTGATGGTGTGATTGTGTGATTGTGTCATTGCGTGATTCTGCGATTCAGCGATTCTGCGATTCCGCGATTCTGCGATTTTGCGATTCTGCGATTCTGCGTTTCTGCGATTCTGCGTTTCTGCGATTGTGGGATTGTGGGATTGTGTGATTGTGTGATTGTGTGGTTGCGTGATTGCGTGATTTTGTGATTGTGCGATTGTGTGCTTGTGTGATTGTGTCGTAGTGTGATTCTGCGATTCTGCGATTCTGCGATTATGCGTTTCTGCGATTCTTGGATTATGTGATTGTGTGATTTTGTGATTCTGTGATTCTGCGATTCTGCGATTCTGCGATTTTGCGATTCTGCGATTCTGCGATTATGCGATTCTGCGATTCTGCGATTCTGTGATTCTGTGATTCTGCGATTCTGCGATTCTGCGATTCTGCGATTCTGCGATTCTGCGATTGTGTGATTGTGTGATTGCTTGATTGTGCCATTGTGTGATTCTGCGATTCGGCGATTCTGCGATTCTGCGATTCTGCGATTCTGCGATTGTGTGATTGTGTGATTGTGTGATTATGTGATTGTGTCATTGCGTGATTCTGCGATTCTGCGATTCAGCGATTCTGCGATTCCGCGATTCTGCGATTTTGCGATTCTGCGATTCTGCGTTTCTGCGATTCTGCGTTTCTGCGATTGTGGGATTGTGGGATTGTGTGATTGTGTGATGGTGTGATTGTGTGATTGTGTGATTGTGTGATTGTGTGGTTGTGTGATTGTGTGATTGTGTGGTTGTGTGATTGTGTGATTGTGTGATTGTGTGATTGTGCGATTGTGTGCTTGTGTGATTGTGTCGTAGTGTGATTCTGCGATTCTGCGATTCTGCGATTCTGCGATTCTGCGATTGTGTGATTGTGTGATTGCTTGATTGTGCCATTGTGTGATTCTGCGATTCGGCGATTCAGCGATTCTGCGATTCGTCGATTCTGCGATTCTGCGATTCTGCGATTGTGTGATTGTGTGATTGCTTGATTGTGCCATTGTGTGATTCTGCGATTCGGCGATTCTGCGATTCTGCGATTCTGCGATTTTGCGATTCTGCGATTGCGTGATTGTGTGATTGTGTGATTGTGTCATTGCGTGATTCAGAGATTCTGCGATTCTGCGATTCAGCGATTCTGCGATTCCGCGATTCTGCGATTTTGCGATACTGCGATTCTGCGTTTCTGCGTTTCTGCGATTCTGCGTTTCTGCGATTGTGGGATTGTGGGATTGTGTGATTGTGTGATGGTGTGATTGTGTGATTGTGTGATTGTGTGATTGTGTGGTTGTGTGATTGTGTGATTGTGTGGTTGTGTGATTGTGTGATTGTGTGATTGTGTGATTGTGCGATTGTGTGCTTGTGTGATTGTGTCGTAGTGTGGTTCTGCGATTCTGCGATTCTGCGATTCTGCGATTCTGCGATTATGCGTTTCTGCGATTCTTGGATTGTGTGATTGTGTGATTGTGTGATTATGTGATTGTGTGATTTTGTGATTCTGTGATTCTGTGATTCTGGGATTCTGCGATTCTGCGATTCTGCGATTCTGTGATTCTGCGATTCTGCGATTCTGCGATTCTGCGATGCTGCGATTCAGCGATTCTGCGATTCTGCGATTCTGCGATTTTGCGATTCTGCGATTCTGCGTTTCTGCGATTCTGCGTTTCTGCGATTGTGGGATTGTGGGATTGTGTGATTGTGTGATTGTGTGGTTGTGTGATTGTGTGATTGTGTGATTGTGTGATTGTGCGATTGTGTGCTTGTGTGATTGTGTCGTAGTGTGATTCTGCAATTCTGCAATTCTGCGATTCTGCGATTCTGCGATTATGCGTTTCTGCTATTCTTGGATTGTGTGATTGTGTGATTGTGTGATGGTGTGATTGTGTGATGGTGTGATGGTGTGATTGTGTGATTGTGTGATTGTGTGATTGTGTGATTGTGTGGTTGCGTGATTGTGTGATTTTGTGATTGTGCGATTGTGTGCTTGTGTGATTGTGTCGCAGTGTGATTCTGCGATTCTGCGATTCTGCGATTATGCGATTGTGCGATTGTGTGATTGTGTGATTGTGTCATTGCGTGATTCTGCGATTCAGCGATTCTGCCATTCCGCGATTCTGCGATTTTGCGATTCTGTGATTCTGCGATTGTGCGATTCTGCGATTCTGCGATTCTGCGATTGTGTGATTGTGTGATTGCTTGATTGTGCCATTGTGTGATTCTGCGATTCGGCGATTCTACGATTCTGCGATTCTGCGATTCTGCGATTGTGTGATTGTGTGATTGTGTGATTATGTGATTGTGTCATTGCGTGATTCTGCGATTCAGAGATTCTGCGATTCTGCGATTCAGCGATTCTGCGATTCCGCGATTCTGCGATTTTGCGATTCTGCGATTCTGCGTTTCTGCGATTCTGCGTTTCTGCGATTGTGGGATTGTGGGATTGTGTGATTGTGTGATGGTGTGATTGTGTGATTATGTGATTGTGTGATTGTGTGATTGTGTGATTGTGTGATTGTGTGATTCTGCGATTCTGCGATTCTGCGTTTCTGCGATTGTTGGATTGTGTTATTGTGTGATTGTGTGATGGTGTGATTGTGTGATTGTGTGATGGTGTGATTGTGTGATTGTGTGATTGTGTGATTGTGTGATTTTGTGATTGTGCAAATGTGTGCTTGTGTGATTGTGTCGTAGTGTGATTCTGCGATTCTGCGATTCTGCGATTCTGCGATTATGCGTTTCTGCGATTGTTGGATTATGTGATTGTGTGATTTTGCGATTCTGCGATTCTGCGATTCTGCGATTCTGCGATTATGCGATTCTGCGATTCTGCGATTCTGTGATTCTGCGATTCTGCGATTCTGCGATTCTGCGATTCTGCGATTCTGCGATTGTGTGATTGTGTGATTGCTTGATTGTGCCATTGTGTGATTCTGCGATTCGGCGATTCTGCGATTCTGCGATTCTGCGATTCTGCGATTCTGCGATTCTGCGATTGAGTGATTGTGTGATTGTGTGATTGTGTGATTGTGTGATTGTGTGATTGTGTCATTGCGTGATTCTGCGATTCAGCGATTCTGCGATTCCGCGATTCTGCAATTTTGCGATTCTGCGATTCTGCGTTTCTGCGATTCTGCGTTTCTGCGATTGTGGGATTGTGGGATTGTGTGATTGTGTGATGGTGTGATTGTGTGATTGTGCGATTGTGTGATTGTGTGATTGTGTGATTGTGTGGTTGTGTGATTGTGTGATTGTGTGATTGTGTGATTGTGCGATTGTGTGCTTGTGTGATTGTGTCGTAGTGTGATTCTGCGATTCTGCGATTCTGCGATTATGCGTTTCTGCTATTCTTGGATTGTGTGATTGTGTGATTGTGTGATTGTGTGATTGTGTGGTTGTGTGATTGTGTGATTGTGTGATTGTGTCGTAGTGTGATTCTGCGATTCTGCGATTCTGCGATTATGCGATTGTGTGATTGTGTGATTGTGTGATTGTGTCCTTGCGTGATTCTGCGATTCAGCGATTCTGCGATTCTGCGATTATGCGTTTCTGCTATTCTTGGATTGTGTGATTGTGTGATTGTGTGATGGTGTGATTGTGTGATGGTGTGATGGTGTGATTGTGTGATTGTGTGATTGTGTGATTGTGTGATTGTGTGATTGTGTGATTGTGTGATTGTGTGATTGTGTGGTTGCGTGATTGTGTGATTTTGTGATTGTGCGATTGTGTGCTTGTGTGATTGTGTCGTAGTGTGATTCTGCGATTCTGCGATTCTGCGATTATGCGATTGTGTGATTGTGTGATTGTGTGATTGTGTCATTGCGTGATTCTGCGATTCAGCGATTCTGCGATTCTGCGATTCAGCGATTCTGCGATTCCGCGATTCTGCAATTTTGCGATTCTGCGATTCTGCGTTTCTGCGATTCTGCGTTTCTGCGATTGTGGGATTGTGGGATTGTGTGATTGTGTGATGGTGTGATTGTGTGATGGTGTGATTGTGTGATGGTGTGATGGTGTGATTGTGTGATTGTGTGGTTGCGTGATTGCGTAATTTTGTGATTGTGCGATTGTGTGCTTGTGTGATTGTGTCGTAGTGTGATTCTGCGATTCTGCGATTCTGCGATTATGCGTTTCTGCGATTCTTGGATTATGTGATTGTGTGATTTTGTGATTCTGTGATTCTGCGATTCTGCGATTCTGCGATTTTGCGATTCTGCGATTCTGCGATTATGCGATTCTGCGATTCTGCGATTCTGTGATTCTGTGATTCTGCGATTCTGCGATTCTGCGATTCTGCGATTCTGCGATTCTGCGATTGTGTGATTGTGTGATTGCTTGATTGTGCCATTGTGTGATTCTGCGATTCGGCGATTCTGCGATTCTGCGATTCTGCGATTCTGCGATTGTGTGATTGTGTGATTGTGTGATTATGTGATTGTGTGATTGTGTCATTGCGTGATTCTGCGATTCTGCGATTCAGCGATTCTGCGATTCCGCGATTCTGCGATTTTGCGATTCTGCGATTCTGCGTTTCTGCGATTCTGCGTTTCTGCGATTGTGGGATTGTGGGATTGTGTGATTGTGTGATGGTGTGATTGTGTGATTGTGTGATGGTGTGATTGTGTGATTGTGTGATTGTGTGATTGTGTCATTGCGTGATTCTGCGATTCTGCGATTCAGCGATTCTGCGATTCCGCGATTCTGCGATTTTGCGATTCTGCGATTCTGCGTTTCTGCGATTCTGCGTTTCTGCGATTGTGGGATTGTGGGATTGTGTGATTGTGTGATGGTGTGATTGTGTGATTGTGTGATTGTGTGGTTGTGTGATTGTGTGATTGTGTGGTTGTGTGATTGTGTGATTGTGTGATTGTGTGATTGTGTGATTGTGCGATTGTGTGCTTGTGTGATTGTGTCGTAGTGTGATTCTGCGATTCTGCGATTCTGCGATTCTGCGATTTTGCGATTCTGCGATTCTGCGTTTCTGCGATTCTGCGTTTCTGCGATTGTGGGATTGTGGGATTGTGTGATTGTGTGATTGTGTGGTTGTGTGATTGTGTGATTGTGTGATTGTGTGATTGTGCGATTGTGTGCTTGTGTGATTGTGTCGTAGTGTGATTCTGCAATTCTGCAATTCTGCGATTCTGCGATTCTGCGATTATCCGTTTCTGCTATTCTTGGATTGTGTGATTGTGTGATTGTGTGATGGTGTGATTGTGTGATGGTGTGATGGTGTGATTGTGTGATTGTGTGATTGTGTGATTGTGTGATTGTGTGGTTGCGTGATTGTGTGATTTTGTGATTGTGCGATTGTGTGCTTGTGTGATTGTGTCGCAGTGTGATTCTGCGATTCTGCGATTCTGCGATTATGCGATTGTGCGATTGTGTGATTGTGTGATTGTGCCATTGCGTGATTCTGCGACTCAGCGATTCTGCGATTCCGCGATTCTGCGATTTTGCGATTCTGCGATTCTGCGTTTCTGCGATTCTGCGTTTCTGCGATTGTGGGATTGTGGGATTGTGTGATTGTGTGATGGTGTGATTGTGTGATTGTGTGATTGTGTGATTGTGTGATTGTGTGATTGTGTGATTGTGTGGTTGTGTGATTGTGTGATTGTGTGATTGTGTGATTGTGTGATTGTGTGAATGTGTGATTGTGTCATTGTGTGATTCTGCGATTCAGCGATTCTGCGATTCTGCGATTCAAAGATTCTGCGATTCCGCGATTCTGCGATTCTGCGATTCTGCGATTCTGCGATTATGCGATTCAGCGATTCTGCGATTCTGTGATTCTGCGATTGTGCGATTCTGCGATTCTGCGATTCTGCGATTGTGTGATTGTGTGATTGCTTGATTGTGCCATTGTGTGATTCTGCGATTCGGCGATTCTACGATTCTGCGATTCTGCGATTCTGCGATTGTGTGATTGTGTGATTGTGTGATTATGTGATTGTGTCATTGCGTGATTCTGCGATTCAGAGATTCTGCGATTCTGCGATTCAGCGATTCTGCGATTCCGCGATTCTGCGATTTTGCGATTCTGCGATTCTGCGTTTCTGCGATTCTGCGTTTCTGCGATTGTGGGATTGTGGGATTGTGTGATTGTGTGATGGTGTAATTGTGTGATTATGTGATTGTGTGATTGTGTGATTGTGTGATTGTGTGATTGTGTGATTCTGCGATTCTGCGATTCTGCGTTTCTGCGATTGTTGGATTGTGTTATTGTGTGATTGTGTGATGGTGTGATTGTGTGATTGTGTGATGGTGTGATTGTGTGATTGTGTGATTGTGTGATTTTGTGATTTTGTGATTGTGCAAATGTGTGCTTGTGTGATTGTGTCGTAGTGTGATTCTGCGATTCTGCGATTCTGCGATTCTGCGATTATGCGCTTCTGCGATTGTTGGATTATGTGATTGTGTGATTTTGTGATTCTGCGATTCTGCGATTCTGCGATTCTGCGATTCTGCGATTCTGCGATTCTGCGATTCTGCGATTATGCGATTCTGCGATTCTGCGATTCTGTGATTCTGCGATTCTGCGATTCTGCGATTCTGCGATTCTGCGATTCTGCGATTGTGTGATTGTGTTATTGCTTGATTGTGCCATTGTGTGATTCTGCGATTCGGCGATTCTGCGATTCTGCGATTCTGCGATTCTGCGATTCTGCGATTGAGTGATTGTGTGATTGTGTGATTGTATGATTGTGTGATTGTGTCATTGCGTGATTCTGCGATTCAGCGATTCTGCGATTCCGCGATTCTGCAATTTTGCGATTCTGCGATTCTGCGTTTCTGCGATTCTGCGTTTCTGCGATTGTGGGATTGTGGGATTGTGTGATTGTGTGATGGTGTGATTGTGTGATTGTGCGATTGTGTGATTGTGTGATTGTGTGATTGTGTGGTTGTGTGATTGTGTGATTGTGTGATTGTGTGATTGTGCGATTGTGTGCTTGTGTGATTGTGTCGTAGTGTGATTCTGCGATTCTGCGATTCTGCGATTATGCGTTTCTGCTATTCTTGGATTGTGTGATTGTGTGATTGTGTGATGGTGTGATTGTGTGATGGTGTGATTGTGTGATTGTGTGATTGTGTGATTGTGTGATTGTGTGATTGTGTGATTGTGTGATTGTGTTGTTGCGTGATTGTGTGATTTTGTGATTGTGCGATTGTGTGCTTGTGTGATTGTGTCGTAGTGTGATTCTGCGATTCTGCGATTCTGCGATTATGCGTTTCTGCGATTCTTGGATTATGTGATTGTGTGATTTTGTGATTCTGTGATTCTGCGATTCTGCGATTCTGCGATTCTGCGCTTCTGCGATTATGCGATTCTGCGATTCTTGGATTGTGTGATTGTATGATTGTGTGATTCTGTGATTCTGTGATTGTGTGATTGTGTGATTCTGTGATTCTGTGATTCTGTGATTCTGTGATTCTGTGATTCTGTGATTCTGCGATTATGCGATTCTGCGATTCTTGGATTGTGTGATTGTGTGATTCTGTGATTCTGTGATTGTGTGATTGTGTGATTCTGTGATTCTGTGATTCTGGGATTCTGGGATTCTGCGATTCTGCGATTCTGCGATTCTGCGATTCTGCGATTCTGCGATTCTGCGATTGTGTGATTGTGTGATTGTGTGATTGTGTCATTGCGTGATTCTGCGATTCAGCGATTCTGCGATTCCGCGATTCTGCGATTTTGCGATTCTGCGATTCTGCGTTTCTGCGATTCTGCGATTCTGCGATTCTGCGATTGTGTGATTGTGTGATTGTGTGATTGTGTCATTGCGTGATTCTGCGATTCAGCGATTCTGCGATTCCGCGATTCTGCGATTTTGCGATTCTGCGATTCTGCGTTTCTGCGATTCTGCGATTCTTGGATTGTGTGATTGTATGATTGTGTGATTCTGTGATTCTGTGATTGTGTGATTGTGTGATTCTGTGATTCTGTGATTCTGCGATTCTGCGATTCTGCGATTCTGCGCTTCTGCGATTATGCGATTCTGCGATTCTTGGATTGTGTGATTGTATGATTGTGTGATTCTGTGATTCTGTGATTGTGTGATTGTGTGATTCTGTGATTCTGTGATTCTGTGATTCTGCGATTCTGCGATTATGCGATTCAGCGATTCTGCGATTCTGTGATTCTGCGATTGTGCGATTCTGCGATTCTGCGATTCTGCGATTGTGTGATTGTGTGATTGCTTGATTGTGCCATTGTGTGATTCTGCGATTCGGCGATTCTACGATTCTGCGATTCTGCGATTCTGCGATTCTGCGATTGTGTGATTGTGTGATTGTGTGATTATGTGATTGTGTCATTGCGTGATTCTGCGATTCAGAGATTCTGCGATTCTGCGATTCAGCGATTCTGCGATTCCGCGATTCTGCGATTTTGCGATTCTGCGATTCTGCGTTTCTGCGATTCTGCGTTTCTGCGATTGTGGGATTGTGGGATTGTGTGATTGTGTGATGGTGTGATTGTGTGATTATGTGATTGTGTGATTGTGTGATTGTGTGATTGTGTGATTGTGTCGTTGTGTGATTGTGTGATTGTGTGATTGTGTGATTGTGTGATTCTGCGATTCTGTGATTATGCGATTCTGCGATTCTTGGATTGTGTGATTGTGTGATTGTGTGATTGTGTGATTTTGTGATTCTGTGATTCTGTGATTCTGCGATTCTGCGATTCTGCGATTCTGCGCTTCTGCGATTATGCGATTCTGCGATTCTTGGATTGTGTGATTGTATGATTGTGTGATTCTGTGATTCTGTGATTGTGTGATTGTGTGATTCTGTGATTCTGTGATTCTGTGATTCTGTGATTCTGCGATTCTGTGATTCTGTGATTCTGCGATTATGCGATTCTGCGATTCTTGGATTGTGTGATTGTGTGATTCTGTGATTGTGTGATTGTGTGATTCTGTGATTCTGTGATTCTGGGATTCTGGGATTCTGCGATTCTGCGATTCTGTGATTCTGCGATTCTGCGATTCTGCGATTCTGCGATTCTGCGGTTCTGCGATTCCGCGATTGTGCGATTTTGCGTTTCTGCGATTGTGGGATTGTGGGATTGTGGGATTGTGTGATTGTGTGATGGTGTGATGGTGTCGTTGGGTGATTGTGTGATTGTGTGATTGTGTGATTGTGTGATTGTGTGATTGTGTGATTCTGCGATTCTGCGATTCTGCGATTCTGCGATTCTGCGATTCTGCGATTCTGCGATTCTGCGATTGTGTGATTGTGTGATTGTGTGATTGTGTCATTGCGTGATTCTGCGATTCAGCGATTCTGCGATTCTGCGATTCTGCGATTCTGCGATTATGCGATTCTGCGATTCTGCGATTCTGCGATTCTGCGTTTCTGCGATTCTGCGTTTCTGCGATTGTGGGATTGTGGGATTGTGTGATTGTGTGATGGTGTGATTGTGTGATTGTGTGATTGTGTGATTGTGTGATTGTGTGATTGTGTGGTTGTGTGATTGTGTGATTGTGTGATTGTGTGATTGTGCGATTGTGTGCTTGTGTGATTGTGTCGTAGTGTGATTCCGCAATTCTGCGATTCTGCGATTCTGCGATTATGCGTTTCTGCTATTCTTGGATTGTGTGATTGTGTGATTGTGTGATGGTGTGATTGTGTGATGGTGTGATGGTGTGATTGTGTGATTGTGTGATTGTGTGATTGTGTGATTGTGTGGTTGCGTGATTGTGTGATTTTGTGATTGTGCGATTGTGTGCTTGTGTGATTGTGTCGTAGTGTGATTCTGCGATTCTGCGATTCTGCGATTATGCGATTGTGTGATTGTGTGATTGTGTGATTGTGTCATTGCGTGATTCTGCGATTCAGCGATTCTGCGATTCCGCGATTCTGCGATTTTGCGATTCTGCGATTCTGCGTTTCTGCGATTCTGCGTTTCTGCGATTGTGGGATTGTGGGATTGTGTGATTGTGTGATGGTGTGATTGTGTGATTGTGTGATTGTGTGATTGTGTGATTGTGGGATTGTGTGATTGTGTGATTGTGTGGTTGTACGATTGTGTGATTGTGTGATTGTGTGATTGTGTGATTGTGTGATTGTGTGATTGTGTGAATGTGTGATTGTGTCATTGTGTGATTCTGCGATTCAGCGATTCTGCGATTCTGCGATTCAAAGATTCTGCGATTCCGCGATTCTGCGATTCTACGATTCTGCGATTATGCGATTCAGCGATTCTGCGATTCTGCGATTCTGTGATTCTGCGATTGTGCGATTCTGCGATTCTGCGATTCTGCGATTGTGTGATTGTGTGATTGTGTGATTGCTTGATTGTGCCATTGTGTGATTCTGCGATTCGGCGATTCTACGATTCTGCGATTCTGCGATTCTGCGATTGTGTGATTGTGTGATTGTGTGATTATGTGATTGTGTCATTGCGTGATTCTGCGATTCAGAGATTCTGCGATTCTGCGATTCAGCGATTCTGCGACTCCGCGATTCTGCGATTTTGCGATTCTGCGATTCTGCGTTTCTGCGATTCTGCGTTTCTGCGATTGTGGGATTGTGGGATTGTGTGAATGTGTGATGGTGTGATTGTGTGATTATGTGATTGTGTGATTGTGTGATTGTGTGATTGTGTGATTGTGTCGTTGTGTGATTGTGTGATTGTGTGATTGTGTGATTGTGTGATTCTGCGATTCTGTGATTATGCGTTTCTGCGATTCTTGGATTGTGTGATTGTGTGATTGTGTGATTGTGTGATTTTGTGATTCTGTGATTCTGTGATTCTGCGATTCTGCGATTCTGCGATTCTGCGCTTCTGCGATTATGCGATTCTGCGATTCTTGGATTGTGTGATTGTATGATTGTGTGATTCTGTGATTCTGTGATTGTGTGATTGTGTGATTCTGTGATTCTGTGATTCTGTGATTCTGCGATTATGCGATTCTGCGATTCTTGGATTGTGTGATTGTGTGATTCTGTGATTCTGTGATTGTGTGATTGTGTGATTCTGTGATTCTGTGATTCTGGGATTCTGGGATTCTGCGATTCTGCGATTCTGCGATTCTGCGATTCTGCGATTCTGCGATTCTGCGGTTCTGCGATTCCGCGATTGTGCGATTTTGCGTTTCTGCGATTGTGGGATTGTGGGATTGTGGGATTGTGTGATTGTGTGATGGTGTGATGGTGTCGTTGGGTGATTGTGTGATTGTGTGATTGTGTGATTGTGTGATTGTGTGATTCTGCGATTCTGCGATTCTGCGATTCTGCGATTCTGCGATTCTGCGATTCTGCGATTCTGCGATTGTGTGATTGTGTGATTGTGTGATTGTGTGATTGTGTGATTGTGTCATTGCGTGATTCTGCGATTCAGCGAATCTGCGATTCTGCGATTATGCGTTTCTGCTATTCTTGGATTGTGTGATTGTGTGATTGTGTGATGGTGTGATTGTGTGATGGTGTGATGGTGTGATTGTGTGATTGTGTGATTGTGTGATTGTGTGATTGTGTGATTGTGTGATTGTGTGATTGTGTGATTGTGTGGTTGCGTGTTTGTGTGATTTTGTGATTGTGCGATTGTGTGCTTGTGTGATTGTGTCGTAGTGTGATTCTGCGATTCTGCGATTCTGCGATTATGCGATTGTGTGATTGTGTGATTGTGTGATTGTGTCATTGCGTGATTCTGCGATTCAGCGATTCTGCGATTCCGCGATTCTGCGATTTTGCGATTCTGCGATTCTGCGTTTCTGCGATTCTGCGTTTCTGCGATTGTGGGATTGTGGGATTGTGTGATTGTGTGATTGTGTGGTTGCGTGATTGCGTGATTTTGTGATTGTGCGATTGTGTGCTTGTGTGATTGTGTCGTAGTGTGATTCTGCGATTCTGCGATTCTGCGATTATGCGCTTCTGCGATTCTTGGATTATGTGATTGTGTGATTTTGTGATTCTGTGATTCTGCGATTCTGCGATTCTGCGATTTTGCGATTCTGCGATTCTGCGATTATGCGATTCTGCGATTCTGCGATTCTGTGATTCTGTGATTCTGCGATTCTGCGATTATGCGATTCTGCGATTCTGCGATTCTGCGATTGTGTGATTGTGTGATTGCTTGATTGTGCCATTGTGTGATTCTGCGATTCGGCGATTCTGCGATTCTGCGATTCTGCGATTCTGCGATTGTGTGATTGTGTGATTGTGTGATTATGTGATTGTGTCATTGCGTGATTCTGCGATTCTGCGATTCAGCGATTCTGCGATTCCGCGATTCTGCGATTTTGCGATTCTGCGATTCTGCGTTTCTGCGATTCTGCGTTTCTGCGATTGTGGGATTGTGGGATTGTGTGATTGTGTGATGGTGTGATTGTGTGATTGTGTGATTGTGTGATTGTGTGGTTGTGTGATTGTGTGATTGTGTGGTTGTGTGATTGTGTGATTGAGTGATTGTGTGATTGTGCGATTGTGTGCTTGTGTGATTGTGTCGTAGTGTGATTCTGCGATTCTGCGATTCTGCGATTGTGTGATTGTGTGATTGCTTGATTGTGGCATTGTGTGATTCTGCGATTCGGCGATTCAGCGATTCTGCGATTCGTCGATTCTGCGATTCTGCGATTGTGTGATTGTGTGATTGCTTGATTGTGCCATTGTGTGATTCTGCGATTCGGCGATTCTGCGATTCTGCGATTCTGCGATTTTGCGATTCTGCGATTGCGTGATTGTGTGATTGTGTGATTGTGTCATTGCGTGATTCAGAGATTCTGCGATTCTGCGATTCAGCGATTCTGCGATTCCGCGATTCTGCGATTTTGCGATACTGCGATTCTGCGTTTCTGCGTTTCTGCGATTCTGCGTTTCTGCGATTGTGGGATTGTGGGATTGTGTGATTGTGTGATGGTGCGATTGTGTGATTGTGTGATTGTGTGATTGTGTGGTTGTGTGATTGTGTGATTGTGTGGTTGTGTGATTGTGTGATTGTGTGATTGTGTGATTGTGCGATTGTGTGCTTGTGTGATTGTGTCGTAGTGTGATTCTGCGATTCTGCGATTCTGCGATTATGCGATTGTGTGATTGTGTGATTGTGTGATTGTGTCATTGCGTGATTCTGCGATACAGCGATTCTGCGATACCGCGATTCTGCGATTTTGCGATTCTGCGATTCTGCGTTTCTGCGATTCTGCGTTTCTGCGATTGTGGGATTGTGGGATTGTGTGATTGTGTGATTGTGTGGTTGCGTGATTGCGTGATTTTGTGATTGTGCGATTGTGTGCTTGTGTGATTGTGTCGTAGTGTGATTCTGCGATTCTGCGATTCTGCGATTATGCGTTTCTGCGATTCTTGGATTATGTGATTGTGTGATTTTGTGATTCTGTGATTCTGCGATTCTGCGATTCTGCGATTTTGCGATTCTGCGATTCTGCGATTATGCGATTCTGCGATTCTGCGATTCTGTGATTCTGTGATTCTGCGATTCTGCGATTATGCGATTCTGCGATTCTGCGATTCTGCGATTGTGTGATTGTGTGATTGCTTGATTGTGCCATTGTGTGATTCTGCGATTCGGCGATTCTGCGATTCTGCGATTCTGCGATTCTGCGATTGTGTGATTGTGTGATTGTGTGATTATGTGATTGTGTCATTGCGTGATTCTGCGATTCTGCGATTCAGCGATTCTGCGATTCCGCGATTCTGCGATTTTGCGATTCTGCGATTCTGCGTTTCTGCGTTTCTGCGTTTCTGCGATTGTGGGATTGTGGGATTGTGTGATTGTGTGATGGTGTGATTGTGTGATTGTGTGATTGTGTGGTTGTGTGATTGTGTGATTGTGTGGTTGTGTGATTGTGTGATTGAGTGATTGTGTGATTGTGCGATTGTGTGCTTGTGTGATTGTGTCGTAGTGTGATTCTGCGATTCTGCGATTCTGCGATTCTGCGATTGTGTGATTGTGTGATTGCTTGATTGTGCCATTGTGTGATTCTGCGATTCGGCGATTCAGCGATTCTGCGATTCGTCGATTCTGCGATTCTGCGATTCTGCGATTGTGTGATTGTGTGATTGCTTGATTGTGCCATTGTGTGATTCTGCGATTCGGCGATTCTGCGATTCTGCGATTCTGCGATTTTGCGATTCTGCGATTGCGTGATTGTGTGATTGTGTGATTGTGTCATTGCGTGATTCAGAGATTCTGCGATTCTGCGATTCAGCGATTCTGCGATTCCGCGATTCTGCGATTTTGCGATACTGCGATTCTGCGTTTCTGCGTTTCTGCGATTCTGCGTTTCTGCGATTGTGGGATTGTGGGATTGTGTGATTGTGTGATGGTGTGATTGTGTGATTGTGTGATTGTGTGATTGTGTGGTTGTGTGATTGTGTGATTGCGTGGTTGTGTGATTGTGTGATTGTGTGATTGTGTGATTGTGCGATTGTGTGCTTGTGTGATTGTGTCGTAGTGTGATTCTGCGATTCTGCTATTCTGCGATTCTGCGATTATGCGTTTCTGCGATTCTTGGATTGTGTGATTGTGTGATTGTGTGATTATGTGATTGTGTGATTTTGTGATTCTGTGATTCTGTGATTCTGGGATTCTGCGATTCTGCGATTCTGCGATTCTGTGATTCTGCGATTCTGCGATTCTGCGATTCTGCGATGCTGCGATTCAGCGATTCTGCGATTCTGCGATTCTGCGATTTTGCGATTCTGCGATTCTGCGTTTCTGCGATTCTGCGTTTCTGCGATTGTGGGATTGTGGGATTGTGTGATTGTGTGATTGTGTGGTTGTGTGATTGTGTGATTGTGTGATTGTGTGATTGTGCGATTGTGTGCTTGTGTGATTGTGTCGTAGTGTGATTCTGCAATTCTGCGATTCTGCGATTCTGCGATTATGCGTTTCTGCTATTCTTGGATTGTGTGATTGTGTGATTGTGTGATGGTGTGATTGTGTGATGGTGTGATGGTGTGATGGTGTGATTGTGTGATTGTGTGATTGTGTGATTGTGTGATTGTGTGATTGTGTGGTTGCGTGATTGTGTGATTTTGTGATTGTGCGATTGTGTGCTTGTGTGATTGTGTCGTAGTGTGATTCTGCGATTCTGCGATTCTGCGATTATGCGATTGTGCGATTGTGTGATTGTGTGATTGTGTCATTGCGTGATTCTGCGATTCAGCGATTCTGCGATTCCGCGATTCTGCGATTTTGCGATTCTGCGATTCTGCGTTTCTGCGATTCTGCGTTTCTGCGATTGTGGGATTGTGGGATTGTGTGATTGTGTGATGGTGTGATTGTGTGATTGTGTGATTGTGTGATTGTGTGATTGTGTGATTGTGTGATTGTGTGGTTGTGTGATTGTGTGATTGCGTGATTGTGTGATTGTGTGATTGTGTGATTGTGTGAATGTGTGATTGTGTCATTGTGTGATTCTGCGATTCAGCGATTCTGCGATTCTGCGATTCAAAGATTCTGCGATTCCGCGATTCTGCGATTCTGCGATTCTGCGATTCTGCGATTATGCGATTCAGCGATTCTGCGATTCTGTGATTCTGCGATTGTGCGATTCTGCGATTCTGCGATTCTGCGATTGTGTGATTGTGTGATTGCTTGATTGTGCCATTGTGTGATTCTGCGATTCGGCGATTCTACGATTCTGCGATTCTGCGATTCTGCGATTGTGTGATTGTGTGATTGTGTGATTATGTGATTGTGTCATTGCGTGATTCTGCGATTCAGAGATTCTGCGATTCTGCGATTCAGCGATTCTGCGATTCCGCGATTCTGCGATTTTGCGATTCTGCGATTCTGCGTTTCTGCGATTCTGCGTTTCTGCGATTGTGGGATTGTGGGATTGTGTGATTGTGTGATGGTGTGATTGTGTGATTATGTGATTGTGTGATTGTGTGATTGTGTGATTGTGTGATTCTGCGATTCTGCGATTCTGCGTTTCTGCGATTGTTGGATTGTGTTATTGTGTGATTGTGTGATGGTGTGATTGTGTGATTGTGTGATGGTGTGATTGTGTGATTGTGTGATTGTGTGATTGTGTGATTTTGTGATTGTGCAAATGTGTGCTTGTGTCATTGTGTCGTAGTGTGATTCTGCAATTCTGCGATTCTGCGATTCTGCGATTATGCGTTTCTGCGATTGTTGGATTATGTGATTGTGTGATTTTGTGATTCTGCGATTCTGCGATTCTGCGATTCTGCGATTCTGCGATTCTGCGATTCTGCGATTCTGCGATTATGCGATTCTGCGATTCTGCGATTCTGTGATTCTGCGATTCTGCGATTCTGCGATTCTGCGATTCTGCGATTCTGCGATTGTGTGATTGTGTGATTGCTTGATTGTGCCATTGTGTGATTCTGCGATTCGGCGATTCTGCGATTCTGCGATTCTGCGATTGTGTGATTGTGTGATTGTGTGATTGTGTGATTGTGTGATTGTGTGATTGTGTGATTGTGTCATTGCGTGATTCTGCGATTCAGCGATTCTGCGATTCCGCGATTCTGCAATTTTGCGATTCTGCGATTCTGCGTTTCTGCGATTCCGCGTTTCTGCGATTGTGGGATTGTGGGATTGTGTGATTGTGTGATGGTGTGATTGTGTGATTGTGCGATTGTGTGATTGTGTGATTGTGTGATTGTGTGGTTGTGTGATTGTGTGATTGTGTGATTGTGTGATTGTGCGATTGTGTGCTTGTGTGATTGTGTCGTAGTGTGATTCTGCGATTCTGCGATTCTGCGATTATGCGTTTCTGCTATTCTTGGATTGTGTGATTGTGTGATTGTGTGATGGTGTGATTGTGTGATGGTGTGATTGTGTGATTGTGTGATTGTGTGATTGTGTGATTGTGTGATTGTGTGATTGTGTGATTGTGTGGTTGCGTGATTGTGTGATTTTGTGATTGTGCGATTGTGTGCTTGTGTGATTGTGTCGTAGTGTGATTCTGCGATTCTGCGATTCTGCGATTATGCGTTTCTGCGATTCTTGGATTATGTGATTGTGTGATTTTGTGATTCTGTGATTCTGCGATTCTGCGATTCTGCGATTCTGCGATTCTGCGATTCTGCGATTCTGCGATTCTGCGATTCTGCGATTATGCGATTATGCGATTCTGCGATTGTGTGATTGTGTGATTGTGTGATTGTGTCATTGCGTGATTCTGCGATTCAGCGATTCTGCGATTCCGCGATTCTGCGATTTTGCGATTCTGCGATTCTGCGTTTCTGCGATTCTGCGTTTCTGCGATTGTGGGATTGTGGGATTGTGTGATTGTGTGATTGTGTGGTTGTGTGATTGTGTGATTGTGTGATTGTGCGATTGTGTGCTTGTGTGATTGTGTCGTAGTGTGATTCTGCAATTCTGCGATTCTGCGATTCTGCGTTTCTGCGATTGTGGGATTGTGGGATTGTGTGATTGTGTGATGGTGTGATTGTGTGATTGTGTGATTGTGTGATTGTGTGATTGTGTGATTGTGTGATTGTGTGGTTGTGTGATTGTGTGATTGTGTGATTGTGTGATTGTGTGATTGTGTGATTGTGTGAATGTGTGATTGTGTCATTGTGTGATTCTGCGATTCAGCGATTCTGCGATTCTGCGATTCAAAGATTCTGCGATTCCGCGAATCTGCGATTCTGCGATTCTGCGATTCTGCGATTATGCGATTCAGCGATTCTGCGATTCTGTGATTCTGCGATTGTGCGATTCTGCGATTCTGCGATTCTGCGATTGTGTGATTGTGTGATTGCTTGATTGTGCCATTGTGTGATTCTGCGATTCGGCGATTCTACGATTCTGCGATTCTGCGATTCTGCGATTGTGTGATTGTGTGATTGTGTGATTATGTGATTGTGTCATTGCGTGATTCTGCGATTCAGAGATTCTGCGATTCTGCGATTCAGCGATTCTGCGATTCCGCGATTCTGCGATTTTGCGATTCTGCGATTCTGCGTTTCTGCGATTCTGCGTTTCTGCGATTGTGGGATTGTGGGATTGTGTGATTGTGTGATGGTGTGATTGTGTGATTATGTGATTGTGTGATTGTGTGATTGTGTGATTGTGTGATTGCATCGTTGTGTGATTGTGTGATTGTGTGATTGTGTGATTGTGTGATTCTGCGATTCTGTGATTATGCGTTTCTGCGATTCTTGGATTGTGTGATTGTGTGATTGTGTGATTGTGTGATTTTGTGATTCTGTGATTCTGTGATTCTGCGATTCTGCGATTCTGCGCTTCTGCGATTATGCGATTCTGCGATTCTTGGATTGTGTGATTGTATGATTGTGTGATTCTGTGATTCTGTGATTGTGTGATTGTGTGATTCTGTGATTCTGTGATTCTGTGATTCTGTGATTCTGTGATTCTGTGATTCTGTGATTCTGCGATTATGCCATTCTGCGATTCTTGGATTGTGTGATTGTGTGATTCTGTGATTCTGTGATTGTGTGATTGTGTGATTCTGTGATTCTGTGATTCTGGGATTCTGGGATTCTGCGATTCTGCGATTCTGCGATTCGGCGATTCTGCGATTCTGCGATTCTGCGATTCTGCGATTCTGCGGTTCTGCGATTCCGCGATTGTGCGATTTTGCGTTTCTGCGATTGTGGGATTGTGGGATTGTGGGATTGTGTGATTGTGTGATGGTGTGATGGTGTCGTTGGGTGATTGTGTGATTGTGTGATTGTGTGATTGTGTGATTGAGTGATTCTGCGATTCTGCGATTCTGCGATTCTGCGATTCTGCGATTCTGCGATTCTGCGATTCTGCGATTCTGCGATTCTGCGATTGTGTGATTGTGTGATTGTGTGATTGTGTCATTGCGTGATTCTGCGATTCAGCGATTCTGCGATTCTGCGATTCTGCGATTCTGCGATTCTGCGATTATGCGATTCTGCGATTCTGCGATTCTGCGATTCTGCGTTTCTGCGATTCTGCGTTTCTGCGATTGTGGGATTGTGGGATTGTGTGATTGTGTGATGGTGTGATTGTGTGATTGTGTGGTTGTGTGATTGTGTGATTGTGTGATTGTGTGATTGTGCGATTGTGTGCTTGTTTGATTGTGTCGTAGTGTGATTCTGCAATTCTGCGATTCTGCGATTCTGCGATTATGCGTTTCTACTATTCTTGGATTGTGTGATTGTGTGATTGTGTGATGGTGTGATTGTGTGATGGTGTGATTGTGTGATTGTGTGATTGTGTGATTGTGTGATTGTGTGATTGTGTGATTGTGTGATTGTGTGGTTGCGTGATTGTGTGATTTTGTGATTGTGCGATTGTGTGCTTGTGTGATTGTGTCGTAGTGTGATTCTGCGATTCTGCGATTCTGCGATTATGCGATTGTGTGATTGTGTGATTGTGTGATTGTGTCATTGCGTGATTCTGCGATTCAGCGATTCTGCGATTCCGCGATTCTGCGATTTTGCGATTCTGCGATTCTGCGTTTCTGCGATTCTGCGTTTCTGCGATTGTGGGATTGTGGGATTGTGTGATTGTGTGATTGTGTGGATGCGTGATTGCGTGATTTTGTGATTGTGCGATGGTGTGCTTGTGTGATTGTGTCGTAGTGTGATTCTGCGATTCTGCGATTCTGCGATTATGCGTTTCTGCGATTCTTGGATTATGTGATTGTGTGATTTTGTGATTCTGTGATTCTGCGATTCTGCGATTCTGCGATTTTGCGATTCTGCGATTCTGCGATTATGCGATTCTGCGATTCTGCGATTCTGTGATTCTGTGATTCTGCGATTCTGCGATTCTGCGATTCTGCGATTCTGCGATTGTGTGATTGTGTGATTGCTTGATTGTGCCATTGTGTGATTCTGCGATTCGGCGATTCTGCGATTCTGCGATTCTGCGATTCTGCGATTGTGTGATTGTGTGATTGTGTGATTCTGTGATTCTGTGATTTTGTGATTGTGTGATTCTGTGATTCTGTGATTCTGGGATTCTGGGATTCTGCGATTCTGCGATTCTGCGATTCTGCGATTCTGCGATTCTGCGATTCTGCGATTCTGCGATTCTGCGATTCTGCGATTCCGCGATTGTGCGATTTTGCGTTTCTGCGATTGTGGGATTGTGGGATTGTGGGATTGTGTGATTGTGTGATGGTGTGATTGTGTCGTTGGGTGATTGTGTGATTGTGTGATTCTGTGATTCTGTGATTCTGCGATTCTGCGATTCTGCCATTCTGCGTTTCTGCGATTGTTGGATTGTATTATTGTGTGATTGTGTGATGGTGTGATTGTGTGATTGTGTGATGGTGTGATTGTGTGATTGTGTGATTGTGTGATTGTGTGATTGTGTGATTGTGTGGTTCCGTGATTGTGTGATTGTGTGATTTTGTGATTGTGCGATTGTGTGATTCTGCGATTCGGCGATTCTACGATTCTGCGATTCTGCGATTCTGCGATTGTGTGATTGTGTGATTGTGTGATTGTGTGATTGTGTCATTGCGTGATTCTGCGATTCAGAGATTCTGCGATTCTGCGATTCAGCGATTCTGCGATTCCGCGATTCTGCGATTTTGCGATTCTGCGATTCTGCGTTTCTGTGATTCTGCGTTTCTGCGATTGTGGGATTGTGAGATTGTGTGATTGTGTGATGGTGTGATTGTGTGATTGTGTGATTGTGTGATTGTGTGGTTGTGTGATTGTGTGATTGTGTGGTTGTGTGATTGTGTGATTGTGTGATTGTGTGATTGTGCGATTGTGTGCTTGTGTGATTGTGTCGTAGTGTGATTCTGCGATTCTGCGATTCTGCGATTCTGCGATTCTGCGATTGTGTGATTGTGTGATTGCTTGATTGTGCCATTGTGTGATTCTGCGATTCGGCGATTCAGCGATTCTGCGATTCTGCGATTCTGCGATTCTGCGATTCTGCGATTGTGTGATTGTGTGATTGCTTGATTGTGCCATTGTGTGATTCTGCGATTCGGCGATTCTGCGATTCTGCGATTTTGCGATTCTGCGATTGCGTGATTGTGTGATTGTGTGATTGTGTCATTGCGTGATTCAGAGATTCTGCGATTCTCCGATTCAGCGATTCTGCGATTCCGCGATTCTGCGATTTTGCGATACTGCGATTCTGCGTTTCTGCGTTTCTGCGATTCTGCGTTTCTGCGATTGTGGGATTGTGGGATTGTGTGATTGTGTGATGGTGTGATTGTGTGATTGTGTGATTGTGTGATTGTGTGGTTGTGTGATTGTGTGATTGTGTGGTTGTGTGATTGTGTGATTGTGTGATTGTGTGATTGTGCGATTGTGTGCTTGTGTGATTGTGTCGTAGTGTGATTCTGCGATTCTGCGATTCTGCGATTCTGCGATTCTGCGATTATGCGTTTCTGCGATTCTTGGATTGTGTGATTGTGTGATTGTGTGATTATGCGATTGTGTGATTTTGTGATTCTGTGATTCTGTGATTCTGGGATTCTGCGATTCTGCGATTCTGCGATTCTGTGATTCTGCGATTCTGCGATTCTGCGATTCTGCGATGCTGCGATTCAGCGATTGTGTGATTGTGTGATTGCTTGATTGTGCCATTGTGTGATTCTGCGATTCGGCGATTCTGCGATTCTGCGATTCTGCGATTCTGCGATTCTGCGATTGTGTGATTGTGTGATTGTGTGATTGTGTGATTGTGTGATTGTGTGATTGTGTGATTGTGTCATTGCGTGATTCTGCGATTCAGCGATTCTGCGATTCCGCGATTCTGCAATTTTGCGATTCTGCGATTCTGCGTTTCTGCGATTCTGCGTTTCTGCGATTGTGGGATTGTGGGATTGTGTGATTGTGTGATGGTGTGATTGTGTGATTGTGCGATTGTGTGATTGTGTGATTGTGTGATTGTGTGGTTGTGTGATTGTGTGATTGTGTGATTGTGTGATTGTGCGATTGTGTGCTTGTGTGATTGTGTCGTAGTGTGATTCTGCGATTCTGCGATTCTGCGATTATGCGTTTCTGCTATTCTTGGATTGTGTGATTGTGTGATTGTGTGATGGTGTGATTGTGTGATGGTGTGATTGTGTGATGGTGTGATGGTGTGATTGTGTGATTGTGTGATTGTGTGATTGTGTGATTGTGTGATTGTGTGATTGTGTGATTGTGTGGTTGCGTGATTGTGTGATTTTGTGATTGTGCGATTGTGTGCTTGTGTGATTGTGTCGTAGTGTGATTCTGCGATTCTGCGATTCTGCGATTATGCGTTTCTGCGATTCTTGGATTATGTGATTGTGTGATTTTGTGATTCTGTGATTCTGCGATTCTGCGATTCTGCGATTCTGCGATTCTGCGATTCTGCGATTCTGCGATTCTGCGATTCTGCGATTCTGCGATTATGCGATTATGCGATTCTGCGATTGTGTGATTGTGTGATTGTGTGATTGTGTCATTGCGTGATTCTGCGATTCAGCGATTCTGCGATTCCGCGATTCTGCGATTTTGCGATTCTGCGATTCTGCGTTTCTGCGATTCTGCGTTTCTGCGATTGTGGGATTGTGGGATTGTGTGATTGTGTGATTGTGTGGTTGTGTGATTGTGTGATTGTGTGATTGTGCGATTGTGTGCTTGTGTGATTGTGTCGTAGTGTGATTCTGCAATTCTGCGATTCTGCGATTCTGCGTTTCTGCGATTGTGGGATTGTGGGATTGTGTGATTGTGTGATGGTGTGATTGTGTGATTGTGTGATTGTGTGATTGTGTGATTGTGTGATTGTGTGATTGTGTGGTTGTGTGATTGTGTGATTGTGTGATTGTGTGATTGTGTGATTGTGTGATTGTGTGAATGTGTGATTGTGTCATTGTGTGATTCTGCGATTCAGCGATTCTGCGATTCTGCGATTCCGCGAATCTGCGATTCTGCGATTCTGCGATTCTGCGATTATGCGATTCAGCGATTCTGCGATTCTGTGATTCTGCGATTGTGCGATTCTGCGATTCTGCGATTCTGCGATTGTGTGATTGTGTGATTGCTTGATTGTGCCATTGTGTGATTCTGCGATTCGGCGATTCTACGATTCTGCGATTCTGCGATTCTGCGATTGTGTGATTGTGTGATTGTGTGATTATGTGATTGTGTCATTGCGTGATTCTGCGATTCAGAGATTCTGCGATTCTGCGATTCAGCGATTCTGCGATTCCGCGATTCTGCGATTTTGCGATTCTGCGATTCTGCGTTTCTGCGATTCTGCGTTTCTGCGATTGTGGGATTGTGGGATTGTGTGATTGTGTGATGGTGTGATTGTGTGATTATGTGATTGTGTGATTGTGTGATTGTGTGATTGTGTGATTGCATCGTTGTGTGATTGTGTGATTGTGTGATTGTGTGATTGTGTGATTCTGCGATTCTGTGATTATGCGTTTCTGCGATTCTTGGATTGTGTGATTGTGTGATTGTGTGATTGTGTGATTTTGTGATTCTGTGATTCTGTGATTCTGCGATTCTGCGATTCTGCGCTTCTGCGATTATGCGATTCTGCGATTCTTGGATTGTGTGATTGTATGATTGTGTGATTCTGTGATTCTGTGATTGTGTGATTGTGTGATTCTGTGATTCTGTGATTCTGTGATTCTGTGATTCTGTGATTCTGTGATTCTGTGATTCTGTGATTCTGCGATTATGCGATTCTGCGATTCTTGGATTGTGTGATTGTGTGATTCTGTGAATCTGTGATTGTGTGATTGTGTGATTCTGTGATTCTGTGATTCTGGGATTCTGGGATTCTGCGATTCTGCGATTCTGCGATTCGGCGATTCTGCGATTCTGCGATTCTGCGATTCTGCGATTCTGCGGTTCTGCGATTCCGCGATTGTGCGATTTTGCGTTTCTGCGATTGTGGGATTGTGGGATTGTGGGATTGTGTGATTGTGTGATGGTGTGATGGTGTCGTTGGGTGATTGTGTGATTGTGTGATTGTGTGATTGTGTGATTGAGTGATTCTGCGATTCTGCGATTCTGCGATTCTGCGATTCTGCGATTCTGCGATTGTGTGATTGTGTGATTGTGTGATTGTGTCATTGCGTGATTCTGCGATTCAGCGATTCTGCGATTCTGCGATTCTGCGATTCTGCGATTATGCGATTCTGCGATTCTGCGATTCTGCGATTCTGCGTTTCTGCGATTCTGCGTTTCTGCGATTGTGGGATTGTGTGATTGTGTGATTGTGTGATGGTGTGATTGTGTGATTGTGTGATTGTGTGATTGTGTGATTGTGTGATTGTGTGGTTGTGTGATTGTGTGATTGTGTGATTGTGTGATTGTGCGATTGTGTGCTTGTTTGATTGTGTCGTAGTGTGATTCTGCAATTCTGCGATTCTGCGATTCTGCGATTATGCGTTTCTACTATTCTTGGATTGTGTGATTGTGTGATTGTGTGATGGTGTGATTGTGTGATGGTGTGATGGTGTGATTGTGTGATTGTGTGATTGTGTGATTGTGTGATTGTGTGATTGTGTGATTGTGTGATTGTGTGATTGTGTGGTTGCGTAATTGTGTGATTTTGTGATTGTGCGATTGTGTGCTTGTGTGATTGTGTCGTAGTGTGATTCTGCGATTCTGCGATTCTGCGATTATGCGATTGTGTGATTGTGTGATTGTGTGATTGTGTCATTGCGTGATTCTGCGATTCAGCGATTCTGCGATTCCGCGATTCTGCGATTTTGCGATTCTGCGATTCTGCGTTTCTGCGATTCTGCGTTTCTGCGATTGTGGGATTGTGGGATTGTGTGATTGTGTGATTGTGTGGTTGCGTGATTGCGTGATTTTGTGATTGTGCGATGGTGTGCTTGTGTGATTGTGTCGTAGTGTGATTCTGCGATTCTGCGATTCTGCGATTATGCGTTTCTGCGATTCTTGGATTATGTGATTGTGTGATTTTGTGATTCTGTGATTCTGCGATTCTGCGATTCTGCGATTTTGCGATTCTGCGATTCTGCGATTATGCGATTCTGCGATTCTGCGATTCTGTGATTCTGTGATTCTGCGATTCTGCGATTCTGCGATTCTGCGATTCTGCGATTCTGCGATTGTGTGATTGTGTGATTGCTTGATTGTGCCATTGTGTGATTCTGCGATTCGGCGATTCTGCGATTCTGCGATTCTGCGATTCTGCGATTCTGCGATTCTGCGATTGTGTGATTGTGTGATTGTGTGATTCTGTGATTCTGTGATTTTGTGATTGTGTGATTCTGTGATTCTGTGATTCTGGGATTCTGGGATTCTGCGATTCTGCGATTCTGCGATTCTGCGATTCTGCGATTCTGCGATTCTGCGATTCTGCGATTCTGCGATTCTGCGATTCCGCGATTGTGCGATTTTGCGTTTCTGCGATTGTGGGATTGTGGGATTGTGGGATTGTGTGATTGTGTGATGGCGTGATTGTGTCGTTGGGTGATTGTGTGATTGTGTGATTCTGTGATTCTGTGATTCTGCGATTCTGCGATTCTGCCATTCTGCGTTTCTGCGATTGTTGGATTGTATTATTGTGTGATTGTGTGATGGTGTGATTGTGTGATTGTGTGATGGTGTGATTGTGTGATTGTGTGATTGTGTGATTGTGTGATTGTGTGATTGTGTGATTGTGTGGTTCCGTGATTGTGTGATTGTGTGATTTTGTGATTGTGCGATTGTGTGATTCTGCGATTCGGCGATTCTACGATTCTGCGATTCTGCGATTCTGCGATTGTGTGATTGTGTGATTGTGTGATTGTGTGATTGTGTCATTGCGTGATTCTGCGATTCAGAGATTCTGCGATTCTGCGATTCAGCGATTCTGCGATTCCGCGATTCTGCGATTTTGCGATTCTGCGATTCTGCGTTTCTGTGATTCTGCGTTTCTGCGATTGTGGGATTGTGGGATTGTGTGATTGTGTGATGGTGTGATTGTGTGATTGTGTGATTGTGTGATTGTGTGGTTGTGTGATTGTGTGATTGTGTGGTTGTGTGATTGTGTGATTGTGTGATTGTGTGATTGTGCGATTGTGTGCTTGTGTGATTGTGTCGTAGTGTGATTCTGCGATTCTGCGATTCTGCGATTCTGCGATTCTGCGATTGTGTGATTGTGTGATTGCTTGATTGTGCCATTGTGTGATTCTGCGATTCGGCGATTCAGCGATTCTGCGATTCTGCGATTCTGCGATTCTGCGATTCTGCGATTGTGTGATTGTGTGATTGCTTGATTGTGCCATTGTGTGATTCTGCGATTCGGCGATTCTGCGTTTCTGCGATTGTGGGATTGTGGGATTGTGTGATTGTGTGATGGTGTGATTGTGTGATTGTGTGATTGTGTGATTGTGTGGTTGTGTGATTGTGTGATTGTGTGGTTGTGTGATTGTGTGATTGTGTGATTGTGTGATTGTGCGATTGTGTGCTTGTGTGATTGTGTCGTAGTGTGATTCTGCGATTCTGCGATTCTGCGATTCTGCGATTCTGCGATTATGCGTTTCTGCGATTCTTGGATTGTGTGATTGTGTGATTGTGTGATTATGCGATTGTGTGATTTTGTGATTCTGTGATTCTGTGATTCTGGGATTCTGCGATTCTGCGATTCTGCGATTCTGTGATTCGGCGATTCTGCGATTCTGCGATTCTGCGATGCTGCGATTCAGCGATTCTGCGATTCTGCGATTCTGCGATTTTGCGATTCTGCGATTCTGCGTTTCTGCGATTCTGCGTTTCTGCGATTGTGGGATTGTGGGATTGTGTGATTGTGTGATTGTGTGGTTGTGTGATTGTGTGATTGTGTGATTGTGTGATTGTGCGATTGTGTGCTTGTGTGATTGTGTCGTAGTGTGATTCTGCAATTCTGCGATTCTGCGATTCTGCGATTATGCGTTTCTGCTATTCTTGGATTGTGTGATTGTGTGATTGTGTGATGGTGTGATTGTGTGATGGTGTGATGGTGTGATTGTGTGATTGTGTGATTGTGTGATTGTGTGATTGTGTGGTTGCGTGATTGTGTGATTTTGTGATTGTGCGATTGTGTGCTTGTGTGATTGTGTCGTAGTGTGATTCTGCGATTCTGCGATTCTGCGATTATGCGATTGTGTGATTGTGTGATTGTGTGATTGTGTCATTGCGTGATTCTGCGATTCAGCGATTCTGCGATTCCGCGATTCTGCGATTTTGCGATTCTGCGATTCTGCGTTTCTGCGATTCTGCGTTTCTGCGATTGTGGGATTGTGGGATTGTGTGATTGTGTGATGGTGTGATTGTGTGATTGTGTGATTGTGTGATTGTGTGATTGTGTGATTGTGTGGTTGTGTGATTGTGTGATTGTGTGATTGTGTGATTGTGTGATTGTGTGATTTTGTGATTGTGCGATGGTGTGCTTGTGTGATTGTGTCGTAGTGTGATTCTGCGATTCTGCGATTCTGCGATTATGCGTTTCTGCGATTCTAGGATTATGTGATTGTGTGATTTTGTGATTCTGTGATTCTGCGATTCTGCGATTCTGCGATTCTGTGATTCTGTGATTCTGCGATTCTGCGATTCTGCGATTCTGCGATTATGCGTTTCTGCGATTCTTGGATTATGTGATTGTGTGATTTTGTGATTCTGTGATTCTGCGATTCTGCGATTCTGCGATTTTGCGATTCTGCGATTCTGCGATTATGCGATTCTGCGATTCTGCGATTCTGTGATTCTGTGATTCTGCGATTCTGCGATTCTGCGATTCTGCGATTCTGCGATTGTGTGATTGTGTGATTGCTTGATTGTGCCATTGTGTGATTCTGCGATTCGGCGATTCTGCGATTCTGCGATTCTGCGATTCTGCGATTGTGTGATTGTGTGATTGTGTGATTATGTGATTGTGTCATTGCGTGATTCTGCGATTCAGAGATTCTGCGATTCTGGGATTCAGCGATTCTGCGATTCCGCGATTCTGCGATTTTGCGATTCTGCGATTCTGCGTTTCTGCGATTCTGCGTTTCTGCGTTTGTGGGATTGTGGGATTGTGTGATTGTGTGATTGTGTGATTGTGTGATTGTGTGATTGTGTGATTGTGTGATTGTGTGATTGTGTGGTTGTGTGATTGTGTGATTGTGTGATTGTGTGATTGTGTGATTCTGCGATTCTGTGATTATGCGTTTCTGCGATTCTTGGATTGTGTGATTGTGTGATTGTGTGATTGTGTGATTGTGTGATTTTGTGATTCTGCGGTTCTGTGATTCTGCGAATCTGCGATTCTGCGATTCTGCGCTTCTGCGATTATGCGATTCTGCGATTCTTAGATTGTGTGATTGTATGATTGTGTGATTCTGTGATTCTGTGATTGTGTGATTGTGTGATTCTGTGATTCTGTGATTCTGTGATTCTGCGATTATGCGATTCTGCGATTCTTGGATTGTGTGATTGTGTGATTGTGTGATTCTGTGATTCTGTGATTTTGTGATTGTGTGATTCTGTGATTCTGTGATTCTGGGATTCTGGGATTCTGCGATTCTGCGATTCTGCGATTCTGCGATTCTGCGATTCTGCGATTCTGCGATTATGCGATTCTGCGATTCTGCGATTCTGTGATTCTGCGATTCTGCGATTCTGCGATTCTGCGATTCTGCGATTGTGTGATTGTGTGATTGCTTGATTGTGCCATTGTGTGATTCTGCGATTCGGCGATTCTGCGATTCTGCGATTCTGCGATTCTGCGATTGTGTGATTGTGTGATTGTGTGATTGTGTGATTGTGTGATTGTGTGATTGTGTCATTGCGTGATTCTGCGATTCAGCGATTCTGCGATTCCGCGATTCTGCAATTTTGCGATTCTGCGATTCTGCGTTTCTGCGATTCTGCGTTTCTGCGATTGTGGGATTGTGGGATTGTGTGATTGTGTGATGGTGTGATTGTGTGATTGTGCGATTGTGTGATTGTGTGATTGTGTGATTGTGTGGTTGTGTGATTGTGTGATTGTGTGATTGTGTGATTGTGCGATTGTGTGCTTGTGTGATTGTGTCGTAGTGTGATTCTGCGATTCTGCGATTCTGCGATTATGCGTTTCTGCTATTCTTGGATTGTGTGATTGTGTGATTGTGTGATGGTGTGATTGTGTGATGGTGTGATTGTGTGATGGTGTGATGGTGTGATTGTGTGATTGTGTGATTGTGTGATTGTGTGATTGTGTGATTGTGTGATTGTGTGATTGTGTGGTTGCGTGATTGTGTGATTTTGTGATTGTGCGATTGTGTGCTTGTGTGATTGTGTCGTAGTGTGATTCTGCGATTCTGCGATTCTGCGATTATGCGTTTCTGCGATTCTTGGATTATGTGATTGTGTGATTTTGTGATTCTGTGATTCTGCGATTCTGCGATTCTGCGATTCTGCGATTCTGCGATTCTGCGATTCTGCGATTCTGCGATTCTGCGATTCTGCGATTCTGCGATTATGCGATTATGCGATTCTGCGATTGTGTGATTGTGTGATTGTGTGATTGTGTCATTGCGTGATTCTGCGATTCAGCGATTCTGCGATTCCGCGATTCTGCGATTTTGCGACTCTGCGATTCTGCGTTTCTGCGATTCTGCGTTTCTGCGATTGTGGGATTGTGGGATTGTGTGATTGTGTGATTGTGTGGTTGTGTGATTGTGTGATTGTGTGATTGTGCGATTGTGTGCTTGTGTGATTGTGTCGTAGTGTGATTCTGCAATTCTGCGATTCTGCGATTCTGCGTTTCTGCGATTGTGGGATTGTGGGATTGTGTGATTGTGTGATGGTGTGATTGTGTGATTGTGTGATTGTGTGATTGTGTGATTGTGTGATTGTGTGATTGTGTGGTTGTGTGATTGTGTGATTGTGTGATTGTGTGATTGTGTGATTGTGTGATTGTGTGATTGTGTGAATGTGTGATTGTGTCATTGTGTGATTCTGCGATTCAGCGATTCTGCGATTCTGCGATTCAAAGATTCTGCGATTCCGCGAATCTGCGATTCTGCGATTCTGCGATTCTGCGATTATGCGATTCAGCGATTCTGCGATTCTGTGATTCTGCGATTGTGCGATTCTGCGATTCTGCGATTCTGCGATTGTGTGATTGTGTGATTGCTTGATTGTGCCATTGTGTGATTCTGCGATTCGGCGATTCTACGATTCTGCGATTCTGCGATTCTGCGATTGTGTGATTGTGTGATTGTGTGATTATGTGATTGTGTCATTGCGTGATTCTGCGATTCAGAGATTCTGCGATTCTGCGATTCAGCGATTCTGCGATTCCGCGATTCTGCGATTTTGCGATTCTGCGATTCTGCGTTTCTGCGATTCTGCGTTTCTGCGATTGTGGGATTGTGGGATTGTGTGATTGTGTGATGGTGTGATTGTGTGATTATGTGATTGTGTGATTGTGTGATTGTGTGATTGTGTGATTGTATCGTTGTGTGATTGTGTGATTGTGTGATTGTGTGATTGTGTGATTCTGCGATTCTGTGATTATGCGTTTCTGCGATTCTTGGATTGTGTGATTGTGTGATTGTGTGATTGTGTGATTTTGTGATTCTGTGATTCTGTGATTCTGCGATTCTGCGATTCTGCGCTTCTGCGATTATGCGATTCTGCGATTCTTGGATTGTGTGATTGTATGATTGTGTGATTCTGTGATTCTGTGATTGTGTGATTGTGTGATTCTGTGATTCTGTGATTCTGTGATTCTGTGATTCTGTGATTCTGTGATTCTGTGATTCTGCGATTATGCGATTCTGCGATTCTTGGATTGTGTGATTGTGTGATTCTGTGATTCTGTGATTGTGTGATTGTGTGATTCTGTGATTCTGTGATTCTGGGATTCTGGGATTCTGCGATTCTGCGATTCTGCGATTCGGCGATTCTGCGATTCTGCGATTCTGCGATTCTGCGATTCTGCGGTTCTGCGATTCCGCGATTGTGCGATTTTGCGTTTCTGCGATTGTGGGATTGTGGGATTGTGGGATTGTGTGATTGTGTGATGGTGTGATGGTGTCGTTGGGTGATTCTGCGATTCTGCGATTCTGCGATTCTGCGATTCTGCGATTCTGCGATTCTGCGATTCTGCGATTCTGCGATTCTGCGATTGTGTGATTGTGTGATTGTGTGATTGTGTCATTGCGTGATTCTGCGATTCAGCGATTCTGCGATTCTGCGATTCTGCGATTCTGCGATTATGCGATTCTGCGATTCTGCGATTCTGCGATTCTGCGTTTCTGCGATTCTGCGTTTCTGCGATTGTGGGATTGTGGGATTGTGTGATTGTGTGATGGTGTGATTGTGTGATTGTGTGATTGTGTGATTGTGTGATTGTGTGATTGTGTGGTTGTGTGATTGTGTGATTGTGTGATTGTGTGATTGTGCGATTGTGTGCTTGTTTGATTGTGTCGTAGTGTGATTCTGCAATTCTGCGATTCTGCGATTCTGCGATTATGCGTTTCTACTATTCTTGGATTGTGTGATTGTGTGATTGTGTGATGGTGTGATTGTGTGATGGTGTGATGGTGTGATTGTGTGATTGTGTGATTGTGTGATTGTGTGATTGTGTGATTGTGTGATTGTGTGATTGTGTGGTTGCGTGATTGTGTGATTTTGTGATTGTGCGATTGTGTGCTTGTGTGATTGTGTCGTAGTGTGATTCTGCGATTCTGCGATTCTGCGATTATGCGATTGTGTGATTGTGTGATTGTGTGATTGTGTCATTGCGTGATTCTGCGATTCAGCGATTCTGCGATTCCGCGATTCTGCGATTTTGCGATTCTGCGATTCTGCGTTTCTGCGATTCTGCGTTTCTGCGATTGTGGGATTGTGGGATTGTGTGATTGTGTGATTGTGTGGTTGCGTGATTGCGTGATTTTGTGATTGTGCGATGGTGTGCTTGTGTGATTGTGTCGTAGTGTGATTCTGCGATTCTGCGATTCTGCGATTATGCGTTTCTGCGATTCTTGGATTATGTGATTGTGTGATTTTGTGATTCTGTGATTCTGCGATTCTGCGATTCTGCGATTTTGCGATTCTGCGATTCTGCGATTATGCGATTCTGCGATTCTGCGATTCTGTGATTCTGTGATTCTGCGATTCTGCGATTCTGCGATTCTGCGATTCTGCGATTGTGTGATTGTGTGATTGCTTGATTGTGCCATTGTGTGATTCTGCGATTCGGCGATTCTGCGATTCTGCGATTCTGCGATTCTGCGATTGTGTGATTGTGTGATTGTGCGATTCTGCGATTCTGCGATTATGCGATTCTGCGATTCTGCGATTCTGTGATTCTGTGATTCTGCGATTCTGCGATTCTGCGATTCTGCGATTCTGCGATTGTGTGATTGTGTGATTGCTTGATTGTGCCATTGTGTGATTCTGCGATTCTGCGATTCTGCGATTCTGCGATTCCGCGATTGTGCGATTTTGCGTTTCTGCGATTGTGGGATTGTGGGATTGTGGGATTGTGTGATTGTGTGATGGTGTGATTGTGTCGTTGGGTGATTGTGTGATTGTGTGATTCTGTGATTCTGTGATTCTGTGATTCTGCGATTCTGCGATTCTGCCATTCTGCGTTTCTGCGATTGTTGGATTGTATTATTGTGTGATTGTGTGATGGTGTGATTGTGTGATTGTGTGATGGTGTGATTGTGTTATTGTGTGATTGTGTGATTGTGTGATTGTGTGATTGTGTGGTTCCGTGATTGTGTGATTGTGTGATTTTGTGATTGTGCGATTGTGTGATTCTGCGATTCGGCGATTCTACGATTCTGCGATTCTGCGATTCTGCGATTGTGTGATTGTGTGATTGTGTGATTGTGTGATTGTGTGATTGTGTCATTGCGTGATTCTGCGATTCAGAGATTCTGCGATTCTGCGATTCAGCGATTCTGCGATTCCGCGATTCTGCGATTTTGCGATTCTGCGATTCTGCGTTTCTGTGATTCTGCGTTTCTGCGATTGTGGGATTGTGGGATTGTGTGATTGTGTGATGGTGTGATTGTGTGATTGTGTGATTGTGTGATTGTGTGGTTGTGTGATTGTGTGATTGTGTGGTTGTGTGATTGTGTGATTGTGTGATTGTGTGATTGTGCGATTGTGTGCTTGTGTGATTGTGTCGTAGTGTGATTCTGCGATTCTGCGATTCTGCGATTCTGCGATTCTGCGATTGTGTGATTGTGTGATTGCTTGATTGTGCCATTGTGTGATTCTGCGATTCGGCGATTCAGCGATTCTGCGATTCTGCGATTCTGCGATTCTGCGATTCTGCGATTGTGTGATTGTGTGATTGCTTGATTGTGCCATTGTGTGATTCTGCGATTCGGCGATTCTGCGATTCTGCGATTTTGCGATTCTGCGATTGCGTGATTGTGTGATTGTGTGATTGTGTCATTGCGTGATTCAGAGATTCTGCGATTCTGCGATTCAGCGATTCTGCGATTCCGCGATTCTGCGATTTTGCGATACTGCGATTCTGCGTTTCTGCGTTTCTGCGATTCTGCGTTTCTGCGATTGTGGGATTGTGGGATTGTGTGATTGTGTGATGGTGTGATTGTGTGATTGTGTGATTGTGTGATTGTGTGGTTGTGTGATTGTGTGATTGTGTGGTTGTGTGATTGTGTGATTGTGTGATTGTGTGATTGTGTGATTGTGCGATTGTGTGCTTGTGTGATTGTGTCGTAGTGTGATTCTGCGATTCTGCGATTCTGCGATTCTGCGATTATGCGTTTCTGCGATTCTTGGATTGTGTGATTGTGTGATTGTGTGATTATGCGATTGTGTGATTTTGTGATTCTGTGATTCTGTGATTCTGGGATTCTGCGATTCTGCGATTCTGCGATTCTGCGATTCTGTGATTCTGCGATTCTGCGATTCTGCGATTCTGCGATGCTGCGATTCAGCGATTCTGCGATTCTGCGATTCTGCGATTTTGCGATTCTGCGATTCTGCGTTTCTGCGATTCTGCGTTTCTGCGATTGTGGGATTGTGGGATTGTGTGATTGTGTGATTGTGTGGTTGTGTGATTGTGTGATTGTGTGATTGTGTGATTGTGCGATTGTGTGCTTGTGTGATTGTGTCGTAGTGTGATTCTGCAATTCTGCGATTCTGCGATTCTGCGTTTCTGCGATTGTGGGATTGTGGGATTGTGTGATTGTGTGATGGTGTGATTGTGTGATTGTGTGATTGTGTGATTGTGTGATTGTGTGATTGTGTGATTGTGTGGTTGTGTGATTGTGTGATTGTGTGATTGTGTGATTGTGTGATTGTGTGATTGTGTGAATGTGTGATTGTGTCATTGTGTGATTCTGCGATTCAGCGATTCTGCGATTCTGCGATTCAAAGATTCTGCGATTCCGCGAATCTGCGATTCTGCGATTCTGCGATTCTGCGATTATGCGATTCAGCGATTCTGCGATTCTGTGATTCTGCGATTGTGCGATTCTGCGATTCTGCGATTCTGCGATTGTGTGATTGTGTGATTGCTTGATTGTGCCATTGTGTGATTCTGCGATTCGGCGATTCTACGATTCTGCGATTCTGCGATTCTGCGATTGTGTGATTGTGTGATTGTGTGATTATGTGATTGTGTCATTGCGTGATTCTGCGATTCAGAGATTCTGCGATTCTGCGATTCAGCGATTCTGCGATTCCGCGATTCTGCGATTTTGCGATTCTGCGATTCTGCGTTTCTGCGATTCTGCGTTTCTGCGATTGTGGGATTGTGGGATTGTGTGATTGTGTGATGGTGTGATTGTGTGATTATGTGATTGTGTGATTGTGTGATTGTGTGATTGTGTGATTGTATCGTTGTGTGATTGTGTGATTGTGTGATTGTGTGATTGTGTGATTCTGCGATTCTGTGATTATGCGTTTCTGCGATTCTTGGATTGTGTGATTGTGTGATTGTGTGATTGTGTGATTTTGTGATTCTGTGATTCTGTGATTCTGCGATTCTGCGATTCTGCGCTTCTGCGATTATGCGATTCTGCGATTCTTGGATTGTGTGATTGTATGATTGTGTGATTCTGTGATTCTGTGATTGTGTGATTGTGTGATTCTGTGATTCTGTGATTCTGTGATTCTGTGATTCTGTGATTCTGTGATTCTGCGATTATGCGATTCTGCGATTCTTGGATTGTGTGATTGTGTGATTCTGTGATTCTGTGATTGTGTGATTGTGTGATTCTGTGATTCTGTGATTCTGGGATTCTGGGATTCTGCGATTCTGCGATTCTGCGATTCGGCGATTCTGCGATTCTGCGATTCTGCGATTCTGCGATTCTGCGGTTCTGCGATTCCGCGATTGTGCGATTTTGCGTTTCTGCGATTGTGGGATTGTGGGATTGTGGGATTGTGTGATTGTGTGATGGTGTGATGGTGTCGTTGGGTGATTCTGCGATTCTGCGATTCTGCGATTCTGCGATTCTGCGATTCTGCGATTCTGCGATTCTGCGATTCTGCGATTGTGTGATTGTGTGATTGTGTGATTGTGTCATTGCGTGATTCTGCGATTCAGCGATTCTGCGATTCTGCGATTCTGCGATTCTGCGATTATGCGATTCTGCGATTCTGCGATTCTGCGATTCTGCGTTTCTGCGATTCTGCGTTTCTGCGATTGTGGGATTGTGGGATTGTGTGATTGTGTGATGGTGTGATTGTGTGATTGTGTGATTGTGTGATTGTGTGATTGTGTGATTGTGTGGTTGTGTGATTGTGTGATTGTGTGATTGTGTGATTGTGCGATTGTGTGCTTGTTTGATTGTGTCGTAGTGTGATTCTGCAATTCTGCGATTCTGCGATTCTGCGATTATGCGTTTCTACTATTCTTGGATTGTGTGATTGTGTGATTGTGTGATGGTGTGATTGTGTGATGGTGTGATGGTGTGATTGTGTGATTGTGTGATTGTGTGATTGTGTGATTGTGTGATTGTGTGATTGTGTGATTGTGTGGTTGCGTGATTGTGTGATTTTGTGATTGTGCGATTGTGTGCTTGTGTGATTGTGTCGTAGTGTGATTCTGCGATTCTGCGATTCTGCGATTATGCGATTGTGTGATTGTGTGATTGTGTGATTGTGTCATTGCGTGATTCTGCGATTCAGCGATTCTGCGATTCCGCGATTCTGCGATTTTGCGATTCTGCGATTCTGCGTTTCTGCGATTCTGCGTTTCTGCGATTGTGGGATTGTGGGATTGTGTGATTGTGTGATTGTGTGGTTGCGTGATTGCGTGATTTTGTGATTGTGCGATGGTGTGCTTGTGTGATTGTGTCGTAGTGTGATTCTGCGATTCTGCGATTCTGCGATTATGCGTTTCTGCGATTCTTGGATTATGTGATTGTGTGATTTTGTGATTCTGTGATTCTGCGATTCTGCGATTCTGCGATTTTGCGATTCTGCGATTCTGCGATTATGCGATTCTGCGATTCTGCGATTCTGTGATTCTGTGATTCTGCGATTCTGCGATTCTGCGATTCTGCGATTCTGCGATTGTGTGATTGTGTGATTGCTTGATTGTGCCATTGTGTGATTCTGCGATTCGGCGATTCTGCGATTCTGCGATTCTGCGATTCTGCGATTGTGTGATTGTGTGATTGTGTGATTCTGTGATTCTGTGATTTTGTGATTGTGTGATTCTGTGATTCTGTGATTCTGGGATTCTGGGATTCTGCGATTCTGCGATTCTGCGATTCTGCGATTCTGCGATTCTGCGATTCTGCGATTCTGCGATTCTGCGATTCTGCGATTCCGCGATTGTGCGATTTTGCGTTTCTGCGATTGTGGGATTGTGGGATTGTGGGATTGTGTGATTGTGTGATGGTGTGATTGTGTCGTTGGGTGATTGTGTGATTGTGTGATTCTGTGATTCTGTGATTCTGTGATTCTGCGATTCTGCGATTCTGCCATTCTGCGTTTCTGCGATTGTTGGATTGTATTATTGTGTGATTGTGTGATGGTGTGATTGTGTGATTGTGTGATGGTGTGATTGTGTGATTGTGTGATTGTGTGATTGTGTGATTGTGTGATTGTGTGATTGTGTGGTTCCGTGATTGTGTGATTGTGTGATTTTGTGATTGTGCGATTGTGTGATTCTGCGATTCGGCGATTCTACGATTCTGCGATTCTGCGATTCTGCGATTGTGTGATTGTGTGATTGTGTGATTGTGTGATTGTGTCATTGCGTGATTCTGCGATTCAGAGATTCTGCGATTCTGCGATTCAGCGATTCTGCGATTCCGCGATTCTGCGATTTTGCGATTCTGCGATTCTGCGTTTCTGTGATTCTGCGTTTCTGCGATTGTGGGATTGTGGGATTGTGTGATTGTGTGATGGTGTGATTGTGTGATTGTGTGATTGTGTGATTGTGTGGTTGTGTGATTGTGTGATTGTGTGGTTGTGTGATTGTGTGATTGTGTGATTGTGTGATTGTGCGATTGTGTGCTTGTGTGATTGTGTCGTAGTGTGATTCTGCGATTCTGCGATTCTGCGATTCTGCGATTCTGCGATTGTGTGATTGTGTGATTGCTTGATTGTGCCATTGTGTGATTCTGCGATTCGGCGATTCAGCGATTCTGCGATTCTGCGATTCTGCGATTCTGCGATTCTGCGATTGTGTGATTGTGTGATTGCTTGATTGTGCCATTGTGTGATTCTGCGATTCGGCGATTCTGCGATTCTGCGATTTTGCGATTCTGCGATTGCGTGATTGTGTGATTGTGTGATTGTGTCATTGCGTGATTCAGAGATTCTGCGATTCTGCGATTCAGCGATTCTGCGATTCCGCGATTCTGCGATTTTGCGATACTGCGATTCTGCGTTTCTGCGTTTCTGCGATTCTGCGTTTCTGCGATTGTGGGATTGTGGGATTGTGTGATTGTGTGATGGTGTGATTGTGTGATTGTGTGATTGTGTGATTGTGTGGTTGTGTGATTGTGTGATTGTGTGGTTGTGTGATTGTGTGATTGTGTGATTGTGTGATTGTGTGATTGTGCGATTGTGTGCTTGTGTGATTGTGTCGTAGTGTGATTCTGCGATTCTGCGATTCTGCGATTCTGCGATTATGCGTTTCTGCGATTCTTGGATTGTGTGATTGTGTGATTGTGTGATTATGCGATTGTGTGATTTTGTGATTCTGTGATTCTGTGATTCTGGGATTCTGCGATTCTGCGATTCTGCGATTCTGTGATTCTGCGATTCTGCGATTCTGCGATTCTGCGATGCTGCGATTCAGCGATTCTGCGATTCTGCGATTCTGCGATTTTGCGATTCTGCGATTCTGCGTTTCTGCGATTCTGCGTTTCTGCGATTGTGGGATTGTGGGATTGTGTGATTGTGTGATTGTGTGGTTGTGTGATTGTGTGATTGTGTGATTGTGTGATTGTGCGATTGTGTGCTTGTGTGATTGCGTCGTAGTGTGATTCTGCAATTCTGCGATTCTGCGATTCTGCGATTATGCGTTTCTGCTATTCTTGGATTGTGTGATTGTGTGATTGTGTGATGGTGTGATTGTGTGATGGTGTGATGGTGTGATTGTGTGATTGTGTGATTGTGTGATTGTGTGATTGTGTGGTTGCGTGATTGTGTGATTTTGTGATTGTGCGATTGTGTGCTTGTGTGATTGTGTCGTAGTGTGATTCTGCGATTCTGCGATTCTGCGATTATGCGATTGTGTGATTGTGTGATTGTGTGATTGTGTCATTGCGTGATTCTGCGATTCAGCGATTCTGCGATTCCGCGATTCTGCGATTTTGCGATTCTGCGATTCTGCGTTTCTGCGATTCTGCGTTTCTGCGATTGTGGGATTGTGGGATTCCGCGATTGTGCGATTTTGCGTTTCTGCGATTGTGGGATTGTGGGATTGTGGGATTGTGTGATTGTGTGATGGTGTGATTGTGTCGTTGGGTGATTGTGTGATTGTGTGATTCTGTGATTCTGTGATTCTGCGATTCTGCGATTCTGCGATTCTGCGTTTCTGCGATTGTTGGATTGTATTATTGTGTGATTGTGTGATGGTGTGATTGTGTGATTGTGTGATGGTGTGATTGTGTGATTGTGTGATTGTGTGATTGTGTGATTGTGTGATTGTGTGGTTCCGTGATTGTGTGATTGTGTGATTTTGTGATTGTGCGACTGTGTGATTCTGCGATTCGGCGATTCTACGACTCTGCGATTCTGCGATTCTGCGATTGTGTGATTGTGTGATTGTGTGATTGTGTGATTGTGTCATTGCGTGATTCTGCGATTCAGAGATTCTGCGATTCTGCGATTCAGCGATTCTGCGATTCCGCGATTCTGCGATTTTGCGATTCTGCGATTCTGCGTTTCTGTGATTCTGCGTTTCTGCGATTGTGGGATTGTGGGATTGTGTGATTGTGTGATGGTGTGATTGTGTGATTGTGTGATTGTGTGATTGTGTGGTTGTGTGATTGTGTGATTGTGTGGTTGTGTGATTGTGTGATTGTGTGATTGTGTGATTGTGCGATTGTGTGCTTGTGTGATTGTGTCGTAGTGTGATTCTGCGATTCTGCGATTCTGCGATTCTGCGATTCTGCGATTCTGCGATTGTGTGATTGTGTGATTGCTTGATTGTGCCATTGTGTGATTCTGCGATTCGGCGATTCAGCGATTCTGCGATTCTGCGATTCTGCGATTCTGCGATTCTGCGATTCTGCGATTGTGTGATTGTGTGATTGCTTGATTGTGCCATTGTGTGATTCTGCGATTCGGCGATTCTGCGATTCTGCGATTTTGCGATTCTGCGATTGCGTGATTGTGTGATTGTGTGATTGTGTCATTGCGTGATTCAGAGATTCTGCGATTCTGCGATTCAGCGATTCTGCGATTCCGCGATTCTGCGATTTTGCGATACTGCGATTCTGCGTTTCTGCGTTTCTGCGATTCTGCGTTTCTGCGATTGTGGGATTGTGGGATTGTGTGATTGTGTGATGGTGTGATTGTGTGATTGTGTGATTGTGTGATTGTGTGGTTGTGTGATTGTGTGATTGTGTGGTTGTGTGATTGTGTGATTGTGTGATTGTGTGATTGTGCGATTGTGTGATTGTGCGATTGTGTGCTTGTGTGATTGTGTCGTAGTGTGATTCTGCGATTCTGCGATTATGCGTTTCTGCGATTCTTGGATTGTGTGATTGTGTGATTGTGTGATTATGCGATTGTGTGATTTTGTGATTCTGTGATTCTGTGATTCTGGGATTCTGCGATTCTGCGATTCTGCGATTCTGTGATTCTGCGATTCTGCGATTCTGCGATTCTGCGATGCTGCGATTCAGCGATTCTGCGATTCTGCGATTCTGCGATTTTGCGATTCTGCGATTCTGCGTTTCTGCGATTCTGCGTTTCTGCGATTGTGGGATTGTGGGATTGTGTGATTGTGTGATTGTGTGGTTGTGTGATTGTGTGATTGTGTGATTGTGTGATTGTGCGATTGTGTGCTTGTGTGATTGTGTCGTAGTGTGATTCTGCAATTCTGCGATTCTGCGATTCTGCGATTATGCGTTTCTGCTATTCTTGGATTGTGTGATTGTGTGATTGTGTGATGGTGTGATTGTGTGATGGTGTGATGGTGTGATTGTGTGATTGTGTGATTGTGTGATTGTGTGATTGTGTGGTTGCGTGATTGTGTGATTTTGTGATTGTGCGATTGTGTGCTTGTGTGATTGTGTCGTAGTGTGATTCTGCGATTCTGCGATTCTGCGATTATGCGATTGTGTGATTGTGTGATTGTGTGATTGTGTCATTGTGTGATTCTGCGATTCAGCGATTCTGCGATTCTGCGATTCTGCGATTCTGCGATTCCGCGATTCTGCGATTCTGCGATTCTGCGATTCTGCGATTCTGCGATTATGCGATTCAGCGATTCTGCGATTCTGTGATTCTGCGATTGTGCGATTCTGCGATTCTGCGATTCTGCGATTCTGCGATTGTGTGATTGTGTGATTGCTTGATTGTGCCATTGTGTGATTCTGCGATTCGGCGATTCTACGATTCTGCGATTCTGCGATTCTGCGATTGTGTGATTGTGTGATTGTGTGATTATGTGATTGTGTCATTGCGTGATTCTGCGATTCAGAGATTCTGCGATTCTGCGATTCAGCGATTCTGCGATTCCGCGATTCTGCGATTTTGCGATTCTGCGATTCTGCGTTTCTGCGATTCTGCGTTTCTGCGATTGTGGGATTGTGGGATTGTGTGATTGTGTGATGGTGTGATTGTGTGATTATGTGATTGTGTGATTGTGTGATTGTGTGATTCTGCGATTCTGCGATTCTGCGTTTCTGCGATTGTTGGATTGTGTTATTGTGTGATTGTGTGATGGTGTGATTGTGTGATTGTGTGATTGTGTGATTGTGTGATTGTGTGATTGTGTGATTTTGTGATTGTGCGATTGCGTGCTTGTGTGATTGTGTCGTAGTGTGATTCTGCGATTCTGCGATTCTGCGATTCTGCGATTATGCGTTTCTGCGATTGTTGGATTATGTGATTGTGTGATTTTGTGATTCTGCGATTCTGCGATTCTGCGATTCTGCGATTCTGCGATTCTGCGATTCTGCGATTCTGCGATTATGCGATTCTGCGATTCTGCGATTCTGTGATTCTGCGATTCTGCGATTCTGCGATTCTGCGATTCTGCGATTCTGCGATTGTGTGATTGTGTGATTGCTTGATTGTGCCATTGTGTGATTCTGCGATTCGGCGATTCTGCGATTCTGCGATTCTGCGATTCTGCGATTGTGTGATTGTGTGATTGTGTGATTGTGTGATTGTGTCATTGCGTGATTCTGCGATTCAGCGATTCTGCGATTCCGCGATTCTGCAATTTTGCGATTCTGCGATTCTGCGTTTCTGCGATTCTGCGTTTCTGCGATTGTGGGATTGTGGGATTGTGTGATTGTGTGATGGTGTGATTGTGTGATTGTGCGATTGTGTGATTGTGTGATTGTGTGATTGTGTGGTTGTGTGATTGTGTGATTGTGTGATTGTGTGATTGTGCGATTGTGTGCTTGTGTGACTGTGTCGTAGTGTGATTCTGCGATTCTGCGATTCTGCGATTATGCGTTTCTGCTATTCATGGATTGTGTGATTGTGTGATTGTGTGATGGTGTGATTGTGTGATGGTGTGATTGTGTGATGGTGTGATGGTGTGATTGTGTGATTGTGTGATTGTGTGATTGTGTGATTGTGTGATTGTGTGATTGTGTGATTGTGTGGTTGCGTGATTGTGTGATTTTGTGATTGTGCGATTGTGTGCTTGTGTGATTGTGTCGTAGTGTGATTCTGCGATTATGCGATTCTGCGATTCTGCGTTTCTGCGATTCTTGGATTATGTGATTGTGTGATTTTGTGATTCTGTGATTCTGCGATTCTGCGATTCTGCGATTCTGCGATTCTGCGATTCTGCGATTCTGCGATTCTGCGATTCTGCGATTCTGCGATTCTGCGATTATGCGATTATGCGATTCTGCGATTGTGTGATTGTGTGATTGTGTGATTGTGTCATTGCGTGATTCTGCGATTCAGCGATTCTGCGATTCCGCGATTCTGCGATTTTGCTATTCTGCGATTCTGCGTTTCTGCGATTCTGCGTTTCTGCGATTGTGGGATTGTGGGATTGTGTGATTGTGTGATTGTGTGGTTGCGTGATTGCGTGATTTTGTGATTGTGCGATTGTGTGCTTGTGTGATTGTGTCGTAGTGTGATTCTGCGATTCTGCGATTCTGCGATTATGCGTTTCTGCGATTCTTGGATTATGTGATTGTGTGATTTTGTGATTCTGTGATTCTGCGATTCTGCGATTCTGCGATTTTGCGATTCTGCGATTCTGCGATTATGCGATTCTGCGATTCTGCGATTCTTGGATTGTGTGATTGTGTGATTGTGTGATTGTGTGATTGTGTGATTGTGTGATTGTGTGATTGTGTGATTTTGTGATTCTGCGATTCTGTGATTCTGCGAATCTGCGATTCTGCGATTCTGCGATTCTGCGATTCTGCGATTGTGTGATTGTGTGATTGCTTGATTGTGCCATTGTGTGATTCTGCGATTCGGCGATTCTGCGATTCTGCGATTCTGCGATTCTGCGATTGTGTGATTGTGTGATTGTGTGATTGTGTGATTATGTGATTGTGTCATTGCGTGATTCTGCGATTCAGAGATTCTGCGATTCTGGGATTCAGCGATTCTGCGATTCCGCGATTCTGCGATTTTGCGATTCTGCGATTCTGCGTTTCTGCGATTCTGCGTTTCTGCGATTGTGGGATTGTGGGATTGTGTGATTGTGTGATGGTGTGATTGTGTGATTGTGTGATTGTGTAATTGTGTGATTGTGTGATTGTGTGATTGTGTGATTGTGTGGTTGTGTGATTGTGTGATTGTGTGATTGTGTGATTGTGTGATTGTGTGATTCTGCGATTCTGTGATTATGCGTTTCTGCGATTCTCGGATTGTGTGATTGTGTGATTGTGTGATTGTGTGATTGTGTGATTGTGTGATTGTGTGATTTTGTGATTCTGCGATTCTGTGATTCTGCGAATCTGCGATTCTGCGATTCTGCGCTTCTGCGATTATGCGATTCTGCGATTCTTGGATTGTGTGATTGTATGATTGTGTGATTCTGTGATTCTGTGATTGTGTGATTGTGTGATTCTGTGATTCTGTGATTCTGTGATTCTGCGATTATGCGATTCTGCGATTCTTGGATTGTGTGATTGTGTGATTGTGTGATTCTGTGATTCTGTGATTTTGTGATGGTGTGATTCTGTGATTCTGTGATTCTGGGATTCTGGGATTCTGCGATTCTGCGATTCTGCGATTCTGCGATTCTGCGATTCTGCGATTCTGCGATTCTGCGATTCTGCGATTCTGCGATTCTGCGATTCTGCGATTCTGCGATTCCGCGATTGTGCGATTTTGCGTTTCTGCGATTGTGGGATTGTGGGATTGTGGGATTGTGTGATTGTGTGATGGTGTGATTGTGTCGTTGGGTGATTGTGTGATTGTGTGATTCTGTGATTCTGTGATTCTGCGATTCTGCGATTCTGCGATTCTGCGATTCTGCGTTTCTGCGATTGTTGGATTGTATTATTGTGTGATTGTGTGATGGTGTGATTGTGTGATTGTGTGATGGTGTGATTGTGTGATTGTGTGATTGTGTGATTGTGTGATTGTGTGATTGTGTGATTGTGTGATTGTGTGATTGTGTGATTGTGTGGTTGCGTGATTGTGTGATTTTGTGATTCTGCGATTCTGTGATTCTGCGAATCTGCGATTCTGCGATTCTGCGCTTCTGCGATTATGCGATTCTGCGATTCTTGGATTGTGTGATTGTATGATTGTGTGATTCTGTGATTCTGTGATTGTGTGATTGTGTGATTCTGTGATTCTGTGATTCTGTGATTCTGCGATTATGCGATTCTGCGATTCTTGGATTGTGTGATTGTGTGATTGTGTGATTCTGTGATTCTGTGATTTTGTGATGGTGTGATTCTGTGATTCTGTGATTCTGGGATTCTGGGATTCTGCGATTCTGCGATTCTGCGATTCTGCGATTCTGCGATTCTGCGATTCTGCGATTCTGCGATTCTGCGATTCTGCGATTCTGCGATTCTGCGATTCTGCGATTCCGCGATTGTGCGATTTTGCGTTTCTGCGATTGTGGGATTGTGGGATTGTGGGATTGTGTGATTGTGTGATGGTGTGATTGTGTCGTTGGGTGATTGTGTGATTGTGTGATTCTGTGATTCTGTGATTCTGCGATTCTGCGATTCTGCGATTCTGCGATTCTGCGTTTCTGCGATTGTTGGATTGTATTATTGTGTGATTGTGTGATGGTGTGATTGTGTGATTGTGTGATGGTGTGATTGTGTGATTGTGTGATTGTGTGATTGTGTGATTGTGTGATTGTGTGATTGTGTGATTGTGTGATTGTGTGGTTGCGTGATTGTGTGATTTTGTGATTGTGCGATTGTGTGATTCTGCGATTCGGCGATTCTACGATTCTGCGATTCTGCGATTCTGCGATTGTGTGATTGTGTGATTGTGTGATTATGTGATTGTGTCATTGCGTGATTCTGCGATTCAGAGATTCTGCGATTCTGCGATTCAGCGATTCTGCGATTCCGCGATTCTGCGATTTTGCGATTCTGCGATTCTGCGTTTCTGCGATTCTGCGTTTCTGCGATTGTGGGATTGTGGGATTGTGTGATTGTGTGATGGTGTGATTGTGTGATTATGTGATTGTGTGATTGTGTGATTGTGTGATTCTGCGATTCTGCGATTCTGCGATTCTGCGTTTCTGCGATTGTTGGATTGTGTTATTGTGTGATTGTGTGATGGTGTGATTGTGTGATTGTGTGATGGTGTGATTGTGTGATTGTGTGATGGTGTGATTGTGTGATTGTGTGATTGTGTGATTGTGTGATTGTGTGATTGTGTGATTGTGTGATTGTGTGATTGTGTGGTTGCGTGATTGTGTGATTTTGTGATTGTGCGATTGTGTGATTCTGCGATTCGGCGATTCTACGATTCTGCGATTCTGCGATTCTGCGATTGTGTGATTGTGTGATTGTGTGATTATGTGATTGTGTCATTGCGTGATTCTGCGATTCAGAGATTCTGCGATTCTGCGATTCAGCGATTCTGCGATTCCGCGATTCTGCGATTTTGCGATTCTGCGATTCTGCGTTTCTGCGATTCTGCGTTTCTGCGATTGTGGGATTGTGGGATTGTGTGATTGTGTGATGGTGTGATTGTGTGATTATGTGATTGTGTGATTGTGTGATTGTGTGATTCTGCGATTCTGCGATTCTGCGATTCTGCGTTTCTGCGATTGTTGGATTGTGTTATTGTGTGATTGTGTGATGGTGTGATTGTGTGATTGTGTGATGGTGTGATTGTGTGATTGTGTGATTGTGTGATTGTGTGATTTTGTGATTGTGCGATTGTGTGCTTGTGTGATTGTGTCGTAGTGTGATTCTGCGATTCTGCGATTCTGCGATTCTGCGATTCTGCGATTATGCGTTTCTGCGATTGTTGGATTATGTGATTGTGTGATTTTGTGATTCTGCGATTCTGCGATTCTGCGATTCTGCGATTCTGCGATTCTGCGATTCTGCGATTCTGCGATTCTGCGATTATGCGATTCTGCGATTCTGCGATTCTGTGATTCTGCGATTCTGCGATTCTGCGATTCTGCGATTCTGCGATTCTGCGATTGTGTGATTGTGTGATTGCTTGATTGTGCCATTGTGTGATTCTGCGATTCGGCGATTCTGCGATTCTGCGATTCTGCGATTCTGCGATTGTGTGATTGTGTGATTGTGTGATTGTGTGATTGTGTGATTGTGTCATTGCGTGATTCTGCGATTCAGCGATTCTGCGATTCCGCGATTCTGCAATTTTGCGATTCTGCGATTCTGCGTTTCTGCGATTCTGCGTTTCTGCGATTGTGGGATTGTGGGATTGTGTGATTGTGTGATGGTGTGATTGTGTGATTGTGCGATTGTGTGATTGTGTGATTGTGTGGTTGTGTGATTGTGTGATTGTGTGATTGTGTGATTGTGCGATTGTGTGCTTGTGTGATTGTGTCGTAGTGTGATTCTGCGATTCTGCGATTCTGCGATTCTGCGATTATGCGTTTCTGCTATTCTTGGATTGTGTGATTGTGTGATTGTGTGATGGTGTGATTGTGTGATGGTGTGATTGTGTGATGGTGTGATGGTGTGATTGTGTGATTGTGTGATTGTGTGATTGTGTGATTGTGTGATTGTGTGATTGTGTGGTTGCGTGATTGTGTGATTTTGTGATTGTGCGATTGTGTGCTTGTGTGATTGTGTCGTAGTGTGATTCTGCGATTCTGCGATTATGCGTTTCTGCGATTCTTGGATTATGTGATTGTGTGATTTTGTGATTCTGTGATTCTGCGATTCTGCGATTCTGCGATTCTGCGATTCTGCGATTCTGCGATTCTGCGATTCTGCGATTATGCGATTATGCGATTCTGCGATTCTGCGATTCTGTGATTCTGTGATTCTGCGATTCTGCGATTCTGCGATTCTGCGATTCTGCGATTGTGTGATTGTGTGATTGCTTGATTGTGCCATTGTGTGATTCTGCGATTCGGCGATTCTGCGATTCTGCGATTCTGCGATTGTGTGATTGTGTGATTGTGTGATTGTGTGATTGTGTGATTGTGTCATTGCGTGATTCTGCGATTCAGCGATTCTGCGATTCCGCGATTCTGCGATTTTGCGTTTCTGCGATTGTCGGATTGTGGGATTGTGTGATTGTGTGATGGTGTGATTGTGTCGTTGGGTGATTGTGTGATTGTGTGATTCTGTGATTCTGTGATTCTGCGATTCTGCGATTCTGCGATTCTGCGTTTCTGCGATTGTTGGATTGTATTATTGTGTGATTGTGTGATGGTGTGATTGTGTCGTTGGGTGATTGTGTGATTGTGTGATTCTGTGATTCTGTGATTCTGCGATTCTGCGATTCTGCGATTCTGCGTTTCTGCGATTGTTGGATTGTATTATTGTGTGATTGTGTGATGGTGTGATTGTGTGATTGTGTGATGGTGTGATTGTGTGACTGTGTGATTGTGTGATTGTGTGGTTGTGTGATTGTGTGATTTTGTGATTGTGCGGTTGTGTGATTCTGCGATTCGGCGATTCTACGATTCTGCGATTCTGCGATTCTGCGATTGTGTGATTGTGTGATTGTGTGATTGTGTGATTGTGTCATTGCGTGATTCTGCGATTCAGAGATTCTGCGATTCTGCGATTCAGCGATTCTGCGATTCCGCGATTCTGCGATTTTGCGATTCTGCGATTCTGCGTTTCTGCGATTCTGCGTTTCTGCGATTGTGGGATTGTGGGATTGTGTGATTGTGTGATGGTGTGATTGTGTGATTGTGTGATTGTGTGATTGTGTGGTTGTGTGATTGTGTGATTGTGTGGTTGTGTGATTGTGTGATTGTGTGATTGTGTGATTGTGCGATTGTGTGCTTGTGTGATTGTGTCGTAGTGTGATTCTGCGATTCTGCGATTCTGCGATTCTGCGATTATGCGTTTCAGCGATTCTTGGATTGTGTGATTGTGTGATTGTGTGATTCTGTGATTCTGTGATTTTGTGATGGTGTGATTCTGTGATTCTGTGATTCTGGGATTCTGGGATTCTGCGATTCTGCGATTCTGCGATTCTGCGATTCTGCGATTCTGCGATTCTGCGATTCTGCGATTCTGCGATTCTGCGATTCTGCGATTCTGCGATTCTGCGATTCTGCGATTCCGCGATTGTGCGATTTTGCGTTTCTGCGATTGTGGGATTGTGGGATTGTGGGATTGTGTGATTGTGTGATGGTGTGATTGTGTCGTTGGGTGATTGTGTGATTGTGTGATTCTGTGATTCTGTGATTCTGCGATTCTGCGATTCTGCGATTCTGCGATTCTGCGTTTCTGCGATTGTTGGATTGTATTATTGTGTGATTGTGTGATGGTGTGATTGTGTGATTGTGTGATGGTGTGATTGTGTGATTGTGTGATTGTGTGATTGTGTGATTGTGTGATTGTGTGATTGTGTGATTGTGTGATTGTGTGGTTGCGTGATTGTGTGATTTTGTGATTCTGCGATTCTGTGATTCTGCGAATCTGCGATTCTGCGATTCTGCGCTTCTGCGATTATGCGATTCTGCGATTCTTGGATTGTGTGATTGTATGATTGTGTGATTCTGTGATTCTGTGATTGTGTGATTGTGTGATTCTGTGATTCTGTGATTCTGTGATTCTGCGATTATGCGATTCTGCGATTCTTGGATTGTGTGATTGTGTGATTGTGTGATTCTGTGATTCTGTGATTTTGTGATGGTGTGATTCTGTGATTCTGTGATTCTGGGATTCTGGGATTCTGCGATTCTGCGATTCTGCGATTCTGCGATTCTGCGATTCTGCGATTCTGCGATTCTGCGATTCTGCGATTCTGCGATTCTGCGATTCTGCGATTCTGCGATTCTGCGATTCTGCGATTCTGCGATTCTGCGATTCTGCGATTCTGCGATTCCGCGATTGTGCGATTTTGCGTTTCTGCGATTGTGGGATTGTGGGATTGTGGGATTGTGTGATTGTGTGATGGTGTGATTGTGTCGTTGGGTGATTGTGTGATTGTGTGATTCTGTGATTCTGTGATTCTGCGATTCTGCAATTCTGCGATTCTGCGATTCTGCGTTTCTGCGATTGTTGGACTGTATTATTGTGTGATTGTGTGATGGTGTGATTGTGTGATTGTGTGATGGTGTGATTGTGTGATTGTGTGATTGTGTGATTGTGTGATTGTGTGATTGTGTGATTGTGTGATTGTGTGATTGTGTGGTTGCGTGATTGTGTGATTTTGTGATTGTGCGATTGTGTGATTCTGCGATTCGGCGATTCTACGATTCTGCGATTCTGCGATTCTGCGATTGTGTGATTGTGTGATTGTGTGATTATGTGATTGTGTCATTGCGTGATTCTGCGATTCAGAGATTCTGCGATTCTGCGATTCAGCGATTCTGCGATTCCGCGATTCTGCGATTTTGCGATTCTGCGATTCTGCGTTTCTGCGATTCTGCGTTTCTGCGATTGTGGGATTGTGGGATTGTGTGATTGTGTGATGGTGTGATTGTGTGATTATGTGATTGTGTGATTGTGTGATTGTGTGATTCTGCGATTCTGCGATTCTGCGATTCTGCGTTTCTGCGATTGTTGGATTGTGTTATTGTGTGATTGTGTGATGGTGTGATTGTGTGATTGTGTGATGGTGTGATTGTGTGATTGTGTGATGGTGTGATTGTGTGATTGTGTGATTGTGTGATTGTGTGATTGTGTGATTGTGTGATTGTGTGATTGTGTGATTGTGTGGTTGCGTGATTGTGTGATTTTGTGATTGTGCGATTGTGTGATTCTGCGATTCGGCGATTCTACGATTCTGCGATTCTGCGATTCTGCGATTGTGTGATTGTGTGATTGTGTGATTATGTGATTGTGTCATTGCGTGATTCTGCGATTCAGAGATTCTGCGATTCTGCGATTCAGCGATTCTGCGATTCCGCGATTCTGCGATTTTGCGATTCTGCGATTCTGCGTTTCTGCGATTCTGCGTTTCTGCGATTGTGGGATTGTGGGATTGTGTGATTGTGTGATGGTGTGATTGTGTGATTATGTGATTGTGTGATTGTGTGATTGTGTGATTCTGCGATTCTGCGATTCTGCGATTCTGCGTTTCTGCGATTGTTGGATTGTGTTATTGTGTGATTGTGTGATGGTGTGATTGTGTGATTGTGTGATGGTGTGATTGTGTGATTGTGTGATTGTGTGATTGTGTGATTTTGTGATTGTGCGATTGTGTGCTTGTGTGATTGTGTCGTAGTGTGATTCTGCGATTCTGCGATTCTGCGATTCTGCGATTCTGCGATTATGCGTTTCTGCGATTGTTGGATTATGTGATTGTGTGATTTTGTGATTCTGCGATTCTGCGATTCTGCGATTCTGCGATTCTGCGATTCTGCGATTCCGCGATTCTGCGATTATGCGATTCTGCGATTCTGCGATTCTGTGATTCTGCGATTCTGCGATTCTGCGATTCTGCGATTCTGCGATTGTGTGATTGTGTGATTGCTTGATTGTGCCATTGTGTGATTCTGCGATTCGGCGATTCTGCGATTCTGCGATTCTGCGATTCTGCGATTGTGTGATTGTGTGATTGTGTGATTGTGTGATTGTGTGATTGTGTCATTGCGTGATTCTGCGATTCAGCGATTCTGCGATTCCGCGATTCTGCAATTTTGCGATTCTGCGATTCTGCGTTTCTGCGATTCTGCGTTTCTGCGATTGTGGGATTGTGGGATTGTGTGATTGTGTGATGGTGTGATTGTGTGATTGTGCGATTGTGTGATTGTGTGATTGTGTGGTTGTGTGATTGTGTGATTGTGTGATTGTGTGATTGTGCGATTGTGTGCTTGTGTGATTGTGTCGTAGTGAGATTCTGCGATTCTGCGATTCTGCGATTCTGCGATTCTGCGATTATGCGTTTCTGCTATTCTTGGATTGTGTGATTGTGTGATTGTGTGATGGTGTGATTGTGTGATGGTGTGATTGTGTGATGGTGTGATGGTGTGATTGTGTGATTGTGTGATTGTGTGATTGTGTGATTGTGTGATTGTGTGATTGTGTGGTTGCGTGATTGTGTGATTTTGTGATTGTGCGATTGTGTGCTTGTGTGATTGTGTCGTAGTGTGATTCTGCGATTCTGCGATTATGCGTTTCTGCGATTCTTGGATTATGTGATTGTGTGATTTTGTGATTCTGTGATTCTGCGATTCTGCGATTCTGCGATTCTGCGATTCTGCGATTCTGCGATTCTGCGATTCTGCGATTATGCGATTATGCGATTCTGCGATTCTGCGATTCTGTGATTCTGTGATTCTGCGATTCTGCGATTCTGCGATTCTGCGATTCTGCGATTGTGTGATTGTGTGATTGCTTGATTGTGCCATTGTGTGATTCTGCGATTCGGCGATTCTGCGATTCTGCGATTCTGCGATTGTGTGATTGTGTGATTGTGTGATTGTGTGATTGTGTGATTGTGTCATTGCGTGATTCTGCGATTCAGCGATTCTGCGATTCCGCGATTCTGCGATTTTGCGTTTCTGCGATTGTCGGATTGTGGGATTGTGTGATTGTGTGATGGTGTGATTGTGTCGTTGGGTGATTGTGTGATTGTGTGATTCTGTGATTCTGTGATTCTGCGATTCTGCGATTCTGCGATTCTGCGTTTCTGCGATTGTTGGATTGTATTATTGTGTGATTGTGTGATGGTGTGATTGTGTCGTTGGGTGATTGTGTGATTGTGTGATTCTGTGATTCTGTGATTCTGCGATTCTGCGATTCTGCGATTCTGCGTTTCTGCGATTGTTGGATTGTATTATTGTGTGATTGTGTGATGGTGTGATTGTGTGATTGTGTGATGGTGTGATTGTGTGACTGTGTGATTGTGTGATTGTGTGGTTGTGTGATTGTGTGATTTTGTGATTGTGCGGTTGTGTGATTCTGCGATTCGGCGATTCTACGATTCTGCGATTCTGCGATTCTGCGATTGTGTGATTGTGTGATTGTGTGATTGTGTGATTGTGTCATTGCGTGATTCTGCGATTCAGAGATTCTGCGATTCTGCGATTCAGCGATTCTGCGATTCCGCGATTCTGCGATTTTGCGATTCTGCGATTCTGCGTTTCTGCGATTCTGCGTTTCTGCGATTGTGGGATTGTGGGATTGTGTGATTGTGTGATGGTGTGATTGTGTGATTGTGTGATTGTGTGATTGTGTGGTTGTGTGATTGTGTGATTGTGTGGTTGTGTGATTGTGTGATTGTGTGATTGTGTGATTGTGCGATTGTGTGCTTGTGTGATTGTGTCGTAGTGTGATTCTGCGATTCTGCGATTCTGCGATTCTGCGATTATGCGTTTCAGCGATTCTTGGATTGTGTGATTGTGTGATTGTGTGATTATGTGATTGTGTGATTTTGTGATTCTGTGATTCTGTGATTCTGGGATTCTGCGATTCTGCGATTCTGCGATTCTGTGATTCTGCGATTCTGCGATTCTGCGATTCTGCGATTCTGCGATGCTGCGATTCAGCGATTCTGCGATTCTGCGTTTCTGCGATTGTGGGATTGTGTGATTGTGTGATTGTGTGATTGTGTGATTGTGTGATTCTGCGATTCGGCGATTCTACGATTCTGCGATTCTGCGATTCTGCGATTGTGTGATTGTGCGATTATGCGATTCAGCGATTCTGCGATTCTGTGATTCTGCGATTGTGCGATTCTGCGATTCTGCGATTCTGCGATTGTGTGATTGTGTGATTGCTTGATTGTGCCATTGTGTGATTCTGCGATTCGGCGATTCTACGATTCTGCGATTCTGCGATTCTGCGATTGTGTGATTGTGTGATTGTGTGATTATGTGATTGTGTCATTGCGTGATTCTGCGATTCAGAGATTCTGCGATTCTGCGATTCAGCGATTCTGCGATTCCGCGATTCTGCGATTTTGCGATTCTGCGATTCTGCGTTTCTGCGATTCTGCGTTTCTGCGATTGTGGGATTGTGGGATTGTGTGATTGTGTGATGGTGTGATTGTGTGATTATGTGATTGTGTGATTGTGTGATTGTGTGATTCTGCGATTCTGCGATTCTGCGTTTCTGCGATTGTTGGATTGTGTTATTGTGTGATTGTGTGATGGTGTGATTGTGTGATTGTGTGATTGTGTGATTGTGTGATTTTGTGATTGTGCGATTGTGTGCTTGTGTGATTGTGTCGTAGTGTGATTCTGCGATTCTGCGATTCTGCGATTCTGCGATTATGCGTTTCTGCGATTGTTGGATTATGTGATTGTGTGATTTTGTGATTCTGCGATTCTGCGATTCTGCGATTCTGCGATTCTGCGATTCTGCGATTATGCGATTCTGCGATTCTGCGATTCTGTGATTCTGCGATTCTGCGATTCTGCGATTCTGCGATTCTGCGATTCTGCGATTGTGTGATTGTGTGATTGCTTGATTGTGCCATTGTGTGATTCTGCGATTCGGCGATTCTGCGATTCTGCGATTCTGCGATTCTGCGATTGTGTGACTGTGTGATTGTGTCATTGCGTGATTCTGCGATTCAGCGATTCTGCGATTCCGCGATTCTGCAATTTTGCGATTCTGCGATTCTGCGTTTCTGCGATTCTGCGTTTCTGCGATTGTGGGATTGTGGGATTGTGTGATTGTGTGATGGTGTGATTGTGTGATTGTGCGATTGTGTGATTGTGTGATTGTGTGATTGTGTGGTTGTGTGATTGTGTGATTGTGTGATTGTGTGATTGTGCGATTGTGTGCTTGTGTGACTGTGTCGTAGTGTGATTCTGCGATTCTGCGATTCTGCGTTTCTGCGATTGTGGGATTGTGGGATTGTGTGATTGTGTGATTGTGTGGTTGCGTGATTGCGTGATTTTGTGATTGTGCGATTGTGTGCTTGTGTGATTGTGTCGTAGTGTGATTCTGCGATTCTGCGATTCTGCGATTATGCGTTTCTGCGATTCTTGGATTATGTGATTGTGTGATTTTGTGATTCTGTGATTCTGCGATTCTGCGATTCTGCGATTTTGCGATTCTGCGATTCTGCGATTATGCGATTCTGCGATTCTGCGATTCTGTGATTCTGTGATTCTGCGATTCTGCGATTCTGCGATTCTGCGATTCTGCGATTCTGCGATTCTGCGATTCTGCGATTGTGTGATTGTGTGATTGCTTGATTGTGCCATTGTGTGATTCTGCGATTCGGCGATTCTGCGATTCTGCGATTCTGCGATTCTGCGATTGTGTGATTGTGTGATTGTGTGATTATGTGATAGTGTCATTGAGTGATTCTGCGATTCAGAGATTCTGCGATTCTGGGATTCAGCGATTCTGCGATTCCGCGATTCTGCGATTTTGCGATTCTGCGATTCTGCGTTTCTGCGATTCTGCGTTTCTGCGATTGTGGGATTGTGGGATTGTGTGATTGTGTGATGGTGTGATTGTGTGATTGTGTGATTGTGTAATTGTGTGATTGTGTGATTGTGTGATTGTGTGATTGTGTGGTTGTGTGATTGTGTGATTGTGTGATTGTGTGATTGTGTGATTCTGCGATTCTGTGATTATGCGTTTCTGCGATTCTTGGATTGTGTGATTGTGTGATTGTGTGATTGTGTGATTGTGTGATTGTGTGATTTTGTGATTCTGCGATTCTGTGATTCTGCGAATCTGCGATTCTGCGATTCTGCGCTTCTGCGATTATGCGATTCTGCGATTCTTGGATTGTGTGATTGTATGATTGTGTGATTCTGTGATTCTGTGATTGTGTGATTGTGTGATTCTGTGATTCTGTGATTCTGTGATTCTGCGATTATGCGATTCTGCGATTCTTGGATTGTGTGATTGTGTGATTGTGTGATTCTGTGATTCTGTGATTTTGTGATGGTGTGATTCTGTGATTCTGTGATTCTGGGATTCTGGGATTCTGCGATTCTGCGATTCTGCGATTCTGCGATTCTGCGATTCTGCGATTCTGCGATTCTGCGATTCTGCGATTCTGCGATTCTGCGATTCTGCGATTCTGCGATTCTGCGATTCTGCGATTCTGCGATTCTGCGTTTCTGCGATTGTTGGATTGTATTATTGTGTGATTGTGTGATGGTGTGATTGTGTGATTGTGTGATGGTGTGATTGTGTGATTGTGTGATTGTGTGATTGTGTGATTGTGTGATTGTGTGATTGTGTGATTGTGTGATTGTGTGGTTGCGTGATTGTGTGATTTTGTGATTGTGCGATTGTGTGATTCTGCGATTCGGCGATTCTACGATTCTGCGATTCTGCGATTCTGCGATTGTGTGATTGTGTGATTGTGCGATTGTGTGCTTGTGTGATTGTGTCGTAGTGTGATTCTGCGATTCTGCGATTCTGCGATTCTGCGATTATGCGTTTCTGCGATTCTTGGATTGTGTGATTGTGTGATTGTGTGATTATGTGATTGTGTGATTTTGTGATTCTGTGATTCTGTGATTCTGGGATTCTGCGATTCTGCGATTCTGCGATTCTGTGATTCTGCGATTCTGCGATTCTGCGATTCTGTGATTCTGCGATTCTGCGATTCTGCGATTCTGCGATTCTGCGATTCTGCGATTCTGCGATTGAGTGATTGTGTGATTGCTTGATTGTGCCATTGTGTGATTCTGCGATTCGGCGATTCTGCGATTCTGCGATTCTGCGATTCTGCGATTGTGTGATTGTGTGATTGTGTGATTGTGTGATTGTGTGATTGTGTCATTGCGTGATTCTGCGATTCAGCGATTCTGCGATTCCGCGATTCTGCAATTTTGCGATTCTGCGATTCTGCGTTTCTGCGATTCTGCGTTTCTGCGATTGTGGGATTGTGGGATTGTGTGATTGTGTGATGGTGTGATTGTGTGATTGTGCGATTGTGTGATTGTGTGATTGTGTGATTGTGTGGTTGTGTGATTGTGTGATTGTGTGATTGTGTGATTGTGCGATTGTGTGACTGTGTCGTAGTGTGATTCTGCGATTCTGCGATTCTGCGATTATGCGTTTCTGCTATTCTTGGATTGTGTGATTGTGTGATTGTGTGATGGTGTGATTGTGTGATGGTGTGATTGTGTGATGGTGTGATGGTGTGATTGTGTGATTGTGTGATTGTGTGATTGTGTGATTGTGTGATTGTGTGATTGTGTGGTTGCGTGATTGTGTGATTTTGTGATTGTGCGATTGTGTGCTTGTGTGATTGTGTCGTAGTGTGATTCTGCGATTATGCGATTCTGCGATTCTGCGTTTCTGCGATTCTTGGATTATGTGATTGTGTGATTTTGTGATTCTGTGATTCTGCGATTCTGCGATTCTGCGATTCTGCGATTCTGCGATTCTGCGATTCTGCGATTCTGCGATTCTGCGATTCTGCGATTATGCGATTATGCGATTCTGCGATTGTGTGATTGTGTGATTGTGTGATTGTGTCATTGCGTGATTCTGCGATTCAGCGATTCTGCGATTCCGCGATTCTGCGATTTTGCTATTCTGCGATTCTGCGTTTCTGCGATTCTGCGTTTCTGCGATTGTGGGATTGTGGGATTGTGTGATTGTGTGATTGTGTGGTTGCGTGATTGCGTGATTTTGTGATTGTGCGATTGTGTGCTTGTGTGATTGTGTCGTAGTGTGATTCTGCGATTCTGCGATTCTGCGATTCTGCGATTATGCGTTTCTGCGATTCTTGGATTATGTGATTGTGTGATTTTGTGATTCTGTGATTCTGCGATTCTGCGATTCTGCGATTTTGCGATTCTGCGATTCTGCGATTATGCGATTCTGCGATTCTGCGATTCTGTGATTCTGTGATTCTGCGATTCTGCGATTCTGCGATTCTGCGATTCTGCGATTCTGCGATTCTGCGATTCTGCGATTGTGTGATTGTGTGATTGCTTGATTGTGCCATTGTGTGATTCTGCGATTCGGCGATTCTGCGATTCTGCGATTCTGCGATTCTGCGATTGTGTGATTGTGTGATTGTGTGATTATGTGATTGTGTCATTGCGTGATTCTGCGATTCAGAGATTCTGCGATTCTGGGATTCAGCGATTCTGCGATTCCGCGATTCTGCGATTTTGCGATTCTGCGATTCTGCGATTCTGCGTTTCTGCGATTCTGCGTTTCTGCGATTGTGGGATTGTGGGATTGTGTGATTGTGTGATGGTGTGATTGTGTGATTGTGTGATTGTGTAATTGTGTGATTGTGTGATTGTGTGATTGTGTGATTGTGTGGTTGTGTGATTGTGTGATTGTGTGATTGTGTGATTGTGTGATTCTGCGATTCTGTGATTATGCGTTTCTGCGATTCTTGGATTGTGTGATTGTGTGATTGTGTGATTGTGTGATTGTGTGATTGTGTGATTTTGTGATTCTGCGATTCTGTGATTCTGCGAATCTGCGATTCTGCGATTCTGCGCTTCTGCGATTATGCGATTCTGCGATTCTTGGATTGTGTGATTGTATGATTGTGTGATTCTGTGATTCTGTGATTGTGTGATTGTGTGATTCTGTGATTCTGTGATTCTGTGATTCTGCGATTATGCGATTCTGCGATTCTTGGATTGTGTGATTGTGTGATTGTGTGATTCTGTGATTCTGTGATTTTGTGATGGTGTGATTCTGTGATTCTGTGATTCTGGGATTCTGGGATTCTGCGATTCTGCGATTCTGCGATTCTGCGATTCTGCGATTCTGCGATTCTGCGATTCTGCGATTCTGCGATTCTGCGATTCTGCGATTCTGCGATTCTGCGATTCCGCGATTGTGCGATTTTGCGTTTCTGCGATTGTGGGATTGTGGGATTGTGGGATTGTGTGATTGTGTGATGGTGTGATTGTGTCGTTGGGTGATTGTGTGATTGTGTGATTCTGTGATTCTGTGATTCTGCGATTCTGCGATTCTGCGATTCTGCGATTCTGCGTTTCTGCGATTGTTGGATTGTATTATTGTGTGATTGTGTGATGGTGTGATTGTGTGATTGTGTGATGGTGTGATTGTGTGATTGTGTGATTGTGTGATTGTGTGATTGTGTGATTGTGTGATTGTGTGATTGTGTGATTGTGTGATTGTGTGATTGTGTGGTTGCGTGATTGTGTGATTTTGTGATTGTGCGATTGTGTGATTCTGCGATTCGGCGATTCTACGATTCTGCGATACTGCGATTCTGCGATTGTGTGATTGTGTGATTGTGCGATTGTGTGCTTGTGTGATTGTGTCGTAGTGTGATTCTGCGATTCTGCGATTCTGCGATTCTGCGATTATGCGTTTCTGCGATTCTTGGATTGTGTGATTGTGTGATTGTGTGATTATGTGATTGTGTGATTTTGTGATTCTGTGATTCTGTGATTCTGGGATTCTGCGATTCTGCGATTCTGCGATTCTGTGATTCTGCGATTCTGCGATTCTGCGATTCTGTGATTCTGCGATTCTGCGATTCTGCGATTCTGCGATTTTGCGATTCTGCGATTGTGTGATTGTGTGATTGCTTGATTGTGCCATTGTGTGATTCTGCGATTCGGCGATTCTGCGATTCTGCGATTCTGCGATTCTGCGATTGTGTGATTGTGTGATTGTGTGATTGTGTGATTGTGTCATTGCGTGATTCTGCGATTCAGCGATTCTGCGATTCCGCGATTCTGCAATTTTGCGATTCTGCGATTCTGCGTTTCTGCGATTCTGCGTTTCTGCGATTGTGGGATTGTGGGATTGTGTGATTGTGTGATGGTGTGATTGTGTGATTGTGCGATTGTGTGATTATGTGATTGTGTCATTGCGTGATTCTGCGATTCAGAGATTCTGCGATTCTGCGATTCAGCGATTCTGCGATTCGGCGATTCTACGATTCTGCGATTCTGCGATTCTGCGATTGTGTGATTGTGTGATTGTGTGATTGTGTGATTGTGTGATTGTGTGATTGTGTGATTGTGTGATGGTGTGATTGTGTGATTGTGCGATTGTGTGATTATGTGATTGTGTCATTGCGTGATTCTGCGATTCAGAGATTCTGCGATTCTGCGATTCAGCGATTCTGCGATTCTGCGATTCTGCGATTGTGTGATTGTGTGATTGTGTGATTGTGTGATTGTGTGATTGTGTGATTGTGTGATTGTGTGATTGTGTGATGGTGTGATTGTGTGATTGTGCGATTGTGTGATTATGTGATTGTGTCATTGCGTGATTCTGCGATTCAGAGATTCTGCGATTCTGCGATTCAGCGATTCTGCGATTCCGCGATTCTGCGATTTTGCGATTCTGCGATTCTGCGTTTCTGCGATTCTGCGTTTCTGCGATTGTGGGATTGTGGGATTGTGTGATTGTGTGATGGTGTGATTGTGTGATTATGTGATTGTGTGATTGTGTGATTGTGTGATTCTGCGATTCTGCGATTCTGCGTTTCTGCGATTGTTGGATTGTGTTATTGTGTGATTGTGTGATGGTGTGATTGTGTGATTGTGTGATTGTGTGATTGTGTGATTGTGTGATTTTGTGATTGTGCGATTGTGTGCTTGTGTGATTGTGTCGTAGTGTGATTCTGCGATTCTGCGATTCTGCGATTCTGCGATTATGCGTTTCTGCGATTGTTGGATTATGTGATTGTGTGATTTTGTGATTCTGCGATTCTGCGATTCTGCGATTCTGCGATTCTGCGATTCTGCGATTCTGCGATTCTGCGATTATGCGATTCTGCGATTCTGCGATTCTGTGATTCTGCGATTCTGCGATTCTGCGATTCTGCGATTCTGCGATTCTGCGATTGTGTGATTGTGTGATTGCTTGATTGTGCCATTGTGTGATTCTGCGATTCGGCGATTCTGCGATTCTGCGATTCTGCGATTCTGCGATTGTGTGATTGTGTGATTGTGTCATTGCGTGATTCTGCGATTCAGCGATTCTGCGATTCCGCGATTCTGCAATTTTGCGATTCTGCGATTCTGCGTTTCTGCGATTCTGCGTTTCTGCGATTGTGGGATTGTGGGATTGTGTGATTGTGTGATGGTGTGATTGTGTGATTGTGCGATTGTGTGATTGTGTGATTGTGTGATTGTGTGGATGTGTGATTGTGTGATTGTGTGATTGTGTGATTGTGCGATTGTGTGCTTGTGTGACTGTGTCGTAGTGTGATTCTGCGATTCTGCGATTCTGCGTTTCTGCGATTGTGGGATTGTGGGATTGTGTGATTGTGTGATTGTGTGGTTGCGTGATTGCGTGATTTTGTGATTGTGCGATTGTGTGCTTGTGTGATTGTGTCGTAGTGTGATTCTGCGATTCTGCGATTCTGCGATTATGCGTTTCTGCGATTCTTGGATTATGTGATTGTGTGATTTTGTGATTCTGTGATTCTGCGATTCTGCGATTCTGCGATTTTGCGATTCTGCGATTCTGCGATTATGCGATTCTGCGATTCTGCGATTCTGTGATTCTGTGATTCTGCGATTCTGCGATTCTGCGATTCTGCGATTCTGCGATTCTGCGATTCTGCGATTCTGCGATTGTGTGATTGTGTGATTGCTTGATTGTGCCATTGTGTGATTCTGCGATTCGGCGATTCTGCGATTCTGCGATTCTGCGATTCTGCGATTGTGTGATTGTGTGATTGTGTGATTATGTGATTGTGTCATTGCGTGATTCTGCGATTCAGAGATTCTGCGATTCTGGGATTCAGCGATTCTGCGATTCCGCGATTCTGCGATTTTGCGATTCTGCGATTCTGCGTTTCTGCGATTCTGCGTTTCTGCGATTGTGGGATTGTGGGATTGTGTGATTGTGTGATGGTGTGATTGTGTGATTGTGTGATTGTGTAATTGTGTGATTGTGTGATTGTGTGATTGTGTGATTGTGTGGTTGTGTGATTGTGTGATTGTGTGATTGTGTGATTGTGTGATTCTGCGATTCTGTGATTATGCGTTTCTGCGATTCTTGGATTGTGTGATTGTGTGATTGTGTGATTGTGTGATTGTGTGATTGTGTGATTTTGTGATTCTGCGATTCTGTGATTCTGCGAATCTGCGATTCTGCGATTCTGCGCTTCTGCGATTATGCGATTCTGCGATTCTTGGATTGTGTGATTGTATGATTGTGTGATTCTGTGATTCTGTGATTGTGTGATTGTGTGATTCTGTGATTCTGTGATTCTGTGATTCTGCGATTATGCGATTCTGCGATTCTTGGATTGTGTGATTGTGTGATTGTGTGATTCTGTGATTCTGTGATTTTGTGATGGTGTGATTCTGTGATTCTGTGATTCTGGGATTCTGGGATTCTGCGATTCTGCGATTCTGCGATTCTGCGATTCTGCGATTCTGCGATTCTGCGATTCTGCGATTCTGCGATTCTGCGATTCTGCGATTCTGCGATTCTGCGATTCTGCGATTCTGCGATTCTGCGATTCTGCGTTTCTGCGATTGTTGGATTGTATTATTGTGTGATTGTGTGATGGTGTGATTGTGTGATTGTGTGATGGTGTGATTGTGTGATTGTGTGATTGTGTGATTGTGTGATTGTGTGATTGTGTGATTGTGTGATTGTGTGGTTGCGTGATTGTGTGATTTTGTGATTGTGCGATTGTGTGATTCTGCGATTCGGCGATTCTACGATTCTGCGATTCTGCGATTCTGCGATTGTGTGATTGTGTGATTGTGCGATTGTGTGCTTGTGTGATTGTGTCGTAGTGTGATTCTGCGATTCAGCGATTCTGCGATTCCGCGATTCTGCAATTTTGCGATTCTGCGATTCTGCGTTTCTGCGATTCTGCGTTTCTGCGATTGTGGGATTGTGGGATTGTGTGATTGTGTGATGGTGTGATTGTGTGATTGTGCGATTGTGTGATTATGTGATTGTGTCATTGCGTGATTCTGCGATTCAGAGATTCTGCGATTCTGCGATTCAGCGATTCTGCGATTCTGCGATTCTGCGATTGTGTGATTGTGTGATTGTGTGATTGTGTGATTGTGTCATTGCGTGATTCTGCGATTCAGCGATTCTGCGATTCCGCGATTCTGCAATTTTGCGATTCTGCGATTCTGCGTTTCTGCGATTCTGCGTTTCTGCGATTGTGGGATTGTGGGATTGTGTGATTGTGTGATGGTGTGATTGTGTGATTGTGCGATTGTGTGATTATGTGATTGTGTCATTGCGTGATTCTGCGATTCAGAGATTCTGCGATTCTGCGATTCAGCGATTCTGCGATTCGGCGATTCTACGATTCTGCGATTCTGCGATTCTGCGATTGTGTGATTGTGTGATTGTGTGATTGTGTGATTGTGTGATTGTGTGATTGTGTGATTGTGTGATGGTGTGATTGTGTGATTGTGCGATTGTGTGATTATGTGATTGTGTCATTGCGTGATTCTGCGATTCAGAGATTCTGCGATTCTGCGATTCAGCGATTCTGCGATTCTGCGATTCTGCGATTGTGTGATTGTGTGATTGTGTGATTGTGTGATTGTGTGATTGTGTGATTGTGTGATTGTGTGATGGTGTGATTGTGTGATTGTGCGATTGTGTGATTATGTGATTGTGTCATTGCGTGATTCTGCGATTCAGAGATTCTGCGATTCTGCGATTCAGCGATTCTGCGATTCCGCGATTCTGCGATTTTGCGATTCTGCGATTCTGCGTTTCTGCGATTCTGCGTTTCTGCGATTGTGGGATTGTGGGATTGTGTGATTGTGTGATGGTGTGATTGTGTGATTATGTGATTGTGTGATTGTGTGATTGTGTGATTCTGCGATTCTGCGATTCTGCGTTTCTGCGATTGTTGGATTGTGTTATTGTGTGATTGTGTGATGGTGTGATTGTGTGATTGTGTGATTGTGTGATTGTGTGATTGTGTGATTTTGTGATTGTGCGATTGTGTGCTTGTGTGATTGTGTCGTAGTGTGATTCTGCGATTCTGCGATTCTGCGATTCTGCGATTATGCGTTTCTGCGATTGTTGGATTATGTGATTGTGTGATTTTGTGATTCTGCGATTCTGCGATTCTGCGATTCTGCGATTCTGCGATTCTGCGATTTTGCGATTCTGCGATTCTGCGATTCTGTGATTCTGCGATTCTGCGATTCTGCGATTCTGCGATTCTGCGATTCTGCGATTGTGTGATTGTGTGATTGCTTGATTGTGCCATTGTGTGATTCTGCGATTCGGCGATTCTGCGATTCTGCGATTCTGCGATTCTGCGATTGTGTGATTGTGTGATTGTGTCATTGCGTGATTCTGCGATTCAGCGATTCTGCGATTCCGCGATTCTGCAATTTTGCGATTCTGCGATTCTGCGTTTCTGCGATTCTGCGTTTCTGCGATTGTGGGATTGTGGGATTGTGTGATTGTGTGATGGTGTGATTGTGTGATTGTGCGATTGTGTGATTGTGTGATTGTGTGATTGTGTGGTTGTGTGATTGTGTGATTGTGTGATTTTGTGATTCTGCGATTCTGCGATTCTGCGATTCTGCGATTCTGCGATTCTGCGATTCTGCGATTCTGCGATTATGCGATTCTGCGATTCTGCGATTCTGTGATTCTGCGATTCTGCGATTCTGCGATTCTGCGATTCTGCGATTCTGCGATTGTGTGATTGTGTGATTGCTTGATTGTGCCATTGTGTGATTCTGCGATTCGGCGATTCTGCGATTCTGCGATTCTGCGATTCTGCGATTGTGTGATTGTGTGATTGTGTCATTGCGTGATTCTGCGATTCAGCGATTCTGCGATTCCGCGATTCTGCAATTTTGCGATTCTGCGATTCTGCGTTTCTGCGATTCTGCGTTTCTGCGATTGTGGGATTGTGGGATTGTGTGATTGTGTGATGGTGTGATTGTGTGATTGTGCGATTGTGTGATTGTGTGATTGTGTGATTGTGTGGTTGTGTGATTGTGTGATTGTGTGATTGTGTGATTGTGCGATTGTGTGCTTGTGTGACTGTGTCGTAGTGTGATTCTGCGATTCTGCGATTCTGCGTTTCTGCGATTGTGGGATTGTGGGATTGTGTGATTGTGTGATTGTGTGGTTGCGTGATTGCGTGATTTTGTGATTGTGCGATTGTGTGCTTGTGTGATTGTGTCGTAGTGTGATTCTGCGATTCTGCGATTCTGCGATTATGCGTTTCTGCGATTCTTGGATTATGTGATTGTGTGATTTTGTGATTCTGTGATTCTGCGATTCTGCGATTCTGCGATTTTGCGATTCTGCGATTCTGCGATTATGCGATTCTGCGATTCTGCGATTCTGTGATTCTGTGATTCTGCGATTCTGCGATTCTGCGATTCTGCGATTCTGCGATTCTGCGATTCTGCGATTCTGCGATTGTGTGATTGTGTGATTGCTTGATTGTGCCATTGTGTGATTCTGCGATTCGGCGATTCTGCGATTCTGCGATTCTGCGATTCTGCGATTGTGTGATTGTGTGATTGTGTGATTATGTGATTGTGTCATTGCGTGATTCTGCGATTCAGAGATTCTGCGATTCTGGGATTCAGCGATTCTGCGATTCCGCGATTCTGCGATTTTGCGATTCTGCGATTCTGCGTTTCTGCGATTCTGCGTTTCTGCGATTGTGGGATTGTGGGATTGTGTGATTGTGTGATGGTGTGATTGTGTGATTGTGTGATTGTGTAATTGTGTGATTGTGTGATTGTGTGATTGTGTGATTGTGTGGTTGTGTGATTGTGTGATTGTGTGATTGTGTGATTGTGTGATTCTGCGATTCTGTGATTATGCGTTTCTGCGATTCTTGGATTGTGTGATTGTGTGATTGTGTGATTGTGTGATTGTGTGATTGTGTGATTTTGTGATTCTGCGATTCTGTGATTCTGCGAATCTGCGATTCTGCGATTCTGCGCTTCTGCGATTATGCGATTCTGCGATTCTTGGATTGTGTGATTGTATGATTGTGTGATTCTGTGATTCTGTGATTGTGTGATTGTGTGATTCTGTGATTCTGTGATTCTGTGATTCTGCGATTATGCGATTCTGCGATTCTTGGATTGTGTGATTGTGTGATTCTGTGATTCTGTGATTTTGTGATGGTGTGATTCTGTGATTCTGTGATTCTGGGATTCTGGGATTCTGCGATTCTGCGATTCTGCGATTCTGCGATTCTGCGATTCTGCGATTCTGCGATTCTGCGATTCTGCGATTCTGCGATTCTGCGATTCTGCGATTCTGCGATTCTGCGATTCTGCGATTCTGCGATTCTGCGTTTCTGCGATTGTTGGATTGTATTATTGTGTGATTGTGTGATGGTGTGATTGTGTGATTGTGTGATGGTGTGATTGTGTGATTGTGTGATTGTGTGATTGTGTGATTGTGTGATTGTGTGATTGTGTGATTGTGTGGTTGCGTGATTGTGTGATTTTGTGATTGTGCGATTGTGTGATTCTGCGATTCGGCGATTCTACGATTCTGCGATTCTGCGATTCTGCGATTGTGTGATTGTGTGATTGTGCGATTGTGTGCTTGTGTGATTGTGTCGTAGTGTGATTCTGCGATTCAGCGATTCTGCGATTCCGCGATTCTGCAATTTTGCGATTCTGCGATTCTGCGTTTCTGCGATTCTGCGTTTCTGCGATTGTGGGATTGTGGGATTGTGTGATTGTGTGATGGTGTGATTGTGTGATTGTGCGATTGTGTGATTATGTGATTGTGTCATTGCGTGATTCTGCGATTCAGAGATTCTGCGATTCTGCGATTCAGCGATTCTGCGATTCTGCGATTCTGCGATTGTGTGATTGTGTGATTGTGTGATTGTGTGATTGTGTCATTGCGTGATTCTGCGATTCAGCGATTCTGCGATTCCGCGATTCTGCAATTTTGCGATTCTGCGATTCTGCGTTTCTGCGATTCTGCGTTTCTGCGATTGTGGGATTGTGGGATTGTGTGATTGTGTGATGGTGTGATTGTGTGATTGTGCGATTGTGTGATTATGTGATTGTGTCATTGCGTGATTCTGCGATTCAGAGATTCTGCGATTCTGCGATTCAGCGATTCTGCGATTCGGCGATTCTACGATTCTGCGATTCTGCGATTCTGCGATTGTGTGATTGTGTGATTGTGTGATTGTGTGATTGTGTGATTGTGTGATTGTGTGATTGTGTGATGGTGTGATTGTGTGATTGTGCGATTGTGTGATTATGTGATTGTGTCATTGCGTGATTCTGCGATTCAGAGATTCTGCGATTCTGCGATTCAGCGATTCTGCGATTCTGCGATTCTGCGATTGTGTGATTGTGTGATTGTGTGATTGTGTGATTGTGTGATTGTGTGATTGTGTGATTGTGTGATGGTGTGATTGTGTGATTGTGCGATTGTGTGATTATGTGATTGTGTCATTGCGTGATTCTGCGATTCAGAGATTCTGCGATTCTGCGATTCAGCGATTCTGCGATTCCGCGATTCTGCGATTTTGCGATTCTGCGATTCTGCGTTTCTGCGATTCTGCGTTTCTGCGATTGTGGGATTGTGGGATTGTGTGATTGTGTGATGGTGTGATTGTGTGATTATGTGATTGTGTGATTGTGTGATTGTGTGATTCTGCGATTCTGCGATTCTGCGTTTTTGCGATTGTTGGATTGTGTTATTGTGTGATTGTGTGATGGTGTGATTGTGTGATTGTGTGATTGTGTGATTGTGTGATTGTGTGATTTTGTGATTGTGCGATTGTGTGCTTGTGTGATTGTGTCGTAGTGTGATTCTGCGATTCTGCGATTCTGCGATTCTGCGATTATGCGTTTCTGCGATTGTTGGATTATGTGATTGTGTGATTTTGTGATTCTGCGATTCTGCGATTCTGCGATTCTGCGATTCTGCGATTCTGCGATTCTGCGATTTTGCGATTCTGCGATTCTGCGATTCTGTGATTCTGCGATTCTGCGATTCTGCGATTCTGCGATTCTGCGATTCTGCGATTGTGTGATTGTGTGATTGCTTGATTGTGCCATTGTGTGATTCTGCGATTCGGCGATTCTGCGATTCTGCGATTCTGCGATTCTGCGATTCTGCGATTGTGTGATTGTGTGATTGTGTCATTGCGTGATTCTGCGATTCAGCGATTCTGCGATTCCGCGATTCTGCAATTTTGCGATTCTGCGATTCTGCGTTTCTGCGATTCTGCGTTTCTGCGATTGTGGGATTGTGGGATTGTGTGATTGTGTGATGGTGTGATTGTGTGATTGTGCGATTGTGTGATTGTGTGATTGTGTGATTGTGTGGTTGTGTGATTGTGTGATTGTGTGATTGTGTGATTGTGCGATTGTGTGCTTGTGTGACTGTGTCGTAGTGTGATTCTGCGATTCTGCGATTCTGCGTTTCTGCGATTGTGGGATTGTGGGATTGTGTGATTGTGTGATTGTGTGGTTGCGTGATTGCGTGATTTTGTGATTGTGCGATTGTGTGCTTGTGTGATTGTGTCGTAGTGTGATTCTGCGATTCTGCGATTCTGCGATTATGCGTTTCTGCGATTCTTGGATTATGTGATTGTGTGATTTTGTGATTCTGTGATTCTGCGATTCTGCGATTCTGCGATTTTGCGATTCTGCGATTCTGCGATTATGCGATTCTGCGATTCTGCGATTCTGTGATTCTGTGATTCTGCGATTCTGCGATTCTGCGATTCTGCGATTCTGCGATTCTGCGATTCTGCGATTCTGCGATTGTGTGATTGTGTGATTGCTTGATTGTGCCATTGTGTGATTCTGCGATTCGGCGATTCTGCGATTCTGCGATTCTGCGATTCTGCGATTGTGTGATTGTGTGATTGTGTGATTATGTGATAGTGTCATTGAGTGATTCTGCGATTCAGAGATTCTGCGATTCTGGGATTCAGCGATTCTGCGATTCCGCGATTCTGCGATTTTGCGATTCTGCGATTCTGCGTTTCTGCGATTCTGCGTTTCTGCGATTGTGGGATTGTGGGATTGTGTGATTGTGTGATGGTGTGATTGTGTGATTGTGTGATTGTGTAATTGTGTGATTGTGTGATTGTGTGATTGTGTGATTGTGTGGTTGTGTGATTGTGTGATTGTGTGATTGTGTGATTGTGTGATTCTGCGATTCTGTGATTATGCGTTTCTGCGATTCTTGGATTGTGTGATTGTGTGATTGTGTGATTGTGTGATTGTGTGATTGTGTGATTTTGTGATTCTGCGATTCTGTGATTCTGCGAATCTGCGATTCTGCGATTCTGCGCTTCTGCGATTATGCGATTCTGCGATTCTTGGATTGTGTGATTGTATGATTGTGTGATTCTGTGATTCTGTGATTGTGTGATTGTGTGATTCTGTGATTCTGTGATTCTGTGATTCTGCGATTATGCGATTCTGCGATTCTTGGATTGTGTGATTGTGTGATTGTGTGATTCTGTGATTCTGTGATTTTGTGATGGTGTGATTCTGTGATTCTGTGATTCTGGGATTCTGGGATTCTGCGATTCTGCGATTCTGCGATTCTGCGATTCTGCGATTCTGCGATTCTGCGATTCTGCGATTCTGCGATTCTGCGATTCTGCGATTCTGCGATTCTGCGATTCTGCGATTCTGCGATTCTGCGATTCTGCGATTCTGCGTTTCTGCGATTGTTGGATTGTATTATTGTGTGATTGTGTGATGGTGTGATTGTGTGATTGTGTGATGGTGTGATTGTGTGATTGTGTGATTGTGTGATTGTGTGATTGTGTGATTGTGTGATTGTGTGATTGTGTGGTTGCGTGATTGTGTGATTTTGTGATTGTGCGATTGTGTGATTCTGCGATTCGGCGATTCTACGATTCTGCGATTCTGCGATTCTGCGATTGTGTGATTGTGTGATTGTGCGATTGTGTGCTTGTGTGATTGTGTCGTAGTGTGATTCTGCGATTCTGCGATTCTGCGATTCTGCGATTATGCGTTTCTGCGATTCTTGGATTGTGTGATTGTGTGATTGTGTGATTATGTGATTGTGTGATTTTGTGATTCTGTGATTCTGTGATTCTGGGATTCTGCGATTCTGCGATTCTGCGATTCTGTGATTCTGCGATTCTGCGATTCTGCGATTCTGTGATTCTGCGATTCTGCGATTCTGCGATTCTGCGATTCTGCGATTCTGCGATTCTGCGATTGAGTGATTGTGTGATTGCTTGATTGTGCCATTGTGTGATTCTGCGATTCGGCGATTCTGCGATTCTGCGATTCTGCGATTCTGCGATTGTGTGATTGTGTGATTGTGTGATTGTGTGATTGTGTCATTGCGTGATTCTGCGATTCAGCGATTCTGCGATTCCGCGATTCTGCAATTTTGCGATTCTGCGATTCTGCGTTTCTGCGATTCTGCGTTTCTGCGATTGTGGGATTGTGGGATTGTGTGATTGTGTGATGGTGTGATTGTGTGATTGTGCGATTGTGTGATTGTGTGATTGTGTGATTGTGTGGTTGTGTGATTGTGTGATTGTGTGATTGTGTGATTGTGCGATTGTGTGACTGTGTCGTAGTGTGATTCTGCGATTCTGCGATTCTGCGATTATGCGTTTCTGCTATTCTTGGATTGTGTGATTGTGTGATTGTGTGATGGTGTGATTGTGTGATGGTGTGATTGTGTGATGGTGTGATGGTGTGATTGTGTGATTGTGTGATTGTGTGATTGTGTGATTGTGTGATTGTGTGGTTGCGTGATTGTGTGATTTTGTGATTGTGCGATTGTGTGCTTGTGTGATTGTGTCGTAGTGTGATTCTGCGATTATGCGATTCTGCGATTCTGCGTTTCTGCGATTCTTGGATTATGTGATTGTGTGATTTTGTGATTCTGTGATTCTGCGATTCTGCGATTCTGCGATACTGCGATTCTGCGATTCTGCGATTCTGCGATTCTGCGATTCTGCGATTATGCGATTATGCGATTCTGCGATTGTGTGATTGTGTGATTGTGTGATTGTGTCATTGCGTGATTCTGCGATTCAGCGATTCTGCGATTCCGCGATTCTGCGATTTTGCTATTCTGCGATTCTGCGTTTCTGCGATTCTGCGTTTCTGCGATTGTGGGATTGTGGGATTGTGTGATTGTGTGATTGTGTGGTTGCGTGATTGCGTGATTTTGTGATTGTGCGATTGTGTGCTTGTGTGATTGTGTCGTAGTGTGATTCTGCGATTCTGCGATTCTGCGATTCTGCGATTATGCGTTTCTGCGATTCTTGGATTATGTGATTGTGTGATTTTGTGATTCTGTGATTCTGCGATTCTGCGATTCTGCGATTTTGCGATTCTGCGATTCTGCGATTATGCGATTCTGCGATTCTGCGATTCTGTGATTCTGTGATTCTGCGATTCTGCGATTCTGCGATTCTGCGATTCTGCGATTCTGCGATTCTGCGATTCTGCGATTGTGTGATTGTGTGATTGCTTGATTGTGCCATTGTGTGATTCTGCGATTCGGCGATTCTGCGATTCTGCGATTCTGCGATTCTGCGATTGTGTGATTGTGTGATTGTGTGATTATGTGATTGTGTCATTGCGTGATTCTGCGATTCAGAGATTCTGCGATTCTGGGATTCAGCGATTCTGCGATTCCGCGATTCTGCGATTTTGCGATTCTGCGATTCTGCGATTCTGCGTTTCTGCGATTCTGCGTTTCTGCGATTGTGGGATTGTGGGATTGTGTGATTGTGTGATGGTGTGATTGTGTGATTGTGTGATTGTGTAATTGTGTGATTGTGTGATTGTGTGATTGTGTGATTGTGTGGTTGTGTGATTGTGTGATTGTGTGATTGTGTGATTGTGTGATTCTGCGATTCTGTGATTATGCGTTTCTGCGATTCTTGGATTGTGTGATTGTGTGATTGTGTGATTGTGTGATTGTGTGATTGTGTGATTTTGTGATTCTGCGATTCTGTGATTCTGCGAATCTGCGATTCTGCGATTCTGCGCTTCTGCGATTATGCGATTCTGCGATTCTTGGATTGTGTGATTGTATGATTGTGTGATTCTGTGATTCTGTGATTGTGTGATTGTGTGATTCTGTGATTCTGTGATTCTGTGATTCTGCGATTATGCGATTCTGCGATTCTTGGATTGTGTGATTGTGTGATTGTGTGATTCTGTGATTCTGTGATTTTGTGATGGTGTGATTCTGTGATTCTGTGATTCTGGGATTCTGGGATTCTGCGATTCTGCGATTCTGCGATTCTGCGATTCTGCGATTCTGCGATTCTGCGATTCTGCGATTCTGCGATTCTGCGATTCTGCGATTCCGCGATTGTGCGATTTTGCGTTTCTGCGATTGTGGGATTGTGGGATTGTGGGATTGTGTGATTGTGTGATGGTGTGATTGTGTCGTTGGGTGATTGTGTGATTGTGTGATTCTGTGATTCTGTGATTCTGCGATTCTGCGATTCTGCGATTCTGCGATTCTGCGTTTCTGCGATTGTTGGATTGTATTATTGTGTGATTGTGTGATGGTGTGATTGTGTGATTGTGTGATGGTGTGATTGTGTGATTGTGTGATTGTGTGATTGTGTGATTGTGTGATTGTGTGATTGTGTGATTGTGTGATTGTGTGATTGTGTGATTGTGTGGTTGCGTGATTGTGTGATTTTGTGATTGTGCGATTGTGTGATTCTGCGATTCGGCGATTCTACGATTCTGCGATTCTGCGATTCTGCGATTGTGTGATTGTGTGATTGTGCGATTGTGTGCTTGTGTGATTGTGTCGTAGTGTGATTCTGCGATTCTGCGATTCTGCGATTCTGCGATTATGCGTTTCTGCGATTCTTGGATTGTGTGATTGTGTGATTGTGTGATTATGTGATTGTGTGATTTTGTGATTCTGTGATTCTGTGATTCTGGGATTCTGCGATTCTGCGATTCTGCGATTCTGTGATTCTGCGATTCTGCGATTCTGCGATTCTGTGATTCTGCGATTCTGCGATTCTGCGATTCTGCGATTTTGCGATTCTGCGATTGTGTGATTGTGTGATTGCTTGATTGTGCCATTGTGTGATTCTGCGATTCGGCGATTCTGCGATTCTGCGATTCTGCGATTCTGCGATTGTGTGATTGTGTGATTGTGTGATTGTGTGATTGTGTCATTGCGTGATTCTGCGATTCAGCGATTCTGCGATTCCGCGATTCTGCAATTTTGCGATTCTGCGATTCTGCGTTTCTGCGATTCTGCGTTTCTGCGATTGTGGGATTGTGGGATTGTGTGATTGTGTGATGGTGTGATTGTGTGATTGTGCGATTGTGTGATTATGTGATTGTGTCATTGCGTGATTCTGCGATTCAGAGATTCTGCGATTCTGCGATTCAGCGATTCTGCGATTCGGCGATTCTACGATTCTGCGATTCTGCGATTCTGCGATTGTGTGATTGTGTGATTGTGTGATTGTGTGATTGTGTGATTGTGTGATTGTGTGATTGTGTGATGGTGTGATTGTGTGATTGTGCGATTGTGTGATTATGTGATTGTGTCATTGCGTGATTCTGCGATTCAGAGATTCTGCGATTCTGCGATTCAGCGATTCTGCGATTCTGCGATTCTGCGATTGTGTGATTGTGTGATTGTGTGATTGTGTGATTGTGTGATTGTGTGATTGTGTGATTGTGTGATGGTGTGATTGTGTGATTGTGCGATTGTGTGATTATGTGATTGTGTCATTGCGTGATTCTGCGATTCAGAGATTCTGCGATTCCGCGATTCTGCGATCTTGCGATTCTGCGTTTCTGCGATTGTGGGATTGTGGGATTGTGTGATTGTGTGATGGTGTGATTGTGTGATTATGTGATTGTGTGATTGTGTGATTGTGTGATTCTGCGATTCTGCGATTCTGCGATTCTGCGTTTCTGCGATTGTTGGATTGTGTTATTGTGTGATTGTGTGATGGTGTGATTGTGTGATTGTGTGATGGTGTGATTGTGTGATTGTGTGATTGTGTGATTGTGTGATTGTGTGATTGTGTGATTGTGTGATTTTGTGATTGTGCGATTGTGTGCTTGTGTGATTGTGTCGTAGTGTGATTCTGCGATTCTGCGATTCTGCGATTCTGCGATTCTGCGATTATGCGTTTCTGCGATTGTTGGATTATGTGATTGTGTGATTTTGTGATTCTGTGATTCTGCGATTCTGCGATTCTGCGATTCTGCGATTCTGCGATTCTGCGATTCTGCGATTATGCGATTCTGCGATTCTGCGATTCTGTCATTCTGCGATTCTGCGATTCTGCGATTCTGCGATTCTGCGATTCTGCGATTGTGTGATTGTGTGATTGCTTGATTGTGCCATTGTGTGATTCTGCGATTCGGCGATTCTGCGATTCTGCGATTCTGCGATTCTGCGATTGTGTGATTGTGTGATTGTGTGATTGTGTGATTGTGTGATTGTGTGATTGTGTGATTGTGTCATTGCGTGATTCTGCGATTCAGCGATTCTGCGATTCCGCGATTCTGCAATTTTGCGATTCTGCGATTCTGCGTTTCTGCGATTCTGCGTTTCTGCGATTGTGGGATTGTGGGATTGTGTGATTGTGTGATGGTGTGATTGTGTGATTGTGCGATTGTGTGATTGTGTGATTGTGTGGTTGTGTGATTGTGTGATTGTGTGATTGTGTGATTGTGCGATTGTGTGCTTGTGTGATTGTGTCGTAGTGTGATTCTGCGATTCTGCGATTATGCGTTTCTGCGATTCTTGGATTATGTGATTGTGTGATTTTGTGATTCTGTGATTCTGCGATTCTGCGATTCTGCGATTCTGCGATTCTGCGATTCTGCGATTCTGCGATTCTGCGATTCTGCGATTATGCGATTATGCGATTCTGCGATTCTGCGATTCTGCGATTCTGTGATTCTGTGATTCTGCGATTCTGCGATTCTGCGATTCTGCGATTCTGCGATTGTGTGATTGTGTGATTGCTTGATTGTGCCATTGTGTGATTCTGCGATTCGGCGATTCTGCGATTCTGCGATTCTGCGATTGTGTGATTGTGTGATTGTGTGATTGTGTGATTGTGTGATTGTGTCATTGCGTGATTCTGCGATTCAGCGATTCTGCGATTCAGCGATTCTGCGATTCCGCGATTCTGCGATTTTGCGTTTCTGCGATTGTCGGATTGTGGGATTGTGTGATTGTGTGATGGTGTGATTGTGTCGTTGGGTGATTGTGTGATTGTGTGATTCTGTGATTCTGTGATTCTGCGATTCTGCGATTCTGCGATTCTGCGTTTCTGCGATTGTTGGATTGTATTATTGTGTGATTGTGTGATGGTGTGATTGTGTCGTTGGGTGATTGTGTGATTGTGTGATTCTGTGATTCTGTGATTCTGCGATTCTGCGATTCTGCGATTCTGCGATTCTGCGTTTCTGCGATTGTTGGATTGTATTATTGTGTGATTGTGTGATGGTGTGATTGTGTGATTGTGTGATGGTGTGATTGTGTGATTGTGTGATTGTGTGATTGTGTGATTGTGTGATTGTGTGATTGTGTGATTGTGTGGTTGCGTGATTGTGTGATTTTGTGATTGTGCGATTGTGTGATTCTGCGATTCGGCGATTCTACGATTCTGCGATTCTGCGATTCTGCGATTGTGTGATTGTGTGATTGTGTGATTATGTGATTGTGTCATTGCGTGATTCTGCGATTCAGAGATTCTGCGATTCTGCGATTCAGCGATTCTGCGATTCCGCGATTCTGCGATCTTGCGATTCTGCGTTTCTGCGATTGTGGGATTGTGGGATTGTGTGATTGTGTGATGGTGTGATTGTGTGATTATGTGATTGTGTGATTGTGTGATTGTGTGATTCTGCGATTCTGCGATTCTGCGATTCTGCGTTTCTGCGATTGTTGGATTGTGTTATTGTGTGATTGTGTGATGGTGTGATTGTGTGATTGTGTGATGGTGTGATTGTGTGATTGTGTGATTGTGTGATTGTGTGATTGTGTGATTTTGTGATTGTGCGATTGTGTGCTTGTGTGATTGTGTCGTAGTGTGATTCTGCGATTCTGCGATTCTGCGATTCTGCGATTCTGCGATTATGCGTTTCTGCGATTGTTGGATTATGTGATTGTGTGATTTTGTGATTCTGTGATTCTGCGATTCTGCGATTCTGCGATTCTGCGATTCTGCGATTCTGCGATTCTGCGATTATGCGATTCTGCGATTCTGCGATTCTGTCATTCTGCGATTCTGCGATTCTGCGATTCTGCGATTCTGCGATTCTGCGATTGTGTGATTGTGTGATTGCTTGATTGTGCCATTGTGTGATTCTGCGATTCGGCGATTCTGCGATTCTGCGATTCTGCGATTCTGCGATTGTGTGATTGTGTGATTGTGTGATTGTGTGATTGTGTGATTGTGTGATTGTGTCATTGCGTGATTCTGCGATTCAGCGATTCTGCGATTCCGCGATTCTGCAATTTTGCGATTCTGCGATTCTGCGTTTCTGCGATTCTGCGTTTCTGCGATTGTGGGATTGTGGGATTGTGTGATTGTGTGATGGTGTGATTGTGTGATTGTGCGATTGTGTGATTGTGTGATTGTGTGGTTGTGTGATTGAGTGATTGTGTGATTGTGTGATTGTGCGATTGTGTGCTTGTGTGATTGTGTCGTAGTGTGATTCTGCGATTCTGCGATTATGCGTTTCTGCGATTCTTGGATTATGTGATTGTGTGATTTTGTGATTCTGTGATTCTGCGATTCTGCGATTCTGCGATTCTGCGATTCTGTGATTCTGTGATTCTGCGATTCTGCGATTCTGCGATTCTGCGATTCTGCGATTGTGTGATTGTGTGATTGCTTGATTGTGCCATTGTGTGATTCTGCGATTCGGCGATTCTGCGATTCTGCGATTCTGCGATTGTGTGATTGTGTGATTGTGTGATTGTGTGATTGTGTGATTGTGTCATTGCGTGATTCTGCGATTCAGCGATTCTGCGATTCCGCGATTCTGCGATTTTGCGTTTCTGCGATTGTCGGATTGTGGGATTGTGTGATTGTGTGATGGTGTGATTGTGTCGTTGGGTGATTGTGTGATTGTGTGATTCTGTGATTCTGTGATTCTGCGATTCTGCGATTCTGCGATTCTGCGTTTCTGCGATTGTTGGATTGTATTATTGTGTGATTGTGTGATGGTGTGATTGTGTCGTTGGGTGATTGTGTGATTGTGTGATTCTGTGATTCTGTGATTCTGCGATTCTGCGATTCTGCGATTCTGCGTTTCTGCGATTGTTGGATTGTATTATTGTGTGATTGTGTGATGGTGTGATTGTGTGATTGTGTGATGGTGTGATTGTGTGACTGTGTGATTGTGTGATTGTGTGATTGTGTGATTGTGTGATTGTGTGATTGTGTGGTTGCGTGATTGTGTGATTTTGTGATTGTGCGGTTGTGTGATTCTGCGATTCGGCGATTCTACGATTCTGCGATTCTGCGATTCTGCGATTGTGTGATTGTGTGATTGTGTGATTGTGTGATTGTGTCATTGCGTGATTCTGCGATTCAGTGATTCTGCGATTCTGCGATTCAGCGATTCTGCGATTCCGCGATTCTGCGATTTTGCGATTCTGCGATTCTGCGTTTCTGCGATTCTGCGTTTCTGCGATTGTGGGATTGTGGGATTGTGTGATTGTGTGATGGTGTGATTGTGTGATTATGTGATTGTGTGATTGTGTGATTGTGTAATTCTGCGATTCTGCGATTCTGCGATTCTGCGTTTCTGCGATTGTTGGATTGTGTTATTGTGTGATTGTGTGATGGTGTGATTGTGTGATTGTGTGATTGTGTGATTGTGTGATTTTGTGATTGTGCGATTGTGTGCTTGTGTGATTGTGTCGTAGTGTGATTCTGCGATTCTGCGATTCTGCGATTCTGCGATTCTGCGATTATGCGTTTCTGCGATTGTTGGATTATGTGATTGTGTGATTTTGTGATTCTGCGATTCTGCGATTCTGCGATTCTGCGATTCTGCGATTCTGCGATTATGCGATTCTGCGATTCTGCGATTCTGTGATTCTGCGATTCTGCGATTCTGCGATTCTGCGATTCTGCGATTCTGCGATTGTGTGATTGTGTGATTGCTTGATTGTGCCATTGTGTGATTCTGCGATTCGGCGATTCTGCGATTCTGCGATTCTGCGATTCTGCGATTGTGTGATTGTGTGATTGTGTGATTGTGTGATTGTGTGATTGTGTCATTGCGTGATTCTGCGATTCAGCGATTCTGCGATTCCGCGATTCTGCAATTTTGCGATTCTGCGATTCTGCGTTTCTGCGATTCTGCGTTTCTGCGATTGTGGGATTGTGGGATTGTGTGATTGTGTGATGGTGTGATTGTGTGATTGTGCGATTGTGTGATTGTGTGATTGTGTGGTTGTGTGATTGTGTGATTGTGTGATTGTGTGATTGTGCGATTGTGTGCTTGTGTGATTGTGTCGTAGTGTGATTCTGCGATTCTGCGATTCTGCGATTCTGCGATTATGCGTTTCTGCTATTCTTGGATTGTGTGATTGTGTGATTGTGTGATGGTGTGATTGTGTGATGGTGTGATTGTGTGATGGTGTGATTGTGTGATGGTGTGATGGTGTGATTGTGTGATTGTGTGATTGTGTGATTGTGTGATTGTGTGATTGTGTGATTGTGTGGTTGCGTGATTGTGTGATTTTGTGACTGTGCGATTGTGTGCTTGTGTGATTGTGTCGTAGTGTGATTCTGCGATTCTGCGATTATGCGTTTCTGCGATTCTTGGATTATGTGATTGTGTGATTTTGTGATTCTGTGATTCTGCGATTCTGCGATTCTGCGATTCTGCGATTCTGCGATTCTGCGATTCTGCGATTCTGCGATTATGCGATTATGCGATTCTGCGATTCTGCGATTCTGTGATTCTGTGATTCTGCGATTCTGCGATTCTGCGATTCTGCGATTCTGCGATTGTGTGATTGTGTGATTGCTTGATTGTGCCATTGTGTGATTCTGCGATTCGGCGATTCTGCGATTCTGCGATTCTGCGATTGTGTGATTGTGTGATTGTGTGATTGTGTGATTGTGTGATTGTGTCATTGCGTGATTCTGCGATTCAGCGATTCTGCGATTCCGCGATTCTGCGATTTTGCGTTTCTGCGATTGTCGGATTGTGGGATTGTGTGATTGTGTGATGGTGTGATTGTGTCGTTGGGTGATTGTGTGATTGTGTGATTCTGTGATTCTGTGATTCTGCGATTCTGCGATTCTGCGATTCTGCGTTTCTGCGATTGTTGGATTGTATTATTGTGTGATTGTGTGATGGTGTGATTGTGTCGTTGGGTGATTGTGTGATTGTGTGATTCTGTGATTCTGTGATTCTGCGATTCTGCGATTCTGCGATTCTGCGTTTCTGCGATTGTTGGATTGTATTATTGTGTGATTGTGTGATGGTGTGATTGTGTGATTGTGTGATGGTGTGATTGTGTGACTGTGTGATTGTGTGATTGTGTGATTGTGTGATTGTGTGATTGTGTGATTGTGTGGTTGCGTGATTGTGTGATTTTGTGATTGTGCGGTTGTGTGATTCTGCGATTCGGCGATTCTACGATTCTGCGATTCTGCGATTCTGCGATTGTGTGATTGTGTGATTGTGTGATTGTGTGATTGTGTCATTGCGTGATTCTGCGATTCAGAGATTCTGCGATTCTGCGATTCAGCGATTCTGCGATTCCGCGATTCTGCGATTTTGCGATTCTGCGATTCTGCGTTTCTGCGATTCTGCGTTTCTGCGATTGTGGGATTGTGGGATTGTGTGATTGTGTGATGGTGTGATTGTGTGATTGTGTGATTGTGTGATTGTGTGGTTGTGTGATTGTGTGATTGTGTGGTTGTGTGATTGTGTGATTGTGTGATTGTGTGATTGTGCGATTGTGTGCTTGTGTGATTGTGTCGTAGTGTGATTCTGCGATTCTGCGATTACGCGTTTCAGCGATTCTTGGATTGTGTGATTGTGTGATTGTGTGATTATGTGATTGTGTGATTTTGTGATTCTGTGATTCTGTGATTCTGGGATTCTGCGATTCTGCGATTCTGCGATTCTGTGATTCTGCGATTCTGCGATTCTGCGATTCTGCGATTCTGCGATTCTGCGATGCTGCGATTCAGCGATTCTGCGATTCTGCGTTTCTGCGATTGTGGGATTGTGTGATTGTGTGATTGTGTGATTGTGTGATTGTGTGATTCTGCGATTCGGCGATTCTACGATTCTGCGATTCTGCGATTCTGCGATTGTGTGATTGTGCGATTATGCGATTCAGCGATTCTGCGATTCTGTGATTCTGCGATTGTGCGATTCTGCGATTCTGCGATTCTGCGATTGTGTGATTGTGTGATTGCTTGATTGTGCCATTGTGTGATTCTGCGATTCGGCGATTCTACGATTCTGCGATTCTGCGATTCTGCGATTGTGTGATTGTGTGATTGTGTGATTATGTGATTGTGTCATTGCGTGATTCTGCGATTCAGAGATTCTGCGATTCTGCGATTCAGCGATTCTGCGATTCCGCGATTCTGCGATTTTGCGATTCTGCGATTCTGCGTTTCTGCGATTCTGCGTTTCTGCGATTGTGGGATTGTGGGATTGTGTGATTGTGTCGTAGTGTGATTCTGCGATTCTGCGATTCTGCGATTCTGCGATTTTGCGATTATGCGTTTCTGCGATTGTTGGATTATGTGATTGTGTGATTTTGTGATTCTGCGATTCTGCGATTCTGCGATTCTGCGATTCTGCGATTCTGCGATTATGCGATTCTGCGATTCTGCGATTCTGTGATTCTGCGATTCTGCGATTCTGCGATTCTGCGATTCTGCGATTCTGCGATTGTGTGATTGTGTGATTGCTTGATTGTGCCATTGTGTGATTCTGCGATTCGGCGATTCTGCGATTCTGCGATTCTGCGATTCTGCGATTGTGTGATTGTGTGATTGTGTCATTGCGTGATTCTGCGATTCAGCGATTCTGCGATTCCGCGATTCTGCAATTTTGCGATTCTGCGATTCTGCGTTTCTGCGATTCTGCGTTTCTGCGATTGTGGGATTGTGGGATTGTGTGATTGTGTGATGGTGTGATTGTGTGATTGTGCGATTGTGTGATTGTGTGATTGTGTGATTGTGTGGTTGTGTGATTGTGTGATTGTGTGATTGTGTGATTGTGCGATTGTGTGCTTGTGTGACTGTGTCGTAGTGTGATTCTGCGATTCTGCGATTCTGCGTTTCTGCGATTGTGGGATTGTGGGATTGTGTGATTGTGTGATTGTGTGGTTGCGTGATTGCGTGATTTTGTGATTGTGCGATTGTGTGCTTGTGTGATTGTGTCGTAGTGTGATTCTGCGATTCTGCGATTCTGCGATTATGCGTTTCTGCGATTCTTGGATTATGTGATTGTGTGATTTTGTGATTCTGTGATTCTGCGATTCTGCGATTCTGCGATTTTGCGATTCTGCGATTCTGCGATTATGCGATTCTGCGATTCTGCGATTCTGTGATTCTGTGATTCTGCGATTCTGCGATTCTGCGATTCTGCGATTCTGCGATTCTGCGATTCTGCGATTCTGCGATTCTGCGATTGTGTGATTGTGTGATTGCTTGATTGTGCCATTGTGTGATTCTGCGATTCGGCGATTCTGCGATTCTGCGATTCTGCGATTCTGCGATTCTGCGATTGTGTGATTGTGTGATTGTGTGATTATGTGATTGTGTCATTGCGTGATTCTGCGATTCAGAGATTCTGCGATTCTGGGATTCAGCGATTCTGCGATTCCGCGATTCTGCGATTTTGCGATTCTGCGATTCTGCGTTTCTGCGATTCTGCGTTTCTGCGATTGTGGGATTGTGGGATTGTGTGATTGTGTGATGGTGTGATTGTGTGATTGTGTGATTGTGTAATTGTGTGATTGTGTGATTGTGTGATTGTGTGATTGTGTGGTTGTGTGATTGTGTGATTGTGTGATTGTGTGATTGTGTGATTCTGCGATTCTGTGATTATGCGTTTCTGCGATTCTTGGATTGTGTGATTGTGTGATTGTGTGATTGTGTGATTGTGTGATTGTGTGATTGTGTGATTTTGTGATTCTGCGATTCTGTGATTCTGCGAATCTGCGATTCTGCGATTCTGCGCTTCTGCGATTATGCGATTCTGCGATTCTTGGATTGTGTGATTGTATGATTGTGTGATTCTGTGATTCTGTGATTGTGTGATTGTGTGATTCTGTGATTCTGTGATTCTGTGATTCTGCGATTATGCGATTCTGCGATTCTTGGATTGTGTGATTGTGTGATTGTGTGATTCTGTGATTCTGTGATTTTGTGATGGTGTGATTCTGTGATTCTGTGATTCTGGGATTCTGGGATTCTGCGATTCTGCGATTCTGCGATTCTGCGATTCTGCGATTCTGCGATTCTGCGATTCTGCGATTCTGCGATTCTGCGAGTCTGCGATTCTGCGATTCTGCGATTCTGCGATTCCGCGATTGTGCGATTTTGCGTTTCTGCGATTGTGGGATTGTGGGATTGTGGGATTGTGTATTGTGTGATGGTGTGATTGTGTCGTTGGGTGATTGTGTGATTGTGTGATTCTGTGATTCTGTGATTCTGCGATTCTGCGATTCTGCGATTCTGCGATTCTGCGTTTCTGCGATTGTTGGATTGTATTATTGTGTGATTGTGTGATGGTGTGATTGTGTGATTGTGTGATGGTGTGATTGTGTGATTGTGTGATTGTGTGATTGTGTGATTGTGTGATTGTGTGATTGTGTGATTGTGTGGTTGTGTGGTTGCGTGATTGTGTGATTTTGTGATTGTGCGATTGTGTGATTCTGCGATTCGGCGATTCTACGATTCTGCGATTCTGCGATTCTGCGATTGTGTGATTGTGTGATTGTGCGATTGTGTGCTTGTGTGATTGTGTCGTAGTGTGATTCTGCGATTCTGCGATTCTGCGATTCTGCGATTATGCGTTTCTGCGATTCTTGGATTGTGTGATTGTGTGATTGTGTGATTATGTGATTGTGTGATTTTGTGATTCTGTGATTCTGTGATTCTGGGATTCTGCGATTCTGCGATTCTGCGATTCTGTGATTCTGCGATTCTGCGATTCTGCGATTCTGTGATTCTGCGATTCTGCGATTCTGCGATTCTGCGATTTTGCGATTCTGCGATTGTGTGATTGTGTGATTGCTTGATTGTGCCATTGTGTGATTCTGCGATTCGGCGATTCTGCGATTCTGCGATTCTGCGATTCTGCGATTGTGTGATTGTGTGATTGTGTGGTTGTGTGATTGTGTGATTGTGTGATTGTGTGATTGTGCGATTGTGTGCTTGTGTGATTGTGTCGTAGTGTGATTCTGCGATTCTGCGATTCTGCGATTCTGCGATTATGCGTTTCTGCTATTCTTGGATTGTGTGATTGTGTGATTGTGTGATGGTGTGATTGTGTGATGGTGTGATTGTGTGATGGTGTGATTGTGTGATGGTGTGATGGTGTGATTGTGTGATTGTGTGATTGTGTGATTGTGTGATTGTGTGATTGTGTGATTGTGTGGTTGCGTGATTGTGTGATTTTGTGATTGTGCGATTGTGTGCTTGTGTGATTGTGTCGTAGTGTGATTCTGCGATTCTGCGATTATGCGTTTCAGCGATTCTTGGATTGTGTGATTGTGTGATTGTGTGATTATGTGATTGTGTGATTTTGTGATTCTGTGATTCTGTGATTCTGGGATTCTGCGATTCTGCGATTCTGCGATTCTGTGATTCTGCGATTCTGCGATTCTGCGATTCTGCGATTCTGCGATTCTGCGATTCTGCGATTCTGCGATTATGCGATTATGCGATTCTGCGATTCTGCGATTCTGTGATTCTGTGATTCTGCGATTCTGCGATTCTGCGATTCTGCGATTCTGCGATTGTGTGATTGTGTGATTGCTTGATTGTGCCATTGTGTGATTCTGCGATTCGGCGATTCTGCGATTCTGCGATTCTGCGATTGTGTGATTGTGTGATTGTGTGATTGTGTGATTGTGTCATTGCGTGATTCTGCGATTCAGCGATTCTGCGATTCCGCGATTCTGCGATTTTGCGTTTCTGCGATTGTCGGATTGTGGGATTGTGTGATTGTGTGATGGTGTGATTGTGTCGTTGGGTGATTGTGTGATTGTGTGATTCTGTGATTCTGTGATTCTGCGATTCTGCGATTCTGCGATTCTGCGTTTCTGCGATTGTTGGATTGTATTATTGTGTGATTGTGTGATGGTGTGATTGTGTCGTTGGGTGATTGTGTGATTGTGTGATTCTGTGATTCTGTGATTCTGCGATTCTGCGATTCTGCGATTCTGCGTTTCTGCGATTGTTGGATTGTATTATTGTGTGATTGTGTGATGGTGTGATTGTGTGATTGTGTGATGGTGTGATTGTGTGACTGTGTGATTGTGTGATTGTGTGATTGTGTGATTGTGTGATTGTGTGATTGTGTGATTGTGTGGTTGCGTGATTGTGTGATTTTGTGATTGTGCGGTTGTGTGATTCTGCGATTCGGCGATTCTACGATTCTGCGATTCTGCGATTCTGCGATTGTGTGATTGTGTGATTGTGTGATTGTGTGATTGTGTCATTGCGTGATTCTGCGATTCAGAGATTCTGCGATTCTGCGATTCAGCGATTCTGCGATTCCGCGATTCTGCGATTTTGCGATTCTGCGATTCTGCGTTTCTGCGATTCTGCGTTTCTGCGATTGTGGGATTGTGGGATTGTGTGATTGTGTGATGGTGTGATTGTGTGATTGTGTGATTGTGTGATTGTGTGGTTGTGTGATTGTGTGATTGTGTGGTTGTGTGATTGTGTGATTGTGTGATTGTGTGATTGTGCGATTGTGTGCTTGTGTGATTGTGTCGTAGTGTGATTCTGCGATTCTGCGATTATGCGTTTCAGCGATTCTTGGATTGTGTGATTGTGTGATTGTGTGATTATGTGATTGTGTGATTTTGTGATTCTGTGATTCTGTGATTCTGGGATTCTGCGATTCTGCGATTCTGCGATTCTGTGATTCTGCGATTCTGCGATTCTGCGATTCTGCGATTCTGCGATGCTGCGATTCAGCGATTCTGCGATTCTGCGTTTCTGCGATTGTGGGATTGTGTGATTGTGTGATTGTGTGATTGTGTGATTGTGTGATTCTGCGATTCGGCGATTCTACGATTCTGCGATTCTGCGATTCTGCGATTGTGTGATTGTGCGATTATGCGATTCAGCGATTCTGCGATTCTGTGATTCTGCGATTGTGCGATTCTGCGATTCTGCGATTCTGCGATTGTGTGATTGTGTGATTGCTTGATTGTGCCATTGTGTGATTCTGCGATTCGGCGATTCTACGATTCTGCGATTCTGCGATTCTGCGATTGTGTGATTGTGTGATTGTGTGATTATGTGATTGTGTCATTGCGTGATTCTGCGATTCAGAGATTCTGCGATTCTGCGATTCAGCGATTCTGCGATTCCGCGATTCTGCGATTTTGCGATTCTGCGATTCTGCGTTTCTGCGATTCTGCGTTTCTGCGATTGTGGGATTGTGGGATTGTGTGATTGTGTCGTAGTGTGATTCTGCGATTCTGCGATTCTGCGATTCTGCGATTATGCGTTTCTGCGATTGTTGGATTATGTGATTGTGTGATTTTGTGATTCTGCGATTCTGCGATTCTGCGATTCTGCGATTCTGCGATTCTGCGATTATGCGATTCTGCGATTCTGCGATTCTGTGATTCTGCGATTCTGCGATTCTGCGATTCTGCGATTCTGCGATTCTGCGATTGTGTGATTGTGTGATTGCTTGATTGTGCCATTGTGTGATTCTGCGATTCGGCGATTCTGCGATTCTGCGATTCTGCGATTCTGCGATTGTGTGATTGTGTGATTGTGTCATTGCGTGATTCTGCGATTCAGCGATTCTGCGATTCCGCGATTCTGCAATTTTGCGATTCTGCGATTCTGCGTTTCTGCGATTCTGCGTTTCTGCGATTGTGGGATTGTGGGATTGTGTGATTGTGTGATGGTGTGATTGTGTGATTGTGCGATTGTGTGATTGTGTGATTGTGTGATTGTGTGGTTGTGTGATTGTGTGATTGTGTGATTGTGTGATTGTGCGATTGTGTGCTTGTGTGACTGTGTCGTAGTGTGATTCTGCGATTCTGCGATTCTGCGTTTCTGCGATTGTGGGATTGTGGGATTGTGTGATTGTGTGATTGTGTGGTTGCGTGATTGCGTGATTTTGTGATTGTGCGATTGTGTGCTTGTGTGATTGTGTCGTAGTGTGATTCTGCGATTCTGCGATTCTGCGATTATGCGTTTCTGCGATTCTTGGATTATGTGATTGTGTGATTTTGTGATTCTGTGATTCTGCGATTCTGCGATTCTGCGATTTTGCGATTCTGCGATTCTGCGATTATGCGATTCTGCGATTCTGCGATTCTGTGATTCTGTGATTCTGCGATTCTGCGATTCTGCGATTCTGCGATTCTGCGATTCTGCGATTCTGCCATTCTGCGATTGTGTGATTGTGTGATTGCTTGATTGTGCCATTGTGTGATTCTGCGATTCGGCGATTCTGCGATTCTGCGATTCTGCGATTCTGCGATTCTGCGATTGTGTGATTGTGTGATTGTGTGATTATGTGATTGTGTCATTGCGTGATTCTGCGATTCAGAGATTCTGCGATTCTGGGATTCAGCGATTCTGCGATTCCGCGATTCTGCGATTTTGCGATTCTGCGATTCTGCGTTTCTGCGATTCTGCGTTTCTGCGATTGTGGGATTGTGGGATTGTGTGATTGTGTGATGGTGTGATTGTGTGATTGTGTGATTGTGTAATTGTGTGATTGTGTGATTGTGTGATTGTGTGATTGTGTGGTTGTGTGATTGTGTGATTGTGTGATTGTGTGATTGTGTGATTCTGCGATTCTGTGATTATGCGTTTCTGCGATTCTTGGATTGTGTGATTGTGTGATTGTGTGATTGTGTGATTGTGTGATTGTGTGATTGTGTGATTTTGTGATTCTGCGATTCTGTGATTCTGCGAATCTGCGATTCTGCGATTCTGCGATTATGCGATTCTGCGATTCTTGGATTGTGTGATTGTATGATTGTGTGATTCTGTGATTCTGTGATTGTGTGATTGTGTGATTCTGTGATTCTGTGATTCTGTGATTCTGCGATTATGCGATTCTGCGATTCTTGGATTGTGTGATTGTGTGATTGTGTGATTCTGTGATTCTGTGATTTTGTGATGGTGTGATTCTGTGATTCTGTGATTCTGGGATTCTGGGATTCTGCGATTCTGCGATTCTGCGATTCTGCGATTCTGCGATTCTGCGATTCTGCGATTCTGCGATTCTGCGATTCTGCGAGTCTGCGATTCTGCGATTCTGCGATTCTGCGATTCCGCGATTGTGCGATTTTGCGTTTCTGCGATTGTGGGATTGTGGGATTGTGGGATTGTGTATTGTGTGATGGTGTGATTGTGTCGTTGGGTGATTGTGTGATTGTGTGATTCTGTGATTCTGTGATTCTGCGATTCTGCGATTCTGCGATTCTGCGATTCTGCGTTTCTGCGATTGTTGGATTGTATTATTGTGTGATTGTGTGATGGTGTGATTGTGTGATTGTGTGATGGTGTGATTGTGTGATTGTGTGATTGTGTGATTGTGTGATTGTGTGATTGTGTGATTGTGTGGTTGCGTGATTGTGTGATTTTGTGATTGTGCGATTGTGTGATTCTGCGATTCGGCGATTCTACGATTCTGCGATTCTGCGATTCTGCGATTGTGTGATTGTGTGATTGTGCGATTGTGTGCTTGTGTGATTGTGTCGTAGTGTGATTCTGCGATTCTGCGATTCTGCGATTCTGCGATTATGCGTTTCTGCGATTCTTGGATTGTGTGATTGTGTGATTGTGTGATTATGTGATTGTGTGATTTTGTGATTCTGTGATTCTGTGATTCTGGGATTCTGCGATTCTGCGATTCTGCGATTCTGTGATTCTGCGATTCTGCGATTCTGCGATTCTGTGATTCTGCGATTCTGCGATTCTGCGATTCTGCGATTTTGCGATTCTGCGATTGTGTGATTGTGTGATTGCTTGATTGTGCCATTGTGTGATTCTGCGATTCGGCGATTCTGCGATTCTGCGATTCTGCGATTCTGCGATTGTGTGATTGTGTGATTGTGTGATTGTGTGATTGTGTCATTGCGTGATTCTGCGATTCAGCGATTCTGCGATTCCGCGATTCTGCAATTTTGCGATTCTGCGATTCTGCGTTTCTGCGATTCTGCGTTTCTGCGATTGTGGGATTGTGGGATTGTGTGATTGTGTGATGGTGTGATTGTGTGATTGTGCGATTGTGTGATTATGTGATTGTGTCATTGCGTGATTCTGCGATTCAGAGATTCTGCGATTCTGCGATTCAGCGATTCTGCGATTCGGCGATTCTACGATTCTGCGATTCTGCGATTCTGCGATTGTGTGATTGTGTGATTGTGTGATTGTGTGATTGTGTGATTGTGTGATTGTGTGATTGTGTGATGGTGTGATTGTGTGATTGTGCGATTGTGTGATTATGTGATTGTGTCATTGCGTGATTCTGCGATTCAGAGATTCTGCGATTCTGCGATTCAGCGATTCTGCGATTCTGCGATTCTGCGATTGTGTGATTGTGTGATTGTGTGATTGTGTGATTGTGTGATTGTGTGATTGTGTGATTGTGTGATGGTGTGATTGTGTGATTGTGCGATTGTGTGATTATGTGATTGTGTCATTGCGTGATTCTGCGATTCAGAGATTCTGCGATTCTGCGATTCAGCGATTCTGCGATTCCGCGATTCTGCGATTTTGCGATTCTGCGTTTCTGCGTTTCTGCGATTCTGCGTTTCTGCGATTGTGGGATTGTGGGATTGTGTGATTGTGTGATGGTGTGATTGTGTGATTATGTGATTGTGTGATTGTGTGATTGTGTGATTCTGCGATTCTGCGATTCTGCGTTTCTGCGATTGTTGGATTGTGTTATTGTGTGATTGTGTGATGGTGTGATTGTGTGATTGTGTGATTGTGTGATTGTGTGATTGTGTGATTTTGTGATTGTGCGATTGTGTGCTTGTGTGATTGTGTCGTAGTGTGATTCTGCGATTCTGCGATTCTGCGATTCTGCGATTATGCGTTTCTGCGATTGTTGGATTATGTGATTGTGTGATTTTGTGATTCTGCGATTCTGCGATTCTGCGATTCTGCGATTCTGCGATTCTGCGATTCTGCGATTCTGCGATTATGCGATTCTGCGATTCTGCGATTCTGTGATTCTGCGATTCTGCGATTCTGCGATTCTGCGATTCTGCGATTCTGCGATTGTGTGATTGTGTGATTGCTTGATTGTGCCATTGTGTGATTCTGCGATTCGGCGATTCTGCGATTCTGCGATTCTGCGATTCTGCGATTGTGTGATTGTGTGATTGTGTCATTGCGTGATTCTGCGATTCAGCGATTCTGCGATTCCGCGATTCTGCAATTTTGCGATTCTGCGATTCTGCGTTTCTGCGATTCTGCGTTTCTGCGATTGTGGGATTGTGGGATTGTGTGATTGTGTGATGGTGTGATTGTGTGATTGTGCGATTGTGTGATTGTGTGATTGTGTGATTGTGTGGTTGTGTGATTGTGTGATTGTGTGATTGTGTGATTGTGCGATTGTGTGCTTGTGTGACTGTGTCGTAGTGTGATTCTGCGATTCTGCGATTCTGCGTTTCTGCGATTGTGGGATTGTGGGATTGTGTGATTGTGTGATTGTGTGGTTGCGTGATTGCGTGATTTTGTGATTGTGCGATTGTGTGCTTGTGTGATTGTGTCGTAGTGTGATTCTGCGATTCTGCGATTCTGCGATTATGCGTTTCTGCGATTCTTGGATTATGTGATTGTGTGATTTTGTGATTCTGTGATTCTGCGATTCTGCGATTCTGCGATTTTGCGATTCTGCGATTCTGCGATTATGCGATTCTGCGATTCTGCGATTCTGTGATTCTGTGATTCTGCGATTCTGCGATTCTGCGATTCTGCGATTCTGCGATTCTGCGATTCTGCGATTCTGCGATTCTGCGATTGTGTGATTGTGTGATTGCTTGATTGTGCCATTGTGTGATTCTGCGATTCGGCGATTCTGCGATTCTGCGATTCTGCGATTCTGCGATTGTGTGATTGTGTGATTGTGTGATTATGTGATTGTGTCATTGCGTGATTCTGCGATTCAGAGATTCTGCGATTCTGGGATTCAGCGATTCTGCGATTCCGCGATTCTGCGATTTTGCGATTCTGCGATTCTGCGTTTCTGCGATTCTGCGTTTCTGCGATTGTGGGATTGTGGGATTGTGTGATTGTGTGATGGTGTGATTGTGTGATTGTGTGATTGTGTAATTGTGTGATTGTGTGATTGTGTGATTGTGTGATTGTGTGGTTGTGTGATTGTGTGATTGTGTGATTGTGTGATTGTGTGATTCTGCGATTCTGTGATTATGCGTTTCTGCGATTCTTGGATTGTGTGATTGTGTGATTGTGTGATTGTGTGATTGTGTGATTGTGTGATTTTGTGATTCTGCGATTCTGTGATTCTGCGAATCTGCGATTCTGCGATTCTGCGCTTCTGCGATTATGCGATTCTGCGATTCTTGGATTGTGTGATTGTATGATTGTGTGATTCTGTGATTCTGTGATTGTGTGATTGTGTGATTCTGTGATTCTGTGATTCTGTGATTCTGCGATTATGCGATTCTGCGATTCTTGGATTGTGTGATTGTGTGATTGTGTGATTCTGTGATTCTGTGATTTTGTGATGGTGTGATTCTGTGATTCTGTGATTCTGGGATTCTGGGATTCTGCGATTCTGCGATTCTGCGATTCTGCGATTCTGCGATTCTGCGATTCTGCGATTCTGCGATTCTGCGATTCTGCGATTCTGCGATTCCGCGATTGTGCGATTTTGCGTTTCTGCGATTGTGGGATTGTGGGATTGTGGGATTGTGTGATTGTGTGATGGTGTGATTGTGTCGTTGGGTGATTGTGTGATTGTGTGATTCTGTGATTCTGTGATTCTGCGATTCTGCGATTCTGCGATTCTGCGATTCTGCGTTTCTGCGATTGTTGGATTGTATTATTGTGTGATTGTGTGATGGTGTGATTGTGTGATTGTGTGATGGTGTGATTGTGTGATTGTGTGATTGTGTGATTGTGTGATTGTGTGATTGTGTGATTGTGTGATTGTGTGGTTGCGTGATTGTGTGATTTTGTGATTGTGCGATTGTGTGATTCTGCGATTCGGCGATTCTACGATTCTGCGATTCTGCGATTCTGCGATTGTGTGATTGTGTGATTGTGTGATTATGTGATTGTGTCATTGCGTGATTCTGCGATTCAGAGATTCTGCGATTCTGCGATTCAGCGATTCTGCGATTCCGCGATTCTGCGATCTTGCGATTCTGCGTTTCTGCGATTGTGGGATTGTGGGATTGTGTGATTGTGTGATGGTGTGATTGTGTGATTATGTGATTGTGTGATTGTGTGATTGTGTGATTCTGCGATTCTGCGATTCTGCGATTCTGCGTTTCTGCGATTGTTGGATTGTGTTATTGTGTGATTGTGTGATGGTGTGATTGTGTGATTGTGTGATGGTGTGATTGTGTGATTGTGTGATTGTGTGATTGTGTGATTGTGTGATTGTGTGATTTTGTGATTGTGCGATTGTGTGCTTGTGTGATTGTGTCGTAGTGTGATTCTGCGATTCTGCGATTCTGCGATTCTGCGATTCTGCGATTATGCGTTTCTGCGATTGTTGGATTATGTGATTGTGTGATTTTGTGATTCTGTGATTCTGCGATTCTGCGATTCTGCGATTCTGCGATTCTGCGATTCTGCGATTCTGCGATTCTGCGATTATGCGATTCTGCGATTCTGCGATTCTGTCATTCTGCGATTCTGCGATTCTGCGATTCTGCGATTCTGCGATTCTGCGATTGTGTGATTGTGTGATTGCTTGATTGTGCCATTGTGTGATTCTGCGATTCGGCGATTCTGCGATTCTGCGATTCTGCGATTCTGCGATTGTGTGATTGTGTGATTGTGTGATTGTGTGATTGTGTGATTGTGTGATTGTGTCATTGCGTGATTCTGCGATTCAGCGATTCTGCGATTCCGCGATTCTGCAATTTTGCGATTCTGCGATTCTGCGTTTCTGCGATTCTGCGTTTCTGCGATTGTGGGATTGTGGGATTGTGTGATTATGTGATTGTGTCATTGCGTGATTCTGCGATTCAGAGATTCTGCGATTCTGCGATTCAGCGATTCTGCGATTCCGCGATTCTGCGATCTTGCGATTCTGCGTTTCTGCGATTGTGGGATTGTGGGATTGTGTGATTGTGTGATGGTGTGATTGTGTGATTATGTGATTGTGTGATTGTGTGATTGTGTGATTCTGCGATTCTGCGATTCTGCGATTCTGCGTTTCTGCGATTGTTGGATTGTGTTATTGTGTGATTGTGTGATGGTGTGATTGTGTGATTGTGTGATGGTGTGATTGTGTGATTGTGTGATTGTGTGATTGTGTGATTGTGTGATTTTGTGATTGTGCGATTGTGTGCTTGAGTGATTGTGTCGTAGTGTGATTCTGCGATTCTGCGATTCTGCGATTCTGCGATTCTGCGATTATGCGTTTCTGCGATTGTTGGATTATGTGATTGTGTGATTTTGTGATTCTGTGATTCTGCGATTCTGCGATTCTGCGATTCTGCGATTCTGCGATTCTGCGATTCTGCGATTATGCGATTCTGCGATTCTGCGATTCTGTCATTCTGCGATTCTGCGATTCTGCGATTCTGCGATTCTGCGATTCTGCGATTGTGTGATTGTGTGATTGCTTGATTGTGCCATTGTGTGATTCTGCGATTCGGCGATTCTGCGATTCTGCGATTCTGCGATTCTGCGATTGTGTGATTGTGTGATTGTGTGATTGTGTGATTGTGTGATTGTGTGATTGTGTCATTGCGTGATTCTGCGATTCAGCGATTCTGCGATTCCGCGATTCTGCAATTTTGCGATTCTGCGATTCTGCGTTTCTGCGATTCTGCGTTTCTGCGATTGTGGGATTGTGGGATTGTGGGATTGTGTGATTGTGTGATGGTGTGATTGTGTGATTGTGCGATTGTGTGATTGTGTGATTGTGTGGTTGTGTGATTGTGTGATTGTGTGATTGTGTGATTGTGCGATTGTGTGCTTGTGTGATTGTGTCGTAGTGTGATTCTGCGATTCTGCGATTATGCGTTTCTGCGATTCTTGGATTATGTGATTGTGTGATTTTGTGATTCTGTGATTCTGCGATTCTGCGATTCTGCGATTCTGCGATTCTGCGATTCTGCGATTCTGCGATTCTGCGATTCTGCGATTATGCGATTATGCGATTCTGCGATTCTGCGATTCTGTGATTCTGTGATTCTGCGATTCTGCGATTCTGCGATTCTGCGATTCTGCGATTGTGTGATTGTGTGATTGCTTGATTGTGCCATTGTGTGATTCTGCGATTCGGCGATTCTGCGATTCTGCGATTCTGCGATTGTGTGATTGTGTGATTGTGTGATTGTGTGATTGTGTGATTGTGTGATTGTGTCATTGCGTGATTCTGCGATTCAGCGATTCTGCGATTCCGCGATTCTGCGATTTTGCGTTTCTGCGATTGTCGGATTGTGGGATTGTGTGATTGTGTGATGGTGTGATTGTGTCGTTGGGTGATTGTGTGATTGTGTGATTCTGTGATTCTGTGATTCTGCGATTCTGCGATTCTGCGATTCTGCGTTTCTGCGATTGTTGGATTGTATTATTGTGTGATTGTGTGATGGTGTGATTGTGTCGTTGGGTGATTGTGTGATTGTGTGATTGTGTGATTCTGTGATTCTGTGATTCTGCGATTCTGCGATTCTGCGATTCTGCGTTTCTGCGATTGTTGGATTGTATTATTGTGTGATTGTGTGATGGTGTGATTGTGTGATTGTGTGATGGTGTGATTGTGTGACTGTGTGATTGTGTGATTGTGTGATTGTGTGATTGTGTGATTGTGTGATTGTGTGGTTGCGTGATTGTGTGATTTTGTGATTGTGCGGTTGTGTGATTCTGCGATTCGGCGATTCTACGATTCTGCGATTCTGCGATTCTGCGATTGTGTGATTGTGTGATTGTGTGATTGTGTGATTGTGTCATTGCGTGATTCTGCGATTCAGTGATTCTGCGATTCTGCGATTCAGCGATTCTGCGATTCCGCGATTCTGCGATTTTGCGATTCTGCGATTCTGCGTTTCTGCGATTCTGCGTTTCTGCGATTGTGGGATTGTGGGATTGTGTGATTGTGTGATGGTGTGATTGTGTGATTATGTGATTGTGTGATTGTGTGATTGTGTGATTCTGCGATTCTGCGATTCTGCGATTCTGCGTTTCTGCGATTGTTGGATTGTGTTATTGTGTGATTGTGTGATGGTGTGATTGTGTGATTGTGTGATGGTGTGATTGTGTGATTGTGTGATTGTGTGATTGTGTGATTTTGTGATTGTGCGATTGTGTGCTTGTGTGATTGTGTCGTAGTGTGATTCTGCGATTCTGCGATTCTGCGATTCTGCGATTCTGCGATTATGCGTTTCTGCGATTGTTGGATTATGTGATTGTGTGATTTTGTGATTCTGCGATTCTGCGATTCTGCGATTCTGCGATTCTGCGATTCTGCGATTCTGCGATTCTGCGATTATGCGATTCTGCGATTCTGCGATTCTGTGATTCTGCGATTCTGCGATTCTGCGATTCTGCGATTCTGCGATTGTGTGATTGTGTGATTGCTTGATTGTGCCATTGTGTGATTCTGCGATTCGGCGATTCTGCGATTCTGCGATTCTGCGATTCTGCGATTGTGTGATTGTGTGATTGTGTGATTGTGTGATTGTGTGATTGTGTCATTGCGTGATTCTGCGATTCAGCGATTCTGCGATTCCGCGATTCTGCAATTTTGCGATTCTGCGATTCTGCGTTTCTGCGATTCTGCGTTTCTGCGATTGTGGGATTGTGGGATTGTGTGATTGTGTGATGGTGTGATTGTGTGATTGTGCGATTGTGTGATTGTGTGATTGTGTGGTTGTGTGATTGTGTGATTGTGTGATTGTGTGATTGTGCGATTGTGTGCTTGTGTGATTGTGTCGTAGTGTGATTCTGCGATTCTGCGATTCTGCGATTCTGCGATTATGCGTTTCTGCTATTCTTGGATTGTGTGATTGTGTGATTGTGTGATGGTGTGATTGTGTGATGGTGTGATTGTGTGATGGTGTGATGGTGTGATTGTGTGATTGTGTGATTGTGTGATTGTGTGATTGTGTGATTGTGTGATTGTGTGGTTGCGTGATTGTGTGATTTTGTGATTGTGCGATTGTGTGCTTGTGTGATTGTGTCGTAGTGTGATTCTGCGATTCTGCGATTATGCGTTTCTGCGATTCTTGGATTATGTGATTGTGTGATTTTGTGATTCTGTGATTCTGCGATTCTGCGATTCTGCGATTCTGCGATTCTGCGATTCTGCGATTCTGCGATTCTGCGATTCTGCGATTATGCGATTATGCGATTCTGCGATTCTGCGATTCTGTGATTCTGTGATTCTGCGATTCTGCGATTCTGCGATTCTGCGATTCTGCGATTGTGTGATTGTGTGATTGCTTGATTGTGCCATTGTGTGATTCTGCGATTCGGCGATTCTGCGATTCTGCGATTCTGCGATTGTGTGATTGTGTGATTGTGTGATTGTGTGATTGTGTGATTGTGTCATTGCGTGATTCTGGGATTCAGCGATTCTGCGATTCCGCGATTCTGCGATTTTGCGTTTCTGCGATTGTCGGATTGTGGGATTGTGTGATTGTGTGATGGTGTGATTGTGTCGTTGGGTGATTGTGTGATTGTGTGATTCTGTGATTCTGTGATTCTGCGATTCTGCGATTCTGCGATTCTGCGTTTCTGCGATTGTTGGATTGTATTATTGTGTGATTGTGTGATGGTGTGATTGTGTCGTTGGGTGATTGTGTGATTGTGTGATTCTGTGATTCTGTGATTCTGCGATTCTGCGATTCTGCGATTCTGCGTTTCTGCGATTGTTGGATTGTATTATTGTGTGATTGTGTGATGGTGTGATTGTGTGATTGTGTGATGGTGTGATTGTGTGACTGTGTGATTGTGTGATTGTGTGATTGTGTGATTGTGTGATTGTGTGATTGTGTGGTTGCGTGATTGTGTGATTTTGTGATTGTGCGGTTGTGTGATTCTGCGATTCGGCGATTCTACGATTCTGCGATTCTGCGATTCTGCGATTGTGTGATTGTGTGATTGTGTGATTGTGTGATTGTGTCATTGCGTGATTCTGCGATTCAGAGATTCTGCGATTCTGCGATTCAGCGATTCTGCGATTCCGCGATTCTGCGATTTTGCGATTCTGCGATTCTGCGTTTCTGCGATTCTGCGTTTCTGCGATTGTGGGATTGTGGGATTGTGTGATTGTGTGATGGTGTGATTGTGTGATTGTGTGATTGTGTGATTGTGTGGTTGTGTGATTGTGTGATTGTGTGGTTGTGTGATTGTGTGATTGTGTGATTGTGTGATTGTGCGATTGTGTGCTTGTGTGATTGTGTCGTAGTGTGATTCTGCGATTCTGCGATTATGCGTTTCAGCGATTCTTGGATTGTGTGATTGTGTGATTGTGTGATTATGTGATTGTGTGATTTTGTGATTCTGTGATTCTGTGATTCTGGGATTCTGCGATTCTGCGATTCTGCGATTCTGTGATTCTGCGATTCTGCGATTCTGCGATTCTGCGATTCTGCGATGCTGCGATTCAGCGATTCTGCGATTCTGCGTTTCTGCGATTGTGGGATTGTGTGATTGTGTGATTGTGTGATTGTGTGATTGTGTGATTCTGCGATTCGGCGATTCTACGATTCTGCGATTCTGCGATTCTGCGATTGTGTGATTGTGCGATTATGCGATTCAGCGATTCTGCGATTCTGTGATTCTGCGATTGTGCGATTCTGCGATTCTGCGATTCTGCGATTGTGTGATTGTGTGATTGCTTGATTGTGCCATTGTGTGATTCTGCGATTCGGCGATTCTACGATTCTGCGATTCTGCGATTCTGCGATTGTGTGATTGTGTGATTGTGTGATTATGTGATTGTGTCATTGCGTGATTCTGCGATTCAGAGATTCTGCGATTCTGCGATTCAGCGATTCTGCGATTCCGCGATTCTGCGATTTTGCGATTCTGCGATTCTGCGTTTCTGCGATTCTGCGTTTCTGCGATTGTGGGATTGTGGGATTGTGTGATTGTGTCGTAGTGTGATTCTGCGATTCTGCGATTCTGCGATTCTGCGATTATGCGTTTCTGCGATTGTTGGATTATGTGATTGTGTGATTTTGTGATTCTGCGATTCTGCGATTCTGCGATTCTGCGATTCTGCGATTCTGCGATTATGCGATTCTGCGATTCTGCGATTCTGTGATTCTGCGATTCTGCGATTCTGCGATTCTGCGATTCTGCGATTCTGCGATTGTGTGATTGTGTGATTGCTTGATTGTGCCATTGTGTGATTCTGCGATTCGGCGATTCTGCGATTCTGCGATTCTGCGATTCTGCGATTGTGTGATTGTGTGATTGTGTCATTGCGTGATTCTGCGATTCAGCGATTCTGCGATTCCGCGATTCTGCAATTTTGCGATTCTGCGATTCTGCGTTTCTGCGATTCTGCGTTTCTGCGATTGTGGGATTGTGGGATTGTGTGATTGTGTGATGGTGTGATTGTGTGATTGTGCGATTGTGTGATTGTGTGATTGTGTGATTGTGTGGTTGTGTGATTGTGTGATTGTGTGATTGTGTGATTGTGCGATTGTGTGCTTGTGTGACTGTGTCGTAGTGTGATTCTGCGATTCTGCGATTCTGCGTTTCTGCGATTGTGGGATTGTGGGATTGTGTGATTGTGTGATTGTGTGGTTGCGTGATTGCGTGATTTTGTGATTGTGCGATTGTGTGCTTGTGTGATTGTGTCGTAGTGTGATTCTGCGATTCTGCGATTCTGCGATTATGCGTTTCTGCGATTCTTGGATTATGTGATTGTGTGATTTTGTGATTCTGTGATTCTGCGATTCTGCGATTCTGCGATTTTGCGATTCTGCGATTCTGCGATTATGCGATTCTGCGATTCTGCGATTCTGTGATTCTGTGATTCTGCGATTCTGCGATTCTGCGATTCTGCGATTCTGCGATTCTGCGATTCTGCGATTCTGCGATTGTGTGATTGTGTGATTGCTTGATTGTGCCATTGTGTGATTCTGCGATTCGGCGATTCTGCGATTCTGCGATTCTGCGATTCTGCGATTCTGCGATTGTGTGATTGTGTGATTGTGTGATTATGTGATTGTGTCATTGCGTGATTCTGCGATTCAGAGATTCTGCGATTCTGGGATTCAGCGATTCTGCGATTCCGCGATTCTGCGATTTTGCGATTCTGCGATTCTGCGTTTCTGCGATTCTGCGTTTCTGCGATTGTGGGATTGTGGGATTGTGTGATTGTGTGATGGTGTGATTGTGTGATTGTGTGATTGTGTAATTGTGTGATTGTGTGATTGTGTGATTGTGTGATTGTGTGGTTGTGTGATTGTGTGATTGTGTGATTGTGTGATTGTGTGATTCTGCGATTCTGTGATTATGCGTTTCTGCGATTCTTGGATTGTGTGATTGTGTGATTGTGTGATTGTGTGATTGTGTGATTGTGTGATTGTGTGATTTTGTGATTCTGCGATTCTGTGATTCTGCGAATCTGCGATTCTGCGATTCTGCGCTTCTGCGATTATGCGATTCTGCGATTCTTGGATTGTGTGATTGTATGATTGTGTGATTCTGTGATTCTGTGATTGTGTGATTGTGTGATTCTGTGATTCTGTGATTCTGTGATTCTGCGATTATGCGATTCTGCGATTCTTGGATTGTGTGATTGTGTGATTGTGTGATTCTGTGATTCTGTGATTTTGTGATGGTGTGATTCTGTGATTCTGTGATTCTGGGATTCTGGGATTCTGCGATTCTGCGATTCTGCGATTCTGCGATTCTGCGATTCTGCGATTCTGCGATTCTGCGATTCTGCGATTCTGCGAGTCTGCGATTCTGCGATTCTGCGATTCTGCGATTCCGCGATTGTGCGATTTTGCGTTTCTGCGATTGTGGGATTGTGGGATTGTGGGATTGTGTATTGTGTGATGGTGTGATTGTGTCGTTGGGTGATTGTGTGATTGTGTGATTCTGTGATTCTGTGATTCTGCGATTCTGCGATTCTGCGATTCTGCGATTCTGCGTTTCTGCGATTGTTGGATTGTAATATTGTGTGATTGTGTGATGGTGTGATTGTGTGATTGTGTGATGGTGTGATTGTGTGATTGTGTGATTGTGTGATTGTGTGATTGTGTGATTGTGTGATTGTGTGATTGTGTGATTGTGTGGTTGCGTGATTGTGTGATTTTGTGATTGTGCGATTGTGTGATTCTGCGATTCGGCGATTCTACGATTCTGCGATTCTGCGATTCTGCGATTGTGTGATTGTGTGATTGTGCGATTGTGTGCTTGTGTGATTGTGTCGTAGTGTGATTCTGCGATTCTGCGATTCTGCGATTCTGCGATTATGCGTTTCTGCGATTCTTGGATTGTGTGATTGTGTGATTGTGTGATTATGTGATTGTGTGATTTTGTGATTCTGTGATTCTGTGATTCTGGGATTCTGCGATTCTGCGATTCTGCGATTCTGTGATTCTGCGATTCTGCGATTCTGCGATTCTGCGATTTTGCGATTCTGCGATTGTGTGATTGTGTGATTGCTTGATTGTGCCATTGTGTGATTCTGCGATTCGGCGATTCTGCGATTCTGCGATTCTGCGATTCTGCGATTGTGTGATTGTGTGATTGTGTGATTGTGTGATTGTGTCATTGCGTGATTCTGCGATTCAGCGATTCTGCGATTCCGCGATTCTGCAATTTTGCGATTCTGCGATTCTGCGTTTCTGCGATTCTGCGTTTCTGCGATTGTGGGATTGTGGGATTGTGTGATTGTGTGATGGTGTGATTGTGTGATTGTGCGATTGTGTGATTATGTGATTGTGTCATTGCGTGATTCTGCGATTCAGAGATTCTGCGATTCTGCGATTCAGCGATTCTGCGATTCGGCGATTCTACGATTCTGCGATTCTGCGATTCTGCGATTGTGTGATTGTGTGATTGTGTGATTGTGTGATTGTGTGATTGTGTGATTGTGTGATTGTGTGATGGTGTGATTGTGTGATTGTGCGATTGTGTGATTATGTGATTGTGTCATTGCGTGATTCTGCGATTCAGAGATTCTGCGATTCTGCGATTCTGCGATTCTGCGATTGTGTGATTGTGTGATTGTGTGATTGTGTGATTGTGTGATTGTGTGATTGTGTGATTGTGTGATGGTGTGATTGTGTGATTGTGCGATTGTGTGATTATGTGATTGTGTCATTGCGTGATTCTGCGATTCAGAGATTCTGCGATTCTGCGATTCAGCGATTCTGCGATTCCGCGATTCTGCGATTTTGCGATTCTGCGTTTCTGCGTTTCTGCGATTCTGCGTTTCTGCGATTGTGGGATTGTGGGATTGTGTGATTGTGTGATGGTGTGATTGTGTGATTATGTGATTGTGTGATTGTGTGATTGTGTGATTCTGCGATTCTGCGATTCTGCGTTTCTGCGATTGTTGGATTGTGTTATTGTGTGATTGTGTGATGGTGTGATTGTGTGATTGTGTGATTGTGTGATTGTGTGATTGTGTGATTTTGTGATTGTGCGATTGTGTGCTTGTGTGATTGTGTCGTAGTGTGATTCTGCGATTCTGCGATTCTGCGATTCTGCGATTATGCGTTTCTGCGATTGTTGGATTATGTGATTGTGTGATTTTGTGATTCTGCGATTCTGCGATTCTGCGATTCTGCGATTCTGCGATTCTGCGATTCTGCGATTCTGCGATTATGCGATTCTGCGATTCTGCGATTCTGTGATTCTGCGATTCTGCGATTCTGCGATTCTGCGATTCTGCGATTCTGCGATTGTGTGATTGTGTGATTGCTTGATTGTGCCATTGTGTGATTCTGCGATTCGGCGATTCTGCGATTCTGCGATTCTGCGATTCTGCGATTGTGTGATTGTGTGATTGTGTCATTGCGTGATTCTGCGATTCAGCGATTCTGCGATTCCGCGATTCTGCAATTTTGCGATTCTGCGATTCTGCGTTTCTGCGATTCTGCGTTTCTGCGATTGTGGGATTGTGGGATTGTGTGATTGTGTGATGGTGTGATTGTGTGATTGTGCGATTGTGTGATTGTGTGATTGTGTGATTGTGTGGTTGTGTGATTGTGTGATTGTGTGATTGTGTGATTGTGCGATTGTGTGCTTGTGTGACTGTGTCGTAGTGTGATTCTGCGATTCTGCGATTCTGCGTTTCTGCGATTGTGGGATTGTGGGATTGTGTGATTGTGTGATTGTGTGGTTGCGTGATTGCGTGATTTTGTGATTGTGCGATTGTGTGCTTGTGTGATTGTGTCGTAGTGTGATTCTGCGATTCTGCGATTCTGCGATTATGCGTTTCTGCGATTGTTGGATTATGTGATTGTGTGATTTTGTGATTCTGTGATTCTGCGATTCTGCGATTCTGCGATTCTGCGATTCTGCGATTCTGCGATTCTGCGATTCTGCGATTATGCGATTCTGCGATTCTGCGATTCTGTCATTCTGCGATTCTGCGATTCTGCGATTCTGCGATTCTGCGATTGTGTGATTGTGTGATTGCTTGATTGTGCCATTGTGTGATTCTGCGATTCGGCGATTCTGCGATTCTGCGATTCTGCGATTCTGCGATTGTGTGATTGTGTGATTGTGTGATTGTGTGATTGTGTGATTGTGTGATTGTGTCATTGCGTGATTCTGCGATTCAGCGATTCTGCGATTCCGCGATTCTGCAATTTTGCGATTCTGCGATTCTGCGTTTCTGCGATTCTGCGTTTCTGCGATTGTGGGATTGTGGGATTGTGTGATTATGTGATTGTGTCATTGCGTGATTCTGCGATTCAGAGATTCTGCGATTCTGCGATTCAGCGATTCTGCGATTCCGCGATTCTGCGATCTTGCGATTCTGCGTTTCTGCGATTGTGGGATTGTGGGATTGTGTGATTGTGTGATGGTGTGATTGTGTGATTATGTGATTGTGTGATTGTGTGATTGTGTGATTCTGCGATTCTGCGATTCTGCGATTCTGCGTTTCTGCGATTGTTGGATTGTGTTATTGTGTGATTGTGTGATGGTGTGATTGTGTGATTGTGTGATGGTGTGATTGTGTGATTGTGTGATTGTGTGATTGTGTGATTGTGTGATTTTGTGATTGTGCGATTGTGTGCTTGAGTGATTGTGTCGTAGTGTGATTCTGCGATTCTGCGATTCTGCGATTCTGCGATTCTGCGATTATGCGTTTCTGCGATTGTTGGATTATGTGATTGTGTGATTTTGTGATTCTGTGATTCTGCGATTCTGCGATTCTGCGATTCTGCGATTCTGCGATTCTGCGATTCTGCGATTATGCGATTCTGCGATTCTGCGATTCTGTCATTCTGCGATTCTGCGATTCTGCGATTCTGCGATTCTGCGATTCTGCGATTGTGTGATTGTGTGATTGCTTGATTGTGCCATTGTGTGATTCTGCGATTCGGCGATTCTGCGATTCTGCGATTCTGCGATTCTGCGATTGTGTGATTGTGTGATTGTGTGATTGTGTGATTGTGTGATTGTGTGATTGTGTCATTGCGTGATTCTGCGATTCAGCGATTCTGCGATTCCGCGATTCTGCAATTTTGCGATTCTGCGATTCTGCGTTTCTGCGATTCTGCGTTTCTGCGATTGTGGGATTGTGGGATTGTGTGATTGTGTGATGGTGTGATTGTGTGATTGTGCGATTGTGTGATTGTGTGATTGTGTGGTTGTGTGATTGTGTGATTGTGTGATTGTGTGATTGTGCGATTGTGTGCTTGTGTGATTGTGTCGTAGTGTGATTCTGCGATTCTGCGATTATGCGTTTCTGCGATTCTTGGATTATGTGATTGTGTGATTTTGTGATTCTGTGATTCTGCGATTCTGCGATTCTGCGATTCTGCGATTCTGCGATTCTGCGATTCTGCGATTCTGCGATTCTGCGATTATGCGATTATGCGATTCTGCGATTCTGCGATTCTGTGATTCTGTGATTCTGCGATTCTGCGATTCTGCGATTCTGCGATTCTGCGATTGTGTGATTGTGTGATTGCTTGATTGTGCCATTGTGTGATTCTGCGATTCGGCGATTCTGCGATTCTGCGATTCTGCGATTGTGTGATTGTGTGATTGTGTGATTGTGTGATTGTGTGATTGTGTGATTGTGTCATTGCGTGATTCTGCGATTCAGCGATTCTGCGATTCCGCGATTCTGCGATTTTGCGTTTCTGCGATTGTCGGATTGTGGGATTGTGTGATTGTGTGATGGTGTGATTGTGTCGTTGGGTGATTGTGTGATTGTGTGATTCTGTGATTCTGTGATTCTGCGATTCTGCGATTCTGCGATTCTGCGTTTCTGCGATTGTTGGATTGTATTATTGTGTGATTGTGTGATGGTGTGATTGTGTCGTTGGGTGATTGTGTGATTGTGTGATTGTGTGATTCTGTGATTCTGTGATTCTGCGATTCTGCGATTCTGCGATTCTGCGTTTCTGCGATTGTTGGATTGTATTATTGTGTGATTGTGTGATGGTGTGATTGTGTGATTGTGTGATGGTGTGATTGTGTGACTGTGTGATTGTGTGATTGTGTGATTGTGTGATTGTGTGATTGTGTGATTGTGTGGTTGCGTGATTGTGTGATTTTGTGATTGTGCGGTTGTGTGATTCTGCGATTCGGCGATTCTACGATTCTGCGATTCTGCGATTCTGCGATTGTGTGATTGTGTGATTGTGTGATTGTGTGATTGTGTCATTGCGTGATTCTGCGATTCAGTGATTCTGCGATTCTGCGATTCAGCGATTCTGCGATTCCGCGATTCTGCGATTTTGCGATTCTGCGATTCTGCGTTTCTGCGATTCTGCGTTTCTGCGATTGTGGGATTGTGGGATTGTGTGATTGTGTGATGGTGTGATTGTGTGATTATGTGATTGTGTGATTGTGTGATTGTGTGATTCTGCGATTCTGCGATTCTGCGATTCTGCGTTTCTGCGATTGTTGGATTGTGTTATTGTGTGATTGTGTGATGGTGTGATTGTGTGATTGTGTGATGGTGTGATTGTGTGATTGTGTGATTGTGTGATTGTGTGATTTTGTGATTGTGCGATTGTGTGCTTGTGTGATTGTGTCGTAGTGTGATTCTGCGATTCTGCGATTCTGCGATTCTGCGATTCTGCGATTATGCGTTTCTGCGATTGTTGGATTATGTGATTGTGTGATTTTGTGATTCTGCGATTCTGCGATTCTGCGATTCTGCGATTCTGCGATTCTGCGATTCTGCGATTCTGCGATTATGCGATTCTGCGATTCTGCGATTCTGTGATTCTGCGATTCTGCGATTCTGCGATTCTGCGATTCTGCGATTGTGTGATTGTGTGATTGCTTGATTGTGCCATTGTGTGATTCTGCGATTCGGCGATTCTGCGATTCTGCGATTCTGCGATTCTGCGATTGTGTGATTGTGTGATTGTGTGATTGTGTGATTGTGTGATTGTGTCATTGCGTGATTCTGCGATTCAGCGATTCTGCGATTCCGCGATTCTGCAATTTTGCGATTCTGCGATTCTGCGTTTCTGCGATTCTGCGTTTCTGCGATTGTGGGATTGTGGGATTGTGTGATTGTGTGATGGTGTGATTGTGTGATTGTGCGATTGTGTGATTGTGTGATTGTGTGGTTGTGTGATTGTGTGATTGTGTGATTGTGTGATTGTGCGATTGTGTGCTTGTGTGATTGTGTCGTAGTGTGATTCTGCGATTCTGCGATTCTGCGATTCTGCGATTATGCGTTTCTGCTATTCTTGGATTGTGTGATTGTGTGATTGTGTGATGGTGTGATTGTGTGATGGTGTGATTGTGTGATGGTGTGATGGTGTGATTGTGTGATTGTGTGATTGTGTGATTGTGTGATTGTGTGATTGTGTGATTGTGTGGTTGCGTGATTGTGTGATTTTGTGATTGTGCGATTGTGTGCTTGTGTGATTGTGTCGTAGTGTGATTCTGCGATTCTGCGATTATGCGTTTCTGCGATTCTTGGATTATGTGATTGTGTGATTTTGTGATTCTGTGATTCTGCGATTCTGCGATTCTGCGATTCTGCGATTCTGCGATTCTGCGATTCTGCGATTCTGCGATTATGCGATTATGCGATTCTGCGATTCTGTGATTCTGTGATTCTGCGATTCTGCGATTCTGCGATTCTGCGATTCTGCGATTGTGTGATTGTGTGATTGCTTGATTGTGCCATTGTGTGATTCTGCGATTCGGCGATTCTGCGATTCTGCGATTCTGCGATTGTGTGATTGTGTGATTGTGTGATTGTGTGATTGTGTGATTGTGTCATTGCGTGATTCTGCGATTCAGCGATTCTGCGATTCCGCGATTCTGCGATTTTGCGTTTCTGCGATTGTCGGATTGTGGGATTGTGTGATTGTGTGATGGTGTGATTGTGTCGTTGGGTGATTGTGTGATTGTGTGATTCTGTGATTCTGTGATTCTGCGATTCTGCGATTCTGCGATTCTGCGTTTCTGCGATTGTTGGATTGTATTATTGTGTGATTGTGTGATGGTGTGATTGTGTCGTTGGGTGATTGTGTGATTGTGTGATTCTGTGATTCTGTGATTCTGCGATTCTGCGATTCTGCGATTCTGCGTTTCTGCGATTGTTGGATTGTATTATTGTGTGATTGTGTGATGGTGTGATTGTGTGATTGTGTGATGGTGTGATTGTGTGACTGTGTGATTGTGTGATTGTGTGATTGTGTGATTGTGTGATTGTGTGATTGTGTGGTTGCGTGATTGTGTGATTTTGTGATTGTGCGGTTGTGTGATTCTGCGATTCGGCGATTCTACGATTCTGCGATTCTGCGATTCTGCGATTGTGTGATTGTGTGATTGTGTGATTGTGTGATTGTGTCATTGCGTGATTCTGCGATTCAGAGATTCTGCGATTCTGCGATTCAGCGATTCTGCGATTCCGCGATTCTGCGATTTTGCGATTCTGCGATTCTGCGTTTCTGCGATTCTGCGTTTCTGCGATTGTGGGATTGTGGGATTGTGTGATTGTGTGATGGTGTGATTGTGTGATTGTGTGATTGTGTGATTGTGTGGTTGTGTGATTGTGTGATTGTGTGGTTGTGTGATTGTGTGATTGTGTGATTGTGTGATTGTGCGATTGTGTGCTTGTGTGATTGTGTCGTAGTGTGATTCTGCGATTCTGCGATTATGCGTTTCAGCGATTCTTGGATTGTGTGATTGTGTGATTGTGTGATTATGTGATTGTGTGATTTTGTGATTCTGTGATTCTGTGATTCTGGGATTCTGCGATTCTGCGATTCTGCGATTCTGTGATTCTGCGATTCTGCGATTCTGCGATTCTGCGATTCTGCGATGCTGCGATTCAGCGATTCTGCGATTCTGCGTTTCTGCGATTGTGGGATTGTGTGATTGTGTGATTGTGTGATTGTGTGATTGTGTGATTCTGCGATTCGGCGATTCTACGATTCTGCGATTCTGCGATTCTGCGATTGTGTGATTGTGCGATTATGCGATTCAGCGATTCTGCGATTCTGTGATTCTGCGATTGTGCGATTCTGCGATTCTGCGATTCTGCGATTGTGTGATTGTGTGATTGCTTGATTGTGCCATTGTGTGATTCTGCGATTCGGCGATTCTACGATTCTGCGATTCTGCGATTCTGCGATTGTGTGATTGTGTGATTGTGTGATTATGTGATTGTGTCATTGCGTGATTCTGCGATTCAGAGATTCTGCGATTCTGCGATTCAGCGATTCTGCGATTCCGCGATTCTGCGATTTTGCGATTCTGCGATTCTGCGTTTCTGCGATTCTGCGTTTCTGCGATTGTGGGATTGTGGGATTGTGTGATTGTGTCGTAGTGTGATTCTGCGATTCTGCGATTCTGCGATTCTGCGATTATGCGTTTCTGCGATTGTTGGATTATGTGATTGTGTGATTTTGTGATTCTGCGATTCTGCGATTCTGCGATTCTGCGATTCTGCGATTCTGCGATTATGCGATTCTGCGATTCTGCGATTCTGTGATTCTGCGATTCTGCGATTCTGCGATTCTGCGATTCTGCGATTCTGCGATTGTGTGATTGTGTGATTGCTTGATTGTGCCATTGTGTGATTCTGCGATTCGGCGATTCTGCGATTCTGCGATTCTGCGATTCTGCGATTGTGTGATTGTGTGATTGTGTCATTGCGTGATTCTGCGATTCAGCGATTCTGCGATTCCGCGATTCTGCAATTTTGCGATTCTGCGATTCTGCGTTTCTGCGATTCTGCGTTTCTGCGATTGTGGGATTGTGGGATTGTGTGATTGTGTGATGGTGTGATTGTGTGATTGTGCGATTGTGTGATTGTGTGATTGTGTGATTGTGTGGTTGTGTGATTGTGTGATTGTGTGATTGTGTGATTGTGCGATTGTGTGCTTGTGTGACTGTGTCGTAGTGTGATTCTGCGATTCTGCGATTCTGCGTTTCTGCGATTGTGGGATTGTGGGATTGTGTGATTGTGTGATTGTGTGGTTGCGTGATTGCGTGATTTTGTGATTGTGCGATTGTGTGCTTGTGTGATTGTGTCGTAGTGTGATTCTGCGATTCTGCGATTCTGCGATTATGCGTTTCTGCGATTCTTGGATTATGTGATTGTGTGATTTTGTGATTCTGTGATTCTGCGATTCTGCGATTCTGCGATTTTGCGATTCTGCGATTCTGCGATTATGCGATTCTGCGATTCTGCGATTCTGTGATTCTGTGATTCTGCGATTCTGCGATTCTGCGATTCTGCGATTCTGCGATTCTGCGATTCTGCGATTCTGCGATTGTGTGATTGTGTGATTGCTTGATTGTGCCATTGTGTGATTCTGCGATTCGGCGATTCTGCGATTCTGCGATTCTGCGATTCTGCGATTCTGCGATTGTGTGATTGTGTGATTGTGTGATTATGTGATTGTGTCATTGCGTGATTCTGCGATTCAGAGATTCTGCGATTCTGGGATTCAGCGATTCTGCGATTCCGCGATTCTGCGATTTTGCGATTCTGCGATTCTGCGTTTCTGCGATTCTGCGTTTCTGCGATTGTGGGATTGTGGGATTGTGTGATTGTGTGATGGTGTGATTGTGTGATTGTGTGATTGTGTAATTGTGTGATTGTGTGATTGTGTGATTGTGTGATTGTGTGGTTGTGTGATTGTGTGATTGTGTGATTGTGTGATTGTGTGATTCTGCGATTCTGTGATTATGCGTTTCTGCGATTCTTGGATTGTGTGATTGTGTGATTGTGTGATTGTGTGATTGTGTGATTGTGTGATTTTGTGATTCTGCGATTCTGTGATTCTGCGAATCTGCGATTCTGCGATTCTGCGCTTCTGCGATTATGCGATTCTGCGATTCTTGGATTGTGTGATTGTATGATTGTGTGATTCTGTGATTCTGTGATTGTGTGATTGTGTGATTCTGTGATTCTGTGATTCTGTGATTCTGCGATTATGCGATTCTGCGATTCTTGGATTGTGTGATTGTGTGATTGTGTGATTCTGTGATTCTGTGATTTTGTGATGGTGTGATTCTGTGATTCTGTGATTCTGGGATTCTGGGATTCTGCGATTCTGCGATTCTGCGATTCTGCGATTCTGCGATTCTGCGATTCTGCGATTCTGCGATTCTGCGATTCTGCGAGTCTGCGATTCTGCGATTCTGCGATTCTGCGATTCCGCGATTGTGCGATTTTGCGTTTCTGCGATTGTGGGATTGTGGGATTGTGGGATTGTGTATTGTGTGATGGTGTGATTGTGTCGTTGGGTGATTGTGTGATTGTGTGATTCTGTGATTCTGTGATTCTGCGATTCTGCGATTCTGCGATTCTGCGATTCTGCGTTTCTGCGATTGTTGGATTGTATTATTGTGTGATTGTGTGATGGTGTGATTGTGTGATTGTGTGATGGTGTGATTGTGTGATTGTGTGATTGTGTGATTGTGTGATTGTGTGATTGTGTGATTGTGTGATTGTGTGATTGTGTGGTTGCGTGATTGTGTGATTTTGTGATTGTGCGATTGTGTGATTCTGCGATTCGGCGATTCTACGATTCTGCGATTCTGCGATTCTGCGATTGTGTGATTGTGTGATTGTGCGATTGTGTGCTTGTGTGATTGTGTCGTAGTGTGATTCTGCGATTCTGCGATTCTGCGATTCTGCGATTATGCGTTTCTGCGATTCTTGGATTGTGTGATTGTGTGATTGTGTGATTATGTGATTGTGTGATTTTGTGATTCTGTGATTCTGTGATTCTGGGATTCTGCGATTCTGCGATTCTGCGATTCTGTGATTCTGCGATTCTGCGATTCTGCGATTCTGCGATTTTGCGATTCTGCGATTGTGTGATTGTGTGATTGCTTGATTGTGCCATTGTGTGATTCTGCGATTCGGCGATTCTGCGATTCTGCGATTCTGCGATTCTGCGATTGTGTGATTGTGTGATTGTGTGATTGTGTGATTGTGTCATTGCGTGATTCTGCGATTCAGCGATTCTGCGATTCCGCGATTCTGCAATTTTGCGATTCTGCGATTCTGCGTTTCTGCGATTCTGCGTTTCTGCGATTGTGGGATTGTGGGATTGTGTGATTGTGTGATGGTGTGATTGTGTGATTGTGCGATTGTGTGATTATGTGATTGTGTCATTGCGTGATTCTGCGATTCAGAGATTCTGCGATTCTGCGATTCAGCGATTCTGCGATTCGGCGATTCTACGATTCTGCGATTCTGCGATTCTGCGATTGTGTGATTGTGTGATTGTGTGATTGTGTGATTGTGTGATTGTGTGATTGTGTGATTGTGTGATGGTGTGATTGTGTGATTGTGCGATTGTGTGATTATGTGATTGTGTCATTGCGTGATTCTGCGATTCAGAGATTCTGCGATTCTGCGATTCAGCGATTCTGCGATTCTGCGATTCTGCGATTGTGTGATTGTGTGATTGTGTGATTGTGTGATTGTGTGATTGTGTGATTGTGTGATTGTGTGATGGTGTGATTGTGTGATTGTGCGATTGTGTGATTATGTGATTGTGTCATTGCGTGATTCTGCGATTCAGAGATTCTGCGATTCTGCGATTCAGCGATTCTGCGATTCCGCGATTCTGCGATTTTGCGATTCTGCGTTTCTGCGTTTCTGCGATTCTGCGTTTCTGCGATTGTGGGATTGTGGGATTGTGTGATTGTGTGATGGTGTGATTGTGTGATTATGTGATTGTGTGATTGTGTGATTGTGTGATTCTGCGATTCTGCGATTCTGCGTTTCTGCGATTGTTGGATTGTGTTATTGTGTGATTGTGTGATGGTGTGATTGTGTGATTGTGTGATTGTGTGATTGTGTGATTGTGTGATTTTGTGATTGTGCGATTGTGTGCTTGTGTGATTGTGTCGTAGTGTGATTCTGCGATTCTGCGATTCTGCGATTCTGCGATTATGCGTTTCTGCGATTGTTGGATTATGTGATTGTGTGATTTTGTGATTCTGCGATTCTGCGATTCTGCGATTCTGCGATTCTGCGATTCTGCGATTCTGCGATTCTGCGATTATGCGATTCTGCGATTCTGCGATTCTGTGATTCTGCGATTCTGCGATTCTGCGATTCTGCGATTCTGCGATTCTGCGATTCTGCGATTGTGTGATTGTGTGATTGCTTGATTGTGCCATTGTGTGATTCTGCGATTCGGCGATTCTGCGATTCTGCGATTCTGCGATTCTGCGATTGTGTGATTGTGTGATTGTGTCATTGCGTGATTCTGCGATTCAGCGATTCTGCGATTCCGCGATTCTGCAATTTTGCGATTCTGCGATTCTGCGTTTCTGCGATTCTGCGTTTCTGCGATTGTGGGATTGTGGGATTGTGTGATTGTGTGATGGTGTGATTGTGTGATTGTGCGATTGTGTGATTGTGTGATTGTGTGATTGTGTGGTTGTGTGATTGTGTGATTGTGTGATTGTGTGATTGTGCGATTGTGTGCTTGTGTGACTGTGTCGTAGTGTGATTCTGCGATTCTGCGATTCTGCGTTTCTGCGATTGTGGGATTGTGGGATTGTGTGATTGTGTGATTGTGTGGTTGCGTGATTGCGTGATTTTGTGATTGTGCGATTGTGTGCTTGTGTGATTGTGTCGTAGTGTGATTCTGCGATTCTGCGATTCTGCGATTATGCGTTTCTGCGATTCTTGGATTATGTGATTGTGTGATTTTGTGATTCTGTGATTCTGCGATTCTGCGATTCTGCGATTTTGCGATTCTGCGATTCTGCGATTATGCGATTCTGCGATTCTGCGATTCTGTGATTCTGTGATTCTGCGATTCTGCGATTCTGCGATTCTGCGATTCTGCGATTCTGCGATTCTGCGATTCTGCGATTGTGTGATTGTGTGATTGCTTGATTGTGCCATTGTGTGATTCTGCGATTCGGCGATTCTGCGATTCTGCGATTCTGCGATTCTGCGATTGTGTGATTGTGTGATTGTGTGATTATGTGATTGTGTCATTGCGTGATTCTGCGATTCAGAGATTCTGCGATTCTGGGATTCAGCGATTCTGCGATTCCGCGATTCTGCGATTTTGCGATTCTGCGATTCTGCGTTTCTGCGATTCTGCGTTTCTGCGATTGTGGGATTGTGGGATTGTGTGATTGTGTGATGGTGTGATTGTGTGATTGTGTGATTGTGTAATTGTGTGATTGTGTGATTGTGTGATTGTGTGATTGTGTGGTTGTGTGATTGTGTGATTGTGTGATTGTGTGATTGTGTGATTCTGCGATTCTGTGATTATGCGTTTCTGCGATTCTTGGATTGTGTGATTGTGTGATTGTGTGATTGTGTGATTGTGTGATTGTGTGATTGTGTGATTTTGTGATTCTGCGATTCTGTGATTCTGCGAATCTGCGATTCTGCGATTCTGCGCTTCTGCGATTATGCGATTCTGCGATTCTTGGATTGTGTGATTGTATGATTGTGTGATTCTGTGATTCTGTGATTGTGTGATTGTGTGATTCTGTGATTCTGTGATTCTGTGATTCTGCGATTATGCGATTCTGCGATTCTTGGATTGTGTGATTGTGTGATTGTGTGATTCTGTGATTCTGTGATTTTGTGATGGTGTGATTCTGTGATTCTGTGATTCTGGGATTCTGGGATTCTGCGATTCTGCGATTCTGCGATTCTGCGATTCTGCGATTCTGCGATTCTGCGATTCTGCGATTCTGCGATTCTGCGAGTCTGCGATTCTGCGATTCTGCGATTCTGCGATTCCGCGATTGTGCGATTTTGCGTTTCTGCGATTGTGGGATTGTGGGATTGTGGGATTGTGTATTGTGTGATGGTGTGATTGTGTCGTTGGGTGATTGTGTGATTGTGTGATTCTGTGATTCTGTGATTCTGCGATTCTGCGATTCTGCGATTCTGCGATTCTGCGTTTCTGCGATTGTTGGATTGTATTATTGTGTGATTGTGTGATGGTGTGATTGTGTGATTGTGTGATGGTGTGATTGTGTGATTGTGTGATTGTGTGATTGTGTGATTGTGTGATTGTGTGATTGTGTGATTGTGTGATTGTGTGGTTGCGTGATTGTGTGATTTTGTGATTGTGCGATTGTGTGATTCTGCGATTCGGCGATTCTACGATTCTGCGATTCTGCGATTCTGCGATTGTGTGATTGTGTGATTGTGCGATTGTGTGCTTGTGTGATTGTGTCGTAGTGTGATTCTGCGATTCTGCGATTCTGCGATTCTGCGATTATGCGTTTCTGCGATTCTTGGATTGTGTGATTGTGTGATTGTGTGATTATGTGATTGTGTGATTTTGTGATTCTGTGATTCTGTGATTCTGGGATTCTGCGATTCTGCGATTCTGCGATTCTGTGATTCTGCGATTCTGCGATTCTGCGATTCTGCGATTTTGCGATTCTGCGATTGTGTGATTGTGTGATTGCTTGATTGTGCCATTGTGTGATTCTGCGATTCGGCGATTCTGCGATTCTGCGATTCTGCGATTCTGCGATTGTGTGATTGTGTGATTGTGTGATTGTGTGATTGTGTCATTGCGTGATTCTGCGATTCAGCGATTCTGCGATTCCGCGATTCTGCAATTTTGCGATTCTGCGATTCTGCGTTTCTGCGATTCTGCGTTTCTGCGATTGTGGGATTGTGGGATTGTGTGATTGTGTGATGGTGTGATTGTGTGATTGTGCGATTGTGTGATTATGTGATTGTGTCATTGCGTGATTCTGCGATTCAGAGATTCTGCGATTCTGCGATTCAGCGATTCTGCGATTCGGCGATTCTACGATTCTGCGATTCTGCGATTCTGCGATTGTGTGATTGTGTGATTGTGTGATTGTGTGATTGTGTGATTGTGTGATTGTGTGATTGTGTGATGGTGTGATTGTGTGATTGTGCGATTGTGTGATTATGTGATTGTGTCATTGCGTGATTCTGCGATTCAGAGATTCTGCGATTCTGCGATTCAGCGATTCTGCGATTCTGCGATTCTGCGATTGTGTGATTGTGTGATTGTGTGATTGTGTGATTGTGTGATTGTGTGATTGTGTGATTGTGTGATGGTGTGATTGTGTGATTGTGCGATTGTGTGATTATGTGATTGTGTCATTGCGTGATTCTGCGATTCAGAGATTCTGCGATTCTGCGATTCAGCGATTCTGCGATTCCGCGATTCTGCGATTTTGCGATTCTGCGTTTCTGCGTTTCTGCGATTCTGCGTTTCTGCGATTGTGGGATTGTGGGATTGTGTGATTGTGTGATGGTGTGATTGTGTGATTATGTGATTGTGTGATTGTGTGATTGTGTGATTCTGCGATTCTGCGATTCTGCGTTTCTGCGATTGTTGGATTGTGTTATTGTGTGATTGTGTGATGGTGTGATTGTGTGATTGTGTGATTGTGTGATTGTGTGATTGTGTGATTTTGTGATTGTGCGATTGTGTGCTTGTGTGATTGTGTCGTAGTGTGATTCTGCGATTCTGCGATTCTGCGATTCTGCGATTATGCGTTTCTGCGATTGTTGGATTATGTGATTGTGTGATTTTGTGATTCTGCGATTCTGCGATTCTGCGATTCTGCGATTCTGCGATTCTGCGATTCTGCGATTCTGCGATTATGCGATTCTGCGATTCTGCGATTCTGTGATTCTGCGATTCTGCGATTCTGCGATTCTGCGATTCTGCGATTCTGCGATTGTGTGATTGTGTGATTGCTTGATTGTGCCATTGTGTGATTCTGCGATTCGGCGATTCTGCGATTCTGCGATTCTGCGATTCTGCGATTGTGTGATTGTGTGATTGTGTCATTGCGTGATTCTGCGATTCAGCGATTCTGCGATTCCGCGATTCTGCAATTTTGCGATTCTGCGATTCTGCGTTTCTGCGATTCTGCGTTTCTGCGATTGTGGGATTGTGGGATTGTGTGATTGTGTGATGGTGTGATTGTGTGATTGTGCGATTGTGTGATTGTGTGATTGTGTGATTGTGTGGTTGTGTGATTGTGTGATTGTGTGATTGTGTGATTGTGCGATTGTGTGCTTGTGTGACTGTGTCGTAGTGTGATTCTGCGATTCTGCGATTCTGCGTTTCTGCGATTGTGGGATTGTGGGATTGTGTGATTGTGTGATTGTGTGGTTGCGTGATTGCGTGATTTTGTGATTGTGCGATTGTGTGCTTGTGTGATTGTGTCGTAGTGTGATTCTGCGATTCTGCGATTCTGCGATTATGCGTTTCTGCGATTCTTGGATTATGTGATTGTGTGATTTTGTGATTCTGTGATTCTGCGATTCTGCGATTCTGCGATTTTGCGATTCTGCGATTCTGCGATTATGCGATTCTGCGATTCTGCGATTCTGTGATTCTGTGATTCTGCGATTCTGCGATTCTGCGATTCTGCGATTCTGCGATTCTGCGATTCTGCGATTCTGCGATTGTGTGATTGTGTGATTGCTTGATTGTGCCATTGTGTGATTCTGCGATTCGGCGATTCTGCGATTCTGCGATTCTGCGATTCTGCGATTGTGTGATTGTGTGATTGTGTGATTATGTGATTGTGTCATTGCGTGATTCTGCGATTCAGAGATTCTGCGATTCTGGGATTCAGCGATTCTGCGATTCCGCGATTCTGCGATTTTGCGATTCTGCGATTCTGCGTTTCTGCGATTCTGCGTTTCTGCGATTGTGGGATTGTGGGATTGTGTGATTGTGTGATGGTGTGATTGTGTGATTGTGTGATTGTGTAATTGTGTGATTGTGTGATTGTGTGATTGTGTGATTGTGTGGTTGTGTGATTGTGTGATTGTGTGATTGTGTGATTGTGTGATTCTGCGATTCTGTGATTATGCGTTTCTGCGATTCTTGGATTGTGTGATTGTGTGATTGTGTGATTGTGTGATTGTGTGATTGTGTGATTTTGTGATTCTGCGATTCTGTGATTCTGCGAATCTGCGATTCTGCGATTCTGCGATTCTTGGATTGTGTGATTGTATGATTGTGTGATTCTGTGATTCTGTGATTGTGTGATTGTGTGATTCTGTGATTCTGTGATTCTGTGATTCTGCGATTATGCGATTCTGCGATTCTTGGATTGTGTGATTGTGTGATTGTGTGATTCTGTGATTCTGTGATTTTGTGATGGTGTGATTCTGTGATTCTGTGATTCTGGGATTCTGGGATTCTGCGATTCTGCGATTCTGCGATTCTGCGATTCTGCGATTCTGCGATTCTGCGATTCTGCGATTCTGCGATTCTGCGATTCTGCGATTCTGCGATTCTGCGATTCTGCGATTCTGCGATTCTGCGATTCTGCGATTCCGCGATTGTGCGATTTTGCGTTTCTGCGATTGTGGGATTGTGGGATTGTGGGATTGTGTGATTGTGTGATGGTGTGATTGTGTCGTTGGGTGATTGTGTGATTGTGTGATTTTGTGATTCTGTGATTCTGCGATTCTGCGATTCTGCGATTCTGCGATTCTGCGATTCTGCGTTTCTGCGATTGTTGGATTGTATTATTGTGTGATTGTGTGATGGTGTGATTGTGTGATTGTGTGATGGTGTGATTGTGTGATTGTGTGATTGTGTGATTGTGTGATTGTGTGATTGTGTGATTGTGTGATTGTGTGGTTGCGTGATTGTGTGATTTTGTGATTGTGCGATTGTGTGATTCTGCGATTCGGCGATTCTACGATTCTGCGATTCTGCGATTCTGCGATTGTGTGATTGTGTGATTGTGCGATTGTGTGCTTGTGTGATTGTGTCGTAGTGTGATTCTGCGATTCTGCGATTCTGCGATTCTGCGATTATGCGTTTCTGCGATTCTTGGATTGTGTGATTGTGTGATTGTGTGATTATGTGATTGTGTGATTGTGTGATTCTGTGATTCTGTGATTCTGGGATTCTGCGATTCTGCGATTCTGCGATTCTGTGATTCTGCGATTCTGCGATTCTGCGATTCTGTGATTCTGCGATTCTGCGATTCTGCGATTCTGCGATTCTGCGATTCTGCGATTCTGCGATTGAGTGATTGTGTGATTGCTTGATTGTGCCATTGTGTGATTCTGCGATTCGGCGATTCTGCGATTCTGCGATTCTGCGATTCTGCGATTGTGTGATTGTGTGATTGTGTGATTGTGTGATTGTGTCATTGCGTGATTCTGCGATTCAGCGATTCTGCGATTCCGCGATTCTGCAATTTTGCGATTCTGCGATTCTGCGTTTCTGCGATTCTGCGTTTCTGCGATTGTGGGATTGTGGGATTGTGTGATTGTGTGATGGTGTGATTGTGTGATTGTGCGATTGTGTGATTGTGTGATTGTGTGATTGTGTGGTTGTGTGATTGTGTGATTGTGTGATTGTGTGATTGTGCGATTGTGTGACTGTGTCGTAGTGTGATTCTGCGATTCTGCGATTCTGCGATTATGCGTTTCTGCTATTCTTGGATTGTGTGATTGTGTGATTGTGTGATGGTGTGATTGTGTGATGGTGTGATGGTGTGATTGTGTGATTGTGTGATTGTGTGATTGTGTGATTGTGTGATTGTGTGATTGTGTGGTTGCGTGATTGTGTGATTTTGTGATTGTGCGATTGTGTGCTTGTGTGATTGTGTCGTAGTGTGATTCTGCGATTATGCGATTCTGCGATTCTGCGTTTCTGCGATTCTTGGATTATGTGATTGTGTGATTTTGTGATTCTGTGATTCTGCGATTCTGCGATTCTGCGATTCTGCGATTCTGCGATTCTGCGATTCTGCGATTCTGCGATTATGCGATTATGCGATTCTGCGATTGTGTGATTGTGTGATTGTGTGATTGTGTCATTGCGTGATTCTGCGATTCAGCGATTCTGCGATTCCGCGATTCTGCGATTTTGCTATTCTGCGATTCTGCGTTTCTGCGATTCTGCGTTTCTGCGATTGTGGGATTGTGGGATTGTGTGATTGTGTGATTCTGCGATTCTGCGATTGTGTGATTGTGTGATTGCTTGATTGTGCCATTGTGTGATTCTGCGATTCGGCGATTCTGCGATTCTGCGATTCTGCGATTCTGCGATTGTGTGATTGTGTGATTGTGTGATTATGTGATTGTGTCATTGCGTGATTCTGCGATTCAGAGATTCTGCGATTCTGGGATTCAGCGATTCTGCGATTCCGCGATTCTGCGATTTTGCGATTCTGCGATTCTGCGATTCTGCGTTTCTGCGATTCTGCGTTTCTGCGATTGTGGGATTGTGGGATTGTGTGATTGTGTGATGGTGTGATTGTGTGATTGTGTGATTGTGTAATTGTGTGATTGTGTGATTGTGTGATTGTGTGATTGTGTGGTTGTGTGATTGTGTGATTGTGTGATTGTGTGATTGTGTGATTCTGCGATTCTGTGATTATGCGTTTCTGCGATTCTTGGATTGTGTGATTGTGTGATTGTGTGATTGTGTGATTGTGTGATTGTGTGATTTTGTGATTCTGCGATTCTGTGATTCTGCGAATCTGCGATTCTGCGATTCTGCGCTTCTGCGATTATGCGATTCTGCGATTCTTGGATTGTGTGATTGTATGATTGTGTGATTCTGTGATTCTGTGATTGTGTGATTGTGTGATTCTGTGATTCTGTGATTCTGTGATTCTGCGATTATGCGATTCTGCGATTCTTGGATTGTGTGATTGTGTGATTGTGTGATTCTGTGATTCTGTGATTTTGTGATGGTGTGATTCTGTGATTCTGTGATTCTGGGATTCTGGGATTCTGCGATTCTGCGATTCTGCGATTCTGCGATTCTGCGATTCTGCGATTCTGCGATTCTGCGATTCTGCGATTCTGCGATTCTGCGATTCCGCGATTGTGCGATTTTGCGTTTCTGCGATTGTGGGATTGTGGGATTGTGGGATTGTGTGATTGTGTGATGGTGTGATTGTGTCGTTGGGTGATTGTGTGATTGTGTGATTCTGTGATTCTGTGATTCTGCGATTCTGCGATTCTGCGATTCTGCGATTCTGCGTTTCTGCGATTGTTGGATTGTATTATTGTGTGATTGTGTGATGGTGTGATTGTGTGATTGTGTGATGGTGTGATTGTGTGATTGTGTGATTGTGTGATTGTGTGATTGTGTGATTGTGTGATTGTGTGATTGTGTGATTGTGTGATTGTGTGGTTGCGTGATTGTGTGATTTTGTGATTGTGCGATTGTGTGATTCTGCGATTCGGCGATTCTACGATTCTGCGATTCTGCGATTCTGCGATTGTGTGATTGTGTGATTGTGTGATTATGTGATTGTGTCATTGCGTGATTCTGCGATTCAGAGATTCTGCGATTCTGCGATTCAGCGATTCTGCGATTCCGCGATTCTGCGATCTTGCGATTCTGCGTTTCTGCGATTGTGGGATTGTGGGATTGTGTGATTGTGTGATGGTGTGATTGTGTGATTATGTGATTGTGTGATTGTGTGATTGTGTGATTCTGCGATTCTGCGATTCTGCGATTCTGCGTTTCTGCGATTGTTGGATTGTGTTATTGTGTGATTGTGTGATGGTGTGATTGTGTGATTGTGTGATGGTGTGATTGTGTGATTGTGTGATTGTGTGATTGTGTGATTGTGTGATTGTGTGATTTTGTGATTGTGCGATTGTGTGCTTGTGTGATTGTGTCGTAGTGTGATTCTGCGATTCTGCGATTCTGCGATTCTGCGATTCTGCGATTATGCGTTTCTGCGATTGTTGGATTATGTGATTGTGTGATTTTGTGATTCTGTGATTCTGCGATTCTGCGATTCTGCGATTCTGCGATTCTGCGATTCTGCGATTCTGCGATTATGCGATTCTGCGATTCTGCGATTCTGTCATTCTGCGATTCTGCGATTCTGCGATTCTGCGATTCTGCGATTCTGCGATTGTGTGATTGTGTGATTGCTTGATTGTGCCATTGTGTGATTCTGCGATTCGGCGATTCTGCGATTCTGCGATTCTGCGATTCTGCGATTGTGTGATTGTGTGATTGTGTGATTGTGTGATTGTGTGATTGTGTGATTGTGTCATTGCGTGATTCTGCGATTCAGCGATTCTGCGATTCCGCGATTCTGCAATTTTGCGATTCTGCGATTCTGCGTTTCTGCGATTCTGCGTTTCTGCGATTGTGGGATTGTGGGATTGTGTGATTGTGTGATGGTGTGATTGTGTGATTGTGCGATTGTGTGATTGTGTGATTGTGTGGTTGTGTGATTGTGTGATTGTGTGATTGTGTGATTGTGCGATTGTGTGCTTGTGTGATTGTGTCGTAGTGTGATTCTGCGATTCTGCGATTATGCGTTTCTGCGATTCTTGGATTATGTGATTGTGTGATTTTGTGATTCTGTGATTCTGCGATTCTGCGATTCTGCGATTCTGCGATTCTGCGATTCTGCGATTCTGCGATTCTGCGATTCTGCGATTCTGCGATTATGCGATTATGCGATTCTGCGATTCTGCGATTCTGTGATTCTGTGATTCTGCGATTCTGCGATTCTGCGATTCTGCGATTCTGCGATTCTGCGATTGTGTGATTGTGTGATTGCTTGATTGTGCCATTGTGTGATTCTGCGATTCGGCGATTCTGCGATTCTGCGATTCTGCGATTGTGTGATTGTGTGATTGTGTGATTGTGTGATTGTGTGATTGTGTCATTGCGTGATTCTGCGATTCAGCGATTCTGCGATTCCGCGATTCTGCGATTTTGCGTTTCTGCGATTGTCGGATTGTGGGATTGTGTGATTGTGTGATGGTGTGATTGTGTCGTTGGGTGATTGTGTGATTGTGTGATTCTGTGATTCTGTGATTCTGCGATTCTGCGATTCTGCGATTCTGCGTTTCTGCGATTGTTGGATTGTATTATTGTGTGATTGTGTGATGGTGTGATTGTGTCGTTGGGTGATTGTGTGATTGTGTGATTCTGTGATTCTGTGATTCTGCGATTCTGCGATTCTGCGATTCTGCGATTCTGCGATTCTGCGTTTCTGCGATTGTTGGATTGTATTATTGTGTGATTGTGTGATGGTGTGATTGTGTGATTGTGTGATGGTGTGATTGTGTGATTGTGTGATTGTGTGATTGTGTGATTGTGTGATTGTGTGATTGTGTGATTGTGTGATTGTGTGATTGTGTGGTTGCGTGATTGTGTGATTTTGTGATTGTGCGATTGTGTGATTCTGCGATTCGGCGATTCTACGATTCTGCGATTCTGCGATTCTGCGATTGTGTGATTGTGTGATTGTGTGATTATGTGATTGTGTCATTGCGTGATTCTGCGATTCAGAGATTCTGCGATTCTGCGATTCAGCGATTCTGCGATTCCGCGATTCTGCGATCTTGCGATTCTGCGTTTCTGCGATTGTGGGATTGTGGGATTGTGTGATTGTGTGATGGTGTGATTGTGTGATTATGTGATTGTGTGATTGTGTGATTGTGTGATTCTGCGATTCTGCGATTCTGCGATTCTGCGTTTCTGCGATTGTTGGATTGTGTTATTGTGTGATTGTGTGATGGTGTGATTGTGTGATTGTGTGATGGTGTGATTGTGTGATTGTGTGATTGTGTGATTGTGTGATTGTGTGATTGTGTGATTTTGTGATTGTGCGATTGTGTGCTTGTGTGATTGTGTCGTAGTGTGATTCTGCGATTCTGCGATTCTGCGATTCTGCGATTCTGCGATTATGCGTTTCTGCGATTGTTGGATTATGTGATTGTGTGATTTTGTGATTCTGTGATTCTGCGATTCTGCGATTCTGCGATTCTGCGATTCTGCGATTCTGCGATTCTGCGATTATGCGATTCTGCGATTCTGCGATTCTGTCATTCTGCGATTCTGCGATTCTGCGATTCTGCGATTCTGCGATTCTGCGATTGTGTGATTGTGTGATTGCTTGATTGTGCCATTGTGTGATTCTGCGATTCGGCGATTCTGCGATTCTGCGATTCTGCGATTCTGCGATTGTGTGATTGTGTGATTGTGTGATTGTGTGATTGTGTGATTGTGTGATTGTGTCATTGCGTGATTCTGCGATTCAGCGATTCTGCGATTCCGCGATTCTGCAATTTTGCGATTCTGCGATTCTGCGTTTCTGCGATTCTGCGTTTCTGCGATTGTGGGATTGTGGGATTGTGTGATTGTGTGATGGTGTGATTGTGTGATTGTGCGATTGTGTGATTGTGTGATTGTGTGGTTGTGTGATTGTGTGATTGTGTGATTGTGTGATTGTGCGATTGTGTGCTTGTGTGATTGTGTCGTAGTGTGATTCTGCGATTCTGCGATTATGCGTTTCTGCGATTCTTGGATTATGTGATTGTGTGATTTTGTGATTCTGTGATTCTGCGATTCTGCGATTCTGCGATTCTGCGATTCTGCGATTCTGCGATTCTGCGATTCTGCGATTCTGCGATTATGCGATTATGCGATTCTGCGATTCTGCGATTCTGTGATTCTGTGATTCTGCGATTCTGCGATTCTGCGATTCTGCGATTCTGCGATTGTGTGATTGTGTGATTGCTTGATTGTGCCATTGTGTGATTCTGCGATTCGGCGATTCTGCGATTCTGCGATTCTGCGATTCTGCGATTCTGCGATTGTGTGATTGTGTGATTGTGTGATTGTGTGATTGTGTGATTGTGTCATTGCGTGATTCTGCGATTCAGCGATTCTGCGATTCCGCGATTCTGCGATTTTGCGTTTCTGCGATTGTCGGATTGTGGGATTGTGTGATTGTGTGATGGTGTGATTGTGTCGTTGGGTGATTGTGTGATTGTGTGATTCTGTGATTCTGTGATTCTGCGATTCTGCGATTCTGCGATTCTGCGTTTCTGCGATTGTTGGATTGTATTATTGTGTGATTGTGTGATGGTGTGATTGTGTCGTTGGGTGATTGTGTGATTGTGTGATTCTGTGATTCTGTGATTCTGCGATTCTGCGATTCTGCGATTCTGCGTTTCTGCGATTGTTGGATTGTATTATTGTGTGATTGTGTGATGGTGTGATTGTGTGATTGTGTGATGGTGTGATTGTGTGACTGTGTGATTGTGTGATTGTGTGATTGTGTGATTGTGTGATTGTGTGATTGTGTGATTGTGTGGTTGCGTGATTGTGTGATTTTGTGATTGTGCGGTTGTGTGATTCTGCGATTCGGCGATTCTACGATTCTGCGATTCTGCGATTCTGCGATTGTGTGATTGTGTGATTGTGTGATTGTGTGATTGTGTCATTGCGTGATTCTGCGATTCAGAGATTCTGCGATTCTGCGATTCAGCGATTCTGCGATTCCGCGATTCTGCGATTTTGCGATTCTGCGATTCTGCGTTTCTGCGATTCTGCGTTTCTGCGATTGTGGGATTGTGGGATTGTGTGATTGTGTGATGGTGTGATTGTGTGATTGTGTGATTGTGTGATTGTGTGGTTGTGTGATTGTGTGATTGTGTGGTTGTGTGATTGTGTGATTGTGTGATTGTGTGATTGTGCGATTGTGTGCTTGTGTGATTGTGTCGTAGTGTGATTCTGCGATTCTGCGATTCTGCGATTCTGCGATTCTGCGATTGTGTGATTGTGTGATTGCTTGATTGTGCCATTGTGTGATTCTGCGATTCGGCGATTCAGCGATTCTGCGATTCTGCGATTCTGCGATTCTGCGATTCTGCGATTGTGTGATTGTGTGATTGCTTGATTGTGCCATTGTGTGATTCTGCGATTCGGCGATTCTGCGATTCTGCGATTTTGCGATTCTGCGATTGCGTGATTGTGTGATTGTGTCATTGTGTCATTGCGTGATTCAGAGATTCTGCGATTCTGCGATTCAGCGATTCTGCGATTCCGCGATTCTGCGATTTTGCGGTACTGCGATTCTGCGTTTCTGCGTTTCTGCGATTCTGCGTTTCTGCGATTGTGGGATTGTGGGATTGTGTGATTGTGTGATGGTGTGATTGTGTGATTGTGTGATTGTGTGGTTGTGTGATTGTGTGATTGTGTGGTTGTGTGATTGTGTGATTGTGTGATTGTGTGATTGTGTGATTGTGCGATTGTGTGCTTGTGTGATTGTGTCGTAGTGTGATTCTGCGATTCTGCGATTCTGCGATTCTGCGATTATGCGTTTCAGCGATTCTTGGATTGTGTGATTGTGTGATTATGTGATTGTGTGATTTTGTGATTCTGTGATTCTGTGATTCTGGGATTCTGCGATTCTGCGATTCTGCGATTCTGTGATTCTGCGATTCTGCGATTCTGCGATTCTGCGATTCTGCGATGCTGCGATTCAGCGATTCTGCGATTCTGCGTTTCTGCGATTGTGGGATTGTGTGATTGTGTGATTGTGTGATTGTGTGATTGTGTGATTCTGCGATTCGGCGATTCTACGATTCTGCGATTCTGCGATTCTGCGATTGTGTGATTGTGCGATTATGCGATTCAGCGATTCTGCGATTCTGTGATTCTGCGATTGTGCGATTCTGCGATTCTGCGATTCTGCGATTGTGTGATTGTGTGATTGCTTGATTGTGCCATTGTGTGATTCTGCGATTCGGCGATTCTACGATTCTGCGATTCTGCGATTCTGCGATTGTGTGATTGTGTGATTGTGTGATTATGTGATTGTGTCATTGCGTGATTCTGCGATTCAGAGATTCTGCGATTCTGCGATTCAGCGATTCTGCGATTCCGCGATTCTGCGATTTTGCGATTCTGCGATTCTGCGTTTCTGCGATTCTGCGTTTCTGCGATTGTGGGATTGTGGGATTGTGTGATTGTGTGATGGTGTGATTGTGTGATTATGTGATTGTGTGATTGTGTGATTGTGTGATTCTGCGATTCTGCGATTCTGCGTTTCTGCGATTGTTGGATTGTGTTATTGTGTGATTGTGTGATGGTGTGATTGTGTGATTGTGTGATTGTGTGATTGTGTGATTGTGTGATTGTGTGATTGTGTGATTTTGTGATTGTGCGATTGTGTGCTTGTGTGATTGTGTCGTAGTGTGATTCTGCGATTCTGCGATTCTGCGATTCTGCGATTATGCGTTTCTGCGATTGTTGGATTATGTGATTGTGTGATTTTGTGATTCTGCGATTCTGCGATTCTGCGATTCTGCGATTATGCGATTCTGCGATTCTGCGATTCTGTGATTCTGCGATTCTGCGATTCTGCGATTCTGCGATTCTGCGATTGTGTGATTGTGTGATTGCTTGATTGTGCCATTGTGTGATTCTGCGATTCGGCGATTCTGCGATTCTGCGATTCTGCGATTCTGCGATTGTGTGATTGTGTGATTGTGTGATTGTGTGATTGTGTCATTGCGTGATTCTGCGATTCAGCGATTCTGCGATTCCGCGATTCTGCAATTTTGCGATTCTGCGATTCTGCGTTTCTGCGATTCTGCGTTTCTGCGATTGTGGGATTGTGGGATTGTGTGATTGTGTGATGGTGTGATTGTGTGATTGTGCGATTGTGTGATTGTGTGATTGTGTGATTGTGTGGTTGTGTGATTGTGTGATTGTGTGATTGTGTGATTGTGCGATTGTGTGCTTGTGTGACTGTGTCGTAGTGTGATTCTGCGATTCTGCGATTCTGCGTTTCTGCGATTGTGGGATTGTGGGATTGTGTGATTGTGTGATTGTGTGGTTGCGTGATTGCGTGATTTTGTGATTGTGCGATTGTGTGCTTGTGTGATTGTGTCGTAGTGTGATTCTGCGATTCTGCGATTCTGCGATTATGCGTTTCTGCGATTCTTGGATTATGTGATTGTGTGATTTTGTGATTCTGTGATTCTGCGATTCTGCGATTCTGCGATTTTGCGATTCTGCGATTCTGCGATTATGCGATTCTGCGATTCTGCGATTCTGTGATTCTGTGATTCTGCGATTCTGCGATTCTGCGATTCTGCGATTCTGCGATTCTGCGATTCTGCGATTCTGCGATTGTGTGATTGTGTGATTGCTTGATTGTGCCATTGTGTGATTCTGCGATTCGGCGATTCTGCGATTCTGCGATTCTGCGATTCTGCGATTGTGTGATTGTGTGATTGTGTGATTATGTGATTGTGTCATTGCGTGATTCTGCGATTCAGAGATTCTGCGATTCTGGGATTCAGCGATTCTGCGATTCCGCGATTCTGCGATTTTGCGATTCTGCGATTCTGCGTTTCTGCGATTCTGCGTTTCTGCGATTGTGGGATTGTGGGATTGTGTGATTGTGTGATGGTGTGATTGTGTGATTGTGTGATTGTGTAATTGTGTGATTGTGTGATTGTGTGATTGTGTGATTGTGTGGTTGTGTGATTGTGTGATTGTGTGATTGTGTGATTGTGAGATTCTGCGATTCTGTGATTATGCGTTTCTGCGATTCTTGGATTGTGTGATTGTGTGATTGTGTGATTGTGTGATTGTGTGATTGTGTGATTGTGTGATTGTGTGATTTTGTGATTCTGCGATTCTGTGATTCTGCGAATCTGCGATTCTGCGATTCTGCGCTTCTGCGATTATGCGATTCTGCGATTCTTGGATTGTGTGATTGTATGATTGTGTGATTCTGTGATTCTGTGATTGTGTGATTGTGTGATTCTGTGATTCTGTGATTCTGTGATTCTGCGATTATGCGATTCTGCGATTCTTGGATTGTGTGATTGTGTGATTGTGTGATTCTGTGATTCTGTGATTTTGTGATGGTGTGATTCTGTGATTCTGTGATTCTGGGATTCTGGGATTCTGCGATTCTGCGATTCTGCGATTCTGCGATTCTGCGATTCTGCGATTCTGCGATTCTGCGATTCTGCGATTCTGCGATTCTGCGATTCTGCGATTCTGCGATTCTGCGATTCTGCGATTCTGCGATTCTGCGATTCTGCGATTCTGCGATTCTGCGATTCTGCGATTCCGCGATTGTGCGATTTTGCGTTTCTGCGATTGTGGGATTGTGGGATTGTGGGATTGTGTGATTGTGTGATGGTGTGATTGTGTCGTTGGGTGATTGTGTGATTGTGTGATTCTGTGATTCTGTGATTCTGCGATTCTGCGATTCTGCGATTCTGCGATTCTGCGATTCTGCGATTCTGCGATTCTGCGATTCTGCGATTCCGCGATTGTGCGATTTTGCGTTTCTGCGATTGTGGGATTGTGGGATTGTGGGATTGTGTGATTGTGTGATGGTGTGATTGTGTCGTTGGGTGATTGTGTGATTGTGTGATTCTGTGATTCTGTGATTCTGCGATTCTGCGATTCTGCGATTCTGCGATTCTGCGTTTCTGCGATTGTTGGATTGTATTATTGTGTGATTGTGTGATGGTGTGATTGTGTGATTGTGTGATGGTGTGATTGTGTGATTGTGTGATTGTGTGATTGTGTGATTGTGTGATTGTGTGATTGTGTGATTGTGTGGTTGCGTGATTGTGTGATTTTGTGATTGTGCGATTGTGTGATTCTGCGATTCGGCGATTCTACGATTCTGCGATTCTGCGATTCTGCGATTGTGTGATTGTGTGATTGTGCGATTGTGTGCTTGTGTGATTGTGTCGTAGTGTGATTCTGCGATTCTGCGATTATGCGTTTCTGCGATTCTTGGATTATGTGATTGTGTGATTTTGTGATTCTGTGATTCTGCGATTCTGCGATTCTGTGATTCTGTGATTCTGCGATTCTGCGATTCTGCGATTCTGCGATTCTGCGATTCTGCGATTCTGCGATTCTGCGATTCTGCGATTATGCGATTATGCGATTCTGCGATTCTGCGATTCTGTGATTCTGTGATTCTGCGATTCTGCGATTCTGCGATTCTGCGATTCTGCGATTGTGTGATTGTGTGATTGCTTGATTGTGCCATTGTGTGATTCTGCGATTCGGCAATTCTGCGATTCTGCGATTCTGCGATTGTGTGATTGTGTGATTGTGTGATTGTGTGATTGTGTCATTGCGTGATTCTGCGATTCAGCGATTCTGCGATTCCGCGATTCTGCGATTTTGCGTTTCTGCGATTGTCGGATTGTGGGATTGTGTGATTGTGTGATGGTGTGATTGTGTCGTTGGGTGATTGTGTGATTGTGTGATTCTGTGATTCTGTGATTCTGCGATTCTGCGATTCTGCGATTCTGCGTTTCTGCGATTGTTGGATTGTATTATTGTGTGATTGTGTGATGGTGTGATTGTGTGATTGTGTGATGGTGTGATTGTGTGACTGTGTGATTGTGTGATTGTGTGATTGTGTGATTGTGTGATTGTGTGATTGTGTGGTTGCGTGATTGTGTGATTTTGTGATTGTGCGGTTGTGTGATTCTGCGATTCGGCGATTCTACGATTCTGCGATTCTGCGATTCTGCGATTGTGTGATTGTGTGATTGTGTGATTGTGTGATTGTGTCATTGCGTGATTCTGCGATTCAGAGATTCTGCGATTCTGCGATTCCGCGATTCTGCGATTCCGCGATTCTGCGATTTTGCGATTCTGCGATTCTGCGTTTCTGCGATTCTGCGTTTCTGCGATTGTGGGATTGTGGGATTGTGTGATTGTGTGATGGTGTGATTGTGTGATTGTGTGATTGTGTGATTGTGTGGTTGTGTGATTGTGTGATTGTGTGGTTGTGTGATTGTGTGATTGTGTGATTGTGTGATTGTGCGATTGTGTGCTTGTGTGATTGTGTCGTAGTGTGATTCTGCGATTCTGCGATTCTGCGATTCTGCGATTGTGTGATTGTGTGATTGCTTGATTGTGCCATTGTGTGATTCTGCGATTCGGCGATTCAGCGATTCTGCGATTCTGCGATTCTGCGATTCTGCGATTGTGTGATTGTGTGATTGCTTGATTGTGCCATTGTGTGATTCTGCGATTCGGCGATTCTGCGATTCTGCGATTTTGCGATTCTGCGATTGCGTGATTGTGTGATTGTGTGATTGTGTCATTGCGTGATTCAGAGATTCTGCGATTCTGCGATTCAGCGATTCTGCGATTCCGCGATTCTGCGATTTTGCGATACTGCGATTCTGCGTTTCTGCGTTTCTGCGATTCTGCGTTTCTGCGATTGTGGGATTGTGGGATTGTGTGATTGTGTGATGGTGTGATTGTGTGATTGTGTGATTGTGTGATTGTGTGGTTGTGTGATTGTGTGATTGTGTGGTTGTGTGATTGTGTGATTGTGTGATTGTGTGATTGTGCGATTGTGTGCTTGTGTGATTGTGTCGTAGTGTGATTCTGCGATTCTGCGATTCTGCGATTCTGCGATTATGCGTTTCTGCTATTCTTGGATTGTGTGATTGTGTGATTGTGTGATGGTGTGATTGTGTGATGGTGTGATGGTGTGATTGTGTGATTGTGTGATTGTGTGATTGTGTGATTGTGTGGTTGCGTGATTGTGTGATTTTGTGATTGTGCGATTGTGTGCTTGTGTGATTGTGTCGTAGTGTGATTCTGCGATTCTGCGATTCTGCGATTATGCGATTGTGTGATTGTGTGATTGTGTCATTGTGTCATTGCGTGATTCTGCGATTCAGCGATTCTGCGATTCCGCGATTCTGCGATTTTGCGATTCTGCGATTCTGCGTTTCTGCGATTCTGCGTTTCTGCGATTGTGGGATTGTGGGATTGTGTGATTGTGTGATGGTGTGATTGTGTGATTGTGCGATTGTGTGATTGTGTGATTGTGTGGTTGTGTGATTGTGTGATTGTGTGATTGTGTGATTGTGCGATTGTGTGCTTGTGTGATTGTGTCGTAGTGTGATTCTGCGATTCTGCGATTCTGCGATTCTGCGATTATGCGTTTCTGCTATTCTTGGATTGTGTGATTGTGTGATTGTGTGATGGTGTGATTGTGTGATGGTGTGATTGTGTGATGGTGTGATTGTGTGATGGTGTGATGGTGTGATTGTGTGATTGTGTGATTGTGTGATTGTGTGATTGTGTGATTGTGTGATTGTGTGGTTGCGTGATTGTGTGATTTTGTGATTGTGCGATTGTGTGCTTGTGTGATTGTGTCGTAGTGTGATTCTGCGATTCTGCGATTATGCGTTTCTGCGATTCTTGGATTATGTGATTGTGTGATTTTGTGATTCTGTGATTCTGCGATTCTGCGATTCTGCGATTCTGCGATTCTGCGATTCTGCGATTCTGCGATTCTGCGATTATGCGATTATGCGATTCTGCGATTCTGCGATTCTGTGATTCTGTGATTCTGCGATTCTGCGATTCTGCGATTCTGCGATTCTGCGATTGTGTGATTGTGTGATTGCTTGATTGTGCCATTGTGTGATTCTGCGATTCGGCGATTCTGCGATTCTGCGATTCTGCGATTGTGTGATTGTGTGATTGTGTGATTGTGTGATTGTGTGATTGTGTCATTGCGTGATTCTGCGATTCAGCGATTCTGCGATTCCGCGATTCTGCGATTTTGCGTTTCTGCGATTGTCGGATTGTGGGATTGTGTGATTGTGTGATGGTGTGTTTGTGTCGTTGGGTGATTGTGTGATTGTGTGATTCTGTGATTCTGTGATTCTGCGATTCTGCGATTCTGCGATTCTGCGTTTCTGCGATTGTTGGGTTGTATTATTGTGTGATTGTGTGATGGTGTGATTGTGTCGTTGGGTGATTGTGTGATTGTGTGATTCTGTGATTCTGTGATTCTGCGATTCTGCGATTCTGCGATTCTGCGTTTCTGCGATTGTTGGATTGTATTATTGTGTGATTGTGTGATGGTGTGATTGTGTGATTGTGTGATGGTGTGATTGTGTGACTGTGTGATTGTGTGATTGTGTGATTGTGTGATTGTGTGATTGTGTGATTGTGTGGTTGCGTGATTGTGTGATTTTGTGATTGTGCGGTTGTGTGATTCTGCGATTCGGCGATTCTACGATTCTGCGATTCTGCGATTCTGCGATTGTGTGATTGTGTGATTGTGTGATTGTGTGATTGTGTCATTGCGTGATTCTGCGATTCAGAGATTCTGCGATTCTGCGATTCAGCGATTCTGCGATTCCGCGATTCTGCGATTTTGCGATTCTGCGATTCTGCGTTTCTGCGATTCTGCGTTTCTGCGATTGTGGGATTGTGGGATTGTGTGATTGTGTGATGGTGTGATTGTGTGATTGTGTGATTGTGTGGTTGTGTGATTGTGTGATTGTGTGGTTGTGTGATTGTGTGATTGTGTGATTGTGTGATTGTGCGATTGTGTGCTTGTGTGATTGTGTCGTAGTGTGATTCTGCGATTCTGCGATTACGCGTTTCAGCGATTCTTGGATTGTGTGATTGTGTGATTGTGTGATTATGTGATTGTGTGATTTTGTGATTCTGTGATTCTGTGATTCTGGGATTCTGCGATTCTGCGATTCTGCGATTCTGTGATTCTGCGATTCTGCGATTCTGCGATTCTGCGATTCTGCGATTCTGCGATGCTGCGATTCAGCGATTCTGCGATTCTGCGTTTCTGCGATTGTGGGATTGTGTGATTGTGTGATTGTGTGATTGTGTGATTGTGTGATTCTGCGATTCGGCGATTCTACGATTCTGCGATTCTGCGATTCTGCGATTGTGTGATTGTGCGATTATGCGATTCAGCGATTCTGCGATTCTGTGATTCTGCGATTGTGCGATTCTGCGATTCTGCGATTCTGCGATTGTGTGATTGTGTGATTGCTTGATTGTGCCATTGTGTGATTCTGCGATTCGGCGATTCTACGATTCTGCGATTCTGCGATTCTGCGATTGTGTGATTGTGTGATTGTGTGATTATGTGATTGTGTCATTGCGTGATTCTGCGATTCAGAGATTCTGCGATTCTGCGATTCAGCGATTCTGCGATTCCGCGATTCTGCGATTTTGCGATTCTGCGATTCTGCGTTTCTGCGATTCTGCGTTTCTGCGATTGTGGGATTGTGGGATTGTGTGATTGTGTCGTAGTGTGATTCTGCGATTCTGCGATTCTGCGATTATGCGTTTCTGCGATTGTTGGATTATGTGATTGTGTGATTTTGTGATTCTGCGATTCTGCGATTCTGCGATTCTGCGATTCTGCGATTCTGCGATTATGCGATTCTGCGATTCTGCGATTCTGTGATTCTGCGATTCTGCGATTCTGCGATTCTGCGATTCTGCGATTCTGCGATTCTGCGATTGTGTGATTGTGTGATTGCTTGATTGTGCCATTGTGTGATTCTGCGATTCGGCGATTCTGCGATTCTGCGATTCTGCGATTCTGCGATTGTGTGATTGTGTGATTGTGTCATTGCGTGATTCTGCGATTCAGCGATTCTGCGATTCCGCGATTCTGCAATTTTGCGATTCTGCGATTCTGCGTTTCTGCGATTCTGCGTTTCTGCGATTGTGGGATTGTGGGATTGTGTGATTGTGTGATGGTGTGATTGTGTGATTGTGCGATTGTGTGATTGTGTGATTGTGTGATTGTGTGGTTGTGTGATTGTGTGATTGTGTGATTGTGTGATTGTGCGATTGTGTGCTTGTGTGACTGTGTCGTAGTGTGATTCTGCGATTCTGCGATTCTGCGTTTCTGCGATTGTGGGATTGTGGGATTGTGTGATTGTGTGATTGTGTGGTTGCGTGATTGCGTGATTTTGTGATTGTGCGATTGTGTGCTTGTGTGATTGTGTCGTAGTGTGATTCTGCGATTCTGCGATTCTGCGATTATGCGTTTCTGCGATTCTTGGATTATGTGATTGTGTGATTTTGTGATTCTGTGATTCTGCGATTCTGCGATTCTGCGATTTTGCGATTCTGCGATTCTGCGATTATGCGATTCTGCGATTCTGCGATTCTGTGATTCTGTGATTCTGCGATTCTGCGATTCTGCGATTCTGCGATTCTGCGATTCTGCGATTCTGCGATTCTGCGATTGTGTGATTGTGTGATTGCTTGATTGTGCCATTGTGTGATTCTGCGATTCGGCGATTCTGCGATTCTGCGATTCTGCGATTCTGCGATTCTGCGATTGTGTGATTGTGTGATTGTGTGATTATGTGATTGTGTCATTGCGTGATTCTGCGATTCAGAGATTCTGCGATTCTGGGATTCAGCGATTCTGCGATTCCGCGATTCTGCGATTTTGCGATTCTGCGATTCTGCGTTTCTGCGATTCTGCGTTTCTGCGATTGTGGGATTGTGGGATTGTGTGATTGTGTGATGGTGTGATTGTGTGATTGTGTGATTGTGTAATTGTGTGATTGTGTGATTGTGTGATTGTGTGATTGTGTGGTTGTGTGATTGTGTGATTGTGTGATTGTGTGATTGTGTGATTCTGCGATTCTGTGATTATGCGTTTCTGCGATTCTTGGATTGTGTGATTGTGTGATTGTGTGATTGTGTGATTGTGTGATTGTGTGATTTTGTGATTCTGCGATTCTGTGATTCTGCGAATCTGCGATTCTGCGATTCTGCGCTTCTGCGATTATGCGATTCTGCGATTCTTGGATTGTGTGATTGTATGATTGTGTGATTCTGTGATTCTGTGATTGTGTGATTGTGTGATTCTGTGATTCTGTGATTCTGTGATTCTGCGATTATGCGATTCTGCGATTCTTGGATTGTGTGATTGTGTGATTGTGTGATTCTGTGATTCTGTGATTTTGTGATGGTGTGATTCTGTGATTCTGTGATTCTGGGATTCTGGGATTCTGCGATTCTGCGATTCTGCGATTCTGCGATTCTGCGATTCTGCGATTCTGCGATTCTGCGATTCTGCGATTCTGCGATTCTGCGAGTCTGCGATTCTGCGATTCTGCGATTCTGCGATTCTGCGATTCCGCGATTGTGCGATTTTGCGTTTCTGCGATTGTGGGATTGTGGGATTGTGGGATTGTGTATTGTGTGATGGTGTGATTGTGTCGTTGGGTGATTGTGTGATTGTGTGATTCTGTGATTCTGTGATTCTGCGATTCTGCGATTCTGCGATTCTGCGATTCTGCGTTTCTGCGATTGTTGGATTGTATTATTGTGTGATTGTGTGATGGTGTGATTGTGTGATTGTGTGATGGTGTGATTGTGTGATTGTGTGATTGTGTGATTGTGTGATTGTGTGATTGTGTGGTTGTGTGGTTGCGTGATTGTGTGATTTTGTGATTGTGCGATTGTGTGATTCTGCGATTCGGCGATTCTACGATTCTGCGATTCTGCGATTCTGCGATTGTGTGATTGTGTGATTGTGCGATTGTGTGCTTGTGTGATTGTGTCGTAGTGTGATTCTGCGATTCTGCGATTTTGCGATTCTGCGATTATGCGTTTCTGCGATTCTTGGATTGTGTGATTGTGTGATTGTGTGATTATGTGATTGTGTGATTTTGTGATTCTGTGATTCTGTGATTCTGGGATTCTGCGATTCTGCGATTCTGCGATTCTGTGATTCTGCGATTCTGCGATTCTGCGATTCTGTGATTCTGCGATTCTGCGATTCTGCGATTCTGCGATTTTGCGATTCTGCGATTGTGTGATTGTGTGATTGCTTGATTGTGCCATTGTGTGATTCTGCGATTCGGCGATTCTGCGATTCTGCGATTCTGCGATTCTGCGATTGTGTGATTGTGTGATTGTGTGGTTGTGTGATTGTGTGATTGTGTGATTGTGTGATTGTGCGATTGTGTGCTTGTGTGATTGTGTCGTAGTGTGATTCTGCGATTCTGCGATTCTGCGATTCTGCGATTATGCGTTTCTGCTATTCTTGGATTGTGTGATTGTGTGATTGTGTGATGGTGTGATTGTGTGATGGTGTGATGGTGTGATTGTGTGATTGTGTGATTGTGTGATTGTGTGATTGTGTGATTGTGTGATTGTGTGGTTGCGTGATTGTGTGATTTTGTGATTGTGCGATTGTGTGCTTGTGTGATTGTGTCGTAGTGTGATTCTGCGATTCTGCGATTATGCGTTTCAGCGATTCTTGGATTGTGTGATTGTGTGATTGTGTGATTATGTGATTGTGTGATTTTGTGATTCTGTGATTCTGTGATTCTGGGATTCTGCGATTCTGCGATTCTGCGATTCTGTGATTCTGCGATTCTGCGATTCTGCGATTCTGCGATTCTGCGATTCTGCGATTCTGCGATTATGCGATTATGCGATTCTGCGATTCTGTGATTCTGTGATTCTGCGATTCTGCGATTCTGCGATTCTGCGATTCTGCGATTGTGTGATTGTGTGATTGCTTGATTGTGCCATTGTGTGATTCTGCGATTCGGCGATTCTGCGATTCTGCGATTCTGCGATTCTGCGATTGTGTGATTGTGTGATTGTGTGATTGTGTGATTGTGTCATTGCGTGATTCTGCGATTCAGCGATTCTGCGATTCCGCGATTCTGCGATTTTGCGTTTCTGCGATTGTCGGATTGTGGGATTGTGTGATTGTGTGATGGTGTGATTGTGTCGTTGGGTGATTGTGTGATTGTGTGATTCTGTGATTCTGTGATTCTGCGATTCTGCGATTCTGCGATTCTGCGTTTCTGCGATTGTTGGATTGTATTATTGTGTGATTGTGTGATGGTGTGATTGTGTCGTTGGGTGATTGTGTGATTGTGTGATTCTGTGATTCTGTGATTCTGCGATTCTGCGATTCTGCGATTCTGCGTTTCTGCGATTGTTGGATTGTATTATTGTGTGATTGTGTGATGGTGTGATTGTGTGATTGTGTGATGGTGTGATTGTGTGACTGTGTGATTGTGTGATTGTGTGATTGTGTGATTGTGTGATTGTGTGATTGTGTGGTTGCGTGATTGTGTGATTTTGTGATTGTGCGGTTGTGTGATTCTGCGATTCGGCGATTCTACGATTCTGCGATTCTGCGATTCTGCGATTGTGTGATTGTGTGATTGTGTGATTGTGTGATTGTGTCATTGCGTGATTCTGCGATTCAGAGATTCTGCGATTCTGCGATTCAGCGATTCTGCGATTCCGCGATTCTGCGATTTTGCGATTCTGCGATTCTGCGTTTCTGCGATTCTGCGTTTCTGCGATTGTGGGATTGTGGGATTGTGTGATTGTGTGATGGTGTGATTGTGTGATTGTGTGATTGTGTGATTGTGTGGTTGTGTGATTGTGTGATTGTGTGGTTGTGTGATTGTGTGATTGTGTGATTGTGTGATTGTGCGATTGTGTGCTTGTGTGATTGTGTCGTAGTGTGATTCTGCGATTCTGCGATTCTGCGATTCTGCGATTGTGTGATTGTGTGATTGCTTGATTGTGCCATTGTGTGATTCTGCGATTCGGCGATTCAGCGATTCTGCGATTCTGCGATTCTGCGATTCTGCGATTGTGTGATTGTGTGATTGCTTGATTGTGCCATTGTGTGATTCTGCGATTCGGCGATTCTGCGATTCTGCGATTTTGCGATTCTGCGATTGCGTGATTGTGTGATTGTGTGATTGTGTCATTGCGTGATTCAGAGATTCTGCGATTCTGCGATTCAGCGATTCTGCGATTCCGCGATTCTGCGATTTTGCGATACTGCGATTCTGCGTTTCTGCGTTTCTGCGATTCTGCGTTTCTGCGATTGTGGGATTGTGGGATTGTGTGATTGTGTGATGGTGTGATTGTGTGATTGTGTGATTGTGTGATTGTGTGGTTGTGTGATTGTGTGATTGTGTGGTTGTGTGATTGTGTGATTGTGTGATTGTGTGATTGTGCGATTGTGTGCTTGTGTGATTGTGTCGTAGTGTGATTCTGCGATTCTGCGATTCTGCGATTCTGCGATTATGCGTTTCTGCGATTCTTGGATTGTGTGATTGTGTGATTGTGTGATTATGTGATTGTGTGATTTTGTGATTCTGTGATTCTGTGATTCTGGGATTCTGCGATTCTGCGATTCTGCGATTCTGTGATTCTGCGATTCTGCGATTCTGCGATTCTGCGATTCTGCGATGCTGCGATTCAGCGATTCTGCGATTCTGCGTTTCTGCGATTGTGGGATTGTGTGATTGTGTGATTGTGTGATTGTGTGATTGTGCGGTTGTGTGATTGTGTGATTCTGTGATTTTGTGGTTGTGTGATAGTGTGATTGTGTGATTGTGTGAATGTGTGATTGTGTCATGGTGTGATTCTGCGATTCAGCGATTCTGCGATTCTGCGATTCAAAGATTCTGCGATTCCGCGATTCTGCGATTCTGCGATTCTGCAATTCTGCGATTATGCGATTCAGCGATTCTGCGATTCTGTGATTCTGCGATTGTGCGATTCTGCGATTCTGCGATTGTGTGATTGTGTGATTGCTTGATTGTGCCATTGTGTGATTCTGCGATTCGGCGATTCTACGATTCTGCGATTCTGCGATTCTGCGATTGTGTGATTGTGTCATTATGTGATTATGTGATTGTGTCATTGCGTGATTCTGCGATTCACAGATTCTGCGATTCTGCGATTCAGCGATTCTGCGATTCCGCGATTCTGCGATTTTGCGATTCTGCGATTCTGCGTTTCTGCGATTCTGCGTTTCTGCGATTGTGGGATTGTGGGATTGTGTGATTGTGTGATGGTGTGATTGTGTGATTATGTGATTGTGTGATTGTGTGATTGTGTGATTGTGTGATTGTGTGATTTTGTGATTCTGTGATTCTGTGATTCTGCGATTCTGCGATTCTGCGATTCTGCGCTTCTGCGATTATGCGATTCTGCGATCCTTGGATTGTGTGATTGTATGATTGTGTGATTCTGTGATTCTGTGATTGTGTGATTCTGTGATTCTGTGATTCTGTGATTCTGTGATTCTGTGATTCTGTGATTCTGTGATTCTGTGATTCTGTGATTCTGCGATTATGCGATTCTGCGATTCTTGGATTGTGTGATTGTGTGATTCTGTGATTCTGTGATTGTGTGATTGTGTGATTCTGTGATTCTGTGATTCTGGGATTCTGGGATTCTGCGATTCTGCGATTCTGCGATTCTGCGATTCTGCGATTCTGCGATTCTGCGATTCTGCGGTTCTGCGATTCCGCGATTGTGCGATTTTGCGTTTCTGCGATTGTGGGATTGTGGGATTGTGGGATTGTGTGATTGTGTGATGGTGTGATTGTGTCGTTGGGTGATTGTGTGATTGTGTGATTGTGTGATTGTGTGATTGTGTGATTCTGCGATTCTGCGATTCCGCGATTCTGCGATTCTGCGATTCTGCGATTCTGCGATTGTGTGATTGTGTGATTGTGTGATTGTGTCATTGCGTGATTCTGCGATTCAGCGATTCTGCGATTCTGCGATTCTGCGATTCTGCGATTATGCGATTCTGCGATTCTGCGATTCTGCGATTCTGCGATTCTGCGTTTCTGCGATTCTGCGTTTCTGCGATTGTGGGATTGTGGGATTGTGTGATTGTGTGATGGTGTGATTGTGTGATTGTGTGATTGTGTGATTGTGTGATTGTGTGATTGTGTGATTGTGTGGTTGTGTGATTGTGTGATTGTGTGATTGTGTGATTGTGTGATTGTGCGATTGTGTGCTTGTGTGATTGTGTCGTAGTGTGATTCTGCAATTCTGCGATTCTGCGATTCTGCGATTATGCGTTTCTGCGATTCTTGGATTGTGTGATTGTGTGATTGTGTGATTGTGTGATTGTGCGATTGTGTGCTTGTGTGATTGTGTCGTAGTGTGATTCTGCGATTCTGCGATTCTGCGATTCTGCGATTATGCGTTTCTGCGATTCTTGGATTGTGTGATTGTGTGATTGTGTGATTATGTGATTGTGTGATTTTGTGATTCTGTGATTCTGTGATTCTGGGATTCTGCGATTCTGCGATTCTGCGATTCTGTGATTCTGCGATTCTGCGATTCTGCGATTCTGCGATTCTGCGATTCAGCGATTCTGCGATTCTGCGATTCTGCGATTTTGCGATTCTGCGATTCTGCGTTTCTGCGATTCTGCGTTTCTGCGATTGTGGGATTGTGGGATTGTGTGATTGTGTGATTGTGTGGTTGTGTGATTGTGTGATTGTGTGATTGTGTGATTGTGTGATTGTGCGATTGTGTGCTTGTGTGATTGTGTCGTAGTGTGATTCTGCAATTCTGCGATTCTGCGATTCTGCGATTATGCGTTTCTGCTATTCTTGGATTGTGTGATTGTGTGATTGTGTGATGGTGTGATTGTGTGATGGTGTGATGGTGTGATTGTGTGATTGTGTGATTGTGTGATTGTGTGATTGTGTGGTTGCGTGATTGTGTGATTTTGTGATTGTGCGATTGTGTGCTTGTGTGATTGTGTCGTAGTGTGATTCTGCGATTCTGCGATTCTGCGATTATGCGATTGTGTGATTGTGTGATTGTGTGATTGTGTCATTGCGTGATTCTGCGATTCAGCGATTCTGCGATTCCGCGATTCTGCGATTTTGCGATTCTGCGATTCTGCGTTTCTGCGATTCTGCGTTTCTGCGATTGTGGGATTGTGGGATTGTGTGATTGTGTGATGGTGTGATTGTGTGATTGTGTGATTGTGTGATTCTGTGATTCTGTGATTCTGGGATTCTGCGATTCTGCGATTCTGCGATTCTGTGATTCTGCGATTCTGCGATTCTGCGATTCTGCGATTCTGCGATTCAGCGATTCTGCGATTCTGCGATTCTGCGATTTTGCGATTCTGCGATTCTGCGTTTCTGCGATTCTGCGTTTCTGCGATTGTGGGATTGTGGGATTGTGTGATTGTGTGATTGTGTGGTTGTGTGATTGTGTGATTGTGTGATTGTGTGATTGTGCGATTGTGTGCTTGTGTGATTGTGTCGTAGTGTGATTCTGCAATTCTGCGATTCTGCGATTCTGCGATTATGCGTTTCTGCTATTCTTGGATTGTGTGATTGTGTGATTGTGTGATGGTGTGATTGTGTGATGGTGTGATGGTGTGATTGTGTGATTGTGTGATTGTGTGATTGTGTGATTGTGTGGTTGCGTGATTGTGTGATTTTGTGATTGTGCGATTGTGTGCTTGTGTGATTGTGTCGTAGTGTGATTCTGCGATTCTGCGATTCTGCGATTATGCGATTGTGTGATTGTGTGATTGTGTGATTGTGTCATTGCGTGATTCTGCGATTCAGCGATTCTGCGATTCCGCGATTCTGCGATTTTGCGATTCTGCGATTCTGCGTTTCTGCGATTCTGCGTTTCTGCGATTGTGGGATTGTGGGATTGTGTGATTGTGTGATGGTGTGATTGTGTGATTGTGCGATTGTGTGATTGTGTGATTGTGTGGTTGTGTGATTGTGTGATTGTGTGATTGTGTGATTGTGCGATTGTGTGCTTGTGTGATTGTGTCGTAGTGTGATTCTGCGATTCTGCGATTCTGCGATTCTGCGATTATGCGTTTCTGCTATTCTTGGATTGTGTGATTGTGTGATTGTGTGATGGTGTGATTGTGTGATGGTGTGATTGTGTGATGGTGTGATTGTGTGATGGTGTGATGGTGTGATTGTGTGATTGTGTGATTGTGTGATTGTGTGATTGTGTGATTGTGTGATTGTGTGGTTGCGTGATTGTGTGATTTTGTGATTGTGCGATTGTGTGCTTGTGTGATTGTGTCGTAGTGTGATTCTGCGATTCTGCGATTATGCGTTTCTGCGATTCTTGGATTATGTGATTGTGTGATTTTGTGATTCTGTGATTCTGCGATTCTGCGATTCTGCGATTCTGCGATTCTGCGATTCTGCGATTCTGCGATTCTGCGATTATGCGATTATGCGATTCTGCGATTCTGCGATTCTGTGATTCTGTGATTCTGCGATTCTGCGATTCTGCGATTCTGCGATTCTGCGATTGTGTGATTGTGTGATTGCTTGATTGTGCCATTGTGTGATTCTGCGATTCGGCGATTCTGCGATTCTGCGATTCTGCGATTGTGTGATTGTGTGATTGTGTGATTGTGTGATTGTGTGATTGTGTCATTGCGTGATTCTGCGATTCAGCGATTCTGCGATTCCGCGATTCTGCGATTTTGCGTTTCTGCGATTGTCGGATTGTGGGATTGTGTGATTGTGTGATGGTGTGATTGTGTCGTTGGGTGATTGTGTGATTGTGTGATTCTGTGATTCTGTGATTCTGCGATTCTGCGATTCTGCGATTCTGCGTTTCTGCGATTGTTGGATTGTATTATTGTGTGATTGTGTGATGGTGTGATTGTGTCGTTGGGTGATTGTGTGATTGTGTGATTCTGTGATTCTGTGATTCTGCGATTCTGCGATTCTGCGATTCTGCGTTTCTGCGATTGTTGGATTGTATTATTGTGTGATTGTGTGATGGTGTGATTGTGTGATTGTGTGATGGTGTGATTGTGTGACTGTGTGATTGTGTGATTGTGTGATTGTGTGATTGTGTGATTGTGTGATTGTGTGGTTGCGTGATTGTGTGATTTTGTGATTGTGCGGTTGTGTGATTCTGCGATTCGGCGATTCTACGATTCTGCGATTCTGCGATTCTGCGATTGTGTGATTGTGTGATTGTGTGATTGTGTGATTGTGTCATTGCGTGATTCTGCGATTCAGAGATTCTGCGATTCTGCGATTCAGCGATTCTGCGATTCCGCGATTCTGCGATTTTGCGATTCTGCGATTCTGCGTTTCTGCGATTCTGCGTTTCTGCGATTGTGGGATTGTGGGATTGTGTGATTGTGTGATGGTGTGATTGTGTGATTGTGTGATTGTGTGATTGTGTGGTTGTGTGATTGTGTGATTGTGTGGTTGTGTGATTGTGTGATTGTGTGATTGTGTGATTGTGCGATTGTGTGCTTGTGTGATTGTGTCGTAGTGTGATTCTGCGATTCTGCGATTACGCGTTTCAGCGATTCTTGGATTGTGTGATTGTGTGATTGTGTGATTATGTGATTGTGTGATTTTGTGATTCTGTGATTCTGTGATTCTGGGATTCTGCGATTCTGCGATTCTGCGATTCTGTGATTCTGCGATTCTGCGATTCTGCGATTCTGCGATTCTGCGATTCTGCGATGCTGCGATTCAGCGATTCTGCGATTCTGCGTTTCTGCGATTGTGGGATTGTGTGATTGTGTGATTGTGTGATTGTGTGATTGTGTGATTCTGCGATTCGGCGATTCTACGATTCTGCGATTCTGCGATTCTGCGATTGTGTGATTGTGCGATTATGCGATTCAGCGATTCTGCGATTCTGTGATTCTGCGATTGTGCGATTCTGCGATTCTGCGATTCTGCGATTGTGTGATTGTGTGATTGCTTGATTGTGCCATTGTGTGATTCTGCGATTCGGCGATTCTACGATTCTGCGATTCTGCGATTCTGCGATTGTGTGATTGTGTGATTGTGTGATTATGTGATTGTGTCATTGCGTGATTCTGCGATTCAGAGATTCTGCGATTCTGCGATTCAGCGATTCTGCGATTCCGCGATTCTGCGATTTTGCGATTCTGCGATTCTGCGTTTCTGCGATTCTGCGTTTCTGCGATTGTGGGATTGTGGGATTGTGTGATTGTGTCGTAGTGTGATTCTGCGATTCTGCGATTCTGCGATTCTGCGATTATGCGTTTCTGCGATTCTGCGATTATGCGATTCTGCGATTCTGCGATTCTGTGATTCTGCGATTCTGCGATTCTGCGATTCTGCGATTCTGCGATTCTGCGATTGTGTGATTGTGTGATTGTGTGATTCTGCGATTCGGCGATTCTACGATTCTGCGATTCTGCGATTCTGCGATTGTGTGATTGTGCGATTATGCGATTCAGCGATTCTGCGATTCTGTGATTCTGCGATTGTGCGATTCTGCGATTCTGCGATTCTGCGATTGTGTGATTGTGTGATTGCTTGATTGTGCCATTGTGTGATTCTGCGATTCGGCGATTCTACGATTCTGCGATTCTGCGATTCTGCGATTGTGTGATTGTGTGATTGTGTGATTATGTGATTGTGTCATTGCGTGATTCTGCGATTCAGAGATTCTGCGATTCTGCGATTCAGCGATTCTGCGATTCCGCGATTCTGCGATTTTGCGATTCTGCGATTCTGCGTTTCTGCGATTCTGCGTTTCTGCGATTGTGGGATTGTGGGATTGTGTGATTGTGTCGTAGTGTGATTCTGCGATTCTGCGATTCTGCGATTCTGCGATTCTGCGATTCTGCGATTCTGCGATTATGCGATTCTGCGATTCTGCGATTCTGTGATTCTGCGATTCTGCGATTCTGCGATTCTGCGATTCTGCGATTCTGCGATTGTGTGATTGTGTGATTGCTTGATTGTGCCATTGTGTGATTCTGCGATTCGGCGATTCTGCGATTCTGCGATTCTGCGATTCTGCGATTGTGTGATTGTGTGATTGTGTCATTGCGTGATTCTGCGATTCAGCGATTCTGCGATTCCGCGATTCTGCAATTTTGCGATTCTGCGATTCTGCGTTTCTGCGATTCTGCGTTTCTGCGATTGTGGGATTGTGGGATTGTGTGATTGTGTGATGGTGTGATTGTGTGATTGTGCGATTGTGTGATTGTGTGATTGTGTGATTGTGTGGTTGTGTGATTGTGTGATTGTGTGATTGTGTGATTGTGCGATTGTGTGCTTGTGTGACTGTGTCGTAGTGTGATTCTGCGATTCTGCGATTCTGCGTTTCTGCGATTGTGGGATTGTGGGATTGTGTGATTGTGTGATTGTGTGGTTGCGTGATTGCGTGATTTTGTGATTGTGCGATTGTGTGCTTGTGTGATTGTGTCGTAGTGTGATTCTGCGATTCTGCGATTCTGCGATTATGCGTTTCTGCGATTCTTGGATTATGTGATTGTGTGATTTTGTGATTCTGTGATTCTGCGATTCTGCGATTCTGCGATTTTGCGATTCTGCCATTCTGCGATTATGCGATTCTGCGATTCTGCGATTCTGTGATTCTGTGATTCTGCGATTCTGCGATTCTGCGATTCTGCGATTCTGCGATTCTGCGATTCTGCGATTCTGCGATTGTGTGATTGTGTGATTGCTTGATTGTGCCATTGTGTGATTCTGCGATTCGGCGATTCTGCGATTCTGCGATTCTGCGATTCTGCGATTCTGCGATTGTGTGATTGTGTGATTGTGTGATTATGTGATTGTGTCATTGCGTGATTCTGCGATTCAGAGATTCTGCGATTCTGGGATTCAGCGATTCTGCGATTCCGCGATTCTGCGATTTTGCGATTCTGCGATTCTGCGTTTCTGCGATTCTGCGTTTCTGCGATTGTGGGATTGTGGGATTGTGTGATTGTGTGATGGTGTGATTGTGTGATTGTGTGATTGTGTAATTGTGTGATTGTGTGATTGTGTGATTGTGTGATTGTGTGGTTGTGTGATTGTGTGATTGTGTGATTGTGTGATTGTGTGATTCTGCGATTCTGTGATTATGCGTTTCTGCGATTCTTGGATTGTGTGATTGTGTGATTGTGTGATTGTGTGATTGTGCGATTGTGTGATTTTGTGATTCTGCGATTCTGTGATTCTGCGAATCTGCGATTCTGCGATTCTGCGCTTCTGCGATTATGCGATTCTGCGATTCTTGGATTGTGTGATTGTATGATTGTGTGATTCTGTGATTCTGTGATTGTGTGATTGTGTGATTCTGTGATTCTGTGATTCTGTGATTCTGCGATTATGCGATTCTGCGATTCTTGGATTGTGTGATTGTGTGATTGTGTGATTCTGTGATTCTGTGATTTTGTGATGGTGTGATTCTGTGATTCTGTGATTCTGGGATTCTGGGATTCTGCGATTCTGCGATTCTGCGATTCTGCGATTCTGCGATTCTGCGATTCTGCGATTCTGCGATTCTGCGATTCTGCGAGTCTGCGATTCTGCGATTCTGCGATTCTGCGATTCTGCGATTCCGCGATTGTGCGATTTTGCGTTTCTGCGATTGTGGGATTGTGGGATTGTGGGATTGTGTATTGTGTGATGGTGTGATTGTGTCGTTGGGTGATTGTGTGATTGTGTGATTCTGTGATTCTGTGATTCTGCGATTCTGCGATTCTGCGATTCTGCGATTCTGCGATTCTGCGTTTCTGCGATTGTTGGATTGTATTATTGTGTGATTGTGTGATGGTGTGATTGTGTGATTGTGTGATGGTGTGATTGTGTGATTGTGTGATTGTGTGATTGTGTGATTGTGTGATTGTGTGATTGTGTGGTTGTGTGGTTGCGTGATTGTGTGATTTTGTGATTGTGCGATTGTGTGATTCTGCGATTCGGCGATTCTACGATTCTGCGATTCTGCGATTCTGCGATTGTGTGATTGTGTGATTGTGCGATTGTGTGCTTGTGTGATTGTGTCGTAGTGTGATTCTGCGATTCTGCGATTCTGCGATTCTGCGATTATGCGTTTCTGCGATTCTTGGATTGTGTGATTGTGTGATTGTGTGATTATGTGATTGTGTGATTTTGTGATTCTGTGATTCTGTGATTCTGGGATTCTGCGATTCTGCGATTCTGCGATTCTGTGATTCTGCGATTCTGCGATTCTGCGATTCTGTGATTCTGCGATTCTGCGATTCTGCGATTTTGCGATTCTGCGATTGTGTGATTGTGTGATTGCTTGATTGTGCCATTGTGTGATTCTGCGATTCGGCGATTCTGCGATTCTGCGATTCTGCGATTCTGCGATTGTGTGATTGTGTGATTGTGTGGTTGTGTGATTGTGTGATTGTGTGATTGTGTGATTGTGCGATTGTGTGCTTGTGTGATTGTGTCGTAGTGTGATTCTGCGATTCTGCGATTCTGCGATTCTGCGATTATGCGTTTCTGCTATTCTTGGATTGTGTGATTGTGTGATTGTGTGATGGTGTGATTGTGTGATGGTGTGATTGTGTGATGGTGTGATGGTGTGATTGTGTGATTGTGTGATTGTGTGATTGTGTGATTGTGTGATTGTGTGATTGTGTGGTTGCGTGATTGTGTGATTTTGTGATTGTGCGATTGTGTGCTTGTGTGATTGTGTCGTAGTGTGATTCTGCGATTCTGCGATTATGCGTTTCAGCGATTCTTGGATTGTGTGATTGTGTGATTGTGTGATTATGTGATTGTGTGATTTTGTGATTCTGTGATTCTGTGATTCTGGGATTCTGCGATTCTGCGATTCTGCGATTCTGTGATTCTGCGATTCTGCGATTCTGCGATTCTGCGATTCTGCGATTCTGCGATTCTGCGATTCTGCGATTATGCGATTATGCGATTCTGCGATTCTGCGATTCTGTGATTCTGTGATTCTGCGATTCTGCGATTCTGCGATTCTGCGATTCTGCGATTGTGTGATTGTGTGATTGCTTGATTGTGCCATTGTGTGATTCTGCGATTCGGCGATTCTGCGATTCTGCGATTCTGCGATTGTGTGATTGTGTGATTGTGTGATTGTGTGATTGTGTGATTGTGTCATTGCGTGATTCTGCGATTCAGCGATTCTGCGATTCCGCGATTCTGCGATTTTGCGTTTCTGCGATTGTCGGATTGTGGGATTGTGTGATTGTGTGATGGTGTGATTGTGTCGTTGGGTGATTGTGTGATTGTGTGATTCTGTGATTCTGTGATTCTGCGATTCTGCGATTCTGCGATTCTGCGTTTCTGCGATTGTTGGATTGTATTATTGTGTGATTGTGTGATGGTGTGATTGTGTCGTTGGGTGATTGTGTGATTGTGTGATTCTGTGATTCTGTGATTCTGCGATTCTGCGATTCTGCGATTCTGCGTTTCTGCGATTGTTGGATTGTATTATTGTGTGATTGTGTGATGGTGTGATTGTGTGATTGTGTGATGGTGTGATTGTGTGACTGTGTGATTGTGTGATTGTGTGATTGTGTGATTGTGTGATTGTGTGATTGTGTGGTTGCGTGATTGTGTGATTTTGTGATTGTGCGGTTGTGTGATTCTGCGATTCGGCGATTCTACGATTCTGCGATTCTGCGATTCTGCGATTGTGTGATTGTGTGATTGTGTGATTGTGTGATTGTGTCATTGCGTGATTCTGCGATTCAGAGATTCTGCGATTCTGCGATTCAGCGATTCTGCGATTCCGCGATTCTGCGATTTTGCGATTCTGCGATTCTGCGTTTCTGCGATTCTGCGTTTCTGCGATTGTGGGATTGTGGGATTGTGTGATTGTGTGATGGTGTGATTGTGTGATTGTGTGATTGTGTGATTGTGTGGTTGTGTGATTGTGTGATTGTGTGGTTGTGTGATTGTGTGATTGTGTGATTGTGTGATTGTGCGATTGTGTGCTTGTGTGATTGTGTCGTAGTGTGATTCTGCGATTCTGCGATTATGCGTTTCAGCGATTCTTGGATTGTGTGATTGTGTGATTGTGTGATTATGTGATTGTGTGATTTTGTGATTCTGTGATTCTGTGATTCTGGGATTCTGCGATTCTGCGATTCTGCGATTCTGTGATTCTGCGATTCTGCGATTCTGCGATTCTGCGATTCTGCGATGCTGCGATTCAGCGATTCTGCGATTCTGCGTTTCTGCGATTGTGGGATTGTGTGATTGTGTGATTGTGTGATTGTGTGATTGTGTGATTCTGCGATTCGGCGATTCTACGATTCTGCGATTCTGCGATTCTGCGTTTCTGCGATTCTGCGTTTCTGCGATTGTGGGATTGTGGGATTGTGTGATTGTGTGATGGTGTGATTGTGTGATTGTGTGATTGTGTGATTGTGTGGTTGTGTGATTGTGTGATTGTGTGGTTGTGTGATTGTGTGATTGTGTGATTGTGTGATTGTGCGATTGTGTGCTTGTGTGATTGTGTCGTAGTGTGATTCTGCGATTCTGCGATTATGCGTTTCAGCGATTCTTGGATTGTGTGATTGTGTGATTGTGTGATTATGTGATTGTGTGATTTTGTGATTCTGTGATTCTGTGATTCTGGGATTCTGCGATTCTGCGATTCTGCGATTCTGTGATTCTGCGATTCTGCGATTCTGCGATTCTGCGATTCTGCGATGCTGCGATTCAGCGATTCTGCGATTCTGCGTTTCTGCGATTGTGGGATTGTGTGATTGTGTGATTGTGTGATTGTGTGATTGTGTGATTCTGCGATTCGGCGATTCTACGATTCTGCGATTCTGCGATTCTGCGATTGTGTGATTGTGCGATTATGCGATTCAGCGATTCTGCGATTCTGTGATTCTGCGATTGTGCGATTCTGCGATTCTGCGATTCTGCGATTGTGTGATTGTGTGATTGCTTGATTGTGCCATTGTGTGATTCTGCGATTCGGCGATTCTACGATTCTGCGATTCTGCGATTCTGCGATTGTGTGATTGTGTGATTGTGTGATTATGTGATTGTGTCATTGCGTGATTCTGCGATTCAGAGATTCTGCGATTCTGCGATTCAGCGATTCTGCGATTCCGCGATTCTGCGATTTTGCGATTCTGCGATTCTGCGTTTCTGCGATTCTGCGTTTCTGCGATTGTGGGATTGTGGGATTGTGTGATTGTGTCGTAGTGTGATTCTGCGATTCTGCGATTCTGCGATTCTGCGATTATGCGTTTCTGCGATTGTTGGATTATGTGATTGTGTGATTTTGTGATTCTGCGATTCTGCGATTCTGCGATTCTGCGATTCTGCGATTCTGCGATTATGCGATTCTGCGATTCTGCGATTCTGTGATTCTGCGATTCTGCGATTCTGCGATTCTGCGATTCTGCGATTCTGCGATTGTGTGATTGTGTGATTGCTTGATTGTGCCATTGTGTGATTCTGCGATTCGGCGATTCTGCGATTCTGCGATTCTGCGATTCTGCGATTGTGTGATTGTGTGATTGTGTCATTGCGTGATTCTGCGATTCAGCGATTCTGCGATTCCGCGATTCTGCAATTTTGCGATTCTGCGATTCTGCGTTTCTGCGATTCTGCGTTTCTGCGATTGTGGGATTGTGGGATTGTGTGATTGTGTGATGGTGTGATTGTGTGATTGTGCGATTGTGTGATTGTGTGATTGTGTGATTGTGTGGTTGTGTGATTGTGTGATTGTGTGATTGTGTGATTGTGCGATTGTGTGCTTGTGTGACTGTGTCGTAGTGTGATTCTGCGATTCTGCGATTCTGCGTTTCTGCGATTGTGGGATTGTGGGATTGTGTGATTGTGTGATTGTGTGGTTGCGTGATTGCGTGATTTTGTGATTGTGCGATTGTGTGCTTGTGTGATTGTGTCGTAGTGTGATTCTGCGATTCTGCGATTCTGCGATTATGCGTTTCTGCGATTCTTGGATTATGTGATTGTGTGATTTTGTGATTCTGTGATTCTGCGATTCTGCGATTCTGCGATTTTGCGATTCTGCGATTCTGCGATTATGCGATTCTGCGATTCTGCGATTCTGTGATTCTGTGATTCTGCGATTCTGCGATTCTGCGATTCTGCGATTCTGCGATTCTGCGATTCTGCCATTCTGCGATTGTGTGATTGTGTGATTGCTTGATTGTGCCATTGTGTGATTCTGCGATTCGGCGATTCTGCGATTCTGCGATTCTGCGATTCTGCGATTCTGCGATTGTGTGATTGTGTGATTGTGTGATTATGTGATTGTGTCATTGCGTGATTCTGCGATTCAGAGATTCTGCGATTCTGGGATTCAGCGATTCTGCGATTCCGCGATTCTGCGATTTTGCGATTCTGCGATTCTGCGTTTCTGCGATTCTGCGTTTCTGCGATTGTGGGATTGTGGGATTGTGTGATTGTGTGATGGTGTGATTGTGTGATTGTGTGATTGTGTAATTGTGTGATTGTGTGATTGTGTGATTGTGTGATTGTGTGGTTGTGTGATTGTGTGATTGTGTGATTGTGTGATTGTGTGATTCTGCGATTCTGTGATTATGCGTTTCTGCGATTCTTGGATTGTGTGATTGTGTGATTGTGTGATTGTGTGATTTTGTGATTCTGCGATTCTGTGATTCTGCGAATCTGCGATTCTGCGATTCTGCGATTATGCGATTCTGCGATTCTTGGATTGTGTGATTGTATGATTGTGTGATTCTGTGATTCTGTGATTGTGTGATTGTGTGATTCTGTGATTCTGTGATTCTGTGATTCTGCGATTATGCGATTCTGCGATTCTTGGATTGTGTGATTGTGTGATTGTGTGATTCTGTGATTCTGTGATTTTGTGATGGTGTGATTCTGTGATTCTGTGATTCTGGGATTCTGGGATTCTGCGATTCTGCGATTCTGCGATTCTGCGATTCTGCGATTCTGCGATTCTGCGATTCTGCGATTCTGCGATTCTGCGATTCTGCGAGTCTGCGATTCTGCGATTCTGCGATTCTGCGATTCCGCGATTGTGCGATTTTGCGTTTCTGCGATTGTGGGATTGTGGGATTGTGGGATTGTGTATTGTGTGATGGTGTGATTGTGTCGTTGGGTGATTGTGTGATTGTGTGATTCTGTGATTCTGTGATTCTGCGATTCTGCGATTCTGCGATTCTGCGATTCTGCGTTTCTGCGATTGTTGGATTGTATTATTGTGTGATTGTGTGATGGTGTGATTGTGTGATTGTGTGATGGTGTGATTGTGTGATTGTGTGATTGTGTGATTGTGTGATTGTGTGATTGTGTGGTTGCGTGATTGTGTGATTTTGTGATTGTGCGATTGTGTGATTCTGCGATTCGGCGATTCTACGATTCTGCGATTCTGCGATTCTGCGATTGTGTGATTGTGTGATTGTGCGATTGTGTGCTTGTGTGATTGTGTCGTAGTGTGATTCTGCGATTCTGCGATTCTGCGATTCTGCGATTATGCGTTTCTGCGATTCTTGGATTGTGTGATTGTGTGATTGTGTGATTATGTGATTGTGTGATTTTGTGATTCTGTGATTCTGTGATTCTGGGATTCTGCGATTCTGCGATTCTGCGATTCTGTGATTCTGCGATTCTGCGATTCTGCGATTCTGTGATTCTGCGATTCTGCGATTCTGCGATTCTGCGATTTTGCGATTCTGCGATTGTGTGATTGTGTGATTGCTTGATTGTGCCATTGTGTGATTCTGCGATTCGGCGATTCTGCGATTCTGCGATTCTGCGATTCTGCGATTGTGTGATTGTGTGATTGTGTGATTGTGTGATTGTGTCATTGCGTGATTCTGCGATTCAGCGATTCTGCGATTCCGCGATTCTGCAATTTTGCGATTCTGCGATTCTGCGTTTCTGCGATTCTGCGTTTCTGCGATTGTGGGATTGTGGGATTGTGTGATTGTGTGATGGTGTGATTGTGTGATTGTGCGATTGTGTGATTATGTGATTGTGTCATTGCGTGATTCTGCGATTCAGAGATTCTGCGATTCTGCGATTCAGCGATTCTGCGATTCGGCGATTCTACGATTCTGCGATTCTGCGATTCTGCGATTGTGTGATTGTGTGATTGTGTGATTGTGTGATTGTGTGATTGTGTGATTGTGTGATTGTGTGATGGTGTGATTGTGTGATTGTGCGATTGTGTGATTATGTGATTGTGTCATTGCGTGATTCTGCGATTCAGAGATTCTGCGATTCTGCGATTCAGCGATTCTGCGATTCTGCGATTCTGCGATTGTGTGATTGTGTGATTGTGTGATTGTGTGATTGTGTGATTGTGTGATTGTGTGATTGTGTGATGGTGTGATTGTGTGATTGTGCGATTGTGTGATTATGTGATTGTGTCATTGCGTGATTCTGCGATTCAGAGATTCTGCGATTCTGCGATTCAGCGATTCTGCGATTCCGCGATTCTGCGATTTTGCGATTCTGCGTTTCTGCGTTTCTGCGATTCTGCGTTTCTGCGATTGTGGGATTGTGGGATTGTGTGATTGTGTGATGGTGTGATTGTGTGATTATGTGATTGTGTGATTGTGTGATTGTGTGATTCTGCGATTCTGCGATTCTGCGTTTCTGCGATTGTTGGATTGTGTTATTGTGTGATTGTGTGATGGTGTGATTGTGTGATTGTGTGATTGTGTGATTGTGTGATTGTGTGATTTTGTGATTGTGCGATTGTGTGCTTGTGTGATTGTGTCGTAGTGTGATTCTGCGATTCTGCGATTCTGCGATTCTGCGATTATGCGTTTCTGCGATTGTTGGATTATGTGATTGTGTGATTTTGTGATTCTGCGATTCTGCGATTCTGCGATTCTGCGATTCTGCGATTCTGCGATTCTGCGATTCTGCGATTATGCGATTCTGCGATTCTGCGATTCTGTGATTCTGCGATTCTGCGATTCTGCGATTCTGCGATTCTGCGATTCTGCGATTGTGTGATTGTGTGATTGCTTGATTGTGCCATTGTGTGATTCTGCGATTCGGCGATTCTGCGATTCTGCGATTCTGCGATTCTGCGATTGTGTGATTGTGTGATTGTGTCATTGCGTGATTCTGCGATTCAGCGATTCTGCGATTCCGCGATTCTGCAATTTTGCGATTCTGCGATTCTGCGTTTCTGCGATTCTGCGTTTCTGCGATTGTGGGATTGTGGGATTGTGTGATTGTGTGATGGTGTGATTGTGTGATTGTGCGATTGTGTGATTGTGTGATTGTGTGATTGTGTGGTTGTGTGATTGTGTGATTGTGTGATTGTGTGATTGTGCGATTGTGTGCTTGTGTGACTGTGTCGTAGTGTGATTCTGCGATTCTGCGATTCTGCGTTTCTGCGATTGTGGGATTGTGGGATTGTGTGATTGTGTGATTGTGTGGTTGCGTGATTGCGTGATTTTGTGATTGTGCGATTGTGTGCTTGTGTGATTGTGTCGTAGTGTGATTCTGCGATTCTGCGATTCTGCGATTATGCGTTTCTGCGATTCTTGGATTATGTGATTGTGTGATTTTGTGATTCTGTGATTCTGCGATTCTGCGATTCTGCGATTTTGCGATTCTGCGATTATGCGATTCTGCGATTCTGCGATTCTGTGATTCTGTGATTCTGCGATTCTGCGATTCTGCGATTCTGCGATTCTGCGATTCTGCGATTCTGCGATTCTGCGATTGTGTGATTGTGTGATTGCTTGATTGTGCCATTGTGTGATTCTGCGATTCGGCGATTCTGCGATTCTGCGATTCTGCGATTCTGCGATTGTGTGATTGTGTGATTGTGTGATTATGTGATTGTGTCATTGCGTGATTCTGCGATTCAGAGATTCTGCGATTCTGGGATTCAGCGATTCTGCGATTCCGCGATTCTGCGATTTTGCGATTCTGCGATTCTGCGTTTCTGCGATTCTGCGTTTCTGCGATTGTGGGATTGTGGGATTGTGTGATTGTGTGATGGTGTGATTGTGTGATTGTGTGATTGTGTAATTGTGTGATTGTGTGATTGTGTGATTGTGTGATTGTGTGGTTGTGTGATTGTGTGATTGTGTGATTGTGTGATTGTGTGATTCTGCGATTCTGTGATTATGCGTTTCTGCGATTCTTGGATTGTGTGATTGTGTGATTGTGTGATTGTGTGATTGTGTGATTGTGTGATTTTGTGATTCTGCGATTCTGTGATTCTGCGAATCTGCGATTCTGCGATTCTGCGCTTCTGCGATTATGCGATTCTGCGATTCTTGGATTGTGTGATTGTATGATTGTGTGATTCTGTGATTCTGTGATTGTGTGATTGTGTGATTCTGTGATTCTGTGATTCTGTGATTCTGCGATTATGCGATTCTGCGATTCTTGGATTGTGTGATTGTGTGATTGTGTGATTCTGTGATTCTGTGATTTTGTGATGGTGTGATTCTGTGATTCTGTGATTCTGGGATTCTGGGATTCTGCGATTCTGCGATTCTGCGATTCTGCGATTCTGCGATTCTGCGATTCTGCGATTCTGCGATTCTGCGATTCTGCGATTCTGCGATTCCGCGATTGTGCGATTTTGCGTTTCTGCGATTGTGGGATTGTGGGATTGTGGGATTGTGTGATTGTGTGATGGTGTGATTGTGTCGTTGGGTGATTGTGTGATTGTGTGATTCTGTGATTCTGTGATTCTGCGATTCTGCGATTCTGCGATTCTGCGATTCTGCGTTTCTGCGATTGTTGGATTGTATTATTGTGTGATTGTGTGATGGTGTGATTGTGTGATTGTGTGATGGTGTGATTGTGTGATTGTGTGATTGTGTGATTGTGTGATTGTGTGATTGTGTGATTGTGTGATTGTGTGGTTGCGTGATTGTGTGATTTTGTGATTGTGCGATTGTGTGATTCTGCGATTCGGCGATTCTACGATTCTGCGATTCTGCGATTCTGCGATTGTGTGATTGTGTGATTGTGTGATTATGTGATTGTGTCATTGCGTGATTCTGCGATTCAGAGATTCTGCGATTCTGCGATTCAGCGATTCTGCGATTCCGCGATTCTGCGATCTTGCGATTCTGCGTTTCTGCGATTGTGGGATTGTGGGATTGTGTGATTGTGTGATGGTGTGATTGTGTGATTATGTGATTGTGTGATTGTGTGATTGTGTGATTCTGCGATTCTGCGATTCTGCGATTCTGCGTTTCTGCGATTGTTGGATTGTGTTATTGTGTGATTGTGTGATGGTGTGATTGTGTGATTGTGTGATGGTGTGATTGTGTGATTGTGTGATTGTGTGATTGTGTGATTGTGTGATTGTGTGATTTTGTGATTGTGCGATTGTGTGCTTGTGTGATTGTGTCGTAGTGTGATTCTGCGATTCTGCGATTCTGCGATTCTGCGATTCTGCGATTATGCGTTTCTGCGATTGTTGGATTATGTGATTGTGTGATTTTGTGATTCTGTGATTCTGCGATTCTGCGATTCTGCGATTCTGCGATTCTGCGATTCTGCGATTCTGCGATTATGCGATTCTGCGATTCTGCGATTCTGTCATTCTGCGATTCTGCGATTCTGCGATTCTGCGATTCTGCGATTCTGCGATTGTGTGATTGTGTGATTGCTTGATTGTGCCATTGTGTGATTCTGCGATTCGGCGATTCTGCGATTCTGCGATTCTGCGATTCTGCGATTGTGTGATTGTGTGATTGTGTGATTGTGTGATTGTGTGATTGTGTGATTGTGTCATTGCGTGATTCTGCGATTCAGCGATTCTGCGATTCCGCGATTCTGCAATTTTGCGATTCTGCGATTCTGCGTTTCTGCGATTCTGCGTTTCTGCGATTGTGGGATTGTGGGATTGTGTGATTATGTGATTGTGTCATTGCGTGATTCTGCGATTCAGAGATTCTGCGATTCTGCGATTCAGCGATTCTGCGATTCCGCGATTCTGCGATCTTGCGATTCTGCGTTTCTGCGATTGTGGGATTGTGGGATTGTGTGATTGTGTGATGGTGTGATTGTGTGATTATGTGATTGTGTGATTGTGTGATTGTGTGATTCTGCGATTCTGCGATTCTGCGATTCTGCGTTTCTGCGATTGTTGGATTGTGTTATTGTGTGATTGTGTGATGGTGTGATTGTGTGATTGTGTGATGGTGTGATTGTGTGATTGTGTGATTGTGTGATTGTGTGATTGTGTGATTTTGTGATTGTGCGATTGTGTGCTTGTGTGATTGTGTCGTAGTGTGATTCTGCGATTCTGCGATTCTGCGATTCTGCGATTCTGCGATTATGCGTTTCTGCGATTGTTGGATTATGTGATTGTGTGATTTTGTGATTCTGTGATTCTGCGATTCTGCGATTCTGCGATTCTGCGATTCTGCGATTCTGCGATTCTGCGATTATGCGATTCTGCGATTCTGCGATTCTGTCATTCTGCGATTCTGCGATTCTGCGATTCTGCGATTCTGCGATTCTGCGATTGTGTGATTGTGTGATTGCTTGATTGTGCCATTGTGTGATTCTGCGATTCGGCGATTCTGCGATTCTGCGATTCTGCGATTCTGCGATTGTGTGATTGTGTGATTGTGTGATTGTGTGATTGTGTGATTGTGTGATTGTGTCATTGCGTGATTCTGCGATTCAGCGATTCTGCGATTCCGCGATTCTGCAATTTTGCGATTCTGCGATTCTGCGTTTCTGCGATTCTGCGTTTCTGCGATTGTGGGATTGTGGGATTGTGTGATTGTGTGATGGTGTGATTGTGTGATTGTGCGATTGTGTGATTGTGTGATTGTGTGGTTGTGTGATTGTGTGATTGTGTGATTGTGTGATTGTGTGATTGTGCGATTGTGTGCTTGTGTGATTGTGTCGTAGTGTGATTCTGCGATTCTGCGATTATGCGTTTCTGCGATTCTTGGATTATGTGATTGTGTGATTTTGTGATTCTGTGATTCTGCGATTCTGCGATTCTGCGATTCTGCGATTCTGCGATTCTGCGATTCTGCGATTCTGCGATTCTGCGATTATGCGATTATGCGATTCTGCGATTCTGCGATTCTGTGATTCTGTGATTCTGCGATTCTGCGATTCTGCGATTCTGCGATTCTGCGATTGTGTGATTGTGTGATTGCTTGATTGTGCCATTGTGTAATTCTGCGATTCGGCGATTCTGCGATTCTGCGATTCTGCGATTGTGTGATTGTGTGATTGTGTGATTGTGTGATTGTGTGATTGTGTGATTGTGTCATTGCGTGATTCTGCGATTCAGCGATTCTGCGATTCCGCGATTCTGCGATTTTGCGTTTCTGCGATTGTCGGATTGTGGGATTGTGTGATTGTGTGATGGTGTGATTGTGTCGTTGGGTGATTGTGTGATTGTGTGATTCTGTGATTCTGTGATTCTGCGATTCTGCGATTCTGCGATTCTGCGTTTCTGCGATTGTTGGATTGTATTATTGTGTGATTGTGTGATGGTGTGATTGTGTCGTTGGGTGATTGTGTGATTGTGTGATTGTGTGATTCTGTGATTCTGTGATTCTGCGATTCTGCGATTCTGCGATTCTGCGTTTCTGCGATTGTTGGATTGTATTATTGTGTGATTGTGTGATGGTGTGATTGTGTGATTGTGTGATGGTGTGTTTGTGTGACTGTGTGATTGTGTGATTGTGTGATTGTGTGATTGTGTGATTGTGTGATTGTGTGGTTGCGTGATTGTGTGATTTTGTGATTGTGCGGTTGTGTGATTCTGCGATTCGGCGATTCTACGATTCTGCGATTCTGCGATTCTGCGATTGTGTGATTGTGTGATTGTGTGATTGTGTGATTGTGTCATTGCGTGATTCTGCGATTCAGTGATTCTGCGATTCTGCGATTCAGCGATTCTGCGATTCCGCGATTCTGCGATTTTGCGATTCTGCGATTCTGCGTTTCTGCGATTCTGCGTTTCTGCGATTGTGGGATTGTGGGATTGTGTGATTGTGTGATGGTGTGATTGTGTGATTATGTGATTGTGTGATTGTGTGATTGTGTGATTCTGCGATTCTGCGATTCTGCGATTCTGCGTTTCTGCGATTGTTGGATTGTGTTATTGTGTGATTGTGTGATGGTGTGATTGTGTGATTGTGTGATGGTGTGATTGTGTGATTGTGTGATTGTGTGATTGTGTGATTGTGTGATTTTGTGATTGTGCGATTGTGTGCTTGTGTGATTGTGTCGTAGTGTGATTCTGCGATTCTGCGATTCTGCGATTCTGCGATTCTGCGATTATGCGTTTCTGCGATTGTTGGATTATGTGATTGTGTGATTTTGTGATTCTGCGATTCTGCGATTCTGCGATTCTGCGATTCTGCGATTCTGCGATTCTGCGATTATGCGATTCTGCGATTCTGCGATTCTGTGATTCTGCGATTCTGCGATTCTGCGATTCTGCGATTCTGCGATTGTGTGATTGTGTGATTGCTTGATTGTGCCATTGTGTGATTCTGCGATTCGGCGATTCTGCGATTCTGCGATTCTGCGATTCTGCGATTGTGTGATTGTGTGATTGTGTGATTGTGTGATTGTGTGATTGTGTCATTGCGTGATTCTGCGATTCAGCGATTCTGCGATTCTGCGATTCTGCGATTATGCGATTCTGCGATTCTGCGATTCTGTCATTCTGCGATTCTGCGATTCTGCGATTCTGCGATTCTGCGATTCTGCGATTGTGTGATTGTGTGATTGCTTGATTGTGCCATTGTGTGATTCTGCGATTCGGCGATTCTGCGATTCTGCGATTCTGCGATTCTGCGATTGTGTGATTGTGTGATTGTGTGATTGTGTGATTGTGTGATTGTGTGATTGTGTCATTGCGTGATTCTGCGATTCAGCGATTCTGCGATTCCGCGATTCTGCAATTTTGCGATTCTGCGATTCTGCGTTTCTGCGATTCTGCGTTTCTGCGATTGTGGGATTGTGGGATTGTGTGATTGTGTGATGGTGTGATTGTGTGATTGTGCGATTGTGTGATTGTGTGATTGTGTGGTTGTGTGATTGTGTGATTGTGTGATTGTGTGATTGTGCGATTGTGTGCTTGTGTGATTGTGTCGTAGTGTGATTCTGCGATTCTGCGATTATGCGTTTCTGCGATTCTTGGATTATGTGATTGTGTGATTTTGTGATTCTGTGATTCTGCGATTCTGCGATTCTGCGATTCTGCGATTCTGCGATTCTGCGATTCTGCGATTCTGCGATTCTGCGATTATGCGATTATGCGATTCTGCGATTCTGCGATTCTGTGATTCTGTGATTCTGCGATTCTGCGATTCTGCGATTCTGCGATTCTGCGATTGTGTGATTGTGTGATTGCTTGATTGTGCCATTGTGTGATTCTGCGATTCGGCGATTCTGCGATTCTGCGATTCTGCGATTGTGCGATTGTGTGATTGTGTGATTGTGTGATTGTGTGATTGTGTGATTGTGTGATTGTGTGATTGTGTCATTGCGTGATTCTGCGATTCAGCGATTCTGCGATTCCGCGATTCTGCGATTTTGCGTTTCTGCGATTGTCGGATTGTGGGATTGTGTGATTGTGTGATGGTGTGATTGTGTCGTTGGGTGATTGTGTGATTGTGTGATTCTGTGATTCTGTGATTCTGCGATTCTGCGATTCTGCGATTCTGCGTTTCTGCGATTGTTGGATTGTATTATTGTGTGATTGTGTGATGGTGTGATTGTGTCGTTGGGTGATTGTGTGATTGTGTGATTGTGTGATTCTGTGATTCTGTGATTCTGCGATTCTGCGATTCTGCGATTCTGCGTTTCTGCGATTGTTGGATTGTATTATTGTGTGATTGTGTGATGGTGTGATTGTGTGATTGTGTGATGGTGTGATTGTGTGACTGTGTGATTGTGTGATTGTGTGATTGTGTGATTGTGTGATTGTGTGATTGTGTGGTTGCGTGATTGTGTGATTTTGTGATTGTGCGGTTGTGTGATTCTGCGATTCGGCGATTCTACGATTCTGCGATTCTGCGATTCTGCGATTGTGTGATTGTGTGATTGTGTGATTGTGTGATTGTGTCATTGCGTGATTCTGCGATTCAGTGATTCTGCGATTCTGCGATTCAGCGATTCTGCGATTCCGCGATTCTGCGATTTTGCGATTCTGCGATTCTGCGTTTCTGCGATTCTGCGTTTCTGCGATTGTGGGATTGTGGGATTGTGTGATTGTGTGATGGTGTGATTGTGTGATTATGTGATTGTGTGATTGTGTGATTGTGTGATTCTGCGATTCTGCGATTCTGCGATTCTGCGTTTCTGCGATTGTTGGATTGTGTTATTGTGTGATTGTGTGATGGTGTGATTGTGTGATTGTGTGATGGTGTGATTGTGTGATTGTGTGATTGTGTGATTGTGTGATTTTGTGATTGTGCGATTGTGTGCTTGTGTGATTGTGTCGTAGTGTGATTCTGCGATTCTGCGATTCTGCGATTCTGCGATTCTGCGATTATGCGTTTCTGCGATTGTTGGATTATGTGATTGTGTGATTTTGTGATTCTGCGATTCTGCGATTCTGCGATTCTGCGATTCTGCGATTCTGCGATTCTGCGATTCTGCGATTATGCGATTCTGCGATTCTGCGATTCTGTGATTCTGCGATTCTGCGATTCTGCGATTCTGCGATTCTGCGATTGTGTGATTGTGTGATTGCTTGATTGTGCCATTGTGTGATTCTGCGATTCGGCGATTCTGCGATTCTGCGATTCTGCGATTCTGCGATTGTGTGATTGTGTGATTGTGTGATTGTGTGATTGTGTGATTGTGTCATTGCGTGATTCTGCGATTCAGCGATTCTGCGATTCCGCGATTCTGCAATTTTGCGATTCTGCGATTCTGCGTTTCTGCGATTCTGCGTTTCTGCGATTGTGGGATTGTGGGATTGTGTGATTGTGTGATGGTGTGATTGTGTGATTGTGCGATTGTGTGATTGTGTGATTGTGTGGTTGTGTGATTGTGTGATTGTGTGATTGTGTGATTGTGCGATTGTGTGCTTGTGTGATTGTGTCGTAGTGTGATTCTGCGATTCTGCGATTCTGCGATTCTGCGATTATGCGTTTCTGCTATTCTTGGATTGTGTGATTGTGTGATTGTGTGATGGTGTGATTGTGTGATGGTGTGATTGTGTGATGGTGTGATGGTGTGATTGTGTGATTGTGTGATTGTGTGATTGTGTGATTGTGTGATTGTGTGATTGTGTGGTTGCGTGATTGTGTGATTTTGTGATTGTGCGATTGTGTGCTTGTGTGATTGTGTCGTAGTGTGATTCTGCGATTCTGCGATTATGCGTTTCTGCGATTCTTGGATTATGTGATTGTGTGATTTTGTGATTCTGTGATTCTGCGATTCTGCGATTCTGCGATTCTGCGATTCTGCGATTCTGCGATTCTGCGATTCTGCGATTATGCGATTATGCGATTCTGCGATTCTGCGATTCTGTGATTCTGTGATTCTGCGATTCTGCGATTCTGCGATTCTGCGATTCTGCGATTGTGTGATTGTGTGATTGCTTGATTGTGCCATTGTGTGATTCTGCGATTCGGCGATTCTGCGATTCTGCGATTCTGCGATTGTGTGATTGTGTGATTGTGTGATTGTGTGATTGTGTGATTGTGTCATTGCGTGATTCTGCGATTCAGCGATTCTGCGATTCCGCGATTCTGCGATTTTGCGTTTCTGCGATTGTCGGATTGTGGGATTGTGTGATTGTGTGATGGTGTGATTGTGTCGTTGGGTGATTGTGTGATTGTGTGATTGTGTGATTCTGTGATTCTGTGATTCTGCGATTCTGCGATTCTGCGATTCTGCGTTTCTGCGATTGTTGGATTGTATTATTGTGTGATTGTGTGATGGTGTGATTGTGTCGTTGGGTGATTGTGTGATTGTGTGATTCTGTGATTCTGTGATTCTGCGATTCTGCGATTCTGCGATTCTGCGTTTCTGCGATTGTTGGATTGTATTATTGTGTGATTGTGTGATGGTGTGATTGTGTGATTGTGTGATGGTGTGATTGTGTGACTGTGTGATTGTGTGATTGTGTGATTGTGTGATTGTGTGATTGTGTGATTGTGTGGTTGCGTGATTGTGTGATTTTGTGATTGTGCGGTTGTGTGATTCTGCGATTCGGCGATTCTACGATTCTGCGATTCTGCGATTCTGCGATTGTGTGATTGTGTGATTGTGTGATTGTGTGATTGTGTCATTGCGTGATTCTGCGATTCAGAGATTCTGCGATTCTGCGATTCAGCGATTCTGCGATTCCGCGATTCTGCGATTTTGCGATTCTGCGATTCTGCGTTTCTGCGATTCTGCGTTTCTGCGATTGTGGGATTGTGGGATTGTGTGATTGTGTGATGGTGTGATTGTGTGATTGTGTGATTGTGTGATTGTGTGGTTGTGTGATTGTGTGATTGTGTGGTTGTGTGATTGTGTGATTGTGTGATTGTGTGATTGTGCGATTGTGTGCTTGTGTGATTGTGTCGTAGTGTGATTCTGCGATTCTGCGATTATGCGTTTCAGCGATTCTTGGATTGTGTGATTGTGTGATTGTGTGATTATGTGATTGTGTGATTTTGTGATTCTGTGATTCTGTGATTCTGGGATTCTGCGATTCTGCGATTCTGCGATTCTGTGATTCTGCGATTCTGCGATTCTGCGATGCTGCGATTCAGCGATTCTGCGATTCTGCGTTTCTGCGATTGTGGGATTGTGTGATTGTGTGATTGTGTGATTGTGTGATTGTGTGATTCTGCGATTCGGCGATTCTACGATTCTGCGATTCTGCGATTCTGCGATTGTGTGATTGTGCGATTATGCGATTCAGCGATTCTGCGATTCTGTGATTCTGCGATTGTGCGATTCTGCGATTCTGCGATTCTGCGATTGTGTGATTGTGTGATTGCTTGATTGTGCCATTGTGTGATTCTGCGATTCGGCGATTCTACGATTCTGCGATTCTGCGATTCTGCGATTGTGTGATTGTGTGATTGTGTGATTATGTGATTGTGTCATTGCGTGATTCTGCGATTCAGAGATTCTGCGATTCTGCGATTCAGCGATTCTGCGATTCCGCGATTCTGCGATTTTGCGATTCTGCGATTCTGCGTTTCTGCGATTCTGCGTTTCTGCGATTGTGGGATTGTGGGATTGTGTGATTGTGTCGTAGTGTGATTCTGCGATTCTGCGATTCTGCGATTCTGCGATTATGCGTTTCTGCGATTGTTGGATTATGTGATTGTGTGATTTTGTGATTCTGCGATTCTGCGATTCTGCGATTCTGCGATTCTGCGATTCTGCGATTATGCGATTCTGCGATTCTGCGATTCTGTGATTCTGCGATTCTGCGATTCTGCGATTCTGCGATTCTGCGATTCTGCGATTGTGTGATTGTGTGATTGCTTGATTGTGCCATTGTGTGATTCTGCGATTCGGCGATTCTGCGATTCTGCGATTCTGCGATTCTGCGATTGTGTGATTGTGTGATTGTGTCATTGCGTGATTCTGCGATTCAGCGATTCTGCGATTCCGCGATTCTGCAATTTTGCGATTCTGCGATTCTGCGTTTCTGCGATTCTGCGTTTCTGCGATTGTGGGATTGTGGGATTGTGTGATTGTGTGATGGTGTGATTGTGTGATTGTGCGATTGTGTGATTGTGTGATTGTGTGATTGTGTGGTTGTGTGATTGTGTGATTGTGTGATTGTGTGATTGTGCGATTGTGTGCTTGTGTGACTGTGTCGTAGTGTGATTCTGCGATTCTGCGATTCTGCGTTTCTGCGATTGTGGGATTGTGGGATTGTGTGATTGTGTGATTGTGTGGTTGCGTGATTGCGTGATTTTGTGATTGTGCGATTGTGTGCTTGTGTGATTGTGTCGTAGTGTGATTCTGCGATTCTGCGATTCTGCGATTATGCGTTTCTGCGATTCTTGGATTATGTGATTGTGTGATTTTGTGATTCTGTGATTCTGCGATTCTGCGATTCTGCGATTTTGCGATTCTGCGATTCTGCGATTATGCGATTCTGCGATTCTGCGATTCTGTGATTCTGTGATTCTGCGATTCTGCGATTCTGCGATTCTGCGATTCTGCGATTCTGCGATTCTGCGATTCTGCGATTGTGTGATTGTGTGATTGCTTGATTGTGCCATTGTGTGATTCTGCGATTCGGCGATTCTGCGATTCTGCGATTCTGCGATTCTGCGATTCTGCGATTGTGTGATTGTGTGATTGTGTGATTATGTGATTGTGTCATTGCGTGATTCTGCGATTCAGAGATTCTGCGATTCTGGGATTCAGCGATTCTGCGATTCCGCGATTCTGCGATTTTGCGATTCTGCGATTCTGCGTTTCTGCGATTCTGCGTTTCTGCGATTGTGGGATTGTGGGATTGTGTGATTGTGTGATGGTGTGATTGTGTGATTGTGTGATTGTGTAATTGTGTGATTGTGTGATTGTGTGATTGTGTGATTGTGTGGTTGTGTGATTGTGTGATTGTGTGATTGTGTGATTGTGTGATTCTGCGATTCTGTGATTATGCGTTTCTGCGATTCTTGGATTGTGTGATTGTGTGATTGTGTGATTGTGTGATTGTGTGATTTTGTGATTCTGCGATTCTGTGATTCTGCGAATCTGCGATTCTGCGATTCTGCGCTTCTGCGATTATGCGATTCTGCGATTCTTGGATTGTGTGATTGTATGATTGTGTGATTCTGTGATTCTGTGATTGTGTGATTGTGTGATTCTGTGATTCTGTGATTCTGTGATTCTGCGATTATGCGATTCTGCGATTCTTGGATTGTGTGATTGTGTGATTGTGTGATTCTGTGATTCTGTGATTTTGTGATGGTGTGATTCTGTGATTCTGTGATTCTGGGATTCTGGGATTCTGCGATTCTGCGATTCTGCGATTCTGCGATTCTGCGATTCTGCGATTCTGCGATTCTGCGATTCTGCGATTCTGCGAGTCTGCGATTCTGCGATTCTGCGATTCTGCGATTCCGCGATTGTGCGATTTTGCGTTTCTGCGATTGTGGGATTGTGGGATTGTGGGATTGTGTATTGTGTGATGGTGTGATTGTGTCGTTGGGTGATTGTGTGATTGTGTGATTCTGTGATTCTGTGATTCTGCGATTCTGCGATTCTGCGATTCTGCGATTCTGCGTTTCTGCGATTGTTGGATTGTATTATTGTGTGATTGTGTGATGGTGTGATTGTGTGATTGTGTGATGGTGTGATTGTGTGATTGTGTGATTGTGTGATTGTGTGATTGTGTGATTGTGTGATTGTGTGATTGTGTGATTGTGTGGTTGCGTGATTGTGTGATTTTGTGATTGTGCGATTGTGTGATTCTGCGATTCGGCGATTGTACGATTCTGCGATTCTGCGATTCTGCGATTGTGTGATTGTGTGATTGTGCGATTGTGTGCTTGTGTGATTGTGTCGTAGTGTGATTCTGCGATTCTGCGATTCTGCGATTCTGCGATTATGCGTTTCTGCGATTCTTGGATTGTGTGATTGTGTGATTGTGTGATTATGTGATTGTGTGATTTTGTGATTCTGTGATTCTGTGATTCTGGGATTCTGCGATTCTGCGATTCTGCGATTCTGTGATTCTGCGATTCTGCGATTCTGCGATTCTGTGATTCTGCGATTCTGCGATTCTGCGATTCTGCGATTTTGCGATTCTGCGATTGTGTGATTGTGTGATTGCTTGATTGTGCCATTGTGTGATTCTGCGATTCGGCGATTCTGCGATTCTGCGATTCTGCGATTCTGCGATTGTGTGATTGTGTGATTGTGTGATTGTGTGATTGTGTCATTGCGTGATTCTGCGATTCAGCGATTCTGCGATTCCGCGATTCTGCAATTTTGCGATTCTGCGATTCTGCGTTTCTGCGATTCTGCGTTTCTGCGATTGTGGGATTGTGGGATTGTGTGATTGTGTGATGGTGTGATTGTGTGATTGTGCGATTGTGTGATTATGTGATTGTGTCATTGCGTGATTCTGCGATTCAGAGATTCTGCGATTCTGCGATTCAGCGATTCTGCGATTCGGCGATTCTACGATTCTGCGATTCTGCGATTCTGCGATTGTGTGATTGTGTGATTGTGTGATTGTGTGATTGTGTGATTGTGTGATTGTGTGATTGTGTGATGGTGTGATTGTGTGATTGTGCGATTGTGTGATTATGTGATTGTGTCATTGCGTGATTCTGCGATTCAGAGATTCTGCGATTCTGCGATTCAGCGATTCTGCGATTCTGCGATTCTGCGATTGTGTGATTGTGTGATTGTGTGATTGTGTGATTGTGTGATTGTGTGATTGTGTGATTGTGTGATGGTGTGATTGTGTGATTGTGCGATTGTGTGATTATGTGATTGTGTCATTGCGTGATTCTGCGATTCAGAGATTCTGCGATTCTGCGATTCAGCGATTCTGCGATTCCGCGATTCTGCGATTTTGCGATTCTGCGTTTCTGCGTTTCTGCGATTCTGCGTTTCTGCGATTGTGGGATTGTGGGATTGTGTGATTGTGTGATGGTGTGATTGTGTGATTACGTGATTGTGTGATTGTGTGATTGTGTGATTCTGCGATTCTGCGATTCTGCGTTTCTGCGATTGTTGGATTGTGTTATTGTGTGATTGTGTGATGGTGTGATTGTGTGATTGTGTGATTGTGTGATTGTGTGATTGTGTGATTTTGTGATTGTGCGATTGTGTGCTTGTGTGATTGTGTCGTAGTGTGATTCTGCGATTCTGCGATTCTGCGATTCTGCGATTATGCGTTTCTGCGATTGTTGGATTATGTGATTGTGTGATTTTGTGATTCTGCGATTCTGCGATTCTGCGATTCTGCGATTCTGCGATTCTGCGATTCTGCGATTCTGCGATTATGCGATTCTGCGATTCTGCGATTCTGTGATTCTGCGATTCTGCGATTCTGCGATTCTGCGATTCTGCGATTCTGCGATTGTGTGATTGTGTGATTGCTTGATTGTGCCATTGTGTGATTCTGCGATTCGGCGATTCTGCGATTCTGCGATTCTGCGATTCTGCGATTGTGTGATTGTGTGATTGTGTCATTGCGTGATTCTGCGATTCAGCGATTCTGCGATTCCGCGATTCTGCAATTTTGCGATTCTGCGATTCTGCGTTTCTGCGATTCTGCGTTTCTGCGATTGTGGGATTGTGGGATTGTGTGATTGTGTGATGGTGTGATTGTGTGATTGTGCGATTGTGTGATTGTGTGATTGTGTGATTGTGTGGTTGTGTGATTGTGTGATTGTGTGATTGTGTGATTGTGCGATTGTGTGCTTGTGTGACTGTGTCGTAGTGTGATTCTGCGATTCTGCGATTCTGCGTTTCTGCGATTGTGGGATTGTGGGATTGTGTGATTGTGTGATTGTGTGGTTGCGTGATTGCGTGATTTTGTGATTGTGCGATTGTGTGCTTGTGTGATTGTGTCGTAGTGTGATTCTGCGATTCTGCGATTCTGCGATTATGCGTTTCTGCGATTCTTGGATTATGTGATTGTGTGATTTTGTGATTCTGTGATTCTGCGATTCTGCGATTCTGCGATTTTGCGATTCTGCGATTCTGCGATTATGCGATTCTGCGATTCTGCGATTCTGTGATTCTGTGATTCTGCGATTCTGCGATTCTGCGATTCTGCGATTCTGCGATTCTGCGATTCTGCGATTCTGCGATTGTGTGATTGTGTGATTGCTTGATTGTGCCATTGTGTGATTCTGCGATTCGGCGATTCTGCGATTCTGCGATTCTGCGATTCTGCGATTGTGTGATTGTGTGATTGTGTGATTATGTGATTGTGTCATTGCGTGATTCTGCGATTCAGAGATTCTGCGATTCTGGGATTCAGCGATTCTGCGATTCCGCGATTCTGCGATTTTGCGATTCTGCGATTCTGCGTTTCTGCGATTCTGCGTTTCTGCGATTGTGGGATTGTGGGATTGTGTGATTGTGTGATGGTGTGATTGTGTGATTGTGTGATTGTGTAATTGTGTGATTGTGTGATTGTGTGATTGTGTGATTGTGTGGTTGTGTGATTGTGTGATTGTGTGATTGTGTGATTGTGTGATTCTGCGATTCTGTGATTATGCGTTTCTGCGATTCTTGGATTGTGTGATTGTGTGATTGTGTGATTGTGTGATTGTGTGATTGTGTGATTGTGTGATTTTGTGATTCTGCGATTCTGTGATTCTGCGAATCTGCGATTCTGCGATTCTGCGATTCTTGGATTGTGTGATTGTATGATTGTGTGATTCTGTGATTCTGTGATTGTGTGATTGTGTGATTCTGTGATTCTGTGATTCTGTGATTCTGCGATTATGCGATTCTGCGATTCTTGGATTGTGTGATTGTGTGATTGTGTGATTCTGTGATTCTGTGATTTTGTGATGGTGTGATTCTGTGATTCTGTGATTCTGGGATTCTGGGATTCTGCGATTCTGCGATTCTGCGATTCTGCGATTCTGCGATTCTGCGATTCTGCGATTCTGCGATTCTGCGATTCTGCGATTCTGCGATTCTGCGATTCTGCGATTCTGCGATTCTGCGATTCTGCGATTCTGCGATTCCGCGATTGTGCGATTTTGCGTTTCTGCGATTGTGGGATTGTGGGATTGTGGGATTGTGTGATGGTGTGATTGTGTGATTATGTGATTGTGTGATTGTGTGATTGTGTGATTGTGCGATTGTGTGATTATGTGATTGTGTCATTGCGTGATTCTGCGATTCAGAGATTCTGCGATTCTGCGATTCAGCGATTCTGCGATTCCGCGATTCTGCGATTTTGCGATTCTGCGTTTCTGCGTTTCTGCGATTCTGCGTTTCTGCGATTGTGGGATTGTGGGATTGTGTGATTGTGTGATGGTGTGATTGTGTGATTATGTGATTGTGTGATTGTGTGATTGTGTGATTCTGCGATTCTGCGATTCTGCGTTTCTGCGATTGTTGGATTGTGTTATTGTGTGATTGTGTGATGGTGTGATTGTGTGATTGTGTGATTGTGTGATTGTGTGATTGTGTGATTTTGTGATTGTGCGATTGTGTGCTTGTGTGATTGTGTCGTAGTGTGATTCTGCGATTCTGCGATTCTGCGATTCTGCGATTATGCGTTTCTGCGATTGTTGGATTATGTGATTGTGTGATTTTGTGATTCTGCGATTCTGCGATTCTGCGATTCTGCGATTCTGCGATTCTGCGATTCTGCGATTCTGCGATTATGCGATTCTGCGATTCTGCGATTCTGTGATTCTGCGATTCTGCGATTCTGCGATTCTGCGATTCTGCGATTCTGCGATTGTGTGATTGTGTGATTGCTTGATTGTGCCATTGTGTGATTCTGCGATTCGGCGATTCTGCGATTCTGCGATTCTGCGATTCTGCGATTGTGTGATTGTGTGATTGTGTCATTGCGTGATTCTGCGATTCAGCGATTCTGCGATTCCGCGATTCTGCAATTTTGCGATTCTGCGATTCTGCGTTTCTGCGATTCTGCGTTTCTGCGATTGTGGGATTGTGGGATTGTGTGATTGTGTGATGGTGTGATTGTGTGATTGTGCGATTGTGTGATTGTGTGATTGTGTGATTGTGTGGTTGTGTGATTGTGTGATTGTGTGATTGTGTGATTGTGCGATTGTGTGCTTGTGTGACTGTGTCGTAGTGTGATTCTGCGATTCTGCGATTCTGCGTTTCTGCGATTGTGGGATTGTGGGATTGTGTGATTGTGTGATTGTGTGGTTGCGTGATTGCGTGATTTTGTGATTGTGCGATTGTGTGCTTGTGTGATTGTGTCGTAGTGTGATTCTGCGATTCTGCGATTCTGCGATTATGCGTTTCTGCGATTCTTGGATTATGTGATTGTGTGATTTTGTGATTCTGTGATTCTGCGATTCTGCGATTCTGCGATTTTGCGATTCTGCGATTCTGCGATTATGCGATTCTGCGATTCTGCGATTCTGTGATTCTGTGATTCTGCGATTCTGCGATTCTGCGATTCTGCGATTCTGCGATTCTGCGATTCTGCGATTCTGCGATTGTGTGATTGTGTGATTGCTTGATTGTGCCATTGTGTGATTCTGCGATTCGGCGATTCTGCGATTCTGCGATTCTGCGATTCTGCGATTGTGTGATTGTGTGATTGTGTGATTATGTGATTGTGTCATTGCGTGATTCTGCGATTCAGAGATTCTGCGATTCTGGGATTCAGCGATTCTGCGATTCCGCGATTCTGCGATTTTGCGATTCTGCGATTCTGCGTTTCTGCGATTCTGCGTTTCTGCGATTGTGGGATTGTGGGATTGTGTGATTGTGTGATGGTGTGATTGTGTGATTGTGTGATTGTGTAATTGTGTGATTGTGTGATTGTGTGATTGTGTGATTGTGTGGTTGTGTGATTGTGTGATTGTGTGATTGTGTGATTGTGTGATTCTGCGATTCTGTGATTATGCGTTTCTGCGATTCTTGGATTGTGTGATTGTGTGATTGTGTGATTGTGTGATTGTGTGATTGTGTGATTGTGTGATTTTGTGATTCTGCGATTCTGTGATTCTGCGAATCTGCGATTCTGCGATTCTGCGATTCTTGGATTGTGTGATTGTATGATTGTGTGATTCTGTGATTCTGTGATTGTGTGATTGTGTGATTCTGTGATTCTGTGATTCTGTGATTCTGCGATTATGCGATTCTGCGATTCTTGGATTGTGTGATTGTGTGATTGTGTGATTCTGTGATTCTGTGATTTTGTGATGGTGTGATTCTGTGATTCTGTGATTCTGGGATTCTGGGATTCTGCGATTCTGCGATTCTGCGATTCTGCGATTCTGCGATTCTGCGATTCTGCGATTCTGCGATTCTGCGATTCTGCGATTCTGCGATTCTGCGATTCTGCGATTCTGCGATTCTGCGATTCTGCGATTCCGCGATTGTGCGATTTTGCGTTTCTGCGATTGTGGGATTGTGGGATTGTGGGATTGTGTGATTGTGTGATGGTGTGATTGTGTCGTTGGGTGATTGTGTGATTGTGTGATTCTGTGATTCTGTGATTCTGCGATTCTGCGATTCTGCGATTCTGCGATTCTGCGATTCTGCGTTTCTGCGATTGTTGGATTGTATTATTGTGTGATTGTGTGATGGTGTGATTGTGTGATTGTGTGATGGTGTGATTGTGTGATTGTGTGATTGTGTGATTGTGTGATTGTGTGATTGTGTGATTGTGTGATTGTGTGGTTGCGTGATTGTGTGATTTTGTGATTGTGCGATTGTGTGATTCTGCGATTCGGCGATTCTACGATTCTGCGATTCTGCGATTCTGCGATTGTGTGATTGTGTGATTGTGCGATTGTGTGCTTGTGTGATTGTGTCGTAGTGTGATTCTGCGATTCTGCGATTCTGCGATTCTGCGATTATGCGTTTCTGCGATTCTTGGATTGTGTGATTGTGTGATTGTGTGATTATGTGATTGTGTGATTGTGTGATTCTGTGATTCTGTGATTCTGGGATTCTGCGATTCTGCGATTCTGCGATTCTGTGATTCTGCGATTCTGCGATTCTGCGATTCTGTGATTCTGCGATTCTGCGATTCTGCGATTCTGCGATTCTGCGATTCTGCGATTCTGCGATTGAGTGATTGTGTGATTGCTTGATTGTGCCATTGTGTGATTCTGCGATTCGGCGATTCTGCGATTCTGCGATTCTGCGATTCTGCGATTGTGTGATTGTGTGATTGTGTGATTGTGTGATTGTGTCATTGCGTGATTCTGCGATTCAGCGATTCTGCGATTCCGCGATTCTGCAATTTTGCGATTCTGCGATTCTGCGTTTCTGCGATTCTGCGTTTCTGCGATTGTGGGATTGTGGGATTGTGTGATTGTGTGATGGTGTGATTGTGTGATTGTGCGATTGTGTGATTGTGTGATTGTGTGATTGTGTGGTTGTGTGATTGTGTGATTGTGTGATTGTGTGATTGTGCGATTGTGTGACTGTGTCGTAGTGTGATTCTGCGATTCTGCGATTCTGCGATTATGCGTTTCTGCTATTCTTGGATTGTGTGATTGTGTGATTGTGTGATGGTGTGATTGTGTGATGGTGTGATGGTGTGATTGTGTGATTGTGTGATTGTGTGATTGTGTGATTGTGTGATTGTGTGATTGTGTGATTGTGTGGTTGCGTGATTGTGTGATTTTGTGATTGTGCGATTGTGTGCTTGTGTGATTGTGTCGTAGTGTGATTCTGCGATTATGCGATTCTGCGATTCTGCGTTTCTGCGATTCTTGGATTATGTGATTGTGTGATTTTGTGATTCTGTGATTCTGCGATTCTGCGATTCTGCGATTCTGCGATTCTGCGATTCTGCGATTCTGCGATTCTGCGATTATGCGATTATGCGATTCTGCGATTGTGTGATTGTGTGATTGTGTGATTGTGTCATTGCGTGATTCTGCGATTCAGCGATTCTGCGATTCCGCGATTCTGCGATTTTGCTATTCTGCGATTCTGCGTTTCTGCGATTCTGCGTTTCTGCGATTGTGGGATTGTGGGATTGTGTGATTGTGTGATTGTGTGGTTGCGTGATTGCGTGATTTTGTGATTGTGCGATTGAGTGCTTGTGTGATTGTGTCGTAGTGTGATTCTGCGATTCTGCGATTCTGCGATTCTGCGATTATGCGTTTCTGCGATTCTTGGATTATGTGATTGTGTGATTTTGTGATTCTGTGATTCTGCGATTCTGCGATTCTGCGATTTTGCGATTCTGCGATTCTGCGATTATGCGATTCTGCGATTCTGCGATTCTGTGATTCTGTGATTCTGCGATTCTGCGATTCTGCGATTCTGCGATTCTGCGATTCTGCGATTCTGCGATTCTGCGATTGTGTGATTGTGTGATTGCTTGATTGTGCCATTGTGTGATTCTGCGATTCGGCGATTCTGCGATTCTGCGATTCTGCGATTCTGCGATTGTGTGATTGTGTGATTGTGTGATTATGTGATTGTGTCATTGCGTGATTCTGCGATTCAGAGATTCTGCGATTCTGGGATTCAGCGATTCTGCGATTCCGCGATTCTGCGATTTTGCGATTCTGCGATTCTGCGATTCTGCGTTTCTGCGATTCTGCGTTTCTGCGATTGTGGGATTGTGGGATTGTGTGATTGTGTGATGGTGTGATTGTGTGATTGTGTGATTGTGTAATTGTGTGATTGTGTGATTGTGTGATTGTGTGATTGTGTGGTTGTGTGATTGTGTGATTGTGTGATTGTGTGATTGTGTGATTCTGCGATTCTGTGATTATGCGTTTCTGCGATTCTTGGATTGTGTGATTGTGTGATTGTGTGATTGTGTGATTGTGTGATTGTGTGATTGTGTGATTTTGTGATTCTGCGATTCTGTGATTCTGCGAATCTGCGATTCTGCGATTCTGCGCTTCTGCGATTATGCGATTCTGCGATTCTTGGATTGTGTGATTGTATGATTGTGTGATTCTGTGATTCTGTGATTGTGTGATTGTGTGATTCTGTGATTCTGTGATTCTGTGATTCTGCGATTATGCGATTCTGCGATTCTTGGATTGTGTGATTGTGTGATTGTGTGATTCTGTGATTCTGTGATTTTGTGATGGTGTGATTCTGTGATTCTGTGATTCTGGGATCCTGGGATTCTGCGATTCTGCGATTCTGCGATTCTGCGATTCTGCGATTCTGCGATTCTGCGATTCTGCGATTCTGCGATTCTGCGATTCTGCGATTCTGCGATTCCGCGATTGTGCGATTTTGCGTTTCTGCGATTGTGGGATTGTGGGATTGTGGGATTGTGTGATTGTGTGATGGTGTGATTGTGTCGTTGGGTGATTGTGTGATTGTGTGATTCTGTGATTCTGTGATTCTGCGATTCTGCGATTCTGCGATTCTGCGATTCTGCGTTTCTGCGATTGTTGGATTGTATTATTGTGTGATTGTGTGATGGTGTGATTGTGTGATTGTGTGATGGTGTGATTGTGTGATTGTGTGATTGTGTGATTGTGTGATTGTGTGATTGTGTGATTGTGTGATTGTGTGATTGTGTGATTGTGTGATTGTGTGGTTGCGTGATTGTGTGATTTTGTGATTGTGCGATTGTGTGATTCTGCGATTCGGCGATTCTACGATTCTGCGATTCTGCGATTCTGCGATTGTGTGATTGTGTGATTGTGTGATTATGTGATTGTGTCATTGCGTGATTCTGCGATTCAGAGATTCTGCGATTCTGCGATTCAGCGATTCTGCGATTCCGCGATTCTGCGATCTTGCGATTCTGCGTTTCTGCGATTGTGGGATTGTGGGATTGTGTGATTGTGTGATGGTGTGATTGTGTGATTATGTGATTGTGTGATTGTGTGATTGTGTGATTCTGCGATTCTGCGATTCTGCGATTCTGCGTTTCTGCGATTGTTGGATTGTGTTATTGTGTGATTGTGTGATGGTGTGATTGTGTGATTGTGTGATGGTGTGATTGTGTGATTGTGTGGTTGTGTGATTGTGTGATTGTGTGATTGTGTGATTTTGTGATTGTGCGATTGTGTGCTTGTGTGATTGTGTCGTAGTGTGATTCTGCGATTCTGCGATTCTGCGATTCTGCGATTCTGCGATTATGCGTTTCTGCGATTGTTGGATTATGTGATTGTGTGATTTTGTGATTCTGTGATTCTGCGATTCTGCGATTCTGCGATTCTGCGATTCTGCGATTATGCGATTCTGCGATTCTGCGATTCTGTCATTCTGCGATTCTGCGATTCTGCGATTCTGCGATTCTGCGATTCTGCGATTGTGTGATTGTGTGATTGCTTGATTGTGCCATTGTGTGATTCTGCGATTCGGCGATTCTGCGATTCTGCGATTCTGCGATTGTGCGATTCTGCGATTCTGCGATTCTGCGATTGTGTGATTGTGTGATTGCTTGATTGTGCCATTGTGTGATTCTGCGATTCGGCGATTCTGCGATTCTGCGATTCTGCGATTCTGCGATTCTGCGATTGTGTGATTGTGTGATTGTGTGATTATGTGATTGTGTCATTGCGTGATTCTGCGATTCAGAGATTCTGCGATTCTGGGATTCAGCGATTCTGCGATTCCGCGATTCTGCGATTTTGCGATTCTGCGATTCTGCGTTTCTGCGATTCTGCGTTTCTGCGATTGTGGGATTGTGGGATTGTGTGATTGTGTGATGGTGTGATTGTGTGATTGTGTGATTGTGTAATTGTGTGATTGTGTGATTGTGTGATTGTGTGATTGTGTGGTTGTGTGATTGTGTGATTGTGTGATTGTGTGATTGTGTGATTCTGCGATTCTGTGATTATGCGTTTCTGCGATTCTTGGATTGTGTGATTGTGTGATTGTGTGATTGTGTGATTGTGTGATTTTGTGATTCTGCGATTCTGTGATTCTGCGAATCTGCGATTCTGCGATTCTGCGCTTCTGCGATTATGCGATTCTGCGATTCTTGGATTGTGTGATTGTATGATTGTGTGATTCTGTGATTCTGTGATTGTGTGATTGTGTGATTCTGTGATTCTGTGATTCTGTGATTCTGCGATTATGCGATTCTGCGATTCTTGGATTGTGTGATTGTGTGATTGTGTGATTCTGTGATTCTGTGATTTTGTGATGGTGTGATTCTGTGATTCTGTGATTCTGGGATTCTGGGATTCTGCGATTCTGCGATTCTGCGATTCTGCGATTCTGCGATTCTGCGATTCTGCGATTCTGCGATTCTGCGATTCTGCGAGTCTGCGATTCTGCGATTCTGCGATTCTGCGATTCCGCGATTGTGCGATTTTGCGTTTCTGCGATTGTGGGATTGTGGGATTGTGGGATTGTGTATTGTGTGATGGTGTGATTGTGTCGTTGGGTGATTGTGTGATTGTGTGATTCTGTGATTCTGTGATTCTGCGATTCTGCGATTCTGCGATTCTGCGATTCTGCGTTTCTGCGATTGTTGGATTGTATTATTGTGTGATTGTGTGATGGTGTGATTGTGTGATTGTGTGATGGTGTGATTGTGTGATTGTGTGATTGTGTGATTGTGTGATTGTGTGATTGTGTGATTGTGTGATTGTGTGGTTGCGTGATTGTGTGATTTTGTGATTGTGCGATTGTGTGATTCTGCGATTCGGCGATTCTACGATTCTGCGATTCTGCGATTCTGCGATTGTGTGATTGTGTGATTGTGCGATTGTGTGCTTGTGTGATTGTGTCGTAGTGTGATTCTGCGATTCTGCGATTCTGCGATTCTGCGATTATGCGTTTCTGCGATTCTTGGATTGTGTGATTGTGTGATTGTGTGATTATGTGATTGTGTGATTTTGTGATTCTGTGATTCTGTGATTCTGGGATTCTGCGATTCTGCGATTCTGCGATTCTGTGATTCTGCGATTCTGCGATTCTGCGATTCTGTGATTCTGCGATTCTGCGATTCTGCGATTCTGCGATTTTGCGATTCTGCGATTGTGTGATTGTGTGATTGCTTGATTGTGCCATTGTGTGATTCTGCGATTCGGCGATTCTGCGATTCTGCGATTCTGCGATTCTGCGATTGTGTGATTGTGTGATTGTGTGATTGTGTGATTGTGTCATTGCGTGATTCTGCGATTCAGCGATTCTGCGATTCCGCGATTCTGCAATTTTGCGATTCTGCGTTTCTGCGATTCTGCGTTTCTGCGATTGTGGGATTGTGGGATTGTGTGATTGTGTGATGGTGTGATTGTGTGATTGTGCGATTGTGTGATTATGTGATTGTGTCATTGCGTGATTCTGCGATTCAGAGATTCTGCGATTCTGCGATTCAGCGATTCTGCGATTCGGCGATTCTACGATTCTGCGATTCTGCGATTCTGCGATTGTGTGATTGTGTGATTGTGTGATTGTGTGATTGTGTGATTGTGTGATTGTGTGATTGTGTGATGGTGTGATTGTGTGATTGTGCGATTGTGTGATTATGTGATTGTGTCATTGCGTGATTCTGCGATTCAGAGATTCTGCGATTCTGCGATTCAGCGATTCTGCGATTCTGCGATTCTGCGATTGTGTGATTGTGTGATTGTGTGATTGTGTGATTGTGTGATTGTGTGATTGTGTGATTGTGTGATGGTGTGATTGTGTGATTGTGCGATTGTGTGATTATGTGATTGTGTCATTGCGTGATTCTGCGATTCAGAGATTCTGCGATTCTGCGATTCAGCGATTCTGCGATTCCGCGATTCTGCGATTTTGCGATTCTGCGTTTCTGCGTTTCTGCGATTCTGCGTTTCTGCGATTGTGGGATTGTGGGATTGTGTGATTGTGTGATGGTGTGATTGTGTGATTATGTGATTGTGTGATTGTGTGATTGTGTGATTCTGCGATTCTGCGATTCTGCGTTTCTGCGATTGTTGGATTGTGTTATTGTGTGATTGTGTGATGGTGTGATTGTGTGATTGTGTGATTGTGTGATTGTGTGATTGTGTGATTTTGTGATTGTGCGATTGTGTGCTTGTGTGATTGTGTCGTAGTGTGATTCTGCGATTCTGCGATTCTGCGATTCTGCGATTATGCGTTTCTGCGATTGTTGGATTATGTGATTGTGTGATTTTGTGATTCTGCGATTCTGCGATTCTGCGATTCTGCGATTCTGCGATTCTGCGATTCTGCGATTCTGCGATTATGCGATTCTGCGATTCTGCGATTGTGTGATTCTGCGATTCTGCGATTCTGCGATTCTGCGATTCTGCGATTCTGCGATTGTGTGATTGTGTGATTGCTTGATTGTGCCATTGTGTGATTCTGCGATTCGGCGATTCTGCGATTCTGCGATTCTGCGATTCTGCGATTGTGTGATTGTGTGATTGTGTCATTGCGTGATTCTGCGATTCAGCGATTCTGCGATTCCGCGATTCTGCAATTTTGCGATTCTGCGATTCTGCGTTTCTGCGATTCTGCGTTTCTGCGATTGTGGGATTGTGGGATTGTGTGATTGTGTGATGGTGTGATTGTGTGATTGTGCGATTGTGTGATTGTGTGATTGTGTGATTGTGTGGTTGTGTGATTGTGTGATTGTGTGATTGTGTGATTGTGCGATTGTGTGCTTGTGTGACTGTGTCGTAGTGTGATTCTGCGATTCTGCGATTCTGCGTTTCTGCGATTGTGGGATTGTGGGATTGTGTGATTGTGTGATTGTGTGGTTGCGTGATTGCGTGATTTTGTGATTGTGCGATTGTGTGCTTGTGTGATTGTGTCGTAGTGTGATTCTGCGATTCTGCGATTCTGCGATTATGCGTTTCTGCGATTCTTGGATTATGTGATTGTGTGATTTTGTGATTCTGTGATTCTGCGATTCTGCGATTCTGCGATTTTGCGATTCTGCGATTCTGCGATTATGCGATTCTGCGATTCTGCGATTCTGTGATTCTGTGATTCTGCGATTCTGCGATTCTGCGATTCTGCGATTCTGCGATTCTGCGATTCTGCGATTCTGCGATTGTGTGATTGTGTGATTGCTTGATTGTGCCATTGTGTGATTCTGCGATTCGGCGATTCTGCGATTCTGCGATTCTGCGATTCTGCGATTGTGTGATTGTGTGATTGTGTGATTATGTGATTGTGTCATTGCGTGATTCTGCGATTCAGAGATTCTGCGATTCTGGGATTCAGCGATTCTGCGATTCCGCGATTCTGCGATTTTGCGATTCTGCGATTCTGCGTTTCTGCGATTCTGCGTTTCTGCGATTGTGGGATTGTGGGATTGTGTGATTGTGTGATGGTGTGATTGTGTGATTGTGTGATTGTGTAATTGTGTGATTGTGTGATTGTGTGATTGTGTGATTGTGTGGTTGTGTGATTGTGTGATTGTGTGATTGTGTGATTGTGTGATTCTGCGATTCTGTGATTATGCGTTTCTGCGATTCTTGGATTGTGTGATTGTGTGATTGTGTGATTGTGTGATTGTGTGATTGTGTGATTTTGTGATTCTGCGATTCTGTGATTCTGCGAATCTGCGATTCTGCGATTCTGCGATTCTTGGATTGTGTGATTGTATGATTGTGTGATTCTGTGATTCTGTGATTGTGTGATTGTGTGATTCTGTGATTCTGTGATTCTGTGATTCTGCGATTATGCGATTCTGCGATTCTTGGATTGTGTGATTGTGTGATTGTGTGATTCTGTGATTCTGTGATTTTGTGATGGTGTGATTCTGTGATTCTGTGATTCTGGGATTCTGGGATTCTGCGATTCTGCGATTCTGCGATTCTGCGATTCTGCGATTCTGCGATTCTGCGATTCTGCGATTCTGCGATTCTGCGATTCTGCGATTCTGCGATTCTGCGATTCTGCGATTCTGCGATTCTGCGATTCTGCGATTCTGCGATTCCGCGATTGTGCGATTTTGCGTTTCTGCGATTGTGGGATTGTGGGATTGTGGGATTGTGTGATTGTGTGATGGTGTGATTGTGTCGTTGGGTGATTGTGTGATTGTGTGATTCTGTGATTCTGTGATTCTGCGATTCTGCGATTCTGCGATTCTGCGATTCTGCGATTCTGCGTTTCTGCGATTGTTGGATTGTATTATTGTGTGATTGTGTGATGGTGTGATTGTGTGATTGTGTGATGGTGTGATTGTGTGATTGTGTGATTGTGTGATTGTGTGATTGTGTGATTGTGTGATTGTGTGATTGTGTGGTTGCGTGATTGTGTGATTTTGTGATTGTGCGATTGTGTGATTCTGCGATTCGGCGATTCTACGATTCTGCGATTCTGCGATTCTGCGATTGTGTGATTGTGTGATTGTGCGATTGTGTGCTTGTGTGATTGTGTCGTAGTGTGATTCTGCGATTCTGCGATTCTGCGATTCTGCGATTATGCGTTTCTGCGATTCTTGGATTGTGTGATTGTGTGATTGTGTGATTATGTGATTGTGTGATTGTGTGATTGTGTGATTCTGTGATTCTGTGATTCTGGGATTCTGCGATTCTGCGATTCTGCGATTCTGTGATTCTGCGATTCTGCGATTCTGCGATTCTGTGATTCTGCGATTCTGCGATTCTGCGATTCTGCGATTCTGCGATTCTGCGATTCTGCGATTGAGTGATTGTGTGATTGCTTGATTGTGCCATTGTGTGATTCTGCGATTCGGCGATTCTGCGATTCTGCGATTCTGCGATTCTGCGATTGTGTGATTGTGTGATTGTGTGATTGTGTGATTGTGTCATTGCGTGATTCTGCGATTCAGCGATTCTGCGATTCCGCGATTCTGCAATTTTGCGATTCTGCGATTCTGCGTTTCTGCGATTCTGCGTTTCTGCGATTGTGGGATTGTGGGATTGTGTGATTGTGTGATGGTGTGATTGTGTGATTGTGCGATTGTGTGATTGTGTGATTGTGTGATTGTGTGGTTGTGTGATTGTGTGATTGTGTGATTGTGTGATTGTGCGATTGTGTGACTGTGTCGTAGTGTGATTCTGCGATTCTGCGATTCTGCGATTATGCGTTTCTGCTATTCTTGGATTGTGTGATTGTGTGATTGTGTGATGGTGTGATTGTGTGATGGTGTGATGGTGTGATTGTGTGATTGTGTGATTGTGTGATTGTGTGATTGTGTGATTGTGTGATTGTGTGATTGTGTGGTTGCGTGATTGTGTGATTTTGTGATTGTGCGATTGTGTGCTTGTGTGATTGTGTCGTAGTGTGATTCTGCGATTATGCGATTCTGCGATTCTGCGTTTCTGCGATTCTTGGATTATGTGATTGTGTGATTTTGTGATTCTGTGATTCTGCGATTCTGCGATTCTGCGATTCTGCGATTCTGCGATTCTGCGATTCTGCGATTCTGCGATTATGCGATTATGCGATTCTGCGATTGTGTGATTGTGTGATTGTGTGATTGTGTCATTGCGTGATTCTGCGATTCAGCGATTCTGCGATACCGCGATTCTGCGATTTTGCTATTCTGCGATTCTGCGTTTCTGCGATTCTGCGTTTCTGCGATTGTGGGATTGTGGGATTGTGTGATTGTGTGATTGTGTGGTTGCGTGATTGCGTGATTTTGTGATTGTGCGATTGAGTGCTTGTGTGATTGTGTCGTAGTGTGATTCTGCGATTCTGCGATTCTGCGATTCTGCGATTATGCGTTTCTGCGATTCTTGGATTATGTGATTGTGTGATTTTGTGATTCTGTGATTCTGCGATTCTGCGATTCTGCGATTTTGCGATTCTGCGATTCTGCGATTATGCGATTCTGCGATTCTGCGATTCTGTGATTCTGTGATTCTGCGATTCTGCGATTCTGCGATTCTGCGATTCTGCGATTCTGCGATTCTGCGATTCTGCGATTGTGTGATTGTGTGATTGCTTGATTGTGCCATTGTGTGGTTCTGCGATTCGGCGATTCTGCGATTCTGCGATTCTGCGATTCTGCGATTGTGTGATTGTGTGATTGTGTGATTATGTGATTGTGTCATTGCGTGATTCTGCGATTCAGAGATTCTGCGATTCTGGGATTCAGCGATTCTGCGATTCCGCGATTCTGCGATTTTGCGATTCTGCGATTCTGCGATTCTGCGTTTCTGCGATTCTGCGTTTCTGCGATTGTGGGATTGTGGGATTGTGTGATTGTGTGATGGTGTGATTGTGTGATTGTGTGATTGTGTAATTGTGTGATTGTGTGATTGTGTGATTGTGTGATTGTGTGGTTGTGTGATTGTGTGATTGTGTGATTGTGTGATTGTGTGATTCTGCGATTCTGTGATTATGCGTTTCTGCGATTCTTGGATTGTGTGATTGTGTGATTGTGTGATTGTGTGATTGTGTGATTGTGTGATTTTGTGATTCTGCGATTCTGTGATTCTGCGAATCTGCGATTCTGCGATTCTGCGCTTCTGCGATTATGCGATTCTGCGATTCTTGGATTGTGTGATTGTATGATTGTGTGATTCTGTGATTCTGTGATTGTGTGATTGTGTGATTCTGTGATTCTGTGATTCTGTGATTCTGCGATTATGCGATTCTGCGATTCTTGGATTGTGTGATTGTGTGATTGTGTGATTCTGTGATTCTGTGATTTTGTGATGGTGTGATTCTGTGATTCTGTGATTCTGGGATCCTGGGATTCTGCGATTCTGCGATTCTGCGATTCTGCGATTCTGCGATTCTGCGATTCTGCGATTCTGCGATTCTGCGATTCTGCGATTCTGCGATTCTGCGATTCTGCGATTCCGCGATTGTGCGATTTTGCGTTTCTGCGATTGTGGGATTGTGGGATTGTGGGATTGTGTGATTGTGTGATGGTGTGATTGTGTCGTTGGGTGATTGTGTGATTGTGTGATTCTGTGATTCTGTGATTCTGCGATTCTGCGATTCTGCGATTCTGCGATTCTGCGTTTCTGCGATTGTTGGATTGTATTATTGTGTGATTGTGTGATGGTGTGATTGTGTGATTGTGTGATGGTGTGATTGTGTGATTGTGTGATTGTGTGATTGTGTGATTGTGTGATTGTGTGATTGTGTGATTGTGTGATTGTGTGATTGTGTGATTGTGTGATTGTGTGGTTGCGTGATTGTGTGATTTTGTGATTGTGCGATTGTGTGATTCTGCGATTCGGCGATTCTACGATTCTGCGATTCTGCGATTCTGCGATTGTGTGATTGTGTGATTGTGTGATTATGTGATTGTGTCATTGCGTGATTCTGCGATTCAGAGATTCTGCGATTCTGCGATTCAGCGATTCTGCGATTCCGCGATTCTGCGATCTTGCGATTCTGCGTTTCTGCGATTGTGGGATTGTGGGATTGTGTGATTGTGTGATGGTGTGATTGTGTGATTATGTGATTGTGTGATTGTGTGATTGTGTGATTCTGCGATTCTGCGATTCTGCGATTCTGCGTTTCTGCGATTGTTGGATTGTGTTATTGTGTGATTGTGTGATGGTGTGATTGTGTGATTGTGTGATGGTGTGATTGTGTGATTGTGTGATTGTGTGATTGTGTGATTGTGTGATTGTGTGATTTTGTGATTGTGCGATTGTGTGCTTGTGTGATTGTGTCGTAGTGTGATTCTGCGATTCTGCGATTCTGCGATTCTGCGATTCTGCGATTATGCGTTTCTGCGATTGTTGGATTATGTGATTGTGTGATTTTGTGATTCTGTGATTCTGCGATTCTGCGATTCTGCGATTCTGCGATTCTGCGATTCTGCGATTCTGCGATTATGCGATTCTGCGATTCTGCGATTCTGTCATTCTGCGATTCTGCGATTCTGCGATTCTGCGATTCTGCGATTCTGCGATTGTGTGATTGTGTGATTGCTTGATTGTGCCATTGTGTGATTCTGCGATTCGGCGATTCTGCGATTCTGCGATTCTGCGATTCTGCGATTGTGTGATTGTGTGATTGTGTGATTGTGTGATTGTGTGATTGTGTGATTGTGTCATTGCGTGATTCTGCGATTCAGCGATTCTGCGATTCCGCGATTCTGCAATTTTGCGATTCTGCGATTCTGCGTTTCTGCGATTCTGCGTTTCTGCGATTGTGGGATTGTGGGATTGTGTGATTGTGTGATGGTGTGATTGTGTGATTGTGCGATTGTGTGATTGTGTGATTGTGTGGTTGTGTGATTGTGTGATTGTGTGATTGTGTGATTGTGCGATTGTGTGCTTGTGTGATTGTGTCGTAGTGTGATTCTGCGATTCTGCGATTATGCGTTTCTGCGATTCTTGGATTATGTGATTGTGTGATTTTGTGATTCTGTGATTCTGCGATTCTGCGATTCTGCGATTCTGCGATTCTGCGATTCTGCGATTCTGCGATTCTGCGATTCTGCGATTCTGCGATTATGCGATTATGCGATTCTGCGATTCTGCGATTCTGTGATTCTGTGATTCTGCGATTCTGCGATTCTGCGATTCTGCGATTCTGCGATTGTGTGATTGTGTGATTGCTTGATTGTGCCATTGTGTGATTCTGCGATTCGGCGATTCTGCGATTCTGCGATTCTGCGATTGTGTGATTGTGTGATTGTGTGATTGTGTGATTGTGTGATTGTGTGATTGTGTCATTGCGTGATTCTGCGATTCAGCGATTCTGCGATTCCGCGATTCTGCGATTTTGCGTTTCTGCGATTGTCGGATTGTGGGATTGTGTGATTGTGTGATGGTGTGATTGTGTCGTTGGGTGATTGTGTGATTGTGTGATTCTGTGATTCTGTGATTCTGCGATTCTGCGATTCTGCGATTCTGCGTTTCTGCGATTGTTGGATTGTATTATTGTGTGATTGTGTGATGGTGTGATTGTGTCGTTGGGTGATTGTGTGATTGTGTGATTCTGTGATTCTGTGATTCTGCGATTCTGCGATTCTGCGATTCTGCGATTCTGCGTTTCTGCGATTGTTGGATTGTATTATTGTGTGATTGTGTGATGGTGTGATTGTGTGATTGTGTGATGGTGTGATTGTGTGATTGTGTGATTGTGTGATTGTGTGATTGTGTGATTGTGTGATTGTGTGATTGTGTGATTGTGTGGTCCGTGATTGTGTGATTTTGTGATTGTGCGATTGTGTGATTCTGCGATTCGGCGATTCTACGATTCTGCGATTCTGCGATTCTGCGATTGTGTGATTGTGTGATTGTGTGATTATGTGATTGTGTCATTGCGTGATTCTGCGATTCAGAGATTCTGCGATTCTGCGATTCAGCGATTCTGCGATTCCGCGATTCTGCGATCTTGCGATTCTGCGTTTCTGCGATTGTGGGATTGTGGGATTGTGTGATTGTGTGATGGTGTGATTGTGTGATTATGTGATTGTGTGATTGTGTGATTGTGTGATTCTGCGATTCTGCGATTCTGCGATTCTGCGTTTCTGCGATTGTTGGATTGTGTTATTGTGTGATTGTGTGATGGTGTGATTGTGTGATTGTGTGATGGTGTGATTGTGTGATTGTGTGATTGTGTGATTGTGTGATTGTGTGATTTTGTGATTGTGCGATTGTGTGCTTGTGTGATTGTGTCGTAGTGTGATTCTGCGATTCTGCGATTCTGCGATTCTGCGATTCTGCGATTATGCGTTTCTGCGATTGTTGGATTATGTGATTGTGTGATTTTGTGATTCTGTGATTCTGCGATTCTGCGATTCTGCGATTCTGCGATTCTGCGATTCTGCGATTCTGCGATTCTGCGATTATGCGATTCTGCGATTCTGCGATTCTGTCATTCTGCGATTCTGCGATTCTGCGATTCTGCGATTCTGCGATTCTGCGATTGTGTGATTGTGTGATTGCTTGATTGTGCCATTGTGTGATTCTGCGATTCGGCGATTCTGCGATTCTGCGATTCTGCGATTCTGCGATTGTGTGATTGTGTGATTGTGTGATTGTGTGATTGTGTGATTGTGTGATTGTGTCATTGCGTGATTCTGCGATTCAGCGATTCTGCGATTCCGCGATTCTGCAATTTTGCGATTCTGCGATTCTGCGTTTCTGCGATTCTGCGTTTCTGCGATTGTGGGATTGTGGGATTGTGTGATTGTGTGATGGTGTGATTGTGTGATTGTGCGATTGTGTGATTGTGTGATTGTGTGGTTGTGTGATTGTGTGATTGTGTGATTGTGTGATTGTGCGATTGTGTGCTTGTGTGATTGTGTCGTAGTGTGATTCTGCGATTCTGCGATTATGCGTTTCTGCGATTCTTGGATTATGTGATTGTGTGATTTTGTGATTCTGTGATTCTGCGATTCTGCGATTCTGCGATTCTGCGATTCTGCGATTCTGCGATTCTGCGATTCTGCGATTCTGCGATTATGCGATTATGCGATTCTGCGATTCTGCGATTCTGTGATTCTGTGATTCTGCGATTCTGCGATTCTGCGATTCTGCGATTCTGCGATTGTGTGATTGTGTGATTGCTTGATTGTGCCATTGTGTGATTCTGCGATTCGGCGATTCTGCGATTCTGCGATTCTGCGATTCTGCGATTCTGCGATTGTGTGATTGTGTGATTGTGTGATTGTGTGATTGTGTGATTGTGTCATTGCGTGATTCTGCGATTCAGCGATTCTGCGATTCCGCGATTCTGCGATTTTGCGTTTCTGCGATTGTCGGATTGTGGGATTGTGTGATTGTGTGATGGTGTGATTGTGTCGTTGGGTGATTGTGTGATTGTGTGATTCTGTGATTCTGTGATTCTGCGATTCTGCGATTCTGCGATTCTGCGTTTCTGCGATTGTTGGATTGTATTATTGTGTGATTGTGTGATGGTGTGATTGTGTCGTTGGGTGATTGTGTGATTGTGTGATTCTGTGATTCTGTGATTCTGCGATTCTGCGATTCTGCGATTCTGCGTTTCTGCGATTGTTGGATTGTATTATTGTGTGATTGTGTGATGGTGTGATTGTGTGATTGTGTGATGGTGTGATTGTGTGACTGTGTGATTGTGTGATTGTGTGATTGTGTGATTGTGTGATTGTGTGATTGTGTGGTTGCGTGATTGTGTGATTTTGTGATTGTGCGGTTGTGTGATTCTGCGATTCGGCGATTCTACGATTCTGCGATTCTGCGATTCTGCGATTGTGTGATTGTGTGATTGTGTGATTGTGTGATTGTGTCATTGCGTGATTCTGCGATTCAGAGATTCTGCGATTCTGCGATTCAGCGATTCTGCGATTCCGCGATTCTGCGATTTTGCGATTCTGCGATTCTGCGTTTCTGCGATTCTGCGTTTCTGCGATTGTGGGATTGTGGGATTGTGTGATTGTGTGATGGTGTGATTGTGTGATTGTGTGATTGTGTGATTGTGTGGTTGTGTGATTGTGTGATTGTGTGGTTGTGTGATTGTGTGATTGTGTGATTGTGTGATTGTGCGATTGTGTGCTTGTGTGATTGTGTCGTAGTGTGATTCTGCGATTCTGCGATTCTGCGATTCTGCGATTCTGCGATTGTGTGATTGTGTGATTGCTTGATTGTGCCATTGTGTGATTCTGCGATTCGGCGATTCAGCGATTCTGCGATTCTGCGATTCTGCGATTCTGCGATTCTGCGATTGTGTGATTGTGTGATTGCTTGATTGTGCCATTGTGTGATTCTGCGATTCGGCGATTCTGCGATTCTGCGATTTTGCGATTCTGCGATTGCGTGATTGTGTGATTGTGTCATTGTGTCATTGCGTGATTCAGAGATTCTGCGATTCTGCGATTCAGCGATTCTGCGATTCCGCGATTCTGCGATTTTGCGATACTGCGATTCTGCGTTTCTGCGTTTCTGCGATTCTGCGTTTCTGCGATTGTGGGATTGTGGGATTGTGTGATTGTGTGATGGTGTGATTGTGTGATTGTGTGATTGTGTGATTGTGTGGTTGTGTGATTGTGTGATTGTGTGGTTGTGTGATTGTGTGATTGTGTGATTGTGTGATTGTGCGATTGTGTGCTTGTGTGATTGTGTCGTAGTGTGATTCTGCGATTCTGCGATTCTGCGATTCTGCGATTATGCGTTTCAGCGATTCTTGGATTGTGTGATTGTGTGATTATGTGATTGTGTGATTTTGTGATTCTGTGATTCTGTGATTCTGGGATTCTGCGATTCTGCGATTCTGCGATTCTGTGATTCTGCGGTTCTGCGATTCTGCGATTCTGCGATTCTGCGATGCTGCGATTCAGCGATTCTGCGATTCTGCGTTTCTGCGATTGTGGGATTGTGTGATTGTGTGATTGTGTGATTGTGTGATTGTGTGATTCTGCGATTCGGCGATTCTACGATTCTGCGATTCTGCGATTCTGCGATTGTGTGATTGTGCGATTATGCGATTCAGCGATTCTGCGATTCTGTGATTCTGCGATTGTGCGATTCTGCGATTCTGCGATTCTGCGATTGTGTGATTGTGTGATTGCTTGATTGTGCCATTGTGTGATTCTGCGATTCGGCGATTCTACGATTCTGCGATTCTGCGATTCTGCGATTGTGTGATTGTGTGATTGTGTGATTATGTGATTGTGTCATTGCGTGATTCTGCGATTCAGAGATTCTGCGATTCTGCGATTCAGCGATTCTGCGATTCCGCGATTCTGCGATTTTGCGATTCTGCGATTCTGCGTTTCTGCGATTCTGCGTTTCTGCGATTGTGGGATTGTGGGATTGTGTGATTGTGTGATGGTGTGATTGTGTGATTATGTGATTGTGTGATTGTGTGATTGTGTGATTCTGCGATTCTGCGATTCTGCGTTTCTGCGATTGTTGGATTGTGTTATTGTGTGATTGTGTGATGGTGTGATTGTGTGATTGTGTGATTGTGTGATTGTGTGATTGTGTGATTGTGTGATTTTGTGATTGTGCGATTGTGTGCTTGTGTGATTGTGTCGTAGTGTGATTCTGCGATTCTGCGATTCTGCGATTCTGCGATTATGCGTTTCTGCGATTGTTGGATTATGTGATTGTGTGATTTTGTGATTCTGCGATTCTGCGATTCTGCGATTCTGCGATTCTGCGATTCTGCGATTATGCGATTCTGCGATTCTGCGATTCTGTGATTCTGCGATTCTGCGATTCTGCGATTCTGCGATTCTGCGATTGTGTGATTGTGTGATTGCTTGATTGTGCCATTGTGTGATTCTGCGATTCGGCGATTCTGCGATTCTGCGATTCTGCGATTCTGCGATTGTGTGATTGTGTGATTGTGTGATTGTGTGATTGTGTCATTGCGTGATTCTGCGATTCAGCGATTCTGCGATTCCGCGATTCTGCAATTTTGCGATTCTGCGATTCTGCGTTTCTGCGATTCTGCGTTTCTGCGATTGTGGGATTGTGGGATTGTGTGATTGTGTGATGGTGTGATTGTGTGATTGTGCGATTGTGTGATTGTGTGATTGTGTGATTGTGTGGTTGTGTGATTGTGTGATTGTGTGATTGTGTGATTGTGCGATTGTGTGCTTGTGTGACTGTGTCGTAGTGTGATTCTGCGATTCTGCGATTCTGCGTTTCTGCGATTGTGGGATTGTGGGATTGTGTGATTGTGTGATTGTGTGGTTGCGTGATTGCGTGATTTTGTGATTGTGCGATTGTGTGCTTGTGTGATTGTGTCGTAGTGTGATTCTGCGATTCTGCGATTCTGCGATTCTGCGATTCTGCGATTCTGCGTTTCTGCGATTGTTGGATTGTATTATTGTGTGATTGTGTGATGGTGTGATTGTGTGATTGTGTGATGGTGTGATTGTGTGATTGTGTGATTGTGTGATTGTGTGATTGTGTGATTGTGTGATTGTGTGATTGTGTGGTTGCGTGATTGTGTGATTTTGTGATTGTGCGATTGTGTGATTCTGCGATTCGGCGATTCTACGATTCTGCGATTCTGCGATTCTGCGATTGTGTGATTGTGTGATTGTGCGATTGTGTGCTTGTGTGATTGTGTCGTAGTGTGATTCTGCGATTCTGCGATTATGCGTTTCTGCGATTCTTGGATTATGTGATTGTGTGATTTTGTGATTCTGTGATTCTGCGATTCTGCGATTCTGTGATTCTGTGATTCTGCGATTCTGCGATTCTGCGATTCTGCGATTCTGCGATTCTGCGATTCTGCGATTCTGCGATTCTGCGATTATGCGATTATGCGATTCTGCGATTCTGCGATTCTGTGATTCTGTGATTCTGCGATTCTGCGATTCTGCGATTCTGCGATTCTGCGATTGTGTGATTGTGTGATTGCTTGATTGTGCCATTGTGTGATTCTGCGATTCGGCGATTCTGCGATTCTGCGATTCTGCGATTGTGTGATTGTGTGATTGTGTGATTGTGTGATTGTGTCATTGCGTGATTCTGCGATTCAGCGATTCTGCGATTCCGCGATTCTGCGATTTTGCGTTTCTGCGATTGTCGGATTGTGGGATTGTGTGATTGTGTGATGGTGTGATTGTGTCGTTGGGTGATTGTGTGATTGTGTGATTCTGTGATTCTGTGATTCTGCGATTCTGCGATTCTGCGATTCTGCGTTTCTGCGATTGTTGGATTGTATTATTGTGTGATTGTGTGATGGTGTGATTGTGTCGTTGGGTGATTGTGTGATTGTGTGATTCTGTGATTCTGTGATTCTGCGATTCTGCGATTCTGCGATTCTGCGTTTCTGCGATTGTTGGATTGTATTATTGTGTGATTGTGTGATGGTGTGATTGTGTGATTGTGTGATGGTGTGATTGTGTGACTGTGTGATTGTGTGATTGTGTGATTGTGTGATTGTGTGATTGTGTGATTGTGTGGTTGCGTGATTGTGTGATTTTGTGATTGTGCGGTTGTGTGATTCTGCGATTCGGCGATTCTACGATTCTGCGATTCTGCGATTCTGCGATTGTGTGATTGTGTGATTGTGTGATTGTGTGATTGTGTCATTGCGTGATTCTGCGATTCAGAGATTCTGCGATTCTGCGATTCAGCGATTCTGCGATTCCGCGATTCTGCGATTTTGCGATTCTGCGATTCTGCGTTTCTGCGATTCTGCGTTTCTGCGATTGTGGGATTGTGGGATTGTGTGATTGTGTGATGGTGTGATTGTGTGATTGTGTGATTGTGTGATTGTGTGGTTGTGTGATTGTGTGATTGTGTGGTTGTGTGATTGTGTGATTGTGTGATTGTGTGATTGTGCGATTGTGTGCTTGTGTGATTGTGTCGTAGTGTGATTCTGCGATTCTGCGATTCTGCGATTCTGCGATTGTGTGATTGTGTGATTGCTTGATTGTGCCATTGTGTGATTCTGCGATTCGGCGATTCAGCGATTCTGCGATTCTGCGATTCTGCGATTCTGCGATTGTGTGATTGTGTGATTGCTTGATTGTGCCATTGTGTGATTCTGCGATTCGGCGATTCTGCGATTCTGCGATTTTGCGATTCTGCGATTGCGTGATTGTGTGATTGTGTGATTGTGTCATTGCGTGATTCAGAGATTCTGCGATTCTGCGATTCAGCGATTCTGCGATTCCGCGATTCTGCGATTTTGCGATACTGCGATTCTGCGTTTCTGCGTTTCTGCGATTCTGCGTTTCTGCGATTGTGGGATTGTGGGATTGTGTGATTGTGTGATGGTGTGATTGTGTGATTGTGTGATTGTGTGATTGTGTGGTTGTGTGATTGTGTGATTGTGTGGTTGTGTGATTGTGTGATTGTGTGATTGTGTGATTGTGCGATTGTGTGCTTGTGTGATTGTGTCGTAGTGTGATTCTGCGATTCTGCGATTCTGCGATTCTGCGATTATGCGTTTCTGCGATTCTTGGATTGTGTGATTGTGTGATTGTGTGATTATGTGATTGTGTGATTTTGTGATTCTGTGATTCTGTGATTCTGGGATTCTGCGATTCTGCGATTCTGCGATTCTGTGATTCTGCGATTCTGCGATGCTGCGATTCAGCGATTCTGCGATTCTGCGTTTCTGCGATTGTGGGATTGTGTGATTGTGTGATTGTGTGATTGTGTGATTGTGCGGTTGTGTGATTGTGTGATTCTGTGATTTTGTGGTTGTGTGATAGTGTGATTGTGTGATTGTGTGAATGTGTGATTGTGTCATGGTGTGATTCTGCGATTCAGCGATTCTGCGATTCTGCGATTCAAAGATTCTGCGATTCCGCGATTCTGCGATTCTGCGATTCTGCAATTCTGCGATTATGCGATTCAGCGATTCTGCGATTCTGTGATTCTGCGATTGTGCGATTCTGCGATTCTGCGATTGTGTGATTGTGTGATTGCTTGATTGTGCCATTGTGTGATTCTGCGATTCGGCGATTCTACGATTCTGCGATTCTGCGATTCTGCGATTGTGTGATTGTGTCATTATGTGATTATGTGATTGTGTCATTGCGTGATTCTGCGATTCACAGATTCTGCGATTCTGCGATTCAGCGATTCTGCGATTCCGCGATTCTGCGATTTTGCGATTCTGCGATTCTGCGTTTCTGCGATTCTGCGTTTCTGCGATTGTGGGATTGTGGGATTGTGTGATTGTGTGATGGTGTGATTGTGTGATTATGTGATTGTGTGATTGTGTGATTGTGTGATTGTGTGATTGTGTGATTTTGTGATTCTGTGATTCTGTGATTCTGCGATTCTGCGATTCTGCGATTCTGCGCTTCTGCGATTATGCGATTCTGCGATCCTTGGATTGTGTGATTGTATGATTGTGTGATTCTGTGATTCTGTGATTGTGTGATTCTGTGATTCTGTGATTCTGTGATTCTGTGATTCTGTGATTCTGTGATTCTGTGATTCTGTGATTCTGTGATTTTGTGATTCTGCGATTATGCGATTCTGCGATTCTTGGATTGTGTGATTGTGTGATTCTGTGATTCTGTGATTGTGTGATTGTGTGATTCTGTGATTCTGTGATTCTGGGATTCTGGGATTCTGCGATTCTGCGATTCTGCGATTCTGCGATTCTGCGATTCTGCGATTCTGCGATTCTGCGGTTCTGCGATTCCGCGATTGTGCGATTTTGCGTTTCTGCGATTGTGGGATTGTGGGATTGTGGGATTGTGTGATTGTGTGATGGTGTGATTGTGTCGTTGGGTGATTGTGTGATTGTGTGATTGTGTGATTGTGTGATTGTGTGATTCTGCGATTCTGCGATTCCGCGATTCTGCGATTCTGCGATTCTGCGATTCTGCGATTGTGTGATTGTGTGATTGTGTGATTGTGTCATTGCGTGATTCTGCGATTCAGCGATTCTGCGATTCTGCGATTCTGCGATTCTGCGATTATGCGATTCTGCGATTCTGCGATTCTGCGATTCTGCGATTCTGCGTTTCTGCGATTCTGCGTTTCTGCGATTGTGGGATTGTGGGATTGTGTGATTGTGTGATGGTGTGATTGTGTGATTGTGTGATTGTGTGATTGTGTGATTGTGTGATTGTGTGATTGTGTGGTTGTGTGATTGTGTGATTGTGTGATTGTGTGATTGTGTGATTGTGCGATTGTGTGCTTGTGTGATTGTGTCGTAGTGTGATTCTGCAATTCTGCGATTCTGCGATTCTGCGATTATGCGTTTCTGCGATTCTGGGATTGTGTGATTGTGTGATTGTGTGATTGTGTGATTGTGCGATTGTGTGCTTGTGTGATTGTGTCGTAGTGTGATTCTGCGATTCTGCGATTCTGCGATTCTGCGATTATGCGTTTCTGCGATTCTTGGATTGTGTGATTGTGTGATTGTGTGATTATGTGATTGTGTGATTTTGTGATTCTGTGATTCTGTGATTCTGGGATTCTGCGATTCTGCGATTCTGCGATTCTGTGATTCTGCGATTCTGCGATTCTGCGATTCTGCGATTCTGCGATTCAGCGATTCTGCGATTCTGCGATTCTGCGATTTTGCGATTCTGCGATTCTGCGTTTCTGCGATTCTGCGTTTCTGCGATTGTGGGATTGTGGGATTGTGTGATTGTGTGATTGTGTGGTTGTGTGATTGTGTGATTGTGTGATTGTGTGATTGTGCGATTGTGTGCTTGTGTGATTGTGTCGTAGTGTGATTCTGCAATTCTGCGATTCTGCGATTCTGCGATTATGCGTTTCTGCTATTCTTGGATTGTGTGATTGTGTGATTGTGTGATGGTGTGATTGTGTGATGGTGTGATGGTGTGATTGTGTGATTGTGTGATTGTGTGATTGTGTGATTGTGTGGTTGCGTGATTGTGTGATTTTGTGATTGTGCGATTGTGTGCTTGTGTGATTGTGTCGTAGTGTGATTCTGCGATTCTGCGATTCTGCGATTATGCGATTGTGTGATTGTGTGATTGTGTGATTGTGTCATTGCGTGATTCTGCGATTCAGCGATTCTGCGATTCCGCGATTCTGCGATTTTGCGATTCTGCGATTCTGCGTTTCTGCGATTCTGCGTTTCTGCGATTGTGGGATTGTGGGATTGTGTGATTGTGTGATGGTGTGATTGTGTGATTGTGTGATTGTGTGATTCTGTGATTCTGTGATTCTGGGATTCTGCGATTCTGCGATTCTGCGATTCTGTGATTCTGCGATTCTGCGATTCTGCGATTCTGCGATTCTGCGATTCAGCGATTCTGCGATTCTGCGATTCTGCGATTTTGCGATTCTGCGATTCTGCGTTTCTGCGATTCTGCGTTTCTGCGATTGTGGGATTGTGGGATTGTGTGATTGTGTGATTGTGTGGTTGTGTGATTGTGTGATTGTGTGATTGTGTGATTGTGCGATTGTGTGCTTGTGTGATTGTGTCGTAGTGTGATTCTGCAATTCTGCGATTCTGCGATTCTGCGATTATGCGTTTCTGCTATTCTTGGATTGTGTGATTGTGTGATTGTGTGATGGTGTGATTGTGTGATGGTGTGATGGTGTGATTGTGTGATTGTGTGATTGTGTGATTGTGTGATTGTGTGGTTGCGTGATTGTGTGATTTTGTGATTGTGCGATTGTGTGCTTGTGTGATTGTGTCGTAGTGTGATTCTGCGATTCTGCGATTCTGCGATTATGCGATTGTGTGATTGTGTGATTGTGTGATTGTGTCATTGCGTGATTCTGCGATTCAGCGATTCTGCGATTCCGCGATTCTGCGATTTTGCGATTCTGCGATTCTGCGTTTCTGCGATTCTGCGTTTCTGCGATTGTGGGATTGTGGGATTGTGTGATTGTGTGATGGTGTGATTGTGTGATTGTGTGATTGTGTGATTGTGTGATTGTGTGATTGTGTGATTGTGTGGTTGTGTGATTGTGTGATTGTGTGATTGTGTGATTGTGTGATTGTGTGAATGTGTGATTGTGTCATTGTGTGATTCTGCGATTCAGCGATTCTGCGATTCTGCGATTCTGCGATTGTGTGATTGTGTGATTGCTTGATTGTGCCATTGTGTGATTCTGCGATTCGGCGATTCTGCGATTCTGCGATTCTGCGATTATGCGATTCTGCGATTCTGCGATTGTGTGATTGTGTGATTGCTTGATTGTGCCATTGTGTGATTCTGCGATTCGGCGATTCAGCGATTCTGCGATTCTGCGATTCTGCGATTCTGCGATTGTGTGATTGTGTGATTGCTTGATTGTGCCATTGTGTGATTCTGCGATTCGGCGATTCTGCGATTCTGCGATTTTGCGATTCTGCGATTGCGTGATTGTGTGATTGTGTGATTGTGTCATTGCGTGATTCAGAGATTCTGCGATTCTGCGATTCAGCGATTCTGCGATTCCGCGATTCTGCGATTTTGCGATACTGCGATTCTGCGTTTCTGCGTTTCTGCGATTCTGCGTTTCTGCGATTGTGGGATTGTGGGATTGTGTGATTGTGTGATGGTGTGATTGTGTGATTGTGTGATTGTGTGATTGTGTGGTTGTGTGATTGTGTGATTGTGTGGTTGTGTGATTGTGTGATTGTGTGATTGTGTGATTGTGCGATTGTGTGCTTGTGTGATTGTGTCGTAGTGTGATTCTGCGATTCTGCGATTCTGCGATTCTGCGATTATGCGTTTCTGCGATTCTTGGATTGTGTGATTGTGTGATTGTGTGATTATGTGATTGTGTGATTTTGTGATTCTGTGATTCTGTGATTCTGGGATTCTGCGATTCTGCGATTCTGCGATTCTGTGATTCTGCGATTCTGCGATTCTGCGATTCTGCGATTCTGCGATGCTGCGATTCAGCGATTCTGCGATTCTGCGTTTCTGCGATTGTGGGATTGTGTGATTGTGTGATTGTGTGATTGTGTGATTGTGCGGTTGTGTGATTGTGTGATTCTGTGATTTTGTGGTTGTGTGATAGTGTGATTGTGTGATTGTGTGAATGTGTGATTGTGTCATTGTGTGATTCTGCGATTCAGCGATTCTGCGATTCTGCGATTCAAAGATTCTGCGATTCCGCGATTCTGCGATTCTGCGATTCTGCAATTCTGCGATTATGCGATTCAGCGATTCTGCGATTCTGTGATTCTGCGATTGTGCGATTCTGCGATTCTGCGATTGTGTGATTGTGTGATTGCTTGATTGTGCCATTGTGTGATTCTGCGATTCGGCGATTCTACGATTCTGCGATTCTGCGATTCTGCGATTGTGTGATTGTGTGATTATGTGATTATGTGATTGTGTCATTGCGTGATTCTGCGATTCAGAGATTCTGCGATTCTGCGATTCAGCGATTCTGCGATTCCGCGATTCTGCGATTTTGCGATTCTGCGATTCTGCGTTTCTGCGATTCTGCGTTTCTGCGATTGTGGGATTGTGGGATTGTGTGATTGTGTGATGGTGTGATTGTGTGATTATGTGATTGTGTGATTGTGTGATTGTGTGATTGTGTGATTGTGTGGTTGTGTGATTGTGTGATTGTGTGATTGTGTGATTGTGTGATTGTGTGATTCTGCGATTCTGTGATTATGCGTTTCTGCGATTCTTGGATTGTGTGATTGTGTGATTGTGTGATTGTGTGATTTTGTGATTCTGTGATTCTGTGATTCTGCGATTCTGCGATTCTGCGATTCTGCGCTTCTGCGATTATGCGATTCTGCGATCCTTGGATTGTGTGATTGTATGATTGTGTGATTCTGTGATTCTGTGATTGTGTGATTCTGTGATTCTGTGATTCTGTGATTCTGTGATTCTGTGATTCTGTGATTCTGTGATTCTGTGATTCTGTGATTCTGTGATTCTGCGATTATGCGATTCTGCGATTCTTGGATTGTGTGATTGTGTGATTCTGTGATTCTGTGATTCTGTGATTGTGTGATTGTGTGATTCTGTGATTCTGTGATTCTGGGATTCTGGGATTCTGCGATTCTGCGATTCTGCGATTCTGCGATTCTGCGATTCTGCGATTCTGCGATTCTGCGGTTCTGCGATTCCGCGATTGTGCGATTTTGCGTTTCTGCGATTGTGGGATTGTGGGATTGTGGGATTGTGTGATTGTGTGATGGTGTGATTGTGTCGTTGGGTGATTGTGTGATTGTGTGATTGTGTGATTGTGTGATTGTGTGATTCTGCGATTCTGCGATTCCGCGATTCTGCGATTCTGCGATTCTGCGATTCTGCGATTGTGTGATTGTGTGATTGTGTGATTGTGTCATTGCGTGATTCTGCGATTCAGCGATTCTGCGATTCTGCGATTCTGCGATTCTGCGATTATGCGATTCTGCGATTCTGCGATTCTGCGATTCTGCGATTCTGCGTTTCTGCGATTCTGCGTTTCTGCGATTCTTGGATTGTGTGATTGTGTGATTGTGTGATTGTGTGATTGTGCGATTGTGTGCTTGTGTGATTGTGTCGTAGTGTGATTCTGCGATTCTGCGATTCTGCGATTCTGCGATTATGCGTTTCTGCGATTCTTGGATTGTGTGATTGTGTGATTGTGTGATTATGTGATTGTGTGATTTTGTGATTCTGTGATTCTGTGATTCTGGGATTCTGCGATTCTGCGATTCTGCGATTCTGTGATTCTGCGATTCTGCGATTCTGCGATTCTGCGATTCTGCGATTCAGCGATTCTGCGATTCTGCGATTCTGCGATTTTGCGATTCTGCGATTCTGCGTTTCTGCGATTCTGCGTTTCTGCGATTGTGGGATTGTGGGATTGTGTGATTGTGTGATTGTGTGGTTGTGTGATTGTGTGATTGTGTGATTGTGTGATTGTGCGATTGTGTGCTTGTGTGATTGTGTCGTAGTGTGATTCTGCAATTCTGCGATTCTGCGATTCTGCGATTATGCGTTTCTGCTATTCTTGGATTGTGTGATTGTGTGATTGTGTGATGGTGTGATTGTGTGATGGTGTGATGGTGTGATTGTGTGATTGTGTGATTGTGTGATTGTGTGATTGTGTGGTTGCGTGATTGTGTGATTTTGTGATTGTGCGATTGTGTGCTTGTGTGATTGTGTCGTAGTGTGATTCTGCGATTCTGCGATTCTGCGATTATGCGATTGTGTGATTGTGTGATTGTGTGATTGTGTCATTGCGTGATTCTGCGATTCAGCGATTCTGCGATTCCGCGATTCTGCGATTTTGCGATTCTGCGATTCTGCGTTTCTGCGATTCTGCGTTTCTGCGATTGTGGGATTGTGGGATTGTGTGATTGTGTGATGGTGTGATTGTGTGATTGTGTGATTGTGTGATTGTGTGATTGTGTGATTGTGTGATTGTGTGGTTGTGTGATTGTGTGATTGTGTGATTGTGTGATTGTGTGATTGTGTGAATGTGTGATTGTGTCATTGTGTGATTCTGCGATTCAGCGATTCTGCGATTCTGCGATTCAAAGATTCTGCGATTCCGCGATTCTGCGATTCTGCGATTCTGCGATTCTGCGATTATGCGATTCAGCGATTCTGCGATTCTGTGATTCTGCGATTGTGCGATTCTGCGATTCTGCGATTCTGCGATTGTGTGATTGTGTGATTGCTTGATTGTGCCAGTGTGTGATTCTGCGATTCGGCGATTCTACGATTCTGCGATTCTGCGATTCTGCGATTGTGTGATTGTGTGATTGTGTGATTATGTGATTGTGTCATTGCGTGATTCTGCGATTCAAAGATTCTGCGATTCTGCGATTCTGCGATTCAGCGATTCCGCGATTCCGCGATTCTGCGATTTTGCGATTCTGCGATTCTGCGATTCTGCGTTTCTGCGATTCTGCGTTTCTGCGATTGTGGGATTGTGGGATTGTGTGATTGTGTGATTATGTGATTGTGTGATTGTGTGATTGTGTGATTCTGCGATTCTGCGATTCTGCGATTCTGCGTTTCTGCGATTGTTGGATTGTGTTATTGTGTGATTGTGTGATGGTGTGATTGTGTGATTGTGTGATGGTGTGATTGTGTGATTGTGTGATTGTGTGATTGTGTGATTGTGTGATTTTGTGATTGTGCGATTGTGTGCTTGTGTGATTGTGTCGTAGTGTGATTCTGCGATTCTGCGATTCTGCGATTCTGCGATTCTGCGATTATGCGTTTCTGCGATTGTTGGATTATGTGATTGTGTGATTTTGTGATTCTGCGATTCTGCGATTCTGCGATTCTGCGATTCTGCGATTCTGCGATTCTGCGATTCTGCGATTATGCGATTCTGCGATTCTGCGATTCTGTGATTCTGCGATTCTGCGATTCTGCGATTCTGCGATTCTGCGATTCTGCGATTGTGTGATTGTGTGATTGCTTGATTGTGCCATTGTGTGATTCTGCGATTCGGCGATTCTGCGATTCTGCGATTCTGCGATTCTGCGATTGTGTGATTGTGTGATTGTGTGATTGTGTGATTGTGTGATTGTGTCATTGCGTGATTCTGCGATTCAGCGATTCTGCGATTCCGCGATTCTGCAATTTTGCGATTCTGCGATTCTGCGTTTCTGCGATTCTGCGTTTCTGCGATTGTGGGATTGTGGGATTGTGTGATTGTGTGATGGTGTGATTGTGTGATTGTGCGATTGTGTGATTGTGTGATTGTGTGGTTGTGTGATTGTGTGATTGTGTGATTGTGTGATTGTGCGATTGTGTGCTTGTGTGATTGTGTCGTAGTGTGATTCTGCGATTCTGCGATTCTGCGATTCTGCGATTATGCGTTTCTGCTATTCTTGGATTGTGTGATTGTGTGATTGTGTGATGGTGTGATTGTGTGATGGTGTGATTGTGTGATGGTGTGATGGTGTGATTGTGTGATTGTGTGATTGTGTGATTGTGTGATTGTGTGATGGTGTGATTGTGTCGTTGGGTGATTGTGTGATTGTGTGATTCTGTGATTCTGTGATTCTGCGATTCTGCGATTCTGCGATTCTGCGATTCTGCGTTTCTGCGATTCTGCGATTGTGTGATTGTGTGATTGTGTGATTGTGTGATTGTGTGATTGTGTCATTGCGTGATTCTGCGATTCAGCGATTCTGCGATTCCGCGATTCTGCGATTTTGCGTTTCTGCGATTGTCGGATTGTGGGATTGTGTGATTGTGTGATGGTGTGATTGTGTCGTTGGGTGATTGTGTGATTGTGTGATTCTGTGATTCTGTGATTCTGCGATTCTGCGATTCTGCGATTCTGCGTTTCTGCGATTGTTGGATTGTATTATTGTGTGATTGTGTGATGGTGTGATTGTGTCGTTGGGTGATTGTGTGATTGTGTGATTCTGTGATTCTGTGATTCTGCGATTCTGCGATTCTGCGATTCTGCGTTTCTGCGATTGTTGGATTGTATTATTGTGTGATTGTGTGATTGTGTGATGGTGTGATTGTGTGATTGTGTGATTGTGTGATTGTGTGATTGTGTGATTGTGTGGTTGCGTGATTGTGTGATTTTGTGATTGTGCGGTTGTGTGATTCTGCGATTCGGCGATTCTACGATTCTGCGATTCTGCGATTCTGCGATTGTGTGATTGTGTGATTGTGTGATTGTGTGATTGTGTCATTGCGTGATTCTGCGATTCAGAGATTCTGCGATTCTGCGATTCAGCGATTCTGCGATTCCGCGATTCTGCGATTTTGCGATTCTGCGATTCTGCGTTTCTGCGATTCTGCGTTTCTGCGATTGTGGGATTGTGCGATTCTGTGATTCTGCGATTCTGCGATTCTGCGATTCTGCGATTCTGCGATTCTGCGATTGTGTGATTGTGTGATTGTGTGATTGTGTGATTGTGTGATTGTGTGATTGTGTGGTTGTGTGATTGTGTGATTGTGTGATTGTGTGATTGTGTGATTGTGTGAATGTGTGATTGTGTCATTGTGTGATTCTGCGATTCAGCGATTCTGCGATTCTGCGATTCAAAGATTCTGCGATTCCGCGATTCTGCGATTCTGCGATTCTGCGATTCTGCGATTATGCGATTCAGCGATTCTGCGATTCTGTGATTCTGCGATTGTGCGATTCTGCGATTCTGCGATTCTGCGATTGTGTGATTGTGTGATTGCTTGATTGTGCCAGTGTGTGATTCTGCGATTCGGCGATTCTACGATTCTGCGATTCTGCGATTCTGCGATTGTGTGATTGTGTGATTGTGTGATTATGTGATTGTGTCATTGCGTGATTCTGCGATTCAAAGATTCTGCGATTCTGCGATTCTGCGATTCAGCGATTCCGCGATTCCGCGATTCTGCGATTTTGCGATTCTGCGATTCTGCGATTCTGCGTTTCTGCGATTCTGCGTTTCTGCGATTGTGGGATTGTGGGATTGTGTGATTGTGTGATTATGTGATTGTGTGATTGTGTGATTGTGTGATTCTGCGATTCTGCGATTCTGCGATTCTGCGTTTCTGCGATTGTTGGATTGTGTTATTGTGTGATTGTGTGATGGTGTGATTGTGTGATTGTGTGATGGTGTGATTGTGTGATTGTGTGATTGTGTGATTGTGTGATTGTGTGATTTTGTGATTCTGCGATTCAGCGATTCTGCGATTCCGCGATTCTGCAATTTTGCGATTCTGCGATTCTGCGTTTCTGCGATTCTGCGTTTCTGCGATTGTGGGATTGTGGGATTGTGTGATTGTGTGATGGTGTGATTGTGTGATTGTGCGATTGTGTGATTGTGTGATTGTGTGGTTGTGTGATTGTGTGATTGTGTGATTGTGTGATTGTGCGATTGTGTGCTTGTGTGATTGTGTCGTAGTGTGATTCTGCGATTCTGCGATTCTGCGATTCTGCGATTATGCGTTTCTGCTATTCTTGGATTGTGTGATTGTGTGATTGTGTGATGGTGTGATTGTGTGATGGTGTGATTGTGTGATGGTGTGATGGTGTGATTGTGTGATTGTGTGATTGTGTGATTGTGTGATGGTGTGATTGTGTCGTTGGGTGATTGTGTGATTGTGTGATTCTGTGATTCTGTGATTCTGCGATTCTGCGATTCTGCGATTCTGCGTTTCTGCGATTCTGCGATTGTGTGATTGTGTGATTGTGTGATTGTGTGATTGTGTGATTGTGTCATTGCGTGATTCTGCGATTCAGCGATTCTGCGATTCCGCGATTCTGCGATTTTGCGTTTCTGCGATTGTCGGATTGTGGGATTGTGTGATTGTGTGATGGTGTGATTGTGTCGTTGGGTGATTGTGTGATTGTGTGATTCTGTGATTCTGTGATTCTGCGATTCTGCGATTCTGCGATTCTGCGTTTCTGCGATTGTTGGATTGTATTATTGTGTGATTGTGTGATGGTGTGATTGTGTGATTGTGTGATTGTGTGATTGTGTGATTGTGTGATTGTGTGGTTGTGTGATTGTGTGATTGTGTGGTTGTGTGATTGTGTGATTGTGTGATTGTGTGATTGTGCGATTGTGTGCTTGTGTGATTGTGTCGTAGTGTGATTCTGCGATTCTGCGATTCTGCGATTCTGCGATTATGCGTTTCTGCGATTCTTGGATTGTGTGATTGTGTGATTGTGTGATTATGTGATTGTGTGATTTTGTGATTCTGTGATTCTGTGATTCTGGGATTCTGCGATTCTGCGATTCTGCGATTCTGTGATTCTGCGATTCTGCGATTCTGCGATTCTGCGATTCTGCGATGCTGCGATTCAGCGATTCTGCGATTCTGCGTTTCTGCGATTGTGGGATTGTGTGATTGTGTGATTGTGTGATTGTGTGATTGTGCGGTTGTGTGATTGTGTGATTCTGTGATTTTGTGGTTGTGTGATAGTGTGATTGTGTGATTGTGTGAATGTGTGATTGTGTCATTGTGTGATTCTGCGATTCAGCGATTCTGCGATTCTGCGATTCAAAGATTCTGCGATTCCGCGATTCTGCGATTCTGCGATTCTGCAATTCTGCGATTATGCGATTCAGCGATTCTGCGATTCTGTGATTCTGCGATTGTGCGATTCTGCGATTCTGCGATTGTGTGATTGTGTGATTGCTTGATTGTGCCATTGTGTGATTCTGCGATTCGGCGATTCTACGATTCTGCGATTCTGCGATTCTGCGATTGTGTGATTGTGTGATTATGTGATTATGTGATTGTGTCATTGCGTGATTCTGCGATTCAGAGATTCTGCGATTCTGCGATTCAGCGATTCTGCGATTCCGCGATTCTGCGATTTTGCGATTCTGCGATTCTGCGTTTCTGCGATTCTGCGTTTCTGCGATTGTGGGATTGTGGGATTGTGTGATTGTGTGATGGTGTGATTGTGTGATTATGTGATTGTGTGATTGTGTGATTGTGTGATTGTGTGATTGTGTGGTTGTGTGATTGTGTGATTGTGTGATTGTGTGATTGTGTGATTCTGCGATTCTGTGATTATGCGTTTCTGCGATTCTTGGATTGTGTGATTGTGTGATTGTGTGATTGTGTGATTTTGTGATTCTGTGATTCTGTGATTCTGCGATTCTGCGATTCTGCGATTCTGCGCTTCTGCGATTATGCGATTCTGCGATCCTTGGATTGTGTGATTGTATGATTGTGTGATTCTGTGATTCTGTGATTGTGTGATTCTGTGATTCTGTGATTCTGTGATTCTGTGATTCTGTGATTCTGTGATTCTGTGATTCTGTGATTCTGTGATTCTGTGATTCTGCGATTATGCGATTCTGCGATTCTTGGATTGTGTGATTGTGTGATTCTGTGATTCTGTGATTCTGTGATTGTGTGATTGTGTGATTCTGTGATTCTGTGATTCTGGGATTCTGGGATTCTGCGATTCTGCGATTCTGCGATTCTGCGATTCTGCGATTCTGCGATTCTGCGATTCTGCGGTTCTGCGATTCCGCGATTGTGCGATTTTGCGTTTCTGCGATTGTGGGATTGTGGGATTGTGGGATTGTGTGATTGTGTGATGGTGTGATTGTGTCGTTGGGTGATTGTGTGATTGTGTGATTGTGTGATTGTGTGATTGTGTGATTCTGCGATTCTGCGATTCCGCGATTCTGCGATTCTGCGATTCTGCGATTCTGCGATTGTGTGATTGTGTGATTGTGTGATTGTGTCATTGCGTGATTCTGCGATTCAGCGATTCTGCGATTCTGCGATTCTGCGATTCTGCGATTATGCGATTCTGCGATTCTGCGATTCTGCGATTCTGCGATTCTGCGTTTCTGCGATTCTGCGTTTCTGCGATTCTTGGATTGTGTGATTGTGTGATTGTGTGATTGTGTGATTGTGCGATTGTGTGCTTGTGTGATTGTGTCGTAGTGTGATTCTGCGATTCTGCGATTCTGCGATTCTGCGATTATGCGTTTCTGCGATTCTTGGATTGTGTGATTGTGTGATTGTGTGATTATGTGATTGTGTGATTTTGTGATTCTGTGATTCTGTGATTCTGGGATTCTGCGATTCTGCGATTCTGCGATTCTGTGATTCTGCGATTCTGCGATTCTGCGATTCTGCGATTCTGCGATTCAGCGATTCTGCGATTCTGCGATTCTGCGATTTTGCGATTCTGCGATTCTGCGTTTCTGCGATTCTGCGTTTCTGCGATTGTGGGATTGTGGGATTGTGTGATTGTGTGATTGTGTGGTTGTGTGATTGTGTGATTGTGTGATTGTGTGATTGTGCGATTGTGTGATTGTGTGATTGTGTGATTGTGTGGTTGCGTGATTGTGTGATTTTGTGATTGTGCGATTGTGTGCTTGTGTGATTGTGTCGTAGTGTGATTCTGCGATTCTGCGATTCTGCGATTATGCGATTGTGTGATTGTGTGATTGTGTGATTGTGTCATTGCGTGATTCTGCGATTCAGCGATTCTGCGATTCCGCGATTCTGCGATTTTGCGATTCTGCGATTCTGCGTTTCTGCGATTCTGCGTTTCTGCGATTGTGGGATTGTGGGATTGTGTGATTGTGTGATGGTGTGATTGTGTGATTGTGTGATTGTGTGATTGTGTGATTGTGTGATTGTGTGGTTGTGTGATTGTGTGATTGTGTGATTGTGTGATTGTGTGATTGTGTGAATGTGTGATTGTGTCATTGTGTGATTCTGCGATTCAGCGATTCTGCGATTCTGCGATTCAAAGATTCTGCGATTCCGCGATTCTGCGATTCTGCGATTCTGCGATTCTGCGATTATGCGATTCAGCGATTCTGCGATTCTGTGATTCTGCGATTGTGCGATTCTGCGATTCTGCGATTCTGCGATTGTGTGATTGTGTGATTGCTTGATTGTGCCAGTGTGTGATTCTGCGATTCGGCGATTCTACGATTCTGCGATTCTGCGATTCTGCGATTGTGTGATTGTGTGATTGTGTGATTATGTGATTGTGTCATTGCGTGATTCTGCGATTCAAAGATTCTGCGATTCTGCGATTCTGCGATTCAGCGATTCCGCGATTCCGCGATTCTGCGATTTTGCGATTCTGCGATTCTGCGATTCTGCGTTTCTGCGATTCTGCGTTTCTGCGATTGTGGGATTGTGGGATTGTGTGATTGTGTGATTATGTGATTGTGTGATTGTGTGATTGTGTGATTCTGCGATTCTGCGATTCTGCGATTCTGCGTTTCTGCGATTGTTGGATTGTGTTATTGTGTGATTGTGTGATGGTGTGATTGTGTGATTGTGTGATGGTGTGATTGTGTGATTGTGTGATTGTGTGATTGTGTGATTGTGTGATTTTGTGATTGTGCGATTGTGTGCTTGTGTGATTGTGTCGTAGTGTGATTCTGCGATTCTGCGATTCTGCGATTCTGCGATTCTGCGATTATGCGTTTCTGCGATTGTTGGATTATGTGATTGTGTGATTTTGTGATTCTGCGATTCTGCGATTCTGCGATTCTGCGATTCTGCGATTCTGCGATTCTGCGATTCTGCGATTATGCGATTCTGCGATTCTGCGATTCTGTGATTCTGCGATTCTGCGATTCTGCGATTCTGCGATTCTGCGATTCTGCGATTGTGTGATTGTGTGATTGCTTGATTGTGCCATTGTGTGATTCTGCGATTCGGCGATTCTGCGATTCTGCGATTCTGCGATTCTGCGATTGTGTGATTGTGTGATTGTGTGATTGTGTGATTGTGTGATTGTGTCATTGCGTGATTCTGCGATTCAGCGATTCTGCGATTCCGCGATTCTGCAATTTTGCGATTCTGCGATTCTGCGTTTCTGCGATTCTGCGTTTCTGCGATTGTGGGATTGTGGGATTGTGTGATTGTGTGATGGTGTGATTGTGTGATTGTGCGATTGTGTGATTGTGTGATTGTGTGGTTGTGTGATTGTGTGATTGTGTGATTGTGTGATTGTGCGATTGTGTGCTTGTGTGATTGTGTCGTAGTGTGATTCTGCGATTCTGCGATTCTGCGATTCTGCGATTATGCGTTTCTGCTATTCTTGGATTGTGTGATTGTGTGATTGTGTGATGGTGTGATTGTGTGATGGTGTGATTGTGTGATGGTGTGATGGTGTGATTGTGTGATTGTGTGATTGTGTGATTGTGTGATTGTGTGATGGTGTGATTGTGTCGTTGGGTGATTGTGTGATTGTGTGATTCTGTGATTCTGTGATTCTGCGATTCTGCGATTCTGCGATTCTGCGATTCTGCGTTTCTGCGATTCTGCGATTGTGTGATTGTGTGATTGTGTGATTGTGTGATTGTGTGATTGTGTCATTGCGTGATTCTGCGATTCAGCGATTCTGCGATTCCGCGATTCTGCGATTTTGCGTTTCTGCGATTGTCGGATTGTGGGATTGTGTGATTGTGTGATGGTGTGATTGTGTCGTTGGGTGATTGTGTGATTGTGTGATTCTGTGATTCTGTGATTCTGCGATTCTGCGATTCTGCGATTCTGCGTTTCTGCGATTGTTGGATTGTATTATTGTGTGATTGTGTGATGGTGTGATTGTGTCGTTGGGTGATTGTGTGATTGTGTGATTCTGTGATTCTGTGATTCTGCGATTCTGCGATTCTGCGATTCTGCGTTTCTGCGATTGTTGGATTGTATTATTGTGTGATTGTGTGATTGTGTGATGGTGTGATTGTGTGATTGTGTGATTGTGTGATTGTGTGATTGTGTGATTGTGTGGTTGCGTGATTGTGTGATTTTGTGATTGTGCGGTTGTGTGATTCTGCGATTCGGCGATTCTACGATTCTGCGATTCTGCGATTCTGCGATTGTGTGATTGTGTGATTGTGTGATTGTGTGATTGTGTCATTGCGTGATTCTGCGATTCAGAGATTCTGCGATTCTGCGATTCAGCGATTCTGCGATTCCGCGATTCTGCGATTTTGCGATTCTGCGATTCTGCGTTTCTGCGATTCTGCGTTTCTGCGATTGTGGGATTGTGCGATTCTGTGATTCTGCGATTCTGCGATTCTGCGATTCTGCGATTCTGCGATTCTGCGATTGTGTGATTGTGTGATTGTGTGATTGTGTGATTGTGTGATTGTGTGATTGTGTGGTTGTGTGATTGTGTGATTGTGTGATTGTGTGATTGTGTGATTGTGTGAATGTGTGATTGTGTCATTGTGTGATTCTGCGATTCAGCGATTCTGCGATTCTGCGATTCAAAGATTCTGCGATTCCGCGATTCTGCGATTCTGCGATTCTGCGATTCTGCGATTATGCGATTCAGCGATTCTGCGATTCTGTGATTCTGCGATTGTGCGATTCTGCGATTCTGCGATTCTGCGATTGTGTGATTGTGTGATTGCTTGATTGTGCCAGTGTGTGATTCTGCGATTCGGCGATTCTACGATTCTGCGATTCTGCGATTCTGCGATTGTGTGATTGTGTGATTGTGTGATTATGTGATTGTGTCATTGCGTGATTCTGCGATTCAAAGATTCTGCGATTCTGCGATTCTGCGATTCAGCGATTCCGCGATTCCGCGATTCTGCGATTTTGCGATTCTGCGATTCTGCGATTCTGCGTTTCTGCGATTCTGCGTTTCTGCGATTGTGGGATTGTGGGATTGTGTGATTGTGTGATTATGTGATTGTGTGATTGTGTGATTGTGTGATTCTGCGATTCTGCGATTCTGCGATTCTGCGTTTCTGCGATTGTTGGATTGTGTTATTGTGTGATTGTGTGATGGTGTGATTGTGTGATTGTGTGATGGTGTGATTGTGTGATTGTGTGATTGTGTGATTGTGTGATTGTGTGATTTTGTGATTCTGCGATTCAGCGATTCTGCGATTCCGCGATTCTGCAATTTTGCGATTCTGCGATTCTGCGTTTCTGCGATTCTGCGTTTCTGCGATTGTGGGATTGTGGGATTGTGTGATTGTGTGATGGTGTGATTGTGTGATTGTGCGATTGTGTGATTGTGTGATTGTGTGGTTGTGTGATTGTGTGATTGTGTGATTGTGTGATTGTGCGATTGTGTGCTTGTGTGATTGTGTCGTAGTGTGATTCTGCGATTCTGCGATTCTGCGATTCTGCGATTATGCGTTTCTGCTATTCTTGGATTGTGTGATTGTGTGATTGTGTGATGGTGTGATTGTGTGATGGTGTGATTGTGTGATGGTGTGATGGTGTGATTGTGTGATTGTGTGATTGTGTGATTGTGTGATGGTGTGATTGTGTCGTTGGGTGATTGTGTGATTGTGTGATTCTGTGATTCTGTGATTCTGCGATTCTGCGATTCTGCGATTCTGCGTTTCTGCGATTCTGCGATTGTGTGATTGTGTGATTGTGTGATTGTGTGATTGTGTGATTGTGTCATTGCGTGATTCTGCGATTCAGCGATTCTGCGATTCCGCGATTCTGCGATTTTGCGTTTCTGCGATTGTCGGATTGTGGGATTGTGTGATTGTGTGATGGTGTGATTGTGTCGTTGGGTGATTGTGTGATTGTGTGATTCTGTGATTCTGTGATTCTGCGATTCTGCGATTCTGCGATTCTGCGTTTCTGCGATTGTTGGATTGTATTATTGTGTGATTGTGTGATGGTGTGATTGTGTCGTTGGGTGATTGTGTGATTGTGTGATTCTGTGATTCTGTGATTCTGCGATTCTGCGATTCTGCGATTCTGCGTTTCTGCGATTGTTGGATTGTATTATTGTGTGATTGTGTGATTGTGTGATGGTGTGATTGTGTGATTGTGTGATTGTGTGATTGTGTGATTGTGTGATTGTGTGGTTGCGTGATTGTGTGATTTTGTGATTGTGCGGTTGTGTGATTCTGCGATTCGGCGATTCTACGATTCTGCGATTCTGCGATTCTGCGATTGTGTGATTGTGTGATTGTGTGATTGTGTGATTGTGTCATTGCGTGATTCTGCGATTCAGAGATTCTGCGATTCTGCGATTCAGCGATTCTGCGATTCCGCGATTCTGCGATTTTGCGATTCTGCGATTCTGCGTTTCTGCGATTCTGCGTTTCTGCGATTGTGGGATTGTGGGATTGTGTGATTGTGTGATGGTGTGATTGTGTGATTGTGTGATTGTGTGATTGTGTGGTTGTGTGATTGTGTGATTGTGTGGTTGTGTGATTGTGTGATTGTGTGATTGTGTGATTGTGCGATTGTGTGCTTGTGTGATTGTGTCGTAGTGTGATTCTGCGATTCTGCGATTATGCGTTTCTGCGATTCTTGGATTGTGTGATTGTGTGATTTTGTGATTCTGTGATTCTGTGATTCTGTGATTCTGCGATTCTGCGTTTCTGCGATTGTGGGATTGTGGGATTGTGTGATTGTGTGATGGTGTGATTGTGTTATTGTGTGATTGTGTGATTGTGTGATTGTGTGATTGTGTCATTGTGCGATTCTGCGATTCTGCGATTCTGCGATTCTGCGATTCTGCGTTTCTGCGATTGTGGAATTGTGTGATTGTGTGATTGTGTGATTGTGTCATTGTGTCATTGTGTCATTGTGCGATTATGTGATTCTGTGATTTTGTGGTTGTGTGATAGTGTGATTGTGTGTTTGTGTGATTGTGTGATGGTGTGTTTGTGTGATTGTGTGATTGTGTGATTGTGTGATTCTGTGATTCTGTGATTCTGGGATTCTGCGATTCTGCGATTCTGCGATTCTGTGATTCTGCGATTCTGCGATTCAGCGATTCTGCGATTCTGCGATTCCGCGATTCTGCGATTTTGCGATTCTGCGATTCTGCGTTTCTGCGATTCTGCGATTCTGCGATTCTGTGATTCTGCGATTCTGCGATTGTGTGATTGTGTGATTGTGTGATTGTGTGGTTGCGTGATTGTGTGATTTTGTGATTGTGCGATTGTGTGCTTGTGTGATTGTGTCGTAGTGTGATTCTGCGATTCTGCGATTATGCGTTTCTGCGATTCTTGGATTGTGTGATTGTGTGATTTTGTGATTCTGTGATTCTGTGATTCTGCGATTCTGCGATTATGCGATTCTGCGATTCTGCGATTCTGTGATTCTGCGATTCTGCGATTCTGCGATTCTGCGATTCTGCGATTCTGCGATTCTGCGATTCTGCGATTCTGCGATTCTGCGATTCTGCGATTCTGCGATTCCGCGATTCTGCGATTTTGCGATTCTGCGATTCTGCGATTCTGCGTTTCTGCGATTGTGGGATTGTGGGATTGTGTGATTGTGTGATGGTGTGATTGTGTTATTGTGTGATTGTGTGATTGTGTGATTGTGCGATTGTGTGCTTGTGTGATTGTGTCGTAGTGTGATTCTGCGATTATGCGTTTCTGCGATTCTTGGATTGTGTGATTGTGTGATGTTGTGATTCTGTGATTCTGTGATTCTGCGATTCTGCGATTCTGCGATTCTGCGATTATGCGATTCTGCGATTCTGCGATTCTGTGATTCTGCGATTCTGCGATTCTGCGATTCTGCGATTCTGCGATTCTGCGATTCTGCGATTCTGCGATTCTGCGATTCTGCGATTCTGCGATTCTGCGATTCTGCGATTCTGCGATTGTGTGATTGTGTGATTGTGTGATTGTGTGATGGTGTGATTGTGTGATTGTGTGATTGTGTGATTGTGTGATTGTGTGATTGTGTGATTGTGTGATTGTGTGGTTGCGTGATTGTGTGATTTTGTGATTGTGCGATTGTGTGCTTGTGTGATTGTGTCGTAGTGTGATTCTGCGATTATGCGTTTCTGCGATTCTTGGATTGTGTGATTGTGTGATGTTGTGATTCTGTGATTCTGTGATTCTGCGATTCTGCGATTCTGCGATTCTGCGATTATGCGATTCTGCGATTCTGCGATTCTGTGATTCTGCGATTCTGCGATTCTGCGATTCTGCGATTCTGCGATTCTGCGATTCTGCGATTCTGCGATTCTGCGATTCTGCGATTCTGCGATTCTGCGATTCTGCGATTCTGCGATTCTGCGATTCTGCGATTGTGTGATTGTGTGATTGTGTGATTGTGTCATTGTGTGATTCTGCGATTCTGCGATTCTGCGATTCTGCGATTCTGTGATTCTGCGATTCTGCGATTGTGTGATTGTGTGATTGTGTGATTGTGTGATTGTGTGATTGTGTGATTGTGTGATTGTGTGATTGTGTGATTGTGTGATTGTGTGAGTCTGCGATTTTGCGATTCTGCGATTCTGCGATTCTGCGATTCTGTGATTCTGCGATTCTGCGATTGTGTGATTGTGTGATTGTGTGATTGTGTGATAGTGTGATTGTGTGATTGTGTTATTGTGTGATTGTGTGATTGTGTGATTGTGTGATTGTGTGATTGTGTGATTGTGTGATTCTGCGATTCTGCGATTCTGTGATTCTGCGATTCTGCGATTCTGCGATTCTGCGATTCTGTGATTCTGCGATTCTGCGATTCCGCGATTCCGCGATTTTGCGATTCTGCGATTCTGCGTTTCTGCGATTGTGGGATTGTGGGATAGTGTGATTGTGTGATGGTGTGATTGTGTGATTGTGTGATTGTGTGATTGTGTGATTGTGTGATTGTGTGATTGTGTGATGGTGTGATTGTGTGATTGCGTGATTGTGTGATTGTGTGATTGTGTGATTGTGTGATTGTGTGATTGTGTGATTGTGTGATTGTGTGGTTGCGTGATTGTGTGATTTTGTGATTGTGCGATTGTGTGCTTGTGTGATTGTGTCGTAGTGTGATTCTGCGATTCTGCGATTATGCGTTTCTGCGATTCTTGGATTGTGTGATTGTGTGATTTTGTGATTCTGTGATTCTGTGATTCTGTGATTCTGCGATTCTGCGTTTCTGCGATTGTGGGATTGTGGGATTGTGTGATTGTGTGATGGTGTGATTGTGTTATTGTGTGATTGTGTGATTGTGTGATTGTGTGATTGTGTCATTGTGCGATTCTGCGATTCTGCGATTCTGCGATTCTGCGATTCTGCGTTTCTGCGATTGTGGAATTGTGTGATTGTGTGATTGTGTGATTGTGTCATTGTGTCATTGTGTCATTGTGCGATTATGTGATTCTGTGATTTTGTGGTTGTGTGATAGTGTGATTGTGTGTTTGTGTGATTGTGTGATGGTGTGTTTGTGTGATTGTGTGATTGTGTGATTGTGTGATTCTGTGATTCTGTGATTCTGGGATTCTGCGATTCTGCGATTCTGCGATTCTGTGATTCTGCGATTCTGCGATTCAGCGATTCTGCGATTCCGCGATTCTGCGATTCCGCGATTCTGCGATTTTGCGATTCTGCGATTCTGCGTTTCTGCGATTCTGCGATTCTGCGATTCTGCGTTTCTGCGATTCTGCGATTCTGCGATTATGCGATTCTGCGATTCTTGGATTGTGTGATTGTGTGATTGTGTGATTGTGTGATTGTGTGATGCTGTGATTGTGTGATTGTGTGATTCTGTGATTCTGTGATTCTGTGATTCTGTGATTCTGTGATTCTGTGATTCTGGGATTCTGCGATTCTGCGATTCTGCGATTCTGCGATTCTGCGATTCTGCGTTTCTGCGATTGTGGGATTGTGTGATTGTGTGATTGTGTGATTGTGTCATTGTGTCATTGTGTCATTGTGTCATTGTGTCATTGTGTCATTGTGCGATTATGTGATTCTGTGATTTTGTGGTTGTGCGATAGTGTGATTGTGTGTTTGTGTGATTGTGTGATTGTGTGATTCTGCGATTCTGCGATTCTGCAATTCTGCGATTCTGTGATTCTGCGATTCTGCGATTGTGTGATTGTGTGATTGTGTGATTGTGTTATTGTGTGATTGTGTGATTGTGTGATTGTGTGATTGTGTGATTGTGTGATTGTGTGATTGTGTGATTCTGCAATTCTGCGATTCTGCGATTCCGCGATTCCGCGATTCCGCGATTTTGCGATTCCGCGATTCTGCGATTCTGCGATTCTGCGATTCTGCGATTCTGCGATTCTGCGATTCTGCGATTCTGCGATTCTGCGATTCTGCGATTCTGCGATTCTGCGATTCTGCGATTCTGCGATTCTGCGATTGTGTGATAGTGTGATTGTGTCATTGTGTGATTCTGCGATTCAGCGATTCTGCGATTCTGCGATTCTGCGATTCTGCGATTCTGTGATTCTGCGATTCTGCGATTCCGCGATTCCGCGATTTTGCGATTCTGCGATTCTGCGTTTCTGCGATTGTGGGATTGTGTGATTGTGTGATTGTGTGATTGTGTGATTGTGTGATGCTGTGATTGTGTGATTGTGTGATTCTGTGATTCTGTGATTCTGTGATTCTGTGATTCTGTGATTCTGTGATTCTGGGATTCTGCGATTCTGCGATTCTGCGATTCTGCGATTCTGCGATTCTGCGTTTCTGCGATTGTGGGATTGTGTGATTGTGTGATTGTGTGATTGTGTCATTGTGTCATTGTGTCATTGTGTCATTGTGTCATTGTGTCATTGTGCGATTATGTGATTCTGTGATTTTGTGGTTGTGCGATAGTGTGATTGTGTGTTTGTGTGATTGTGTGATTGTGTGATTCTGCGATTCTGCGATTCTGCAATTCTGCGATTCTGTGATTCTGCGATTCTGCGATTGTGTGATTGTGTGATTGTGTGATTGTGTTATTGTGTGATTGTGTGATTGTGTGATTGTGTGATTGTGTGATTGTGTGATTGTGTGATTGTGTGATTCTGCAATTCTGCGATTCTGCGATTCCGCGATTCCGCGATTCCGCGATTTTGCGATTCCGCGATTCTGCGATTCTGCGATTCTGCGATTCTGCGATTCTGCGATTCTGCGATTCTGCGATTCTGCGATTCTGCGATTCTGCGATTCTGCGATTCTGCGGTTGTGTGATAGTGTGATTGTGTCATTGTGTGATTCTGCGATTCAGCGATTCTGCGATTCTGCGATTCTGCGATTCTGCGATTCTGTGATTCTGCGATTCTGCGATTCCGCGATTCCGCGATTTTGCGATTCTGCGATTCTGCGTTTCTGCGATTGTGGGATTGTGGGATAGTGTGATTGTGTGATGGTGTGATTGTGTGATTGTGTGATTGTGTGATTGTGTGATTGTGTGATTGTGTGATGGTGTGATTGTGTGATTGCGTGATTGTGTGATTGTGTGATTGTGTGATTGTGTGATTGTGTGATTGTGTGATTGTGTGATTGTGTGGTTGCGTGATTGTGTGATTTTGTGATTGTGCGATTGTGTGCTTGTGTGATTGTGTCGTAGTGTGATTCTGCGATTCTGCGATTATGCGTTTCTGCGATTCTTGGATTGTGTGATTGTGTGATTTTGTGATTCTGTGATTCTGTGATTCTGCGATTCTGCGATTATGCGATTCTGCGATTCTGCGATTCTGTGATTCTGCGATTCTGCGATTCTGCGATTCTGCGATTCTGCGATTCTGCGATTCTGCGATTCTGCGATTCTGCGATTCTGCGATTCTGCGATTCTGCGATTCCGCGATTCTGCGATTTTGCGATTCTGCGATTCTGCGATTCTGCGTTTCTGCGATTGTGGGATTGTGGGATTGTGTGATTGTGTGATGGTGTGATTGTGTTATTGTGTGATTGTGTGATTGTGTGATTGTGTGATTGTGTCATTGTGCGATTCTGCGATTCTGCGATTCTGCGATTCTGCGTTTCTGCGATTGTGGAATTGTGTGATTGTGTGATTGTGTGATTGTGTCATTGTGTCATTGTGTCATTGTGCGATTATGTGATTCTGTGATTTTGTGGTTGTGTGATAGTGTGATTGTGTGTTTGTGTGATTGTGTGATGGTGTGTTTGTGTGATTCAGAGATTCTGCGATTCTGCGATTCAACGATTCTGCGATTCCGCGATTCCGCGATTTCGCGATTCTGCGATTTTGCGATTCTGCGATTCTGCGTTTCTGCGATTGTGGGATTGTGGGATTGTGTGATTGTGTGATGGTGTGATTGTGTGATTCTGTGATTCTGTGATTCTGTGATTCTGTGATTCGGTGAATCTGGGATTCTGTGATTCTGTGATTCTGTGATTCTGTGATTCTGTGATTCTGTGATTCTGTGATTCTGTGATTCTGTGATTCTGTGATTCTGTGATTCTGTGATTCTGCGATTCTGCGATTCTGCGATTCTGTGATTCTGCGATTCTGCGATTCTGCGATTCTGCGATTCTGCGATTCTGCGATTCTGCGATTGTGTGATTGTGTGATTGTGTGATTGTGTGATTGTGTCATTGCGTGATGCTGCGATTCTGCGATTCTGCGATTCTGCGAATCTGCGATTCTGCGATTGTGTGATTGTGTGATTGTGTGATTGTGTGATTGTGAAATTCTGCGATTCTGCTATTCTGCGATTCTGCGATTGTGTGATTGTGTGATAGTGTGATTGTGTCATTGCGTGATGCTGCGATTCAGAGATTCTGCGATTCTGCGATTCAGCGATTCTGCGATTCTGCGATTCTGCGATTATGCGATTCTGCGATTCTTGGATTGTGTGATTGTGTGATTGTGTGATTCTGTGATTCTGTGATTCTGGGATTCTGCGATTCTGCGATTCTGCGATTCTGTGATTCTGCGATTCTGCGATTGTGTGATTGTGTGATTGTGTGATTGTGTTATTGTGTGATTGTGTTATTGTGTGATTGTGTGATTGTGTGATTGTGTGATTGTGTGATTGTGTGATTGTGTGATTGTGTCATTGCGTGATTCTGCGATTCAGCGATTCTGCGATTCCGCGATTCTGCGATTTTGCGTTTCTGCGATTGTCGGATTGTGGGATTGTGTGATTGTGTGATGGTGTGATTGTGTCGTTGGGTGATTGTGTGATTGTGTGATTCTGTGATTCTGTGATTCTGCGATTCTGCGATTCTGCGATTCTGCGTTTCTGCGATTGTTGGATTGTATTATTGTGTGATTGTGTGATGGTGTGATTGTGTCGTTGGGTGATTGTGTGATTGTGTGATTCTGTGATTCTGTGATTCTGCGATTCTGCGATTCTGCGATTCTGCGTTTCTGCGATTGTTGGATTGTATTATTGTGTGATTGTGTGATTGTGTGATGGTGTGATTGTGTGATTGTGTGATTGTGTGATTGTGTGATTGTGTGATTGTGTGGTTGCGTGATTGTGTGATTTTGTGATTGTGCGGTTGTGTGATTCTGCGATTCGGCGATTCTACGATTCTGCGATTCTGCGATTCTGCGATTGTGTGATTGTGTGATTGTGTGATTGTGTGATTGTGTCATTGCGTGATTCTGCGATTCAGAGATTCTGCGATTCTGCGATTCAGCGATTCTGCGATTCCGCGATTCTGCGATTTTGCGATTCTGCGATTCTGCGTTTCTGCGATTCTGCGTTTCTGCGATTGTGGGATTGTGCGATTCTGTGATTCTGCGATTCTGCGATTCTGCGATTCTGCGATTCTGCGATTCTGCGATTGTGTGATTGTGTGATTGTGTGATTGTGTGATTGTGTGATTGTGTGATTGTGTGGTTGTGTGATTGTGTGATTGTGTGATTGTGTGATTGTGTGATTGTGTGAATGTGTGATTGTGTCATTGTGTGATTCTGCGATTCAGCGATTCTGCGATTCTGCGATTCAAAGATTCTGCGATTCCGCGATTCTGCGATTCTGCGATTCTGCGATTCTGCGATTATGCGATTCAGCGATTCTGCGATTCTGTGATTCTGCGATTGTGCGATTCTGCGATTCTGCGATTCTGCGATTGTGTGATTGTGTGATTGCTTGATTGTGCCAGTGTGTGATTCTGCGATTCGGCGATTCTACGATTCTGCGATTCTGCGATTCTGCGATTGTGTGATTGTGTGATTGTGTGATTATGTGATTGTGTCATTGCGTGATTCTGCGATTCAAAGATTCTGCGATTCTGCGATTCTGCGATTCAGCGATTCCGCGATTCCGCGATTCTGCGATTTTGCGATTCTGCGATTCTGCGATTCTGCGTTTCTGCGATTCTGCGTTTCTGCGATTGTGGGATTGTGGGATTGTGTGATTGTGTGATTATGTGATTGTGTGATTGTGTGATTGTGTGATTCTGCGATTCTGCGATTCTGCGATTCTGCGTTTCTGCGATTGTTGGATTGTGTTATTGTGTGATTGTGTGATGGTGTGATTGTGTGATTGTGTGATGGTGTGATTGTGTGATTGTGTGATTGTGTGATTGTGTGATTGTGTGATTTTGTGATTCTGCGATTCAGCGATTCTGCGATTCCGCGATTCTGCAATTTTGCGATTCTGCGATTCTGCGTTTCTGCGATTCTGCGTTTCTGCGATTGTGGGATTGTGGGATTGTGTGATTGTGTGATGGTGTGATTGTGTGATTGTGCGATTGTGTGATTGTGTGATTGTGTGGTTGTGTGATTGTGTGATTGTGTGATTGTGTGATTGTGCGATTGTGTGCTTGTGTGATTGTGTCGTAGTGTGATTCTGCGATTCTGCGATTCTGCGATTCTGCGATTATGCGTTTCTGCTATTCTTGGATTGTGTGATTGTGTGATTGTGTGATGGTGTGATTGTGTGATGGTGTGATTGTGTGATGGTGTGATGGTGTGATTGTGTGATTGTGTGATTGTGTGATTGTGTGATGGTGTGATTGTGTCGTTGGGTGATTGTGTGATTGTGTGATTCTGTGATTCTGTGATTCTGCGATTCTGCGATTCTGCGATTCTGCGTTTCTGCGATTCTGCGATTGTGTGATTGTGTGATTGTGTGATTGTGTGATTGTGTGATTGTGTCATTGCGTGATTCTGCGATTCAGCGATTCTGCGATTCCGCGATTCTGCGATTTTGCGTTTCTGCGATTGTCGGATTGTGGGATTGTGTGATTGTGTGATGGTGTGATTGTGTCGTTGGGTGATTGTGTGATTGTGTGATTCTGTGATTCTGTGATTCTGCGATTCTGCGATTCTGCGATTCTGCGTTTCTGCGATTGTTGGATTGTATTATTGTGTGATTGTGTGATGGTGTGATTGTGTCGTTGGGTGATTGTGTGATTGTGTGATTCTGTGATTCTGTGATTCTGCGATTCTGCGATTCTGCGATTCTGCGTTTCTGCGATTGTTGGATTGTATTATTGTGTGATTGTGTGATTGTGTGATGGTGTGATTGTGTGATTGTGTGATTGTGTGATTGTGTGATTGTGTGATTGTGTGGTTGCGTGATTGTGTGATTTTGTGATTGTGCGGTTGTGTGATTCTGCGATTCGGCGATTCTACGATTCTGCGATTCTGCGATTCTGCGATTGTGTGATTGTGTGATTGTGTGATTGTGTGATTGTGTCATTGCGTGATTCTGCGATTCAGAGATTCTGCGATTCTGCGATTCAGCGATTCTGCGATTCCGCGATTCTGCGATTTTGCGATTCTGCGATTCTGCGTTTCTGCGATTCTGCGTTTCTGCGATTGTGGGATTGTGGGATTGTGTGATTGTGTGATGGTGTGATTGTGTGATTGTGTGATTGTGTGATTGTGTGGTTGTGTGATTGTGTGATTGTGTGGTTGTGTGATTGTGTGATTGTGTGATTGTGTGATTGTGCGATTGTGTGCTTGTGTGATTGTGTCGTAGTGTGATTCTGCGATTCTGCGATTATGCGTTTCTGCGATTCTTGGATTGTGTGATTGTGTGATTTTGTGATTCTGTGATTCTGTGATTCTGTGATTCTGCGATTCTGCGTTTCTGCGATTGTGGGATTGTGGGATTGTGTGATTGTGTGATGGTGTGATTGTGTTATTGTGTGATTGTGTGATTGTGTGATTGTGTGATTGTGTCATTGTGCGATTCTGCGATTCTGCGATTCTGCGATTCTGCGATTCTGCGTTTCTGCGATTGTGGAATTGTGTGATTGTGTGATTGTGTGATTGTGTCATTGTGTCATTGTGTCATTGTGCGATTATGTGATTCTGTGATTTTGTGGTTGTGTGATAGTGTGATTGTGTGTTTGTGTGATTGTGTGATGGTGTGTTTGTGTGATTGTGTGATTGTGTGATTGTGTGATTCTGTGATTCTGTGATTCTGGGATTCTGCGATTCTGCGATTCTGCGATTCTGTGATTCTGCGATTCTGCGATTCAGCGATTCTGCGATTCTGCGATTCCGCGATTCTGCGATTTTGCGATTCTGCGATTCTGCGTTTCTGCGATTCTGCGATTCTGCGATTCTGTGATTCTGCGATTCTGCGATTGTGTGATTGTGTGATTGTGTGATTGTGTGGTTGCGTGATTGTGTGATTTTGTGATTGTGCGATTGTGTGCTTGTGTGATTGTGTCGTAGTGTGATTCTGCGATTCTGCGATTATGCGTTTCTGCGATTCTTGGATTGTGTGATTGTGTGATTTTGTGATTCTGTGATTCTGTGATTCTGCGATTCTGCGATTATGCGATTCTGCGATTCTGCGATTCTGTGATTCTGCGATTCTGCGATTCTGCGATTCTGCGATTCTGCGATTCTGCGATTCTGCGATTCTGCGATTCTGCGATTCTGCGATTCTGCGATTCTGCGATTCCGCGATTCTGCGATTTTGCGATTCTGCGATTCTGCGATTCTGCGTTTCTGCGATTGTGGGATTGTGGGATTGTGTGATTGTGTGATGGTGTGATTGTGTTATTGTGTGATTGTGTGATTGTGTGATTGTGCGATTGTGTGCTTGTGTGATTGTGTCGTAGTGTGATTCTGCGATTATGCGTTTCTGCGATTCTTGGATTGTGTGATTGTGTGATGTTGTGATTCTGTGATTCTGTGATTCTGCGATTCTGCGATTCTGCGATTCTGCGATTATGCGATTCTGCGATTCTGCGATTCTGTGATTCTGCGATTCTGCGATTCTGCGATTCTGCGATTCTGCGATTCTGCGATTCTGCGATTCTGCGATTCTGCGATTCTGCGATTCTGCGATTCTGCGATTCTGCGATTCTGCGATTGTGTGATTGTGTGATTGTGTGATTGTGTGATGGTGTGATTGTGTGATTGTGTGATTGTGTGATTGTGTGATTGTGTGATTGTGTGATTGTGTGATTGTGTGGTTGCGTGATTGTGTGATTTTGTGATTGTGCGATTGTGTGCTTGTGTGATTGTGTCGTAGTGTGATTCTGCGATTATGCGTTTCTGCGATTCTTGGATTGTGTGATTGTGTGATGTTGTGATTCTGTGATTCTGTGATTCTGCGATTCTGCGATTCTGCGATTCTGCGATTATGCGATTCTGCGATTCTGCGATTCTGTGATTCTGCGATTCTGCGATTCTGCGATTCTGCGATTCTGCGATTCTGCGATTCTGCGATTCTGCGATTCTGCGATTCTGCGATTCTGCGATTCTGCGATTCTGCGATTCTGCGATTCTGCGATTCTGCGATTCTGCGATTGTGTGATTGTGTGATTGTGTGATTGTGTCATTGTGTGATTCTGCGATTCTGCGATTCTGCGATTCTGCGATTCTGTGATTCTGCGATTCTGCGATTGTGTGATTGTGTGATTGTGTGATTGTGTGATTGTGTGATTGTGTGATTGTGTGATTGTGTGATTGTGTGATTGTGTGATTGTGTGAGTCTGCGATTTTGCGATTCTGCGATTCTGCGATTCTGCGATTCTGTGATTCTGCGATTCTGCGATTGTGTGATTGTGTGATTGTGTGATTGTGTGATAGTGTGATTGTGTGATTGTGTTATTGTGTGATTGTGTGATTGTGTGATTGTGTGATTGTGTGATTGTGTGATTGTGTGATTCTGCGATTCTGCGATTCTGTGATTCTGCGATTCTGCGATTCTGCGATTCTGCGATTCTGTGATTCTGCGATTCTGCGATTCCGCGATTCCGCGATTTTGCGATTCTGCGATTCTGCGTTTCTGCGATTGTGGGATTGTGGGATAGTGTGATTGTGTGATGGTGTGATTGTGTGATTGTGTGATTGTGTGATTGTGTGATTGTGTGATTGTGTGATTGTGTGATGGTGTGATTGTGTGATTGCGTGATTGTGTGATTGTGTGATTGTGTGATTGTGTGATTGTGTGATTGTGTGATTGTGTGATTGTGTGGTTGCGTGATTGTGTGATTTTGTGATTGTGCGATTGTGTGCTTGTGTGATTGTGTCGTAGTGTGATTCTGCGATTCTGCGATTATGCGTTTCTGCGATTCTTGGATTGTGTGATTGTGTGATTTTGTGATTCTGTGATTCTGTGATTCTGTGATTCTGCGATTCTGCGTTTCTGCGATTGTGGGATTGTGGGATTGTGTGATTGTGTGATGGTGTGATTGTGTTATTGTGTGATTGTGTGATTGTGTGATTGTGTGATTGTGTCATTGTGCGATTCTGCGATTCTGCGATTCTGCGATTCTGCGATTCTGCGTTTCTGCGATTGTGGAATTGTGTGATTGTGTGATTGTGTGATTGTGTCATTGTGTCATTGTGTCATTGTGCGATTATGTGATTCTGTGATTTTGTGGTTGTGTGATAGTGTGATTGTGTGTTTGTGTGATTGTGTGATGGTGTGTTTGTGTGATTGTGTGATTGTGTGATTGTGTGATTCTGTGATTCTGTGATTCTGGGATTCTGCGATTCTGCGATTCTGCGATTCTGTGATTCTGCGATTCTGCGATTCAGCGATTCTGCGATTCCGCGATTCTGCGATTCCGCGATTCTGCGATTTTGCGATTCTGCGATTCTGCGTTTCTGCGATTCTGCGATTCTGCGATTCTGCGTTTCTGCGATTCTGCGATTCTGCGATTATGCGATTCTGCGATTCTTGGATTGTGTGATTGTGTGATTGTGTGATTGTGTGATTGTGTGATGCTGTGATTGTGTGATTGTGTGATTCTGTGATTCTGTGATTCTGTGATTCTGTGATTCTGTGATTCTGTGATTCTGGGATTCTGCGATTCTGCGATTCTGCGATTCTGCGATTCTGCGATTCTGCGTTTCTGCGATTGTGGGATTGTGTGATTGTGTGATTGTGTGATTGTGTCATTGTGTCATTGTGTCATTGTGTCATTGTGTCATTGTGTCATTGTGCGATTATGTGATTCTGTGATTTTGTGGTTGTGCGATAGTGTGATTGTGTGTTTGTGTGATTGTGTGATTGTGTGATTCTGCGATTCTGCGATTCTGCAATTCTGCGATTCTGTGATTCTGCGATTCTGCGATTGTGTGATTGTGTGATTGTGTGATTGTGTTATTGTGTGATTGTGTGATTGTGTGATTGTGTGATTGTGTGATTGTGTGATTGTGTGATTGTGTGATTCTGCAATTCTGCGATTCTGCGATTCCGCGATTCCGCGATTCCGCGATTTTGCGATTCCGCGATTCTGCGATTCTGCGATTCTGCGATTCTGCGATTCTGCGATTCTGCGATTCTGCGATTCTGCGATTCTGCGATTCTGCGATTCTGCGATTCTGCGATTCTGCGATTCTGCGATTCTGCGATTGTGTGATAGTGTGATTGTGTCATTGTGTGATTCTGCGATTCAGCGATTCTGCGATTCTGCGATTCTGCGATTCTGCGATTCTGTGATTCTGCGATTCTGCGATTCCGCGATTCCGCGATTTTGCGATTCTGCGATTCTGCGTTTCTGCGATTGTGGGATTGTGTGATTGTGTGATTGTGTGATTGTGTGATTGTGTGATGCTGTGATTGTGTGATTGTGTGATTCTGTGATTCTGTGATTCTGTGATTCTGTGATTCTGTGATTCTGTGATTCTGGGATTCTGCGATTCTGCGATTCTGCGATTCTGCGATTCTGCGATTCTGCGTTTCTGCGATTGTGGGATTGTGTGATTGTGTGATTGTGTGATTGTGTCATTGTGTCATTGTGTCATTGTGTCATTGTGTCATTGTGTCATTGTGCGATTATGTGATTCTGTGATTTTGTGGTTGTGCGATAGTGTGATTGTGTGTTTGTGTGATTGTGTGATTGTGTGATTCTGCGATTCTGCGATTCTGCAATTCTGCGATTCTGTGATTCTGCGATTCTGCGATTGTGTGATTGTGTGATTGTGTGATTGTGTTATTGTGTGATTGTGTGATTGTGTGATTGTGTGATTGTGTGATTGTGTGATTGTGTGATTGTGTGATTCTGCAATTCTGCGATTCTGCGATTCCGCGATTCCGCGATTCCGCGATTTTGCGATTCCGCGATTCTGCGATTCTGCGATTCTGCGATTCTGCGATTCTGCGATTCTGCGATTCTGCGATTCTGCGATTCTGCGATTCTGCGATTCTGCGATTCTGCGGTTGTGTGATAGTGTGATTGTGTCATTGTGTGATTCTGCGATTCAGCGATTCTGCGATTCTGCGATTCTGCGATTCTGCGATTCTGTGATTCTGCGATTCTGCGATTCCGCGATTCCGCGATTTTGCGATTCTGCGATTCTGCGTTTCTGCGATTGTGGGATTGTGGGATAGTGTGATTGTGTGATGGTGTGATTGTGTGATTGTGTGATTGTGTGATTGTGTGATTGTGTGATTGTGTGATGGTGTGATTGTGTGATTGCGTGATTGTGTGATTGTGTGATTGTGTGATTGTGTGATTGTGTGATTGTGTGATTGTGTGATTGTGTGGTTGCGTGATTGTGTGATTTTGTGATTGTGCGATTGTGTGCTTGTGTGATTGTGTCGTAGTGTGATTCTGCGATTCTGCGATTATGCGTTTCTGCGATTCTTGGATTGTGTGATTGTGTGATTTTGTGATTCTGTGATTCTGTGATTCTGCGATTCTGCGATTATGCGATTCTGCGATTCTGCGATTCTGTGATTCTGCGATTCTGCGATTCTGCGATTCTGCGATTCTGCGATTCTGCGATTCTGCGATTCTGCGATTCTGCGATTCTGCGATTCTGCGATTCTGCGATTCCGCGATTCTGCGATTTTGCGATTCTGCGATTCTGCGATTCTGCGTTTCTGCGATTGTGGGATTGTGGGATTGTGTGATTGTGTGATGGTGTGATTGTGTTATTGTGTGATTGTGTGATTGTGTGATTGTGTGATTGTGTCATTGTGCGATTCTGCGATTCTGCGATTCTGCGATTCTGCGTTTCTGCGATTGTGGAATTGTGTGATTGTGTGATTGTGTGATTGTGTCATTGTGTCATTGTGTCATTGTGCGATTATGTGATTCTGTGATTTTGTGGTTGTGTGATAGTGTGATTGTGTGTTTGTGTGATTGTGTGATGGTGTGTTTGTGTGATTCAGAGATTCTGCGATTCTGCGATTCAACGATTCTGCGATTCCGCGATTCCGCGATTTCGCGATTCTGCGATTTTGCGATTCTGCGATTCTGCGTTTCTGCGATTGTGGGATTGTGGGATTGTGTGATTGTGTGATGGTGTGATTGTGTGATTCTGTGATTCTGTGATTCTGTGATTCTGTGATTCGGTGAATCTGGGATTCTGTGATTCTGTGATTCTGTGATTCTGTGATTCTGTGATTCTGTGATTCTGTGATTCTGTGATTCTGTGATTCTGTGATTCTGTGATTCTGTGATTCTGCGATTCTGCGATTCTGCGATTCTGTGATTCTGCGATTCTGCGATTCTGCGATTCTGCGATTCTGCGATTCTGCGATTCTGCGATTGTGTGATTGTGTGATTGTGTGATTGTGTCATTGCGTGATGCTGCGATTCTGCGAATCTGTGATTCTGCGATTCTGCGATTCTGCGATTCTGCGAATCTGCGATTCTGCGATTGTGTGATTGTGTGATTGTGTGATTGTGTCATTGCGTGATGCTGCGATTCTGCGATTCTGCGATTCTGCGAATCTGCGATTCTGCGATTGTGTGATTGTGTGATTGTGTGATTGTGTGATTGTGAAATTCTGCGATTCTGCTATTCTGCGATTCTGCGATTGTGTGATTGTGTGATAGTGTGATTGTGTCATTGCGTGATGCTGCGATTCAGAGATTCTGCGATTCTGCGATTCAGCGATTCTGCGATTCTGCGATTCTGCGATTATGCGATTCTGCGATTCTTGGATTGTGTGATTGTGTGATTGTGTGATTCTGTGATTCTGTGATTCTGGGATTCTGCGATTCTGCGATTCTGCGATTCTGTGATTCTGCGATTCTGCGATTCTGCGATTCTGCGATTCTGCGATTCTGCGATTCTGCGATTGTGTGATTGTGTGATTGTGTGATTGTGTCATTGCGTGATGCTGCGATTCTGCGATTCTGTGATTCTGCGATTCTGCGATTCAGCGATTCTGCGATTCCGCGATTCTGCGATTCCGCGATTCTGCGATTTTGCGATTCTGCGATTCTGCGTTTCTGCGATTCTGCGATTCTGCGATTCTGCGTTTCTGCGATTCTGCGATTCTGCGATTATGCGATTCTGCGATTCTTGGATTGTGTGATTGTGTGATTGTGTGATTGTGTGATTGTGTGATGCTGTGATTGTGTGATTGTGTGATTCTGTGATTCTGTGATTCTGTGATTCTGTGATTCTGTGATTCTGTGATTCTGGGATTCTGCGATTCTGCGATTCTGCGATTCTGCGATTCTGCGATTCTGCGTTTCTGCGATTGTGGGATTGTGTGATTGTGTGATTGTGTGATTGTGTCATTGTGTCATTGTGTCATTGTGTCATTGTGTCATTGTGTCATTGTGCGATTATGTGATTCTGTGATTTTGTGGTTGTGCGATAGTGTGATTGTGTGTTTGTGTGATTGTGTGATTGTGTGATTCTGCGATTCTGCGATTCTGCAATTCTGCGATTCTGTGATTCTGCGATTCTGCGATTGTGTGATTGTGTGATTGTGTGATTGTGTTATTGTGTGATTGTGTGATTGTGTGATTGTGTGATTGTGTGATTGTGTGATTGTGTGATTCTGCAATTCTGCGATTCTGCGATTCCGCGATTCCGCGATTCCGCGATTTTGCGATTCTGCGATTCTGCGATTCTGCGATTCTGCGATTCTGCGATTCTGCGATTCTGCGATTCTGCGATTCTGCGATTCTGCGATTCTGCGATTCTGCGATTCTGCGATTCTGCGATTCTGCGATTGTGTGATAGTGTGATTGTGTCATTGTGTGATTCTGCGATTCAGCGATTCTGCGATTCTGCGATTCTGCGATTCTGCGATTCTGTGATTCTGCGATTCTGCGATTCCGCGATTCCGCGATTTTGCGATTCTGCGATTCTGCGTTTCTGCGATTGTGGGATTGTGGGATAGTGTGATTGTGTGATGGTGTGATTGTGTGATTGTGTGATTGTGTGATTGTGTGATTGTGTGATGGTGTGATTGTGTGATTGCGTGATTGTGTGATTGTGTGATTGTGTGATTGTGTGATTGTGTGATTGTGTGATTGTGTGATTGTGTGGTTGCGTGATTGTGTGATTTTGTGATTGTGCGATTGTGTGCTTGTGTGATTGTGTCGTAGTGTGATTCTGCGATTCTGCGATTATGCGTTTCTGCGATTCTTGGATTGTGTGATTGTGTGATTCTGTGATTGTGTGATTGTGTGATTCTGTGGTTCTGTGATTCTGTGATTCTGTGATTCTGTGATTCTGTGATTCTGTGATTCTGGGATTCTGCGATTCTGCGATTCTGCGATTCTGCGATTCTGCGATTGTGTGATTGTGTGATTGTGTCATTGCGTGATTCGGCGATTCAGAGATTCTGCGATTCTGCGATTCTGCGATTGTGTGATTGTGTGATTGCTTGATTGTGCCATTGTGTGATTCTGCGTATCGGCGATTCTGCGATTCTGCGATTCTGCGATTCTGCGATTGTGTGATTGTGTGATTGTGTCATTGCGTGATTCGGCGATTCAGAGATTCTGCGATTCTGCGATTCAGCGATTCTGCGATTCCGCGATTCTGCGATTTTGCGATTCTGCGATTCTGCGTTTCTGCGATTCTGCGATTCTGCGATTCTGCGATTCTGCGATTCTGCGATTCTGCGATTATGCGATTCTGCGATTCTTGGATTGTGTGATTGTGTGATTCTGTGATTGTGTGATTGTGTGATTCTGTGGTTCTGTGATTCTGTGATTCTGTGATTCTGTGATTCTGTGATTCTGTGATTCTGGGATTCTGCGATTCAGCGATTCTGCGATTCCGCGATTCTGCGATTTTGCGATTCTGCGATTCTGCGTTTCTGCGATTCTGCGTTTCTGCGATTGTGGGATTGTGGGATTGTGTGATTGTGTGATGGTGTGATTGTGTGATTGTGTGATTGTGTGATTGTGTGATTGTGTGATTGTGTGATTGTATGGTTGTGTGATTGTGTGATTGTGTGATTGTGTGATTGTGCGATTGTGTGCTTGTGTGATTGTGTCGTAGTGTGATTCTGCGATTCTGCAATTCTGCGATTCTGCGATTCTGCGATTCTGCGATTCTGCGATTCTGCGATTCTGCGATTGTGTGATTGTGTGATTGTGTGAATGTGTGATTGTGTCATTGTGTGATTCTGCGATTCAGCGATTCTGCGATTCTGCGATTCACCGATTCTGCGATTCCGCGATTGTGCGATTTTGCGTTTCTGCGATTGTAGGATTGTGGGATTGTGGGATTGTGTGATTGTGTGATGGTGTGATTGTGTCGTTGGGTGATTGTGTGATTGTGTGATTCTGTGATTCTGCGATTCTGCGATTCTGCGATTCTGCGATTCTGTGATTATGCGATTCTGCGATTCTGCAATTCTGTGATTCTGCGATTCTGCGATTCTGCGATTCTGCGATTCTGCGATTCTGCGATTCTGCGATTCTGCGATTCTGCGATTCTGCGATTGTGTGATAGTGTGATTGTGTCATTGTGTGATTCTGCGATTCAGCGATTCTGCGATTCTGCGATTCTGCGATTCTGCGATTCTGTGATTCTGCGATTCTGCGATTCCGCGATTCCGCGATTTTGCGATTCTGCGATTCTGCGTTTCTGCGATTGTGGGATTGTGGGATAGTGTGATTGTGTGATGGTGTGATTGTGTGATTGTGTGATTGTGTGATTGTGTGATTGTGTGATTGTGTGATGGTGTGATTGTGTGATTGCGTGATTGTGTGATTGTGTGATTGTGTGATTGTGTGATTGTGTGATTGTGTGATTGTGTGATTGTGTGGTTGCGTGATTGTGTGATTTTGTGATTGTGCGATTGTGTGCTTGTGTGATTGTGTCGTAGTGTGATTCTGCGATTCTGCGATTATGCGTTTCTGCGATTCTTGGATTGTGTGATTGTGTGATTTTGTGATTCTGTGATTCTGTGATTCTGCGATTCTGCGATTATGCGATTCTGCGATTCTGCGATTCTGTGATTCTGCGATTCTGCGATTCTGCGATTCTGCGATTCTGCGATTCTGCGATTCTGCGATTCTGCGATTCTGCGATTCTGCGATTCTGCGATTCTGCGATTCCGCGATTCTGCGATTTTGCGATTCTGCGATTCTGCGATTCTGCGTTTCTGCGATTGTGGGATTGTGGGATTGTGTGATTGTGTGATGGTGTGATTGTGTTATTGTGTGATTGTGTGATTGTGTGATTGTGTGATTGTGTCATTGTGCGATTCTGCGATTCTGCGATTCTGCGATTCTGCGTTTCTGCGATTGTGGAATTGTGTGATTGTGTGATTGTGTGATTGTGTCATTGTGTCATTGTGCGATTATGTGATTCTGTGATTTTGTGGTTGTGTGATAGTGTGATTGTGTGTTTGTGTGATTGTGTGATGGTGTGTTTGTGTGATTCAGAGATTCTGCGATTCTGCGATTCAACGATTCTGCGATTCCGCGATTCCGCGATTTCGCGATTCTGCGATTTTGCGATTCTGCGATTCTGCGTTTCTGCGATTGTGGGATTGTGGGATTGTGTGATTGTGTGATGGTGTGATTGTGTGATTCTGTGATTCTGTGATTCTGTGATTCTGTGATTCGGTGAATCTGGGATTCTGTGATTCTGTGATTCTGTGATTCTGTGATTCTGTGATTCTGTGATTCTGTGATTCTGTGATTCTGTGATTCTGTGATTCTGTGATTCTGTGATTCTGTGATTCTGCGATTCTGCGATTCTGCGATTCTGTGATTCTGCGATTCTGCGATTCTGCGATTCTGCGATTCTGCGATTCTGCGATTCTGCGATTGTGTGATTGTGTGATTGTGTGATTGTGTCATTGCGTGATGCTGCGATTCTGCGAATCTGTGATTCTGCGATTCTGCGATTCTGCGATTCTGCGAATCTGCGATTCTGCGATTGTGTGATTGTGTGATTGTGTGATTGTGTCATTGCGTGATGCTGCGATTCTGCGATTCTGCGATTCTGCGAATCTGCGATTCTGCGATTGTGTGATTGTGTGATTGTGTGATTGTGTGATTGTGAAATTCTGCGATTCTGCTATTCTGCGATTCTGCGATTGTGTGATTGTGTGATAGTGTGATTGTGTCATTGCGTGATGCTGCGATTCAGAGATTCTGCGATTCTGCGATTCAGCGATTCTGCGATTCTGCGATTCTGCGATTATGCGATTCTGCGATTCTTGGATTGTGTGATTGTGTGATTGTGTGATTCTGTGATTCTGTGATTCTGGGATTCTGCGATTCTGCGATTCTGCGATTCTGTGATTCTGCGATTCTGCGATTCTGCGATTCTGCGATTCTGCGATTCTGCGATTCTGCGATTGTGTGATTGTGTGATTGTGTGATTGTGTCATTGCGTGATGCTGCGATTCTGCGATTCTGTGATTCTGCGATTCTGCGATTCAGCGATTCTGCGATTCCGCGATTCTGCGATTCCGCGATTCTGCGATTTTGCGATTCTGCGATTCTGCGTTTCTGCGATTCTGCGATTCTGCGATTCTGCGTTTCTGCGATTCTGCGATTCTGCGATTATGCGATTCTGCGATTCTTGGATTGTGTGATTGTGTGATTGTGTGATTGTGTGATTGTGTGATGCTGTGATTGTGTGATTGTGTGATTCTGTGATTCTGTGATTCTGTGATTCTGTGATTCTGTGATTCTGTGATTCTGGGATTCTGCGATTCTGCGATTCTGCGATTCTGCGATTCTGCGATTCTGCGTTTCTGCGATTGTGGGATTGTGTGATTGTGTGATTGTGTGATTGTGTCATTGTGTCATTGTGTCATTGTGTCATTGTGTCATTGTGTCATTGTGCGATTATGTGATTCTGTGATTTTGTGGTTGTGCGATAGTGTGATTGTGTGTTTGTGTGATTGTGTGATTGTGTGATTCTGCGATTCTGCGATTCTGCAATTCTGCGATTCTGTGATTCTGCGATTCTGCGATTGTGTGATTGTGTGATTGTGTGATTGTGTTATTGTGTGATTGTGTGATTGTGTGATTGTGTGATTGTGTGATTGTGTGATTGTGTGATTCTGCAATTCTGCGATTCTGCGATTCCGCGATTCCGCGATTCCGCGATTTTGCGATTCTGCGATTCTGCGATTCTGCGATTCTGCGATTCTGCGATTCTGCGATTCTGCGATTCTGCGATTCTGCGATTCTGCGATTCTGCGATTCTGCGATTCTGCGATTCTGCGATTCTGCGATTGTGTGATAGTGTGATTGTGTCATTGTGTGATTCTGCGATTCAGCGATTCTGCGATTCTGCGATTCTGCGATTCTGCGATTCTGTGATTCTGCGATTCTGCGATTCCGCGATTCCGCGATTTTGCGATTCTGCGATTCTGCGTTTCTGCGATTGTGGGATTGTGGGATAGTGTGATTGTGTGATGGTGTGATTGTGTGATTGTGTGATTGTGTGATTGTGTGATTGTGTGATTGTGTGATGGTGTGATTGTGTGATTGCGTGATTGTGTGATTGTGTGATTGTGTGATTGTGTGATTGTGTGATTGTGTGATTGTGTGATTGTGTGGTTGCGTGATTGTGTGATTTTGTGATTGTGCGATTGTGTGCTTGTGTGATTGTGTCGTAGTGTGATTCTGCGATTCTGCGATTATGCGTTTCTGCGATTCTTGGATTGTGTGATTGTGTGATTTTGTGATTCTGTGATTCTGTGATTCTGCGATTCTGCGATTCTGCGATTCTGCGATTCTGCGATTCTGCGCTTCTGCGTTTCTGCGATTGTGGGATTGTGTGATTGTGTGATTGTGTGATTGTGTGATTCTGCGATTCTGCGATTCTGCGATTCTGCGATTCTGCGATTATGCGATTCTGCGATTCTTGGATTGTGTGATTGTGTGATTCTGTGATTGTGTGATTGTGTGATTCTGTGGTTCTGTGATTCTGTGATTCTGTGATTCTGTGATTCTGTGATTCTGTGATTCTGGGATTCTGCGATTCTGCGATTCTGCGATTCTGCGATTCTGCGATTGTGTGATTGTGTGATTGTGTCATTGCGTGATTCGGCGATTCAGAGATTCTGCGATTCTGCGATTCTGCGATTGTGTGATTGTGTGATTGCTTGATTGTGCCATTGTGTGATTCTGCGTATCGGCGATTCTGCGATTCTGCGATTCTGCGATTCTGCGATTGTGTGATTGTGTGATTGTGTCATTGCGTGATTCGGCGATTCAGAGATTCTGCGATTCTGCGATTCAGCGATTCTGCGATTCCGCGATTCTGCGATTTTGCGATTCTGCCATTCTGCGTTTCTGCGATTCTGCGATTCTGCGATTCTGCGATTCTGCGATTCTGCGATTCTGCGATTATGCGATTCTGCGATTCTTGGATTGTGTGATTGTGTGATTCTGTGATTGTGTGATTGTGTGATTCTGTGGTTCTGTGATTCTGTGATTCTGTGATTCTGTGATTCTGTGATTCTGTGATTCTGGGATTCTGCGATTCAGCGATTCTGCGATTCTGCGATTCTGCGATTTTGCGATTCTGCGATTCTGCGTTTCTGCGATTCTGCGTTTCTGCGATTGTGGGATTGTGGGATTGTGTGATTGTGTGATGGTGTGATTGTGTGATTGTGTGATTGTGTGATTGTGTGATTGTGTGATTGTGTGATTGTATGGTTGTGTGATTGTGTGATTGTGTGATTGTGTGATTGTGCGATTGTGTGCTTGTGTGATTGTGTCGTAGTGTGATTCTGCGATTCTGCAATTCTGCGATTCTGCGATTCTGCGATTCTGCGATTCTGCGATTCTGCGATTCTGCGATTGTGTGATTGTGTGATTGTGTGAATGTGTGATTGTGTCATTGTGTGATTCTGCGATTCAGCGATTCTGCGATTCTGCGATTCACCGATTCTGCGATTCCGCGATTGTGCGATTTTGCGTTTCTGCGATTGTAGGATTGTGGGATTGTGGGATTGTGTGATTGTGTGATGGTGTGATTGTGTCGTTGGGTGATTGTGTGATTGTGTGATTCTGTGATTCTGCGATTCTGCGATTCTGCGATTCTGCGATTCTGTGATTATGCGATTCTGCGATTCTGCAATTCTGTGATTCTGCGATTCTGCGATTCTGCGATTCTGCGATTCTGCGATTCTGCGATTCTGCGATTCTGCGATTCTGCGATTCTGCGATTGTGTGATAGTGTGATTGTGTCATTGTGTGATTCTGCGATTCAGCGATTCTGCGATTCTGCGATTCTGCGATTCTGCGATTCTGTGATTCTGCGATTCTGCGATTCCGCGATTCCGCGATTTTGCGATTCTGCGATTCTGCGTTTCTGCGATTGTGGGATTGTGGGATAGTGTGATTGTGTGATGGTGTGATTGTGTGATTGTGTGATTGTGTGATTGTGTGATTGTGTGATTGTGTGATGGTGTGATTGTGTGATTGCGTGATTGTGTGATTGTGTGATTGTGTGATTGTGTGATTGTGTGATTGTGTGATTGTGTGATTGTGTGGTTGCGTGATTGTGTGATTTTGTGATTGTGCGATTGTGTGCTTGTGTGATTGTGTCGTAGTGTGATTCTGCGATTCTGCGATTATGCGTTTCTGCGATTCTTGGATTGTGTGATTGTGTGATTTTGTGATTCTGTGATTCTGTGATTCTGCGATTCTGCGATTATGCGATTCTGCGATTCTGCGATTCTGTGATTCTGCGATTCTGCGATTCTGCGATTCTGCGATTCTGCGATTCTGCGATTCTGCGATTCTGCGATTCTGCGATTCTGCGATTCTGCGATTCTGCGATTCCGCGATTCTGCGATTTTGCGATTCTGCGATTCTGCGATTCTGCGTTTCTGCGATTGTGGGATTGTGGGATTGTGTGATTGTGTGATGGTGTGATTGTGTTATTGTGTGATTGTGTGATTGTGTGATTGTGTGATTGTGTCATTGTGCGATTCTGCGATTCTGCGATTCTGCGATTCTGCGTTTCTGCGATTGTGGAATTGTGTGATTGTGTGATTGTGTGATTGTGTCATTGTGTCATTGTGTCATTGTGCGATTATGTGATTCTGTGATTTTGTGGTTGTGTGATAGTGTGATTGTGTGTTTGTGTGATTGTGTGATGGTGTGTTTGTGTGATTCAGAGATTCTGCGATTCTGCGATTCAACGATTCTGCGATTCCGCGATTCCGCGATTTCGCGATTCTGCGATTTTGCGATTCTGCGATTCTGCGTTTCTGCGATTGTGGGATTGTGGGATTGTGTGATTGTGTGATGGTGTGATTGTGTGATTCTGTGATTCTGTGATTCTGTGATTCTGTGATTCGGTGAATCTGGGATTCTGTGATTCTGTGATTCTGTGATTCTGTGATTCTGTGATTCTGTGATTCTGTGATTCTGTGATTCTGTGATTCTGTGATTCTGTGATTCTGTGATTCTGTGATTCTGCGATTCTGCGATTCTGCGATTCTGTGATTCTGCGATTCTGCGATTCTGCGATTCTGCGATTCTGCGATTCTGCGATTCTGCGATTGTGTGATTGTGTGATTGTGTGATTGTGTCATTGCGTGATGCTGCGATTCTGCGAATCTGTGATTCTGCGATTCTGCGATTCTGCGATTCTGCGAATCTGCGATTCTGCGATTGTGTGATTGTGTGATTGTGTGATTGTGTCATTGCGTGATGCTGCGATTCTGCGATTCTGCGATTCTGCGAATCTGCGATTCTGCGATTGTGTGATTGTGTGATTGTGTGATTGTGTGATTGTGAAATTCTGCGATTCTGCTATTCTGCGATTCTGCGATTGTGTGATTGTGTGATAGTGTGATTGTGTCATTGCGTGATGCTGCGATTCAGAGATTCTGCGATTCTGCGATTCAGCGATTCTGCGATTCTGCGATTCTGCGATTATGCGATTCTGCGATTCTTGGATTGTGTGATTGTGTGATTGTGTGATTCTGTGATTCTGTGATTCTGGGATTCTGCGATTCTGCGATTCTGCGATTCTGTGATTCTGCGATTCTGCGATTCTGCGATTCTGCGATTCTGCGATTCTGCGATTCTGCGATTGTGTGATTGTGTGATTGTGTGATTGTGTCATTGCGTGATGCTGCGATTCTGCGATTCTGTGATTCTGCGATTCTGCGATTCAGCGATTCTGCGATTCCGCGATTCTGCGATTCCGCGATTCTGCGATTTTGCGATTCTGCGATTCTGCGTTTCTGCGATTCTGCGATTCTGCGATTCTGCGTTTCTGCGATTCTGCGATTCTGCGATTATGCGATTCTGCGATTCTTGGATTGTGTGATTGTGTGATTGTGTGATTGTGTGATTGTGTGATGCTGTGATTGTGTGATTGTGTGATTCTGTGATTCTGTGATTCTGTGATTCTGTGATTCTGTGATTCTGTGATTCTGGGATTCTGCGATTCTGCGATTCTGCGATTCTGCGATTCTGCGATTCTGCGTTTCTGCGATTGTGGGATTGTGTGATTGTGTGATTGTGTGATTGTGTCATTGTGTCATTGTGTCATTGTGTCATTGTGTCATTGTGTCATTGTGCGATTATGTGATTCTGTGATTTTGTGGTTGTGCGATAGTGTGATTGTGTGTTTGTGTGATTGTGTGATTGTGTGATTCTGCGATTCTGCGATTCTGCAATTCTGCGATTCTGTGATTCTGCGATTCTGCGATTGTGTGATTGTGTGATTGTGTGATTGTGTTATTGTGTGATTGTGTGATTGTGTGATTGTGTGATTGTGTGATTGTGTGATTGTGTGATTCTGCAATTCTGCGATTCTGCGATTCCGCGATTCCGCGATTCCGCGATTTTGCGATTCTGCGATTCTGCGATTCTGCGATTCTGCGATTCTGCGATTCTGCGATTCTGCGATTCTGCGATTCTGCGATTCTGCGATTCTGCGATTCTGCGATTCTGCGATTCTGCGATTCTGCGATTGTGTGATAGTGTGATTGTGTCATTGTGTGATTCTGCGATTCAGCGATTCTGCGATTCTGCGATTCTGCGATTCTGCGATTCTGTGATTCTGCGATTCTGCGATTCCGCGATTCCGCGATTTTGCGATTCTGCGATTCTGCGTTTCTGCGATTGTGGGATTGTGGGATAGTGTGATTGTGTGATGGTGTGATTGTGTGATTGTGTGATTGTGTGATTGTGTGATTGTGTGATTGTGTGATGGTGTGATTGTGTGATTGCGTGATTGTGTGATTGTGTGATTGTGTGATTGTGTGATTGTGTGATTGTGTGATTGTGTGATTGTGTGGTTGCGTGATTGTGTGATTTTGTGATTGTGCGATTGTGTGCTTGTGTGATTGTGTCGTAGTGTGATTCTGCGATTCTGCGATTATGCGTTTCTGCGATTCTTGGATTGTGTGATTGTGTGATTTTGTGATTCTGTGATTCTGTGATTCTGCGATTCTGCGATTCTGCGATTCTGCGATTCTGCGATTCTGCGCTTCTGCGTTTCTGCGATTGTGGGATTGTGTGATTGTGTGATTGTGTGATTGTGTGATTCTGCGATTCTGCGATTCTGCGATTCTGCGATTCTGCGATTATGCGATTCTGCGATTCTTGGATTGTGTGATTGTGTGATTCTGTGATTGTGTGATTGTGTGATTCTGTGGTTCTGTGATTCTGTGATTCTGTGATTCTGTGATTCTGTGATTCTGTGATTCTGGGATTCTGCGATTCTGCGATTCTGCGATTCTGCGATTCTGCGATTGTGTGATTGTGTGATTGTGTCATTGCGTGATTCGGCGATTCAGAGATTCTGCGATTCTGCGATTCTGCGATTGTGTGATTGTGTGATTGCTTGATTGTGCCATTGTGTGATTCTGCGTATCGGCGATTCTGCGATTCTGCGATTCTGCGATTCTGCGATTGTGTGATTGTGTGATTGTGTCATTGCGTGATTCGGCGATTCAGAGATTCTGCGATTCTGCGATTCAGCGATTCTGCGATTCCGCGATTCTGCGATTTTGCGATTCTGCGATTCTGCGTTTCTGCGATTCTGCGATTCTGCGATTCTGCGATTCTGCGATTCTGCGATTCTGCGATTATGCGATTCTGCGATTCTTGGATTGTGTGATTGTGTGATTCTGTGATTGTGTGATTGTGTGATTCTGTGGTTCTGTGATTCTGTGATTCTGTGATTCTGTGATTCTGTGATTCTGTGATTCTGGGATTCTGCGATTCAGCGATTCTGCGATTCTGCGATTCTGCGATTTTGCGATTCTGCGATTCTGCGTTTCTGCGATTCTGCGTTTCTGCGATTGTGGGATTGTGGGATTGTGTGATTGTGTGATGGTGTGATTGTGTGATTGTGTGATTGTGTGATTGTGTGATTGTGTGATTGTGTGATTGTATGGTTGTGTGATTGTGTGATTGTGTGATTGTGTGATTGTGCGATTGTGTGCTTGTGTGATTGTGTCGTAGTGTGATTCTGCGATTCTGCAATTCTGCGATTCTGCGATTCTGCGATTCTGCGATTCTGCGATTCTGCGATTCTGCGATTGTGTGATTGTGTGATTGTGTGAATGTGTGATTGTGTCATTGTGTGATTCTGCGATTCAGCGATTCTGCGATTCTGCGATTCACCGATTCTGCGATTCCGCGATTGTGCGATTTTGCGTTTCTGCGATTGTAGGATTGTGGGATTGTGGGATTGTGTGATTGTGTGATGGTGTGATTGTGTCGTTGGGTGATTGTGTGATTGTGTGATTCTGTGATTCTGCGATTCTGCGATTCTGCGATTCTGCGATTCTGTGATTATGCGATTCTGCGATTCTGCAATTCTGTGATTCTGCGATTCTGCGATTCTGCGATTCTGCGATTCTGCGATTCTGCGATTCTGCGATTCTGCGATTCTGCGATTCTGCGATTCTGCGATTCTGCGATTGTGTGATTGTGTGATTGCTTGATTGTGCCATTGTGTGACTCTGCGATTCGGCGATTCTGCGCTTCTGCGATTCTGCGATTCTGCGATTCTGCGATTGTGAGATTGTGTGATTGTGTGATTGTGTCATTGCGTGATTCTGCGATTCACAGATTCTGCGATTCTGTGATTCTGTGATTCTGCCTTTCTGCGATTGTGGGATTGTGGGATTGTGTGATTGTGTGATGGCGTGATGGTGTGATTGTGTCATTGTGTCATTGTGTCACTGTGCGATTATGTGATTCTGTGATTTTGTGGTTGTGTGATAGTGTGATTGTGTGATTGTGTCATTGTGTCATTGTGTCATTGTGCTATTATGTGATTCTGCGATTTTGTGGTTGTGTGATTTTGTGATTGTGCGATTGTGTGCTTGTGTGATTGTGTCGTAGTGTGATTCTGCAATTCTGCGATTCTGCGATTCTGCGATTCTGCGATTCTGCGATTGTGTGATTGTGTGATTGCTTGATTGTGCCATTGTGTGATTCTGCGATTCAGCGATTCTGCGATTCTGCGATTCAGCGATTCTGCGATTCTGCGTTTCTGCGATTGTGGGATTGTGTGATTGTGTAATTGTGTGATTGTGTCATTGTGTCATTGTGTGATTCTGCGATTCAGCGATTCTGCGATTCTGCGATTCAGCGATTCTGCGATTCTGCGTTTCTGCGATTGTGGGATTGTGTGATTGTGTGATTGTGTGATTGTGTGATTGTGTCATTGTGTCATTGTGTCATTGTGCGATTATGTGATTCTGTGATTTTGTGGTTGTGTGATAGTGTTATTGTGTGTTTGTGTGATTGTGTGACTGTGTGATTCTGCGATTCTGCGATTCTGCGATTCTGCGATTCTGCGATTGTGTGATTGTGTGATTGTGTGATTGTGTGATTGTGTCATTGCGTGATTCTGCGATTCAGAGATTCTGCGATTCTGCGATTCTCCGATTCTGCGATTCTGCGATTCTGCGATTCTGCGATTATGCGATTCTGCGATTCTGCGATTCTGCGATTCTGCGATTCTGCGATTCTGCGATTCTGCGATTCTGCGATTCTGCGATTCTGCGATTGTGTTATTGTGTGATTGTGTCATTGTGTGATTCTGCGATTCAGCGATTCTGCGATTCTGCGATTCAGCGATTCTGCGATTCTGCGTTTCTGCGATTGTGGGATTGTGTGATTGTGTAATTGTGTGATTGTGTCATTGTGTCATTGTGTGATTCTGCGATTCAGCGATTCTGCGATTCTGCGATTCAGCGATTCTGCGATTCTGCGTTTCTGCGATTGTGGGATTGTGTGATTGTGTGATTGTGTGATTGTGTGATTGTGTCATTGTGTCATTGTGTCATTGTGCGATTATGTGATTCTGTGATTTTGTGGTTGTGTGATAGTGTTATTGTGTGTTTGTGTGATTGTGTGACTGTGTGATTCTGCGATTCTGCGATTCTGCGATTCTGCGATTCTGCGATTCTGCGATTGTGTGATTGTGTGATTGTGTGATTGTGTGATTGTGTCATTGCGTGATTCTGCGATTCAGAGATTCTGCGATTCTGCGATTCTCCGATTCTGCGATTCTGCGATTCTGCGATTATGCGATTCTGCGATTCTGCGATTCTGTGATTCTGCGATTCTGCGATTCTGCGATTCTGCGATTCTGCGATTCTGCGATTCTGCGATTCTGCGATTCTGCGATTCTGCGATTCTGCGATTCTGCGATTCTGCGATTCTGCGATTCTGCGATTCTGCGATTCTGCGATTCTGCGATTCTGCGATTTTGCGATTCTGCGATTCTGCGATTGTGTGATTGTGCGATTGCTTGATTGTGCCATTGTGTGATTCTGCGATTCGGCGATTCTGAGATTCTGCGATTCTGCGATTCTGCGATTGTGTGATTGTGTGATGGTGTGATTGTGTGATTGTGTGATGGTGTGATTGTGTGATTGTGTGATTGTGTGATTGTGTGATTGTGTGATTGTGTGATTGTGTGATTGTGTGGTTGCGTGATTGTGTGATTTTGTGATTGTGCGATTGTGTGCTTGTGTGATTGTGTCGTAGTGTGATTCTGCGATTCTGCGATTATGCGTTTCTGCGATTCTTGGATTGTGTGATTGTGTGATTTTGTGATTCTGTGATTCTGTGATTCTGCGATTCTGCGATTATGCGATTCTGCGATTCTGCGATTCTGTGATTCTGCGATTCTGCGATTCTGCGATTCTGCGATTCTGCGATTCTGCGATTCTGCGATTCTGCGATTCTGCGATTCTGCGATTCTGCGATTCCGCGATTCTGCGATTTTGCGATTCTGCGATTCTGCGATTCTGCGTTTCTGCGATTGTGGGATTGTGGGATTGTGTGATTGTGTGATGGTGTGATTGTGTTATTGTGTGATTGTGTGATTGTGTGATTGTGCGATTGTGTGCTTGTGTGATTGTGTCGTAGTGTGATTCTGCGATTATGCGTTTCTGCGATTCTTGGATTGTGTGATTGTGTGATGTTGTGATTCTGTGATTCTGTGATTCTGCGATTCTGCGATTCTGCGATTCTGCGATTATGCGATTCTGCGATTCTGCGATTCTGTGATTCTGCGATTCTGCGATTCTGCGATTCTGCGATTCTGCGATTCTGCGATTCTGCGATTCTGCGATTCTGCGATTCTGCGATTCTGCGATTCTGCGATTCTGCGATTCTGCGATTGTGTGATTGTGTGATTGTGTGATTGTGTGATGGTGTGATTGTGTGATTGTGTGATTGTGTGATTGTGTGATTGTGTGATTGTGTGATTGTGTGATTGTGTGGTTGCGTGATTGTGTGATTTTGTGATTGTGCGATTGTGTGCTTGTGTGATTGTGTCGTAGTGTGATTCTGCGATTATGCGTTTCTGCGATTCTTGGATTGTGTGATTGTGTGATGTTGTGATTCTGTGATTCTGTGATTCTGCGATTCTGCGATTCTGCGATTCTGCGATTATGCGATTCTGCGATTCTGCGATTCTGTGATTCTGCGATTCTGCGATTCTGCGATTCTGCGATTCTGCGATTCTGCGATTCTGCGATTCTGCGATTCTGCGATTCTGCGATTCTGCGATTCTGCGATTCTGCGATTCTGCGATTCTGCGATTCTGCGATTGTGTGATTGTGTGATTGTGTGATTGTGTCATTGTGTGATTCTGCGATTCTGCGATTCTGCGATTCTGCGATTCTGTGATTCTGCGATTCTGCGATTGTGTGATTGTGTGATTGTGTGATTGTGTGATTGTGTGATTGTGTGATTGTGTGATTGTGTGATTGTGTGATTGTGTGATTGTGTGAGTCTGCGATTCTGCGATTCTGCGATTCTGCGATTCTGCGATTCTGTGATTCTGCGATTCTGCGATTGTGTGATTGTGTGATTGTGTGATTGTGTGATAGTGTGATTGTGTGATTGTGTTATTGTGTGATTGTGTGATTGTGTGATTGTGTGATTGTGTGATTGTGTGATTGTGTGATTCTGCGATTCTGCGATTCTGTGATTCTGCGATTCTGCGATTCTGCGATTCTGCGATTCTGTGATTCTGCGATTCTGCGATTCCGCGATTCCGCGATTTTGCGATTCTGCGATTCTGCGTTTCTGCGATTGTGGGATTGTGGGATAGTGTGATTGTGTGATGGTGTGATTGTGTGATTGTGTGATTGTGTGATTGTGTGATTGTGTGATTGTGTGATTGTGTGATGGTGTGATTGTGTGATTGCGTGATTGTGTGATTGTGTGATTGTGTGATTGTGTGATTGTGTGATTGTGTGATTGTGTGGTTGCGTGATTGTGTGATTTTGTGATTGTGCGATTGTGTGCTTGTGTGATTGTGTCGTAGTGTGATTCTGCGATTCTGCGATTATGCGTTTCTGCGATTCTTGGATTGTGTGATTGTGTGATTTTGTGATTCTGTGATTCTGTGATTCTGTGATTCTGCGATTCTGCGTTTCTGCGATTGTGGGATTGTGGGATTGTGTGATTGTGTGATGGTGTGATTGTGTTATTGTGTGATTGTGTGATTGTGTGATTGTGTGATTGTGTCATTGTGCGATTCTGCGATTCTGCGATTCTGCGATTCTGCGATTCTGCGTTTCTGCGATTGTGGAATTGTGTGATTGTGTGATTGTGTGATTGTGTCATTGTGTCATTGTGTCATTGTGCGATTATGTGATTCTGTGATTTTGTGGTTGTGTGATAGTGTGATTGTGTGTTTGTGTGATTGTGTGATGGTGTGTTTGTGTGATTGTGTGATTGTGTGATTGTGTGATTGTGTGATTCTGTGATTCTGTGATTCTGGGATTTTGCGATTCTGCGATTCTGCGATTCTGTGATTCTGCGATTCTGCGATTCAGCGATTCTGCGATTCCGCGATTCTGCGATTCCGCGATTCTGCGATTTTGCGATTCTGCGATTCTGCGTTTCTGCGATTCTGCGATTCTGCGATTCTGCGTTTCTGCGATTCTGCGATTCTGCGATTATGCGATTCTGCGATTCTTGGATTGTGTGATTGTGTGATTGTGTGATTGTGTGATTGTGTGATGCTGTGATTGTGTGATTGTGTGATTCTGTGATTCTGTGATTCTGTGATTCTGTGATTCTGTGATTCTGGGATTCTGCGATTCTGCGATTCTGCGATTCTGCGATTCTGCGATTCTGCGATTCTGCGTTTCTGCGATTGTGGGATTGTGTGATTGTGTGATTGTGTGATTGTGTCATTGTGTCATTGTGTCATTGTGTCATTGTGTCATTGTGTCATTGTGCGATTATGTGATTCTGTGATTTTGTGGTTGTGCGATAGTGTGATTGTGTGTTTGTGTGATTGTGTGATTGTGTGATTCTGCGATTCTGCGATTCTGCAATTCTGCGATTCTGTGATTCTGCGATTCTGCGATTGTGTGATTGTGTGATTGTGTGATTGTGTTATTGTGTGATTGTGTGATTGTGTGATTGTGTGATTGTGTGATTGTGTGATTGTGTGATTGTGTGATTCTGCAATTCTGCGATTCTGCGATTCCGCGATTCCGCGATTCCGCGATTTTGCGATTCCGCGATTCTGCGATTCTGCGATTCTGCGATTCTGCGATTCTGCGATTCTGCGATTCTGCGATTCTGCGATTCTGCGATTCTGCGATTCTGCGATTCTGCGATTCTGCGATTCTGCGATTCTGCGATTCTGCGATTCTGCGATTGTGTGATAGTGTGATTGTGTCATTGTGTGATTCTGCGATTCAGCGATTCTGCGATTCTGCGATTCTGCGATTCTGCGATTCTGTGATTCTGCGATTCTGCGATTCCGCGATTCCGCGATTTTGCGATTCTGCGATTCTGCGTTTCTGCGATTGTGGGATTGTGGGATAGTGTGATTGTGTGATGGTGTGATTGTGTGATTGTGTGATTGTGTGATTGTGTGATTGTGTGATTGTGTGATGGTGTGATTGTGTGATTGCGTGATTGTGTGATTGTGTGATTGTGTGATTGTGTGATTGTGTGATTGTGTGATTGTGTGATTGTGTGGTTGCGTGATTGTGTGATTTTGTGATTGTGCGATTGTGTGCTTGTGTGATTGTGTCGTAGTGTGATTCTGCGATTCTGCGATTATGCGTTTCTGCGATTCTTGGATTGTGTGATTGTGTGATTTTGTGATTCTGTGATTCTGTGATTCTGCGATTCTGCGATTATGCGATTCTGCGATTCTGCGATTCTGTGATTCTGCGATTCTGCGATTCTGCGATTCTGCGATTCTGCGATTCTGCGATTCTGCGATTCTGCGATTCTGCGATTCTGCGATTCTGCGATTCTGCGATTCCGCGATTCTGCGATTTTGCGATTCTGCGATTCTGCGATTCTGCGTTTCTGCGATTGTGGGATTGTGGGATTGTGTGATTGTGTGATGGTGTGATTGTGTTATTGTGTGATTGTGTGATTGTGTGATTGTGTGATTGTGTCATTGTGCGATTCTGCGATTCTGCGATTCTGCGATTCTGCGTTTCTGCGATTGTGGAATTGTGTGATTGTGTGATTGTGTGATTGTGTCATTGTGTCATTGTGTCATTGTGCGATTATGTGATTCTGTGATTTTGTGGTTGTGTGATAGTGTGATTGTGTGTTTGTGTGATTGTGTGATGGTGTGTTTGTGTGATTCAGAGATTCTGCGATTCTGCGATTCAACGATTCTGCGATTCCGCGATTCCGCGATTTCGCGATTCTGCGATTTTGCGATTCTGCGATTCTGCGTTTCTGCGATTGTGGGATTGTGGGATTGTGTGATTGTGTGATGGTGTGATTGTGTGATTCTGTGATTCTGTGATTCTGTGATTCTGTGATTCGGTGAATCTGGGATTCTGTGATTCTGTGATTCTGTGATTCTGTGATTCTGTGATTCTGTGATTCTGTGATTCTGTGATTCTGTGATTCTGTGATTCTGTGATTCTGTGATTCTGTGATTCTGCGATTCTGCGATTCTGCGATTCTGTGATTCTGCGATTCTGCGATTCTGCGATTCTGCGATTCTGCGATTCTGCGATTCTGCGATTGTGTGATTGTGTGATTGTGTGATTGTGTGATTGTGTCATTGCGTGATGCTGCGATTCTGCGAATCTGTGATTCTGCGATTCTGCGATTCTGCGATTCTGCGAATCTGCGATTCTGCGATTGTGTGATTGTGTGATTGTGTGATTGTGTCATTGCGTGATGCTGCGATTCTGCGATTCTGCGATTCTGCGAATCTGCGATTCTGCGATTGTGTGATTGTGTGATTGTGTGATTGTGTGATTGTGAAATTCTGCGATTCTGCTATTCTGCGATTCTGCGATTGTGTGATTGTGTGATAGTGTGATTGTGTCATTGCGTGATGCTGCGATTCAGAGATTCTGCGATTCTGCGATTCAGCGATTCTGCGATTCTGCGATTCTGCGATTATGCGATTCTGCGATTCTTGGATTGTGTGATTGTGTGATTGTGTGATTCTGTGATTCTGTGATTCTGGGATTCTGCGATTCTGCGATTCTGCGATTCTGTGATTCTGCGATTCTGCGATTCTGCGATTCTGCGATTCTGCGATTCTGCGATTCTGCGATTGTGTGATTGTGTGATTGTGTGATTGTGTCATTGCGTGATGCTGCGATTCTGCGATTCTGTGATTCTGCGATTCTGCGATTCAGCGATTCTGCGATTCCGCGATTCTGCGATTCCGCGATTCTGCGATTTTGCGATTCTGCGATTCTGCGTTTCTGCGATTCTGCGATTCTGCGATTCTGCGTTTCTGCGATTCTGCGATTCTGCGATTATGCGATTCTGCGATTCTTGGATTGTGTGATTGTGTGATTGTGTGATTGTGTGATTGTGTGATGCTGTGATTGTGTGATTGTGTGATTCTGTGATTCTGTGATTCTGTGATTCTGTGATTCTGTGATTCTGTGATTCTGGGATTCTGCGATTCTGCGATTCTGCGATTCTGCGATTCTGCGATTCTGCGATTCTGCGTTTCTGCGATTGTGGGATTGTGTGATTGTGTGATTGTGTGATTGTGTCATTGTGTCATTGTGTCATTGTGTCATTGTGTCATTGTGTCATTGTGCGATTATGTGATTCTGTGATTTTGTGGTTGTGCGATAGTGTGATTGTGTGTTTGTGTGATTGTGTGATTGTGTGATTCTGCGATTCTGCGATTCTGCAATTCTGCGATTCTGTGATTCTGCGATTCTGCGATTGTGTGATTGTGTGATTGTGTGATTGTGTTATTGTGTGATTGTGTGATTGTGTGATTGTGTGATTGTGTGATTGTGTGATTGTGTGATTCTGCAATTCTGCGATTCTGCGATTCCGCGATTCCGCGATTCCGCGATCTTGCGATTCTGCGATTCTGCGATTCTGCGATTCTGCGATTCTGCGATTCTGCGATTCTGCGATTCTGCGATTCTGCGATTCTGCGATTCTGCGATTCTGCGATTCTGCGATTCTGCGATTCTGCGATTCTGCGATTGTGTGATAGTGTGATTGTGTCATTGTGTGATTCTGCGATTCAGCGATTCTGCGATTCTGCGATTCTGCGATTCTGCGATTCTGTGATTCTGCGATTCTGCGATTCCGCGATTCCGCGATTTTGCGATTCTGCGATTCTGCGTTTCTGCGATTGTGGGATTGTGGGATAGTGTGATTGTGTGATGGTGTGATTGTGTGATTGTGTGATTGTGTGATTGTGTGATTGTGTGATTGTGTGATGGTGTGATTGTGTGATTGCGTGATTGTGTGATTGTGTGATTGTGTGATTGTGTGATTGTGTGATTGTGTGATTGTGTGATTGTGTGATTGTGTGGTTGCGTGATTGTGTGATTTTGTGATTGTGCGATTGTGTGCTTGTGTGATTGTGTCGTAGTGTGATTCTGCGATTCTGCGATTATGCGTTTCTGCGATTCTTGGATTGTGTGATTGTGTGATTTTGTGATTCTGTGATTCTGTGATTCTGCGATTCTGCGATTATGCGATTCTGCGATTCTGCGATTCTGTGATTCTGCGATTCTGCGATTCTGCGATTCTGCGATTCTGCGATTCTGCGATTCTGCGATTCTGCGATTCTGCGATTCTGCGATTCCGCGATTCTGCGATTTTGCGATTCTGCGATTCTGCGATTCTGCGTTTCTGCGATTGTGGGATTGTGGGATTGTGTGATTTTGTGATGGTGTGATTGTGTTATTGTGTGATTGTGTGATTGTGTGATTGTGTGATTGTGTCATTGTGCGATTCTGCGATTCTGCGATTCTGCGATTCTGCGTTTCTGCGATTGTGGAATTGTGTGATTGTGTGATTGTGTGATTGTATCATTGTGTCATTGTGTCATTGTGCGATTATGTGATTCTGTGATTTTGTGGTTGTGTGATAGTGTGATTGTGTGTTTGTGTGATTGTGTGATGGTGTGTTTGTGTGATTCAGAGATTCTGCGATTCTGCGATTCTGCGATTCTGCGATTCTGCGAATCTGCGATTCTGCGATTGTGTGATTGTGTGATTGTGTGATTGTGTCATTGCGTGATGCTGCGATTCTGCGATTCTGCGATTCTGCGAATCTGCGATTCTGCGATTGTGTGATTGTGTGATTGTGTGATTGTGTGATTGTGAAATTCTGCGATTCTGCTATTCTGCGATTCTGCGATTGTGTGATTGTGTGATAGTGTGATTGTGTCATTGCGTGATGCTGCGATTCAGAGATTCTGCGATTCTGCGATTCAGCGATTCTGCGATTCCGCGATTCTGCGATTCCGCGATTCTGCGATTTTGCGATTCTGCGATTCTGCGTTTCTGCGATTCTGCGATTCTGCGATTCTGCGATTCTGCGTTTCTGCGATTCTGCGATTCTGCGATTATGCGATTCTGCGATTCTTGGATTGTGTGATTGTGTGATTGTGTGATTGTGTGATGCTGTGATTGTGTGATTGTGTGATTCTGTGATTCTGTGATTCTGTGATTCTGTGATTCTGTGATTCTGTGATTCTGTGATTCTGTGATTCTGTGATTCTGGGATTCTGCGATTCTGCGATTCTGCGATTCTGCGATTCTGCGATTCTGCGTTTCTGCGATTGTGGGATTGTGTGATTGTGTGATTGTGTGATTGTGTCATTGTGTCATTGTGTCATTGTGTCATTGTGTCATTGTGCGATTATGTGATTCTGTGATTTTGTGGTTGTGCGATAGTGTGATTGTGTGTTTGTGTGATTGTGTGATTGTGTGATTCTGCGATTCTGCGATTCTGCAATTCTGCGATTCTGCGATTCTGTGATTCTGCGATTCTGCGATTGTGTGATTGTGTGATTGTGTGATTGTGTTATTGTGTGATTGTGTGATTGTGTGATTGTGTGATTGTGTGATTGTGTGATTGTGTGATTGTGTGATTCTGCGATTCTGCGATTCTGCGATTCAGCGATTCTGCGATTCCGCGATTCCGCGATTCCGCGATTCCGCGATTCCGCGATTCCGCGATTCCGCGATTTTGCGATTCTGCGATTCTGCGTTTCTGCGATTGTGGGATTGTGGGATTGTGTGATTGTGTGATGGTGTGATTGTGTGATTGTGTGATTCTGTGATTCTGTGATTCTGTGATTCTGTGATTCTGTGATTCTGTGATTCTGTGATTCTGTGATTCTGTGATTCTGTGATTCCGTGATTCCGTGATTCCGTGATTCCGTGATTCTGTGATTCCGTGATTCTGTGATTCTGTGATTCTGTGATTCTAGGATTCTGCGATTCTGCGATTCTGCGATTCTGCGATTCTGCGATTCTGCGATTCTGCGATTCTGCGATTCTGCGATTCTGCGATTCTGCGATTCTGCGATTCTGCGATTCTGCGATTCTGCGATTCTGCGATTCTGCGATTCTGCGATTCTGCGATTGTGTGATTGTGTGATTGTGTCATTGTGTTATTGTGTGATTGTGTGATTGTGTGATGGTGTGATTGTGTGATTGCGTGATTGTGTGATTGTGTGATTGTGTGATTGTGTGATTGTGTGATTGTGTGATTGTGTGATTGTGTGATTGTGTGGTTGCGTGATTGTGTGATTTTGTGATTGTGCGATTGTGTGCTTGTGTGATTGTGTCGTAGTGTGATTCTGCGATTCTGCGATTATGCGTTTCTGCGATTCTTGGATTGTGTGATTGTGTGATTTTGTGATTCTGTGATTCTGTGATTCTGCGATTCTGCGATTATGCGATTCTGCGATTCTGCGATTCTGTGATTCTGCGATTCTGCGATTCTGCGATTCTGCGATTCTGCGATTCTGCGATTCTGCGATTCTGCGATTCTGCGATTCTGCGATTCTGCGATTCCGCGATTCTGCGATTTTGCGATTCTGCGATTCTGCGATTCTGCGTTTCTGCGATTGTGGGATTGTGGGATTGTGTGATTGGTCGATGGTGTGATTGTGTTATTGTGTGATTGTGTGATTGTGTGATTGTGCGATTGTGTGCTTGTGTGATTGTGTCGTAGTGTGATTCTGCGATTATGCGTTTCTGCGATTCTTGGATTGTGTGATTGTGTGATGTTGTGATTCTGTGATTCTGTGATTCTGCGATTCTGCGATTCTGCGATTCTGCGATTATGCGATTCTGCAATTCTGCGATTCTGTGATTCTGCGATTCTGCGATTCTGCGATTCTGCGATTCTGCGATTCTGCGATTCTGCGATTCTGCGATTCTGCGATTCTGCGATTCTGCGATTCTGCGATTCTGCGATTCTGCGATTGTGTGATTGTGTGATTGTGTGATTGTGTGATGGTGTGATTGTGTGATTGTGTGATTGTGTGATTGTGTGATTGTGTGATTGTGTGATTGTGTGATTGTGTGATTGTGTGGTTGCGTGATTGTGTGATTTTGTGATTGTGCGATTGTGTGCTTGTGTGATTGTGTCGTAGTGTGATTCTGCGATTATGCGTTTCTGCGATTCTTGGATTGTGTGATTGTGTGATGTTGTGATTCTGTGATTCTGTGATTCTGCGATTCTGCGATTCTGCGATTCTGCGATTATGCGATTCTGCGATTCTGCGATTCTGTGATTCTGCGATTCTGCGATTCTGCGATTCTGCGATTCTGCGATTCTGCGATTCTGCGATTCTGCGATTCTGCGATTCTGCGATTCTGCGATTCTGCGATTCTGCGATTCTGCGATTCTGCGATTCTGCGATTCTGCGATTGTGTGATTGTGTGATTGTGTGATTGTGTCATTGTGTGATTCTGCGATTCTGCGATTCTGCGATTCTGCGATTCTGTGATTCTGCGATTCTGCGATTGTGTGATTGTGTGATTGTGTGATTGTGTGATTGTGTGATTGTGTGATTGTGTGATTGTGTGATTGTGTGATTGTGTGATTGTGTGAGTCTGCGATTCTGCGATTCTGCGATTCTGCGATTCTGCGATTCTGTGATTCTGCGATTCTGCGATTGTGTGATTGTGTGATTGTGTGATTGTGTGATAGTGTGATTGTGTGATTGTGTTATTGTGTGATTGTGTGATTGTGTGATTGTGTGATTGTGTGATTGTGTGATTGTGTGATTCTGCGATTCTGCGATTCTGTGATTCTGCGATTCTGCGATTCTGCGATTCTGCGATTCTGTGATTCTGCGATTCTGCGATTCCGCGATTCCGCGATTTTGCGATTCTGCGATTCTGCGTTTCTGCGATTGTGGGATTGTGGGATAGTGTGATTGTGTGATGGTGTGATTGTGTGATTGTGTGATTGTGTGATTGTGTGATTGTGTGATTGTGTGATTGTGTGATGGTGTGATTGTGTGATTGCGTGATTGTGTGATTGTGTGATTGTGTGATTGTGTGATTGTGTGATTGTGTGATTGTGTGATTGTGTGGTTGCGTGATTGTGTGATTTTGTGATTGTGCGATTGTGTGCTTGTGTGATTGTGTCGTAGTGTGATTCTGCGATTCTGCGATTATGCGTTTCTGCGATTCTTGGATTGTGTGATTGTGTGATTTTGTGATTCTGTGATTCTGTGATTCTGTGATTCTGCGATTCTGCGTTTCTGCGATTGTGGGATTGTGGGATTGTGTGATTGTGTGATGGTGTGATTGTGTTATTGTGTGATTGTGTGATTGTGTGATTGTGTGATTGTGTCATTGTGCGATTCTGCGATTCTGCGATTCTGCGATTCTGCGATTCTGCGTTTCTGCGATTGTGGAATTGTGTGATTGTGTGATTGTGTGATTGTGTCATTGTGTCATTGTGTCATTGTGCGATTATGTGATTCTGTGATTTTGTGGTTGTGTGATAGTGTGATTGTGTGTTTGTGTGATTGTGTGATGGTGTGTTTGTGTGATTGTGTGATTGTGTGATTGTGTGATTCTGTGATTCTGTGATTCTGGGATTCTGCGATTCTGCGATTCTGCGATTCTGTGATTCTGCGATTCTGCGATTCTGCGATTCTGCGATTCTGCGATTCTGCGATTCTGCGATTCTGCGATTGTGTGATTGTGTGATTGTGTGATTGTGTCATTGCGTGATGCTGCGATTCTGCGATTCTGTGATTCTGCGATTCTGCGATTCAGCGATTCTGCGATTCCGCGATTCTGCGATTCCGCGATTCTGCGATTTTGCGATTCTGCGATTCTGCGTTTCTGCGATTCTGCGATTCTGCGATTCTGCGTTTCTGCGATTCTGCGATTCTGCGATTATGCGATTCTGCGATTCTTGGATTGTGTGATTGTGTGATTGTGTGATTGTGTGATTGTGTGATGCTGTGATTGTGTGATTGTGTGATTCTGTGATTCTGTGATTCTGTGATTCTGTGATTCTGTGATTCTGTGATTCTGGGATTCTGCGATTCTGCGATTCTGCGATTCTGCGATTCTGCGATTCTGCGTTTCTGCGATTGTGGGATTGTGTGATTGTGTGATTGTGTCATTGTGTCATTGTGTCATTGTGTCATTGTGTCATTGTGTCATTGTGTCATTGTGCGATTATGTGATTCTGTGATTTTGTGGTTGTGCGATAGTGTGATTGTGTGTTTGTGTGATTGTGTGATTGTGTGATTCTGCGATTCTGCGATTCTGCAATTCTGCGATTCTGTGATTCTGCGATTCTGCGATTGTGTGATTGTGTGATTGTGTGATTGTGTTATAGTGTGATTGTGTGATTGTGTGATTGTGTGATTGTGTGATTGTGTGATTCTGCAATTCTGCGATTCTGCGATTCAGCGATTCTGCGATTCCGCGATTCCGCGATTCCGCGATTCCGCGATTCCGCGATTCCGCGATTCCGCGATTTTGCGATTCTGCGATTCTGCGATTCTGCGATTCTGCGATTCTGCGATTCTGCGATTCTGCGATTCTGCGATTCTGCGATTCTGCGATTCTGCGATTCTGCGATTCTGCGATTCTGCGATTCTGCGATTCTGCGATTCTGCGATTCTGCGATTCTGCGATTCTGCGATTCTGCGATTCTGCGATTCTGCGATTGTGTGATAGTGTGATTGTGTCATTGTGTGATTCTGCGATTCAGCGATTCTGCGATTCTGCGATTCTGCGATTCTGCGATTCTGTGATTCTGCGATTCTGCGATTCCGCGATTTTGCGATTCTGCGATTCTGCGTTTCTGCGATTGTGGGATTGTGGGATAGTGTGATTGTGTGATGGTGTGATTGTGTGATTGTGTGATTGTGTGATTGTGTGATTGTGTGATTGTGTGATGGTGTGATTGTGTGATTGCGTGATTGTGTGATTGTGTGATTGTGTGATTGTGTGATTGTGTGATTGTGTGATTGTGTGATTGTGTGGTTGCGTGATTGTGTGATTTTGTGATTGTGCGATTGTGTGCTTGTGTGATTGTGTCGTAGTGTGATTCTGCGATTCTGCGATTATGCGTTTCTGCGATTCTTGGATTGTGTGATTGTGTGATTTTGTGATTCTGTGATTCTGTGATTCTGCGATTCTGCGATTATGCGATTCTGCGATTCTGCGATTCTGTGATTCTGCGATTCTGCGATTCTGCGATTCTGCGATTCTGCGATTCTGCGATTCTGCGATTCTGCGATTCTGCGATTCTGCGATTCTGCGATTCTGCGATTCCGCGATTCTGCGATTTTGCGATTCTGCGATTCTGCGATTCTGCGTTTCTGCGATTGTGGGATTGTGGGATTGTGTGATTGTGTGATGGTGTGATTGTGTTATTGTGTGATTGTGTGATTGTGTGATTGTGTGATTGTGTCATTGTGCGATTCTGCGATTCTGCGATTCTGCGATTCTGCGTTTCTGCGATTGTGGAATTGTGTGATTGTGTGATTGTGTGATTGTGTCATTGTGTCATTGTGTCATTGTGCGATTATGTGATTCTGTGATTTTGTGGTTGTGTGATAGTGTGATTGTGTGTTTGTGTGATTGTGTGATGGTGTGTTTGTGTGATTCAGAGATTCTGCGATTCTGCGATTCAACGATTCTGCGATTCCGCGATTCCGCGATTTCGCGATTCTGCGATTTTGCGATTCTGCGATTCTGCGTTTCTGCGATTGTGGGATTGTGGGATTGTGTGATTGTGTGATGGTGTGATTGTGTGATTCTGTGATTCTGTGATTCTGTGATTCTGTGATTCGGTGAATCTGGGATTCTGTGATTCTGTGATTCTGTGATTCTGTGATTCTGTGATTCTGTGATTCTGTGATTCTGTGATTCTGTGATTCTGTGATTCTGTGATTCTGTGATTCTGTGATTCTGCGATTCTGCGATTCTGCGATTCTGTGATTCTGCGATTCTGCGATTCTGCGATTCTGCGATTCTGCGATTCTGCGATTCTGCGATTGTGTGATTGTGTGATTGTGTGATTGTGTCATTGCGTGATGCGGCGATTCTGCGAATCTGTGATTCTGCGATTCTGCGATTCTGCGATTCTGCGATTCTGCGATTCTGCGAATCTGCGATTCTGCGATTGTGTGATTGTGTGATTGTGTGATTGTGTCATTGCGTGATGCTGCGATTCTGCGATTCTGCGATTTTGCGAATCTGCGATTCTGCGATTGTGTGATTGTGTGATTGTGTGATTGTGTGATTGTGAAATTCTGCGATTCTGCTATTCTGCGATTCTGCGATTGTGTGATTGTGTGATAGTGTGATTGTGTCATTGCGTGATGCTGCGATTCAGAGATTCTGCGATTCTGCGATTCAGCGATTCTGCGATTCCGCGATTCTGCGATTCCGCGATTCTGCGATTTTGCGATTCTGCGATTCTGCGTTTCTGCGATTCTGCGATTCTGCGATTCTGCGATTCTGCGTTTCTGCGATTCTGCGATTCTGCGATTATGCGATTCTGCGATTCTTGGATTGTGTGATTGTGTGATTGTGTGATTGTGTGATGCTGTGATTGTGTGATTGTGTGATTCCGTGATTCTGTGATTCTGTGATTCTGTGATTCTGTGATTCTGTGATTCTGTGATTCTGTGATTCTGTGATTCTGGGATTCTGCGATTCTGCGATTCTGCGATTCTGCGATTCTGCGATTCTGCTATTCTGCGATTGTGGGATTGTGTGATTGTGTGATTGTGTGATTGTGTCATTGTGTCATTGTGTCATTGTGTCATTGTGTCATTGTGCGATTATGTGATTCTGTGATTTTGTGGTTGTGCGATAGTGTGATTGTGTGTTTGTGTGATTGTGTGATTGTGTGATTCTGCGATTCTGCGATTCTGCAATTCTGCGATTCTGCGATTCTGTGATTCTGCGATTCTGCGATTGTGTGATTGTGTGATTGTGTGATTGTGTGATTGTGTGATTGTGTTATTGTGTGATTGTGTGATTGTGTGATTGTGTGATTGTGTGATTGTGTGATTGTGTGATTGTGTGATTGTGTGATTCTGCGATTCTGCGATTCTGCGATTCAGCGATTCTGCGATTCCGCGATTCCGCGATTCCGCGATTCCGCGATTCCGCGATTCCGCGATTCCGCGATTTTGCGATTCTGCGATTCTGCGTTTCTGCGATTGTGGGATTGTGGGATTGTGTGATTGTGTGATGGTGTGATTGTGTGATTGTGTGATTCTGTGATTCTGTGATTCTGTGATTCTGTGATTCTGTGATTCTGTGATTCTGTGATTCTGTGATTCCGTGATTCCGTGATTCCGTGATTCCGTGATTCCGTGATTCTGTGATTCTGTGATTCTGTGATTCTGTGATTCTAGGATTCTGCGATTCTGCGATTCTGCGATTCTGCGATTCTGCGATTCTGCGATTCTGCGATTCTGCGATTCTGCGATTCTGCGATTCTGCGATTCTGCGATTCTGCGATTCTGCGATTCTGCGATTCTGCGATTCTGCGATTCTGCGATTCTGCGATTCTGCGATTCTGCGATTCTGCGATTGTGTGATTGTGTGATTGTGTCATTGTGTGATTCTGCGATTCAGCGATTCTGCGATTCTGCGATTCTGCGATTCTGCGATTCTGCGATTCTGTGATTCTGCGATTCTGCGATTCCGCGATTCCGCGATTTTGCGATTCTGCGATTCTGCGTTTCTGCGATTGTGGGATTGTGGGATAGTGTGATTGTGTGATGGTGTGATTGTGTGATTGTGTGATTGTGTGATTGTGTGATGGTGTGATTGTGTGATTGTGTGATTGTGTGGTTGCGTGATTGTGTGATTTTGTGATTGTACGATTGTGTGCTTGTGTGATTGTGTCGTAGTGTGATTCTGCGATTCTGCGATTATGCGTTTCTGCGATTCTTGGATTGTGTGATTGTGTGATTTTGTGATTCTGTGATTCTGTGATTCTCCGATTCTGCGATTCTGCGATTCTGCGATTCTGCGATTATGCGATTCTGCGATTCTGCGATTCTGTGATTCTGCGATTCTGCGATTCTGCGATTCTGCGATTCTGCGATTCTGCGATTCTGCGATTCTGCGATTCTGCGATTCTGCGATTCTGCAATTGTGTGATTGTGTGATTGCTTGATTGTGCCATTGTGTGATTCTGCGATTCGGCGATTCTGCGATTCTGCGATTCTGCGATTCTGCGATTCTGCGATTCCGCGATTGTGCGATTTTGCGTTTCTGCGATTGTGGGATTGTGGGATTGTGTGATTGTGTGATTGTGTGATGGTGTGATTGTGTCATTGTGTGATTGTGTGATTCTGTGATTGTGTGATTCTGTGATTCTGTGATTCTGTGATTCTGTGATTCTGTGATTCTGCGATTCTGCGATTCTGTGATTCTGTGATTCTGTGATTCTGTGATTCTGTGATTCTGCGATTATGCGTTTCTGCGATTCTTGGATTGTGTGATTGTGCTTTTGTGATTCTGTGATTCTGTGATTCTGTGATTCTGCGATTGTGTGATTGTGTGATTGTGTGATTGTGTTATTGTGTGATTGTGTGATTGTGTGATTGTGTGATTGTGTGATTGTGTGATTGTGTGATTCTGCGATTCTGCGATTCTGCGATTCTGCGATTCTGCGATTCCGCGATTGTGCGATTTTGCGTTTCTGCGATTGTGGGATTGTGGGATTGTGTGATTGTGTGATGGTGTGATTGTGTCATTGTGTGATTGTGTGATTCTGTGATTCTGTGATTCTGTGATTCTGTGATTCTGTGATTCTGTGATTCTGTGATTCTGTGATTCTGCGATTATGCGTTTCTGCGATTCTTGGATTGTGTGATTTTGTGATTCTGTGATTCTGTGATTCTGTGATTCTGTGATTCTGTGATTCTGTGATTCTGTGATTCTGTGATTCTGTGATTCTGTGATTCTGTGATTCTGTGATTCTGTGATTCTGTGATTCTGTGATTCTGTGATTCTGTGATTCTGTGATTCTGTGATTCTGTGATTCTGTGATTCTGTGATTCTGTGATTCTGTGATTCTGTGATTGTGTTATTGTGTGATGTCCTGTTTGCGTGATTATGTGTAATTTTCGTTAATTTATTCTTTTTCCTTTTCGAAGAGATAAATTAAATGCAATATACTTGGTCTGGGAAAACAACAACAATTTGGTTTACGTCCCATTCACGAGTTAGAAAGAACTTATTATTTGTTGAGCCGTCGAAACTCAAGCCTCTTGTCTGAGTTCCGTGGTTCATGGAAAAAGTGACAGGGTTCATTAAAATAAAAACAACAATAATTTTGGGGTCGGACCCCGAGGAAAAAAACCTTACGTTCAAAAAACCTCATGAAAGTTCGTGTATTTAATTGATTTGTGTATGATGTGAGATGTGTGAGTGTAATCAAGGGCAAACCCTAAAGGGGTCATTAATTTGACCGCGTATGTAATCAGAGGGAGTACGATTGGCGTACCACTCTACGGGCCTTGCGGCGGCTTTTCGGGTCTTACGTCCGCTTTTCGGGTCTTACGACCGCTTGCCGGGTCTTACGACCGCTTGTCGGGTCTTACGACCGCTTATTGGGTCTTACGACCGTTTAATTTGTGGTGAAAATGTTTTGGGGGTATGATGCCTTACATACCTGAAGAATGAGGAAAGTTAAAGCTCGTTATGATATATAATTACACTGACTTGAACGGAAATAAAAAGGTTTAAACACTGAGGCGTAACGCACTGGACAAAAAAAAGGAAAACACTGACTCGCGTGCATCTCGCGTCGCTATGCATGGGTCCCTTTTCCCCTTCTCTAAGGCGTTGACGTTGCATCGCCCAGGAAGTGCCGCCTATATATATTTTCTAGGCATTCGTAGGAAGAAGCTCAGGATCGGCTAGTATAGCCGCGCGGATTTTAAACGTTTCGACGTAACATTATTCTTAACTTCTTAATTCCTTATTCTATGTAATTGTCACCTAATAGCTTCCTGCTATACCGACGATATACCGACGTTTTACCGACGGTATTGATACATTTGTTCACGACGACGATCGGCCGTCATATTCGAAACTGTCGCGCGGCCCGTCTATGCGCGCTCTCAATGGTCAGTGTTTTTCATTAATAATTTAAAAACTAAGCTTTAACCAGCATTTTGGGAAACGATAAAGTAGTTTAGTATCTCCCGAGCTACCAAACCTTAAAATTGTTCCCACCAGTAGCCAAACACCCTGTATATAGTTCTTTCCTTTACTCTTCAGCCATGGACTATTAATTAATTATTGAATAATCTTTACATATGTGACCGGTACAGTATAAAATGCTAATCTCTATACATTATAAGAATTTAGAATTAAACACAAACTATTTCATCTTTACAATTATTAACAATTGATCGCGCTCGATATTTTAACTATTGTAGCTAATGTAGGACTGATTGACGCACAACTACTCGCAATAACGGTGTAATGAAATACTATGGATAATCAATATACGTAAAGTTACAAGGACAATTTCTATTACGAATCTATATTGCGTCGCGGGCCCTTGAGGAACATTCCAGATTGCTAGGCGTTATCAGATCACACGAGTGTTACTTTCGTTTATGTGTGGGGATTCGTAGAAGTAAAGCAATCTAAGAATTAGACCGTGGGACCACGTTGATTTCAAGGAAGGAATGTGTTATATTAACAATCTTAGTTTAGTCGCCAAAAGATAGTCTAATAACACAACCGACCGTAAGTGCGTTCGATTAGGGTGTTCCCAGGATGCAATATGCGTTATCGATACACATCCGATCGGTGAGAACTACAAACGAAAATTTTGAAAAACATTCCTGTTCGAAACGTAACACGTATACCTATTTTTTAACCAACTTCGAAAAAGGAGAAGGTTACTCGATTCGACCTGTAAATTTTTTTTTTTTCTAGGTATGTTCGCCGATTACTCCTAACTGGGTGGACCAATCGGAACGAAACCTTTTGCACCTCGTAGGGTCTGACTCCCCATTGGTACCATTCTTAAAAAAATTTTCACTATTTAATTGCAAAGTATTTTTTTTTGCAAAAAAACCGGCAACTTTTGAAAAAAAATTTCTCCGATTTTAATGCGCTTTTAATATGTTATCACGGACATGATCCTGAACAACTTTGTTCATATATATAGATTTCACGAAAAACTTTAATTTTCGAGATATTAACGAAAATTGTTGTTAATTGTGAAATCAACTTTTTCTATTTATGTTCACCGATTACGCCTAGGCGGGTGGTCCGATGAGAACGAAACCTTTTGCACCTCGTAGGGTCTGACTCCCCATTGGTACCATTCTTAAAAAAATTTTCACTTTTTAATTGCAAAGTATTTTTTTTTGCAGAAAAACCAGCAATTTTCGAAATAAACTTTTCTCGATTTTAGTGCGCTTTTAATATCTTTTCACGGACATGATTCTGTACAATTTTGTTCATATACAAATTTCATGGAAAACTTTAGCTTTCGAGATATTAGCGAAAAACTATTATTATTAATATTAGTGGAACGCCAAGAGCTATGTACCGGGAAACCAAAAAAGGGCAATCACAATGTACTCTCCCAAAACACTAAGATTTACCGCTCTAACACCCTACTACTGCAGCAAGATGAGTTCCCGTGGACGTTGGTGTATTATACTTAATTATGCTCATGGCACTTACGCAGACAAAAGAAAGCCCTGAAGAATTCTTACACTATCCTATACAATTCTCCCCATTTCACTAAAAGGCGTGAAATAAAATAATTTTCAGAAAAAAAATACACCGACTTCGAAATGCACTAAAAAGAATAAAATAATTTCTATTTCCTAATGAAGTAATTTCTAGTTCATTCAATCATAGAATTACGTAACATATATGTATGAAACCTATTTACTCGTTAGGTAGTGTATTAAATACATTTCAACTTTTTCGGAGGCGGCGCAAAATCAAAAATAGTAAACGTTGCTGCCAATAACTATGATTGTGGTATGGCATATTGCATATTAATAAACCCTGAGGAAGAATACGAACCATTATAGATATATCTGGTAGTATACGCAAACGTAACGACTGAATCTTCATTTCACAACGCTTCTGATATAAATGAAACTGAATTGACTTCGTTTGCATATGGAGGCCATGGATCTAAGAATCTGCAAACGAAGCCCACGACGCGGGAATTACCAAAAAAATAATTTTCAGAAAAAAAATACACCGACTTCGAAATGCACTAAAAAGTATAAAATAATTTCTATTTCCTAATGAAATAATTTCTATTTCATTCAACCATACAATTACGTAGCGCATATGAATGAATTCTATTTACTCGTTAGGTAGTATATTAAAAATATTCCAACTTTTTCGGAGGCGGCGCAAAATTAAAAGATTTTCTTGAACATGTCAATCTTTGGACAGCCGTACATGGGCAAGGTTCGTATAGCTATTTTTTTTTCTATACATATGCATAACTCGACAGCACGCCGCGAAATATGCGTTAGTGCGTATAGAATGTAACTATGGTCTATCTAGATTCATAAAGTATGCACGGAAGGACTCGATCGCCCCATATACACTAAAGGTAGGGCTCGTCTGCCGGAAATTTCGTAATTCCCGCGTCGTGGGCCCCGTTTGTAGGTTCCTAGATCCATGCCTTCCACATGCGAACGAAGTCGATTCAGTTTCATTTATATCAGAAACGTTGTGAAATGAAGATTCAGTCGTTACATTTGCGTATATTACCAGATATATCTATAGTGGTTCGTATTCTTCCTCAGGATTTATTAATATGCTGTTAAGAGCGCCGTTAGGTTATAAGCAGGAAGGGTCTCTTTCAAATCTTTAATTTTCATTTTTATATCCACATCAATTTTTCAAGGAAAAAACTAAATTACGGTCAGCTTTTCAAATCTTAATCACTTCCCAGTCATAATCCTCCGCAATAAACCACCCCATAAGCGATCGGTAAAAATATTCTCTACCTGCACGCCAACTTGGGTTTTCCCAAACACGTACCCCGAGGAAAGGGAAGAAAAACCCCCGACATTTCCAAAAAAAAAGGCGATTGGTCAACAATTTCACCCCACCTTACTTTCAGCCTCACCTTCGAATATACGCCCACATGCAAAGTTAATAAAAAGATAGACCCGCTAGTTTTAAGACAGAATTTTTGTACCAACCAAGCAACACACTAAATAAATAAAATCTTTAGTAGAAAGGCAATGTGAGCATTTGCTATATTATCTAAAATTCAGTACAGCAGAGCATACGAATTTAACAATGCCATACGTCATGCCACAATCACCTAGTTATTGGCAGCAACGTTCACTGATGTATTTTTGATTTTGCGCCGCCTCCGAAAAAGTTGGAATATTTTTAATATACTACCTAACGAGTAAATAGAATTCATTCATATGCGCTACGTAATTGTATGGTTGAATGAAATAGAAATTATTTCATTAGGAAATAGAAATTATTTTATACTTTTTAGTGCATTTCGAAGTCGGTGTATTTTTTTTCTGAAAATTATTTTATTTCACGCTTTTTAGTGGAATGGGGAGAATTGTATAGGATAGTGTAAGACAATTGTTCAGGGCCTTTTTTGTCTGCGTAAGTTCCATGAGCATAATTAAGTATAATACACCAACGTCCGCGGAAACTCATCTTGATGCAGAAGTCGGGGTTAGAGCGGTAAATCTTATTTAGCGTTTTGGGACAGTGCATTGTGATTGCCCTTTTTTGCTTTTCTGATGCATAGCGCTTGGCGTTCCACTAATATTAATAATAATAGTTTTTCGCTAATATCCCGAAAACAAAAGTTTTCCGTGTAATTTGCATATGAACAAAATTGTTCAGAATCATGTCCGTGACAAGACATGAAAAGCGCACTAAAATCGAGAAAAATTTATTTCGAAAGTTGCTGGTTTTTCTGCCAAAAAATACTTTGCAACTAAAAAATGGAGAATTTTTTAATACTGGTACCAATGAGGAGTCAGACACTACGAGATGCAAAAGGTTTCGTTCTGATCGGACCACCCGCCTAGGCGTAATCGGCGAACATACATAGAAAAAGTTGATTTAAAAAATTAACAACAATTTTCGCTGATATCTCGAAATCTACAGTTTTTCCTGAAATTTTGGTATGACAGAGTTTTTCAGAATCATGTCCGTGACAACATATTAAAAGCGCATTGAAATAGGAGAAAATTTTTTTCCAAATTTGCCGGTTTTTTTGCAAAAAAAATACTTTGCAATTAAAAAATGAAAAATTTTTTAAGAATGGTACCAATGGGGAGTCACACCCTACCGGATGCAAAAGGTTTTGTTCCGATTGGTAAACCCAGTTAGGAGTAATCGGCGAACATACATACAAAAAGTTGATTTAAAAACTTAACAAAAATTTTCGCTGATATCTCGAAAACTACAGCTTTTTCTGAAGTTTTTATATGACAGAGTTGTTCAGAATCATGTCCGTGATAACATATTAAAAGCGCATCGAAATCGGAAAAAATTTTTTTTAAAAGTTGCCGGTTTTTTTAAAAAAAAAATACTTTGCAAGTAAAAAATGAAAAATTTTTTAAGAATGGTACCAATAGGGAGTCAGACCCTACCGGATGCAAAAGGTTTCGTTCCGATTGGTCCATCCAGTTAGGAGTAATCGGCGAACATACATACAAAAAGTTGATTTAAAAACTTAACAAAAATTTTCGCTGATATCTCGAAAACTACAGCTTTTTCTGAAGTTTTTATATGACAGAGTTGTTCAGAATCATGTCCGTGATAACATATTAAAAGCGCATCGAAATCGGAAAAAATTTTTTTTAAAAGTTGCCGGTTTTTTTAAAAAAAAAATACTTTGCAAGTAAAAAATGAAAAATTTTTTAAGAATGGTACCAATAGGGAGTCAGACCCTACCGGATGCAAAAGGTTTCGTTCCGATTGGTCCATCCAGTTAGGAGTAATCGGCGAACATACATAGAAAAAAAAAAAAAAAATATATACAGGTCGAATTGAGTAACCTCCTCCTTTTTCGAAGTCGGTTAATTACCGACAGATGGGCTCTATCTTTATAGTATATGCAGCGATCGATTCAATCTATCCCATACTCAATGAATCTAGGTAGACCATAGTTAAATTCTATACGCACTAACACCTACTTCGCGGCGTACTGTCGAGTTATATGTATAGAAAAAAATCAGCTATACAAGCTTTGCCTATATTCCACCATCCAATGGTTGACATGTGCAAGAAGACCTTTTAATTTTTCGCCGCCTTCAAAAAGGTTGAAATGTATTTAATACACTACCTAACGAGTGAATAGGTTTCATTCATATATGTTACGTAATTGTATGATTAAATGAACTAGAAATTACTTCATTAAGAAATAGAAATTATTTTATACTTTTTAGTGCATTTCGAAGTCGGTGTATTTTTCTTCTGAAAATTATTTTATGCAACATTATTATCAATTGTATCCACCAAGAAAAATTATCATCAACTTTAAAAATTCTTTGCAATTATCTCTTAGCTGCTTTTGTCATAAATGCTACGAGAAATGTTTTGCAATTTGATAAATTAATCTTAGGCCAAGCTTTTGTCAAATTTTTTAAAAATGGATACTTCGTATCTGATCCCTTGATTAGGTAAAACTCACAAGGGAACATATCCAACCCAGACACGCCGATTTTGATGAAACTTATGTGAGATATAGTTCCCAAAAAAATATTTGACACGTATTTTTTTTATCGGCAATCCTGCATATTGAAGGGTTGAAAATAGCCTCCAAAGTTAAGAGCTGAAACTATAGTTTTGGGAATATCTCCGGAATTAAAGGAGATAATTGGATACTTTCTTTTGTAAAATGTTGGTCTTAAAATAGGGAATTTTTGTGCGTAAAAAAATTTCAACAAACTTTGTTTTTTTAAATAATATTTTGAAAATTTATAATTTTGATCTAAATTTTTGCATTAAATGTATAATTTTTGTCTAAATTTTTGCACTATGGACAAATGTAGGGGATACGTGTTTTTGGAATTTGTTGTTTGTAGCTATGTTTATTAGATAATATAATTTATGGTCACCTCCTGTGAAGGGGGGTACTCTTCACCTATTATAAATTTTTTTAATACCGAAATATTTGTTTCATTTTACTTAAGATCTCTAATGGCTAACTGAATAGGAGATTAGTTTTCGTATCCGAGATGACCGCTTCAGCAACTACAGAATAAGATTTATACTAACATTAGCGGTAACATTCAGTAATTTTTAGTATATTTTTCAAATTATACACCAACACTAAAATTATATATATAAAAAATTATATTTTCATTATAAAGTATTCGCTGATACTTTTAAAATAAAAGGACACTAACATATTCGACAATAACCTGAAATCGTGTAAATTTCACAACTTCAACTCGATTGTGGCACGGGTTCCTGTCATCCAATCATGCTGAAACTTTGACATTATCGTTTTTTCGATAATTTATCGATAATTTTTCGATTTACGAAAATAAGAATTATTAGCGAGTCTATCGTTCCAGAAATTTTTCACGTTAATACGTGCGAAGACAATGACGGATTAGATCTTTCTGATATTAACTATAGCGATCCTAGAGAGCGAATAGTAGAATTAATACATAATTACACGTCTAATAAAACAGGAGACGTTCACATTATAATGAATATCGTGCTGACCGGCAATATCCCCGTGTATCAGGGAGCGAGCAGATTATCCCCTTCTGAGAGACAAGAAGTGAATGTGCAAATAGACGAATGGTTGAGCAATAAAATTATCCAGAGGTTACAATCAGATTACGCTATTCCTATCGTATTAGTTAAAAAAAAACGGAGCCACGCAACTTTGTGTAGATTATTGAAAATTAAACGAGAAGATAGTAAAAGATAGACATCCGCTTCTGCTTATTGAAGACCAATTAGACCAGTTGCAAGATGCGCGAATTTTCAGTACACTAGATCCAAAAAATGGATTCTTTCACGTAGATATAGAGCAAAACTCGAGAAAATACACCACCTTTGTGATACCAGACGGGCAGTACGAGTTTTTGCATGTTCCATTTGGATTATGTAATTCTCCATCCGTGTTTCAAAGATATATCAATGCAGTATTCCAAGAGTTAATTGCGAAAGGATTCGTACTGATGTACATGGACGATCTGATTATGCCTTCTTGTGATTGTGCGGAGGGTCTTCGTAGATTAGAAATAGTTTTAGGAATCGTGAGCGCGTACGGGTTAATCATAAATTGAAAAAAATGCCGGTTCACTCTATCACGTATAGAATATTTAGGATATATTATAGAAAATGGGACGATCTGACCGTCGGACCATGCGACGAGTGCGGTCATGAAATTCACGAAATCATCGAACGTCAACAGCGTGCAGAGTTTTTTAGGGCTGACTGGATACTTTAGAAAGTTCATTCCACAGTATTCAATTGTGGCACGCCCATTAACAAATCTGCTAAGAAAAACACATCGTTTCATTTCGGCCTCGAATAGGAAAGAGCTTTTGATAGTTTAAAATTGTTATTGAATTCCCAACCCGTGTTAAATCTGTACAATACGAAAGCCGAAACGCAATATTGTTACAGCGAGATAGCGGAGACAATGCGTTTCATCCAACTTACTACGTGAGTTGGAAAAATACCCCAGCGAGGAAAAATATACAAGTTACAAACTCGACGTATTCGCTACAATTAGAGCGCTTAGGAAATTTAGAGGCGTCAGACGTTTAGGTTGACAATGAAGAAGCGTGACCTATGCGTGCGAGTGGCCAGATGGGCCCTACTTTTAGAGGAAATTGAATACGTCGTTGAACACCGCCCCGGTAAGAATACGTGTCATGTAGATGCGTTAAGCCATTATCCTATTACAATGTTTGTCGCGGAATTAGAAAACAGTGTTTTAGCGAATGTTAAAAGAGCGCAAAGCGAGGACAGCGAAATAAAAAAGACAATAAGTGCCGTAGAACAGTGAAAAATCGACAGGTTTGTGTTAATAAACGGTATACTGTTTAAATGCGTGCAAAACGACACGTTGATAGTGGTGCCGAAAAATGTGCAGGTGCAAATAGTGAGGCAGGCGCACGAACGCGGACATATCGGAGTCATCAAAATCGAGTCTATTGTGAAGAAGGACTTCTGGTTTCCGGACATGCGATCGAGGATTGAAAAGGTCATTCGGAACTACGTGCACTGCATCTAGGCCGAAAAGAAAGCGGGAAGGTAAGAGGGGTTTTTGGACTGCATCGACAAAGGAACCCTGCCCCTGGAAACATACCACCTCGATCATCTCGGCCCAATTACAACAACGAGGAAAAGGTACCGCCACATTTTTGTAATAATAAACGCGTTTACAAAATTCGTATGGCTCTACGCTACGGGGTCTACGGACAGCGCGGAGGTCTTAGACAAAATGAAAAAACAGGCGGCGATATTCGGTAACCCGAGACGTGTAATTACGGAAGAGGAACTGCGTTCACCTCTCATAGCTTTATGAATTATTGTATTAGAAGAAGACATCCAGCATGTTAGCGTCAACGTATTTTGGAGAATCGTCGAGGGCAATTAGCCTGAGCTATATGGCCTTTGAACGATTTATGACAGGGATGGACTGCATGAGGTCTTAGCGAAAGGTTGTTTATGAGAGTCTAAATGAGGCGACAGATGATAGCCATTGACTTGGTGTCGAGTGGTCATCAGATGTCGCAGGACTGTGTGCCTTGTCAGTTTGTGAGATTGTAAAAAAGGCAGGTAGTTTGTTAATGCTTTGCCTAAATGTATAGGAACGTTGTTCCTTAAGGATCTGGCCACGGAGTGGGGAAGGCATCCTTGCCTTTGGTAAGAGGACTGAGTTTGACCTCTTGGCACTTACCCCAGAACCTGGAGTTGATTCGGTCATTGCCTTTGCCTTTTTGCCTAGCCGAATATTTTCTAAGTTTGCCTTTTTCTAACAAGCACATATTCAAGAATGTCACTGCGAACCCAAGACACCAACAACGAGCCAGTTTCGCAACCAACACCGGAGCTCGCCCGGATCGGAGTGCGTGTGCCACCGTTTTGGAAGGCCAACCCTGCACTATGGTTCTGACAAATGGAAGCCTAATTCAAGACTTCGGGCATCACAGTTGATGACACCCGCTTTAACTACATAGTGCAGGCGCTGGACACAGAGATACCGACTGAGGTTAGTGACCTGATACTCAGCTCACCGAGCACCGGCAGGTACGAGCGCCTGAAAGCCCGGCTCACCGAGGTTTTCGCGGACAGCGAAACAAGGCGGATAAAAACCCTCCTAACAGATCTCGACCTCGGAGACCGCCGCCCTTCGCAGCTGCTGCAGCAAATGCGAGACCTCGCCCAGGACAAGATCTCTGAAAGCGCCCTGCGATCGCTGTGGCTGTAGCGTCTCCCGTCACATATGTAGGCGATTCTGTCTGCCAGCGAGGACGATCTGAAGTTCCCTCCGCGCTGAAGCACACGAACTAACCAAGCAAATACAGGCACTCACATCGCGGCTAAGCCGAAGCCCGTACCGAGGAAGCCGAAATTCGAGGAGGCGTTTCGACAGGAGTAGGATCCTGGATCGAAGTCGAGGACGAGGCGCAACCCACGACATGGACGACCGCCGCACCTACCAATAACGCGCATGGAAGTGCGAGCAGCCCTGTCAATGGAGGAGCGCACCGGAAAACTAAAACCCCGGTAATCTCAGGTGACTGATAGCCGGGACAAATCAACACGTCACCTGCTTGTCCACGACGCATCAACCAGATTGTCTTTCCTGGTCGACACCGGTGCCGACGTCTCCGTGACCCCGGCCACCCGCACCAATCGCCGACAGGGCGGAACTCACCCTTTTCGCCGCTAACAACACTAACATCAACACCTATGGGCAGAAACTCCTACGACTGGACTTAGGCCTTTTAATCGCCGACGTGCAAAGGCCAGTTATTGGAGCAAACTTTCTGGACCACTTCAATCTGTTGGTGGACATCCGGTATAGAAAACTCGTTGACGGAAACACCTCCTTGGTCAACTACGGGACTCTAAAGATCAACCCAACCCCGCAAGTCCACGTTATGGAGAAGACCACTGAGTATGGAAAGCTCCTGGCAAAATTCTTTGCCATCACGCGGAACACCATCCTTCCGACTGGTCATCAACCCCTCCAAATGCACCTTTGGAGCTGCCGCTGTCGAGAACCGCCACCGACAACCGTGCGAGGACTCAGACGTTTCCTAGGAATGATAAATTTCTACAACCGCTTCATAAAAGATGCCGCACGGATCCAGGCCCCTCTCCAGCTGGCAGTCACGGTAATTCCCAAACCAGGCTGCAGTGAAATGAAAAAATGCTGGAAGCCTTCAACAACCTCAAGACAGCGCTAGCACAACCCACACTCCTGGTCTTTCCTACTCCAGAAGCTGCCATCTCCTTACATACCGACACTTCAGATACAACAATTGGAGTCGTATTACAGCAGGAAATTGGAGGTAAACACCGACCATTGAGTTTTTTCTCGAGAAACCTTATACCGGCACAGCAAAAGTATTCCGCATATGACCGTGAACTGCTCGCAATTTGTGCAGCAATTAAACATTTCCGGTTCATGTTGGAAGGATGCAAACTTACTACTAATACTGACGACAAGCCTTTAGTCTATGCTTTCGACCAGAACCCTGAGAAGGCTACTCCTAGGCAAATCCGGCAACTGGCCTACACATCGGAATTTTTGGTCGATATCCGTCACATCTCCGGAGAACACAGCACAGTAGCGGACGCACTCTCCCGAGTCCAAGAGATTGGTTTCCCTTCCGCATTGGACTACGACGCACTAGCGGAAGAACAAAACGACGAGGAACTGCAACAACTCAAGAGCAGTAATAGCATCAAGATGTTCAAGCTCAAGCTCATCCCTGGTCTATCGAAGCCCATCTACTGCAACACTTCGATTCCAGGTTAAATCCGTCCCTACATCCCAGCCAACTTCAGGATGGCCGTTTTCAAAGAAGTGCACGGCCTATCTCATCGCGGAGTCCGCGCAACTGTGAAGCTTATCATCAACAGATTCATATGGCCAGACCTCAAGCGCGACGTCAAAACATGGACACAGAGCTGCGAACAGTGCCAGCGAGCAAAGGTCACAAGACACACCAGGACGCCCCTACAAGAGTTCCTGGTCCTCAACGAATGCTTTGCCCACATACATATAGACCTCGTGGGACCACTTCAGATATGCCAAGATTATCGTCATTTACTAACTGTAATTGATAGATTTACTAGGTGGTTGGAGGCGTATCCGGTGAAGAACCAGCAGGCAGATACCGTCGCACGGAAACTGCTGGAAGGGTGTATCGTTCGTTTCGGCGTTCCGTCGAAGATCACCACAGACCAAGGTCGGCAGTTCGAGAGCACCCTGCTCAAGACTTTCCAGAAAACCCTGGGCATCCAGCCTGCCACAACGACAAGCTATCATCCGCAATTTAATGGACTGATTGAAGGCCACCACCGGTCCTTGAAGGCAGCCCTCACCTGCCATCTACAGCAACAGCGTTCATGGGTGGACGCCCTGCCCATAGTTCTTTTGGGACTCAGGACGGCAGTAAAAGAAAACCTGGATGCAAGCATGAGGTCAAGCCAGTGCCAACATCAAATCACGGCGAGAGCAAGATATTCGTGCACCCGCAGCTTCTCGACTGCACACACGTATTCCTGAGGCATGATGCAGTGCGTGCACCGCTTCAGCCCCAGTACGACGGCGCCTTCAAGGTTCTGCGACGCCACGACAAGTTCTACGACATTTGCATTCACGAAAAGACGAAGCGAGTTTCCCTCGACCGTCCTAAACCAGCATTCAACATCGCACAAGGGCTGACGCAGAATCCTGTACGAACTGCGGCGGGCAGCACATTGCCAACTACTCCAGCTGTCCCTCACTACTGGATTATCTTTGTCGTCGAGACTCCAAGAGGTCCAAGCCTCTTACCCCTCCGTCATTAGCGATTGACTTTCCGGGCCTCAAAAACCGACAATATCTGAGCAGTTTGGTCTCCCCTCCCAGCCGTCCCGTCAGGTCATCCCGCCCCTTGTGTCCTTTTTCATCTAAGGAACCTGCGCCTCATTCGTTGTCATATGCCGATGCTGCTAGGTCTGGGTCACTTCCCCACATTCAGTCGGCTCCTTCCGATGAGGGGGCTAAGCTCAATGAATTAATGAGCGAGTTCCAGGCCCTTCATTCGCTAGTTGATGTTGATTTAATGTTATCGACCGTCAAAACCCTCAATACTCGCCTCCGAGGCTGTAATTCTGATGCACAAAAATTTCAAGTCTTTATTTCAGTTCTTGGTAGCTCAAAATAAAATCTATTGCTTCCCTTCCCAACACTCTTCTTTGGAATATCAAGTCCTTCAAAAGGAACAGAAATGAGCGTCTCCTTCTCATCTCGAAGGAACAACCTGATATTGTGCTAATCACGGAAACTTTTCTGTCTCCCACTGACGTCGTCAGCATCCCAGGCTTTTCGATGGTTAGATAGGAAAGAATCTCTAGCACTGGAGGTGGGGTTGCTATCCTTCTTAATAAAAATCTTGCTCACTGCGTGATCAACACGAATAGAGTTGATGGGCTTGGGTTCTGTGCTGTTAAACTGAAGCATCCAAAATTATATGTGGGGTGGCCTACGTCCCACCCTCCACCACTCTCTCTCGCTCCCATTTGGATAAGTTGATCAGTAGTGGTTCTCCGATTGTCATCGGCGGTGACTTTAATATCAAGCACCGCCACTGGAACAATTCCAGGGCAAACCCCAGCGGGAAAGTATTGTATCAGCACTTCTCCAGTAACAACTATGACGTGATTTTCCCAGATCGCTTCACCAGGTCGGTCCATTCATTTATATGTGACACCCGTGACTCGGGTCCTTCTGACCACTGTCCGGTGGTCCTTGCTGCATCTACGGAGAGCCCCTCCCGTGGGATTGATGTTGAGATCGATTGGGAAAAGTATCGATCTCTGACGGGCAACGTTTATATGCGTTCTGCCTTCGCTGGTTCGATGGATATCGATGATGTTGTCCAGAGCATTGTCACCCTGATGCATTCCGTTAGAAGAGCTGCCACCCTGAAAATTGACACATCTCGCCCTCGTCATGCGTTTCTTCAAAATCATCCTTATCTCCTCTCACTCATCAGGAAAAGGAGGCATCTTAGAAAGCACGCTCAGCGCTTTGGATCCTCTTTTTCACATCCGTTTGTTCGTGACCTCACTCCTTCCGCCAGAAGACAAATTTCATATCCTACTCATAAGGACTGGATTAATAAACTGAATTCCTTCCAAAAACCTGAATATACCTTTTGGCCTGTCTATAACATTCTTGACGGAAAATCTAAAAGTACTGCGCTTCCTTCCTTGAGTAGGGGCGGCCAGCTTATTTCTAGTGCGCCTGAAAAAGCTGAGATTCTCGTAGACCAGTTTGAGTCAGACTACATCGAGGCTAGCGCCGCTAGCTCTTCCCTTCATTCAACGATCGACAACTTCATCATGGAGGTCTCCATGAATCAAACCCCCTCCCCAACGTCATGGGTTGATCTAATGGGTTTCTGTTCTGATGCTCAAACACGCCTCCAAAAAACTCATTGTCCAGATCTTCAAGTTCTGCCTGTTTAACTCCTATTTCCTGGTCGACTGGAAACAGGCGAAAGTCGTTCCCATCCATAAGCCCGGCAAGCCTGCCGACCAGGCTTCGAGCTACAGGCCTATCAGCCTGCTCCCTATTTTCGGGAAGACGCTAGAGATAATCATCTCCCGATCAATCAATAGTCATTCAATAGAACAAAAAATTCTCATTGACCAACAGTTCGGTTTCAGGAAATCGCATTCCACCCTTCACCGGATCACTAGAATCTCCCAACGTATAATCCACGGGTTTAATACTAATAAGTCCTCTGCCATGGTCCTACTTGACCTGGCAAAAGCTTTTGATTCTGTTTGGCATCATGCTTTAATTTTTAAACTTCACTATCTTAAATTTAACCAGAATCTAATAATTCACATTTTTAACTATCTTTCCAATAGATCCTTCTTCGTCAAGGCTGATAGGTCCTGTTCCTCCCCTCATCGGGTCCTTGCGGGCGTGCCTCAGGGGTCTGTTCTCGGCCCTGTTCTTTTCAATATATTCATCAACGACATTCCTTCTCTTTTTAACTGCATGCTTGCTCTATATGCTGACGAGACCGCTTTGCTCACTTCTTCCTCCAGGGTGCATGAGGCTTGTCTTCGCGTTCAATCCTACCTCGACCTTATTACTGATTTCTTCGCGAGATGGAAACATTCTCTTAACGCTGATAAAAACTGAAGCGATTGTTTTTTCCAGGAAGCGCGAGCCCGTTTGCACCACACTTAAGGTAAAGGGCATCTCGTTTGAGTGGTCCAATTCTGTGAAATACCTTGGAGTTATACTTGCTAATAGACTCAGCTGGATCCCGGCCATTGACGACCGTATAGCCAAAACCTGGAAGGCTTTCGGAGTCCTTAAGCCACACATCGCGAGATCTTCGAACCTGCACACTAACATCAGGTTGGCCTTGTACCGCGTGTGCATCCGACCCGTGCTCACGTACGGGTCCGTGGTCTGGTGAGATTGTGCTTCAGACTCGCGCAAGCTTCTGTTCCTGAATATCGTGAATATTCCCAAATTCCCATTCTTAATTAGAACAGCTGACCTATGTGCTATGGCTCGCACTCCTCGTTTAGACGAATATGTCTTACGCCTTTCCGAAGGTTTTAACATTGATGTTCCTGAAAATCTCCTTATTCGCGATCTTAAAAATTTCAATATTCGTAACATTCCATACAGAATCAAACATAAATTTCCTTTTATCAATAGGTTCAACCAGCTAGCCAACCATGCTTAACCTAATTATCATCCTAATTTTTATTCTTGCTCTGCTTCTCCTGAATTTTTTCTGTCTATTTTCCTGTGGAATGTTTTTTCCTGTGAATTCGTATCCTTTCTCACGGGCTGCTTGTCTTGCTCTTGCTCGTTCATAACCGGCCCTCCCCCTGTCTGTGACTGTTCATCTCTTCTCTGCTTATTCCATTTTTCTTTCTTGTGGTTTTTTGTAAATTTTCCACATCCCATCTCAGGCCACTATTAGTGTTTCAAATCTCAGGTCGTTAACGACATTTTTATTTTCATGTCTGTCGGTAAGTCGGCTAAGGCTGGCAGAGGAGGAACGACTCTAGAGGAGGCTTCCACCTATTGTACTTAGGAAGAACTTTCACGTCGGGTTTGTGGCTGTCCTGCCTCAACATCTCATCGCCATCTTGGGGGAAAAAAAACAATCATTCTATTCTTGCTGCGTTTTTTGGGAGAGAACGACGTAATTACCACGGTCGCCCTTTAAAGTCACGGGAGAGTATTGGGACTCTTAACTGGCCGCCCTGGTATGGACAGAACAGCAGGAATGTACCGCCGGCCGCCTACCAGAGAACGGACGGTGGAACCACCCGGACGCCCGAGGGAATCCAGAGAGCATCTTCTGCTCTTCTCCTGGGATGGAGAGAACGGCAGGAACCTACCGCCGGTCGCCATCCAGGGGTGGGTAATAGGAGAAAACGGCTGGAACTTGCCGTCGCACAGTGGCGAAAAACGGCGAACACGTGGACAAAAGTCAAAAAATGAAAATCGCAATTCTTGAAATCCATTTAGTGAAACTAGTTTATAAGGAATCTGTGCATAATGTTCTGATAATTTAATTGATTCTATTATTACCATTTCGAAGATGTAAGCCTCCAAAGTTGAACATTTTTCAAAATCAATTTTCCGGATTGAACGCGGGTAAAGTTTAACATAACGCTGTTCATCATTTTTTTAATATTATGTTCATTCAGTATTATCGGCTTTTTATATGATACTTTAGTATTATAATAATGCGAATTGCACAACAAAATTTTTATTTTTAACACTGATATGGAAAAATATATAAACCATAAACATACTTAATGTTTATGTAATGTAAAAGTTGTGAATTCCACCTCGGTTCACCTACCAAGTAGGCTTAAATGAAAGCTGAAAGTTTCCTGAATAAGAATCTGTAACGATATCCTGCGGTAATTTGCGGACTTCTATGTTATTCACATTTTTGTTCAATTGCGCGTCTTAGTATCATGTGCGACAACAGCGGTTTCAGATATTATCCCAAATACGTCGTTACTGACCTTTCCAAAAGGTCTTGTTTTTAACCGACTTCGAAAAAGGAGGAGGTTACTCAATTCGATCAGTATATTTTTTTTTTTTATTATTATTTTTTTTTTTAATTTATTTTTTTTTTTTATTTTCTATGTGTGCCCGCCTATTACGACTAGCTGGATGGACCGATCGGAACGAAACCTTTTACATCTGGTAGGTTCTGACTCCCCATTGGTACCATTATCAAAATATTTTTCATTTTTTAGTTGCAAAGTGTTATTATTGCAAAAAAACGGCCAACTTTTGAAAAAAACTTTTCTCGATTTTAGTGCGCTTTTAATATCTTATCACGGACATGATTCTGAACAATTTTGTTCCTATAAAAATTTCGCGGCAAGCTTTATGTACGGTCGAAACTCTTCAACATGAAGAATTTCAATTGTATTCGATTAGGAAATGAATTCCTACGTCATTAATTTTTGAACGATTGCACAACAGAGTAAGGATGCGGTTAATTAAATGAAAACTCTGATTGTGGTAGTTGAATTGATGGTTTATTTGTTTATTGAGCAAGGGAAAAAGCCCGAAGACATAAAAAACCCTTGATTTTAATTGATGAAGGGAAAAAGCCCGAAGGCATAAAAAACCCTTGAATTTAAGATTATAAACTTTGAGTTTTGTGGTTTGAGGTATGTGTGAGTGTGTCGCGTAATATGGTGGTATATGTGCACAAAGGTTGGGCGCCCGTCAGCGATCGGTTCATCGCGTGACACCGGGTTTTTGGGAAACAGTTCCCTTTGGCGATTTTGAATCGCGATCGTACGGAAACCAGGTTCCGTTGGAGTCTCCAGCTCGGGGAGACGTCCAGACCTAGTCGTAAACGATGTCGAATGTGTGTTTTGGCGATTTTGAATCGCGATCGTGCGGAAACCAGGTTCCGTTGGAGTCTCCAGCTCGGTGAGACGTCCAGACATCGTCGTAAACGATGTTGATTGTGTGTTCGTGATCGGCAGGGCCCCGCGCTTAGTAGTAACGCGAACCGCGAATCGTCGTCGTCGCGAGAAAAAATGCTTAGGTAAAACTTTGTCACCCGGTACGCGTCGCAGTTGTTCGACCGATCGCGACCGTAGACCCGTCACCACTGTCCTTTATTTTCGTTACTGAGGCGAGGACGTCGCGTCCCTTTCCTCCGAGCGTTTCGATATTGTTTTTCGACGATTTCGATTTTACTCTCCGACACTTTACTTTTCGAGATATTAGCGAAAACTTGTTATTAACTTTCGAAATCAACTTTGGACGATTTTAATGTCCTTTTAATATGTTGTCAGGGGCATTGTTCTGGACAACTTTTTCCTTATGCATAATTGACGGAAAGCTTTACTTTTCGAGATATTACCGAAATAATTGTATCTTATACAATTCTCCCCATTCCACTAAAAAGCATGAAATAAAATAATTTTAAGAAAAAAAATATACCGACTTCGAAATGCACTAAAAAGTGTAAAATAATTTCTATTTCCTAATGAAGTAATTTCTGTTTCATTCAATCATACAATTACGTAACAGATATGAATGAACCTATTTACTCGTTAGGTAGTATATTAAATATATTTCAACCTTTTCGGAGGCGGCGAAAAATTAAAAGGTTTTCTTGAACATATCAAACTTGAGACAGTCGAACAATTTGCGCCGCCTCCGAAAAGGTTGAAATATATTTAAGGGGGGATCCTGCTTTAGAAGCCCTAAAAAGAGCGTTTTTTAGGGAATTTTTTTAGGACAGAAAAAAAAGGTGACCCTAGTGAACTTTTTAGATTATTTTACTACATGTTTGAAGAAGAAAAAAATAATTTTTGTACACAAAAATATTCAAACGTAGCCGAGTTTTATGCACATCTGTGAGACGCCTTTCAATTGTAGTCTCTAATCGGCGGGAAAGATGCAGTTCGTAATTTTCGTCTGAAACTAAAAAACCAAAGAGTATTCTAATCTTAATAGTCTTTCCTTCTATTTGAACCAAAAAAAAACAAAAAAATTGTGAAATTGTAAAATTTTCTTAGGTTTGAAAAAAATTTTCCGTTTTTTGGTAAACAAAAATTGTTTCAACTTGCTAAAAAAATTACCTAAAAATATTTTTCGTGAATTTTTTTTGGTTCAAATAGAAGAGTATATAAAACTGAAACTAACAAGCCTTGGTTTGTTGAGATTGGTCGTCTAGTTTTCTTGCAATCACGCCCGCCAGTTTAGAGAAATCGTAAAAACAAAAACCCGAGAAAACGCGCTTAAAGTTTGCGGTCAGAAAAAATGTTAATTTTCAATTACTTACAGTAACAATGTGCTAATCAGCTATTCCTGCGCCATAAATTAACTTATAGTACACAGTCCTTCTACTATTGTTTCGAACCACTGTTGAACCTTTGCAGGTACATAGTTTGGGAGTTATTTGATCGAGAGAAGGAACGTGCGCTCGTATACATGTTTGACACCCTACTCCGTTTAGTGCTGTATCTTTAAAACTATTGTGAATTAACCTCTATAACTTTGAATACATATTCTTAGATACATTAGGAATAGATTTAAGCAATAAAAAAAAAATCGATTTTTTGAGCCTCCTAAAGCAGGATCCCCCCTTAATATATTACCTAACGAGTAAATAGGTTTCATTCATATCTGTTACGTAATTGTATGATTGAATGAAATAGAAATTACTTCATTAGGAAATACAAATTATTTTACACTTTTTAGTACATTTCGAAGTCGGTGTATTTTTTTTCTAAAAATTATTTTTGTAGGTAAGATTTCAATATCCTCATCCATACACATATTACATATTAGATGGTTAGAGTTTATTCAACAATTTAAAAAATAAAAATTTAATTTCAATTTCTGATATTAATAAAATAATTTTAAGAAAAGAAATACACCGACTTCGAAATGCACTAAGAAGTATCAAATAATTTGTATTTCCTAATGAAGTAATTTCTATTTCATTCAATCATACAATTACGTAACATATATCAATGAAACCTATTCACTCGTTAGGTAATATATTGAGGGTCAAGTGCCCAGTAGCGGTGGCAAGGAAGGCAGAAGCGGCGAAAAGGATTACCATTGGATGGTCGTCAGCGAGGATGGACGTGCTGGAGGCGCGACCTAAGCACTGCTTCCGCTGCTTGCAAAAAGGTCATGTCGCGGCTAAGTGTGACAGCGACGTGATCCGGAAGGGCCGGTGCTTTGCGTGTGGGGCAATGGACCACGTGGCGGCGAAGTGCACAGCGAAGCTAAATTGCCCGCTGTGCTCAGACTTGGGGAGGCCGGCTGCACATAGGTTGGGCACAGCGGATTGCGCGCTGGCACCGTCGAAGAAGAAGGGAAGGAAGGCCGAGAATGCTCGCGAGACAATGGGAGGCGTTGGTAATTGCGACCGCGGAAACCGCTCGACAAGAGCTGCAAGATGTGAACGCCATAGAAGTGGCAAGGGAAAGTAGCACGTAATGGGGCCATTGAACACCATTTTGCAATGTAACATGAACCACTCGGCGCGGGCGCAGGACTTGATGCTCCACACCCTCGCCGAGTGGGATTGTCCGTTGGGGGTGGTAGCGGAGCCCTACCGTGTCCCGGACCAGCCTGGCTGGTTCACGGATGCGGGGGACTTCGACGCGACCGTCGCGATAGTGGTACGGGCTACGACGGGTTCGCCCCCCTGTTCCGCGGTAGCAGCGAGGCGGGGGGTCGTGGCAGTCAAGTGGGGCAGTACAACGGTGGTGGGCGTCTACGCACCGCCTCGTTGGCCTTTCGCCGAGTTCGAGGATTTGTTGGATCGGGTGGGGCACCTGGTTGCCCAGTGCCCCTCCCAGCGCGTGATAGTGATGGGGGATTTTAACGCTCATTCTGGGGAGTAGGGATGCTCCAGAGCGGACGCAAGAGGCGAGGCGACCCTGGATTGGGCGGCGGCACACGGCCTCTTGTTAATTAACAGGGGCCGGGTGAGCACATGCGTGCGGCCCCAAGGGGAGTCCATTGTGGATCTCACGTGGGCTTCCCCTGCAGTCGCGCGTACCGTTACGAGCTGGCGGGTGGCGGAGGAGGAGGAAACTTTGAGTGACCGTCTCTACATTCGAGTGGAATTCTCCTCCGACACCCGGTGCCATCGGAGTAGACGCCCACCACCGTGCAGGTAGGCGCTGAAGAGGCTGGACGTAGACTATTTGGAAGCTGCTGCCCGCGTGGCTTGCTGGCCGGCTTCTCCGGTCAGGGAGGTCGCGGACGTCGAGGGTGAGGCCGAGTGGCTCCGGGGCAGAGCGCAGGAGATATGCGACGTGGCGATGCCCCGGGTCACTCCTCACCCGCACCGGGCCGCATACTGGAGGACGCCGGAGATCGCTTCGCTTCGCGAGGCGTGTCCCCTAGGCGCCGCCGGTATCAGCGTGCTCGGCGTAGACGCGACCGCGACCCCGCGCGGGAGCAGCTTCCGTGGGACGAATATAGGAGCGCTGTTGTCGCGTTTCGCAACGAGATTCGGGAGTCCAAGGACCGGGCCTGGGGCGAGTTCCTCGGCTCTCTGGACCGGGATCGGTGGGTGCGCCCATATAAATTAGTGATGGGCAAGTTACGACCGTGAGCCCCCCCCCCCCCCCCCCCCGATAACAGAGAGCCTCTACCCCCAGACACTGGAGCGCGTCGTGGAGCGGCTTTTTCCGGGAGACCCGGAATACAGCTCCGGGTCTTGACGGCATACCGGGCCGGGTCTGATCCTTGGTTTTCCCATTTTTGGGGGATAGGGTCCAACGTCTCTTCAGCGCCTGCCTGCGAGAGGGGAAATTTCCAAGTATTTGGAAGGCGGGGCGGCTGGTCCTCCTTAAAAAAGAGGGGAAGGAAGACGGTGAGCCTTCCGCGTACCGGCCGATCGTGCTTTTAGATGTCATCGGCAAAGTTTTCGAGCGCATTGTCGCGTCGCGCTTAGTGGGGCACCTCTCCGGAGATGGTCCGGACGTGGCCGACTGCCAATTTGGTTTTCGACGGTGTAGAAGCACCGTGGATGCGATAAGCAGGGTACGTGCAATCGCGCAGTCGGTCACGTCCAGGGGCGGGGTGGCGATCGCGATATCATTCGATATCGTGAATGCCTTCAACACCCTGCCTCACCAAGTTATATTCGACTGGCTTGGGAGGCTTGAAGTGCCTCCAATGTTAATTAGGGGACTATCTCCGGGAGAGGGGACTATCTCCAGGGGCGGGGTGGGGTACGACCCCGCTCTGTGCGCCCCATTGCCGCCGGGGGTTTTCGTTACATGCTTTGCGGACGATACGCATGTCCTGGCAACGAGGCGTACGTTGGAGAGGATCAGCCGCCTCGCGGAGCTGGCGTCCTCGGTGATCGTTTCCGCGATTCGGAGGCTCGGTCTGGAGGTGGCTCCCCACAAAACCGAGGTGATGGCCTTCCGCCGTACACGTGGGGACCGGCCTCCGGCCGGAGCTTTGATCCGGGTAGACGGGGTCGGAGTCCAGATTGGGTCCGAGATGCGTTATCTCGGACTCCGGCTGGACAGCCTCTGGAATTTCGATTGCCACTTCGACGTGCTGGCCTCCAGGTTGGAGCGCGTGGCAGACGCGTTGGCGCGCCTATTGCCCAACCTGCGGGGTCCCAGCGAGAAAGTTCGCCGACTCTATATGGGGGTCGTGCGGAGTATGGCCATATACGGTGTCCCTGTTTGGGCTGCCGACCTGGCCGTCCGCCGTCGGTCGCAGAAAATTCTGTGACGTGTGGAACGGCGGCTGGCGATCAGGGTGGTGATGGGCTACCGCACGATCTCCTACGAGTCGGCGATGGTCCTGGCGGGTGTAATCCCATGGAGATTGCAGGCGGAGGTAGAGGCCGAAATGTATAGACACAGAGGCGCCCTCCGTCGGGTGGGTGATTTAGATGGTGTCCCGCCGGGTCCCAGCGTCAAGGAGGTGAGGCTCCAGGCCCGCCGCGTCGCTGTCTCCCGCTGGCGCGCGGAACTCACTGCCAGCGGGGCCGCGGAGAAGCGCGCGGTCGGGGCGGTCCTTCCGCATCTTGAGAGGTGGATGGACCGCGGCCACGGGCGACTCACGTTCCGGGTCCCACAGGTGCTGACTGGGCATGGGTGTTTTGCCCGGTACCTGTGCCGGATCGGCAGGGAGCCGTCGTCGAGGTGTCACCATTGTGGTGTGGGGGATGACTGTGTTGCTCACACTGTAGAGAGGTGTCCTGCCTGGGCGTGGCCGCGGCACTTCCTGCAGTGTGAGGTTGGCGTGGATATCAGCGTGAATGTTCTGGTTGAACGTATACTGCACAGTGAGAACGAGTGGAAGGCCGTCGTCTCCTTCAGCGAGACAGTGATATCCCGGAAGGAGGCGGCGGAGCGTGAACGTCAGCGTCGCGGGGGGTCGTGGACAGCAGGACGCTGCGCCGAAGGAGAAGGCGGCCGGGAAATCCGGGCCCGGTTTGCCGGGCGCCCTCCTGAGGGTAGTGGGGCGCCGCGGCCTCCCCGCGTCGCCCCCGTGGGTGTGAATGAGTGAGTGTTTGTTGTGTTTGCTTGTGTTTCTCTTTGTGTTTGCGTTTGTGTTTGTTTTGTTGTGTCTGAGTTGTGTGTTTGTGTGTATGTGTGGATTCGTGAGTTGTGTGTTTATATTTTGAAAGGGGTGAGGGTTCGGGGCGGCGTCGCCTTCCGCGGCGCGGAACTATTTACACACGCAGCCTCTGTCTCATCTAATTCCTGCATATCTCATAGAATTAGAGAAGATAACATGTCCTCGCTGACTACATTATCTTAAAAAGCACAAAGTTCCATCGCAGGCATTCTGAAATAAAATGGAAGTAATGCACGTACTTCAGGAGATATCAGATTTATCAGAAATCGAAAAACACATGTTGTGCAGAATAGTCCCGTTCCTTAAAATCATGAAAATTCAAAATCGCTTCAATCAGAATTGGTGCAAAAGTCAGGTAGTGCTATTTGTCCGTGATGTATTCAAAGTTCCCGAACAACTTCCAGTTAGGTTAAACCAAACCGGTATAATGATTGTCGTAGAAAGCCTAGAAAATTTGGAACGACAGAGACAATTTGAAATAGACGTCGGTAAACTTCGAAGAGCTTTAGAATGGCTGCTACAAAATAATGCTTTGTACAAAGATGTGCGACCACGTTTTTCTAATATTATCAATAACATTTCTGAAGTAACTCATGTCACTGAAGAGCTTTCTACTGTACCAAAAGTAATTGAAGTTGCACAAAGAAGTACTGAATCAAACAGTAAATTTGTGCATGTAGGCAATAATGTAGCTATTTTACGAGGCACGTGCCATGAAGGTAGCGCTCGCTTCAGCATCGAATCTCGCGGTAAGCAATGTACAGGCATAGCTGCAGTTGCTTGTGTTGCGTTTAATTTGCTCGATCCTAGTACGTGGTGTACTAGTGATGTTGATTATGTAGTTTTAGTAGGAGATAAATATTACCGTGATTGCATTGAAGTGCGAAATAACCCTGACCCCGGAGAAGTCAATGTAGACTACTTAGCTGTAACAGAATTCTTGTCACACTTATTGTTTAATAATACCAAAGTCGGTGTTAACATTGGCTGTGAAATGGCTGTAAATGCTCATATTGAAATTGATAACGGTAATGAAGGACTCCGAAATTTAAAGAACGGTTAAATTATGTCTTCCCAACAGTATACATACGGAATTCTTACAACGAATTTGATATCAGTCGCTGTATCATGCAGCAACCAGTCAGAAAGTCCCTGCTATTGGTTGTTTGATTCCCACGCAAGAGGTCCGAAAGGATGTAAAGCACCGTCACGGGACCTTTCATGCTGTATGAAATTTACACATAATCTTGCGTCGTGATTTATATGCTAAAGGAGGCAATAGCAATGTGCTAAATATCTACTCATTAATACCTCTAGTAATTTCACCCGTAAGGAATAGATTACCACAAGTAGAAAGGGTACAACAATCACCTGTTGCGACTACACATACAGAGTCTAGCGAGGCACAAGTTGTTTTCGCAACAAGTATGTTACGTTCTGTGCTTCCTCAGAAACTGATCTCAGAGGATGGGGTATCACTTAAGAAGTAAATACTTCGAGATCGACGTTCGCAGAGAAAATATACTTTTATTTTATAATTACAGTAATAATGCTTAAATGACCGGAAAATACAAGAGGCTGCCCCGAGGACCAGAAAAGTAGGGCTATATAAAGATTTCGGAAAATGTACTTTGAACGGTGAGAATGCAAGAGGAAAGAAAGAAGAGTCGAAGAGCGAAATATGACTAAGAGTGAAAGTTGGTGACGAATATGAATCAATGTTTGGCTGTGATAGGATAGGCTAAGATAGGATTGGATAGGATAAGAATGACTAATTATTAGGTGAGACGCATAACAGTTCGATTGATGACGATATTCCCAATATCGATAATATCGTCTCTATCGGTAATAATAATAACACATAAGGAAATGACCCGATAAGATTGGCGAATATACATAGAAAAACTGCGCCTCCTTTGAACCTAGAGAGGAAAAGAAGAATGGAAGAACTGTGTTGGTTCTTTCTATTTCCAGATGGAAAAAATGGTTTCGGAAAGCACCGAGATATCTCAATAACACCACTGGATTACTTCCAAGCGCGTATTCTGAGTAATGACAAACGATTTCAACGAACAGATTATTTATTCTTCGCATTATCTGTTGTTGAATATTACCGCGCAAAAGCTAGTGTTTCAGTATCATGTAGAATGCGCCAAGGAGAACATACTGCACAGCGATTAGTTGATAATATGCACCTCACGATGAGAAATATAAGAGGATCGGTGTCATACTGGAAACGTTGCTGTCCTGAATTAATCGCCATGGTTCGAAGTATTGGACCGCCCACATGGTTTGCTACCTTCTCTTGCAATGATTTAAACTGGCCAGATATGTTGAAAGCGTTACTCTTATCCGATGGTCGTCCCATTACCGAATTTGAAAACCTAACTTTTGTGGATCGACTAAAGTTGGTTGAAAAATATCCAGTAGTTATGGCAAGACAATTTACGGTACGAGTAAACGCGTTGATGCAGTATTTAAAAAACTCTCATTGTTTAGGTGGCGTTGTTAGCGATTTTTGGTATAGAATTGAATTTCAGAATAGGGGAAGTCCACATTTACACATGCTGATTTGGTGTGAAAATGTACCTGATTTCCTTAGCAACGAAGGGCGCAACGTTATTGAGAAAGTTGTATCGTGTTCATTGGAAGTAGAAAACCAAGATATAAGCGACATAGTACAAAGAGTCCAAATTCATAAACATTCTGATACATGTTACAAAGATCGTAATAATCGTTGTTGTCGTTTTGGATTTCCTAGACCGATAAGTGAAACAACGATGTGCTTGGGTCCAGATGACACACTTGCCAACAATGGACGTTTCTGTGTACTTAAGAGAACCGTAAATGAAGTTATGGTAAATAATTACAATCCAACTCTTTTAAAGCTGTGGGAAGCAAACATGGATATTCAACCATGTGGAAATGTTACAGCAGTTGCATATTATATTGCGAAATATGCAAGTAAGTGCGAGCCGCAGGATACAGGAGACGTTATTAAAAAAGCTGTTTCCCGTGCAAAACGCTGCGGCGGTACCGTTTGGAATTAATTATTTTCGGTATCTATGGCAATTTTGTCCCAACGAATGGTCAGTGCTGCAGAATGTGCTTATCGATTATGCCATCTGCCTCTTAAAATGAGCTCGCGAAAAGCTGTATTTATAAACAGCTGTCGGCCTGAGCAGAGATATAGAATTTTGCGTTTTAAAGGATATGAAACATCATTTTTCAATAACATATTCAATCGTTACGCAAAGAGACCGGACAGTCTAGATAATTTGAGCTTAGCTGAATTTGCTGTCCGATATGAAACAGTTTCAAGTGGAATGTGGACAAAAGATGGAGACGCCGAACTTAGAAATGACGATGAAGAAACATCGAGGTCAAGGTTTATAAAATTGAAGGACAATACTCGAATGCGAATAAGAAATAAACCAGCTGTACTTCGCCACCGATATTATACCTTGAACAGTGATAGAGATGGATATTTCTATAACTTGATAGTGTGTCACATTCCATTTCGTGATGAAAGTACACTTATGTTGGAAAACGAATCTGCGGAACAATGTTTTCTTCGACAGCGACACGAATTGAAACCTATCTTGGGGAACGCAACCGTTGAACAATTTACTCACGCAGAACAAATTATTGAAGCGGCGCTGGCCCAGGCTGTTGCTTTTAATGTTGTATGCGAAGGGGTAACTAATAATGAACAGATAAGAGAACCAGTCAGCATTCATGCCGATGAAGCAGTATATTGTGATCAAGTTGATTTTTATGAGGATCAACAGCAAGAAACACTTGCAATGCCAGAAGACGTGTTCCTTAATAGTATTCGAAGTCTTAACGTTCAACAGAAAGATTTATTGAAATCAGTTTCCTCAGTAATTGAGAAAGATATTAAAAAGAATGATGATGAAGATACGGAACAAATGTTACTTTTTATTACTGGAGGAACTGGTAGTGGCAAGTCGTTTATTTTAAAATTACTTGTTGAACATATTAAACGCTGCTATAATCCCACATTTGATATGATGATAAAACCATTATTCATTGAAGTAGCTTCTTTAACTAGCGTCGCTGCTCGCCAAACATTTGGAAAAACTCTGCACTCCTTGTTTTCGTTGCCTATTGAAAAAGGTACTGCAATGACCTATCGGCGACTGACTGGACAAAGACTCGAACAGGAGAGACGAAAGTGGCGGTACATAAGGTGGTTGATTATTGACGAGATATCAATGGTATCTTATGAGAATTTGCGAATAATTCATTTAAGATTGCAAGAATTCAAAATGAATGATAAACTGTTTGGTGGCGTAAATGTACTTCTTTTTGGCGATATCATGCAGTTGCCCCCGGTAAAAGGACACTGGTGTTTTATACAGCCACATTGGTGTAGCGCAGAAATTAATTTATGGCACCAATTTTCATTCTGCGAACTCACCATTAACATGCGACAAAGGGATGACGTCGAGTTTATCGACTTACTGAATAACCTACGGTTTGGGGAAGTGTCAACTTGTCAACTACAAATACTATGTGAACGAAGAAGAGTTCCCTTAACCGGAGAGTTTCAGGATGGTGAAGCGGTAAGAATATTCCCAACCATAAAATTAGTCGATGAATATAATACAAAAATGACCGATAAATTATCAAAATCACATCGAATGTACATAATTGATGCAGTAGACGAGTCCCGTGAGGCAGCTACATATGGAAAAAGGTCACCAGAAAATGTTATTCCTACAAATGTTAATAACTGTGGCGGACTGTTGCATACAATATCGTTAGCCGAGGGATCGCGAATCATGCTGCGGCGAAATATATCAATTTCTGATGGTTTGATTAACGGTGCAATGGGTATAGTTAAGAAATTTAGATGGCCGGCACTTCGAAGAGATCAGCTAGAACAGGGTGAATTGCCGGATTCAGTTCTTATAAAATTTGACGACGAATCTATTGGAAATCGGTTCAAAGATATTGATGGTTACATTCCAATATCTCCAGTTTCATCAACGTCTCAGGCGACAAAAGGTTATGGGGACGTTGAGCGCAGAATGTTACCACTTATTTTAAGTTGGGCAGTAACGGTGCACAAATTACAAGGGACCACATTAGACAAAGCTGTAATTAATCTTGGTAAAAGGAATTTTGCAAAAGGTCAAATTTACGTTGCACTTAGTCGTGTTAAAAGTCTAGATGGTTTAGTTTTATCTGATTTAGCGCCAAACAAAGTCCTAGTTAAACCTCATGACGAGCTTGCGCTCGCAGAAATGGAAAGATTACGACGCTTGCTTTTGCATGTTGACTCATAGGTACACTACCAGAGACATGTAGACACTTTCGCTAATATCTCGAGAAGTAAAGCTTTCCGTCAATTATGCATGAGAAAAAGGTTGTCCAGAACAATGTCCCTGACAACATATTAAAAGGACATTAAAATTGTTCCAAATTTATTTCAAAAGTTAATAACAATTTTTTCGTTAATATCTCGAAAACTTAAGCTTTCCGTCAATTATGCATAAGGAAAAGGTTGTCCAGAACAATGCCCCTGATAACATATTTAAAGGACATTAAAATCGTTCCAAGTTTATTTCGAAAGTTAATAACAATTTTTTGCTAATATCTCGTAAACTAATGCTTTTCGTGAAATTTGTATATGAACAAAATTGTTCAGAATCATGTCCGTGATAAGATATTAAAAGCCCACTAAAATTATGAAAAGTTTTTTTCAAAAGTTGCCGGTTTTTTCGCAATAACTATACTTTGCAATTAAAATATGAGAAATTTTTTTATAACGGTACCAATGGGAAGTCAGAACCTACAAGATGCTATAGGTTTCGTTCCGATCGGTCCATCCAGCTAGGCGTAATCGGCGGACATACATAAAAAAAAAAAATACTGATCGAATTGAGTAACCTCCTCCTTTTTCGAAGTCGGTTAAAAATAAAGTAGGACTACTCATATGATAATGGTGGCTCTGTGCTTACTATATGAATTAACGGACATTATATTTTTTCCAACCACACACAATACTTTCCACACTTTTGATCACAACCCACCATTATCCCATTACGATAAAAAGAAATCACCACTTCTTCGTGGATTCTATTAACTAATGATGCCTTTTGTAAAATATAAACAATAGGTATAAGACCTAATATCTATGAATGAAGTTACGATTAAAAAATATGTGATTCGTCAAAAGTAAGTACTAATATACTTTGGCAGGTATGAACAGGGTCATTTAGCCGTATACGAGGTCTTATCGCATCGTTTCGAAACCTGTGGTACAAAAAAAATCAATGATAATAGCGGTGCACATACCGCACCTACCTGAAACGAAGGTACCCCACGTCCTTTTCCAGATTGTAGAGACATCAATTTTTGAAGCTCCATCATTCTGAAGAGCTCATTTTAAAGGGGAAACTTCAAAGAATGTGACCCTATTTTTTCTAAATTTTAACCCTTTACGCCACTCTTTGAGAAAAAATGCAAAAAAAATTTGTTTAAATTTTCAAACATTTTATAACAAATTGGCGTAATTAGAAAAAATATTTCAAAATAGCCCAATTCTTCATGAATAAAATAAAAAAAATTAGCTAAATCGGTTGAGTAGTTTCTGAGAAAAAAAATTCCTAAGTGGACCCTATTTTCGCCAAAATGAGCAGAAATTGCAAACTTTGAAGGCTTGTCATTCATTAACGAATTTAAAACCGGCGAAATGATGACTTAAACCCCTTTTAATTTCACATGGACTATAGCATATTTTGATTAGAGCAAGATGGTGACTTCCAAAAGTGATCAATTTGGTGTGGAATGACCCAGTTAGTTCTTATCTGGCGCAAAAAACAAATAAATGAAAAATATCAGAATCGTTCTAACATTCAACAAGTTCATTTTAGACCTATTAAAAATCTATTTGCTTTCGCTTTCGTATTGTTGTCGTTGTACGATGGCACAGCACGTAGTAAAACATAGGGTCACGATACCTGTGCTGGTCGCAGTGTGACTTCATAAACATTACGACTCAAAAAAGGCAATATAAAAATATACTGTACCATCCCACCATAAACCAAGACCGAAATCATCGTTCCTAATTAGGAATCTTAATCGAAGTCCGCGGACCGTTACAGACCTACAATAAAATTTTTGGAAAAACCCAAAAAATACCGTTTCCCTTGTTATCCCTACTGCCAGATTTCTTCCTCCACTTCTTGCTTCCACCCTTGCTAATTTCCAGAACTCTTAATCCAATCACAACTTAAAATTTCCCTCTTTTTGCATAGTGCCTTCCTACTTTTCCTATCATCCCACCATAGATGGTTACTCTACAAGTTTTCCTTTTTCGAGAAAAACGAAGCTGTGCAATTAAAGGAAAAGGTAAAAAATGAAATCGAAGGTAGAATGCTGTGTTTGAAGCTCAATTCCGCAACACGATTGGATCGTTCTCTTCTGGGAATCAATATTCAATTTTGCAACAATGGCGGAATCTGCCTTCGAAATCTTGCCGTAAAAGAACTTTTTTTACGGCAAACGGCAGAAAATCTGAAGAGCGAAGTACTCGCTGTGCTCTCAGATTTTCGGATAAATTGTGAACAAATATATAGTATCACTACAGATAATGGCCGCAATATGGTAAGGTCTGTTGCTCTTCTTGGTGAAGATGTATCAGTTGGGGATTGCGAAGAATCGGAGGAAGAAGACATCGAAGGCATCCTGGAACCGAACGATGCCAACCGAGAAACGGTGGGCCACGCTTTTTGGCGCTTGCGGAGGAATGGCCACAAACTATCCACAACGTGCCAGAAATAGAGCCATCTTTAGGAATTATTAGTCACCGGTGTGCAGCGCACACATTGCAGCTTGCCGTGTGGGATGCTCTTGGCAAATTCCAAGAGCCAATTCACAAAATCCGAAATATCGTGAAGAAGCTGCGCAGCCCAATAGCTGCTGGTGTTCTTGCAGGGTTAGGACATACCAAACCCTTGTTAGATGTGAAGACTCGATGGCACTCCACATACGACATGCTACAAAGTCTGATATCTCTGCAGGACGTGTATAAACAAGTTTTGATGGAAGCAAATAAAAGCAATAGAGGCGAAAATGTCGTTCTAACGGAGAGCGACTGGACCACAATGCAGGATATAGTTGCTGCTCTCCATCCGGCTAAAGTTACTACTAAAAAACTACAATCAGAGCAACTAACAGTTGGCGATTTTTTAGCAGCATGGTTGCGCTGTAAATTAGACACGAGAAAGGTGAAATCTGCCCCTGCCGTAGCTATCCATGCTGCCATGGAGAGTAGGGAAGAGGTACTTTTAAATTCAATATGCGTGTCGGCCGTTCTGTATCTCGATCCCCGTTTTAATATTTGTTTATCTGAGAATCAACGGAAGCGAGCCGAAGACCACTTAGTCGCCCTGTGGGTTAAATTAAACCAAGTACGAGATGGCAATAATATTCACAACACTAACAGTTCACCTTGTAGCTTGGTATCTTCACAACAGGCTGACAGTTCTGAAGATGATGGAAACGAAGATCCATTGGAACAATTAATGCGGCGCAAGGAAAAAGCTGTCGCTGAAGGAAAACCTAAACCAACAAGGAATGGAGATATTCGGAAACGTCTCCGAGATTTCTCTCTGCGTCCCCGATTACCATCAGAGACAAATATTCTATGGTTTTGGAAAACTATGAAAGACACAAATCAGGAGCTATACCAACTTACAAGCACTGTCCTAGGTGTACCTATGACGCAAGTCAGTGTTGAAAGAACATTTTCCCAACTGCGATTTATTTTAAGTACATTGCGTAGTCGTGTTACTCATACTGACATTAGTGATATTCTTTTTGTAAAATGTAATAGAAATTTTAAAAAGAAAGAATTGTAAATGTTTATATTTATATTTAAATTGTAATGAAAGAATTTTATAACAATTATAAAATGAGAAAATAAAACTCGAATAAACGATGTAAATGAATTGTTAATGTATGCATTTCTCTTTCGACGTCCAACACCATAGTTTATATGTATTAGATATTAGGTATTTAAATATTATACGAAGATTTAAAAAATACAAATTCATTTACAATTACTGATATTAACAAATTAATTTGTCAATTAGAGAAAATATTATGATAGTCCAAGCATTCAAGATTAAAATGAAAAAAGATTTAACTGATTTCGATAAATAGTTTACAAAATAAAAATTCATACGTACTAGTTAAGTATCCGTATTAGTTAGCTGACAGATCGAAATTCGATTTTTAACACAAAAATTTAATTTGCAACATTAATACAAACATCTTATCAAAAAACATTTAAATAATTTATCTCAAAATTGAACATATTAGTTTTGTCCGTTTTTGCCATTGTGCGTCGTTACGAATATGCGAAAAATCTATTATCAAAATTTCGTACAGAATAATTAATATACATTGCAGAATAATGATTAGATAATGATAAAATTTATATAAACAATATACGGTCTTGTAGTATTTTTTAGATTTTCAGCATTACAATTTTAGCGCGGTTCTCTTATTTCATGATCCGGAATCGGTTCTAAGTGACGGAACATGTTAGGAATCGGTTTTGGTACCGGTTCTTGGATAACTATTTAAAGCGGAACCGGTTCTCCTAAAAGAACCTACAGGAGGTTCTTATGGCGGTTCTGTTATGGAACCGATTTGATGAATCGAAACCGGTTCCAAGTGACGGAACCGAATAAGAATCGGTTCGGAACAAGGTGGTTCGGTTCTTTTTCCAACCCTGGTATTTAATATACTACCTAATGAGTAAATAGGTTTCATTCATATATGTTACGTAATTTTATGATTAAATGAAAGAGAAATTATTTCATTAGGAAATAGAAATTATTTTATACTTTTTAGTGCATTTCGAAGTCGGCGTATTTTTTCTTAAAATTATTTTATAATCTCTTTGCTTATTTACTTCCCTTATGAGTGGTATCTTCTTCGCAATTTTAGTGTTATATCCAGTCCGATATCGGTCACTTTTCGTACTGTTTTAACGTGGATTTTCTTTAGCATATATTCTTTAAGGTGTGATGCAATTTCAGATGCACTGGTACCTGGTTTCTCTTTAAATAGTTTGAACGATTTTACGCTTTTCTCTTGTAGATAATTTTCAGAGTCTACCGGTCTTTTTTTATTCCGCAATATTTCTCCTTTTTTATAGTTGTTTTTAATACTTTTTACAGTCGATCGTCTTCTTTTTAGTATTTATGACATATTTCTATATGCTTTACTTCCTTCATTTAAGCGTATAACAACTCTATTTTCTTCTAATGTTGTTTCTGTTAGGTTTAGAATACGCGTCAGAAAGTTTATAGTTCAGGCCAAATTTTTGGGCACAATAGTTTTAAATTCTTTAGAAAACATTTTAGTAATTCCAATAGCCCTTGAGTCATAGCAGAAATAGGACCCAAGGAGTCATTACATACTAGCGAGTTTTTTCTTGATTTATTGCCAGCACATCTGAGGCCAGAACCCTTAGCCGTAGTCGTAGAGTCTTTTGTTTGCATTTTCTATTCATGTCGAGGCACTCCTTAGGTTTATTACTCGCTACGGTCATTTTTGGGGGAAAACCGAACTTTCTACACGTCACTTTTTGCCATTTCCACTCCATAGTTTTTAGCCAATAGGAATATTGTTTTGTTTCATCTCTTCCAACTTTGAGGAAGAGCAACGCCCATTCCGAGTTTTCCTGGATTGTGGGAAAGCGTCGGACAGTTAGACATTAACAAATCTTTGACATCATTAGACACTAGTAAACTTTTGACACTAGCAAGCATTCGTTACGCATTCAGTTTCGGCACTTATACATTTATACATTTATACATTTATACATTTATACATTTATACATTTATACATTTATACATTTATGCATTAACTTATACGCAAACCACTACTCTTACAATAAATTCAGTTTTTGTTCATATTCGAAGTCAATCCATTCATACAGTCCACTCATATCGAAGTTTGAGAATCGTCATAGATTCTATCGCGTCCGAGACCGTCGCTAAATATTGTCGACACGACGACGCACATACAGTTTCATTGCGTTTTTTCTTAATATAGCAAATATTAGTGCAAAAGTATACTTGCTACAATCACTACTGACTAGTACATGTTGTATTTATCAACATAAATAATAATGTAGGAATACTTTTGTCCCGGCGATTTCTTACGGTCTTGTGAATTTCAAATCATTGTAAATTACATGACAAACGCAACAAATTGCTTGCATTGAATATTGCGAGACAGATAAAATAGTCAGACGAAACTATACATTCCTGGAATCAACTGTAACTGGTGATAATAAGACTTGGTGCTTCAAACATGTGTTGGAAATCCTAACGAACCGTCCGACTTTCTCTTCTACATCTGGCTCTTCCTTTATTTCCTTTACCCTATTGTCCACTTTCTGCGCTTTCCTGTCTGTCTTATATCACCAAAACATGCCTCTTTAGAATTTCCTACAGCTTCAAGATTTTTCCAAGGTCCCGCTAAAGCACTTCCACATTTCCTAATGAATCACTCCTTTTCTTAAGCCACCTCCTTCGCAAATAACCTAGCCAATGACTTTTCCTGTTTCCACACCCCTATCCAAAATATCAACCAATAGTTTCCTTCCAATAATTTACATTTTCCTTCTCAACACCGTTTCTCATCAGATATTATCCGGACTTCACTGTGAAAACAACAACTTTTAAAACTAGAGTACTAGATTAAGGTTTAGCTAAGAATATTATTGAACAATAAATTGTTTATTGAATTCACTTCGAGTTATTCCTGACTCTAGAACTCCAACACATGATCCTTAGACTAAAGCATCAAATTGCTACGTGAATATCTCCAGGTTCCCCAAAATCAAAAAAATTGCGATTCCAGATGTCTCAAGAGAACATAATGTCACTGTACTTTTTCGATTCTAAAGGAATCATACTTCGGGAATTCGTTCCACAAGGACAAATGTTAATGATGAATACTATCTGCGTATTATGAAATGTTTGTGGAAACGTTAACATTGATTATGCGTGCCCAGCGGTGTATTGATGCAGAAGGTGCGTATTTTGAATAAAAAAAATTAATTTTCGTAAAATAACTAATTCTTTTTTTTATTTAAAAAATTCCGTTATTTTTCCACCATACTGTGTATATAATTTTGTTGTTTATAATACAATACCTTCCATATTCTACCTAACTAAACTAATTTAAAAGTAATAAGAAAACATATTTATTTTAATAACTTTTGAACATATTCTGTGCCTTCTATTTATCCACTTTCTAAACTATTTCTCTTCTGACTTTCCCATTTTGCTTTAAAATATTTCGCTTTTAATTTGTTTCTTCTTGTACTCGAAAAATTAACCTCAGAAAAATATCGTATCATTGTATAATATTTATACAATAGTATTTTCGATCTTCAAAATGCAAAAGTGAATTACAGTAAATATTCGATATGTGCACCAAAGTTATCCCCACCACTAGGGGGAAGACCCCTAGGAGCTCGATCGCCGAGGAGCTCGATCGCCGAGAAATGTAACATGATCCGGGATCGGGTATATCCGTGAAGCAATACATATGCAAATATAAAACTTTTTTATTTTTGATTTTTTCGAAATCCAACTTTTATCAATAGATTCTTTACATTTTCCTGATTAAAAGAAGACCAAACACGACGTAATTTGAGTTATATTTACTTGCAATATCTTATTCTAGTAAAGTCATCGACGTACGCGTAACATTTGAAATTACAAGTAAATATGTTCCAAAGTACGTCGTGTTTGGTCTCATTTTAATGAGAAAAATATTACAAATATGATGTAAAAAATTTCAAAGAAAAAAAATCAAAAATAAGAAAGTTTTATTCTTGTATTAGGAGTATCCTTCTGGTAGGTCACCGTTTGTTTACATTCAGTCTCCGTCGCTTGAAATGTAGGAACTGTACGATATCTGCACCAGTTCGGTTCCGAGAATGGTACACATATCGAATATGTACTATACATAGCCTAAATTATTTAGTGTTTAGTCTTATTTTAATCAGAAAAATATGAAGAATCTATTAGTAGAAGTCGGGTGACGAAAAAATGGAAAATAAAGAAGTTTTATTCATTAGTATTATCACTCACTATGTTTCCGTTTCTTTACATTCGGTATCCTTCGCTCGCTGACCTTTTCTACGTTCGGCAAAACATCAATCAATGTAGGAACTGAACGATATCTGCACCAGTTCAGACCCGAGAATGGTGCACATATCGAATATTTACTGTATTAAGATGATTAGTAAATTTTCAATTCCAAATCATCAGTTACCTATCTTAAACTAATATGGTATTATTCACCGCTTAATATTTAATATAATTTTGATATATTTTTTTAATTATATTGTCGTATGAACTTGAAATTACAATCGTCGGCAACTTCAATTATAGCGAACGCGTTACAGTACAACATAATAATCAGAACGGCTTATTGTTTCAAAAATAAATTCCTATTACTTTAAGAAATAAGAGGAAGTTTATATCAAACAGCATATTAAAAGGAAATAAGTAACCGGACGGTACAATCGCGATCCCAAAGATAAACATGCAAAATCTTAAATGTCAGCGCACCAATCAATACTAGAGAAAAATACCTACAACATTACAAATTTTAAAATATGCGATAAAAAACTATTGTTAAGTCTTAATGCTAGTTCTTTCTTACAAAATTCCAAGCAGAAGTTGGTTTTTCGCGCGAAAAAATCGGTTTTTGATTTTTTTAACTACGGCGCACCTCACCGAAAAATCTGAAAAAATTAGAGAATAATAGTTATACTAATACCTAACTACCACATTAATATAAAAGTAGTGCTCCGACATCTTCACTAAAAAATCGCAATTTTTCGGATTTTTTTTCGGTTTTTGATTTTTCACGACTACAATTTATAATCAGAAAATCTGAAAAAATTCTATAATGTGCGCTATATGGTCCTCCATGTTTTAGAATTTTTTCAGAATTTTTGAACGACATTAAATAGGCAAAATGGGCCAAAAACCGGAATTTCGTTTTTTCCCTTTTACTACCCCCACGAATGAGGTAGGGGGTTGAAACTTGGTGTGAGATGTTTTTTTTGGATATGCTATCGACTGACGAGTTGGGTTTCTAAATCGACTCAAGGGCACATTTGACTACCTTATCCGGCTATACCCTTTATTTCAGTTTCAAAGCTCGATTCGGGTAACTTTATACAATTAGAACAATTTTCAAAATCCTTTAAACTTCTGCGATATTATGTTATTATACGAATAGTTTCACTGTTATGTTACTACTATATTTCATTATGAACTGTTTAAAATACCCAATAATCACTTTAAAAATGAGGAAAGCATTTTTCATCACTGTAATCAACCGTTACAACTATATTTTGGTAAAAATGAGTACTTAACCAAATTCTCGAAAGTATTGTTACAAATAAAAGATACAGTTGAAACTTTGTTAAACATTTTATACCAAAAATGGTTCACCTCCATCTATGCGTGTTCATAGTGCCGATGTGTTCTTCTGTCGGATGCAATTACAGATCGGGGTCGGACCAAGGAAAACGCCCAGTATATCGCTTGCCAATTACTGGAAGGAAAAGGCAAGGGAGGCTACAATTTGCTGTTACGTTATCTCAACGAAGGGCGAAAGTAGCACGAAAGGGTGTGACAGTGTTTGACAATCGCGAATCTCATGGAATCTTTGTAGAGAAAATAAAACGTGTTAATGTGTAAAGCATATAAAAGGTATTGTAAAGAAACAATAGTAATACCTTCTTTTTTATTTTCTTTTAACTTGCAAATTTCTTTGTCATGAGTAATGCTAAATTGCAAGTTTCAAATTTTGTTTGTACATAAACATTATTTCACAATACTTTTATATCATCGAACTGTACTTTATTTTTTGTGCAATAAGTTAGTATATACATGTATTGCAAATTACTATTTTATTGACCATCATTATTTGCTAGTTGGTTACCGGAACAGTTATATTGAAACAATTTTGTTTTTTCTATGAAATATGACTTATGACACTTTAATATATTTAATATGTTAAGTTAAGTCTATATGTCTTAAACGATATTTTTTCAGAACTTTTTCATATATTCTGAAATCTGGTCAAATTTTCAGTTTCGCAATCAACCATTTGTTATAATTGGACCTATTATGATATAGCTATTAGTGAATTAATTTATTTTATAATCGTTTCACAGCGCAAAATTGAAAACAGTAGCTGAGACTTTTAGCTGAAAATATATATATGTAGATGTGTTTTAGGGACCGTGCAGTCCTTCTTTACTTATTTTCTATAACAATTTGCATTAGTAATCGTAGTCTAGAGATCACCTTATCCAAGTTACATTAAATAGCGCGTCAAGAAATCATTTTATGTTGAAATATACAAAAATCAATCTCACGATATTTCTACTTTAGTTTATTTGAAAGCAAAGGATAAACATCCTGCCTAATTAGGAACGCGACGAACTACGTGGTCCAAGACGGTCCTTCTAGCGTAAGCATGCTGAGATATACAAAAGTATCAATGAAGCATGGGACCTCTCGAGCACGAGGAAACACGGTCCCAGGATTAGTCTTAAAAGCGCACGTAAAGAGAAAACATCAGTCGTAGAGTTCACTATTCAATTTTCCAAAAGTTAAATTTAACCAACGTGTTTTATTCCAACTAGCACCTTTTTGCTTCCATAAACCCGATATTTTATTCTCCAAGAAACAAAGAAAAGAATTACCAAGAGATGGCAAACAGCTGGTTGGAAATTAGTGATCATAGTTGCGCCCTGTCATTTCGCAACTCATAAAAGCTGTTCCTTCATCACGTTCTTCGTTCTCTTTATTTGGTTGATTCCTTTTCTTTCGGATCGGTGGTCAATGACAAGTGATGGCAAGTTGTGCAACGAAAGGACGATCAGTAGCGATCCGTTCGACCGAATATAATTGTTTCGTCGCTAATTGACTTTTGTCGATTACCTTTTGTGCTAACTTTTGCCGCCAACTTGCTTTTCCTGTATCGATACAACTAAGCTACTTTAACTTCAACCTCCGTAATTAGCGTTGATTCAAGGAATAGCTTAATTAAAGAATCCTTGAATCGATACCAACTTATTTACGGTGTTTACAAAAATATCGAATTAAATGTCGGATGTAAAAACAGAAACAGATATACATACGTATGTACGCAATAGATAAATTTTAATGTAAATAATATCGATTTTCTTTTTATAATTAAGTAAAAAAATTTTGCAAGCTGGTTTAATTTTACACAAGCACGCATTAATTTTAATACTAAATGGAAGCATTAAAGGATGTAAGCACAGAGAATTCTTCATAGGAAGAGTCCCATTATACAAAAATAATTGAAAATACGTTTCTGAATTGAATAAGTTGTTTATTTATATACAATATGTCTTTATTTATATCATGTGTCTTTAATTAAAATTAAACGTATTTAAGTTTAAAAATAATATCGATCAAAGAAGAACTTCAAGATCGTTGCCTGAACATTTCTTTCGTCGATGTGAACGCTTTTGGAATCTATATATCATGTTAAAAAATCCGACTTTATTGTTCTATAATACATATTTGTATCCAATGTAACTAATAAATCAACTAGCCCAAAGTACGATATTTCATCCGGTACTACAACGAAATAAAGAGATAAATGGTAATTTTGTATTTCTTCAAGAAAGATTAGCAAATTAAATCAACTCTTTCTTTATGAAGATGGAAATACATTGCAAATCGCTTTCCAGAAAATTGATAAAGCTGGACAGAGTTGAAAACGATCAACATATTAATACTCATCTACGCATCCAAGTCAAGTACCTAGTTGTGCTTTTAAGATTAATGTCTAAAATTTTGTGAAAAGGTACAAAAGTTGTAGGAACCAATATCGTTTCTTGTACGCTAACTTTTTGACAAAATTAACTTCAAAAAACCGCCCAATACGGACGGATTTTTTGAAAAGATTTACTTATATATATTTGCCGTACGTTTTTATATAAAATCACCCTATTACCGATGTTAGCTTAAATCGCTTGACAACGCGTACATGGCATGTATACAGGGTGTCTCACAACTCGTGTAGGTCCCAGAAATGGGGGGTAGCTGACGTAATTCTAAGCAAGATTTCCCTTTGCAAAAATTTCGTTTGAAGCGTCGTTTTCAAGTTATTAACGAAAAACACGGACCAATTAGAGCGACGGGATTAGGCGCGCCAAGAAGCGAGAGCGAAAGCTTCGAGCCGGTCGCCGGAGTGCGAGCGTGATCAACTGAGTTTTTAACCGACTTCGAAAAAGGAGGAGATTACTCAATTCGATCAGTATATTTTTTTTTTTCTATGTGTGACCGCCGATTACGCCTAGTTGGATGGACTAATCGGAATGAAACCTTTTGCACCTGGTGAGTTCTGACTCCCCCATTGGTACCATTATCAAAAAATTTTTCATTTTTCAATTACAAAGTATTGTTATTGCAAAAAAACCGGCAACTTTTGAAATAAACTTTTCTCGATTTTAGTGCGCTTTTAATATCTTATCACGGACATGATTCTGAACAATTTTGTTCATATACAAATTTCACGAAAAGCTTTAGTTTACAAGATATTAGCGAAAAATTGTTATTAACTTTCGAAATCAACTTTGGACGATTTTAATGTCCTTTTAATATGTTGTCAGGGACATTGTTCTGGACAACCTTTTTCTCATGCATAATTGACGGAAAGCTTTACTTCTCGAGATATTAGCAAAAAAATTGTTATTAACTTTAAAAAGCAACTTTGGACGATTTTAATGTCCTTTAAATATGTTATCAGGGGAATGGTTCTGAACAACTCTTTCCTTATCCGCAATTAACGGGAAGCAATAGTTGTCGAGTTATTAGGGAAACGCTGTTGTTACTAATATATTAAAATAACGAAACAATAAAAAAAAAATAGAAAAAAAACCGAAGAACTGTCTCACAATATCCTACACAATTCTCAGCATTCCACTAAAAAGCGCGAAATAAAATAATTTTAAAAAAAAAAATACACCGACTTCGAAATGCACTAAAAAGTATAAAATAATTTCTATTTCCTAATGAAGTAATTTCAATCTCATTCAATCATATAATTACGTAACAGATACGAATGAAACCTATTTACTCATTAGGTAGTATATTAAATACATTTCAACCTTTTCGGAGGCGGCGCAAATTTGGTAATTCCCTCGTCGTGGGTTCCGTTTATAGGTTCTTAGATACCACAATCAACTAGCTCTTGGGAACAACGTTTACTATGGTATTTTTAATTTTGCGCCGCCTCCGAAAAGGTTGAAATGTATTTAATATACTACCTAATGAGTAAATTGGTTTCATTCGTATCTGTTACGTAATTGTATGATTGAATGAGATTGAAATTACTTCATTAGTAAATAGAAATTATTTTATACTTTTTAGTGCATTTCGAAGTCGGTGTATTTTTGTTCTAAAAATTATTTTTCCTCGGAACTCTCTTAATGTCTACTAACAATAAGAAGTCTTTACATGGAAACTCAGTTAAATAACAAACAGAATAATAAAAGATAATGTTTATTTATTCATTCCTCATGAAGGAGGATCGAAATTAGTTATGTGTAATTGACATAAAGTATGCAAATGGAATTTATTGAATACTGCGATTCATTATCGACAACGAATGTGACATTAATTATTGAAAATTTTTTGTTTTATTTCCGACTGCAATATTGCCCAACGAATTTACGTATTTTAATAGGAAATACTTATTGTTTTTGTCAGAAAAAAGAGTTTCAATGCGAGATCTAATAAATGCATTGACGTTTCTACTAATTTACAGGAAATTTATTAAAATAAGACTCACCCATTCTTTGAAAATAATCCTGTTTGTTAATAACCCGACAGTGAAAGTGGTGGGGTAATTGCCACTGGGTCATCGTGCCGATGTTGACCTGTCGCAGACATTGGCACCGTATAACACAGCTGGTGGCACTCACAGGTCACTGCACTGTCTTCACTTTAAAACACTTTTGTTTTCACATTCACTTTCTGAAAAATCTCAGGTAAAAGGTATTGTCCGTTTCAATGGCTACGAGGGTGTCCGAAAGGGGCCGATTATTTTAATGTTATTCTGGACTGCTCCTATGATTAATAATAATCCTCCAAAATCCATGTTTAAAATTCCAGGCGCTGTGAAAAGTCCTTAGAATTTAACCCTTTGCACTCGAAATTTTTATTTATTCACTTTACCAACGACTCGAAGCATTGTCAATAGAAAATCATATTTACACATAAGTAAATGATATGCGCGTTAAAAGAAAAGTCATTGTTTTCAAATCCATTTGTCCTTATATTATGAACTGAAAATTATTTGCATTGTCTCCATAGCGGAGCCCTCGAGTTTGAAGACAAATTTTAAATGGCTCCGCTCCGGAGCCCTCGAGTGCAAAGGGTTAAATTATGCGCCGGTATAAAATTATACGAGTGCATCTGGTTCTCTTGAAGAATTCGATGTATCGCGGAGCGATGCATACTGAAATAAAATACAGAAATATATTAATAAATGAAGAAGGATACTTTAATATTAACGTTTGAATATTATTAATATTACTTACCCTAAGCGGTGAGCGACGTCTCGTATGCTTAACGTTCCATCTTCATGGAACTGTTCGAGTACCTCGCGTTCCTTTTGCACTCGACGTAAGTATACAAAATATTATAAAATTCTGCGTTAGACCTTTGCAGAGACATTTCGATGGTTACTGTTCGGGAACTCTCACGAAACTGTTCACGGGTCAAACATAGTTTTCTTGCCAAAAAACTCTCCGCCTTTCACCGTCCCATAGCTAGATATTTTAGCAAAAGTGTGCGTATTCTTTGAACGACTTTCTCGAGTCTAATTGCCATTTTTGAACGTCCTAACGGGTTTTTTCTAAACAATCAATCCTACAACAGCCGATACCTGCGAGACTCGAATTCACCTGGATTGCCCATTGTCCCGTCTAGACTTGACCGTGCAATAAATTGTGCGAAGGCCAACTAACGAAAAGCTAATTACCTTAGATGGCCCTTTTTATCAGACATTAAACATTCTGGTATAGCACGTACTAGCAGCCGTTTTACAAAACAACGTTCAGAGCCGTAAAACAGTCCATTTCTCGTACCATCTGCTTTCTATTTTCGTTCTATCTGGCCAGGTATTGACGCACGGTATGTGATCAGTGGACAGAAAATCATATGCTATACCAGAATGTTAAATGTTTGGCAAAAAGGATCATCTAAGGTAATTAGCTTTTCGTTAGTTTGCCTTCGCAAAATTTATTGCACGGTCAAGACTAAACGGGACAATGGGCAATCCAGATGAATTCGAGTGTCGCAGGTATCAGCTGTCGTGGGAATGATCGTTTGGGAAAAACCCGTGGCGACATTAAAAAATGGCAATTAGACTTGGGGAAGTCGTTCAAACAATATGCATACTTTTGTTAAAATATCTAGCCATGGGATGGGGAAAGGCAGAGTGTTTTTAGAAAAGATAGCTATGATAGCTATAGCTAAGATAGCTATACCCGTGAGCAGTTTCGTGAGAACTGCCGGACAGTAACCATCGAAATAGTCTGCAAATGTCTAACACATAATTTCATAATATTTTGTATACTTATGTGGAGTGCAAAAGGAATGCGATGTACTTGAAATGTTTCATGAAGATGAAACATTAAGCATACGATACGTCGCTCGCCGCTTAGGGTAAGCAATGTTAATAATATTCAAACGTTAATATTAAAGTATCCTTCTTCATTTCTTAATACATTTCTGTATTTTATTTCAGTACGTACCGCTCCGCGGTACATCGAATTCTTCAGGAGAACCAGATACACTCGTATAAGTTTATACGGGCGCAAAATTTAAATTCGGAGGACTTTTCACAGCACCTGCAATTTTCAACATGGATCTTGGAATATTATTATTAATCATAGGTGCAGCGCAGGACAACGTTAAAAAAATCGGCCCCTTTCGGACACCCTTGTAGCCATTGAAACGGACAATACCTTTACCTGAGATTTTTCAGAAAGTGAAAATGAAAACAAAAGTGTTTTGAAGTGAAGACAGTGCAGTGACCTGTGAGTGCCACCAGCTGTGCTATACGGTGCCAATGTCTGCGACAGGTCAACATCGGCAGGATGACCCAGTGACAATTACCCCATCACTTTCACTGTCGGATTATTAACAAACAGGATTATTTTCAAAGAATGGGTGAGTCTCATTTTAATAAATTTTCTGTAAATTAGTAGGCATGTTAATATATTTGTTAGATCTCACATTGAAACTCTTTTGTTTACAAACAGAATAAGTATTTCTTATTAAAATACGTTATTAAAATAAATTCGTTGCCTAATATTACTGTCCAAGATAAAAAAATTTCCATATCTAATGTCACATTCCTCGTCGATAACGAATTGCAGTACTCAATAAATTCCATTTGTATATTTGAATGTTAATTACACATAACTAATTTCGATCCTCCTTCATGAGGAATGAATAAATGAACATTAATTTTAATTATTCTGTTTGTTATTTAACTGAGTTTCGATGTAAAGACTTTTTAGTAGACGTTAAGAGAGTTCCGAGGAAAACTCAGTTGATCGCGCTCGAGCCCCGGCGACCGGCTCGAAGCTTTCGCTCTCGCTTCTCGGCGCGCCAAATCCCGGCGCTCTGATTGGTCCGTGTTTTTCGTTAATAACTCGAAAACGACGCTTCAAACGAAATTTTTGCAAAGGGAAATCTTGCTTAGAATTACGTCAGCTACCCCCTACACGAGTTGTGAGACACCCTGTATATATCTTTAAACATGTTTGTAGTATGTATATGAATAGCTACTTATGATTACAGTTCTACAATTTCTTTATGCTTGTCATTCCTAAGTCTTCTTGTTAAAATGAGTAAATACTAATAATACTTTCTGGGCAACACAATATTTAGACAATTATTATTCCATGCACTGTATTTTCTACATTCTGTGAATTACGTGAATTATTTTGCTTCTTAAAGCTCATACTAAAAGAAACTTACTACTGTTGATCAACTTAAACTATTAGTACAGGTGATTAACTATTGCAACGGTAAAAATTCAGGTAGAATCACGTAAAAAGATGACGCGCGATATCGTGTGTGCTGCTATGCTATTGTGTATTATTAGCAGGTAGCTTGTTAGGCAGTTGGTTTGTGGATAATAGTAGGTATTACAACACGCGACCGTTATTAACCCCTCGATCGGTCTCCCTCACATCGTCTTGATTCCCCCGCTTGCCCTTTTGAATTCATCTCTACTTCGCCCCTACAGTCAGGTTTCTTGACTCGATACAGCAGAACACCCTGACAGACCAGATATAAATCATTATTCTTATAATAAGCTATCGTGACAGAAAAAGCATATACCAACAGATCTACGGCTACGCTAAATGATCTCTGTCGTAGTTCTCCAACTTGACTGCATCACATCTCATTGGTTCTTTGAAAGAACTTCTAAAACTAAATGTTACAGATACGACATCATATCGGTTTTAGAGTCCGAATGAGTTTTTTCGAAATTCAGTTTAGAACTGCGACGCCTGACTCCATAGTTGATCAACTGTTACGGTACATAAACGAACGAAACTGTTTAGAAAATATAGTTTTAGCAAATGTATATTTTTGTGAAGAATGTATATTTTGAGAGAATAGGTTTTCTCTCAAGATCAAATAATATTCTAGTATCATATTTCGTACTTCTTTTCATATGTAAAGTATTTCACAAACAGATAAAATAATTTTCAGAAAAAAAATACACCGACTTCGAAATGCACTAAAAAGTATAAAATAATTTCTATTTCCTAATGAAGTAATTTTTATTTCATTCAATCATACAATTACGTAACATGTATGAATGAAACCTATTTACTCGTTAGGTAGTATATTAAATATATTTCAACCTTTTCGGAGGCAGCGCAAAATCAAAAATACATCAGTAAACGTTGCTGCCAATAACTAGTTGATTGTGGTATGGCGTATTGCATATTAATAAATCCTGAGGAAGAATACGAACCATTATAGATATATCTGATAATATACGCAAATGTATCGACTGAATCGTCATTTCGCAACGTTTCTGATATAAATGAAACTGAATCGACTTTGTTCGCATGTGGAAGCTATGGATCTAAGAACCTACAAACGGAGCCCACGACGCGGGAATTACCAAATTTGCGGCAGATGGGCTCTATCTTTATAGTATATGCGGCGATCGAGTCTTTCCGTCACATACTCTATGAATCTAAATAGACCATAGTTACATTCAATACGCACTAACACCTACTTCGCGGCGTGCTGCTTTCTATTTGTATAGAAAAAAAATAGCTATTCAAGCTTTGCCTATGTTCGACTGTCCAAAGGTTGACATGCTGAAGAACACCTTTTAATTTTGCGCCGCCTCCGAAAGGGTTGAAATGTATTTAATATACTACTTAACGAGTAAATAGGTTTCATTCGTATATAGTACGTAATTGTATGATTGAACGAAATAGAAATTACTGCATTAGGAAATAGAAATTATTTTATACTTTTTAGTGCATTTCGAAGTCGATGTTTTTTTTTTTTAAAATTATTTTATGATTAAATCCTGACAATACATTTTAATTCTGTTTTCTGTTCATTTTCGTGATAATCTTACAGTAAAAATAAAAAGATTGTTGTACTGTATGTGCCCTTGAAAACCAAAAAATATTTTGAAAAATTGTTTTTGCACTGATTAATTTAAAAGTTACTTGAAATCGTTACATCACGAAATTTATCCTGTATAATCCAAGTATTCTACAAAGTTTTAAACGCATAAAATATTATATTATTTTTTTAAGTTAAGTATTTTAATATTAGGAATTCATGAATACGCATTAAACTTAATCTTATTTCTAATCATAGCCGAGAAGATTATATTCCCGCATGATTCAAAGCTGATGAAGAACACGTCTTCATTTTATTAGTCGAAAGAAGGTGGTGACATTCCTTAGGTCCAGGGACGCGGTCCAAAGCGGAAAACGCACGGTATTTCCTCTGTGTAGCTGGAGATCGATGTCCTGGCGAACGTCCTCGTCGAACATCACCTTATGTCCCAGTCATCTTCGTCGTGTGGGTCCGAGCGTGCCGGACATAGCACCGCGTCCTCGCGATCGCCATGGTTTTGTCGTTGCGCGACCCGAGTTTTTCGCCTGGATCTCTTCTGGCGGCAACTCGAGGTCTGGCAAGTCGAGAGTGCATTACACGCAATTAGACGCCAGGGTGGCCCCAAGGTATGTCCGACAAACAGTCCTCTTCTTCCCTCCACCATCGTCTTTTCTTTCTCATTGTCAGTTCTCTTTCTTCGTCCTTCTTTGTTCCTTTCTTTTCCCCTTTCTTTCACTGTATTCCTATCTACTCGTTGATCTGTTCATTCTTCCTTTCTCTCTTTCATTATGTTGCTACCTCTTCTGCAAGCCTCTCTGTTCCAATATTTCCAGAACAGAACTTAAGAAACTGACTTGGTGTTGAATACTACTTCGTCTTTCTTGCCTTCGTTCATCGCCTGATTGTTTCGACTAAAGATTTTCTTAAGCTGCTGACAGTACTTTTTTTACAAATAATTCCTGTTTTTATCACGATAATTTAATCTTTGTTGAGTATAAATAATTGTTCATCTTTGTTTTTGGAGTAAACTTATATCTTGAGATACAAGAAACTGTATAATCTTTGAAATATTTTTTTAATTAGCAGATTTGCTAACGGGATATATCCGGAATAAACGCGTTGCTTGGACTACTAACACTCTCTGCTTTTTTCTTTATAGTTTTCAATCCGTATTACTTTATTGTGCAGCAAATTAATGTGTTATCAATAATTGTGTGAAATTACTGATCAACAGCTTTATTCTCAAATTATTATATGCAATTTAAAATTGGATATTTGGTTTCTAATGGGCACACCGTAAATGCTTCGCATTTATTGCTCAAATAATACAGAGATTTGCGTTAATATTCGGACACAACATTATTAGAAAAATTATTGCTCCTTTTTATTGTTTATAATAGTATTATTGAAACAGTTACCTTTTCATATAACAAAACACATCATACAGTGCATAGAAACATAAATCTTGTATATTTATTGTATATGCTTTTGTACAGTAATCGATAAACTATATTACGACAAAATTTAATGTCGCAAAAATATTGGGACACGAGAGCTGAGCTGCTAGTATAAGTGTTACTGTATTACGTTGACGACGCCGCTAATATACGTTACTTGTAAATATCACGTCTAATACATTATGAGAGCTCCGCACTACAGAAAGCTTTGGTGATACCAGACGCTTTACTTATGAAAATGAAACCAAAAGGAAGAAATACGTTTTTTGTAACACGACAATTGGTTATTCATCCTAAAGAACAAGGAAAATCATACTAAAATATAGCTAAATTATTAAATATAAGCCAGACTACTATGGCGAATATTATATGTGGATATATGTGGATTTAAAATTGTTAGACTCTTGTGATCAACGCAAGATAGCAAGGAAAATAAATGAAAGTCATGGGGATATAGTGCTACAAAATTAACCAAGATGTTATTCACAAAATTTAAGAAAGAGGTGCACTCCGACACGATGCGACAGGTATGTATTAAAAAGTTGTGGTTACAAAGGAAGAGCTCCTCGTAGAAACCCATGTATAAATGAAGCAAATCGCAAGAAAAGATTAGAGCTTTGTAAAAAAATTTGTTTACAAAGTCAAATCGCGGTGCAATGATGTTATTTATTTCGGATAAAAACAAATTTAATCTTTACAGATCTGACGGATGAAGAATGATGTAGCGTAAAGTTAATACAGAGTTAAGCATTTCAAAAAGATTCACAGTAAAACACGATGGTCGGAGCGTAATAGTATAGGGCTGTATCTCGTTCGTATGTATTAATCAACGTATTATGTATTGAAATAAGGTATTATACATATAGAGTGCCCCAATTTTTTCCGGTCAAATTTTGCCGGCGTGTTGTATACGCAAAAGTAAAAAAAATGTTCTATGAACATATGCTCTTAAATGTTTTATTAAGGAGTTATAACTAACAATACAAAATTATAATGAACTGATATCTCGTCATCACAGCGTACGTATTCGTAATAAAGACGCCGTTTTAAAATGTTAATTCGTTAGAGAACGTTTATAAAAAAACGTGGATGTCGACTATTAGAGCAAATAGACATAAGAGTTCAATATAAGCAGAAATAAAGACATTCATAATACGTTCATAAGCTATGGCGACGAAATGCCAGATGATTATAATTTTGTATTATTAGTTATAACTTTAACAAAACATTTAAAAATTTTATTAGAGATATCTGAATTATCAATTTCAGATTCAAGATTTAATCAGAAGGATTATATAAATATATGTTTTATTGTTATATTTATCTAATTATCTAATTATTATATAGATAATCTAATTATCTAGTCTATTAGTGGTCTAATCATTCATTTAGTTACCAGACAGTTAGTATTTCTAGATTGTATGGCGCTCTTTCCTCTTTTCTTGACATGATATTCATTACAATTAACGAAAGAATGGGGCAGGTAATATTGTAACAACTCTGGAACCTAGGTTCAGATAGTTACTAGCGCTAGTAAGGTAAAGAGTGGCTTTTACCAACTGAACGATTCGTTTTGGAAAATAACTAATCTAAAATTGTGGGATTCGTGTAGTGTGCGGTTAAGGAGTGAAATCCACAAGTCAATATCTTTCAACAACAAGATTTATTCAATAAAATACTAAAACTAATGAATTTAACAAATAACAAATAATAACAAAATGTGAAAAGCATAATAGCTTGATAAACGAAACTAAATGGATCTTGATATAATATTAATAATAGAAATAATAGAACTTGGTAAATTAAACAATATGTAAACATAATCGTAAATTTAGCTAAATCTGATTTCAGACAAAACTAACTTTGCTTTCGCAAATAGACTAAATTCGATTTTCTATACTATTTAACTCTTGTTTCAACGCTATCGCAATTACAGTATTTAACTTGATTAATAAAGATAGAATCTATATAATGAATATTCTTTCATGAGATTAATAGAAACAATAGCGCGTTGATAGTCTACCGCAGCGAGGAACACGACCTAAGTGTGATCTCTAAGTGTACCTAAATACGCTTTCGCAAAACTAGATAGATTAATGATTTTAACCGATATCTAACGCGATGTAGTCGACTACTGTAATTACGCTGATGAGAGAACAATATTTTTTTATTAATTCAATTTGCAAAATCTATTCGAATCTAAATGAATTTTTATCTCGCAATAGTTACTCTTTTCATTTGGCTCGACAACTAATTGTCCATGACCCTTTTAGTCAAAACGAACACTGACAGCTAAGACCAGATCGCTTAATTGGGGAGCTTGCGTTAGCTAGCTACTAGAACGACCCAACGATACAGGAAAAGGGTGAACAATATAAGTCTAACAGGGTAGCAAATCAATTGATTCAGAGACCAAGCCGCTCAAATGGGGAGCCTGCGTTAGCTGGCTACGAAACTACCCAGAGCGAGTTCCGAGAATCTGACAGCGCGTTAGCAACCCGACAAAAATCAAGATGAGTAGCTGAGAGCAATCCTTCCATATCTTAGCCTTTCTTGGTGCTAAGTATAGCACTCTCCTAACGGAGTTTCAGAGACGAGACCGTTTCAATGGGGAGCCTGTTGTTCACTGGCTACTAGAATGACCCACGATCAAGTATCCAAATGGCGTACACTCGCTTTACCAGTCAAGTATTAAGAATCGTTGCGGCTCTTGACAACAAAAACTGTTCCGGTTATGCCTATCGGAGAGACTTCTAACGTATTCGACTTCGAAAACTGTTCTGCGATTTAAGCGAGTTTCGCTCGGGCTATTATACTCGCCAGTCTGGCAATTTCTTGGAAAACCCCCATAATGTTGAAATATATAATTGTTGTATAAATTCGCAATTAGACATTATTTATGAAAACGAACGATTTGATAACATTATTAGTATTACACTCCACTCGGTGGTTTATGTCGTTGATACAAAAATTATGGTTTAATAGTGTTTTAATGAAAATTGCATGTTCTATCTTCTTCTACATTCTACGCACGACTTCTATACGGATTGAAGCTAAATATATAAGCATACGGTGCTTCTCGGACATTCCATAGCGTAATATTATAATTTACAATATATCTTGCAATAAACTATTGTCTGGCTCTATCTCCGGATAACATAATATTAGTAGACTCGATATGTATTAACTGATTTGCTTAACTAATGATTTTAGTAACTAATAGTATCGTAATTGTAAAATATATTCCTATCCTTCTCAAAGATAACGCGAGGATACCAGGAAATTCGGGTTGAGCATCGTGGCACGTAAGCACATAGCATCGCGGAATTTTCCATATAGAATTATACATTTATTAGAATAACTATAAAATAATACATAAATCTTGTTTTAACTGTTCTAACTTAACATTTGATTATCTTTATGAGACATATTACCCATTTTAAATCAAAATCATAAAATAATTGTTATAAATTGAAAATGTACATATATAACATCGGTTACCGACCGTCGAAATTAATACATAACGTAATAGTAGTATATTATATACTGTCGGTAATAGTCTAATTCTGTTGGTAACTAAATTATTAGCGGGTAATGGAATAGAACATAGGACTGTCATGTCGAAGAGAAAAAACTTCCAGGGATGTTACAATATTTCATACATTTTTTCTGTTTACGAAGTGTTGCTGAAAAGAGTTGTGTAGTCTAAAAATTGTACATTTTTTATAATATAAAAAATTGAACCGTCGCTTGTTAGCTTGGAATGCAAACAATTAAAAATTAAGTATTAGCTAATGAACAATAGTATGATACAAAATTGGTTATGCCACTTTAATAAAGAACCAACAGTTTTGAATTAAAAATATTCATAAAATATTCTAAATAATACCTCGAAATTTTTTTACATTTTGTTACAAATATGGCACATAAAATTCTTATGTTCGAATAAACATAAATAGATATTTTTCGTTGTCAATGACATTACTTCAAACACCTTTCGCACTATGTTAACTATTAACAAAAATATACAATTATTTTTTAAATAAATTTTAATTCTTGTAAAAGAACTTATTCACTGTTATTTCTTCGTTAGTATCTCTTGTGAACAATCAAAAATATTTTGTTACCAAAATTGAAAAAGGAAAAAACCGAATGAAGAATTAAAATATTACAAGATCGATACGATATACATAAATGCTATATTGTGTTAGGTAATTATTAGCAATTGAGTGATGTTTACGTTTACAAATCCGTCGTTTGATACGCAATGAAATAATAATGGACAAGTAATACGCTATGTTATATGAAAGTGTAACGACTCTGGAACCTAAGTTCAGAAGTTACTAGCGCTAGTTAGGTAAAGAGCGGCTTTTACCAATTAAACGACTCGTTTTGGAAAATAACTAATCTAAAGATTGTGGGATTCGTGTGGTGTGCGGTTAAGGAGTGAAATCCACAGGTCAATATCTTTCAACAACAAGATTTATTCAATAAATCTACTAAAACTAATGAGTCTAACAATTAACAAATAACAACAAAATATGAAAAGTATATTAACTTAATAAGCGAAACTAAATGGATCTTGATATAATATTAATAATAGAAATAATTGAACTCGGTAAATTAAACAGTATGTAATAGATGATCTGATTTCTAATTAATTCTGATTTCAAACAAAACTAACTTCGCTTTCGCAAATAAACTAAATTCGATATTATTTAATTCTCGTTTGAACGCTATCGCAATTACAATTTCTATTTTGGTTAATAAAGATAGAATCTGTATAATGAATACTCTTTTATGAGATTAATGGAAATATTAGCGCTTGATAGTCTACCGCAGCGAGGAACACGACCTAAGTGTGATCTCTAAGTGTACCTAAATACGCTTTCGCAAAATTAGATAGATCAATGATTTTAATCGATATCTAACGCGGTGTAGTCGACTACTGTAATTACGCTGATGACAGAACAATATTCTTTTATTAATTAAAGTTTTTGCAAATTCTATTTGATTCTAAATGAATTTTATCTCGGAACAGTTACTCTTTTAATCTGACTCGACAACTAATTGTCCATGACCTTTTTAGTCAAAACGAACACTGACAGCCAAGACCAGATCGCTTAATTGGGGAGCCTGTTGTTCACTGGCTACTAGAACGACCCAACGATACAGGAAAAGGGTGAACAGTATAAGTCTAACAGGGTAGCAAATCAATTGATTCTAATATAAAATCGTAATTGCTGAACTGCCACCCAAAAGACACGGGCTTCAGAGACCAAGCCGCTCAAATGGGGAGCCTGCGTTAGCTGGCTACGAAACTACCCAGAGCGAACTCCGAGAATCTGACGGCGCGTTAGCAATCCAACAAAAATCAAGATGAGTAGCTGAGAGCAATCCTTTCGACATCTTAGCCTTTCTTGGCGCAAAGTATAGCACTCTCCTAACGGAGTTTCAGAGACGAGACCGTTTGAATGGGGAGCCTGCTGTTCGCTGGCTACTAGAACGACCCACGATCAAGTATCCAAATGGCGTATACTCGCTTTACCAGTCAAGTATTAAGAATCGTGTCGGCTCTTGACAGCGAAAACTGTTCCGGTTATACTTATCCAGGAGACTTCTAGCGTGCTCGACTTCGAAAACTGTTCTGCCATTTAGGCGAGTTTCGCTCCGGCTTTTATACTCGCCAGTCTGGCAAATTCTTGGAAAACCCCCATAATGCCGAAATATAATAATTATCGTATAAATTCGTAATTAGACATTATTTATGAAAACTAACGGTTCGATTACATTATTAATATCGCACTCTACTCGGTGGTTTACGTCGTTGATACAAAAATTATGGTTTAATAGGGTTTTAATGAAAATTATATATTCTATCTTTTTCTATATGCTACGCACGATTTCTATACGGATCGGAGCTAAATGTATAAGAATACGGTGCTTCTAGAACATTCCATTGAATAATATTATAATTTACAATATATACTGCAATAAACTACTGTTTGACTTTAGTTCCGCATAACATTATATTAGTAGTCTCGATATGTGTTAACTGACTTGTTTAACTAATAATTTTAATAATTAATAATGTCGTAATTGTAAAATGTATTCCTATCTTTCTCTAAGATTGCGCGAGAATACTAGGAAATTCAGGGTGAGCATCGCGGCACGTAGGCACATAACATCGCGGAATTTTCCATATAGAATTATACATTTATTAGAATAACTATAAAATAATACATAAATCTTGTTTTAATTGTTCTAACTAAACATTTGATTGTCTTTATGAAGCATACTATCTATTTTAAATGAAAATCATAAAATAATTAATATAAATCAAAAATGTATATAACATTAGTTACCGACCGTCGAAATTTATACATAAGGTAATAGTATATTATATACTGTCGGTAATGGTCTAATTCCGTCGGTAACTAAATTATTAGCGCGTATACGTATAGAACATAGGACTGCCATATTTAAAGGAAAAAATTCTTCCAGGGACGTTACAAAAGCACAAATATAAGAGGTTATTGTAAGCTGAAATGGAAAGTAAATATGGAAAGTTATATTGACAATTACTACTACTATATTTTATTATTAAAAGCACAAACTCAAGACTATCATAATTATAATACAATTGCAAACATGTTTCTGTTTGCAGCGTATTTATTTAACATATAATTTAAAGATTAGGATAAAAATATTTTAAATTTTACTTTAAAATTGTGTTCAACCTTTTTATCATAATTAAATTTTATTTAATGTTAACAAATCTTAAAATTTAACAACCAAAACAAATTTATTAAATACTGTTTTCCTACTTACTTTAATATTCATTTCAGTTTTTAATTTACTCTTTAATTCAATTTATTAACGATTACTTACATTACTTACTTAATTCTTAATACTTACTTAATATTTACTTAATAATAAAATAAACGATTCCATTATTGGACATATAAGATCGGTACTTTTTAAAAACAGTCATTTTCCAGTAACATATACACATTGTTATATAAAATATTTATCTTTTAACATTGAAACTTCTAAATACCCAAGTGAGTTTTCAAATGCAACATTGAATATTTATAAAAAAATGATTAATGAAAATTACATTTGAACACGCATAAACGAAAACTATATAAATTATATAATTTTGTTTATATATTAATAAAAATCAATGTTTTCATATTATAATTCAGTTAATTATATTTTTTTTTACAAAATCGATGATTTTATATATTCACATATACTTAGTAAACAAATACTTGCAAGTTTGATATTTTAAGGTTTCCACTGATAAATCTCTGTATTTTTAAACGATTAAGACAATGAAATAAACAATCGCTCAGGAATGGGTCATTGCTGCTCTTAGGTACATTTACTTTTGTACGGCTATAAATCAATAAAAAGTATTTATACGCTGTTTTACATAGAATAACTGTTTAAAAATTGGACCAAACAACTTTAGATTTTTAAAATTAATATATCTAATGAAAGTATGTATGTGTATGCGCAACGCCCTGCTATAATTCAATAACGCATCTAACAGTTCGAAGTTATCAAAAATTGACAAAAATTGCATGTATTGTCAATTTTAATTGTATACAATTCTTTAATACTATTAACAGATTTTAATGAAATTTTTAATTTGTGCACAAAATAAATGTACAAAAGGTGCTTTTTAAATTTTCATTACAGACTCTAAAATGTATTTGTCTAATTTCAATCTCTCAAAAACAATGACTGCACAACATCCATGCTATAAAATAATTTTGTCTAGCTTTCTAAATACAGTATTTACTCCGTAAATGTTACTTTTGCCGGTCTCGATTGTAACATTTACGTTAGAGGTCCTACATTTTTTGTAGTGTGCCGAACGTAGAAAGAGACAGCGATACAAAAGACAAGGAGAGATAGAATTTCGAACATTCGACAAACATGAAAGATTCGTGCGTACAGTTAAATACAGTGGTCATTCGTTATAAGCAAATCTTTCGGGTCTGAGGTTTGGCTTATAATGCACAGGTCCTACATTGATTGATGTCTTGCCGAACGTAGAAAAGGACAGAAGAGAAAGATAACACGGTCAGCGTTTGCGTATATCGTAAAGGCACTACAGTATTGATTCGTAACAAGCAACAGTTTTGTGATTCGTAACAAGCAAATTTCTATCCCCTCTTCTTTGTTTGAAATCGGCCGCTGAGTAAGAGATCCGAGAAAGAGTAAGAGGTCCGTGAAACCGAAAAAGTCATAAATTTTCACGGACGACCGAACAGTTTAGTGGAAAGAGGACAGAACATATATATTTTTTCTCACTTTGATGCATAGCGATTCTGTCGTTCATTCATCTAATTCTATACTGATTCGTAATAAGCCACTCGCTCGGATCTGGCCAGTTGCTTATTACGAATCAATACTGTACATTTCGAGCGAAAGAGCCCGAACGTAAACAAACAGCGATCTACCAGAAGGACACTCCTAATGCAAGAATAAAACTTTTTTATTATTGATTTTTTTTTTGAAATTTTTTCCATCATATTTGTAACATTTTTCTCATTAAAATGAGACCAAACACGACACAATTCAGGACATATTTACTTGTAATTTCAAGTGTTACGCGTACATAGATGACTTTACTCTAATAAGATATTGTAAATAAATATAACTCAAATTACGTCGTGTTTGGTCTCATTTTAATAAGGAAAATGTCACGAATATGATGGAGAAAGTTATATAAAAAAATTGATGAAAAATACAAAAATTAGCAATTGCAAACAATCGAACAGACTTTTGATCTTTGCCGACTGCCACGACCGCACTGTCTCTTTCTACTATACTCGCTATCCTCCTTTGTGCCAGAAACTTTTATCGCCAATTAAACCAATAAATATAGTCAAAATTATATCGTGTTTGGTCTCATTTTAATCGGAAAAATGTCAAGAATCAATTGGTAAAAGTTTGATAAGGAAAAAGTCAAAAATAAAAAAGTTTTATATTTGCATTGGTATTGTCTCACGGATATACTAAACTCGGATCGCGTTACACTTCTGGGCGAGCGAACCTCGGGCGTCTCGAGGAGTCTTCCCCCCAGTGGTGGGGATAACTTCGTTGCACATATCGTACAGGAGATTTTTGCAGGTAAATATTCGATATCTGCAAAAATGACACGATCAACCTTCTGCCTCTCTTTCTTGTCCATTCGCCGTCCTCTTTTATGTCAGAAACTTTAATCATTCGTTACACACGCAATTGTTAATGTAATTATATCATGTTTGGTGTCATTTTAATAAGGCAAACTGGACAAATATGACAGTAAAATTTTCATGAAAAAATAGTAAGAAATAAGAAAGTTGCAATCTTTTTCTTAGCTTACATTAGTATGTGTCTCACCGATATTCGATCTTCGTCGTTCCGGCGACTGATTGTGTTTCATTCTTGACGATTTCGAGGGGGATTCCCCCAGTAGTGGGGATAGAATTTTAACATTTACGGTAGAGATCTTTTTAACATTTACGGAGTGAATACTGTAACCTCAGTTGGTTTGGTTTAATTTTAGAAAAATTATTGTATTTGAAAGAATGCATAAATACTTTTTTGGTTTATTGTATATTTGCATGTTACCTGTTCGATAGTAAATTTCTGTAATAAAATTTCTCCAGTGTCATATTTCTGTATATGTATACATGTATGTCGCGTTATTTGTTTTGAAAGAACTCCTTCTGACAGAATGACGGCAATGCCATCTTTACATATAATTGATAATACAATAATAATAATTTCAAAAATCGATTGCAGTGAATTTTATCAATAGTAAAATTTAGGCACTTCTCTCTCTCGTTGCTGAAAATGATAGATATAGTTTGTTTTACGAGAATTGTTAGGCTCATTTGAAATCATGAGCGTAAGGTCGTGAAAATTTTATTAAGTATTAAGTAACGTATTAAGTTTGCATAATTCAAACACCAATTCCGACCTTGTGATTCGCACTGTTGGAGGTCCCAACCATATGCTTCGCAAAATACTTTCTTTACCATGCTGTTCCTATTTCCTTGTCCTTAACCTTGGGTCCTTTCCTGTCATCAGTCCCAGTCCACTCAAGTACCCATAAATTACCACCTCCCGAAATCCACTTTCCTTCAATATTTTGTCCAATCCCTGTTCTTTCCCTCCACCCTTGTTAACTAATTTCCACCAATAAACCTTTCTCTAAAAAGTTTCTTTTTCACGAACTTTGTTCCGTCTTGTTAGAATTCGTTCGTAACTCAACCGTGCTGGTTCATTTACTTGTTTGTAAACCGTTGTAAGATTATTACGTGGAAATAAATGAACTATTTTACGTTAATCCCGAATTATCTGAACCCGGTTTTCCAACAGTACCTTCGTATTTATTCTTTTCTATAAAATTGCTAAAAGCATTTCAAGTTTTACATTTCCATTTCTAGAAAGAATCATGACGTATCAACTGTTAATTGTATTAAAGACTGTGGAAACCATACCGCAAACCAAAACTCGTTTTGATTCGCTCGAACAACGCCGTCAGCGGCAAATAAAAGCGTGGTATGCGTAGCGCGAGGCGAAAGAGGCGAACGAACATTGTATCGCCTTGACGAACACAAAAATGTCCAGCTAATTATATTTGTACGTGTGCGAACACGTGTTTCACGCTTGTGCGGACAGTCAATGGAGACTGTGACTATCGTTGAACAGGTTAGTATACGGTCCTCTCAGGTTGTGCAAGAGGACTGGTACGCATCGTGACAGAGTAAGAAAGAAGAATGAGAAAGAGAGAAGGGCAAAGGAAATTCTCATAGAAGTGCCAGAGGTAGAGCCAGAGCCAGAACCAGAGTTGGAAACAGAGCATCATTTAAAAGCAAGATGCGAAGAACGGTGCGTTCTAAATGCAATTACAATTGACGCAATTAATTTAGTTAAAGAATCCCGGCAATAATTTACAATGTGAAATCTCTTTCGTTTTTGGTGTTCACTTCTTTCCTATTTAATGACTTGGTGAAGTGTAACTACGTGCATCGGAATTTCTTTTGTCGCGATTGTACCGCGATATAGTGAATTACAACTGGTTTTCCAGTCATTTTAACATTAAATTAATAAGCTGCTAAGCTTATTAAAATGACTTTTCGGGCAGTTGTTGCTTTCCGGGAGAGCATGCGACTTTTGCGTACCGATCTACCCGACTTTTTATACACTGATATAATTCGTTTTGCTGTTTATGCACGTTTTCAGTTTCACTATTACTTTAAATACAGAATACCCTTCGAAAATTGTGAAAATAATCGACCTAATGTTGACGTTTCGATCTACATATAATAAATTGAAAAACAAAATAATATTTTTTTTCAATCTTTTTTACTTTTGAGCGAAAAACATTTTTACAGCTAACAAACAGATAAATTCAACAGCTATTTCATTAATTTCGATACATATCCTAAGTTAATAAATATAATAAATATTAGTATCATTCAAATACTAATCTCACTATCCTCCATGACATTCTTGATATACTAATGTATATTTAACACTAGGTTTACGGGCGTTTCTTATATACCTATCTCTACGAGCATCCGTCAAATTAACAGGTGGATGAAAATACGTATTTACTTTAAAAAAATCAATTTATTCAAACTAAATCTGAGTTTAACAATATAAAGCTTCACATAAAAATAAAATATTATAATTCAACATCTTTTATTGAAGTTATTATGGAAATGATAACAATAATATAACTGCTACATAATCATATTTATCGAGGACATTTTTTACATATGTATTGAATTTCTTTTGTGCATTTTCCGCATACGATCTTTTTACAATACATACAGCAATTACTGCTTTTATTTTTATTACAATAGCCCACTTGGCAACTTTTTCGCACTCTTGATGTTGAAGGTGACTGATTTGAAACGTCTGAACTGCGACGAATGTTCTCCTTGTTTTCTCCAGCTAATTCATCGGCTAAAGAAAATATGAACTCCTTTCTGGATATTTTCGATCCGGTACACTCTTTGTACAATATCCACGCGTTTATCGCTGCTAAATCTAAAATATTATAAAAAACTTGAAGGGGCCATCGAAAACACCCTGCTTTTACACTATATTTGCGTGCCATGTGGTCCGCGACATCGACACCAAACTTTGTTTTATTATAAAACGTAATAGTTTCTGGAACATGTTTTCTATTGTCCTCTATCTATATATTTCTATGCTTGGTGCTTAGAAGAAGGACTTTTATTTTCGGTTTACTTTTATACACAGTAAGCGTGCAGTCTTCTGATTTATATAAATTTGATGAAAATAACGGCATCTTGTCCTTTGTTTCTTTAGGATAAAGGTGACGTAATTGCGACACTGGGTAACTGATAACAGATCTATATTTAACAAAACAATAACAATAACAATAACAAATAACAATGATAAGTCTGTTAACAAAAATGAGTACAAGACAGTGAACTGAAACTAAATATTGTTTGAGAGAGCGCGATGCGTATTCTTTAATGGTCAGGACTATTCTGCCGAATTTCCCAACGGCTCCTAACCAGGAAGGAAATGGCCACATGGCCCTAAAAGAAGCAAACAAGGGCTTACGCGTCAAAACGTTTGCACCAGCTTAGGTCTTCAATGACCTCGAAAACTTTCGACGCTATTTATGGCATTACTGCCACAGTACCCCCTTACCAGTGATTAACGCTAAGATAACAAAAAAATAATAGGGAGTAAATGCGATTAAACATCGAACGAACGGTTAATATAATGCTCACATGCTACTATTAAAATTACATCACGCTCTAAACCTATATAAATATTTACATCTTACATGTATAAATATTTATAACACTCACACTTTAAATGAACTACAATACACTTAGAAAACATAATATTCATACGTTACAGAATATATAGTCTAAACACGTTTGAACTTCTAAATATGTATTATTCTAGTTAAATACCAGCTTGCAATCGCTTTGGAAAATGAACACGTCTGCCTGACCGCGTTTTAAAACTACCATCTGTCGTCTTAGTATTATTATTATCGGTGTCTGATTGAGATACTTGCATATTATCATTTGAATTCTGATCAGATATACGGTGGGTATCATCGTCAGTCAAAATAAAAGCAGGTTTTAACCTATCAATTGAAACTTTAACTTCTCTACCATTAATATCAATAACAAAAGTTTTGTCGCCACGTTGAATGACCTTAAACGGTCCGTCATAGGGAGGTTGTAAAGGTCCTCTAGCTGCATCGTGCCTCAAAAATACATGAGTACACTTAGCAAGGTCCTTGTAAATAAATGTTTTATGCGTACCATGACGAACAATGGCTGAGGGCCTAAGTTGATTCATACATCTCCGTAATTGAACTACAAAATCGGAAGTTCCCTCAATACCACGAGAAATAAAAAATTCGCCAGGTAATCGTATACCTGCGCCGTAAAGTAATTCGGCCGGTGTTGCATTTAAATCTTCCTTAAAGGCTGACCGAATACCGAGCAAAATAATAGGTAAAACCTCTGCCCAGTTTTCGGTAGCGTGGCATTTAATGGCTGCTTTAAGTTGACGATGAAACCTTTCCACCATACCATTTGCTTGCGGATGGTAGGCAGTTGTTCGTAAATGAACTGCACCAATCAACCGAGAAAGCTCTTTAAATAAATGTGATTCAAATTGTCGTCCTTGATCAGTTGTAATTCTTAGCGGAACACCAAAACGAGCAATCCAAATATTAACGAAAGCTCTTGCAATAGTTTCCGCATCAATTTCTGCAATAGGAACTACTTCCGGCCATCGAGAAAAACGGTCAATACAAGTCAGGCAGTATTTATTACCCTTAGAAATAGGTAATGGCCCTACAATGTCCAGATGGACATGGTCAAACCTACCAGAATTTTTAAAATCGGTAATAGGAGTTCTAACGTGTTTATTGACCTTAGCACGCTGACAGGAAATGCAGTGTTTAGCCCATTCACGACAATCCTTATTTATTGCTGGCCAAACGTATCGGTCTGTTAACAGCTTTTGTGTAGCACGGATTCCAGGATGAGAAAGTCCGTGAAGCGATTCAAAAACTGTCCTACGCAATGTAGATGGGACAAAAGGTCTAACAGAACCACTCGAAACATCGCAATACAGGAAAACGTCGAAGTCTGGGAAATGTACTTTCTTAAGCTGAAGGGTACAAGTTTCGCTTTCTAACATCTGTTTTAACTCTAGATCTTGTTTTTGTGCTTGTTCAAACGCTTTGTAATCAATAGACGAGGAAATAGTCTCTACTCGAGATAACGCATCTGCGACATTGTTTGCAATGCCTTTTATATGTCTAATATCTGTACTGAACTGACTAATATAATCTAGATATCTAAACTGTCGCGGTGAACACTTGTCTAACTTTTGTCGAAATGCAAATATTAACGGTTTGTGATCGGTGTAAATGATAAAATTTCGTCCTTCTACAAAATATCGGAAACGTTGAACTGCGGTATAAATGGCAAGCAACTCACGATCGTACGCACTATATTTGCGCTGTGCAGCAGAAAGAGCCTTCGTATAAAAAGCAAGGGGTTGCCACATATTATTATTAAATTGTTGCAATACAGCTCCTACAGCATAATCTGATGCATCTACAGTAATACTAACTGGAGCATTAGGTATTGGATGAACTAATAAAGTAGCGTTTGCAAGACCCTTTTTAATATTCATAAACGCTCTCTCAGCTGATTCTGACCACGGTACAGGTGTATTACCTTTTTTCGAACCCTTTAACAGGTCATTCAAGGGTTGTAAGAGGTTCGCCGCGTCAGGTATAAAACGTCGGTAAAAATTGACCATTCCTAAAAATCTTCGCAGTAATTTTACAGTACTAGGTTTCTCAAAATTCGAAATTGCTTCAACGCGTTCAGTCATTGGCTTAATACCATCGCGATTAACAGAATAGCCTAAAAACGAAATTTCGTTAACACCGAAAACGCACTTTGTCGGATTTATTACAATACCGTATTCGTTTAAGCGTTCAAAAAGTATTTTAAGATGTTTTTTATGCTCTATTTCATTTTCAGAAGCAATAAGAAAATCATCAATATACGCATACACGAAATCTAAACCACGAATAACGTGGTCTACGAAACGCTGACAAGTTTGCGCCGCGTTCCGCAAACCGAACGGCATAAAAATGAATTCAAACAATCCGAACGGAGTAGTTATAGCCGTTTTTTCGCAATCTTGTGGCGCTACCGGAATCTGATGAAATGCGCGGACTAAATCTATTTTTGAAAATACACGCTTGTTGTGTAATGTCTGTGTAAAATCCTCAATATGTGGGGGAGCATACCTATCCGGAATCGTACGGACATTAAGTGCACGATAGTCACCGCATGGTCGGAGGTTGTTGCTGTCCTTCTTCGTAACCATGTGTAAAGGTGAAGCCCACGGACTCTTAGACGGCCGAATGATTCCCTGTCGTAACAGCAGGTCAAATTCCGCCTTAGCCACCTGTAAACGGTCCGGTGCAAGACGCCGAGGCTTGTTGAAAACAGGTGGGCCTGGGGTCGTCTCAATAAAATGCTGAATGTCGTGCTTGACCGTTTCTCTGCGAAACACGGTCGGCCTAGTGAGATCCGGATAATCTGCCAATAGTTTGTGGTAAACAGAATCACCCACTACAGTTTTAACAGTTACCGCACTATCATTCACCAATCGACCACTCACGAATAAGTTTGTCGTTGCGTCGATTAACCGTTTATTTCGCGGGTCCACTAAAAGGTTGTAATGCGACAAAAAATCAACTCCGATTATCGGTCCTTCCACGTCGGCCACTACAAATTGCCACGGAAACTCGCGTCGTAACGATAAGTTAAGAAACCTCGTAATTGTGCCATAAGTCGTGATAGGAGAACCGTTGGCTGCGTATAGTTCATAGTCACTCCTATGCGATCGGCCACGCACACGCGAGCGCGGAAAAACACAAATGTCCGCACCAGTATCGATTAAATATTGAATTTTCGAAACCTGGTCCGTTACATAAATGCGGCCTGACTTAGGACCGCCGGGTACTGCCGCTTTAACGTGCGACGGTCCTACAAGTTTCCCGACTTCGGTCCTGACCACGAACACGGGGGTATACACTTCGCAGCTTTCTCGGCGTAATTATGATGATACCAACATAAATTACGCGGTACACTATTCGATCGCTGCCGATTCTTACTGTTTGACCGCTCACGGGACTTGAAACGCCTCCATGGTTTACGATTACGTCGTTCATCGGTCAAAGCTTTTAATTGAAGCTGTACTTGCTCTAAACTTTGGCGAAGCAATTGAATCTCCTGCGAATTAGACGCAGGTATTGTAGATGCCGAGGTGGACGCTATCCTATGACGGGCTGTCGGAATCTCATGAACACGATCCGCAATTTCTGCCAATTTGGATCCTACCTTATCAGAAGTCGCAGCAAGAACAAGCTGCGTATTAGTAGGAAGGCGATTCTTCCAAATTTCAACGAGAAATTCCTCATTCACCGCAGAGCCTGCCAAGTCCTTTAAGTGTCGCCAAAATTGAGTTGGCGTCCGATCGCCAATTTCTTCGGTTTCCAATAATTTCCGAATCCTCATTGTGTCCGAATCGGATAGTCTTTTTATTAGTTCCGCCTTAAGTGTTTCATACTTGTTTATTTCGGGCGGGTTACAAATAATATCCTCGACTTCCACGGCATATTTTCCATCTAACTGGGCGATCAAGTAACCAAATTTTGTTTCATCTTTGGTAATACGTCCGATAACAAATTGCGCTTCAAGTTGCTGAAACCACAAAGCAACTTTTTGTGGCCAAAAAGTAGGAATTCGGAGAGTTGCAGAGGCAACATTTATTGTCTCCTTATTGTCCATAATTTCCTCTTGATTTGCCATGATCACAAAAGTCTAAAAATGTTCACTTTGTACGCGTGTCACTACACAATCACTATCCCGAAAACACGATCACGTCGGCGGTCACCAATTTAGGATAAAGGTGACGTAATTGCGACACTGGGTAACTGATAACAGATCTATATTTAACAAAACAATAACAATAACAATAACAAATAACAATGATAAGTCTGTTAACAAAAATGAGTACAAGACAGTGAACTGAAACTAAATATTGTTTGAGAGAGCGCGATGCGTATTCTTTAATGGTCAGGACTATTCTGCCGAATTTCCCAACGGCTCCTAACCAGGAAGGAAATGGCCACATGGCCCTAAAAGAAGCAAACAAGGGCTTACGCGTCAAAACGTTTGCACCAGCTTAGGTCTTCAATGACCTCGAAAACTTTCGACGCTATTTATGGCATTACTGCCACATTTCTTTCGCTGGTTTTGGCAGTTCTCTCTTGTTCGAGCGAATGGTCCCAATCAAGGTTGTCTTTAGTTCAAGCAATTTTTTGGCCAGCGGGATGCTTGTAAAAAAATTGTCGGTCGTGATATTTCTTCCTCGATGTAAATACGGTTCGACTAATTTCAACACAACAAACTGGCCCAACGAATTTGAGCATCGAGTGTCATCTTTTCCCAAGTAAGGGAAACCATGCAAAATATATTTTGATTCAACGTCAACCGCTAACCAAAACTTAATACCAAATTTATGCGGCTTATTTGGCATATATTGTGTAAATCTGCAACGGGCTTTTGTTGGAAACAGTTGTTCATCCACTGTGATATTTTGATGTGGTTTATAACAAGCCTGGCTGTTACTTATAAATCTGTTCCATAGTTCAGAAATGAGTGCAAATTTATCGGTTTGTAATCTTTCGGATCATTCGGTTCGTTTATCAAAGCGTATAAATCTCAGAATTTGCATAAATCTATCTCTGGTCATTGTGTCTCGGAAAAAAGAAGGTCCCCATTTTTTTGACCATAGATAAGATGCTTTCAATGCTCTTACTTCGTACGCGCCCCGGGCATATAGTATTGCTAGAAAACTACGTAATTCGGAAACTGTAATTCTCCAGTCGTTCTTCAAAACTCGACGTGCCTCGGTTTCGGTGCAGTCTTTTATATGTTTCATAATGTGAGCGTCAATTATCAAATCAAAAACACTAGTTACACAACCCGACATAATATTTCTTTTTGCGTAACCAGTAGGCCCTGCGATATCCTTGAATATAGTATGAACGGACGGCCTACCCCTAGATTTCCCTGCTTTCAGTTTCACCCACCGTGTCCCGTCAGCTGCAATTTCAATTTCTTCTATTACGTCTCGGGATGTACTTGGAATACTCGTCCTCTCATCCTCGGTGTCAGAACTAGAAATCATCCGCGCCCTTTTCTTGTTACGACGCAAATTGAAGTTTTCCTCTTCACTATCCGAAGATCCTTCTATTTCTCCAGTTTCAGTGGATTCAGAATATTCACTGTAATCATCACTTTCGCCTAATTCATATTGATCTTCTTCGGAGGACACCTCAGAACAATCCTCATTGATGTTGGTAATTTTGGACAATTTCTTATTATATCTCGTATTTCTACTCATGATTGCTAGAAAAGGGTAATCGGTGAAAGTAAAAAATACTGTACCCAAATTCAATTACCCTATTGTAAATACTTACAATAAGCGGAGACTGTCTGCAATGTGATTTTTGGCTGATATAGGCTGTCTAAAATAACTGAAACCTTTGCACACTGTTTTTGAAAAATGTTCTTACAACTAGCACTGCAGCAACCGTACTGAAGATCGTCTCTTGTTTTAGAGGTTTTTGTTGGCGATAGGTATAAGCGATTTCATTGAATGGTAAATACGATATCACTCAGACCATATAATCCGCTTTAGTTCACATTATCGAAGCGGTATTGACACAACGAATTGAGGGTATCGTAATAAAATAATTTTAAGAAAAAAAATATACCGACTTCGAAATGCACTAAAAAGTGTAAAATAATTTCTATTTCCTAATGAAGTAATTTCTATTTCATTCAATCATACAATTACGTAACAGATATGAATGAAACCTATTTACTCGTTAGGTAGTATATTAAATATATTTCAACCTTTTCGGAGGCGGCGCAAATTGTTCGACTGTCCCAAGTTTGATATGTTCAAGAAAACCTTTTAATTTTGCGCCGCCTCCGAAAAGGTTGAAATATATTTAATATACTACCTAACGAGTAAATAGGTTTCATTCATATCTGTTACGTAATTGTATGATTGAATGAAATAGAAATTACTTCATTAGGAAATAGAAATTATTTTACACTTTTTAGTGCATTTCGAAGTCGGTATATTTTTTTTCTTAAAATTATTTTATTTCATGCTTTTTAGTGGAATGGGGAGAATTGTATAAGATACAATTATTTCGGTAATATCTCGAAAAGTAAAGCTTTCCGTCAATTATGCATAAGGAAAAAGTTGTCCAGAACAATGCCCCTGACAACATATTAAAAGGACATTAAAATCGTCCAAAGTTGATTTCGAAAGTTAATAACAATTTTTTTGCTAATATCTCGAAAAGTAAAGCTTTCCGTCAATTATGCATAAGGAAAAAGTTGTCCAGAACAATGCCCCTGACAACATATTAAAAGGACATTAAAATCGTCCAAAGTTGATTTCGAAAGTTAATAACAAGTTTTCGCTAATATCTCGAAAAGTAAAGCTTTCCGCGAAATTTTTATACGAACAAAATTGTTCAGAATCATGTCCGTGATAAGATATTAAAAGCGCACTAAAATCGAGAAAAGTTTATTTCAAAAGTTGCCGGTTTTTTTGCAATAACAATACTTTGCAATTGAAAAATGAAAAATTTTTTGATAATGGTACCAATGGGGAGTCAGAACCTACCAGATGTAAAAGGTTTCGTTCCGATCGGTCCATCCAGCTAGGCGTAATAGGCGGGCACACATAGAAAAAAAAAAAAAAAAAAAAAAAAAAAAAAAAAAAAAAAAAATATACTGATCGAATTGAGTAACCTCCTCCTTTTTCGAAGTCGGTTAATAAAACCTTTTCTTTCATTCTTATATTTATTATTCGAAGAATGATTTTACGAACGAAGCAAATATATAAGGATTGTTTATGAAATCAGCTAACCCGTCAATTTGACGGGTTTCGTAGAGATAGGTATACTACATAAAAATTTCAAAATTTCGGAAGCTTAGGAACATAATAAATGTATATATAAATTCTTTTGATGAAATTATTAATTTACGATGCAAAATTGTTAAAATTAATGCTACGGTTTTTTGCGTGTTTCATTTCAAAGTTTGAAATCCGTCAAATTGACGGGTCCCGTAAACCTAGTGTTAATTAAGAGCGAGTTATGTGACCACCTGCAGTCCGGTCTTATCACCACCGGCGGACCCCGCCATAGACGAAACAAAAGATAAGAGCTGTGGTACCATCGCCTCGGCGACGAGGTACTGATTCATTCATTATTAAGCCTGTGGCCTGTACGAACGGAACAAATTAAAAGAAACGTGTTTATTTTAAAGTATTGTGCATTTATTTAAAAACCATTCAACCATCCAGTAACATAACTAGCGCGATAAATATACATATTCTCACCGGTCAAAAGGCGTAAATAAGATAAGGTTGAAGGACATAAACAAGATAAGCCCAATTAGATATAGGTAGAATATAAAAAGGTGAGGTAGCGAGCGCGTGCGAATACAGTTCAGTTGAGAGTTCAGTTGAAAGTTAGTCACACAGTTCAGACACCGAAGAGACACACCGAGAAGATAAGATCATATTACCATTGTGCGACTTTGACTTTGACAAGTGTTACATATAATTGCGCAAAAGTATTATTGTATAGTGTTTAAGGATTAAAAATAAAAGTTTTTTAAAACGCCAATTCCTCGCTTTCCCGCGTAACATAAAATTGGTGGCAGCGGTGGGATACGCTGAAAATCGTTGCTGAGTCGACGTAGCTGCGGAGACGGCCAGCGGATCCCGAACCCTCACGGGAAAGAAGAGAAAAGAAAAAGGGCGAATATTTTGAGAGGTACCAACGACGAAAGCATCAAGAAGATAAGTCAAGGTAAGATGGCAGAAATCGAAACTATTACCAAAATGCTTTCTGAGATTACGAGTCGACTGGAGAGACTAGAAACTAGGGGTGATAGTCTACGGAGAGAGAACCCCCTTGCTGGATCCTCCAACTCGATAGTAACAAATGACGATGACTCTGAACCTTCTCCATATACATTAAATGAACTACTAGGAACGGTGTCTGAATTTGATGGCGAAACATTGCCGGTCGAGACGTTTATCTGTCAAGTTGAAACAGTTAAATACAATGTACAGAAAGAAAGATCTCAATTATTACTTGGAAGTATATTAGCTCAAAAAATTGTCGGAAAAGCTAGAACTGTTATACGTGCAGAAATGATAAGAACATTTGAAGACTTAAAAATCCAACTAAGACAAAATTACGGCTCTCCAATCGATTCCACATTGCTGCAATTGCAACGAATTCAATGCCGACAGAATTTTAAAGAACCTGTAAATTCTTATATATCGCGATTCATAAGAATACACGACGCTGCTTTGAATGCTACGTTAAGCAGACCCCTTCCCGCGGAACAACGTGAATTACTGCTAGAAGAAGAAAAACGCAAAGGAATAATAGATTTCATAAACGGCCTAGAAAGAGAAACCCGATTAGAAGTGAAGACATCTAATCCTCGAACAATTCAAGAAGCGATAAATGCGGCTCGAATGTCAGAACTAATGCAACAAAGACACGATTTCTTCAAACCAAACCCGATAAGATTTCAAAACCGTACACGATTTAATACACAAAAACCTCAACAAAATTTTCGAAATTTTAACACGCAAAGACTTCAACAAAATCTCCAAATTCGTCCAAACCCATTCGGACCATCAATGCAAAGTCAGATAAAACAATGTAATTACTGCAAAAGAATAGGGCACAACGAAAACGAGTGTAGAACGAAAAGATTTCAAAATTTTCGTATACGACAGGAATTCCCAGAAACCCCACCAGCACACGCTATATCGAACGACCAAGAACAAGACTTAGAAGTAAAAGACTCTCACATCGAAGACCTCCAGTAAATACCCAACAAACAATTACCAAAATTAATACGGCTATTGGCAATCGATTAACATACGTCACCCTTCAACCCGAAAATGTTAAAACTGGTAGATTTTTGGTAGACTCTGGCGCTGCGGTTTCATTGTTAAGAGAATCAATGATTATTGACAAAGAGAAAATAACGAGGCAAAATACGCGAGAAATAAGAACGTTATCCCGACACACATTTAAAACAGCAGGCGAGTTTGAAACAAAATTGTTAGGAAAAAATCTAAAATTTTTGGTAGTAAAAGATGAGATAATGCAAGAAGACGGATTACTTGGAATAGATTCGTTAAGAACACTACATTGTACATGGGATATTTGTCAAGGACAATTACAACTCGGAAATAAAACATTCACGCGAAAAACCAACAATACAGAGGAAATAACTATACCGCCGAAAACGAGTAAATTACAGAAAATCAAAGTAATGAATATTCAAAACGGTGAAGCAAAAATAACTTTCGAAGACGTAGACATGTTAGTTACTGTAAAAAACGGAATAACCCAAATACCCGTGAACAATCTGAGCGAAACAGAAACAAAAACGATAAAAACGACAGAAATACTAGGTCAGAAAATTCAAGTATCAGATTTTCCCAAGAACCCTAGATCGCTAACCAAAGAACGCGAACAATTTCTAAAACAAAACACACGTTTGGAACACATTAAAGAAGGAAAAGAACAAATATGGGAAATAATAAAAAGGTACCACGATATTTTTGTATTGCCAGGAGATCCTATACCATTAACCAATTTAACGGAGCACTCCATAGAATTAACAGATCCTACTCCGATCCACACCAGACAATATAGATTCCCGCCGATTCATCAAGAAGAAATAGCACATCAAGTAAGGAAAATGTTAGAAGAAGGAATAATCAGAGAAAGTAATTCTCCCTTTAATTCACCACTTTGGATTGTACCGAAAAAACCAGATGCATCAGGGAAAAAGAAGTGGAGATTGGTAATAGATTACAGAAAATTAAATGAACGAACGAAACAAGATTCATATCCACTTCCATTAATCGACGAAATACTTGATAAATTAGGTAACGCAAGATATTTTTCCGCATTTGACTTAGCCTCTGGATTCCATCAAATAGGCATGCGAGAGAAAGATAAACCCAAAACCGCGTTTTCAACTACAGACGGACATTACGAATATAATAGAATGCCATTCGGATTAAAAAATGCACCAGCCACATTTCAAAGAATGATGAATAATGGCCTAAGAGGACTAATTGGAAACACATGCTTTGTTTATATGGACGACATAATAGTATTCGGAACTACTCTCGAAGAACACAATAAGAATCTACAAATTTTGCTTGAACGATTATCAAAATGCGGATTGAAATTACAACCGGACAAATGCGAGTATCTTAAACCGGAATTATCATATTTGGGACATATAATATCTGCCGAAGGAATAAAACCAAATCCAGAAAGAATTGAAAAGATAAAAACTTACCCAATACCTAAAAATCCAAAAGAAATCAAACAATTTCTAGGTTTAGCTGGATATTATAGAAAGTTTATAAAGGATTTTTCTAAAAAGGCGTCGCCATTAACTACACTGCTGAAAGATAAAATTAAATGGAAATGGGAAAACGAAGAACAAAACGCATTTGATACATTACGAAACGCACTTTGCGAAGAACCAATTCTTATCTATCCTGATTGGAATAAGACGTTCATATTAACTACAGATGCGAGTAACGAAGCAATAGGAGCCGTGCTCTCACAAGGAATAATCGGGCAAGACAGACCTATAGCATATGCATCAAGAACCCTTAATAAAGCGGAAAGAAATTATTCGACGACGGAAAAGGAATTATTAGCTATTGTATGGGGAATTAAACATTTTCATCAATATCTGTACGGACGAAGATTCAAAATAACTACTGATCACAAACCCCTGACTTGGGTTATGAACGTCAAGGATCCTACTTCAAGACTTATGAGATGGAGATTAAAATTGGAAGAATACGATTACGAGATAATCTATAAGAAGGGCAAACGTAATTCTAATGCGGACGCATTATCCCGCATTCCTGAAACAATCGTAAACATGGTTGATGAAGATGAGATGAATGAAACAATAGAAAACGTGTTGAGCGACCTTCAGGAAGAAGCTGCTCCAACATATAAAGACTTTAAAGATAACGAAAGAACGTTTGAAAAAGAAGAAACGCTGGAATATGACACAGGGCGAGTATCCCGGAGAGGACTCGTTGTCACAACCAGCAGAACAAACAAGGGTCTATGCATTGATCCAAATGAAGAAGAAGAAATATGGTACGCTGGGCTGAGAACCAAGGTACCAGAAGTAAACGAAATAGAAGTACGAATTGTAGACCCATATGTAAAAGAAACGATTCTACGAATGATAGAATTCATACACAAAGAAAAGACGCCGGAGAAGCGCCTAATCGTAAAATGTAATACAGCAAAGGATCCAGAAACACAAGAAGAAAAAGAAAGATTAATAAAAAGCGTACATGAAAGTACTATAGGAGGACACCAAGGAGTCGAGAGGACGCTCCAACGATTAAGGACCATGTATAACTGGTCAGGAATAACAAAAGATGTAGAGAATTTTATAAAGAAATGCGAAACATGCCAACGGGAAAGACTAAAATATACGGCTAACAGACCGCCCCCAGGAAAGCCCGACATACCATCAAAACCTAATGATAAAGTATCATTGGACACTATTGGACCATTACCATCAGACAGAAAATATCGATACATATTAGTCATACAAGATTACTTAACGAGATACGTACAATTAGCTCCATTAAAAACTAAGACACCCAAAGAAATCGTAGAAAATTTCTGGACGTATTATTGCCAAGTGTTTGGAGTACCAAAGGAAATATTGACAGATAATGGTCTAGAATTTAGAGGAGAATTCCAAGAATTTGTTGAAGAGAAACTCAGAATTAAGCACACAACGACCGCAGTATATCATCCACAGTCTAATGGAAAAAACGAAAGAAGTCATAAGGAGGTATTTAACTATTTAAGAAGCTTCATAGAAGAAAAGAACGAATGGGTTAAACTTTTGCCTGACGCTACTATATCATTTAATAATACGCATAACGAAGTCACCGGAGTATCACCTTCAGAATTTATGTTTGGCTGGAAGCCTTATATTCCAATAGAAACACGCGAGATGGAATTTGGACATAAAATGGCATATGAAGCCCTAAGCAATAAGAGACGAAGAACTCAAGAGATCGCAAAGGAGAGAATAAGAGAGCAACAAGAAAAGACACAACAAAGATTACCAACTGCCAGAATAGAAAGAGAATACAGAATCGGACAACACGTAATGGTTCGAAGAAGACAACCACAAGATAAGAGACTTGATTCACCATGGGAAGGCCCATACGAAATCATTGGAATAATAGATAATCAAGCAGCAACCATTCGAAAAGGAAATCGAGATGTAACATATCATCTATCCGACCTCAAACCTTTCTATGTTACAGAAACAGAAGAGGAAAATCAAGAAACTACAAAAGAACAGGACGAAAATGAATCGATTACTGAGTCTACTGATACTGAGCATGTTGATACACAAAGCGCCGACGAAACCGATTGAAAAAGAAGAAATAATTATAACACCAATCGACACAAAGAAATCAATTTATCTAGAACATATAAAAGAAGCCCAATTATATCATGACACGTGGAAAGTTACAGTTGGAATCGAGTATGGACATTTACAAGACGAAATAAAATTATTAATATTGCATACAAATCAACTAGCTAAACGATGCAATGAAATTAACCCGTGCTTCAGTAAGCAAAGAATAATACTTCAACAAGAACGAAATAAACGACTGAATCAAGAATTAATATCTTTGAAGAAATTTATGGGTCATGTACAGAAAAGAGGATTACTAAACGCAGTTGGCGAAGGAATGAAAATATTATTTGGAACCATGACAGCCTCAGATGCAGAGTATTACAATAATGAACTGGATAAGCTAAGAGAAGATAATATCAAAATAGCCCACTTGATAAGAAACCAAACAACGATATTGCTCCACAAAATACAAGATAATCTCGGAACCTATAAATATATTCAACAACAAACGGACAACCTAAATATCAATTTTGAATTATTACAAAATGCTACGAAGGAAGAAATATTCAATTTGGAAATAGATGAGACTTTAGCCGATTATATATTTCTTTATCACGATGTTTCAACAACAATGCAAAAACTCCAAGAAGCAATCGTCGATGGCAAACACGGAATAGTACATCCAACAATACTACCTCCCTCAGAATTGTTTGAAGTCATGAGAAACACGACAAAGTTAGAAAAATTTCCTGTACCATTAAAAGAAGAATATTACGGAATATTACTAGATACGAGCGAAATATCAATAACGTTAACAAATGAAAAATTGATTTATAATCTTAGAATTCCGATATTGGAAGAGGATATATACACATTATATAGACCAATCGCACTACCAATTTACTCATACATTCAAGGATATTCAGTATACAATGTAGAATTCGAATATATACTCTTAAACAAACCACAAACGGAATTCATACCTATTAACGATGAAGAAAAAGCACAATTCAAAAATGTGGGAAATCAGTATGTGATACAAAGAAAACACCCAAATTATCTCACGACATCTTCAAATGCTTGTCTAATCGAATTACTCCTAAAGAAAAATCAACAATGCTCACAAAAATACATAAAATTGCAAGGAACATTATTTATTCAACTGCTAACAAATCAAGACTGGATAACTATCACTCCAAAGAAAGAACAAGTACATATTATCTGCGAAAATCGAGAACCGCACATAATAACAATACAAGATAGAAACATAATACATTTGCCGCAAGGATGCGCCGGAACAACAGCAGAAGCAATTATAAAAGCAGGAGGAGAAAAGGGAAACACTACATTAAATATACCTATCGAAACTACAGAACACTTAGATCACTGGAAACAAATATTAACAGATAGACAAATCGATATACAAGATCTTAATATAACATATCTAAAGAAAACTCAAATAACCGCTCAAGATCTTCAACTGATAGGAACAACTATAGATGAAATAAACCAACAAATTGAAATACTATCGTTAAAAAGGAGAACTATGACCACAATGGAACAATTTAAATATTATATTACGATATTGGGATACGTCAGCCTAGTTGGAGCCATATTATACATCCTATATAAAATAAATTGTCTACAACCCATATGGAATTTAATGAAGAAAATCTTAACACCATGCGTTACAATCTATGATCACTGTTCATTCGGAACGTACGCACAAACAATCGATAGAACACCTACAAGACCAGTTAGAATGACAGATCTAATGCACGAAGAAGAACCACCTCAATATGAAGAAAGAGAACCTTCTACAAGATCCAGACTCTCAAGAAAGATATTTTATAGATTACCCGCTAACGAAATACATTAAAAATATATGTTACAGGATGGGATACACGATCCAATATTTATTAGAAGAAGACTTACTAGAAGAAGAAACACGAATACTACAAATTTTCATTGATACTATAGGAAATTTCATTTGCACAAGAGGAACAGAAGATAACAACCTAGTATACACCACACTTCAAGACGACATACAGGAACAGTATTATTGCAAAACGTGTCAACCACCGTTCAACCCAGTAACTATCGAAGAAATCAGAAGCTCATGGAATCAAGCGAAATACGGAATTGAAAGACATATTTTATCTATTAAGCAACTAGCGGAAAAAGAACCATGTTTAGTTTGCGGAAAAAACCTTCATAAATATAGACGCGCTGCTGAATGTAATACATGTTCGCAATTCTTTTCTAGATTTTTCTATTTGTTAAAAACCAGATCATTACATATTCCGAGATATATAGTAGCCTGTTATAGTAATGATGTAGAACACGAAGAAAAAAACGAAAAAGTATCTGTATAGACCGTTTGTAGAATGGAAAAATGATCCCGATTTAATGAATAAATTAGAAAGCGTATTAGAATTATCATTAGAGTTCGAACAAGGCCTAATAGATTCAGGAAGAAACGTTATATTCGATTAAAATAAGACGTCATCAAAATGTAAATTAAAATGCGAGGACGCATTTTCTTTCACCCCGGGAGGAATCTCACCGGTCAAAAGGCGTAAATAAGATAAGGTTGAAGGACATAAACAAGATAAGCCCAATTAGATATAGGTAGAATATAAAAAGGTGAGGTAGCGAGCGCGTGCGAATACAGTTCAGTTGAGAGTTCAGTTGAAAGTTAGTCACACAGTTCAGACACCGAAGAGACACACCGAGAAGATAAGATCATATTACCATTGTGCGACTTTGACTTTGACAAGTGTTACATATAATTGCGCAAAAGTATTATTGTATAGTGTTTAAGGATTAAAAATAAAAGTTTTTTAAAACGCCAATTCCTCGCTTTCCCGCGTAACAATATAAGTAATAGTATCATAAAACACACTGATTAATAATATAATTTACGATACCATGAAGTAATAAAAAAATTTTAATTGTGATCTCTATTGCTGTAAATAACTTTTGTTAAAATTTAAAAAAAAAATATTTTTTAACTTCAATGTCTTTAGAAACGAAATCAAACATTGTATAGAAACATATATAATTCTTTATTCCTGATCTATTTTTACATATAGAATCAATTTTTCATCGTTGATGCCATGACTTTTAGGACACTTTGTATAATTGGATTACAAGTCAAATGTTAATACATTACAATATGGAGATAACGGACGCAATTTTTCACTTCAATGTAGGGTTTAAATAGTGCGTTACAACTTCATTTCGTCTCCCCCTGTATGAAAAATTTATAGTATAATTCTATATTAATATAGTAGACAAAGTACGTACTCTAAATGTTATATAAAGATGTCGTATATTTTTTTCAAATCATTTTTACTTTCAAACATATATTTATTTACATTTATGTACATAAGAAGTTGCATACATGTGTAACGTCCCTGATACTAGAATCAGGTATTTTACAGCACTTATGAAGCAAAGAGCGGTTTTTGCCTACTAAGCGACTCGTTTTACTATAACTAACACTAAAAGAATGCGGGATAGTGGTGGCGTGTGGTTAAAGAGTGAAATCTACAGGTCAATACCTTTCATTAATTAGGTTTATTCAAGTAATTATGAGAAAGAAAGTTATAATTAACAATTTCTTTAGTGAATATGAAAATGTATATGTATCTGATTCTAGACGTAAGAATAGAGTATAATAGACTTGTACTTGTCGCAAATCGGATAACGGTAGCTAACTACTTCAATTACGCGGTTTTATAATGATATACGCAACGCAAAAGTACAACGCAATTTTATAATGGATCTAGATCCTAACAAAACTGACAGAACAATATTTGGTTATTTAAATTAACTCTAAAATTCGTATTGGACGTGGAACAGTTACTCCTTGGTTGACTCTAAACTAATTAGATCATGGCCCTTTTCGTCAGAACATAAATCGACACCCAAAACCTGATCGCTTAATTGGGGAGCCTGCGTTAGCTGGCTACTAGAACTACCCAACGATGCAAGAATCAAATGACGACGCGTGACCAACAGGGTTGCAAATAAAAATGACTCGACTTTAATTATTTATTGAAGTTATTGAAACGCCACCCAAAAGACACGGGCTTCAGAGACCAAGCCGCTCAATGATGGGGAGCCTGCGTTAGCTGGCTATTAAACTACCTAGAGCGAGCTCCGAGAATCTGACGGCGAGTTAATAACTCAGAAAAATAAGAAATATGTATGTGAGTGACTGGAGAGCTCTCGTTGATGTCTTAGTTCCTCCTGGGGCTGAGCATAGCACTCTCCATACGGAGTTTCAGATACAAGACCGTTTGAACGGGGAGCCCGCGTTAGCTGGCTACTAGAACTACCCAACGATCGAGTATCCAAATGACTGATACCCGCTGTCCAGTCAAAACTAGGAATCTTGTAGGCTCTTACCAGTTAAAACTGCTCCAGTTCGTTGCTTCCTAAGAGGTCACGTAGTACTGCAAAGATTGTTCTCCCCTCGCAGCCGCTGCTGCACGCCCTTTTATACCCCGAGAATCGTGAGTTTTTCCCACTCAAAAAGTAGTTATTCTTTTATTACGCTTTATTTAATAGCAAATATATATTAGTTTGATTAGGAAAAATACGCTTTGATTTACTATTAATTAAGTTTTCACAAGTTCTACCGTTAAATCGCATTTTTAATAATTTTTATATACGCAAATTATAAGTGTTTTAATAGAAGAAATAATTAACCGCGAATAATACATAAAATAATAATTAAAAATATAACGCAATTTATAATGAGTAAATAATTAATAATATATATGATATAAACATTTACATAATAATTTATATTAATTCTGTTTCGAAGTATATCTTCTGTCTCTTTCTAACTAACGCGCGCGCCATCGATCGGTGATCTACTCTAAACAATGTTGCACGCGTAAGCTACCCCACCCCATTACCACGCGAATTTTTATGGTGCGGTCGGTAATTTGCGGTCCGTAATAAAATAGAAAAATTGATTATCTTTAAAGTATTTTCTTCGATTATCGGCTGGAACTTGTCTTCCCCGGGGACGTTACAAAACCGACAATAGCTGATGTTGCAACCGGTTCACTTTACTATTATTTTTATTATCACTTTTCACTGATTTTTTAACAGAATAACGATGGATAAACAAGAGAAGTTCAGGAAACGATTATTCGAAAATAACTTCTTTAACTTTTCGCTTCGAACGTTCTGTCCTATAAAATAATTTTCAGAAAAAAAATACACCGAATTCGAAATGCATTAAAAAGTATAAAATAATTTTTATTTCCTAATGAAGTAATATACAGGGTGCCGCGCCAAAATCCGGACAAATGAAAGATTACTTTCAAACATAATTTTTATTGTGAAAACGGAAATATTTACAACTTTTTTTTTTACTACACTATTAATAAGGGTATAAAGAACCCTTTTATTCAATATATCCTCTGCTTGAATGACTGCTTCCAATTTTGGTCTGAAGCGCTTGTAGGCGCGCTTTAGTTCCTCACAGTCCATTTCGGCGAATATTGCCTTGATGACGGTTTTCATTAATTCTATACTTGGATGTCTGAATTTGTTGGCGACCCCTTCAACAACGCTACATACATAATAGTCTAAAGGATTTAAATCTGGGCTATTAGAAGGCCAGAATTCTTGAGCACGTTGAACGGTGTCGGGTGTTCTGATAATACGCTCCTTCGAGTAAGTCTTCTTTAATGGTGTTGCAATACCCGCGTTTCATTTTTCCGACTCATATTTCTTGATCGCATCGTATACAGTCGATTTCGGGTACCCGATGTAATGAATGATTACTGTTGCTATGCTGTCAGCGCGAATGCTTTCGATGACTGCGGCTCTGCGCTTGTATTCTGCGCTTGATATGGACATTGCGACTATTATGAGGGTTAGACAGTTTAATACATATTTCAAGTTATTTGCTTGTCAATCGTGAACTTTGGATCAAGTGTATGACGGCGAGAAATTCAAATTAAATTTTGTCCGGATTTTGGCGCCGCACCCTGTACATGAGTGAAACCTATTCACTCGTTAGGTAGTATATTAAATACATTTCAAACTTTTCGGACGCGGCGCAAAATTAAAAATATCTCAGTAAACGTTGCTGCCAATAACCAGTTGACTTTCTTGGTTTTCCGGTGCATAGCACAGGACGTTCCACTAATATTAATAATAATAGTTTTTCGCTAATATAATGAAAACTAAAGTTTTCCGACAATTATACATAAGAAAAAGCACGTTCAGAATCATGCCACTAATAACGTATTAGAAGGAGACAATAAAATAATTTTCAGAAAAAAATACACCGACTTCAAAATGCACTAAAAAGTATAAAATAATTTCTATTTCCTAATGAAGTAATTTCTACCTCATTCAATCATACAATTACGTAACAGATATGAATGAAACCTATTTACTTGTTAGGTAGTATATTAAATACATTTCAACCTTTTCGGAGGCGGCGCAAATTTGGTAATTCCCGCGTCGTGGGCTCCGTTTATAGGTTCTTAGATACCACAATCAACTGGTTATTGGGAGCAACGCTTACTAAGGTATTTTTAATTTTGCGCCGCCTCCGAAAAGGTTGAAATGTATTTAATATACTACCTAACAAGTACTTAAATAGGTTTCATTCATATCTGTTACGTAATTGTATGATTGAATGAGGTAGAAATTACTTCATTAGGAAATAGAAATTAATTTATACTTTTTAGTGCATTTCGAAGTCGGTGTATTTTTTTTCTAAAAATTATTTTTCTTTATTCGGTAATGATGCAAAGCTGTGAAAACTTTTAAACCCTGTTATTGATAATGCTGTTGCCAAAGGAACTTATAAATAATCAGTATATTTAATATATTCATTTTGCGTTACATAATTAAATGCAATGTTCGAAAAAGACGATTGTGATCATTCCAATAAATCTTTAGGGGTGAGAAATGAATTTACTAACAATCTTTGTAAGCTACCGTACATTGCAAGTTCTTTAATACTCCCTCCAATAACATAGCATGCCCCTCTATCATCTGTAGTTGTACAAGATTGCCATTTTGCAAAAACACCGAAATCACTTAAATGAATAGTAACATTAGTAAAACTCTTTTTGCTTTTATATTGCTTAGCTATCTCGTCAAACATGTTTTCTACAACCTACTGACTTTTACGCTTTTATTATTTTCAAACCGATAACCAAACAGGGTCATTTAATCGTATACGAAGTCTTGTCGTATTGTTCCGAGACCGGTGGTATAAAAAAACCGACCATACCAGCAGTGCACACGATGCACCTACCTGAAACGGAGGTACCCCACGTCCTTTTCCGTTTTGATGCCAAAATCGCTCCACTGCGGTTCATGATTATAGAAACGATAATGGCAAAATCAGAAGCGGTTCTAGTACCGGAACCGACCAGGCTTTTCCGAAACGGTTCTTTTTCAGTCCCTGAAGAAACCGGTTCTTCCAAATTAAGAGGTTCCGATTCTCCAATACAGAACCGATAATGACAAAGTCAGAAGCGGTTTTGGTACCGGAACTGAACAGACTTTTCCGAAACGGTTCCTTTTCCATCCCTGTTAAATACATTTCAACATTTCAGCAAAATTAAAAGATTTTCTTGAACATGTCAATTTTTGGACAGCCCAACATACGCAAAGCTTGAATAGCTATTTTTTTTCTATACAAATAACTCGGCAGCACGCCGCGAAGTAAGTGTTAGTGCGTATTGAATGTAACTATGGTCTATCTAGATTTATAGATGCGACGGAAAGACTCGATCGCCGCATATACTATAAAGATAGAGCCCATCTGTCGGAAATTTGGTAATTCCCACGTCGTGGGCTCCATTTGCAGATTCTTAGATCCATGGCTTCCACATGCGAACGAAGTCGACTCAGTTTCATTTATATCAGAAACGTTGCGAAATGAAGATTCAGTCGTTACATTTGCGTATATGTATTACCAGATATATCTGTAATGGTTCGTATTCTTCCTCAGGATTTATTAATATACAATACGCCATACCACAATTAACTAGTTATTGACTGCAACGTTTACTGATGTATTTTTGATTTTGCGCCGCCTCCGAAAAAGTTGAAATATATTTAATACACTACCTAACGAGTAAATAGGTTTCATTCATATATGTTACATAATTGTATGATTGAATGAAATAGAAATTACCTCATTAGGAAATAAAAATTATTTTATACATTTTAGTGCATTTCGAAGTCGGTGTATTTTTTTTCCGAAAATTATTTTATTTCACGCTTTTTAATGGAATGGAGAGAATTGTATAGGATAGTGTAAGACAATTCTTCGGGGCTTTTTTTGTCTGCGTAAGTGCCATGAGCATAATTAAGTATAATACACCAACGTCCACGGGAACTCGTCTTGCTGCAGAAGTCGGGTATTAGAGCGGTAAATCTTAATTAGTGTTTTGGGATAGTGCATTGTGATTGCCTTTTTTTGCTTTTCCGGTGCGTCGCACTTAGCGTTCCACTAATATTAATAATAATAGTTTTTCGCTAATATCTCGAAAATTAAAGTTTTCCGTAAAATTTGTATATGAACAAAATTGTTCAGAATCATGTCCGTGACAAGATATTAAAAGCGCACTAAAATCCAGAAAAGTTTATTTCGAAAGTTGCTGGTTTTTCTGCAAAAAACATACTTTGCAATTAAAAAATGAAAAATTTTTGAAGAATGGTACCAATGGGAAGTCAGACCCTACCGGATGCAAAAGGTTTCGTTCCGATTGGTCCACCCAGTTAGGAGTAATCAGCGAACATACATAGAAAACAAAAAAAATATATATACAGGTCGAATTGAGTAACCTCCTCCTTTTTCGAAGTCGGATAAAAATAAGACCAAACACGACGCATTTCGGGACATATTTACTTGTAATTTCAAATATTACGCGTACATCGATGACTTTACTTTAATAAGAAATAGTAAGTAAGTATAACTCAAATTACGTCGTGTATGGTCTCATTTTAATCAGGAAAATGTCGCGAATATGATGGACCAAGTTATACAAAAAAATTGATGAAAAATACAAAAATTAGCAATGCCCAAGTATTGCAAACGATCGAACAGACTTTTGATCTTTGCCGACTGCCACGACCGCAGTGTCTCTTTCTACTACAATCGCTATCCTCCTCTACATTTAGAAACTATTATCGTCAATTAAACCAGTAAATATAGTCCAAATTATTTCGTGTTTGGTCTCATTTTAATCGGAAAAATGTCAAGAATCAATTGGTAAAAGTTTGATAACGAAAAAGTCAAAACTAAAAAAATTTTATATTTATATTGGTATTGTCTCGCGGATATACTAAGGCCCGGATCACGTTACACCTCTCGGCGAGCGAACCTCGGGCGTTTCGAGGGGTCTTCCCCCCAGTGGTGGCGATAACATTTTTGCTTATATCGTAAAGGACATTTTTGCTTATGTGACGTCGTCCGACGTTGGAGTTAGTCATGTGACGTCATCCAACGTTGGAGTTAGTTATTAAGTTAGTTATTAAGTTATATTCATATACTTTCGCTACTTCGAGCTTCTCACGCTTTGCGTTACGCATATAACCTACCGCCAAATCAGCTATGTAATCATAAGTAACATTAGAACTACCCAGATAACACCCCTTAAGTCCTTTCGCCGAATCAATATCTCTGACATAAACATCCTTAGTCCCAACTTTATCTCATAAACATTGTTCCAACCGTTGGAACACGGTACGCGAGAATTCTGCTTGAAGAATTTATGATAGGTCCGCGACAAAGGCTGTTTTTGAGAAAGACTTTTTCCTTATTTCCTGCAATAGTCATTTACCTTTTTTCGTACAATAGAGTTAAATTTTTACGTTCGTTTCGTCCTCGATAGCCATTTTCTGTCATAAATTCGGTAATTCTGAAGGGTCATTTCGACGGTACATTCGTTACGGTACTTCGCGGCCATCGGGCCTGAGACCCAGAGGAAAAACCCCGGCGTTGCCGGACTTGCAGATTTCTCACGTACGCTCTGGTATCGTCCCACCCTCCTAAAGAAGCGCGCTAAGGGCGTAACGGAAGGGTGGGAGAAAGTCAAGGGGCACGTTGATTGGAAAGTCAAAAATCGAATGATGACCAATCACCGTGTTTCCAAAACTTTCGCCAGGGCTCCTTAGCTCGTACGTTCGAGAGCTAGGACAGAACATTTTTCGCAGTCGAACAGAACATTTGCAAATTGTAAAGATCAGTCTCCGCAGTCGAACGGAACGAAAATTTCTTTTAAATCAACGGACTTAGAAATTTTCAATAAGTCAGCATCACGGACTTAGTTTTTTTCCGGAGTCAACGTTCGGACTCATTTGAAATCTCAGCATACTTGAATCACTGCTCCAAGTTAATTCGGCAGAGCAGCGCGTCGCGGATAATCGTAATCAGGCGAGTCACGAGATTTACAACCCCGTGGCACGGATTAAGAATCCGGGCGATCAGTTCGCGACGCGAGTAACCTTGTACGAGCGGTTACATTTTTTGGTCCTTCGAGCCGGATTCTCGACCTATAGACACCAGTGCTTTAGTGATCCGCGACTCGAGTGATCGAAGGAGTGTCAATAGTGAATCCGGTCTACATTCGTCCGAAGGAGAGGATCCGAAGGAGGAATTACTTGGAGAAGAGACATACTCGAGGGACACGACTCGGAAACGCAGCCATCGACCACACTTGGAGCTGATTTCAACCAGGAACCCGGACGATCCAGAGACGATTCAGCATCCAGTCAAAGGTAGGCTCGTTAAGATAATCACCGATCAATCCCGTATCAATTGTCCTTTTTCCTTGAACGTTTTCGATTAATATGGCAACCGCGTCAAACCCTAATGCTTCCGACGGAATCGCGGCACGGATTCGTGATATTAAACAAACGCGCCGAACGTTTAAATCACAAGTAACAACTTTCGGAACGTGGTTAGATAAATATAAAGACTCAATGATCGAACGAACGAAATTACGCGAACGTACGCAGCGTATACGTAATCAGTTCGATACCTTTAATCACGGCCAAGACGAATTAGCGCGATTGGAGAGTTTTGAAGAAGCCGAAGCCGAACGGAATGCAATGACAAACGTTTATGACGAGATATTGTGCAAGGCGATAATACTGTACGAACAGTTGACAACAGTCGCGTCAACTTCCGCGGATTCGCCTGCAAGCGCGTGTAATTCACCAGCGCCGCGTTCTCCATTCTCTTCGGATTCCCTCTCGGTCAATTTACCGAAAATTGATTTACCGAAATTCGACGGGACGATGGAGAAATGGGTCACTTTTAAAGATTCGTTCGACAATCTTATTCATTCGCAATCCGGACTAAGCGGTATTAAGAAGTTTCACTATCTACGATTGTCATTATCCGGAAAAGCCGAAAACGTGATCGCGGCATTTACAATTTCGGAGGAAACTTACGAAGCCGCGTGGAAACATTTAAACGAATTCTATGACAACAAACGCGCTTTAGTTTTCCGTCACGCAACCCTCCTACGAGAAACCCCGTATATGGCCGATGATTCGTCCGAGTCACTCCGCGATCTCGCGAATCATATGCAATTGCAGATCCGGTCGCTGCAAGCGCTCGGAAGAACGTGGGAAGATATCGCGAACGATTTTGCGGCAAGCGTCGCGATTTCGAGGATGACTGCGGACACCCGACGGGCTTGGGAACGAACACTGACCGACAACGAAGTACCTAAGATCGACGACATTTTCAAATATCTTATGAATGCGTCACATCAGTCGAAAGATTTTGAATGCGAACCAAGCAAACCGCGACCGTCACCAACATACTATCAGCCAGCTTTCAACGCGCGAACAGTCGTCACGCGTTCTCAGAACAACCGCGCACCTTCGTCGTCGTCACCGCCGCAACTTTCAAGACGACAGACATACGTAACAAATACGCCACGGAAACCGTCTACGCCGCCATCATCTCCGCGTACTCAACGCCGAAGTACGCCTCCGTCACAAGCCTCGCAATCTCGATCGAATACGTATAAATGCCCAATTTGCAACGAAGGGCACGCGATTTATCAATGCTCGCAATTCTTTAAATTGCCTGTGTCACGACGCATTGACACAGTTCGTAGGGCTCATTTATGTCTAAATTGCCTGCAACCGGGCCATCAGGCAGAAGAATGTAAGAGCGGAAGATGCCGTGTCTGTGACCAACAGCATAATACGAAATTGCATAAGGATTCGCCAGACGAACAGGAATCTTGACTAGAGTTCACGCGCAAACCAACCGAATCGCGAAACTCTTCGAGCATCGTCGTCAACAGGCCTACCACCGAATTATTGGCTACCGCAATCGTCCAAATTCTAGATCGCGACAAGACACCGATCGAATGTAGGACCCTGATTGATACTTGCTCAAGCGCGAATTTTATTACAACCGATTTGGCAACGAAACTACGGCTTCCGATTATGAAAAGTTTTACAACGATCGAAGCGTTGAACCAACTGAATACCGTCGCGAACCAGTTGGTTTCAGCTAGCATAAAGTCGCGATTTTCAAACTTCAAGCGAGATTTAACATTTTTTATAATTCCGCGAATATCGGGACCAACACCGGATGAGTATATCGATCGATCGAAGATTGCGATTCCGGCAAACATCAAGCTCGCAGATCCAACGTTTCATCGACCGGCAAACGTGGATATGCTGATCGGCACCGGCCCTGCGTTGTCGTCGTTAAGCATCGGACAGCACAGCCTCTCTCCGCTGAAAGGACTCGATCTTGTCCTCCAGAAGACACAGTTCGGATGGGTCATCGGGGGAAGTGTGATGACGAAGACAACGCGCAGCAAACATCAGACGCATCTGATCACCCCGAATTTCGACCTACAGCGATTCTGGGAGTTGGAGGAAGGACCTCGAACGCGTCATTTTTCGGCTGAAGAACGGGAATGCGAACAGCATTTTATCAACCATGTTACTCGCGATCGTACGGGCCGGTATATGGTTGCCCTTCCGTTCAATGAAAAAAAACAACAGATTGGCGAATCTCGGTCGCGCGCCATGAACCGTTTTATCTCTCTCGAGCGCCGATTTAAACGGGATCCAAATTTAAAAAAAGAATATTCGAACGTAATCGAAGAATATCTTCAGTTAGGTCATATGAGCGAGGTAAAACCGTCCGATACCAAAGGTTTTTACCTGCCTCATCACGCGGTTATTAAACTTTCCAGCGCGACGACGAAGGTTCGCGTGGTATTTGACGGCTCGGCCAAAAGCAGTAGCGGCGTATCTTTGAACGACGCGTTAATGATCGGCCCTACTATACAGGACGACCTGTTTACATTATTGTTAAGATTCCGAACATATGCATATGTAATTACCGGAGACATCGAAAAGATGTATCGCCAATTCCTCGTCCGACCGGAGGATCGCGCATATCAGAGAATTCTATGGCGCGATAGAAGCGGACTCGTTAAAACATACGAAATTAACGTCGTCACATTTGGTTTATCATCTGCTCCTTTCCTGGCAATTCGAGGAGTCCATCAACTCGCGGACGACGAGCAAATCAACTTTCCGGACGCATCAGTCATTTTAAAGCGCGACTTGTATGTTGACGATCTTCTATCAGGCGCGAATACAATAGAAGAGGCCAAAAACATGCAATCCAAGGTCAGTGAACTGCTCAAAAGGGGAGGTCTGAACATTCGGCAATGGGCCTCAAATGAACCTGCGCTTCTCAAAGGGTTAACCGAAGAGCAGCTTCACCCGAAAGTCTTGGGCGACTCAGCGGTAATGAAGACCTTAGGCTTATCGTGGGACGCAAGAAAGGACACCATACGCTATTCAGTCGACGTATCATTCAATCAGAAGATTACCAAACGGACCATCTTGTCGACGATCGCCAAGATCTTCGATCCATTGGGACTTCTGGGACCTGTTACCATCCTCGCCAAGATTTTGATGCAGCGTTTGTGGCAACTAAAAGTTGATTGGGACGAATCGTTGCCCGCCAATCTCCACACCGAGTGGACCACATACGCATCGCAGCTCCAGGCCTTGAACAATCTTGAATTCGACCGTCACGTATTATCCAGGAGTTACCATCAGATCGAACTGCATGGGTTTTGCGACTCCAGCGAGCGAGCATATGGTGCTTGTATATACGCACGTACGATAAGTAATACAGGTCATATCGAAACTCACTTGCTTTGCGCAAAATCCCGTGTCGCGCCTTTAAAATCCGTCACACTCGCGCGTCTAGAATTATGCAGCGCCACACTTCTCGCGACTCTATATGCCTCCGTTCGAAAGGCAATATTAGATGACATTCAAGAGGTGTTTTTATGGACGGATTCTTCTATCGTTCTCAATTGGATTAACAAAGAGGCTTGCGCATTAAAAACGTTCGTGGCAAATCGCGTAGCCGATATCCAAGATAAAACAGACGGAAAAATGTGGCGGCACATTAAATCAGAGCATAACCCAGCCGATCTGATTTCGCGAGGAATCATGCCTGCACAGTTCGAAAAGAATAAACTTTGGCTACATGGTCCGCAATGGCTCGCGTTCGATCAAGCGAGATGGCCAATTCCGAAATTTAGTTTAGTAAGCGACGTTCCGGAACTAAAGAAGGTTACGTGCATGGCAAGCTCAATCGGTCCGAGCTATGAACTATTTACGCGTTACTCATGTTTTATGAAACTTACGCGAATCGTCGCGTATTGTTTGCGTTTCCGTCGCCGAAATTCTGGACCGCTAACCGTTCGAGAAGTGGAAGAGGCTAAGCTGCGCGTCGTACAGCTACTGCAATCCACAGCGTTCCAACAGGACATAAAGGATTTGAAAACCGGAAGACTCCATTCGAAGAGTAAATTACGATCTCTTAACCCGTTCATCGATGATCGAGGGTTATTACGTGTCGGAGGTCGTCTACAGAATTCAGAAGTATCGTTCGAGCAAAAACATCCAATCTTGCTGCCAAAGGGAAATCACGTCACTGAGCTGATTATTCGAGACGCTCATATTCGCAACCATCACGCCGGCATAACGTCTACATTACATTTCGTACGACAGGTCTATTGGCCCATTGACGGGAAGAATACGACACGTAAGGTAGTTCGACGGTGCGTCAAGTGCTTCCGCGTTAACCCGCCTATGACCAATTATGTGATGGGTAACCTACCTGCGGCGCGTGTCACGGCAGGTCGACCGTTCAGTACCTGCGGCGTGGATTATTGTGGACCTTTTTACGTAAAGGAGCGGCGCTACCGAAATCGAGCGCGAGTGAAGGTGTACGTTGCCGTTTTTACCTGCTTCGCAACGAAGGCAGTGCACCTCGAAGTCGTCGGCGACCTTACTACGGAGGCATTCATCGCGGCCTTAAAACGGTTTATTGCACGGCGCGGACTCTGTCGCAAAATTTATTCTGACAACGCGACGAACTTTGTCGGAGCAGACAATGAACTGAAGGCGTTATACCAGTCATTGTCGAAGGACGAGCAGCTACGAAAATTCGTAACGAACAAATCTATTTCGTGGCATTTCATTCCGGCTTTATCACCGCACTTCGGCGGTTTATGGGAAGCTGCGGTAAAGTCCTTCAAGCACCACGTCAGACGAGTGGTAGGTGACGAATTGTTCACGTTAGAACAGTTTAACACTTTTGTCATAGAGATCGAAGCGATTCTAAATTCCAGGCCTCTTACCCCTCTCTCCTCAGATCCTAACGATCCATCAGCTCTTACCCCTGGTCACTTCCTAATCGGTGATTACTTAACGGGTGCTATTGAGACTGATTTCAGCGAAACACCAGCTAATCGTTTATCCACCTGGCAACATATCCAGAAGGTCAAACAACATTTCTGGACCAGGTGGCATAAAGAATATATTAACCACTTAAACGTTCGAAGTAAGTGGACATCCGGAGAGCACAACATCCACGAGGGGACCGTCGTGGTGCTAAAAGAGGATCATCTTCCTCCCCTAGCCTGGCAGCTAGGGAGAGTTGAAGCCACACATCCTGGAGCGGACGGAATCATCCGAGCGGTCACCGTACGGACCAGCCATGGACGTTACAAGCGAAACGTCAAACACTTGGCACCGCTTCCGATCGAAGAAGATGACATCCCATCATCGCGGGACCAGACGACATCGACCCCCTAGATCCAGTGATATCTTGATGAACATGGTCCATCAACGGGGGGGAGCATGTTCCAACCGTTGGAACACGGTACGCGAGAATTCTGCTTGAAGAATTTATGATAGGTCCGCGACAAAGGCTGTTTTTGAGAAAGACTTTTTCCTTATTTCCTGCAATAGTCATTTACCTTTTTTCGTACAATAGAGTTAAATTTTTACGTTCGTTTCGTCCTCGATAGCCATTTCCTGTCATAAATTCGGTAATTCTGAAGGGTCATTTCGACGGTACATTCGTTACGGTACTTCGCGGCCATCGGGCCTGAGACCCAGAGGAAAAACCCCGGCGTTGCCGGACTTGCAGATTTCTCACGTACGCTCTGGTATCGTCCCACCCTCCTAAAGAAGCGCGCTAAGGGCGTAACGGAAGGGTGGGAGAAAGTCAAGGGGCACGTTGATTGGAAAGTCAAAAATCGAATGATGACCAATCACCGTGTTTCCAAAACTTTCGCCAGGGCTCCTTAGCTCGTACGTTCGAGAGCTAGGACAGAACATTTTTCGCAGTCGAACAGAACATTTGCAAATTGTAAAGATCAGTCTCCGCAGTCGAACGGAACGAAAATTTCTTTTAAATCAACGGACTTAGAAATTTTCAATAAGTCAGCATCACGGACTTAGTTTTTTTCCGGAGTCAACGTTCGGACTCATTTGAAATCTCAGCATACTTGAATCACTGCTCCAAGTTAATTCGGCAGAGCAGCGCGTCGCGGATAATCGTAATCAGGCGAGTCACGAGATTTACAACCCCGTGGCACGGATTAAGAATCCGGGCGATCAGTTCGCGACGCGAGTAACCTTGTACGAGCGGTTACAAACATCCTTTTCAAAAGACAAAACATTAGATAACGACTGACTAAATCCTTTCCCCCTCCGTGATCAGTAGGCAATATAAAAGGGCCTGGAGATCGCACAGCACACGATTCCATTCCGATTCTTTCCGGTGCCTGGATCATTCCAGTGCACTACTCCGTCACGGGTCCCAGCCCCGATATTCCAAACCCCGGGTTCAAGCCCCGATATTCCAAACCACGGGTTCAAGCCCCGACAAGTTAGATTCTCTAACTGTTATTCCTGTCCCTACTCATCTCCAACTCTACATTATTAAGTCGCGCTAACCATTGAATACATCTCTGTAAAATTAGTCATATTTCAAGAATATACCTTTATTTTATCTTTATCATATAGTTACTTGTGCCTCAAGAAACCTTCCTATTCATACAATCCCTACGAGCATTATATTCTAGAGCAGTTACCTTGATTTAGTCGAGACCAGTGGTGCGAGAATCAGCCGCACGGGTCTCCTAGAAACGTAATCAAGCTACTTCGGTCCGCACGATACGGTGGTGCGAGAATCAGCCGCACGGTATCAATAGTGTGTTTGACGTCTTTGCATTCATTTTGGCTCATGGGTAGAAAGCGACGAGGAGGGCGTAGATATCAATTACGCAAGCTAGTAAGATCCTTCCATCTCCCAACCCCAGTACAAGTCGCGCCGTTTACTCATAATCGCGACGCGAACATAGAGTGGAAACTAATACCAATCGACGTACCAAATCAACAATCAACGGGAAGTATCGAGAGTAAGTCACTGTGCTACGTTAAAACACCTGGGATCCCTGGCAGATGATGGGCGTACATACCGCATGGCCAAAAAGATTGTACAATTAGCGTCATTATTTTTCGTGAACCGCGATCCGGGACGTAATACTTATAACGAATGACCATTGTACAGTATTCCCTCCGTAAATGTGACTTTTGCCGGTCTCGATTGTAACATTTACGGAAGAGGTGCTCTATTCTTTGTAGTGTGCCGAACGTAGAAAGAGACAGCGATACAAAAGACAAGGAGGGATAGAATTTCGAGCGTTCGGCAAACATGAAAGACTCGTGCGTGTTATGTCTTTTAAATTTAAAAATTAAAATTCTTTATTTTTGGTTTTTCGTTAATGGAACTTTTACCATCGTATTTGTTTCGTTTTTCTGATTAAAATGACACCAAACACGATATGATTACGATCATAATTACTTATGTAACAAGCCATGAAAGTTTGGGATGTAACATTTACGGTAGAGGAGCGAATTCCTAACATTATCCGTTCCAATTGGAGCAGTCAGAAAGAAAATCTTGCACCACAGACGGTTTTTATGCAATATGTGCATCGTGCCTTATTTAATACAACTAATTATTAATTTAAAAATATATGTTAGAATTTCATATAGAGTTTCCTATAGGTTTACGACATGACAAGAGAAAGCCGTCACTTTTGAACCCTATACATAATTTAGTATCCGTACCATCTGCATGCCAGCAATACGATGGTACGTGACAATTTGTAGTTTTTAGCAGATGTATTTATTGCTGCACTAGTCCTTAAAGTTTTTGGCTTCAGTGACACAGGCCATGTCATAAACCTGGAGGCTTAGAAGTCTCTTAATCTGTGTTAAGATATCAAAGGGACAACTTTATGATACGGCCAAATATTCATAGAGTCATTTGTGAACTGTTACTTTTTTCTTCTTTGTGAGCATGCCGGCCTATGGCCAGTACATACGCGGCACGTAAAAAAATAGTAGCACCTCTTCCGTAAATGTTACAATCGAGACCGCCAAAAGTCACATTTACGGAGTGAATATTTCCCAAACTTTCATGGCTTGTTACATAAGTAATTATGATCGTAATCATATCGTGTTTGGTGTCATTTTAATCAGAAAAACGAGACAAATACGATGGTAAAAGTTCCACTGACGAAAAACCAAAAATATAGAATTTTAATTTTTGAATTTAAAAGACAGAACACGCATGAGCCTTTCATGTTGCCGAACGCGCCAACCTTCTGCCTCTCTTTCTTTTCCATTCGCCGTCCTCTTTTATGTTAAATACTTTAATCACTCGTTACACACGCAATTGTTAACGTAATTATATTGTTGCGACGTGAAATCAGCTCACGGTGAATGCAATGAAGCTAGTCCTGGCTTCAGTTTGAAATGATACGCGGGACTCGTCAGGCGGGACGAGCGGATCGAATGGCCAGGACTTCCGGTAGCTGGGAGCAACCGCGATGTTTGAATAGTAGAACTTCGCGAGACTTTGTAGAATACGGACGTGTCATTTTCTGCTGTATTTTAATAAATCGTTAAAGTTCTTGTTAACTTGAATTTTGTGTTACGAAAACGTAATGGCTTTGCGTGAGGAAACCCTTCGGCGCAACAATATCATGTTTGGTGTCATTTTAATCAGGAAAACTCGACAAATAAAACAGTAAAAGTTTCATGAAAAAATAGTAAGAAATAAGAAAGTTGCAATCTTTTTCTTAGCTTGCATTTGTATATGTCTCACCGATATTCGATCCTCGTCGTTCGGCGACCGATCGTGTTTAATTCTTAACTGATTTCGAGGGGGATCCCCCCCAGTAGTGGGGATAGAATTTTTAACATTTAGGGCAGAGATCTTTTTCACATTTACGGAGGGAATACTGTATTGGGCATCAGCGTCAGGTACACCGAAGATCCATTTAAGCGCATATAACACACCGTTAATAATTCCTCGCCTTTTCCTAAGTGAAGACTGTCGACTTAGTTGTTGTAAAATATTTTGTCTTTTCCTTATTTCATCTAATTCATTTTCAATTAATTTGAGAGTTCGCTCACAGTGATAACTGGCATGATAATTATGAGAAGGATCTTTAATAACTGACGTAGAAATGCTTTGTGTTTTTATAAAATATTCACTTAACATTCGAGTAGCATCATTTATATAAGTAACATTGACGTGAGCTAATAACGTTAATTTAGAATTAGTAATTTGAGCGATACCTTTTTTATTATAAAAAATTCCGCTTGAATTAATAAGTGGTTGGTTATGATAATAATAACTCGTTATCAGGAGAGGTAATAGGAGGAGGAATGGAATCGTCAGATCCACGTGGAAAGTATATATTGAGCAAGTTAGTATGGTATTTCTTTCTCTTTTTGCCGATTAGAACTTCTACTGTACTATTTGGTAACACTCGAGTAATTCGGTAAGGTTCATTAGCTTTTGGAGAAAGTTTCTTTGATAATCCTAATTCAATTTGAACATTTTTAATTTTTACGAGATCATTCACTTTAAATTCTATCGGTTGAGAGCTACGATCGTAATATTTTTTACTTGCTTTCTTTTATTCAATAATATTTTCTCGCGCGTGTTTAAAGCCTGTATTTAATTTATATTGGAGAGATCTAATATAATCGTCATAAGTATAATGAAAGGGATCTCGCGTGATTGAAGAAAGTAAGTAAGCTTTCCTACCATAGAGTATTTTATAAGGTAAAAATTTAGTGGACTTATGAGTTGTAGTGTTATAACTAAACATTGCAAACGGTACAAATTCATCCCAATCTTGTCGTTTATTATTAATATAATGTGTAAGATAATCCTTCAGAGTTAAATGCGGTCTCTCAAGGGCACCATTGGTTTGAGGAAGATAGGAAGTGGAGGACAGATGTTTCGTTTGAAATAATTTATTAATTTCCTTAATTAACTTCGACATGAAATCAGAACTTTAATTAGATACAAGTGTTTGAGGAATTCTAAAGTTAAGGAATATTGATAATAAGGATTCTGCTACTGTTTTAGCCTCGTGATCTGGCATAGAATAAGCAAATTTCGATAAATCATCTTGTGCGGTGATGATAAAACGATTCCCTTTTTCCGTTAACGGATGGGAGACCTACTACATTAATGGCAAGCTTCTCGAATGGAGTTTCAGAAATTGTTGTAATTTGCATTGGTTATTTTGTTGGTTTAAAATTCGTTTTATTTAATTAGCAAGAACGGCATTTCTTTATATAATTTCTAATATCTTGCTTCATTGTGGACCAATAATAACGTTCTTTTATTTTAGAATATATTTTATTGAAGCCAAGATGTCCTGCTAACTTGCTATCATGACATTCTCTTAATATAGAGTTTACTTCATCTTGATCTTTTGGAACTAACTTACAGGTAAACCTACCCAAGTGTCACTCTCCGATTTTTCTAAAATTTGGATATGTTATAGTACATGGAAAATTAGGGGACACGTATTTTTTTTATCTGCGGTAATACATATTTAGGGTATGAAACAACCCCCGAAAGTGTGAGGCTAAAATGGAAAAATTGCGATATTTCCAAGATCAGTGACGCAATTTTAATGATTTTTGGTATGAAAGTATCTTTCGATAGAAGACAAAAATTGGCCTAGGTACGTTGTAAGGGGAGTGAAGATTAGGGGGTGAAATACCCAGAAGCAACGAACTTCTTGCTGCAAAAAAAGCAGTTTTGATCTGATTGAAATAAAATCTATTAAAACGTCAAGAAGAAAGTTAATTAGGGAACACGTATTTTTTTTTTTTTTTTTACATAAATATTGAGTACGTAAACAATTCCTAAATTACCGTGCTCGTTTGGCACTACGCATGAAACACCTTGTACAACTGCATCTTTTAACTGTTTGATCTTTTTAATATATCGGTTTTTTATGCTGCTGAATGGAAATCTGAAATCAAAATGCAATATAACGGATCCAAAATGGCGGACGAAAACTCGAAAACCTACTTAAATAGACTGTATGTGTGACATGCGATTTTCAAAATATAATACAATTTCTGACATTTATTGTTAAATGTGTAAGGCCTTCAATTTCTAGACCTGAGGACTGTCAGGCAATAAAGAAACATTTACAATGCTACGACACTCGACTTGTATTTTGAACCTAGATATTCCAACAAATCACCTTACACATTTAACAATAAATGTCAGAAATTGTATTATATTTTGAAAATCGCATGTCACACATACAGTCTATTTAAGTAGGTTTTCGAGTTTTCGTCCGCCATTTTGGATCCGTTATATTGCATTTTGATTTCAGATTTCCATTCAGTAGCATAAAAAACCGATATATTAAAAAGATCGAACAGTTAAAAGATGCAGTTGTACAAGGTGTTTCATGCGTAGTGCCAAACGAGCACGGTAATTTAGGAATTGTTTACGTACTACATATTTATGTAAAAAAAAAAAAAAAAAAAAATACGTGTTCCCTAATTAACTTTCCTCTTGACGTTTTAATAGATTTTATTTCAATCAGATCAAAACTGCTTTTTTTGCAGCAGGAAGTTCGTCGCTTCAGGGTATTTCACCCCCTAATCTTCACTCCCCTTCCAACGTACCTAGGCCAATTTTTGTCTTCTATCGAAAGATACTTTCATACCAAAAATCATTAAAATTGCTTCACTGATCTTGGAAATATCGCAATTTTTCCATTTTACCCTCACACTTTCGGGGGTTGTTTCATACCCTAAATATGTATTACCGCAGATAAAAAAAATACGTGTCCCCTAATTTTTGTTGGATGACCAATCTAATGATTCATTTAAGATAGGAATATCGGAACCCATTTTAGTCAGCCTTGTTTTTCCCTTTTTCTATTTGCCCAGAAAACTTCAAGATTCAGTAATGCGTCATAGTAGGGTAGTTGGTCATCCATGCTAAGGTTCACAGATAACCCCTCTACATGGCAGAAACTTAGTGTATAAGTACCTAAAACTTTTAGAGATCAAGAGACTTATTTTTCGATCCTCCTGCGTGTTGGTTTCCGTGAAGGTTAATTGTATCCGGAGTTGTATTTTTGAAACGTCCGAAATATAATTGCTATTTTATATCGGCCTATACGTTTCTCACCCGGATCCCAACATAAATTTGGCGCAGTCGGTAGGACACCCGACACACTATCAATCTCAGCTGTTTATGGAATCAATGTCCCACTGAGCGTAGTGTCAACCAGTACGAGTTGCGGGTAAAGAAGAACGAAAAACTTCATCGGAAACATCATCGACTCGATCCATCGACTTGGTTACTTCCTGGGATCAGAAGAATCTGCTCAAGTCCCAGTACCAGCGTGGGTTATTACCAGAAGTAAAAAGAATAAGTCGCATTGTAAGTACTACAATCCAAATACTCAATTTTTTTGGCAAAAATCTCTTCTATTTTTCCAATTCCAAAATGTTTCAAAGTGAAGCAAATACATCTCAAGTACGAGGAGATCAACTATCGCTAGAGTTACTAATCAAACTGTTACCAGAACCATTTGATGGCAATCCCTGTAAACTTCGTTCATTTATAAAGCAAGTAGATGCCACGTTCGAATTAGCTACTCCCTCTCAAGAACAAATTTTGCTAGTTTTTGTAAAGAAAAGAATAATCGGTAAAGCAAGAGATCAAGTCGACATTCATTGCAATCTTACCTCATGGGCTGAAATTTCTGAACTTTTGCAAAATCTTTATCAAGATAAGAAATCATTTGATCAATTAATGGAAGAATTAACTTCAATTAAACAGGAAAGAGGTGAGAATGTTTCGCAATTCTATCAAAGACTAGAAGATCTTTCGTCACGAATACTCGCAAATATTTATGCAACGGAGATGAATGACAGTTCACTTTCGGGGAGAATAGGTCTAATTAATGACCTTACTCTCAATCGCTTTGTGTATCACTCGCATCCGCAGGTATCTCAGATGTTAAGGTATCGAGATTTTAATAATATAAATAGTGCCCTTACGGCAGCAGTAGCGGAAGAGAAAGCCTTACACTTAAAATATGATAATGCATCTATCCCACGGTGCAGAATTTGTTCTCGTACAAATCACACCACGAACGAATGTCACAGCAACCAAAATAGAATAAGAACACTTATTAACAGATATATTAACTTCAATCAAACTAACAAAAATAATCCTATATCTGAAGTAAAACAATGTAGATATTGTAAAAATCTGGGTCATGTTATAGAAGAATGTCGGAAACGGCAATACAATAACTCAAGACAAAATTCAAACTCTTCTTTTTATCGTCAAAACTATAATGTAACGCCTGTCTATCAGCAAACCTCGAACTCTGCAAACAATTCCATGAATCATATTACTAACCGCCGCTCATCTAATCGTCCCTTTCTAAGGCAAAATACCCCTACTGTCCCCTCCGCCGGAGTCACAACACAAAGAATTCCTCAACCATCAAATTTTCTCAGTGTTCAACAATCGCCGAATCCTCCGATTTCAATAGAAGATGCCACAACAGAGTTCAATTCAATGGGACTTTCGTAAATTCTTCAAGTTCTCTATTAGTTGGCAATGATCAACTTTGTGTTTTATTTGAATCGGAAATTTCTAGCGCAAATGATGGAATTCTAAAATTTTTAATCGATACTGGAGCAGCCGTCTCTTTAATTAAAGCCTCTAGTATTAAAACTTGTGTTACGGATACTAGTAATCCCATGGTTTTAAACGGTATTGCACCCAATATTCCAATTCAAACATTAGGCGAAGCAGTAATAGAATTAAAGGTCCATGATAAAAACATCATTGGTCATTTTCAAGTACTTGATGAGCATACTAACATTCCTTTCGACGGATTACTCGGTGATGATTTCTTTCGTGCTCATAATGCTACAATTGATTATTCTACCTCTTGTATTTCATTCGAGTCCTTACCATTTCCAATTTCTTTACTTCGTAATACTCCACAAAAATGCATTTCGACGATACGTGTCAACCCACGAACAGAAACCGTGGTTCCCATTAAATTAGTAAATCCTCATTGCGTAGAAGAAGGCATAATAACGTCACAACAATTGAACGAAAAAAATTCGCTGCTATTACCTAATGCAATCGTGAAAGTCCATGATAATGATAGAGCTTTTATCACAATTATTAACACGTCGCTTAAATCGCAAGTGATCCCAATTCCTGAATTGCTTGTTGAACCAATCCCGAATCACTGTCATATTTACAATTTAACTAAAAATCAAAAGGAAAATGAACAAAATCAAAGACTACGCGTACTAGACGAAAATTTACGACTCTATCATTTAAATATTGAAGAACGCCAGTCAGTCAAACAAATTTGTAGAGAATTCAATGACATATTTCATCTTCCTACTGATTTGTTAACTCGAACTACGGCAACTTCCCATACAATTCCCACGATCGATGAAACTCCAATCCAAGTAAAAATCTACCGTTATCCACAAATTCATAAAACCGAAGTAGATAAACAAATAGAAAAAATGTTGAGTCAGGGCATAATCAAACCATCTACCAGTCCTTGGTCCAGTCCCCTTTGGGTAGTTCCAAAAAAATTAGATGCGTCAGGCGAACGAAAATGGCGAATCGTAATAGATTACAGGAAGTTAAATGAACGAACAATAGAAGATGCCTATCCACTCCCTAATATAGAGGACATTCTCGACCAATTAGGTCATGTACAATATTTTTACCTACATTAGACCTGGCTAGTGGTTTTCATCAAATCGCTATGGATCCTGCACATAGCCCTAAAACCGCGTTTTCTACTCCGAGTGGTCATTATGAGTTTACTCGCATGCCATTTGGACTCAAAAGTGCCCCCAGTCGTTTTCAACGTATGATGAACAATGTTTTAACGGGATTAACTAACGAACAATGCCTCGTTTATTTGGATGATATTTTGGTTTATGGGTCCTCGTTGCAAGATCATAATCGTAAATTGAAAAACGTCTTCTCTCGATTGCGAGAAAATAATTTAAAATTACAGCCTGACAAGTGCGAATTCATGAAACGTTCTTGTGAATACCTAGGTCATGTAATTACAGATAAAGGAGTAGAGCCTAATTCTCATAAAATAAGTTGCATTAATAAAATTTCTAGACCGCGTTCTCATAAGGAAATTAAAATGTTCTTAGGTCTCACTGGTTATTATAGGAAATTTATTCCAAATTTTTCGACTCTCGCGAAGCCGTTAACTCAATTATTGAAAAAAGATGTGCCCTTTGATTGGGGAGAAGAACAAGAAACGGCATTCCTAAGTTTAAAAGAAAAACTAACTAGTAGCCCGATTTTATAATTTCCTGATTTTTCTAAAGAATTCATCTTAACCACCGATGCATCTAATGTTGGAATAGGTTCAGTTTTGTCGCAATCCTCAAATAATCAGGACCTCCCAATTGCATATTATTCCCGTACATTAAATAAAGCGGAACAAAATTATTCAACTACAGAGAAAGAGTTGTTGTCCATTATAAGTTCTGTTGAACATTTTCGACCGTACCTGTACGGACGAACATTTACGATCTATACAGACCATCGACCACTTCAATGGTTATTTAATTGCAAGAACCCTTCTTCTAAATTAGTTAGATGGCGCCTTAGATTAGAAGAATATAACTATAATATAAAATACAAACCCGGATGTATTAATTCGAATGCCGATGGACTTTCTAGACTCATTCCGGAAAATTCAATAAATTTCACGATTAATCAAAATCAGAGCTATCAAGATTTTATTAAATTCCACTACACTAGACGAGACATCATATCTTATGAAACAGAAAATAATACGATATCGAAAATTAAAGATCCAATTATTTTGCTATGGTCTATGGATTTAGATGAAAGCAATCAATATTCAAAGTATATTCGTTCTAATTTTGACTTGACAAACTTTACAACTAATATCAATGAATTATCTGTGCTTCAAAATCAAAAACAAATTATATATCTATTGTATCCTCTGAATCATCATTGCTTCCAGAAACTAAAATCAGTCATTCAAAATAAGAAATTCGTTCTAGTTCCGCCAGTAAAACACTTAAAATTCATTAACACTGTTAAAATGTTAAAATTCATTTTTCCTAAAAACGAAATTAAATTATTCAATATCGCGAAAACTACCCCCAAATCGAAAGAAGAAATACAACAAATCTTAAAGGAAAATCACGATGGAAAGTTAGCCGGACACTATGGTTTTTGTAAAACTTACTCCAGAATTAAAGAACGATATCATTGGCCGTCAATTAAAGTTGATATCAGGAAATACATACAATCCTGTCATTCTTGCCAAATAAACAAAAATAATTTCAAACCTTTAAAACAACCGATGGAAATTACAGAATCAGGGAATAGATTTATACTAACTGCTCAAGATGATTTAACGAGATATTGTTTTGCTGAGGCAATTCCCAATCATGAAGCACTAACTGTTGCGAAAATCTTAGTAAAGCTATTCATGCAATTTGGAATTCCTAAAACTTTTCGTACGGATCAAGGCACAGATTTCATGTCCAATTTAATGAAAAATCTAAGTTCACTTCTCAAATCGAAACATATATGCACAAGCCCATATCATCCCCAAACAAATGGAGCATTAGAACGGTATCATTTAACTCTGAAGGATTATTTAAAACATTATATTAAACCAACTCAAACTGACTGGGATGAATATATTCAATTCGCAACGTTCAGTTACAATACCTCAATTCATAAATCCACAAACCTTACACCTTACGAACTCTTATTTGGTCGAAAAGCTTACCTACCCACTTCTATTATACAAGAACCACAATTCCATTATACGTATGATGACTATATTCGTTCACTTCAAAATAAATTAAATAAATCATTTAAAATAGCAAAAGAGAACTTAATTGAATCCAAGCATAAGAGCAAGGAATATTATGATAGGAATTCGAACCCGGCAAAATTCAAGATAGGAAACCTAGTTTGTATACATCAGAAACAAATTAAACAGGGACTGAATAAAAAACTAGCACCTAATTTCAAGGGACCTTTCAAAATCACAGAAATATATCCTAATAATACGGTTGAAGTTCAAGTAGGAAAGAAAAAATGTAGATATCATACCAATCTTTTAAAACCATATGTTTCAGATGATCTCGGCTATTCTGATAATAATTCTTCTTCCTAACTTTTCCTACAGCAACCCTTATTGTATTAATACTCCTCTTGACCACTTCAGTGGGATATTCTACAAAAAACATGGTATAGCAAAAATATCTAATTCTGAATTAATTTTATTAACTCATATTAATATTACTTATTTAAGTGAGGCAAAAACCATTTTAGATTCATATTTTATAAAGTCACGAAACCTATGTACCGTTGCATTAAAAGATCCTGCAGAACATAATCACGCTAGTCTTCTTTGCGATCAAACTTTAAAACTGATTGGAGATGAATTGCGAAGCATAAATAAAAACCACGATATCCTGCATGATTTAATTGGAGATAATAAAAATCGTAATCGTCGAGGTTTAGTTAATGGACTGTCCAATATTCTAAATTGGTTAATTGGAACACCAGATGCAGATGATGCTCAATATTATACAGACAGTATTAAGATGTTAGTAAACGACAATAAACAAACTCAGACCCTTTTAAAATCTCAAGTTCAGATCATTTCAAGCACAATAAAGAACTTCAATCACTCATTACAATCTCTAAAATCAACCGAAGATACATTAAACAATAATTTAAAATTAATTAATAAATATACTTCCGACACCAACGAATATCTAATGCGTTTGTCGCTTGAATCTATAATAACACAACACGCTACAATGCTTTTATCTCTTTGTATGCGTATTTCTGCCGAATACAATAAATATATAGAGTCAATTAACTTGGGCAATCATCAAATAGTTTCACCATTTATTGTAACACCGAAACAATTATGCGAGGAATTAAATAATTATAAAGGAAACTTTGAATTACCTATGGTACCAAATGCGCAAAATTTACCGATTCTTTATAAATTAATGAGTTTACGGGTAGTAACAAATAATGGACTTGTTGTATTTGCTCTAAAATTCCCACTTGTAAAAAGTAGGACTTTTGACATATATCAATTGATTCCACTTCCTATTCAACACCGAAACACATCGATCTTCTCCTACATCACGCCGAGACAACCATTTCTACTCCTATCTCAATCTAAAACCCATTTTTCCTTCCTACCAAATTTGTCGGAATGCCATGAGTATTTGAAGGGTACGTACATATGCGCGAATGTCCACACCGCCAAGAATACGGACCAAGCCACCTGCGAGGTTTCCCTGCTATCGCCTCACATAAGTCAACTTCCTGATGACTGCGAAACGAAGACTATCAAAGCCGAAATAGAGACGTGGAAATATATAGGGGAAAATCAATGGATCTACATACTACAAAAGCCTACAACGGTAACAATCATATGCGAAGGCGAAAAGGACAACATGAAGGACGTCGTGCTTCACCAAACTGGAATCCTGCAACTACAAAACAACTACAAAGGTTACACTATGTTGTTTCTTTTGGAACCCACGAGCCTTACAAACAAAAATATTTCTCATATTGTGCCTACAGTAAGCATAGTCGAAAGCGATTGTTGTATTACCTCCGAAATTACGAAATTACAACCTGTACATGTAAAGCCTATTGTTGGGTTTTTACGCAGTTTTATTATATATAATAATTAATGTGTGTTACAAGAGGTCTTTATTATAGGGCGTCTATACTCGCACTGCCGCCAAAAATGCGCGTCTCTGCAATTCGCGATGCATTGACAAATGAATGCCGATTTCGTTAATTCGCGACATCTCTTGACATATCGCGATACTCTAACACCTATAAAATTAACGAACATTGATCTTAATGAATTTAAGTATGCTCAGAAAAAAATTAATGAATTCGATGATTTGCTAACGCAGAGGTTAAAAGAACCATTCATTGTAACACACACGCACTGGAATACAATAGCCTTGTGTGTGATAGGTGCGCTAATTATGCTTGTTATATGTGGAAATTGTTGTCGCTATTACGGATGTTTGAAACTACTTCAGAGACTCTGCTGTTTTACAAAAAATCCAACTAATGGGGACATTGTTCCGCCTTTGATTAAAAATTTTATTAATTGTACATTTGACTCAGATGTTCGCACTGAATACCGAGAACAATCTAGGGATATTGTATTATATGACGTCCAGGAAGAAACACGGAGACCTGGAAATTCAAGATTAACGCAATCCGTCGATGCACCTTCACAATCACCGTATAATCTGCGCCGTACAGCAGCCCGTATCACTAGAGAGCGAAAAAGTACCACGCCATTATAATGTCAACTTATGTATAATAATAATATATCCCTCTAGAAGTAAGATACTATGTAATATCCATTATATTAATATTTCTTATTTAACGATTATTAATTTTATACCGATTTATGTTAAGATACTTGTTCTTGCCAATTTTAATTGTACAATTTAGTTTAATACTTTATATTAATATTTTTCACCAACCCACAAACAAAAAAAAGGGGGGGGGGGGAGGTGTTGGATGACCAATCTAATGATTCATTTAAGATAGGAATATCGGAACCCATTTTAGTCAGCCTTGTTTTTCCCTTTTTCTATTTGCCCAGAAAACTTCAAGATTCAGTAATGCGTCATAGTAGGGTAGTTGGTCATCCATGCTAAGGTTCACAGATAACCCCTCTACATGGCAGAAACTTAGTGTATAAGTACCTTAAACTTTTAGAGATCAAGAGACTTATTTTTCGATCCTCCTGCGTGTCGGTTTCCGTGAAGGTTAATTGTATCCGGAGTTGTATTTTTGAAACGTCCGAAATATAATTGTTATTTTATATCGGCGTATACGTTTCTCACCCGGATCCCAACATTTTCCATGTACTATAACATATCCAAATTTTAGAAAAATCGGAGAGTGACACTTGGGTAGGTGGTTTATTGTTTACTTTATTGTACCAAGGTTTATTGTAGCTGGTTTACTTGTTAGTGGTATTGAGAAATTTTATTTTATTACGAGGAAAAATAAAGGGTATCATTTTATTTAACATATGTGGCTTGATACTGTTTCCTTTCTCTGGTGGGACTAGAACGAATGATTTTTCTTTTATTAAGTTCTTTAGTTTTACTATCCATTCAAAAATATTTTTATATTCAATCCTATTGTGATGTAGAATTATAGCGAACAAAATATACATATACAGGGTGTCCCACAATAAGTGTAAGACCCGAAAAGGGGTGGTAGGTGGGGCGATTCTGAACAACTTTTTCCTTTGCCAAAATATTGGCTGAGGCTCCATTTTTGAGTTATTAGCAAAAAACACTGACCAATAAGAGCGTGCATACACCAAGCGCGCGACAGCGTGAGCGAAAGCTTCGAATATGACGGCCGATCGTCGTCATGAACAAATGTATCGATACCGCCGGTAAAACGTCGGTATAACAGGAAGCTATAAAGTAAACTGAATAGTGAATAAAAAATTTAAATTATTGTTGAATTATTCGTCATTCATGAATTAAAAATAAACCATTTACTCAGCATTCACTTAATTAAGAAAAATATAATTTATTCGATATTTTTCTTCGTTATGCGAAAGCAATAAGAGATAAAAGAATTTAAATGTGACTTACCCATTGAGCCCCAAATTATTTTGCTTAGAAGAAAGTGGATCATTTTACCGATTGGAATCATGTCCAACCATTCGATAACTGATGCCAATCAGCTGTTAACATGGTGAGGTCAATGAACTCAGGACACGATTACTTTCACTTTTCACTTTAATACGTGCAGCGATAACTTTGTGAAGACGCATAAAATTTGTTAAAAATGGTAATTAATTGAATTTTATTTTTAACAAACCTAATCAATTGCTCTGACAATATTTAATTATTTTCTTTTAGATATAATTGTGTTTAATAATATCATGTGTCATTGTTTTAAAATTATTCTTTATAATATTATTGTTTAACTGAAATAAATATATGATATTATTCGAATGCAGGTAGTATGCCGATGAGCATGTTAAAACTATTTTCTGTGACGGCTTTGAAAGAAGCTGATTTTTCCAATTGTTACATTCTCTTAAAAAAATATGCAATTTTTTTTTATTACGGCGGTAGAAATACAATGTACGTTTCTCCTCGCGGTGGTAGTGTGGGTCTCATACGAGGGTGGGACTCATATCTCCCTACCCACTAATCCTATACCGGTTGTTAGGTATTTACTATATGATAATAAATGATTGAAAACACGGAGGTTGAAATACTACGTCTTTATTCTTTCGCGTCTCGTGGCCTACTCATTGCCTTCGCGCGCCATTCGCGACTTTACTTTGTTTGTTAGGCTCGGTACACAACGCTCGCCTAACAGGGCCGGTTCTCAACCCTCGCATAACACTCCCCCTGGTAAACGATTCAAATACATATTATTGTAATTTGTGCACATAGATGTTTAATAACAGTATGGTTGGCCAAAACGAATCGGCGGTCTTCTATCTCGGAAAGGCAGCACGCGCCGAGTGGTTCCTGGCGGAGTTTCGCAATTGCGTGTTGTCTCGGCTTCTGGAGCTTGAGCTGGTACCCGCTCTTCAACCGTCGTCGGACTTTCGTTGCCCTCCGTAGATTCCTGTGTATCGTCTATACTTGGAGGTGGAGGACGATACTGTGTAGGAGTCCCAGTCAGTGGCATTGGGACCGTATCAGCGATTCCTCGTATTTGGTTCACATGACGCTTGATAGTTTTCTTATTATCTAATTCTATACTATAATGTAACAAACCCAACCGACTTACAATTCTACCGAATACCCATTTCTTACTACCTGTGTAATTCCGCGCGCTCACTCTCTCTCCTCGCTGAAATTCTCTCGAACACTCATTTTGTCGGGTACATTCATTATCCGCAAAGTACTTAGGATGGATTAGGTCTAGTGTACAATTAATTTTTCGACCGAACATAAGTTCTGCAGGGGACTTCCCTGTGTGTGCATGTTCGAATGTTCTATACTGTAGTAATAATGTTTGCAAATTGGTGTGAATATTGTTATTTCCTGTGTGCAACTTCTTTAATCCCAGTTTTATTGTCTGCACCATTCTTTCTGGTGCCGTTAGTGGCCGGATGGTAGGGTGCAGTTAATTTATGAGTGCACCCTATTTCCTTCAAGAATTGCTTGAATTCGTTTGCAATAAAGGTTCTACCGTTATCTGTAACGAGTACTTTAGGAAATCCAAACTCGCTGAATATTTCGCGGCAAATCTTAATCGTACTGCACGTAGTTAGGTTTTCTACAATTTTAACAATTGGATATTTCGAAAATGCGTCCACTAGGATTAGGAAATTTTTCCCCAGGAAGGGACCTGCAAAATCCGCGTGTACCCTATCGAATGGTTCCGAAGGTTCCTCCCAGATGTGGTTGGAAACCTTTGGGGGGTCGTTCCTATGCATATCACAAACTGTACACGATTTCGCCCAATTCTCGATGTCTCTATCCATATGTTGCCACCACATTAATTTCCTAGCTAAACTTTTCATTTTAGCAGCACCAAAGTGCCCAGCATACAATTCCTGTAATATTTTAGTTCGCAACTCTTTAGGAATAACCACTCTATCATTACGTAGCAGAACGTTATCGTGTATTGAAAATTCTTGAATACTTATATTTTCGAATTTCTTATTCGATGTACCTGATATAACTGTATTGAGTAATTCACGTAGAGTAGCATCTTTTTGTGTACTTGCGGCGATTTCTTTAGTTGTAACTGGCAATGTGTGTATCGTATCTAAATGTAGTATATCTATAACGTCATGTTCGCTGGATTTTTCATGTAGTGGCAACCTAGATAGCCCATCTGCGTTTGCATGCTCAATGGATTTCCTGTACTGTATTTCGTAATTGTAAGCTCTCAAAAACAGCGCGTAATGCTGCATACGCAGTGTCGTAAACGTCGGCAAATTCTTGCTAGGCGCAAGTATCTGAGTCAAAGGACGGTGATCAGTCACCAGTGTAAATTTTGCACCGTATAAATACTGGTGAAATTTTTTTATTCCGTAAATTATCGCGTATGCCTCTTTATCTATTTGGGCATATTTACGTTGCGTATCACTGAAAGTTTGCGAAGCACATTGGATAATTTTTTCTGTACCGTCCGGTAATTTGTGTGAAAGTACTGCTCCCACCCCGTACTGACTTGCATCTGTTGCCAGCACGAGGGGTAACTTTGGATCGTAATGAGCTAAGATTTTATTATCTTTAAATTCTTGAATTGCGCGTGTAAACGCCTGATCACAGCCCTTTGTCCAGCGGAATTCTACAGTCTTCTTCAGTAGGTTATTCAAGGGATACAAGATCGTACTTAAATTTTTTATGAAACGTCCGTAGTAGTTAACGAACCCCACGAAGGCACGTACTTCTGAAACATTTTTAGGTTTAGGCATTTTTACGATTGCGTCCATCTTAGCAGGATCTTTATGTATACCCTTTGCATCGATAATATAACCGCAGTACTGTATATGAGATTTAAAAAATTCGCATTTTTCTAAATTGATTTTTACGTTTGCGTCATGTAGTCTTTTGAAAACTTCCTCGAGCTTACTCACGTGACTTTCTCTAGTCTTACTTGCAATCTTAATGTCGTCCAAAAATACCGACAAATTTTCGATTCCCTGCAAGATAGTCTCGATCGTGCGTTGCCAAATCGCTGGGGCAGACGCAATGCCGTACATTAAGCGCGTCACCTTGAACAGGCCGCAATGAGTCGAAATCGTGAGCAAATGTTGATTCTCCGGCACAACCTGTAGCTGCAAATACGCATTCTTTAAGTCGATTTTTGAAAAATATTTCATACCTGACATACTCAATACCAGCTCGTCGAATGTCGGGAGTGGATGCTGATCTACTACAATATTTTTATTTAACGTAACGCTATAATCTCCGCAAATGCGGACTTCTCCATTTTTTTTAAGAACTGGAACAATGGGTGTAGCCCATTCGGAAGCCGGTACCGGTGTTAAAACTCCTCTTTTAACTAAATTTCCAATTTCGCTTTCTACCGCGTCCTGTAATTTAAAAGGTAATTTGCGATGTTTCAAAAATACCGGTTGGGCGCCGGCTTTCAGATTGAGTTTTGCGTAGAACCCCTTGATAGGTTCCTCAGTTTGTTTCGTGATTGACTCGTATTTATTCAGCAACTCCGGAATCGAATGCAAGTTCCGACCAATTGTATGTATTCGATGTTCGTCTGGACCCTTAAATGTAAGTAATTGTAATGTATTATTGTCCAATAATTCGTACATCCACTCTCGACCCAATAACGGAGTACATTCTGTATCAACGATATACAAGTTTAATTTACATGAAACATTATTATAACTAACCTTAACCTTAATTAACCCTATTACCTTAATATCGCTTTTGCAAAATGATCTTAATTTTAAATCTGTATGATACAATGTATACTTAGGGAAGAGTCTTTTCGCTTGACTCGCGCTGATCAAGGTGACCGCGGCGCCACTGTCCACCTCGAATTCGATTCTTCTTCTGTCCACTCGTAATTCGGCTGTCAATTTTTCTCGTTTCGCGTCCCCATGAATGCTGTGCAGATTCAGTATGGTCTCCAATGTATTCATTTGTTTTGGGGTACCGAGGCAGACTTTCTGTAGATGTCCTCGCTTGCCGCAACCGTTGCATGTAATATTGCGGTCCAATGTACATGCTGTAGCAAGATGACCTCTTCCGCAGCGAAAACATTTTACTGGTACTTTTCGTGTATTTTCCTGCGGTGGACCTTTTCCTTTATGTTGCACTTTCCTGTGTTGTGCGTCCGGCCGGTTCGACCGCTGAGTATTTATAGGATTAGTATTTTTTTTTCGATTAGTTGACGTACGTATCAGGTCTATTTGGGCCGACGGTAAATCACGAATTCGCGAGGTGCTGAGACCCGCTAATTCCATTGTTTGTGCTATGTTGACTGCCTTCTCGAAGGTCAACCGTTGCGTTTCTAGTAACCTCATTTGAACATTTGAATCACGCAGGCCGAAAACGAACTGATTACGTAATGCATTTTGTAGAAAATTCCCAAAACCGCAATTTACACTCAGTTTTTGCAATTGAGCGGCATAATCCGAAATAGATTCTCCTTCCTTTTGTTTGTAACTTTGGAAGGTGAAGGCTTCCGCCGTTTCTAATGGTTCTGGGTCGTAAAAAGTTTTCAATTTAGCACATACCTGTGTGTACGTAGATTCATACGGGTTTTCGTTGTTCATTAAACACACTAACTTTGCGTAATTGTCCATTCCAATGTATTGCAATAAGTACGTCAACTTCCTTTGATCATCTTGTATTTGAAATACCGTAAATGTTCCTTCCAGTCTTTGGAACCACGTAGACCACTTATATCTCGCTGGATCGTAAAACTCGATTTTAAATGACCCCGGGATCACTTGCTCTGTACCGGGAAGCAAGCCCTGTGCACTCGTACTTGTACCGTCCAACGCCATTGTACGTATCGTAATTACGCCGCGAGCACGTGCCGATTAATCGTTCTTTTCTTTTTTTTTACTTTTACTGAATCTTAATTGTACTCGAAGAACACTAACTTCCGACCCGAAAAACACCGTCCTCGTCGCCAGTTGTTAGGTATTTACTATATGATAATAAATGATTGAAAACACGGAGGTTGAAATACTACGTCTTTATTCTTTCGCGTCTCGTGGCCTACTCATTGCCTTCGCGCGCCATTCGCGACTTTACTTTGTTTGTTAGGCTCGGTACACAACGCTCGCCTAACAGGGCCGGTTCTCAACCCTCGCATAACACCGGTGGATTACTACACTTCATTTGAACAGATATGCAATACTTGAATTTGTTTAAGCGATTTTTTGAATAACACTCCGTCACAAATTTTATGTGTTTCGAATTTTGTAATATTCGCTGTATGTATAATGTTATCCCCGAAATCGAGCGATGAGGGCACAAATTCGATGTGTTATTAATAATAATCCAAAAAAGAACTAACAATACAGTAATTATTCGATATCTGCAAAAATCTCCTGTACGATATGTGCAACGAAGTTATCCCCACCACTTGGGGGAAGACCCCTCGAGGCGCCAGAAACTTTTATCGTCAATTAAAGCAATAGATATAGTCCAAATTATATCGTGTTTGGTCTTATTTTAATCAGAAAAATGTGACGAATGAATTGGTAAAAGTTTCATAAAAAAAAAATTAAAAATAAAAAAGTTTTATTCTTGCATTAGGAGTGTCCGTCTGGTAGGTCGCTGTTTATTTACGCTCGGTCCCCTTCGCTCGAAATGTAGTACCTTTACGATATCTGCAACCGGTGCCCGTGTTATTTTTCTCTTCTGTCCTTTTCTACGTTCAGCAAAATATCAATCAATATAGGACCTATGCGATATGTGCAACTGTTCAGACCCGAGAGAGTCGCAGATATCGAATATTTACTGTATAATGTAAAGAAAAAGAAGAAATAAACGTTTAATGTACGTGAAAGGAGACGATATACGCGTGTGATTTGTAACTACATTCATGCCTTTTTGGGAGGCACGCTGCACCTCCCTCTCCCACCTACAAGCATGCGACAAAAACAAAAGATGTATCGGTATAGCAACATAGGTAAATAAATTAATTACATCTTTCTAACGTCGCGTTTCAACATGTACTCTAACGCGGAATATTACGCGATGTTTTTCACGTACGCGCAGTGTAACGGGAATGCGGATGAAGCTGCCCGGCCGTTTGCGGAGGAACATCCCGGGCAAAATTTACCGTTGGCTGATACGTTTCGACGATTAGCCGCACGGTTATACACGAGTGGCTCATTGCAGCCTGCACGAGAAGGTGTAGGTCGTTCGTGTCTGCTCTCCACGGCACGAGCGGATGAAGTGCTCGAAGAATTTGACCGCGATGGTACTCTCAGCGTACGAGACGCCAGTCACCGATTGGGGTAAGTTAAATTGATTATTTACAACAGATGTTTACATCTTACAGTATTCTCTCCGTAAATGTGAAAAAGATCTCTACCGTAAATGTAAAATTTGATTCTCCACTACTGGGGGGATCCCCCTTACAAGCAATAAAAATGAAACACGATCTGCCGCCGAAAAGACATCGAATATCGGTGAGACACATACTAATAGAAGGAAAAGAAAAGATTGCAACTTTCTTATTTCTTACTACTTTTTCATGAAACTTTTACTGTCGTATTCGTCTGGTTTTCCTGATTAAAATGACACCAAACATGATATAATTACATTAATAATTGCGTGTGTAACGAGTGATTAACATTTTTAACATAAAAGAGGATGGCGAATGGAAAAGAAAAAGAGGCAGAAGGTTGGAGCGTTCGGCAAACATAAAAGACTCGTGCGTGTTATGTCTTTTAAATTCACAAATCGAAATTCTTTATTTTTGGTTTTTTATCAATGGAACTTTTATCATCGTATACGTCTCGTTTTTCTGATTAAAATGACACTAAACACGATATGATTACGACCGTAATTACTTATGTAACAAGCTATAAAAGTTTCGGGCTTTCACTCTCACGACAAACTATTACATTTGACATTAACGACAGAAATACGAATTCCTCCTAACGGCTTGCTATACAAGTAATTATGATTTTAATTGTACCGTGTTCGGTACCATTTTAGTCAGAAAAACGAGACGAATACGATAATCAAAGTTTCATTCACGAAAAACCAAAAATACAGAATTTTGATTTTTGAATTTCAAAGACAGAATACGCACAAGTCTTTCATGTTTGCCGAACCTCAGTCACTCTTTGTCTTTTGTGTAGCTGTCTTTTTCTACGTTCGGCTTACTACAAAGAATGTAGTACCTATTCCATAAATGTTACAATCGAGACCGACAGTTGTAACATGTACAGTGTGACGTCGTCCGACGTTGGAGTTAGTCATGTGACGTCATCCAACGTTGGAATTAGTTATTAAGTTAGTTATTAAGTTATATTCATATACTTTCGCTACTTCGAGCTTCTCACGCTTTGCGTTACGCATATAACCTACCGCCAAATCAGCTATGTAATCATAAGTAACATTAGAACTACTCAGATAACATCCTATAAACCTTATTCCCACCCCTTAAGTCCTTTCGCCGAATCAATATCTCTGACATAAACATCCTTAGTCCCAACTATCTTATCTCATAAACATCCTTTTCAAAAGACAAAACATTAGATAACGACTGACTAAATCCTTTCCCCCTCCGTGATCAGTAGGCAATATAAAAGGGCCTGGAGATCGCACAGCACTTGATTCCATTCCGATTCTTTCCGGTGCTCGGATCATTCCAGTGCACTACTCCGTCACGGGTCCCAGCCCCGATATTCCAAACCACGGGTTCAAGCCCCGACAAGTTAGATTCTCTAACTGTTACTCCTGTCCCTACTCTGTCCAATTCTACATTATTAAGTCGCGCTAACCATTAAGTATATCTCTGTAAAATTAGTCATATTTCAAGAATATACCTTTATTTTATCTTTATCATATAGTTATTTGTGCCTCAAGAAACCCTCCTATTCGTACAGTCCCTACGAGCATTATATTCTAGAGCAATTACCTTGATTTAGTCGAGACCGGTGGTGCGAGAATCAGCCGCACGGGTCTCCTAGAGACATAATCAAGCTACTTCGGTCCGCACGATACGGTGGTGCGAGAATCAGCCGCACGGTATCAATAGTGTGTTTGACGTCTTTGCATTCATTTTGGCTCATGGGAAGAAAGCGACGAGGAGGGCGTAGATACCAATTACGCAAGCTAGTAAGATCCTTCCATCTCCCAACCCCAGTACAAGTCGCGCCGCTTACTCATAATCGCGACGCGAACATAGAGTGGAAACTAATACCAATCGACGTACCAAATCAACAATCAACGGGAAGTATCGGGAGTAAGTCACTGTGCTACGTTAAAACACCCGGGATCCCTGGCAGATGACGGGCGTACGTACCGCATGGCCAAAAAGATTGTACAATTAGCGTCAATACCGGTGAGTTTCTCTCTTATTTTACGTGAACCGCGATCCGGGACGTAACAACAGAGAGAATACTGTACTGTATGTATCTATTATTCTTTTTTTTTTTTTTTTATACTATCGCTATAATTTATTTTTTCATAATGTATTTCTGTGTTTTATTTTAGGATCAGCAGGTCATCGGTACATCGAATTCTGCAGGAAAATATGATGCACCCGTACAAATATGTACAGGTGCAGCATTTAAACCCACAAGATTACATTCAACGGGTTCACTATGCTAGGTGGCTTGTGGGAAAGATCGAGCGGAATCCATCTTTCTGCAAATACGTTTTGTGGACAGATGAAGCCCTTTTCACCAGAGAAGGCTGCTGTAATGCCCACAATTCGCATTTGTGGAATGATGAAAATCTGCATGGGATCCGTCCACGGGCAATGCAAGCGCGCTGGTCCGTGAATCTTTGGGCCGGCATTTGTGGGGACTTTATTGTTGGTCCGTACATTCTGCCCGACAGATTGGACGGATCAACATATAAAGGGTTCTTGGAGCATGTTCTGCCGAATCTTTTGGAAGAAATTCCACTAGATATTCGACAGAACATGTTTTTCCAACATGATGGTGCTCCAGCCCATTATGCCACAAGTGTTCGAGCATTCTTAGATCACACCTTTCAGGACAGGTGGATCGGGCGCGGCGGCCCTGTCGCGTGGCCCCCCAGGTCACCCGACATGAACCCGTTGGATTTTTTCTTCTGGGGATTCCTGAAGGTAAGATACAAAATTTTCTTAAGAAAACAATTAATTTCATAGTATTTTCATTCAAATTAAATGTCATATTAATTTTTCAGAATGAGGTGTATCGAGAACCGATTACCTCTCGGGATGAGCTGGTGGATCGGATCCGCAGGGCAGTTGCAGTCGTAACTCCCGCTACACTGTAACGGGTATGTGATAACATTTTAATACGGGCTCGCGCGGCCATTCGAGCCAACGGCGGCTACACCGAGCCGTATTTGTAACAATCGGCCCCTTTCGGGGCCAATTATTGTAAATATTGTATTGTACATATCTATTTGTTATTTGTTTTAATGGAGGGAGTAAATCCCCCGGTGGGGGTTTTAGTGGGTAGTATGCACTTCTCGCATGAGTCCCACACTATGTACGTAAATGTATTTCCCCCACATTAAAAAAAAAAAAAAAAAACTGTTTAGAAAATAATAATTGTAAAAATCGGCGCCTTCTCCACCATAAAATAAAATAAATATTTTTATTGCAAAATATATATAATCCCGTAATATTATAATTAAAAATTCCAAAATTATGTAGAAAAAAATTAAATACTGTCAGGGTAATTGACATGGTAAGTTGAGAATAAAATTGTAATTAATTAATATTTTTAACTACGTGAAATGGAATAAATCAATTCTTGCGTGTGTTTAATTTCAAAAATACATAAATAAAACGTATCCATTATTCTATGTAAAAGCTATCATGGATGAAAAATATTTATGTCACTAGGTAGATTCACCGATCACAGCACTAACAGCTGGTGTTCTCGCAGGGTCAATGAACTTTCAATTTATTACACTGTCTTTTTCTAATAATTGCACAACATAAGCACGACCGGCAAACGGACCGGATGAAAACACGTGAACGTTTATTCATAGATATGTATGTTTAACGATACTCTACATTCTCATGATAAGGTATCCGTATTGAGGAACCGATATTGCATTATATTTTTTTGGAAGCCATTGTTAGACTGACCACGGATCGTGGTTTCGTTCTCGATCACGTGGCATACGTCGCGAACGGTTGCCGTGCAACGATGACCTGTTGAACGACTGCGGCGTCGATCGACAGTCATCGTTTATTGTCGAAAGATACGTGTTGAAATAAAATGTATCGTTGTTGTTAATCGAAAATTCTGTTTTCTTGCTTTCAAGATAGTATATTTTAAATTATTTATGAATATTCGTTAAAGTGCTTTCATTCATCCTATTTACGTGTCGGACTCACAGTGAAAATTAGTGAAAAAGGACAGAGAAAAGTGATAATGAAAAGTTATAATAAAAGATGACAGTGATAAGTGATAGTGAATTTTTTTGAGAATATTTTGAGAATTTCTGTTATGTATACTAACAGTAAGGATCGGTGGATCCACCCAGTGACTGGGTGGATCTGGGTGGGTAATCACTTTTCATCGTGATTATTTGCGGTTTAATAGGTGAGTTACATTTAAATTTGTTAATTATTCAATTCAAATTTTTATTCGTTGAATAGAAAAGTTATGTAATTTTTTAAAAATGATTATTTGTTTTTCTTCATCGTCACAATATCTAACGAAAATAATTTTCCATATTTTATGTATTATTTCATTGCAATAACGAATAAACGTATTCGATTTATTCTGATTACGTGAATAGGGACTAATTTTGTTATATGTTATTCACGAATGAATGATGATTCAACAATAATCTAGATTTTTTTATTCATTATTCGATGTAACTTTCACCTAATAGCTTCCTGTTATACCGACGTTGTACCGACGTTATACCGACGTTATACCGACGTTATACCGACGTTTTACCGGCGGTATCGATACATTTGTTTATGACAACGATCGGCCGTCATATTCGAAGCTTTCGCTCACGCTGTCGCGCGCCTGGTGTATGCGCGCTCTCATTGGTCAGTGTTTTTTGCTAATAACTCAAAAATGGAGACTCAGCCAATATTTTGGCAAAGGAAAAAGTTGTTCAGAATCGCCCCACCTACCACCCCTTTTCGGGTCTTACACTTATTGTGGAACACCCTGTATATATTCTTAATTTTCAATAATGTTTTCAATTCAAAATGAGTAATATGTTTCACTAAATTAATCAAATGTTAAATTAATTTATTTCAAACGCAATTAATGTATTATTTTATAGTTATTCTAATAAATGTATAATTCTATATGGAAAATTTCGCGATGCTATGTGCTTACGTGCCGCGATGCTCAACCCGAATTTCCTGGTATCCTCGCGTTATCTTAGAGAAGGATAGGAATATATTTTACAATTACGATATTATTAGTTACTAAAATCATTAGTTAAGCAAATCAGTTAATACATATCGATTCTACTAATATTATGTTATCCGGAGATAGAGCCAGACAATAGTTTATTGCAAGATATATTGTAAATTATAATATTACGCTATGGAATGTCCGAGAAGCACCGTATGCTTATACATTTAGCTCCAATCCGTATAGAAGTCGTGCGTAGAATGTAGAAGAAGATAGAACATGCAATTTTCATTAAAACACTATTAAACCATAATTTTTGTATCAACGACATAAACCACCGAGTGGAGTGTAATACTAATAATGTTATCAAATCGTTCGTTTTCATAAATAATGTCTAATTGCGAATTTATACAACAATTATATATTTCGACATTAAGGGGATTTTCCAAGAAATTGCCAGACTGGCGAGTATAAAAGCCCGAGCGAAACTCGCCTAAATCGCAGAACAGTTTTCGAAGTCGAATACATTAGAAGTCTCTTCGATAGGCATAACCGGAACAGTTTTTGTTGTCAAGAGCCGCAACGATTCTTAATACTTGACTGGTAAAGCAAGTATACGCCATTTGGATACTTGATCGTGGGTCGTCTAGTAGCTAGCTAACGCGGGCTCCCCATTCAAACGATCTCGTCTCTGAAACTCCGTCAGGAGAGTGCTATGCTTAGCGCCAAGAAAGGCTAAGATATCGAAAGGATAGCTCTCAGCTACTCATCTTGATTTTTGTCGAATTGCTAACGCGCCGTCAGATTCTCGGAGTTCGCTCTGGGTAGTTTCGTAGCCAGCTAACGCAGGCTCCCCATTTGAGCGACTTGGTCTCTGAAGCCCGTGTCTTTTGGGTGGCAGTTCAGCAATTACGATCTTACATTAGAATCATTCGATTTGCTACCCTGTTAGACTTATACTGTTCACCCTTTACCTGTATCGTTGGGTCGTTCTAGTAGCCAGTGAACAACAGGCTCCCCAATTAAGCGATCTGGTCTTGGCTGTTAGTGTTCGTTTTGACTAAAAGGGTCATGAACAACTAATTGTCGAGTCAGAAGATAAAGAGTAACTGTTCCGAAGAAATAAATTACTAAAATCAGATAGAGTTCGGTAATTCAAATCGGTAAAAGAACACTGTTCTCAATTAAGCGTTTTTCCGTAATCGATTACTCCGCGATAGATTTTTGCGAAAGCGTATTTAGGTACTCTTAGAGAATTGCACTTAGGTCGCATTCCTCGCAAGCGGTAGATTACAAGCGTAACATCCCGTCTAGAATCATTTACACGAATCGAAACATAATTTGTCACTGCGATAATTTCAGAAGCGAGAACAGAACATATATAATTATAGATTTTAGTTAGCCTCAGATACAAGCGAGTATCTTTCCAGTTCTCACGATAATTATTATTTGATCTATAATTTGTTAATCTCTCAATCGTTTATTACGTGCCGTTCAATTGTCAATTTCTATTATTCTTCATTATTATTATTATACCAAACTTACTTAGTTCTTTAATCAACCATTTATAATTTATTATTCCGATATCATTGTTATTTGTTAGTTTTAATTTCCGTTCTTGAATAAATTTAAGTTATTGAAAGATTCTGATCTGTGGATTTCACTCCTTAACCGCACACCACACGAATCCCACAAACTTTATTAGGAAAACGAGTCGTTCAGAGGGTAAAAGCCGCTCTTTACCTTACTAGCGCTAGTAACAAACTAAACTTAGGTTCTAGGGACGTTACACATGTTACAATTTATGAATATAATTTGGTTTTCGCGAAAATTGCAATTTAAATATTACACTTAAATATTAAATTTAAACATTAAATTGTAATAAGAATTTTACGCATGACGGATATAGTCGTCATGACACAAAATTCTGTCACATCTCTGTTTCACAGTATATATTCAAAGTCACGTTTTTAACCGACTTCGAAAAAGGAGGAGGTTACTCAATTCGATCAGTATATTTTTTTTTCTTTTTTTTTTTTATGTATGTCGGCCGATTACGCCTAGCTGGATGGACCGATCGGAATGAAACCTTTTGCATCTTGTAGGTCCTGACTCCCCATTGGTACCATTATAAAAAAAAATTTAATATTTCAATTGCAAAGTATTGTTTTTGCAAAAAAACCGGCAACTTTTGAAAAAAACTTTTCTCGATTTTAGTGCGCTTTAAACATCATATCACGGACATGATTCTTTACAATTTTGTTCATATCCAAATTTCACAAAAAACTTTAGTTTACAAGATATTAGCAAAAAATTGTTAATAACTTTCAAAATCAACTTTGTACAATTTTAATGTCCTTTTAATATGTTGTTAGGGTCATGGTTCTGAACAACTTTTTCCTTATCCGCAATTAACGGGAAGCAATAGTTGTCGAGTTATTAGCGAAACACTGTCGTTACTAATATATTAAAATAACGAAACTTAAAAAAAAAATAGAAAAAAAAAGAAGAACTGTCTCACAATATCCTACACAATTCTCAGCATTCCACTAAAAAGCATGAAATAAAATAATTTTTAGAAAAAAAATACACCGACTTCGAAATGTACTAAAAAGTATAAAATAATTTCTATTTTCTAAATAAGTAATTTCTATCTCATTCAATCATACAATTACGTAACAGATATGAGTGAAACCTATTTACTTGTTAGGTAGTATATTAAATACATTTCAACCTTTTCGGAGGCGGTGCAAAATTAAAAATACCATAGTAAACGTTGCTCCCAATAACTAGTTGATTGTGGTGTCTAAGAACCTATGAACGGAGCCCACGACGAGGGAATTATCAAATTTGCGCCGCCTCCGAAAAGGTTGAAATGTATTTAATATACTACCTAACAAGTAAATAGGTTTCACTCATATCTGTTACGTAATTGTATGATTGAATGAGATAGAAATTACTTATTTAGGAAATAGAAATTATTTTATACTTTTTAATACATTTCAAAGTCGGTGTATTTTTTTTCTAAAAATTATTTTATTGATTTTTTCGATATTCAACTTTCACCAATAAATTCTTTACATTTTTCTAATTAAAAAAAGACCAAACACGACATAATTTGGACTATATTTGCTGGTTTAATTCTCGATAAAAGTTTCTCACGTCGAAGAGGATAGCGAGTTGTGGCGGTTTCACTCCCACGCTCATCCCCACTAGACGGCGCATAGGATATCGAGACCTGACTTTCTCGCAAGTACTCCAAGAGCCTTCCTATCCATATACATATATGTCAGTACACCTCCCTAATTTTTATGCTACATAATCTTTGCATATATTTTTTTTACATCTTACTTACATACAACATAAATCTATAAATCAAAATCAAAAAAGCAAAATAATTAAAATCAATCAAACAATGTTTAGGAGCGATTTAAATTTCTCGAATTTATTTCTCCCTAGAGCCTTCGTTAAAATGTCAACTACATTATTTTCCGAATCTACTTTTATAATGTCAATTTCTTTATTCTCGTAACATTCGTTTGTAAAATGATAATGGACTTCAATATATTTTGAATTTTTTGTTATGTTTCCGAATTTTGTAATCGCAATAGCTCCAGAGTTGTCTTCGTGAATTTGTATCGGATTTCTTATTTTTATCTCAAAATCGTTCAACAATTTCTTTACAAATTTAATTTCGCTTACGGCTTCTGATAAAGCTACATATTCTGCGGCTGTTGATGATTTCGTCACACTACCCTGTTTTCTCGACTTCCAATATATTACATTTCTAAAAAATCGTATTATAAATGCAGTAGTGGATTTTCTATCTACTTTGTCTCCAGCCCAGTCTGCATCAACAAAACAATCCATAACGTCAGCGTTCAAATTTCTTTTATAAGTTAGTCTTTTCCTATTGTTAAATACTTTAAAATTTCATTATAAATTTTATTAATGCATATTTATAATGAGTCTCATCGTAACTATTCTGAAAACGACTTAAATAATTCACGCTATAACTAATGTCCAATCTTGTTCCGCTACTAATATACAATAAAGCTCCTATGAGATTTCTATATTTTATATCATTTGAGGCTGACTGTGCGGGTTCTAAACTCAAGTTCTGTTCCATCGGTGAACAATATAGTTTGCTGTTTTGAATATTGTAACGTCCCCGGGGGAAGACAAGTTCCGGCCGATAATGAAAGACAGTACTTTCTAAATTTTTCTATGTTATTACCGACCGCAAATTACCGACCGTACCATAAAAATTCGCGTGGTAATGGGGTGGGGTAGCTTACGCGTGCAACATTGTTTAGAATAGATCACCGATCGATGGCGCGCGCGTTAGTTAGAAAGAGACAGAAGATATACTTCGAAACAGAATTAAAATAAATTATTATTTAAATGCTTATATTATATATATTATTAATTATTCACTCATTATAAATTGCGTTATATTTTTAATTATTATTTTATGTATTATTCGCGGTTAATTATTTCTTCTATCAAAACACTTATAATATGCGTATATAAAAATTATTAAAAATGCGATTTAACGGGGAAACTTGTGAAAAACTAATTAATAGTAAATCAAAGCGTATTTTTCCTAATCAAACTGATATATATTTGCTACTAAATAAAGCGTAATAAATGAATAACTACTTTTTGAGCGGGAAAAACCCACGATTCTCGGGGTATAAAAGGGCGTGCAGCAGCGGCTGTCGCAGCAGAACAATCTTTGCAGTACTACGTGCCGGACCTCTTAGGAAGCGACAACTGGAGCAGTTTTAACTGGTAAGAGCCTACAAGATTCTTAGTTTTGACTGGACAGCGGGTATCAGCCATTTGGATACTCGATCGTTGGGTAGTTCTAGCAGCCAGCTAACGCAGGCTCCCCGTTCAAACGGTCTTGTATCTGAAACTCCGTATGGAGAGTGCTATGCTCAGCCCCAGAAGAAACTAAGACATCAACGAGAGCTCTCCAGTCACTCACATACATATTTCTTATTTTTCTGAGTTATTAACTCGCCGTCAGATTCTCGGAGTTCGCTCTGGGTAGTTTAGTAGCCAGCTAACGCAGGCTCCCCATCATTGAGCGGCTTGGTCTCTGAAGCCCGTGTCTTTTGGGTGGCGTTTCAATAACTTCAATTAATAATTAAAGTCGAGTCATTTTTATTTGCAACCCTGTTGGTCACACGTCGTCATTTGATTCTTGCATCGTTGGGTAGTTCTAGTAGCCAGCTAACGCAGGCTCCCCAATTAAGCGATCAGGTTTTGGGTGTCGATTTGTGCTCTGACAAAAAGGGCCATGATCTAATTAGTTTAGAGTCAACCAAAGAGTAACTGTTCCACGTCCAATACGAATTTTAGAGTTAATTTAAATAACCAAATATTGTTCTGTCAGTTTTGTTAGGATCTAGATCCATTATAAATTGCGTTGTACTTTTGCGTTATGTATATCATTATAAAACCGCATAATTGAAGTAGTTAGCTACCGTTCCGCGATTTGCGACAATTACAAGTCTATTATACTCTATTTTTATGTTTAGAATTCAGTTATATACATATACATTTTAATATTTACTAAAGAAATTGATAATTATAATTCTTTTCCTCGTAATTACTTGAATAAACCTAACTAATGAAAGGTATTAACCTGTAGATTTCACTCTTTAACCACACGCCACCACGATCCCACATTCTTTTAGTATTAGTTATAGTAAAACGAGTCGCTTAGTAGGCAAAAACCGCTCTTTGCTTTATAAGTGCTGTAAATACCTGATACTAGTATCAGGGACGTTACAATATTGTATTTTCGTGCTAACGATTCCATATAATTACTTTGATCTAATTCCATATAGCCTTTCTTACAATCATAGTTAATATTAATTCCCAAGTAAGTTTTTACTTGACCTAAGTCCTTCACAGCAAACTTATTAGACAACTTAATTAAATATATTATTAAATATATTAAATATATTATTACACCGTTCTCATATTTCGAATACAAACAGTAATCACTCTCACTCCTTTGAAATCCTAATTCTGTTATATAGTCATCGAAACATTCATACCAAGCCCTTGGGCTTTCGCGCAATCCATGCAACGCTTTTTCTAGTTTACATACTTTCCCGCTTTGGTCATCGTAACCTATTGGTTGTTTCACAAATATTTCTGATTTTACAGCTCCATTCGAAAAGGCTGTCTCCACGTCCATTTGTATAATCATTAAACCAAATTGACAACAATAACATAATAACAGTCTTTGTGTTTGAATTTTTGCTACTGGTGAATATAAATCTTCTAATATTTCTTGCTGTTGGAAACCTCGAACAACTAATCTCGCTTTCTTTCGATTATCAGATTTATTTATGAATATCCATTTCAAATCTAAGATTTTTTTATTTTTTGGCTTTTCTATTAATTGCCAAGTTTTATTTTTAATTAAACTATTCATTTCTCTATCCATCGCTTCTTTCCGTAAATCATAATCATTTCCTTTCAAAGCCTCCTCATACGTCTGAGGACTATCTGCGCATACTACGTTTACATAGATACGATACGAATCTGCTTGACTGTATCTTACCGGTTTTTTCTTTCGCGTTCTGACCTTCTTAATTCATTTTCTTTCTCATTTACTGAACTTTCGGATTTGATATTTAAATTTCTAGTTTCATTCGTTATTTTTTCACTTTTTATATCATTTTCATCAATATTTTCCATCGATTCATTATCAGATTCATCTTCGCCTCCAAAACCGACTAAAGTTTCTTTTTCGTCTATAATATCTACATGTCTAGCTACCATAACATTATTATTAATTAACACTCTGTATCCTACACTTTCATATCCTACAAGTATACCAACATCGGCTTTCCTATCCCATTTTGACTGTCTTTTATTTTCCGGTACTCTTACGAAAACTTTACTTCCGTACAATCTCAAATTACTTATATCTGGTTTTCTGTCAAAAAATATTTCAAATGGAGTTTTATTTTCATAAGTGTTTGTTATGGTCCTATTTTTCAAATAAGCTGCAGCTTTAACTAGTTCCGGCCAATACCTAATTTTTAATTTTGAATCTGATAAAAAACATCTCGCCGAATTCATTATAGTCCTATTATACCGCTCAGCTGTTCCGTTCAGCTCGTGAACATACGGTGGACATGGTTCTATCGAAATCCCCTTTTCTCTGATTAATCCGTACATATGTCTGTTTAAACATTCTTTTCCATTATCGCACCTTAGCCTCTTAATTTTCTTAATTTTTATTGTATAAACTAATGCACATTTACTATAATCAGCAATGAACGTTAAGAAATATTTTGATCCATCATATCTCGTAGTATAATGAGGCCCATTTAAATCTGTATGTATTAATTCCAATATTTCATTTGTTTTTCTGCGGTTATTTTGGAAAGGCAAATTGTGCATTTTATTTTGAATACAGGTTCCACATTTCAACATTATTTGTTCAAAATTTTCCGGCATTCCCTCAACTAAATTTTTCTTACTCATTGTGTTTAAATAATTGAAATTAACGTGCCCTAAAATTCTATGAAATTTTTCTTTTTGTGTCATATTTTCTACATCATTAGCATAAGTTTCTTGTTTATCTAAATAACTACTCATTTTATACAACCCAAATTCTTTATGAGCGACTCCGATCAGCGACTATTATTCTCATTATAAATTTTTGACGTACTTCCTACAGAAATGATCTTATTTTCATCTGTTACTCTCGCATAACTAATCAAATTTTTGTCCATACCTATTACGTAATACACATTCGATACTGTTATTTTAATATTCGCTTTACCAACTACAAAATAAGTCAAAACTTTTCCGACTTTCGTCCCTTTTAAAATTCGACCGTTTCCAATTTTTACATTTATCGGTTTTTTTAAATCTATACATTCAAGAAAATACGAATCATCGTTTATTATGTGGTCTGAACATCCACTATCCAATATCCAATCTATTTTACGAGTATCGCAATTATATACCACCGCATCGTGTTTATAATCATTATCGCATTCTACCTGTGTTAAGAAGTACCCTGTTTGACCATCGTAGTCCTCGTTGTAGGTATACTTCGCGTCGTGTCTATTGTTTCCGTTGTAGTGCGATTGTCTTCCTCTGCTTCGTCCTCGCGCGCCATAACCTCGTCCCCGCTGGCCAAAACCGCGTCCGCCGCGACCCCTGTATATAATCCAGTTCCTCTCTTTCACTCACATTTGCACATGCACTTTTTAATTCGTTCACTGTCTTTTCAAAATCTATAAAATAAAATAATTTTCAGAAAAAAAATACACCGACTTCGAAATGCACTAAAAAGTATAAAATAATTTCTATTTCCTAATGAAGTAATTTCTATTTCATACAATCATAGAATTACGTAACATGAATGAAACCTATTTACTCGTTAGGTAGTATATTAAATATATTTCAACCTTTTTGGAGGCGGCGCAAAATCAAAAATACATCAGTAAACGTTGCTGCCAATAACTAGTTGATTGTGGTATGGCGTATTGCATATTAATAAATCCTGAGGAAGAATACTAACCATTATAGATATATCTGGTAATATACGCAAACGTAACGACTGAATCTTCATTTCACAACGTTTCTGATATAAATGAAACTGAATCGACGTCGTTCGCATGTGGAAGGCATAGATCTATGAACCTGCAAACGGGGCCCACGACGCGGGAATTACCAAATTTCCGGCAGATGGCCCGTACCTTTATTGTATATTCGGCGATCGGGTCCTTCCATGCATACTCTATGAATCTAGATAGACCATAGTTACATTCTATACGCACTAACACATATTTCGAAGCGTGCTGTTGAGTTATATGTATAGAAAAAAATAGCTATGCGAGCCTTGCCCATGTACGGCTGTCCAAAGGTTGACATATTCAAGAAAATCTTTTAATTCTGCGCCGTCTTCGAAAAAGTTGAAATATATTTCATATACTGCCTAACGAGTAAATAGATTTCATACATATATGTTACGTAATTGTATGATTGAATGAAATAGAAATTACTTCATTAGGAAATAGAAATTATTTTATACTTTTTAGTGCACTTCGAAGTCGGTGTATTTTTTTTCTGAAAATTATTTTATTTTTTTTCTATACGTATAACTCGACAGCACTCTAACATAATTAATACAATTTAATTTATAATATATTGCTACTCGGGATATCGCGGCTAGCTCGCGTGTTTGCCCGCGACCCCGTTTCGCCCGCGAATACTCGACTGACCCTCCCTGGTCTTGCCCGCGACTATGACCGTCGCGGCGCCTCCGCGGATCCGCGAGCGAATAGCACTTCGGCGTCTGATCCGAACCCGTTCAGTATCGCTTTGTTTTATTTGTTATTTGGGCGCCAGACGCGTTTTCGCGTCGCGATATAGGACTTAGACGCGAGATGGATTTCTGAGCGGAAAAATAGGAAAATCGTTTATGGCGATTCCGGGAAAACGCGGTAGATTCGAATCGGCGGCGGAACAACTCGGTAGCTCAGTAACCGAACGCAATGGTAGAGCGACGGGATTCTTAAAGGGTAAAGGAGCTAGACGCGGAGGCGTACGAGAAAACGTGACTCGGGGAAATTTGTGAGAAATCTTGATTGAACAGTATTGGTTAAAACAGTGCTGTTTATTCTAAATCTTGTACGACTTCAACGTACCGGGTGATCCAGTATCGTACGGTAATTCGATTATATTTACACTCGGCGAAAAGCCGAAAAACTCTCCGCGAGATTTTAATCGCGGAACGATAGTTGCCAGTTCCTAAGCGGAATACAATCTTCGAATTTTCCTCGATACCCGAATCGATACGCGACGCAACGGAACTTTAACGTAATACGGTTTCTTATACAACGAGAGGCAATTATACTAACGCAGCGGAATTATTCTAACGTGACGAAACTATACTAACGCGACGGAATTCTTTCAACGCGACGAAATTATCCTATCGCAACGAAACGCGGCGTACACGACGAAACGCGACGAGTTCGGCGGAACGCAACGGAAACGCAATTGCTCGAAACGCAACGGAACTAAACGCACTTAATTTTACACGCGACACGACTTAATCTTTTACGCAAACGATTCTGTATCGGCGACCGTCTAGAGAGAGAGAAAACGGGAAATGGCGCGACAAACACGACATATCCGACACGATAAAACATGCACTTATGTTCTACTTCCGTATTAAGAGTTCGCGAAATCGAGACGTGGGAGGGCACAATATTGGCAAAGGCCTACTCGAGACGATACGTTGATTGTGGCTTACGCTGTACCATTCCCCGGCGCAGGTTCGGTGATCCAGCCGAGTGGCAATCCGAGAGATCGAGAAGCGATCTCTCGAACCCGCGAATAATCCGAACGAGGGGCCCCCGCGTTTTATCCTTCTAACTTAATCTAATTTCCCTACGACAATAAGCCACTCCGGTCACACTTTGCAGATTCTGCCCGTGAATGGCAAGCCAGGTGGTCGACAACCCGCGATGTGGTAATCTCGATTTCGCGCTCTTTTACATAAATAATTCGATAAGTGAGGGGACTTACCAAGATGTCCAACACAGGGCGGCAGGGCTCGATAGATCGGTAGAGCGGTAAAACGATAAAACTTTCTATACGGAAAACAACGGGCAGATGCCGGATACAGAATAATTACTCGCGAGCCCTTGCGCCGGTATTAGGACATCTCGTAGCCTTCCCCCACCCTCGCTCGGAATTTCCGAATTCTATCGAAGTCTTTTTCGGCAGGACTTCCTCCGGCTCCACAGCCGCTCTTTTCTATCGTAGGGCCGTAGCGGGGGAGCGGCAGGGAATCGGCACTTTCCTTCGGCGTACGTCGGTTCCTCGCCGGTCTCTCACTCCTTGCCCCGCGCCTTCTCCTGGTCTATCGGAGGGTCCTAGCGGGGTAGCGGCAGGACAGCGGCTCGTTCCCTCGACGTACGTCGTTCCCTCGTTGGCCGTGACGTCATTATAGTCGAATTCACGAAAATCGAGTCATCCCTCTTACACCAATGCGATGTGCGAAGAAGACGAGGCGATTTCGTGAATTCGACTGTAACGCTCGAATATTGCGAAAATGAAGTTTCTACGAGTACAGCGGCCTTTAGTGGACTTCCCTACAGGCCGCCCTAGTCGTTTCAGATAGCAATAAATATTCTGTACAGAATAAAGTCGAATTTTCGAAGGTGCGTGAGTGGGACAGACGCTGATCTACATAAACAAGATAGCCGCCGTGGGACACTCGCCTTAAAAATTATGGTGCAATAAACGATTTGGGTTCTTCGGTTGGGTTCAAGAAAATGGGGTACCCTCCGATTCAACTAATTTATATATCAAAAGAAAGCCCTTGTCTTGGCGATTACAACGGTGGTCATCCCGCCCCTTAACTCACACTCCTTTGCCCCCTAGAAGCCAAAAACTGAAACGGCCTAAAAAATGATTTTTCGACATATCTCAGCGAGTTTATTACTTCCATCCCTTTTTTTTGATAATCAGATTTGGTTAGGTTATATCGTATGGGATGGGGGTTCAGGGGGAGGCACCCTTTTGGGTGCGTAGACCCTCCCCCGCCAATACGTTTAGTTTTTAAACTATGTTTATATTTCTTGCCTGGTGAGTGTACATGCTTGGATTGCGTTCACGTTGGCCCACATACAAAGTAAGCAGTGTTTATGCTATTACTTTTTTTGAATTCCATTGCAGTTAGGTAAGGTTAGGTTAGGTTAGGTTAAACCGGCGAGCGAATGGTGGCAATGTGCCACAAGCCGGATCTCCCACCTCCTCGTGGTGTCCGCTGGGATAGAGGCACTCTATGCCCTTCGGTAGTACTTCGGTGCTACCCAAGGGTGAGGGCCTCTATGCTAAAGAGAACGGCGGGTGCCCCAGTGGGGAGGCTCATGATCACACCTTAAGCCTGTGGTCACGTTTCGCAGGAACGGGGGGGCTTGCCTTAACCGGCTGGCCCCGCGAGGAGTAAACCTCTATAAAAAATCCGCAGTGGGGTCGCGGGGCGGTATACGGCCACGGTATTCCCTGCCTGTGGTAAGAATCCACATAAAAGGGGTCGTTCCCGAAGTAGGTCCGATAATGTGTCGAGGCTATGCCGGCGGGGTCCTCGGACCCTGGCGGGTACTACCATGTCGGACAGGCTCGCACGGAGGATCGAAAATGAGGCGATTGGGGTTTAGGGGGGTAGTCCCAAATTAAGGTGTGCAGGACAACCGTGCCGATAGTTGCATGGCTGCCGGGACGTTAAACTGGGCAGTCTCCAACGGTTCCATCGGGGGTACCTGCCGACCCCCCCGAGTATCTAGGCTTCCCCGGGTATGGCGGCTGTGCCCGGATGGACTTTCTTTCCGACCCTACTAGTGGGACTAGTATGGCGGATTTAATGTTCCTCGAAAAATTTAAAGGGCACGGCGGTTAGGAATCTGCGGCTTTCCGCCAGCTCAATAGAGGCCTACGCCGTTGAGGGCCTAGCTCGCCGTCCCCCCCCCCCCCCCCCCCCGAATGGAAGGGGCACAAGTAAGAGGAGGGCGACGGAAGAAGAGGCGCGGCCACCACCGACACCGCCAAGCCCACGCGGCGAAGATGATGCTTCCGCTCCATAAGTGGAGCAATACAGGGAAGAGCAACAACACTGGAGGGAAGATATGTACCGCGTGACCAGCTTGGTCACTAGTCTGGCCACGAGGGTCACCGGCCTCGCGGAGGAGATCCGACGCGGACAGGGTTAGGAGACTGCCCGCCCACAGGAGGACTCAAAGGAGCGAAGAGGAGGAAGCTTTTTTTTTTTTACGTGGGGGAAATCTTCGAAAGATACCCCGCGCCACTGGGGGAGGGCGCGGGGTTATGCCGGATTTGTACCGGCTAAAACCCCCACGGTGGTCCTACCTCGGCGCGTTGAAAGGGGGGCCCCGGGAACTCTATTAGAACACAACCGGGACCCCCCACGCCTTGGTCGTGGGGGAGGCCGGAAGGACCTCCCCCATGCTCGTCCCATTTACGACGGCGCCCGGACCACCGAGGCGCCGCCGTCCCCCCCGGAGCAGTGTTCAATGGCGTCCTGGGCCCCCACCCAGGACTGCTCCTGCGGCGGCTCTACCTGGGGAGCTGTCAGGCCTCCGCGGAGCCGCCGCTACCCTGCTGGATCCCATGAGCCGGTTGGGCCGGCGCCCGCTTTCCTCATCCGGGGGAGTCCGGCCGTGTCCCACGGCGGACACGGCGGCTCCCCCGTCCTCTAACGGTCGCTTCTCGGACCCGCTCCGCGGTCTCCTTCTGCAGCATCACCTCTTCGCAGAAGGAGGCCACGGCCCTCCAGTTCCTCTCCCTGTCCAGCATCGCCCCAACTACTGCTGGTAGGGAGAGGTCATGCCCTATTTCCAATTTGAGGACACGGCGCAGCGCTGAAAAGGCGGGGCAAACCTCCAGCGTATGCTGCGCCGTGTCCAAATCCTCTCCACAATGGTGGCAGGCCGCCGTCGCCTCCTTCCCAATTCGACGCAGGTATTCACCAAAGCTTCCGTGCCCGGTGAACACCTGCGTCATACGGTAGGTGAGTCTACCATGGCCTCTCTCCCGCCACTCCTCCAGATGTGGCAGGAGAGCCCCGACAACTGGCTTGTTAGCGTATTTGCGAACCTCGATACGCCAACGTGTTTCAACTAGTTGTCGGGCCTGGTGCCTGATCGTTTCGATCGCCATAGGCTCCGGCGGGACGCCGTCGAGTCGTCGCAGGGCACGGATGCGCGTGTATGACGACGCATCCGCCCCCGCGAGGAACTCGAACGGGATAAGTCCCGCCAGACCCATCGCCGCCCCGTAGAAGATGGTGCGGTATCCCCTTATGACCCTGATGGCCAACCGCCGCTGCAGTCGATGCACTAACTGAAGAGTGCGGCGGCTGGCTATCAGTGATCGTGCCCACACTGGTGCCCCGTAGGACACCATGGACCGCACCACCCCCACGTAAAGGCGGCGAACCTTCTCACCGGGTCCCCCGAGATTGGGCATTATACGGCCCAATGCGGCCGCAGCCCGCTCTACTCGGGGGACCAGGCGATCGAAGTGCCGATCAAAACGCCAGTGGCTGTCGAGGTCGAGTCCCAAATACCTCAAACTGGACCCGACCTCGACCCATGCCTCACCTACCCGGACCCACGAGGGGGGAGGACCCCGCGACCGAGGCCTGTTGTGGAAAACAATAGCCTCGGTCTTGCGGGGATCAATGCTCAACCCCAACTCGTGGATCTGTCCGACGACGGCGGCTACTGCCACTTCTACCAGACGGATGGTCCTCTCCAGCTCCTCCCCGACTGCCAGGATGTAAGTGTCGTCTGCATAGCAGACGACATAACAGCTGTCGGGGAGGGCGGCCCGCAGAACGCGGTCGTACCCCAGGTTCCACAAATATGGTCCTAAAGCGGAACCCTGGGGTACGCCGCATGTCGTCTCCCTGCGTACCGTGTCGTCCCGGCCCTCATACTCTATCCACCTGTCTTGCAGGTAGGACCCGATCACCCTCCTTAAGTAGGGAGGCACCTGGTGATATACCAGGGCCTCCCTGATGGCAGCCCAGGGCAGGGTGTTGAATGCATTGACGATGTCAATTGATACACCGACACACACCCCGCCCCGGGATACAGCCGCCTCCGCGAGGGAACGCACGCGCAATACAGCGTCCAGCGTAGAGCGTCCCTCGCGGAAGCCGAATTGGCTGACCGCCAGATCAGGCCCTACCGTCGACAGGTGTCTGGAGAGGCGGGAAGCTATCACCCTCTCAAACAGCTTTCCCGCCTCATCCAGGAGGCATATGGGCCGGTACGCGGAAGGAGACTCCGCGGGCCTTCCATCCTTACGGATGAGGACCATCCGTCCGGTCTTCCAAACTTGGGGAAAGATCCCCTGAGCGAGGCACGTATTAAACGTGCCTCGGATCTCCTCGATAAGGACGCCCGAGGTCATGACCAGGGCCTTCCCGGGCACGCCGTCCGGGCCCGGGGCGGTATTTCTCGCCCCGAGCCGTTTCAGCGCGGCAAGGAGCTCCTCGTCAGTGACCCCCAGCTCGTCGGACCAATCGACGCGGTCCGACACCTCAGCCGCGTGGTCCTCCGTAGCCCCGGAAAGGCGGAATAGGGTTTCCACCACGCGGCTAAGGAACTGGGGGTCAAGAGACTCCGTCACAGGGGGCGCCCACGGCCGGAGTCGGCCAAGTACCAACTTGTACGGGCGCCCCCACGGAGCTTCATCCAGTCTCCCGAGAAGCTCCTGCCAGGCCCTAGCCTTGGCCTTTTTGATGGCGAGCTGCAGGGCTTTTACCTTCTTGCGGTAAAGCCCATACAGCTCCGCTACCCACGTCGGGACCCGATCACCGCCCTTAGGTAGGGAGGCATGTCGTGGTAAACAAGTGCCTCCTTAATGGCGGTCCAGGGTAGGGTGTTGAAGGCGTTGACGATATCTAGCGATACCGCCACACACACCCCACCCCGGGAAACTGCCGCCTCCGCGAGGGATTGGACGCGCTCGATCGCGGCAAGCGTAGGACGTCCCTCACGGAAACCGTACTGGTTATCAGCCATATCGGGTCCAACCGAGGACAGGTGCCTGCCGAGGCGGGAAGCTATGATACGCTCAAAAAGCTTTCCCGCCTCATTTAGCAGGCATATGGGCCTGTACGCGGAGGGAGAATCCGCGGGTCTTCCCTGCTTTTTCAAGAGGACCAAACGTCCGGTCTTCTTCAAGAGGACCAAACGTCCACTCAGGGGGAAAGTCGCCGCGCTGAAGGCAAGTATTGAACGGACTCTTCAGCGCGGCGCCAAGGACGCCCGCAGCCAAGACCGAGACTCTGCCGGGGACGCCGTTCGGTCCCGGGGCGTGGTTTTTTGCCTCGAGCCGCTTCAGCGCCACGGCGAGCTCCTCGTCCGTGACCCCCAGTTCGTCGGACCAGATGACAGGGTCCGACGTAGACGCAGGTGGCGCGTTATCCACACCCTGTGGGAAAAGGGTGCCCACCACCTGCTCCAGAAACTGGGGGTCAAGCGACTCCGTCAGAGGGGGCGCCCAGGTTCGCAGACGACCCAGAACGATCCTATGCGGACGCCCCCACGGATCCCAATCAAGAGTCGCGAGGAGCTCCTCCCACGCCTGGACCTTGGCCCCTTTGATGGCCAGCTGCTGGGCCACGACCTTTTCACGGTAGAGCCTGTACAGCGTAGCTACCCACGCCGGATCTTCATTACGACGCCGACGGGCACGAGTGTACCGGCGGCGCGCGAACACAGTCGCTGCGTAGCTCAGCGATCTTGGGCGACCACCAGTACACTGATTTCCTTCCCGGGGGGCCTGTACGTGGCATCGCCGCATCACAAATCATTGTGATTACGCGGCGAAGCCACCGGGCCCCCGCTTGCCCGTCGGCATGCCTTGGCACAATCTGGGTGCCAGGCCACGACGTGGGCAGCGGCCATCAAGGCGTCCCTGTCCAACTTGCGGAGTGCCCACCGCGGCGATTGTCGCGCTCCTCCATCCGGGCGGCCTCGGCTCTCGTCAGGCGGGGCGGTGGAGAGGACCATATAACGGTGGTCCGAAAGAGTCTCTATCTCCGCTACCACCCTCCACCCCGAGATACGGCGCGCAGCAGCAGCGGAAGCAAAAGTGAGGTCTACTATAGACCCCCCATTGTGCCGCACGTACGTATGAACGGAACCTGTGTTCAGCAAACAGAGCTCCAGTCCTGCCGCCCAATCGAGTAGCGTCTCACCCCTCGCGTCTGTTCGGGGAGATCCCCAGGCCGTAGCCTTGGCATTGAAATCCCCCAGGACAATGACTGAACAGGCAGGCAGTGGGACACGCAAAGCCTAACCTCGTCCAGAAACACCTCAAAGGACGCGAGGGACCAGCTCGAAGGAGCGTAAATACCCACCACCACGATGTCACCCCAACTAACAGCCACGAATCCCTGTCCTCGCTCAACAAGCGAGCATGGCGGGGATCCCCGGCGGCCACTCCAAAAAATGGCGACGGAGGCCAAGTCGTCACCTGTCCAGTTTGATTGGACCGGGACCCTATTGGGCTCTGCCACTAAACCTGCATCCCACTCGGCCAGAGCCTGCAAAAACAGGTCCTGCGGCCTAGCCGAGCGGTTCAGGTTCGCCTGAAGGATAGGGCCCGTGGGCCCCATTTTGGGCGATGTCCATGGGGCCATCAGCCCCAACACTTAAGCCGCTTGCCCTCGGCCTTGTATCCTCCGTGCTCTCAGCCGCTGGGGTCGCCGTCGAACCAACCGGCGCGCTCTCCGGTGCCACGCCTGCTGACGGCACGTTTTCCGTTGCGGAGGAAACTGCTGCCGCTGCAGGGGGCGCTACTTCCGTCACAGAGTTTGCGGCGTTTCGGGACCGGTGACCTCTGCGGCGGCGCGCTCTCCTTTACACCGCCATTGCAGCCACACACAGCTGAGTGCCCATCCAGTGGTCCGCCTGTTTACCCTGGTGGGCACAAACTGCGCACCTGGGCGATACGGTGCACTGCGCCGCACGATGACCCGCAGCGCCGCACGTGTAGCACCGCCCCGTTCTGTCCGCAGTGCTGATGTAGCGCTGCCTGACGTGCCCAAATTCCAGGCAGGGGTAGCACTGCATGGGGCGGGCCTGTAGCGTGTCGACAGGCACGCGGGTCCACCCCACAACCAAATTGCCGACTAGGGCCACCTTCCGAGCCGCGGCCGCTGGGCAACGCACCCATGGGGTCCCCAGCCCACCACGACTAGACCGGATCGCACCAGTCCGCATATCCCCGGGCTGGCACCCACCAGTTAGAGCGACCGCGGCCGCCACTTGCTGTGGCGTCACTGAGGGCATCAGCTCGCACACGCGGAAGTTGGCCGTCTTGACCGGTCGGGCCACCTTGACTCCCGTGCCTGCCAGCACTTCCACCAGTTTGGCGGCGAGCAGGTCCGTCTTGGCGGCATCATTTGCTCCCGGGACCTCTAACTTAATGGCCCCGGTAGCCGCCACCCTGGGGACCACTGGCGGCACGCCAATGGCCGCCAGGTTAACTTTGGCAGGGGCCGGCCCGAGTACCTCCGCGTACGTTGTCACGCAGCCGTCAGGGATCGTAACCACAACGGCTGCGGTATGCGGAGGGCGCGGAGGAAGTGTCTTCGTACCGGACGGCCCACGCTGCGCCTTTGCACTGCCGCGGAATGGCGCTAACAAGGGAACATCCCGAAGTGATAATTTCCGATTTTGATGAAACTTAGATATACTGTAGTTCTCGAAAAAATATTGGACACGTATTTTTTTTTAGCTGCCATCATTCATGTTAAGGGGGTGAAAATATCCCTCAAAGTGGGGGGTGAGAATCACGTTTTGTGGAATATCTCGGGAACCAGTAGAGCTACAGGGATGGTTTAAATTGCAAAGTTGTGTATCTTTTAATGCGGAATCCAACTGTGCAAATGGATTTTAAAAAATCGTATTTGTTTAAATAATATATTAAATATGACACTTTTTTGGTAATTTTTCTACTTGAAAGTTGTTGTAACTTCTCGCAATTTTTTATGTGAAAAGTATACTAGTAAGTGTAAAATACGGATAAAATGGAATGTTCGTTGTTACGGCATGCTTTGTGGCTGCGGAAGCTGCCGTTGCCGCTGTGGCTCCACCAATGGCAGCATCTCCGCACGCATCGCTGCGAAGCGCCGGTCGGTCAGTTGCGTGATTTGCTGCAGCAGCTGATTCGACGACAGCGCGTCCACCCGTGCGGTAGCAAGCGCATCCAACGGCGCAGAGGGTGAGGCCCTCGCCGGTTGGGGAGGTAGTGCACGCGCCAGCACCGAATTATCCGGTGATGGGGCAGCCTCACGACGCTGCGCCTGCATCTCCTGACGCAGGCGGCGGAGGTCTTCTCCCATCTCCGCCAGCTTCTTTCGGAGGACGCGGTTCTCCTCCTCAAGAACATTGGTTGCCGACGTGGCCGACCGCGTGGCCAGCTATACCTCAACCACCCGCGTCTCTTGCGATGCCAGGCGGAGAGCACGAACGAAGCGGCCATTCAGGTTTTTGCTCGTAGTAGCAACTCTCTCGACCTGCTCCATGTGCTCGTTTACACGAGCTATAATGGCCGCCGTAGACATCGCGCGGTATTCCCGCATCAGCACCATCTCGTCCGGCAGAGGGACGCTCGACCGCGATGGCGGCTGTGCCGGTCCATCCGCATCGAGCACCGCCTCTGCGGCCCCCACCTTCACCATCTCGGCTTCAACTTCAAGGAGGCGTTTCTTGGCTGCAGCCATATCCATAACCTCACTCGTCGTGGAGGATACCCTTGATCTACTGCGACTTGCGGAAGTCGCACGGGCCCTCTGTTTGAAGCCACGGGCGATACGGCGAGCGGAAGGTCAGCCGCATCCCCGGGCAACCTCTCCAAACTCACAAGACACAGACGCCCTTCCGAACAGTCCGTGTCCCCCCCCCCCCCCCCCCCAATCCCCGGTTTATTAATTTCTTTTTTACCATCCATAATGGTCCCACGAGTAGGTCGGAAATAAGGTCCGCCTGGGCAGAGCCGCCTTACCCAGGTAAGCCTAACTACTCGGGGGGGTCGGCAGGTACCTCCGAGGGAACCGTTAGAGACTGCCTCTGCTTTACGTCTGGGCAGCCACGCAGTCCTCGGCACGGTTGCCTTCACACCTTGACTTCAGACTTCCTCACGCTCCCGCCGCCCCCGTTTTCGGTCCTCAGTGCCAGCCTTGCCGGCATGGGAGGCCCTACCAGGGTCCGGAAACCCCGCCGGCATCGCCTCGACACTTCATCGGACCTACTTGGGGAACGACGGGAGCACCCCTTTTAGTGGACTCATACCACAGGCAGGGGATACCGTGGCCGTAATCCATCCCGCGAAACACACAGCGGATTTTTTATAGAGGTTTACTCCTTGCAAGCCAGCCGCTTAAGGCAAGCTCCCCGTTCCTGCGAAACATGACCACAAACTTACGGTATGAGCATGAGCTCCCCCTAAACTGAGGGACCCGCCGTTCTCCCGTTAGCATAGAGGCCCTCACCCTTGGATAGCACCGAGGTACTACCGAAGAGCATAGAGTGCCTCTATCCCAGCGGACACCACGAGGAGGTGGGAGATCCGACTTGTGGCACACTGCCACCATTCGCCCGCCACAATAGATATTCCTGAACTATCCTGGCTTTATGTTTCGGGTCATTATCTTGATAAAACTTAAATGTCTTTTCAATGTCCATTGCTGTTACACTTCTTTTTTTAGATTTTGTTTTAAAATGTCTAAATACTTATTCTTATCTATAATTCTGTAGGATAGGAGGGTGATGATAAATAACACACGGGTTACGTTTTAACAAAAAAAAAAGGATTAACAAGATATATATTAAAAAAGTGCACACGGAACACACTATACTTCGGACGGCACAGCTTTCCGTCGTCGAAGTTACACGATGAAGCGCAAAACCACGATTGCCACGCAAATCTCTCGCACGCGCCAAAACGCTGTTAAAACAAAAGACTGTCGTCGATGGAAAAAAAACCCATCCAACCGTCGTTGCATGGAAAAAACCATGCTCGCACGTGGCAAAATCCTACAATTCCATCTATAAAAACCAACTCTCCCACTCCTTTCGACGAAATACAACCACACACCAAAACACTTCCACCTCTATGTTTAGTTGTTGGATTTAAATTTCTAAAATTAAGCTCCTGATTCCGCTTACGCCAAACCATTTTTCGTCCATCAGATCCAAATATATTGAATTTCCTTTCATTAGCAAAAACATCATCATTCCACCAGGATTGTTGTTTGGCAAATGCTAATCTTTTCTTACGATTCGGGTCATTTATATGTGGCCTTTTACGTGCTACTCTACCATTATATCTATATTCCTTTAATACTCGACGTACCGTATCTGGACGAACTTTCTTTTCTGATTCTTCAAATAATTCAGTACTTAACTCAGGAGCACTTAAAGTAGGATCTTTTTTTATTTTTCTTACAATATTCCGTTTATCTCGATCGTCGATTATCTTTGGCTGTCCTTTTCGAGGAATTGACGTGATCCGATCTTCACGATTGTACCTTTTTATAATGTCTGCCACAGTACTCTTGCTTAAATTTAAAAGAGCGCCGATTTCCCGATAAGATTTTCCTTTTTCACGGTTGAAAATGACTAATTGACGCATGTCAAACAAAGTATTTTTGCTTTTCCGTTTTATATTCAAAATTTCTGCCTGATCCCAATGACTTTCCAATAATAACTGATATTTCGAAGAATGCTTTACGCCTTGCTCAATATACAGGGTGTTCGGCTACAGGTGGGAACCCTCTTAAGGGATGGTAGCTGGGGTGATTCTGAACAACTTTTTCCTTTACCAAAATGCTGGTTAAAGCTTAGTTTTTGAATTATTAATGAAAAACACTGACCAATCAGAGGGCGAGAATAGCGCGCGCTCGGATGCGAAAGCGACGGCTGCAAGCGTGACGATTGACCCTGGTCGTGAACAAACAAATCGCGCGACATCGGTAACGTAGTTACCACCGTCGATAATGCGTCAGCCGGTAAGTAATTACAAAATTTACTAAGCATACATTTATTAACGGAACTATGTGTATCGATGAAACGAAAATGAAGATGAATATTCAGAGCAATGTTATTAAATAATTGAAAATAAAAAATGGCGTTTTGTTTAACGGTATAAAGTTACAAAATACTCGGATGCTTACCTCACAAATGAATGTAAGATGCGACAATTCTTCATTAATTCTTAAACAGATCGTCGTATGACATGACACCCGTTTACTCGCTAAAATCCACAAGAGCATATCGATACCCGCTCTATGGGATTGTTAAGTAAAAAGGGTGACTGTCATTGTTCTCTGCAAGAATATTTACGGATGAGGAATCCGCACTAAACAAACACACGCACCAGGATTGTCCCGTCCGCAGTATTGAAATGTTAAAAATATCCATTTTTTTCCACCTCAATTCGTTTACGAAAGCTTCTCACTACACTACACTTTATGCGTGATGCGTGATTGAAAGAAAAAGGCAGTTATTGCAAAATGTATTATCGCGATCGCACAACACGTATTGCCGGCAATATTAAATTCATTTTAATTTTTTTTTGAGTCGAAAAATTTATCTTTGCAATACGAATTATTTTTAACGAATATCCACGGATGCGTATTTCGACCGAACGTTTTACAATAATGTCTCAGAAGCGACGAAGATGAACAGAAGAAGCGCGACGGAGCTCGCTCGTTAAGAAATGTAATATGATCAGGATATAGCGGTATGGCAATACGAATGCAAGTACAAAACATTTTTAGTTTCGATGTTTCCGTAATCAACCTTTAACCAGTAAATTTCTTACATTTTTCCGATTAAAATAAGACCAAACGCGGCGTAATTTGAGTCATATTTACTTGCAATAACTTATTCCAGTATGATCCTCAATGTAATCGTAACATTTTGAAATTAAAAATTAATATGACCTGAATTACATCGTGTTTAGTATCATTTTAATCAGGAAAATGTTACGAATGTATTAATGAAAGTTACATAAAAATATAATGACAAAGGCAAAAAGTTTTACTCGTGCATTAAGATTGCCTTACCGATATGTTATTGTTTACGTTCGATCGCCCGGCAACTCCGCCGTTAAGCAAACACGTGTTAAAGCTACGATTTCAACGACATTTAAAGATCAGCGATTGTCATTTGATTACTGTTTTTTCCTTCTAAAATTCTGTAGAAATCGTCAGTTGATTATCGACGACCGAGCCGAATTGAATAAAATTCTTTGCGGTAAAAATTCCCATATTTTACTGTATTTAATCTATTTTATTTAATTTTATTTTTCATTAATTTCATTTTATTTATTTAATTTTTTCTTTTATTTCTCGTGTTACGCGATTGCCTACGCGCAAAAAGTATTTTTTTTTAATTACTTGTATTGGGTATATGATTTATTTTGTTTTTTTTGTGTGCCTGTGATTTATTGTGTGGTGTGTGAGTGTGCCAGTGCAGGAAGAGAAAGAAGAAAGAAGAAAGAAAAAAGAAAAAAGAAGAAAGAAAAAAGAAAAGGGAAGCAGAAAATGGAATTCACAAATGAAGAATTAGCTGAAATTCATTTGTGCTATGGGGAAGCAAGAAGAAACTCTGTTCGCGCCCGCGAAATTTATGCACAGCGCTTCCCCAACAGACGTCTGCCAGATCGGAAAACGTTTTTCCGAGTGCATCAAAGATTACGAACGACTGGCATGACGAAGCCCACACGAAGCGGAGGACGGTTACAACAAAATTTGGATTTAGAAGAAAGGATAATGCGCCGTATTGCCGAAGAACCGACGACTAGCACACGTCGGATTGCAGCCGAAGAGGGTGTCAGCAGCAGTACCGTGTGGCAAATTTTGAAAGATAATGTAGGCGTGCGTCGTGCGAGATACATATGTAGGCATTGCCGATCGTCATCTGTTTTACCGCGCGAGAGAGCGAACGACCGGGAGACGGTCGTCATTCGTTCGTTAACGGTTGTCCGAATAAAGCACGTTTCGATAAATTCCGAGATCTTTTATTTAAGCCATCCTTACAATAACGAGCTGCACCCATACCACTACTAACGAGTGCAGGCATTAGAAGAAGATGACTACGAAAGAAGAAGAAACTTCTGTTCGTGGATGGAAGCGAAAATACGGACTGATGAATCCTTCTGTAAGACGAAGGCGAAAATGGTTTGAGAAAACTAAGTCCGTTTTTAGGAAATGGAATATTTTATTAAAGAGACTGTTGAGAAAGCCCGGAGAAGGAGCGATGTCAAAGACAGTCGTCTAACGAATGACCTCTTCACGTTCCGCGAGGCATCCCTGTCCCCGCGAAACTTGGGCCTCAGCGATGATTTTATGGCCCGGCCGACACATCGTTAGGACTCCTCGCCGGGGCGGTCAGGGTTGTTCCGCCATGTGGTTCTCGTCCCTGCTTTATTGGGGTGTTGTTGGGAATTTCCCAACACTTCCTATCCCGAATATTATTTACGGATGAGGCAAGCTCCAACATGCATGGAATATTTAATTTTCATAATAGCCATGTCTGGAGTGAAGAGAATCCGCACGCGACGTTAGCCGTTAATACGCAACGTCAGTTCTCACTGAATATTTGTGTAGGCATTTTGGGTAACGACCTGATTGGTCCTATTGTCCTGCCCAACAGATTAACAGGTGAAGGATACCTGGATTTTTTACAAAATAGATTGCCTGCACTGTTAGAAGATGTTCCGTTGGAAACAAGAAATAATATGTGGTACATGCAAGGCGGCGCACCTCCGCACTCAACAATTATTGTACGTGAATATTTAACAACATATTTCGAGAACAGATGGATCGGAAGAGGAGCAGCTATACCATGGCCTGCACGGTCCCCAGATTTAAACCCAATGGATTTTCATTTCTGGGGACACATGAAAACATTAACATATTCAACCCCCGTAAACACAGTTGAAGAATTATAACAACGAATACAGTTTTCCGCGGGAATTGTGAAAAATGTAATGACGAACTTTGAAACAGTGCGACGAAACCTATTACTAAGACTTCAATTATGCTTAGAAGAGAATGGTAGACATTTTGAACATTTGTTGTGAATGTGTATTCTGTGGACACTGCGGTCGGGACAATCGTGGTGCGTGTGTGTATGTTCATGGGGGTTGAAAATTTAATTTAGTTTTTAAAAAAATAAATTGGTATAGTGCGAACTTTGTGGACACTGCGGACGGGACAATCGTGGTGAATGTGTATCTAAAATTCCCGCGTAATGTAAAACAATAAATCAGTGTGGTGCGTGTGTGTATCTAAAAAAATAAATCAGTGTGGTGCGTGTGTGTATCTAAAATTCCCGCGTAATGTAAAAAAATAAATCGGTGCGGCGCGAACTTTGTGGACACTGCGGACGGGACAATCGTGGTGTGTGACACATAGACACTGCGGACGGGACAATCGTGGTGCGTGTGTTTGTTTAGTGCAGATTCCTCATCCGTAAATATTCTTGCAGAGAACAATGACAGTCACCCTTTTTACTTGACAATCCCATAGAGCGGGTATCGATATGCTCTTGTGGATTTTAGCGAGTAAACGGGTGTCATGTCATACGACGATCTGTTTAAGAATTAATGAAGAATTGCATCTTACATTCATTTGTGAGGTAAGCATCCGAGTATTTTGTAACTTTATACCGTTAAACAAAACGCCATTTTTTATTTTCATTATTTAATAACATTGCTCTGAATATTCATCTTCATTTTCGTTTCATCGATACACATAGTTCCGTTAATAAATGTATGCTTAGTAAATTTTGTAATTACTTACCGGCTGACGCATTATTGACGGTGGTAACTACGTTACTGATGTCGCGCGATTTGTTTGTTCACGACCAGGGTCAATCGTCACGCTTGCAGCCGTCGCTCTCGCATCCGAGCGCGCGCTATTCTCGCCCTCTGATTGGTCAGTGTTTTTCATTAATAATTCAAAAACTAAGCTTTAACCAGCATTTTGGTAAAGGAAAAAGTTGTTCAGAATCACCCCAGCTACCACCCCTTAAGAGGGTTCCCACCTGTAGCCGAACACCCTGTATGTTTAGCGGATGACGGTAGGAGGTAATGATATTAATCACCGAACTGTTTTAACGGGAGCTTCTTTATTTAACAAAGATTCGCGTACACGCAGGACAAGTATCTAGCGTGAAGGTTCTTAGGCAAGTCTCTCTACCTTCGCCTTTTCGCTAGGTTATATAGCTATCCCTCTAGAAAGGGGCAGCTAGCATGCTTAAAAAATACGCCAAACCTTCAAGAAAGAAAATGGGAATTCCTTGAATTGGGAATCCCCCGCACAATACCCTACGGGAAAAACCCGGACCTTTTTAACTGTCACGACCCATCGCTGATGTTCGGCCGTGAGCCGAAACCTTTGCCGCGACTAAGCGATTTATTGCAGGGCCCAAGTGGCTCGGTGCGTAGGCCACCGTCGATAATTTTTACTTCGGAATACGTGTCACCGAGGACCCTTTTGTCTATCACGTCCGGTCCGAACGAATCCGACTTTAGGCATGTGCTCGCCATAACCTGCTAACGGCTCTCTTTTAAACAGTTTTAACAAACGCAAGCATAGAATGCTTCTTAACCGTTACTTTCGGAACGCGAGGGTATTTAGACGATTTTCCGTACGAACAACGGGTCAGTTAAACGTCGAACCCGGGCAGTTAAACGTCGAAACCGAACGGTTGAACACCGTAGCTCGAGTCGGTCGGACATCGTAGCTTGAACTATTCAAACGTTGAAATCTTAAACGAACTAAATCGAACTCGGAAAGTCAATCGTGAGTGTTAGAGTTGCGCAACTTAACATAGCATAGCCAATGCAGGGTGGCTCGGGATCGCACACAAACACCATTCGAGTGAGACCCTGCACTCCTCGAATGGGCCACGGTAGGGTGGTTTGATCATACACACTGTTCGAGCGAGTCCTACATTCCTCGAATGGGCCACGGTAGGGTGGTTTGAACGCACATACTGTTCGAATGAGTCCTACACTCCTCGAACAAATCATCGTGAATAACTTCACGCAACGTGGCTCACACGGAGTCGAGACACTGTTCTCCTCCAATCGAACCACACGGAGTCGAGACACTGTTCTCCTCTAATCGAACAACATTGAGTCGAGACTTGTTCTCCTCAAATCATCGTGAATAACTTCACGCTACGTGGTCTACCACGGCGAGCGAGACTCTGGTCTCCTCTAGACAAACGACAATGAGCGAGATTTGTTCTCCTCAAATCAATCAATAAACAATTCAATCATATGCAAAACATATACGCATTCATACACACACTTTCACCGCATAATTGTTAACGAACACATAATTTTGTAAGGGGTTTTTTATGCCGCAAGGCTTTTTCCCCTAATTCGTATCATTCGAGCCAATAAATCATCATTCTTTTTGAGGCTCAATTACGTCTAAGTAATTTTTATTTACCCTCTACCTCAATTAAATTTATCCATTATTTTGAAACACGAAATCTCTCCATGTTGGAACGATTTCGACGATACAGCTGACCTGGGTCTTACCAACCTACGCATTTACTATGTACGGTAAAGACGCTACATATGTTTGTACAATATTCACTCCGTAAATGTTAAAAAGATCTCTACCGTAAGTGTTAAAATTCTATCTCCACTACTGGGGGAGATCTCCCTCGAAATCAGTCAAGAATGAAACACGATCGGTCGCCGAACGACGAGAATCGAATATCGATGAGACACATCCAAATGCAAGCTAAGAAAAACATTGCAACTTCCTAATTTCTTACTATTTTTAACCGACTTCGAAAAAGGGGGGGTTACTCAATTCGACCTGTATATTATATATATTTTTTTTTTTCTATGTATGTTCGCCGATTACTCCTAACTGGGTGGACCAATCGGAACGAAACTTTTTGCATCCGGTAGTGTCTGACTCCCCATCGGTACCATTTTTAAAAATTTTTCATTTTTTAATTGCAAAGTATTTTTTTTTGCAAAAAACCGGCAACTTTTTAAAAACAATTGCTCCGATTTTAATGCGCTTTTAATATGTTGTCACGGACATGATTCTGAACAACTTTGTTCATATACAAATTTCACGAAAAACTTTAGTTTTCGAGATATTAGTGAAAAACTATTGTTATTAATATTAGTGGAACGCCCTGTGCTGTGCACCGGAAAACCAAGAAAGGGCAATCACAATGCACTGCCCCAAAACACTGACTAACAAGGGACATCATCAAGGTGTAACACGCCGATTTTAATAAAATTGACATATGTGGTAGCTTTTTAAAAATCATTTGACACGTGTTTTTTTATATCTGCGGACATCCATGTTGAGGGGGTGAAAATAGCCCTCAAAGTTCGGGGTTGAAAACACATTTTCTAGAATATCTCGGGAACTAGATGGTGTAGGAAGGTGAATTTTTTTTCAAATTGTGTAGTTTTTAGTCAGGAATTTAGTTAGTGATAAAAATTTCGGGAGAAATTATTTATTTAAATAATATATTTAAAAAATGCACTTTTTTTTCAATTTTTCACCCTAAATGCAGTTCGATTTTTTTGCAGATTTATATATGAAAAATATGGATCAAAATAGGTGATACGTGTTTTTGGAATTTTTTATTTATTGCAATTTAGCAATAATTATTACATATACAATTTTCTCTTACCTTTCACGGAAAAATGAGTTGAGATTGTTTTCGAAGAGGGTGAGCCCTTTTTATATAATAATTTGTCACGTTTTTAACAATTAGATAATATCAGATGTTTATTGTTCCATCGATAGCCAGGGAAGGTCCAGCGAGCAGGTATAAATCCGCTGCGGTATCAGTAACTGCTATACGGAACATAGGCTCCTATGGCCAATGAAACTATTAGCCGAACGTATAAGTTTATTTATTTAAATTTTAATAATTCGAACGGGAATGTTCCTCGTTTAAATGATTTGCTATCTCTGAAAAGAGTTGAAGGTTTGAGCAGTGCGTTGCTGTTATTTCATGGGCTTTTATACGTTGCTAAAGTGGAAGTGGAAAATTTCAGAAATATTTATTGGTTGTCGTAATCCGAAAATAGTAAGTTGTAACGAGGCATATTTTTCCCCCTTCTTTTTTGGGGGGTAACCTAATTTTTTTTTGGTTATGCCTCGTTACGATGACCCTCCCGGATTGCCAACCCCCACTCCTCCGCCTGAGCGGATTCCTCGCCACGGGGGCCAGTGCGTGGTGTGTGTGTGTGTGTTTTTTTTTTCTTTTCTTTCGTGTCACTATTAACTTTTTTTCTTTCTCTCTTTTATTTACTTATTTTTGCCCTCCCCACTTCCAACCGGCGGCCAGAAGAGTCTGCAGCATCCCCGGTCGCGGAGGAACCCCTCTCTGGGCGATAGAGGTGCGGGATGGGCCCACTACTGAAGGACGTTGGCTGTCCGGTCGCGGCACCACCCCCGTCATCCTCCGCGGGGGGCGACCGGCAGCCCAGCAGCAGAAAGCGCCAGGCCTGGGGACGAGCTACCCCCGACCGCCACCTCGAGAGGGCCCCAGGACCTGGCTTCCCCAGAGCACCACGGGATGGCCCATCCTCGACGCCGAAATCCCCGGGGTGGGGGAATACCGCGAACCGGGGAAGAAGATCGAAAAGCGAGGAAGTCAGCGAGCTGCCGGAACGCGATAACGCCCCGCTTATAGCCTCTTGATTGCCACTTTGCGCTTTTTCTTTTCCGTTTTTTTTTGTTTTTCTTTATTGTACGCGTTAATCGCTGTGAGTGTGTTCTCTTTTCCTTTGCTTTGTGTTCTTTGGTGTGCTGTGTGCGAGTTGCCGCCCCGGGTGAGAGGATTAACGCCCCGACACCGAAAGAAAGGTAGGAGCCTTCTCGCTACCCCGTTCTTTCTTTTTGTTGTTATTGATTTGTGCGTGGCGAGGGTGATAGGACCCTTGACCCCGGTGACGAGGACCCTAGAGGCCGCGGACGGTGTAATTCGACACCGTCCCTTCCCCCTAACGCCGAACCGTATTTTCTGTTTCGCGTTTCGCGAATTTCTTGCGCTGTATTTAAGATCTAGGACCAACGTCCCCTTGTTGTCCACGACCCCTGAGAGGGCGTGCTCCCGCGCGGACGAATCCCCAGCGGAAACGCGATCGAAGCCATTTTGTACTACGCGTGCGTACCGTGTGCCCCCGCGCCGCGATAGCCTCCCTCGCAACTGGCGAGTTAACCCCTTTTCCTTGACCGTTGCCTGTAACGCGTGGGGCCCACCACCGTTTCTTTTGTACTCCCTTTTCTTTTTGCTGGCGTGGCCTATTCAGGCCCAAATAAATCTCTCTTTGTGTTGGATACCAGATCGCGGGTCTTTTACTACTTTTTTTTCTTTCCTTTCCTGGCCCCCCTCTGAGTCCCGCTCCCGACAGAGCAGCCGGAAGGGCGATTACCGCGGACGAGTGCATTAGCACTGGCGCCCCATTAGATAAATCGGCCGTGGGTGAGCGTATCGGTGAGTGGAGGACAGTTTTCCCTAACTGCCCCCACCCTAGGGACCCCTTTCGGGCTTTCCCCCCACCGATCCGTCACAAAATTGGCGCCCAACGTGGGGCCAGAGTAAAACTGACCACAGGGACGCGAGTATCCACCCTTAGAGATTTCTTTTGTCTGTTCGTTTTGAATTTCCCGTTACTCGAACCGTTGATTACAACGACGAGTTTTTGTTTTGCACCGAGCAATAGGCGATTGTTTTTGTTTCGTCGACACCTACCTGTACCCCGTGTGTACAGGTGGATATCCGATATCATCATCGCGATTGTCTCTAGTTCGAAACGCTGCAACGGATTTGTATTGTTGCTTCTTCGTTTGATTTCCAACGGCATAAGGCCGATTATACCGAGCCTTTGTTTGGTATTAAGAGTCGGCACCCGTGACGGTTTAAGCTGTCGGTTGTTGATTTTTTTTTTTCTATTAAGCGGGTATTATCGTTTCTTCATCGTCAGCTTAACTCCGGATTTGAATTAGCGAAGAAAGGAATTTTTTTTTGCTTTCCATTATGTCTGTTTCCGAGACCACAGAGACTGACCGCGCCCGCCGCTTCGCCCTTCGAGAACAGAGGGCTGAGCTGCGAGAGATGTGCGCCTCTCTAGTGGACCGACACAATGCTGTCGACGTAATAATGTTAATGGAGATGTTAGGGTTAAGAACGCTTGGTACGTGGGCCACGTTGACTGACCGATTCAGGCGTTATCATTTTCGCCATGAATTGGGTCCCCACGCAGCCGAGTGGGACTCGGCAGTGGACGAAGTGACCGGCGCGCCGGTCAACCCGTCGCTGGAGACCCTGGTGGCCGGCAGCCGAGGGAGGGACTTGTTCGCCCGATACGAGTCCATCCTCCGTCTTTCCCCTTTGCGTGGGTCCGGGCCCCTATTTGCAGCGCGTGATAGTTTCAATTTAGTTCCCGCCGCCGCCCCGACCTTGACCGTGACCGAACCTTCGCGCCCGGTCACGGAGCGGCCAGCGGAGGAAAATATATCCACGCTCAACCAGCCGGGAGATCGTGATACTCCCGAATTACCGCGCGGATGGATAGAGGATCGCCAGTGGCTGCCCACTGGTCAGTCCGTCGGCCGTTTTAGGGACCCCCTTAGTCTTCACTCTGAAGGGGTGGAAATGTCCCAGCCGGCGGATACAACTCTCCACCGCCCCCTAGCAACTGTTAGCACGCCGCGGGTCAGAGATTCGCGTCTCGCGGAGTCCGGATTTACCGGACAGAGGGGTGATCGCGAAGCGCGTCACGCTTCCCCTCCGCTGGAGACGCGAGGCTCTGCGGCCCCCCTTCCCCAACTCGAACCGATCGGTAGCGATCACCGGGTTACGCGTTCTGAAAGGGAGGGGATTCCTGCCGCGTCGCGGCCGGTAAGAGAGCGAGCGACGGGTCGGTACGAACACCGTCAACCAGACCCCCCACTCTCCCGCCCGCAGATTCAGTATGACAGCAGTGGAAGCGATGACGAAGTTCCCCTTCCAGCTGTCACCGAATCTCGCGTGAGCCGTCGCGAACCGCAACGCGAAGAACGACGCGAAGGACGGCGCGAACTATTAGACGAAGATCGCGATCGTTTACGTGTTCGCGACCCCGTGGACAACCTGGCGTCCCGGGGCCACCCTCGCGTTCCCTCCCCATCCGGGGTAGGTTATGCAGCGCGCGTAGGTGTTGAGCGCGAACGCGCTTATGTTTTGCCCACTCAGGAACGACACGAGAGGAGGGAAGGAATTCGCGACCTTTCCCCTCGTGATCGTACCCGTTCTCGCGACCCCGTGGACAACCAGGCGTCCCGGGGCCACCCTCGCGTTCCCTCCCCACCCAGGGTTGGTTACTCAGAGCGCGAAGGTGTTGAGCGCGAGTACGCGTTTAGTCAGCCCAACGAAGAACGACGCGAGAGGAGGGAACGGACTCGTGACCCTTCTCCTCGTGATCGCGTACGTTATCGCGACCCCGTGGACAACCTGGCGTCCCGGGGCCACCCCCGCGTTCCCTCCCCATCCGGGGCAGGTTATTCAGAGCGCAGAGGTGTCGAGCGCGATTACGTTGATGATTGGCAACATGACGAACGGCGCGAGAGGAGACGAGAAACTCGCGATCTTGTGGACAACCTGGCGTCCCGAGATTATCCCCGTGTTCCCTCCTCATCCGGGGACGGTTACTTAGAGCGCGGGGATTACCGTTCTCACGTGTACCGCCGCGCAGAGGACCGTGACCTTGCCCCGAGGGCGCCGGTGGAGGCGCCCCGTGACCGCGCACCAGCGACAAGGAGAGGGGAGGAAGAAGCCCGTCCATTTTCGGACGCGCCAGGCTCCCCCCGCTCTCGCCGTGTGTCGCGATATCGGGACGAGGCCACGGAGTACGAAAGAGACGCCTTGGTCCATCGACGACAATCTCCTGTCGGTCATTACCGGGGAGATCAGGCGATCGACGTGTTAACCAAATGGCGCATTTCGTATACCAGCGAGTTCGAGGAGGGGGCCGAAAGTTTCCTGGACCGCCTCGAACAATGCCTGGACAGCTCGAGGATGCCTGTACCAGTCATGCTGGCCGCGCTGTCGGCGGTTTTACAAGGAGATGCGAAGCGATGGCATCGTATCTGTGGAGCGTCGTGTCGCACCTGGAGCGAATTTGCCCGTGCTTTCCGGGAACGCTTCGGTGCGCGCGACTTCCAGCAACAACTTAAGAACGATGTCAGAAATCGCACGCAGGGAGAGAGAGAAACAATCAGCATGTTTCTTGATAGTTTGGAGCTGATTTTCTCTCACATGATCCCCCCTCCTTTGTACGAAGAGCGCTTAACCATAGCGTATGATAACCTGTTGCCGTACTACCGCCGCCGATTCCGCCGTTCGGAATTCGGTACGTTTAAGGAGCTGCGCCAATTGGGCAGGGAGGTGGAAGAATGTGCGGCTAGAGAAAGGGCCGGACATCGTCCACCCCCTAGCGCAGCCGAACTTGCGTTGGCGGAAACGGCGTACAGGCCACCCCCGCGAGGGGCATACACTGGTTTAGCCGCGTTAGAGTCGCCGTACGACTACGCGCCGCCTGCCGAGGCGCCAAGAGAAGGAGAATCCGCGAGGTCGCGGAACAAGAAAACAGGCCCTTCAAGGCCGTTGGTCGAGGCTGGGACGGAACGAACGTACGCCTCGACACCTGCGACCGCGAGAACTCCGACGGTCGTACAGAAGGCGAATGTTCAGCGCCAGCCACCGCGGACGCGCTCCCCGCCGCGACCTTCAACATCGCAGTTAGAGCGGAGGAGCCCTGCGACGTCGGCTGCTACAGCAACCCCGCTCGCGACATCCACCCCGTTGACGTCTAGGGGGGGGGAGTGCTATAATTGCGGGCAGTCTGGACATTGGGCTGCCGACTGCCCCCTCCCCCGAAGAATCCGGGTGTGTTACGGATGTAACCGAGAAGGGGTTACGATTTTAACTTGCCCCGACTGCCTCGCGAAGCGGTCGGGAAATGCGCAGCGGGGAAGTCGCTAGAGGCCTGCGACCACCCGCATGACGACGTGGAGGCCTCTCTAGTAGGCACGATGCAGGTGGAGAAAGGGTTAACGGATCCGAACATTTGTGCGGAATTTCCGGAAGCCCCTGAAATTCTCCCTGAATCAACCATCTCGTCTCTTTCGTCAAAATCCGTGGGGCCATCCTCCCCTCCACTTTTGGACCAGAAGGAGGAAGCCACCTCCCGACCCCTAATTTGTCTATGTGACGGCCTGAGGGCTGGTTGGACCAGGGGGAAAGGAGGTGATGGCTGTTGTTCCGCGGAACCTCCCCCGGCGCCTCCACTTAACGAGACCGAGGAGGAGGTTACCTCCAAGTCCCTAATTTGTCTATGTGACGGCACGAGAGCTGGTTGGACCAGGGGACAAGGAGGAGATAGCCTTCGTCACGCGGAACCTCTTCCGGCGCCTCCACTTAACGAGACCCAGGAGGAGATCGCCTCCCGATCCCTAATTCGTCTATGTGACGGCCAGAGGGCTGGTTGGACTAGGGGACCGGGAGGGGATAACTTTCATCCCGCGGTACCTCTTCCGTCGCCTCCACCCCAGGAGACACAGGAGGAGGTCACCTCCGAGCCCCTACTTTGTACATGTAACGGACGTAGACTCGGTTGTACCAGGGGGCAAGGGGGTGACGATTTCGATCTCAAGAGACCTTTTTCCGTTCCTCCACTGGAGGAGGAGAGGGAGGAGGCCACCTCCCGATCCCTAATTTGTCTATGTGACGGCCCGAGGGCTGGTTGGACCAGGGGACCGGGAAAAGATGGCCTTCATCCCGCGGAACTTCCTCCCACGCCTCCACTTAGGGAGACAGAGGAGGAGGTCACCTCCCGATCCCTAATTTGTCTATGTGACGGCCAAAAGGCTGGTTGGACCAGGGGAAAGCGAGGTGAAGGTCCCGATTCGGCGAGTACATTACCCGCGCCTCCACTTTTGGAGAATAGGGCCGTAGTCGCCTCCACTAGTCCCTACTTTGTCCATGGGACGGCCAATTTGCCGGTTGGACCAGGGGACAGTGAGGTGGCCGGAATGGCTCGCGAATCGATTAAATATCGCCGCGATTTTCCGCCGGGATATGTTGACCGCCGCTATTATGTCCGTTTATTGGTAGCTGGACATCCGCTCTGGGCTTTAATTGATAGCGGGGCCGCGCGTTCCTATTTGGGACCGGATGCGATCGAGTGGTTAGGATCGCGGATAGACCCCACTTTTTCCGGGAAAATGCGAATGGCCAATGGCGTGCAGGACCATATCCTAGGCGAAGCGGTGATAGAGATCGAAATCGACGGGCGAAAAATTGCATTACCAGTCCGAGTCGCGAACAATTTAGATTACGATTGTGTGCTAGGGATAGATTTTCTGGAGGCTTTCGAAATCTCCCTAGACACATCGAACGCGACTTGGAAAATTCGGAATGGTCCCGCCCATTCCTTTATTGTTCCGGGTTTGCAGGATTCGAAGGAAATTATCCACGCCGATTGCGCCGCTATCGTTGAGATTACTCCGAAACAAAGCGAGCGCTTAAATCAGCTGTTGGATAGAATAATTCCCTCTCCTGCGGAAAAACCCCCCGTAACTAATCTTGTTCAACATAGAATCGACGTGCAGGGGCACGAACCGATTAAACACCGTGCGCGACGCGTTTCTCCGAAAATTTACGAAGTCGCGCACGCGGAAGTTGACAAGATGCTCGCAGACGGAATTATTGAGCGCTCGTCAAGCGCTTGGGCGAGTTGTCCCGTGATAGTCGCGAAATCGAACGGGAAATACCGTTTCTGTATCGACTATCGCGATGTAAACAATGTTACTAAGAAGGACGCATACCCTCTCCCGCATATGGACGCGATCCTGGACAAATTACGCACTGCACTGTACATTTCGACCATCGATTTGAGTCAGGCGTACTTCCAAATTCCTCTGGAAGAGTCCAGTAGAGAAATTACGGCGTTCGTAGTCCCAGGGAAAGGGTTATTCCAATTTACGCGTATGCCGTACGGGCTGACCAACGCCCCGGCCACTTTTCAAAGGCTGATGGATCGCTTGATTGGTCCCGAGCTCGAACCTCACGCCTTCGCGTATCTTGACGATATTGTTATCGTCAATGAGACCTTCGATGACCACCTCCGCTGGATCGAAAAGGTCATTGGAATTTTAAACGAAGCCGGGCTCGAAATCAATCGGGAAAAGAGCGAATTTTGTCGCCAAGAGGTCCGGTATTTGGGATATTTAATAAGCCAAAAGGGCCTCGAACCCGATCCCGAAAAGGTCGCGCCGGTTTTGTCGTACCCGGCGCCCACGACGGTCAAGCAATTGCGGAGTTTCCTCGGCATGGTCGGTTGGTACGCCCGATTTTTGCCGAACCATGCGCGTGACAAAGTCCCCTTGGTGCAATTGCTCAAGAAAAACGAGCCCTGGCATTGGGGTAAAGCTCAAGAAGCAGCTTTTCAAAATTTGAAAAAAGCCCTGAGCACCACCCCCGTTTTAGCACGTCCTGATTTTTCGTTGCCGTTCGTTCTTCAGACTGACGCGAGTCACTATGCAATCGGCGCGGTCCTCACACAAAAACAAAACGGGGAGGAACACCCCATTGTTTACGTGAATAGAGTCTTGACCGCAGCCGAGCAAAAATATTCGGTGACCGAAAAAGAGTGTTTGGCTGTTTTATGGGCCATTAAAAAACTCCGTCCGTATCTCGAGGGGTACTCTTTTACCGTTATTACGGATCACAGCAGCCTAAAATGGCTGCATAATTTAAAAGATCCGACAGGACGATTGGCGAGATGGGCCCTTGATATGCAGCAATATTCTTTTACTATTGAGCATCGTAAAGGAGCCCTCCACCACGTCCCGGATGCACTTTCACGTGCAATAGTACCCCCGGACGTCGTCGTCACTGAAGAACCCCCAGTTTATGACTTTTTAGCGGCTCTCAAGAACATTGAGAGTAATTGGTACGCTGACCGCTTAGAAAAAGTAGAATCGCATCCCGCATCGTACCCCGATTGGCGGGTTGAAGACGGACGTTTGTATTATTACCGTCCGTCTCCCACGCAAGAAATTATCGGCGAGGATGACGATGCGTGGAAGTTGGTTCTCCCCGAGGATCTTCGAGAAAAGGCCATTCGAAATGCCCATGATCTTCCGGCCGCTGGTCACCCTGGTATTGATAAAACATACCAAAGGGTGAATCAAGAGTTTTATTGGCCGGGAATGTTCCGAGACATCCGCCGTTTTGTGCAGCGATGTCCCGTGTGTCAGCAGCACAAGGTCGAGCAGCGCGCTCCCGCTGGACACATGGGCCGGCGAATCCCCGAACGGCCATGGGCCGTGGTGTCCGCCGATGTAATGGGTCCTTTTCCGCCCGGGCGCGGTCAAGCTCGGTACGTTGTAGTCTTCTTGGACAATTTTACAAAGTGGGTGGAGTGTAAGGCGCTCCGAAAAGCTACGGGGTCGGCTATTTTAACAGCTTTTGAAGACCTCGTACTATTTCGTTGGGGAGCCCCCGAAATACTCCTCACTGACAACGGTACCGAGTTTTGCAATAAAGAAATCGATTCGGCTTTAGAAGAATGGGGAATCACGCATTACACGATTCCCCCATATCACGCGCAAGCGAATCCGGTGGAGCGAGTCAATCGCGTCCTAAAAACGATGATTTCATCGTTTATTAAAAAGGACCACCGTGAATGGAACGTGCATTTGCACGAATTCCGATTCGCAGTTAATACGGCTGTGCATTCCTCAGCTGGCGAATCCCCTGCGGTGCTCAACTTTGGAAGAGCCCCACGACCAGTCGGCAGTATTCGACGCGCCGTGGAAGGAGAACCCCTGCTCTCCCGCAGAGATCCGCAAGCCTGGGCACAGCGATCGCGTCGCTTGTTGTTATTACACGACTTAGTGCGAGAACAATTGGAACGCGCACACAAGCGACAAGCGAAGTATTATAATGCGCGTCACCGTGACGTTAGATACCGGGTAGGCGATTTAGTTTGGCGTAGGAATAGGGTCCTCTCGTCCGCCGCAGAAAATGTGGCCGCAAAACTGTCGGCCGCTTATATTGGCCCTTTTCAGATCAAGAAGGTCCTATCGCCCGTCGTGTACGAGTTGGAGACGACCGGAACCCGTATGGTTCCGAAGGTCCACGTCTCCGACTTGAAGCCGTTTGTCGGTGATGATCCCGACGACGGCCCACCACCGACCCCTCCTAACGTTATTTTTGTTGAAGATGTTTCGCCAAGGAAGGAGGGGAGGCCGGGCGATGTCCCGCACCACAGCGACACCTCATCGGCCCGAGGAGGAGTTCATCCCCCTTCCCCCGGGGGCGTGCGTGGAGCCACGCCGGCCAGTGGCGAGCGGCGGACCGTCCAGGGCCCAGTCCGCCGCCGCCGCCCCCGGAGCCAGCGAGGGACGGAAGGGGAGGAGGAGGAGGCGCCGGCCGCGCACCGCCAAGCCACCCGCCGCAGCGCCCGCCTCCGCGCCAAGGAGGCGGAAGAGGTCGAGGGGGTTGAGCAACCCCGAAAAGGGAGCAACGCTCCCCCCCACTCCCCAGCCGCGGCCCGCGATCCGTCGGGCGGCGGACCGCCGACCCGCGAAGCGCCCCCGCCTAGCAGCGGAGGCGCCAAGCGCGGTCGGCCTCGCGGCCGTCGGCCCCGGGCCTAATGGACCCGCCGGGCAGATTTTAACTGCCACGGCGCAGTTCCTATCCCTGATGACGGGGTTGATGGGAGCTGCACCCCCACAGCAGGGACCGGCTCTGCTGGCGGGGGCGGGTCCGGCGCCCGCAGGCGTCTGTTTCCAGTGTCGGCGGGGGGGGCACGAGCAGCAGCAGTGCCCCTATGCCCCCGCTGGCCCCTACTGCTTTAGGTGTGGGTGGCCAGGGGTGACCTTGCGGTCCTGCCCGCACTGCGCGCGGGCAGGGTCCACAACTAAAGGGTCGGCCCCACACCGAAGGCGGTAGGAAGCCTGCGGGTCGCCACATTTGTTCGTTGTCTCTCGTCCTGGTGGTGGGTATATTTGTTTAATTAAGAAAAAAAAAAAAAAAAAAAAAAAAAAAAAAAATATAAAATTTTAAAAAAGAAAAAAAATATATATAAAATAAAAAAAAAAAGAAAAAAATATATATGTGTATATGCATTTATGTGGTGGTGGTTCACTAGGGGTTGTGCTGTCCTTTATTTTCGTTTTTATATATATTCCAAAATTTTCTTTATTTTCTTTTTCTCGTTTTTTTTTCTTCTTTAAGGTGCCGTCCAAATAGGCGGCACACTAAATTCATTTTTATTTTTTTTTGGGGTGTGTCGTGTTTAATGTATTATTGCCTCGCATAGTATTCTCACCCTTAAGTTCTTTTAAACTGCTATTTAGTTTCTCTTTTTTTTTGGGCTCTCCTTGTTTTCCTCACCGCCTCTCTCTCCGTTCCGTTGTGGGGGACAGATTTTTCTGTTCAGAGAACGAGAGAGATAGTAGGCAACTCAGCAGATCGCTCTGATCGCACGACGTTGACACCCCTGACGTCGAGCGAAATTCGAGGTTTCGGATTTTAACGCTGAGTCTCCGCCGATTTACTGGGCGTTGATTGACTCGTATTCCGAAACAGCTGATCAGCGAGTGTGAGTAAATATTGTTCTGGAGAATACTGAATGTAAACCGACGACGATGAAAAAGCCTGACCTCTCATTTAATTTGGCTAAGCCAATTATAGTGATTGAGGAAGGCTTATCGCGCCCGGATTAAGACGGCGCGACGATTTCTTGCGCCAGTTCTTGTCCCGTGGCCCGTCGCTCGTCGATATGCGAGGCTTTTGTTTTGCTTTCTCCCCTCGGCCAACAACAGTTAGGCGCGCTGGGTTTGAGGAAGCAAGGGTCCTCCCTGGACGGAACCCATCGTACTGTCCCTTTTGCGTTTCTTTTTTTTTGTGTGCGTATGTGATCCCGCATGTCCTTCCCCACCCTCCGTTCTCCTTTTTTATTTTTCTTAAACGGTTTTTTTTTTTGCTCGGTCCTTTGTACCTCACCTTTTACTCTTTTTCTAACACCGTTCTATATGTTGCAGGACCGCGTTTTTTTCCGTTACCACCGAATCGGCCGCTCGCTCGCCTCGACGCGGCCTCTAGGAGCGGGCGCGAAAGCGAGGAGAGGGGGACAGGACAATTTTTGGGGGGGGGTGTGTAACGAGGCATATTTTTCCCCCTTCTTTTTTGGGGGGTAACCTAATTTTTTTTTGGTTATGCCTCGTTACGATGACCCTCCCGGATTGCCAACCCCCACTCCTCCGCCTGAGCGGATTCCTCGCCACGGGGGCCAGTGCGTGGTGTGTGTGTGTGTGTTTTTTTTTCTTTTCTTTCGTGTCACTATTAACTTTTTTTCTTTCTCTCTTTTATTTACTTATTTTTGCCCTCCCCACTTCCAACCGGCGGCCAGAAGAGTCTGCAGCATCCCCGGTCGCGGAGGAACCCCTCTCTGGGCGATAGAGGTGCGGGATGGGCCCACTACTGAAGGACGTTGGCTGTCCGGTCGCGGCACCACCCCCGTCATCCTCCGCGGGGGGCGACCGGCAGCCCAGCAGCAGAAAGCGCCAGGCCTGGGGACGAGCTACCCCCGACCGCCACCTCGAGAGGGCCCCAGGACCTGGCTTCCCCAGAGCACCACGGGATGGCCCATCCTCGACGCCGAAATCCCCGGGGTGGGGGAATACCGCGAACCGGGGAAGAAGATCGAAAAGCGAGGAAGTCAGCGAGCTGCCGGAACGCGATAACGCCCCGCTTATAGCCTCTTGATTGCCACTTTGCGCTTTTTCTTTTCCGTTTTTTTTTGTTTTTCTTTATTGTACGCGTTAATCGCTGTGAGTGTGTTCTCTTTTCCTTTGCTTTGTGTTCTTTGGTGTGCTGTGTGCGAGTTGCCGCCCCGGGTGAGAGGATTAACGCCCCGACACCGAAAGAAAGGTAGGAGCCTTCTCGCTACCCCGTTCTTTCTTTTTGTTGTTATTGATTTGTGCGTGGCGAGGGTGATAGGACCCTTGACCCCGGTGACGAGGACCCTAGAGGCCGCGGACGGTGTAATTCGACACCGTCCCTTCCCCCTAACGCCGAACCGTATTTTCTGTTTCGCGTTTCGCGAATTTCTTGCGCTGTATTTAAGATCTAGGACCAACGTCCCCTTGTTGTCCACGACCCCTGAGAGGGCGTGCTCCCGCGCGGACGAATCCCCAGCGGAAACGCGATCGAAGCCATTTTGTACTACGCGTGCGTACCGTGTGCCCCCGCGCCGCGATAGCCTCCCTCGCAACTGGCGAGTTAACCCCTTTTCCTTGACCGTTGCCTGTAACGCGTGGGGCCCACCACCGTTTCTTTTGTACTCCCTTTTCTTTTTGCTGGCGTGGCCTATTCAGGCCCAAATAAATCTCTCTTTGTGTTGGATACCAGATCGCGGGTCTTTTACTACTTTTTTTTCTTTCCTTTCCTGGCCCCCCTCTGAGTCCCGCTCCCGACAGAGCAGCCGGAAGGGCGATTACCGCGGACGAGTGCATTAGCACTGGCGCCCCATTAGATAAATCGGCCGTGGGTGAGCGTATCGGTGAGTGGAGGACAGTTTTCCCTAACTGCCCCCACCCTAGGGACCCCTTTCGGGCTTTCCCCCCACCGATCCGTCACAAAGTAAGTAAATTATTCTTAATTATTTTTATAAATTAAGTAAGAAATTCATTACCAAATGTCACATAAATGAGCTTGCACGTTCGGCTAATAGTTTCATTGGCCATAGGAGCCTATGTTCCGTATAGCAGTTACTGATACCGCGGCGGATTTATACCTGCTCGCTGGACCTTCCCTGGCTATCGATGGAACAATAAACATCTGATATTATCTAATTGTTAAAAACGTGACAAATTATTATATAAAAAGGGCTCACCCTCTTCGAAAACAATCTCAACTCATTTTTCCGTGAAAGGTAAGAGAAAATTGTATATGTAATAATTATTGCTAAATTGCAATAAATAAAAAATTCCAAAAACACGTATCACCTATTTTGATCCATATTTTTCATATATAAATCTGCAAAAAAATCGAACTGCATTTAGGGTGAAAAATTGAAAAAAAAGTGCATTTTTTAAATATATTATTTAAATAAATAATTTCTCCCGAAATTTTTATCACTAACTAAATTCCTGACTAAAAACTACACAATTTGAAAAAAAATTCACCTTCCCACACCATCTAGTTCCCGAGATATTCTAGAAAATGTGTTTTCAACCCCGAACTTTGAGGGCTATTTTCACCCCCTCAACATGGATGTCCGCAGATATAAAAAAATACATGTCAAATGATTTTTAAACAGCTACCACATATGTCAATTTCATTAAAATCGGCGTGTTACACCTTGATGATGTCCCTTGTAAGTTTTACCGCTCTGACACACGACTTATGCAGCAAGATGAGTTCACGTTGACGTTGGTGCATTATACCTAATTATGTTCATGGCATTTACGCAGACAAAAAGAAGCCCGGGAAGAACTGTCTCACAGTACCCTGTACAATTCTCCCGTTCCACTAAAAAGCATGAAATAAAATAATTTTAAGAAAAAAATACGCCGACCTCGAAATGCACTAAAAAGTATAAAATAATTTCTACTTCCTAATGAAGTAATTTCTATTTCATTCAATCGTACAATTACGTAACATATATGAGTGAAACCTATTTACTCGTTAGGTAGTATATTAAATACATTTCAACATTTTCGGAGGCGGCATAAAATCAAAAATACCTCAGTAAACGTTGCTGCCAATAACCAGCCGATAGTGGTATGGCGCATTGGAAATTAATAAATCTTGAGAAAGAATACAAACCATTATAGATATATTTGGTAATACACGTAAATGTAACGACTGAATCTTCACTTCGCAATGTTTCTGATATAAATGCAATTGAATCGACTTCGTTCACATGTGGAAGCCATGGATCTAAGAACCTATAAACGGAGCCCAAGACGTGGGAATTACCAAATTTCCGGCAGATGGACTCTACCTTTATGGTATACCAGGGAGCGCTGCACCCTGACCGCTTCGCGGCCCAACCCCCAAGATGCTTCGCGCCTGTTTGGTGTGCATGCGTTTCTAAAGTAACGTGATGAGTGGACCTTGGGCTGTCGAGTAGAGGGGGTAACCATCCTCGTTACGGGTTACGCGTGACACCGTTACGTTACGATTTTATATTATAGAGATAGATGCGGAGATCGATGTCTTTCTGTCCCATACTCTATGAATCTAGATATGCCATAGTTACATTCTAAACGCACTAACACCTATTTCGCGGCGTGCTGTCGAGTTATATGTATAGAAAAAAAAATTGCTATACAAGCTTTGCCTATGTTCGACTGTCCAAAGGTTGACATGTTCAAGAAAATCTTTTAATTTTGCGCCGCCGCCGAAAAGGTTGAAATGTATTTTATTGGGATTATGGAAGCAAAAAGGTGCTAGTTGGAATAAAACACGTTTATTAAATTTAACTTGTGGAAAATTGAATAGTGAACTCTACAACTGATGTTTTCTCTTTACGTGCGCTTTTAAGACTAGCCCTCGGACCGTTTTTCCTCGTGCTCGAGAGGTCCCATGCTTCATTGGTACTTTTGTATATCTCAGCATGCTTGCACTAGAAGGACCGTCTTGGACCACGCAGTTCGTCGCGTTCCTAATTAGGCAGGATGTTTATCCTTTTCCTTCAAATAAACTAAAGTAGAAATATCGTGAGATTGATTTTTGTATATTTCAACATATTTAATATACCGCCTAACGAGTAAATAGGTTTTTTCATACATGTTACGTAGTTGTGTAACGTCCCGCGGACCCGGTTTTTGTAAACTACGACACCTCAGATCTATTATCGACAGTATTAGGCAATTACCGACGGCACATTACGAATCTATTACCATATCTATTAAATTCGACAGTCGGTAACACATATATACACATATATATATTAATATTCATTTATATTAACTATCTTAATTCGGAGTAGCTAATATTCTTTGTAAAAGTATTTTAATATTGAATTAGATAAGTTAAAGAAAGTTATGTATTATTTTACTTGTAATTCTGATAAATAGTTTGTATGAAATTTCCGTTGCGCTGCAATAAGACTGCAAGTCACGATGCTCAACCGAAACACTTGAGACAGCGATAGTTACAGAGAAGGATAGGAACACTATCTCTATTTACGGCACCTTTAGATATACGAGAATTCACCGTTCATTAAATTATGCATAGCCTTGATCAAAATTATTTTCAGTAACTAAAGGAAAATCTGTAAATCGAAATAGTAAATTTGTAAATTTGACTCGCGCAGAATTCGAACACAGTTGATTAGAAAAGGACAGAAAATGTATCTTTCATTAAAACACCGCTACGCTAATAATTTAATACCGAAATATTAACCGTAAATTAAAGAGCGATATTTAAAACATAACTGAATTAACCGATTTTCTAATTAATATGTATTAACGAACTTATATGAAATTTTTGGAATTCTGACGTCGTATCCGTTGAATTTTCGAGTATAAAATGGCGAGCGAAACTCCCCTCGGAGAGCAGAACAGTTTCGGGAGTTGAACGCGTTAGAAGTATCATTACTAATACAAATCAGCTGTGACATATTGAATCAAATCTTAGTACTTAATTGGTCAAGCGGGTATATGCCATTTAGACACTTGGTCGTGGGTATTCAAGTAGCTAGCAAAAGCAAAGCTCCCCAATTCAAACGATCTTGCATTCTGAAACTCCTTAGGGAGAGAGCAATACTTACAAGGAAAGGCACGCAAGTGTCCCCCTCCGATTTTGATGAAACTTCGTAGGTTTGTTAAGCAGGCAAAAATAAGGGACACGTATTTTTTTTTATCGGTTGAGACGCAGGTTTAAGGGGTGAAACGAGCCCTTAAAGTTTCGACCCCTTTTTAACCGACTTCGAAAAAGGAGGAGGTTACTCAATTCGACCTGTATATATTTTTTTTTTTTTTTTTTTTTTTTTCTATGTATGTTCGCCGATTACTCCTAACTGGGTTTACCAATCGGAACAAAACCTTTTGCATCCGGTAGGGTCTGACTCCCTATTGGTACCATTCTTAAAAAATTTTTAATTTTTTACTTGCAAAGTATTTTTTTTTAAAAAAAACCGGCAACTTTTGAAAAAAATTTTTTCCGATTTCGATGCGCTTTTAATATGTTATCACGGACATGATTCTGAACAACATTGTCATATAAAAATTTCAGAAAAAACTGTAGTTTTCGAGATATCAGCGAAAATTGTTGTTAATTTTTTAAATCAACTTTTTCTATGTATCTCCGCCGATTACGCCTAGGCGGGTGGTCCGATCGGAACGAAACCTTTTGCATCTCGTAGGGTCTGACTCCTTATTGGTACCAGTATTAAAAAATTCTCCATTTTTTAGTTGCAAAGTATTTTTTGGCAGAAAAACCAGCAACATTCAAAATAAATTTTTCTCGATTTTAGTGCGCTTTTCATGTCTTGTCACGGACATGATTCTGAACAATTTTGTTCATATGCAAATTACACGGAAAACTTTAGTTTTCGGGATATTAGCGAAAAACTATTATTATTAATATTAGTGGAACGCCAAACGCTATGCATCAGAAAAGCAAAAAAGGGCAATCACAATGCACTGTCCCAAAACGCTAAATAAGATTTACCGCTCTAACCCCGACTTCTGCATCAAGATGAGTTTCCGCGGACGTTGGTGTATTATACTTAATTATGCTCATGGCACTTACGCAGACAAAAAAGGCCCTGAACAATTGTCTTACACTATCCTGTACAATTCTCCCCATTCCACTAAAAAGCGTGAAATAAAATAATTTTCAGAAAAAAAATACACCGACTTCGAAATGCACTAAAAAGTATAAAATAATTTCTATTTCCTAATGAAATAATTTCTATTTCATTCAATCATACAATTACGTAACATATATGTATGAAACCTATTTACTCGTTAGGTAGTGTATTAAATATATTTCAACTTGTTGGATTTATTCAACAGAATAAATATTTCGTCTGCAAAAATCATCGGGTCGTAAACTTTCACTAACGCTGGAGGTTCGACTTGAGAGGTTGCAGATGTTTGTTTTCACTTTAGGACTCATAAGGCCTATAGACTCGTAACGGATTTTTCCTACGAGAAGTTTTCTTACTCTTACGGTTTTCGTTGAATGGTAAAGACGTGCCTTTCCGAGCTTCGAAAGTTAAATTAAAGTTTCTTTGATATAAAGTACATAAATTGTTATTACTCTATTTCACCACCTATTTCCTATACAACTTTTTCGGAGGCGGCGCAAAGTTAAAAGATTTTCTTGAACATGTCAATCTTTGGACGGCCGTACATGGGCAAGGCTCGTATAGCTATTTTTTTTTCTATACATATAACTCGACAGCACGCCGCGAAATATGTGTTAGTGCATATAGAATGTAACTATGGTCTATCTAGATTCATAGAGTATGCACGGAAGGACTCAATCGCCGCATATACACTAAAGGTAGGGCCCATCTGCCGGAAATTTGGTAATTCCCGCGTCGTAGGCCCCGTTTGTAGGTTCTTAGATCCATGCCTTCCACATGCGAACGAAGTCGATTCAGTTTCATTTATTTCAGAAACGTTGTGAAATGAAGATTCAGTCGTTACATTTGCGTACATTACCAGATATATCTATAATGGTTCGTATTCTTCCTCAGGATTTATTAATATGCTGTTAAGATCACCGTTAGGTTATCAGCAGGAAGGGACTCTTTCAAATCTTTAATTTTCATTTTTATATCCACATCAATTTTTCAAGGAAAAAACTAAATTACGGTCAGCTTTTCAAATCTTAATCACTTCCCAGTCATAATCGTCCGCAATAAACCACCCCATAAACGATCGGTAAAAATATTCGCTACTAGCACGCCAACTTGGATTTTCCCAAACACGTGCCCCGAGGAAAGGGAAGAAAAATCCCCGACATTTCCAAAGAAAGGCGATTGGTCAACAATTTCACCCCACCTTAGTTTCAGTCTCACCTTCCAGTATACGCCCACATACAAAAGTTAATGAAAAGACAGACCCGCTAGTTTTAAGACAGAATTCTTGTAACAACCAAGGCACTAAATAAATCAAATCTTTAGTAGAAACGCAAAGTGAGCATTTGCTACATCATCTAAAATTCAGTACACCAGTACATACGAATTTAACAATGCAATACGCCATACCACAATCAACTAGTTATTGGCAGCAACGTTTACTATGGTATTTTTAATTTTGCGCCGCCTTCGAAAAGGTTGAAATGTATTTAATATACTACCTAACGAGTAAATAGGTTTCATTCATACATGTTACGTAATTGTATGATTGAATAAAATAGAAATTACTTCATTAGGAAATAGAAATTATTTTATACTTTTTAGTGCATTTCGAAGTCGGTGTATTTTTTTCTTAAAATTATTTTATATGTATAACGCGTCATTTTTCTTTTCACTCTCAACCAAGTTCGCATCACGCTCGTTCTGCCTAGTTTCTTCTTCTTTTATTTTTGCTATATGATTATCGAGCGTCGGTATATCGTCTCGCAATTTGATCGCGATTCTGAAATTTTCAAAATCACTTGGTAACGAAATTAATAATATTAGCGACAGTAACTCGTCCGAAATTTCTATACCGGCTTCCTTGACTTGCTCGGCTTTCTCTGAAAATTCATTTAAATATTGCGTAATTGTTGTACCTGGTTTTCTTTCCATTCGCAGGAGCTCTTAATAGAGAGTCGCTTTTCTCATTGGTCCACGAGATTCGAAAATGATTTTTAATTTGTCCCATGCTTCCTGTGACGTACTTGCTTTTTTAATACGAATAAGCTGGCCATGCGTAACGCTCAAATTTAACAATGGCAGAGCCTTTATATCTTTCCTCATCCGTTCCAGAGGATTTTGTTCGGGTTTCACTTCTGTACCATCGATGTATTGCCATAAGTCGTTATACGTCAGTACACTTCTCATTTGTACTTTCCACAAATCATAATTATTCTCCGTCAATTTTCCAATGTTCGAGAACATGCTCGGCGCAGCCGTGTTTGTACACGTTTTTGCACGTGGTCAATAAATTTTCTTTTCCTTATATAAATTTATGGACTGCTGGGCCCATAACCTAATAGAGTTTGGCGTGTAGTGGAATAAAATACTCACTCGTTTAGAACACAATTAATCAGATATATTCAAAATATAATTATACAAAGTAAAACGCACGGGCGCGTCTAAGCTCAACCAGGACATTTTGCGAACTGTAGAAAAACGCACAAGATACAAAACAAAAGAAAACGACAAATAAATGCCCACCTTTTCCATAGATTAGAGAACACATATTAGATCTCATTCTAATAGAATATTATATATATTATTTTCATAAACTCCATTATACAAGTGACTAACATAATAGTAACAAAGATATAATTTACTAAAATCACTTATTATTTAATGTATTTAATAATTTATTATAATTATGAAATTAAATTAAATATTCATAACTAATTACACTTTCTGCATATCCAATATTTCTATTTAAATTATTATCTAAATTGTTTTTTTTAAACGATTAGGAATATCTTCAAAACGTCGAAGAAACATAATTCAAAATATGTATATACCTTGTAACTTACAAGGGAACATGTCGAACCGTGACACAACGATTTCAACGAAACTTATGTGAACGATAGTGCACAAGAAAATATTTGACCTCTTTGTGTTATATCGTTCACATTGAAGAGGTGACAATGGCTCTCAAAGTTAAGAGCTGAAATCATATTTTTGGGAATATCTCCGGATTTAAAAGAGATAATTGACAGCTTTTTTTTTAACTATGCGTCTTTTAATAGAGAATGTTTCTGCATGAAAAATTTTAAAAAACTTTATTCATTTGAATAATGTTTTGAAAATTTATAATTTTTGTTAAAATTTTTTACTGAATGTTCAAATATTTGCTGCAATTTTGTGTACCTGACCATCGAACTAAAATACAGAATACGTGTTTTTGAAATTTGTTGTTTTTAGCAATGTTTATTAGACATATAGTATGAAATCATTTCCTGTGAAGAAGGGCAATCAGCATTTTTATTAAAAATATCATAATTTTTGCGATCGCTTCATAAGCATCCGAAAAATCTGTTGTCCCTTTCCCTTTCTAGAAAGCAGAAACGGTTTTCGCTTTTTTCCAAAAAAAGGCATACTCTCACTTTCGTTCGAATGTTAAACGTCCTTTTGCGAGGGACTGTTGTATGAATTTTCCATCAAAGATGTTCGTCGCGTTGCGTTCGGTAGTTTAGGCCTGTTGAAAATGGCAAAAATAAATTTTAATATACAAGTATGTCGGTAATTTACCATAAGTCGGTAATCAAGTTTGTATATTTATCTACTATTTATATGATACCGCTCGTTTCAATTAGGTCCTCAAATATTTAAATAAAATAATATTTATAAATTTATTCTTTACTATTTCTCTTGGCAATTACGATATTGAACACGTATTTGAAAAGATCTTGTGTTTTATTTAAAAGCTCCTTTCTGGTTATTGTTTCATGTTTCAAAATAAATTCATTCAGTGTTAATTTGTGTTAATTGTGTTAAAATTATTAAATAGTTATCAATATTAGATAATTAATTTTTACAACCATTTCCATCAAGGACAGATCGTCGGGTATTCAACATCAAAAAGAACATAAAAAGTAGCTGAACCTATTTATGAATTACCGTTCACGCTTTTTTATTTGCGTTCTTTATCAGTAGTAACAGAACATGCCAGTTAAAAATGCCAATTAGAAGTGATAGTGAAGTGAAATGATTTCACTGACCAGGTTGTGACATTAGATATTGTGCTGTGTGTCTTTTTACGCAGGGTCAGTATCGATAATGTCTCGAGAACACAATTATACTGGAACAGGATTATTTTTAAACAATAGGTGAGTCTAATTCAAATTTGCTTATCTCGTATTTCGAAAAATGAATAAATGAACATTACTCGTAATTGTTCTGTCCGCTATTTAATTGAGTTTTGATGTAAAAACTTACTAGACGTTTAGATTGTCACAAAGAAATGGCACTTGATCGCGTTCGCATTTCGTCGTTAGGTTCGAAGTTATCGCTTCGGCTTCTCTACGCGCGCATAATCACTGCGTTCTAATTAGTCCGTGTTTTTGCTTAATAATTTAACCCTTAACGAACGAGCGCATTTTTCTAAAACTATGACCAGTAGGTCGACAGATTTTTAGGAAATTAAGTGCTTCATTTCCAGAGTGAGAAAAGGTATATAATTAATATCGCTTTATTGGATTTTATAAAAACTTACAGTAATAGTAGGTAGTATATGAACAGATATGTCCATACAAGAAAATACTGAAGTGAAAATTTCAGAAAAATAATAGGAATTAAAATAAACAAATAGATGCGTGTATGTAATGTATAGATTTGTATACATTTATAAATTTATTTTTTATAGATTAACGATTTTTTCGCTCAATCCTCGGAGAGGAATGAGAGGAATGCGCTCCAGAGCGCGACAAAAAATAACAATTGTTGCATGTATAATTAAGACCAAACCTAATAGATTTCCTAAAATATCACGTCATGTCGCATGTATGGCGGTATTCGACTTTTTTGCAAAGAGAAATCTTATTGAGAATCACGTTAGCTACCCACATTTCAGGAACTTACACTAATTGTGAGGCACCTTATATGTATGAGAATAGGCGGGAAATGTTTAAATGATTCACTGATATACAGATCATATGTTTTGAAGACATAGAATGAAAGAACGCTGTTGCGAGACACGAGTAAATGGAGTCGCGTAGGTAATCGAGAATGCAATGCGAGTGCCACGCTGACGCGGTGGTCTTTATCGGCAAGCCAGCACGAGCAGATGCAAAAGGTATGAATACAGCTGAAACGGCACGAGCCTGTGCGAAAGGCGTACGGTAGAGAGCGACGTCTGCTGACGCAGTTTGGGACTTCCTCTTTGGTCAGACTTCCTGTCGGAAACCATCGTCGCAATTCGCGCCTACTGAACGCTCACTTCGCGATTTGATTCATAAAAAGAACAAGCTATATTTTCAGAAAAATCGGATATTCTTCTTTTCAACCGTTTCTGTTCATTTTGTTCATTTTACCATTGCTTGGTATCTATATATTCTAATATAAATTATGAATGCACTCCTACTTGATACGAATCTTTTTTCTGTATTTCTTCCTTCTCATTTCAAATATAATAAATTTTTAAAACGCTTCAGCAACACTAAAAAGTCTAATTATCAACCTTATTTTTGTATAAAAAATTGCTATGTGTTCTCTAAACATTTACCACTGAATCTATTGAGCTTTAACTTTGTGCAATTGTTACATTTTTTGCTCAAAATTTTGCAAACTATTTCGCTTTCCGAACATTATGCTAACCAGAAGTTTTAAATGGCTCTATCGATTAAATACCAAGATTGAGTTAATTTTTAAATTCAATTATCAACAATACTTTATTATGACTAATATTTCATCCATTACTAACAACTCGAACTTGTATTTAAACACAAATCGGAACAAATGTTAAATTTGTTAAATTTTCCTAAGCAATAATATCATATTTTGACATTCACCGTATTTACTCAGTTTAGACTAGGTTATTTTCTATTTTTTAACTTAAAATTAAAATTTGAATGATACTTTTGTAAATTCTGCAGCGGTTCTTGAAAAGCTTGCACTAAACAAAAAAAACACAACCAAATTTTATTTCTTTTATGTAAAATGTGTAAATAAGGTTGATGCACATAGCTTGTACGTAACGTGATAACGTTTAGGGAGTTATGAGTATATTCCAAATAGTTAAATATCGTTAATTTTAAATGTATAATGTAGTTTGAATGTTTATCTAATGCTGAAATAAATAAATAGTTTCAAATTTGCTTTTCTTTTATTCCGGTATTCAAAATAGTAAGCATCATGAATAGTGCAACAATGTTACATGCTAAATACATTGCACCATGTAATCTAGTTATATTCTACAAAAATATTGTATACAAGAAAACATGAACAATTTAGCGTAAAGCATAAATTTAAACTTTGTAACAGAACATTCTGAAAGAATTCAAGTTAATTATGTAATACCCCAATAAATAATTAATAAAGATAAATAAAACGAAGATTATAAAACTAATTATCGAATATACGCGTAAAAAATTTCGATGTCTTATACAGTGCATTTAAGATAAAAGTAAAATCTTTTTACAAGTGCTTAAATTTCAAGATCAGAGTAGTTGTTTAAGGTATAAGCAATTCCGAAGAGAATAAAATAAAAAATAAACTATATAAAATTGTGAACATAGAATGTAATAGCGTATTAACATATTATATTACAGCATATATTCACAGAATAAAAATGTAATCAATCTTATTCGATCGTATTATCTTTTACAAGAATATTTATTGTGTATTAATATATTATAATTTTTCTCACCTTTTCCAAATTTACGCTTTACATCAATGTTATTTAACAATTTTAATTCTTATTTTATGAATTTTTCGTGGGCGTTGAATTTAAAGATATTCACGCGACTGCGTGTACAATTAATCCTATCAGATCATTAATTAAAATGATTTTCAATTCATGACATAAAATGATTCATTCATGACGCGCTGATTATTATATATCAGTTTAAATATTTAAATTGAATAATGGCTCACAGTTGAGCATGAATAAAATCGGATTTGTTATTGTAACACTTGAATTCAATTGTTCAAATTTTTATTATTTTTTTTTACTATTTAAAGGCAGTCATTTACCCAAATTTAAATACGTTCTTTGAAATCACAAACTAAAGACAAAAATTTGATTCGCTGAAATAGGTAGTTTGTGAAAACAATGCATAGAAAATATTAGAAAATGTGGACAATGTAATCGACTTCTTAAATAATACACAACACAACATTTATTTACATGTCAATTCAAAGTTATATTTAAAAGATAATGTTTGCAATGTGATTACTTTTTCCATCCTTTAGTGTTATGCAGTGAGTTGGATTTTTTAATGTTAAGAATAACAAGATAGTATAATGAATGAATGAAAAAGATGAAATTCAATACACAATAATAAGATGTAGATGTACGATACAACCTCCTGTATACATGACTCCATTTTTGAGAAAATTAACTTCGTATATTTGCCTGATACTCGTATGTTTATTGACATATACCTTGATTTTAACCTTGATTTTATACCTTGATTGTAAACGTTTCTAACAAATGCCAGGAAGATGTTTTTACGTGCTATAATCATTTTTAATTTAAAAATAGTTGAAGATGATGTATTACTTTTTATGCTATGGAATGATATATTATTTTTAATATTTATAATGAATATTTTATTTTTTGAATTATATTTATTTTTAAAGCTAATGCAATACTTGTTCTTAATATACAAATACCGTAATGTCCTATACTTTTAATCTCAAAAACGAAATCAAGCGATGATTGATGTGGAAATCATTATTGTTAAATTTTTCATTACAACAAAAGTAATGATAATTTTTTGATTTAGCAGAATTCTTATTTCATTATTAAAGCGCTATAAGATGTTGCATATTATTAAACAACTACATTTCTTTCAATATTTACAAGAAGAGATTTTAGAAATTCAACGAATATATTACAGAACAAGTAAAAAATATAAACGAAGCGATGTATGAAGAAATATTTTTCTACAATTTTTCTGCAATATTTTCCTTACAGTTGACCATCAATTATATAATGTCTGTATGTATATAGAAAGTCGTCTTCTTCGATAAATGCCATACTAGCTTAATTCAATGTTAATATAAAATACGCTGTAGGTGGTCGAAGATATGGAAGTACGGGGTCTGTTTCACGATGCCGAAAATCGCGACATCTTCGACACCGCATCGACATCCGGAGGAGGAAGCTTAGGCTGCGCATATTAATTATCCTACTTATCGATGCTAATTAATTCGTTTAATTAACTAGGCGATGATGCGACACAGAAACGCGCCGTTAGCACCTTTTGCTGATATACATACATATATGTAACGTGGCACATAAAAACAAAAATGTAAAAATGTAACTTTACTCTATGAGTCACACTTTCCTCTGATGTTAATTTGATTCATCATAATTGTTATGATAAATACTTTTATCAATGTATCTGTTAATGATCCGATAAACTAAATATAGAAATTAAGTAAACTTTTAATGTTATTTTTAAATGCGTAACGAAATTGCTAACATCTGAGTATGCTTTTTCTCTTCGATATGACATTGTGAGACTATCTGCATACGTACTACATGTTGTTACAAAAACTGTTACATGACCTTTTGGTTTATTTTGGCTTATTTGACTCAACGCGAACGAGATATACAGTATTAAATAACATGAATAATTAATAAACATAAATAATTTTTTTCACAGAAGATACACAATTTGTTCGAAGTATTCTCAAATTAATCGAATAAAAGTATAAATTTTACAAATAAACACATTTCATTAACTTTTTCTTCAATACAGCTTGCGGTGTAGTGTCTTTGAAATTTTCATGGATTAATTAACTTTGGGGTTAACTGTTAAAGTGTGCATTACAATTGTTTAAATTTTCAAAGAGATTCATATCGTTTCTCCCACATCAAAGTCACATCTTTTAAAAATAGAAAAATTTCTGCCATAATTAAGTAGGACGAATAAACACAAGATCATTATTTTCTGTTATTTAACATACTTTGGTATTGGCTTACTGTTGATGAAGCATGTTTCGATGTACTATTCCAATTTTTTTATTCCTTTTAAAAGTTAATGAAATAGTTATTTTCCTAAACGTTGAACCATTGGTGAAGAATAAAAAGTTCTTGAATAAATCATTGATATAAGTTAATATTAAAAGCTCATGAAGTATGTAATTATATGAATGAAAATAATATTTTCATCGCTTTTATCTTTAAGTGAAGTACTTTTACCGATATATTTGTAATTTGGTAATTCCCGCGTCGTGGGCTCCGTTTATAGGTTCTTAGATACCACAATCAACTGGTTATTGGGAGCAACATTTAGTAAGGTATTTTTAATTTTGCGCCGCCTCCGAAAAGGTTGAAATGTATTTAATATATTATCTAACGAGTAAATAGGTTTCATTCATATCTGGTACGTAATTGTATGATTGAATGAGATAGAAATTACTTCATTAGGAAATAGAAATTATTTTATACTTTTTAGTGCTTCTCGAAGTCGGTGTATTTCTTTTTTAAAAATTATTTTATTTCACGCTTTTTAGTGGAATGCCGAGAATTGTGTAGGATATTGTGAGACAGTTCTTCCGGTTTTTTTTTATATTTTTTTTTTGTTTCGTTATTTTAATATATTAGTAACAACAGTGTTTCGCTAATAACTCGACAACTATTGCTTCCCGTAAATTGCGGATAAGGAAAAAGTTGTTCAGAACCATGACCCTGATAACATATTTAAAGGACATTAAAATCGTTCCAAGTTTATTTCAAAAGTTAATAACAATTTTTTCGTTAATATCTCGAAAACTTAAGCTTTCCGTCAATTATGCATAAGGAAAAGGTTGTCCAGAACAATGCCCCTGACAACATATTAAAAGGACATTAAAATCGTGCAAAGTTGATTTTGAAAGTTGTTAACAATTTTTTGCTAATATCTTGTAAACTAAAGTTTTTTGTGAAATTTGTACATGAACAAAATTGTTCAGAATCATGTCCGTGATATGATATTTAAAGCGCACTAAAATCGAGAAAAGTTTTTTTAAAAAATTGCCGGTTTTTTTGCAATAACAATACTTTGCAATTAAAATATGAGAAATTTTTTTATAACGGTACCAATGGGAAGTCAGAAGCTACAAGATGCAAAAGGTTTCATTTTGATCGGTCCATCCAGCTAGGCGTAATCGGCGGAGATACATAAAAAAAAAAAAATATATATACTGATCGAATTGAGTAACCTCCTCCTTTTTCGAAGTCGGTTAATAAAACACACTACAATCTTCTTTACCAAATTAAACAGAATTAGTAACTACATCGATGAAACAAGCTTTGAAGATATATTAAGTGTCTAAATCCTAAAGTTTTAACTCCATACCATTCATGTGACACATTTACACGATGTACACTGCGATGCATAACTATAGAACCAGCTTTTTTTTACTTGTTCTGTAAGTCAGAGTTAGAATGCATAAAATCAATTGCAGGCGTTGAAATAGTACGGGTCGCAATAAATTTTACATTAAGTCTCATTGAAGTTGCTCTTATATTAGAAACGATATAATCGAAAATGTGATTTTCGCTTGTTGCGCAACTATAGCACCACTGTTATTAAGTTAACTTCTCTCGATCCAGTTCAACAACGAATTCATAGAAGTTAAATAATTACATTTTTTATTAAAATACAAATTTCACAAAACTCTTTGTCAAACAATGCCACGTGGTAAACTTTGACCGAAGGAGAGAAAGGTAGAATTTTGGCGTTTAAGCAAGGTAAAGTTAGTGCTCGGGAAATTGCCCGTAGGCTAAGGCGATCACATAACGTCATTTTGAATTTTTTAAATGATCCCGTTAATTATGGTAAGAATAAAAAGGTGGTCCCAAGAAGAAATTGAGTCCCCGTACCGAACGGGCAATTGTAAAAGCAGCCAAAAACAGCCTGAAAAGCTGTAACCAAATTAAAAGTGCACTTAACTTAAATATTTCACGCTAGACAGTACGTCGAGTTTTGAAAAATAATATCGTAAGGCAGAAATTAAAATCGGCACCAAATTCTACCAATTCTACCATGACATAAGGTTGTAAGGCTTGAATTCGCTCGAGCGAACATGCACCGAGATAGGAAAACCGTAAATTAACTTTAGATGTCAAAATCTTTTTACATTAATTCACTTCAATTTCTATCATTGATAATCAGGTTATATTTTCGGATGAAAAAAAATTTAATTTTGATGGTCCAGACGGCTACAATTCCTATTGGCGAGATCTCCGAAAAAAACCGCAATACTTTTCGAAAAGAAATTTTGGCGGAGGAAGTATTATGGTTTGGGGTGCCTTTTGCATTGATAGCATGTTGCAACTGGCTTTTCCATAAAAAAAAATGGATAGTGATGAGTACATCACAATTCTGGGCAACAACTTGCTACCTTTCATAAATGAAAATGATACAAATTGGACCTTCCAACAAGACAACGCGGCTGTATACACCAGCCGAAAAACTGTAACATGGTTGGAAAAAAACAAAATTAATATAATTAAATGGCCAGCATGTTCTCCAGACCAAAATTCAATGGAAAATATTTGGGTCATTATTGTCCGAAAAGTTTATGCCGAAAATCGGCAATATGAAAATATTGTAGAACTAAAAACCGCAGTACTAAGGGCATGCAGTGAAATTGGGCAACAAATTTTTCAAAAACTCATCGAGAGCATGCCAAACAGAATTTTCGAATTTATTACAAAGCAAGAGGGCCCTACAACTTATTAAAATCACATTTATGTGTATATATTTCACATTCATTCGTGTGGTGCTATAGTTATGCAACGATGAAAAATCAATTTTCATATTATATTTTCCTATACAATAAACTAATATCAACAAATTTTCACTAAAGTTCATTGTTTAATATATACTTCGATTTTATATGAATGATTTTTATGTATTGTTATTCCAAAGTCAAAATATTCTAAAAATGTAGGTGGTGCAATAGCTATGCACCGCAATGTAGACTTACATCGCAAAGTAAGAATAACAAGTCACTTGTATTCTTCTGTGAAATATTTTCATTTACGCTCTTCTTCATAATTAAAAAAAAGAAGAAACAGAATAAACCAGAAACCTGAATGTGCTATTGTTTTCTTGATGGACAAGACTTTTGCATCGGCGTTTGTTTAAACGACAAATTACCCATCTTGTAATACAAGCTTCACTCCACCTTGAAGATTTCTGAGGGAAAAGAGGGCAGATCTATCCCTCCCACCGTTCTGTAGATTCTTGTTGAACAGATTTGGTGGGAGAGATGGCGGCCCGAGTGGGAAACCAAGTAGAACCCATCGTAGGGGAAGTGGACTGACTTAACCCTTTCGCTACGGCAGGCCCGTCCGCCGAAGTACCGTCACTGAACAGAACGCTCGTACCTAAAAGTCGTGGCGTGGATGCCGCGTACATATATGCGGCGCTCGTACCCACAGGTCGTCGAGTGGATGCCGCATATATGCGGCGCTCGGCGATATTACCTGTATCGATACATAATAACCCATATACTTGAATATTCCATAATTTAATTAAAACAACGGAATTTAAGAAGGAAATTAGCACAAATGAGTTTTATACAAACATACAATCTTTTACACTTGTTATTCTTTTTCTTTGGTTATGAAACTTTTACCAACAGATTTTTTACATTTTTTTTTTATTGAAATGCGAGCAAACAATATTTAGTTTAGATTATATTTACTGATTTTATTAACGCTAATTTCGATTTATACCGTATTCTGAAGAACATTGGGTGGAATAGTTACTTAAAGTTAAAAATTAGATAGTATGTAATATAAACTTTCCTACCTTATACACTTTTATGAGTTATAAAAAATTTATATAAGAAACTTAAACATTTTTAATTCAAGTATTACGCTTTTAATATTTACAGATTATATTTACAATACATTTCACTCATTTCTCTATCAAATGAAACGTTAAAATTTATAACCTTGACAAGGTTCTCATGCAAGGTTAAAACTGTTCTTAAATAGATTATAGTAAATTAAATTCTAGTTCTTAAAACAAAACAAAATTAATTATAACTGCAATGTGTAGATATCCGGATACTGGCGATACAACCGTAAAGGAAAACGAAAAAATGATTTATACATTATTCTGTAAAATTTAAAAAAATGGCCAAAAAATATAGAATAAGATTTAATTGCAATGAAAATATTGACATTTGAATAATATTTTCGCTAATTTAATAATCGGCGGTTATTATAACCAAACAAATGTGGTGATCAATACCCTAAAAATGTACTAGTATACATACATGGACGTATACAATATTATGGACATACGCAATAATTTGTTGAAAAATATTAATTGATAATGTACTTTAGGGATATTAATAATTTCATCTATTGATTTACAGCATTCTTTAATTGTTGACTCAATACAAGAATTATTAAAATTGTCATATTCTTGTCATATGTTTGTCATATGATTTAATATAAACTAACCTGCTTAGAAACAGTTAGAAAACTTTTAAAATTCGATTTTGTCATAACAAAGCAGGATGCACAAAACTTTAGTGTATATTTCCGACTTATTTCGAAATAGTGACTTTGATCGCCAATTGTTGGATATAATTTTTATACTTGAATAAATAAAATTTAACAAACACTCTTTGCATGTCACAATAGTTCAATAAATTATTATTTGAATGAAATATATATGAAATAGCTAAGTTTTCAATATTTGTTACTGCAAAGATTGTAGTACCAAATATGATACCAAAATGGTGAGCAGCTCAAAACATCGCGTTTTATAATTGCCAGATAAATTTCTTACAATAGGTAATCCTATTTTAACAAATTTAATCGGATGATTTAAGCAAACAGTTCAATCTTGTGAAATGATGATAGAAAGTTATGCAGCATCGAACCTGAGACAAATTACTGGTTATACAGGGTGTCCCACAAATACTGTAGGAGCCGAAAAGGGGTGGTAGGTGGGGCGATTCTGAACAACTTTTTCCTTTGCCAAAATATTGGCTGAGGCTCCATTTTTGAGTTATTAGCAAAAAACACTGACCAATGAGAGCGCGCATACACCAGGCGCGCGACAGCGTGAGCGACAACTTCGAATATGACGGCCGATCGTCATCGTGAACAAATGTATCGATACCGTCGGTATAACGTCGGTATATCGTCGGTATAACAGAAAGCTATTAGGTGAAAGTTAAATCGAATAATGAATTAAGAAGTTAAAAATAATATTAAGTTCTTTGTAATTCGTAAATGGGAGATAAACCAATTAATGGTTGTTTACCCAGACCAAGTATATTGTATTTATTTTACGCCTTCAAAACGGAAAAAGAATAAAATCACGAAAATTAATTTTTCCGACTATTCTAATGAAGCAGACGAATAAATTCACGTTTCAAAACGAATAAGTACCTTGCCTATGAAATGGGATAGAATTGGAATAGAATATCTAATGCAGTACCTCATTGAAGTGAAATAAATCAATTGCTGCGTACGTTTAATTTTAAGAGACAAGAGATAGAAACAACTTACATAAAACTTACCCATTGATTCATGAAGAAACTAACTTCGATAAAAACTATTTGTGTCACCGGGTAGATCTATCGATCACAACATTAACAGCTGATGTCCTGACGAGGTCAATGAACTCACAATTTATTTCACTGTCTCTTTCTACAATAATAATTGCACAACATAAGCACGACCGGAAAACGGACCGAATGAAAACGCGTGAACGATTATTCATAGATATGTATGTTTAACGATACGCTATATTCTCAATACAAGGTATCCGAATTGAGGAATCGAAATTATATTGTATTTTATTAGAAGACATTGCTAAACTGGCCACGGATCGCGGTTTCGTTCTCGATCGCGAGGGATACATCGCGAACGGTTGCCATGCAACGATGATCTGTTGAACGACTGCGGCATCGATCGACAGTCATCGTTTATTGTCGAAAGATACGTGTTAAAATAAAATCTATCGTTGTTGTTCATCGAAAATTGTGTCTTCTTGCTTTCAAGATAGTATAGTTTAAATTATTTATGAATATTCGTTCACGTGTTTTCATTCGTCGTATTTACGTGTCGGACTTACAGTGAAAATTAGTGAAAAATAACAAAGAAAAGTGATAATGACAACTAATAATGAAAGGTGACAGTGATAGGTGACAGTGAAATTTCTTGAAAGTTTTTTGAGAAATTCTGTTATTTGTACTGACAGTAAGGATCGGTGGATCGACCCAGTGACAGAGATGCATTTTAATCGTGATTATTTGCGGTTTAATGGGTGAGTTACATTTAAATTTGTTGATTATTCAATTCAAGTTTTTATTCGTTGAATAGAAAAGTTATTTAATTTTTTAAAAATGAGAATTTGTTCTGTTTCATCATCACAATATCTAACGAAAATAATTTTCCATATTTCATTACAAACGTTTCGAATAAATTTGATTTATTCTGATTACGTGAATAGGGACTAATTTTGTTATTTCTTATTCACGAATGAATAATAATTCAGCAGTAATCCAGATTATTTCATTCATTATTCGACGTAACTTTCACCTAATAGCTTCCTATTATACCGACGTTATACCGACGTTTTACCGACGGTATCGATACGTTTGCTCACGACGACGATCGGCCTCATATTCGAAGCTTTCGCTCACGCTGTCGCGCATCCAGTCTATGCGCGCTCTGATTGGTCAGTGTTTTTTGCTAACAACTCGAAAATGGAGCCTCAACCAATATTTTGGCAAAGGAAAAAGTTATTCAGAATGGCCCCACCTACCACCCCTTTTCGGCTCCTACAGTATTTGCGGGACACCCTGTATATCTACAGTGTAGGTCCTACAGGGTCGATGTCCGGCGAAGGCCGCTAACGACGCCTAATCTTTTCCAAGAAGTTGTCACAACTCACCGCTCTTCTGGTATCGAGCCACATTCAGGATCAACTTATACTTCTCGATATACTATACTTGAAGACTGCAGCTACTTTCAAACAATATTTATTTCTCGATTTCACCTTGCATTTCTTTCTTAATCTCTCATAGTAACAGATTTAATGAGTGAAAACCGAAAAACACGATGGCTAAGTACAAAATTATTTGAAATAAGGTATGATTCCTATTTATAATATTAAATACATAATGTACCTAATAGAAAAGAAATAAAATGTCATTATCGGACTTAGAATTGGTCAACCTAACAATTATTTCAGCGAAATAATTCTTTACTTTCACTCTTAAATTCCATTTTTAAGTTGAAGGCTTATATAATAAGGTAATTTAGTGTTTTATTTATGTACACGTAATTGACATGCTAATTATTACATTAATAGTTACTTATTGTTGTAAGAAGGTAAAAATTATTGCATGTAATATGTAACTATGTGTCACATCATGGCGTTAATTTCATTAAGTTTTTCCTAGGAAAAGTACAATGAATCTTGATTTCTCTGCAACCGTTACATATTATTAACTACAATCGAGTATTATCTGTGTAGCTGGCTATTTTAATAATTTTAAAATTCATTATAAAATGGAAAATTTGTATTCCATAAAAACATTTCCTGAGAGCAAAGTTATATAGGCTGTTAAGTATGTAGATAAACAGTTTACAACGGATAAGGGAAGATGTTATTTGAAACATATTTAGTTATATGTATATACCTTTATGCAAAACATCATGGTTTTTGAGATATTGGCCACTTTGTCAAGTTTCCTTATTACCGAACATTTCCAAAATAACAATTATTGAAAGTTTATTATAATTACTACAAACTCAAAATTTGCATATTTTCAGAATGTGTTTCATTTAAATCATGTAATAAAATTTTTCTGAATATCATTCTAAGTATTTAGTAAGCGAATGAAGCTGCCTGAATACTGTGTAAATGTTGTAATTAGAGTATATAATTTAATCATTTTTTCCAGAAACACAATTAATTCCTGTTATACTAAAATATTTGTAAGAGTTTCTTCGGTTCGTCCTGTTTCTAATGGAATGTAATACTTTAGTTACTTCTTTTTCAGATAATTCTGCAAATTATTTATACCTATGCAATAATGTACCCAGTGGAAGGGTATGATTAACTTTATACCTATTTTAGAGAGATATTGGTCGAGTATTTGTTAGTACGGTAAATTCTCCATTTATGTCAATCTGGGATTAATCGATTGTTGAAAATCGCTATCCTCGCTGAAGAATTACTAACTACCTCAATTGTTGGTAGAATATTGTGTCTAGAGACGTATGAAAGATTTAGTCTACACGGAAACAATTACAAGCAATAAAATAATTTTCAGAAGAAAAATACATCGACTTTGAAATGCACTAAAAAGTATAAAATAATTTCTATTTCCTAATGAAGTAATTGCTATTTCATTCAATCATACAATTACGTAACATATATGTATGAAACCTATTTACTCGTTAGGTAGTATATTAAATATATTTCAACTTTTTCAGAGGCGGCGCAAAATCAAAAATACATCAGTAAACGTTGCTGCCAATAACTAGTTGATTGTGGTATGGCGTATTGCATTGTTAAATTCGTATGTACTGGTGTACTGAATTTTAGATGATGTAGCAAATGCTCACTTTGCGTTTCTACTAAAGATTTGATTTATTTAGCGTGTTGCTTGGTTGTTACAAAAATTCTGTCTTAAAACTAGCGGGGCTGTCTTTTCATTAACTTTGGTATATGGGCGTATATTCGAAGGTGAGGCTGAAACTAAGGTGGGGTGAAATTGTTGACCAATCGTCTTTCTTTGGAAATGACGGGGGTTTTTCTTCCCTTTCGTCGGGGTACGTGTTTGAGAAAACCCAATTTGGCATGCTAGTAGAGAATATTTTTACCGATCGTTTATGGGGTGGTTTATTGCGAACGATTATGACTGGGAAGTGATTAAGTTTTGAAGAGCTGATCGTAATTTAGTTTCTTCCTGGAAAAATAGATGTGGATATAAAAATGAAAGTTAAAAATATTTGAAAGAGTCCCTTCCTGCTTATAACCTAACGGCGATCTTAACAGCATATTAATAAATCCTGGGGAAGAATACGAACCATTATAAATATATCTGGTAATATACGCAAATGTAACGACTGAATCTTCATTTCACAACGTTTCTGATATAAATGAAACTGAATCGACGTCGTTCGCATGTGGAAGGCATGGATCTAAGAATCTGCAAACGGGGCCCACGACGCGGGAATTACCAAATTTCGGGCAGATGGGCCCTACCTTTATTGTATATACGGCGATCGAGTCCTTCCGTGCATACTCTATAAATCTAGATAGACCATAGTTACATTCTATATGCACTAACACATATTTCGCGGCGTGCTGTCGAGTTATATGTATAGAAAAAATATAGCTATACGAGCCTTGCCCATGTACGGCCGTCCAAAGATTGACATGTTCAAGAAAATCTTTTAAGTTTGCGCCGCCTTCGAAAAAGTTGAAATGTATTTAATATACTACCTAACAAGTAAATAGGTTTCACTCATATCTGTTACGTAATTGTATGATTGAATGAGATAGAAATTACTTATTTAGGAAATAGAAATTATTTTATACTTTTTAGTACATTTCGAAGTCGGTGTATTTTTTTTCTAAAAATTATTTTATCGTGTATCGTGTTGATCTGATATTTCTTCCCATCTTTTATAATTACAAATATAAAGAGTTTAAAAGTTATAAGTGTTTAATTTAATTGTTTAATATTATAGTATATTCCATTAAAGACATTAACAATTATTTAATCCATGTTATCCCTTTTGCACATTCAGCCATTGCCATGTATTCAGCTTCCATGGTATCACTGTTTTCTTGGTGCTTTCCCATACCGGTACTGTGTCAATGGTAATAACATATCCAGTCGTACTTTTCTAAATTTTGCATTGTTTGCACAATTAGTATCGAAATATGCCACCAGAAGTGCGTTTGGACGCGAGTAAATCATCGCTCTGTCCTTGGTGCTCTTTAAATATCTATGGGCCCTTTTGGATGCATTTCAGTATGGTTCATTAAAATCAGAATTTTCTGCAGCAGAAAAAATATGTGGCCTTCTCCGTAGTGATACATACAATAGACCTCCGATTGGCTCTCTGAATGGTATCTTTCTTCTGGGTTGAGGTTCCTCCATTTTATTCAGGTAATCTGGCCTCATTTCCATCGGCGTATTTGCTCTTCGTGCGTCTTGATTCCTTTTAGATGTTTACTCATTCTTGTATTTTCTGCGACCGCTAGTATGTCGTCAACATAAACAGCTAGTATCGCTAGCCCCCAATTGTGGTGTAATTTATATATGCAGGGGTCCCCCACGTTTCTTTTGAATCCTGCTTCCATAAATTTCTTATCGAGATATTTAATCCAACATTATTGTTTTGAAGAGGTAAAAATGAGAGTGGGTGTTCAAAGTAGCCACGCACTCGTAGTCCTTTTAACTAAGTTTATTTTCACAGAGAACGTCACAAACAAATTAGTGTACACGCACACTGGACACTACAACTATTCGCTTCACAAAGACACGGATATAACTAAAGCTCGGTATTTTATTACTTGAGTTAGGGATTTGGTACGACGCGTTGTTACGACGACGTTCGGTAGTCTTCTAACCGGCGAGAGCTAGACGATCACCTGAATTCGGAAATGTTCGGTGACGTCACGAACCAATCAGCTGTCGCTAATCCGGCGTACCGTGCGAAGGAGCCAATAACCGGATTAACGACAATGCTAACCGGCTCGCGACGCAAGACAACAAACATTTAAATCGGACGGTTTCGCGGGGAGACGGGATGGTTGTTGTCATCTTGAGGTGAATTCAGGGCCGACTGCGGTCGCCGGTTACAATCCTAAACATGCCGTACGCGTTGAATCAGAGAGGGATTCAAAAAAGAAAAAATGAAACAAGAAACAAAACGATATCGATTAACGCGTAATTGAACATACATACTGGCATACAGCGCTCACGCATACAGCTCACACGCTTACAGGCTAATTTCACATATCTTAGGTACAATGGGTTAATTTCTTTTATAAAATTAATCGCAGATCGGTGACACTCATAGACCTCGGAGTGCAGATCGAGGGTTGGTACCGGACCACGTGAGTCCGCCACATCAGGAGAGAGATGACTTGTGCTCGCAATCGGATAATAACGCGCGGTTCATGCGTCGGTATATACATATATTTTCTATAAGCCAATTTCGTGGGCTAAATAGTGTCCTCGAGAAACGAATGTTTTTCCAAGGTCTGTAGAATGCCCTCTTCCCGTTCCGCGAGGTTTCTTAGTCCCCGTGCAATTTGAGGCCCCAGGGTTGTTTCATGGCCCCAGACGTCGTAACGTCAGGCATTTATCCCGCGGTGGTCGTCGTAGAACGGTTCGTCGTCCCTGTTTTATTGGGGTGGGTCACTGGGAATTTTCTAACATTATATTCTATCATGTTTCCATTCTTGTACTATCTATAAATTACTAAGCAATTCAAGAATTTAAAAATGAATTATTACCTAATGAATGTTATTGAATATTTATTAAAAAATTAAAACTTGAATAAGTTTATGATCATACCAATATAGCCATTCGAAATAACGCAATTCTAATTCTAGAAATTCTTATAAAATTATAAAACGAGTAACAATATTTATTATTCATTTATCAATAAATCTATTTCAGTCTAGCGTAGGTATCCAATTAACTTTTTCATGTGCGCTAACAAGCAGCTGAGCTTCAACACTTCCGGTCTATTTTCTATCCACCTACTTTTTCTATTCTTTCACAGGTATTAATAAAAACTACCTAGCGAATACTTTCGAATAGATATATATGCATATTCAAGTTGTACAACATAACAGTTTTAAAAGATACAGGGTAATACCAAAATTTTTATGAAAAAATCAATGCAAATAAATTCGTTATTTAAATAAAATGCAACGATATTACCTCATTAGCGATCATTAGAGACTATTTCCTTTAAGTCTTTTATTAAGAAAAGTGTTTTTTATTTCTTTTTATCTTCTTAGCATACACAGGTTCGTGTATTTAATTGAACAATTTTCTTTTTACAGTCTTTAATATACAAGATATTCAAAATTAAATGTGTATCGTCGAAATCTTTCAAACATGGAGAAATGTCGTGTTTCAAAATAAGGGTAATAAGAAATTAGTTTAGTAGAATTCATCCTGAAAAATCATAATAATTTATTGTCTCGAATGATACAATTTATGGAAAAAAGCCTTGCAACTCTTGTTATATATATTTTTTATATATTTTTTCGTGATTGAACGGTGAAAGTGTGAGCGATTATGTATGTGTCGTGTATATAGGATGGGCGCAAGAAGATTAGAAAACGGATTAAAGTAATAATCATACACACTCATACCACGCAAAATCCATCGCTCGTTACTGAATCCCATACTCGGTCGTTCCTGACCTATCTTCTAAATACGGCTTCAAATAATCTGCGGTGGTACTCATTATTTTTGGCCTTCCATCGTCGGCTATTCAAATAGCTTCGTATCTATTATTTTTATGTGTGTTTTACGCGTGATATCCGATACGACCTTTCTTTTTACAAGAAATTTTTTTTTAATTTTCAAGTCCGGCCCAAACTGAGTGCCTTTGATTACTACAAGATCTACCTCTTTATGTTCTCTGGCTTTCGTACATGTTTTATTATGATTTCGCACGTACTCGTGTTGAATCTTTAAAATCTTTCGTTTTGCTAATTGTCTTAATTGGTCTCGTTCTTCATTAACCGACTTCGAAAAAGGAGGAGGTTACTTAATTCGATCAGTATATATTTTTTTTTTTTTTTTTTTTTTTTTTATGTATGTCCGCCGATTACGCCTAGCTGGATGAACCGATCAAAATGAAACCTTTTGCATGTTGTAGGTTCTGACTTCCCATTGGTACCGTTATAAAAAAATTTCTCATTTTTTAATTGCAAAGTATTGTTATTGCAAAAAAACCGGCAACTTTTTAAAAAAACTTTTCTGGATTTTAGTGCGCTTTAAATATCATATCACGGACATGATTCTGAACAATTTTGTTCATATACAAATTTCACAAAAAACTTTAGTTTACAAGATATTAGCAAAAAATTGTTAATAACTTTCAAAATCAACTTTGAATGATTTTAATGTACTTTTAATATGTTGTCAGGGGCATTGTTCTGGAAAGCTTAAGTTTTCGAGATATTAACGAAAAAATTGTTATTAACTTTTGAAATCAACTTTACACGGTTTTAATGTCCTTTCAATATGTTATCAGGGGCATGGTTCTGAACAACTTTTGCCTTATCCGCAATTAACGGGAAGCAATAGTTGTCGAGTTATTAGCGAAACACTGTTGTTACTAATATATTAAAATAACGAAACAATAAAAAAAAAATAGAAAAAAAAAACCGGAAGAACTGTCTCACAATATCCTACACAATTCTCAGCATTCCACTAAAAAGCGTGAAATAAAAATATTTTTAGAAAAAAAATACACCGACTTCGAAATGCACTAAAAAGTATAAAATAATTTCTATTTCCTAATGAAGTAATTTCAATCTCATTCAATCATACAATTACGTAACAGATACGAATGAAACCTATTTACTCATTAGGTAGTATATTAAATACATTTCAACCTTTTCGGAGGCGGCGCAAAATTAAAAATACCATAGTAAACGTTGCTTCCAATATCTAGTTGATTGTGGTATCTAAGAACCTATAAACGGAGCCCACGACGAGGAAATTACCAAATTTGCGCCGCCTCATGCGTCATTCATCACACAATTTTGATCGTCCTTATCGTCCTTTCGGAATTAGGAAAACATTGGACTACGCGACCGAGATGCCATTTCGCAGGAAGGATTGACGGTTCTTTAATAAGCATGACATCGTTCGGTTGAAGATTCAGATAGGCCTGTGACCATAATTTCCAAAACTGTTCATACTTTTGACGCGTGAATTTTGAACGAGTTAGTCGGTTTTCTGGAACATCCCATACTGATGGCATGGGAACGGTTTTTAACGCGGTACCAATTATAAAATGTCCTGGTGTGAGCACATCAAACAAATCCACATCGTTCCTAAGAGGAGCCAGAGGTCGAGAGTCGAGGCAGGCTTCTATTTTGGTGCGAAGAGTTAGGAATTCTTCCATCGTAGGGGTGCACGCGCCTAGTACTCGTTTCAGGTGGTATTTCACACTCTTGACCCCTGCCTCCTATAGTCCTCTGAAATGGGGAGCTGCCGAGGGGAGGGACCTGCAATTTATAGAGTCCTTCAGGAGATGACCCCGAAACTCGTCGCTGGCAATGACAGCCACGAAAGCGTCACGAAGTTCGCGCTCCATTCCGTGAAACGTGGTGCCGTTGTCTGAACATAAGAATTCTGGGAGTCCACGGCGAGAGCAGAATCATTCAAGCGCTGCTACGAACGCGTTCGTGGAGTAATTGTGGACGAGCTCAAGGTGAATCGCACGCGTAGCTAGGGACACGAACACCACGATACATATAGGTCTTAATGGTAGTTCGTCCATGACCGAACGTTAGTCTTACTAGAATGAGGTCTGCGTAATCTACCCCACAGTGCAAGAAGGGGCGCAAAATTCGAATTTGGAGTTTGGAAAGACTGGCTATGAATTGATGCTCGGCTGCGGCGTTCTCTCGTACACATCAAACGCACCGGTTGTTAGGGTTCGATAAACCCTCGTATTGCACGAAGTGCCGTGTGATGTGGGATCGAAGGACCACCCAATGTTTTGCGGATTGGGGCCGCGAAAGGACACTCACTGTCTTTATATTAAACTGTGGTTTTTTAATATATATCGGTGGGTGTGTGTGTATTTACAGAATGTGTGTGTGTGTGTGTGTGTTCGGTAATGTGCTCTAGGTACTAAAATGTTCTAAGTATCAATTTTGTCTTAGACTATTCTGCTTCTAACTATGCTCTGATGTGTACTATTTCTTTACTGTTAACTGTGTCTACTATTAGTTATCTGACTATTTTGCTGTTTTCTGCCTTCGTTAACACCTCTGTCCTCCCTTCCATTGCGCCCTTAGCGTGGTAGTTTTCTGGAAGGGGAACAGAGGCTCCTACGGGGGAGGACGGCGTTCTGGGGAGAGTCTGGGGTTTTCCCAAATTCCGTGACGTCAGTCCCGGTCCGCGGGACCCGTTACTTCTAAGGGCCAGCTCGCCCTCTAACCTCCTAAGCTGCGAGAGGTTTATGACATGGCCTGTGTCACTGAAGCCAAAAACTCTAAAAACTAGTGCAGCAATAAATAAATCTGCTAAAAACTACAAATTGTCACGTACCATCGTAGTGCTGGCACGCAGATGGTACGGATACTAAATTATAGGGTTCAAAAGTGACCACTTTCCCTCGTCATGTCGTAAACCTCATCTATACGAAACTCTAACATTCCGCCCCCCTTGAACGCTCGATGCGCGTTCAATGTCCTAATCTATGCTATCTACATACAATAACTGTTACCTAAAATCTATGTGTACATTTTATCTATTACAATTCTATCTGCTTACAATTTTTGTCTCTAATTTCTGCTAATTGCTAATGTTTGTGTATCAATTCGTTACATCAAATTTTCTATTCTAGTTGTATTTGCATCTTCTTCTTCGTAAATTGGTAGTATACAAATCTTCGTCACCGGCCGTTTATAAGTACCGATCGAGGTCTTGGTGGTGACGACTCGTATTTCCCCATCCTTACCCTGGTGTACCTCCGTTACCCTGCCGAGACACCATCGTAACGGGGGTAGATTGTCCTCTTTGATGACAACCAGGCTGCCTTCTATCAGGTGATGATCTGTTGCATGTCTCCACTTGTACCTTTGCTGAAGATTATGAAGGTACTCCTTGTACCAGCGTTGCCAAAAATGTTGAAACATCTGCTGCAACATCTGATATCGATTTAGCCGATTCGATCTAATTTCTATTAAATTCTCGTCTGGCAACGCACACAGGGCAGTGCCAATTAAAAAATGACCGGGAGTTAAAGGATTAAAATCATGTGGGTCGGATGATATGGTACTTAATGGACGTGAATTTAAACAGGATTCTACTTGGGTTAATAGCGTGTATAGCTCTTCGTAAGTTAATTTTTATTCACCTATGACCCTGTTGAGATGAGACTTGGTAGATTTAACAGCGCTTTCCCAAAGACCTCCGAAGTGCGGAGCTTGAGGAGGTATTAGGTGCCACTGTATCATCTGTCCGCTTAAAAATTTTGCAATCTCCGAATTATGCTGTTCATTATTACTTAATTTTTCTAGATCGGCTAATCTATTTTTTGCACCTATAAAATTGGTTCCGTTATCCGAGAATATGTGCTGACAACAACCTCGGCGAGCTACGAATCGTCGAAGGCAGTTGATGAATGCATCGGTACTCAAGTCTACTGCTAATTCCATATGTGTCGCTTTGGTGGCGAAACACACAAAAATACAAATATACGATTTTATTGATATTTTACTGCGGCTACGCTCTTTCGTTAGAAATGGGCCCGCGTAGTCTACTCCACACGTAGCGAACGGACGGGCAGGTGTTACCCTAGCCGCCGGTAACTGACCCATAGGGTACTGTACTCCCCGTGGGTTGGCTCGAAAACACCTCATACAACCTCTAAGTATTCTTTTCACATTTCGTGTACAATTAATTGGCCAAAAATTTTTACGCAGTGACGCAACCACTTGCTGACAACCCGCGTGAAGGAGTCTATTATGTTCGCGCCTAATAAGCAAATCAGTGAATTTATGTTTTGCTGGTAATAAAATGGGATGTCTTTTACTGTATTTAATAGGCGCATTATTTAAACGCCCGCCAACTTTAATGATGCCTGTCTCATCTAAAAACGGGCCAAAGCCTGTAATGGGCTTTGCTTCTGTATTGACTGGTTCTTACTTAACGCGAGAAACTCACTAGAAAATGCCGCTTTCTGAACTACTCGAATTAATACCTTTTGCGCTACTTGTAACTCTACAACTGATAACTGACTATTTTTTAATGCTGCCGATTTGTCTGTCTTGGGTTTCCGCGCGTTGTTGATAAACCTCAGACAATAAGCAGTAACTCTAAGCAACCGGTTGAAATCAGAGTACCGTTCAATTAAATCATTGTTGTCCAATGTGACGAGGGTTATTGAAACTACAGATTTCTTTTGATCTGGAATGCTAGCTATATGCATTTCTTCTAACTGTTGTGGCCAAAGATCTGACTCATTCTTTAACCATCCCGGACCTGACCACCACAACTCATTAATGGTTAGCGATTTAGGGGTGCTTCCACGAGTAATTAAATCCGCTGAGTTTTCATGTGATCGCACATGAAACCAACTTTGCTTATCGGTTAACGACTGAATTTTTGTGACCCGGTTTGCAACAAAAATTTTCCACTTGTCTGACTGACCGCGAATCCACGAAACGGTGATTGTTGAATCCGAGAAATACCATTCCTTATTTATAAAAAGTCTGAGTGCTAATTTTACTTTTTTAACTAACCTCGCAAGTAACAACGCCCCACAAAGTTCCAATCTGGGTAATGTGATTGTCTTTAAAGGAGTAACTCTTGATTTCGATATTAGTAATCTAGATTCCCATTGACCTGATCTAACGCATGATCGCAAATACACACATGCCCCATACGCCTTTTCTGATGCGTCGGAGAATCCGACTATTTCTACTCTTTCCGTGACAACAATAACTCGACGCGGAATCTTTATTGTATCTAACAAATCTAGCTCTGTAAGAAAATCTATCCACTGCTTATACAAATCCTTGGACACTGATTCGTCCCAGTTTGTCTGCAGTTGCCACAACTGTTGCATTATAATCTTGGCATTGGTTACCACCGGACTAAGTAACCCTAACGGATCGAAAATCTGCGCTATTTGTGACAAAATGGTTCTTTTTGTAACCCGTTTATGTGTTGATGGGGTGGTTGAGAAACATAGCTCGTCTGTAGCTGGCGACCATTGCAACCCGAGAATTTTCGAGTTCTTATCTATATTTGACATTTTGTCGTGTATATCTAAATGTGCCGAAAACGCTGAACTGTTTGTAGCCCATTTTCGCAATTGTAATCCTGCCCTTCCTAAAATATCGGACAACGACCTTTTAATTTCTTCTAATTCTAATTCTGTTTCCACACCCGTCAACAAATCATCAACATAGAAATCGTTAATGATAATCGTGCTAACTGTTTGATTTTCTGTTGCACAATCTAAACCTATCTGCTTTAAAACACGCGTAGCTAAGAATGGCGCTGAAGCTGTACCGTATGTTACGGTGTTCAATTCATATATCTTAATTGGATCATCACGACTCGACCGCCACAAAATTCGTTGTAAACTACGTTGTTCTGGTTCTACTAATATCTGTCTATACATCTTCTCTATATCTGCGGAAAGCACATACTTGTGTATTCTGAATCGTAGTAATATATCTATTAACTCATTCTGAACTGTAGGGCCGAGCTTCTGAGTATCGTTTAATGAAATGCCCGTGCTTGTTTTTGCCGATCCATCGAATACAACACGAAGTTTCGTCGTTGTACTTCCTTCTCTGATTACGGCGTGATGAGGAAAATAAAATGATAACCCGGTATCTATATCTGGATTTGAGACTCGCGACATATGGCCTAACGACTCATACTCGGAAAGAAATTTAACGTATTCTTCTTGTAACTGCGGTTGCCTACTGAATTTGTTTTCTAATGATCTAAGTCTATTTTCCGCGATATGTCTGGACGATCCTAATTTCCCGATCTTGTTATTGAACGGAATCTGTACTATAAACCGTCCAGTTTCGTCTCTACGCGCTGTGGTTTGAAAATGTAATTCGTATTCATCTAGGTTATCTTTCTGCTCTACCGTTACGTTCTCAACCTTCCAAAATTGTTCCAATTGATTGGAAAGATCGTGATTGGTAACGAGATGACAACGTTGTTTTGATGGTTTGTTCTGAATGGGCCATTTTACGGTTCCTCCTAATACCCAACCTAACTGCGTCTTTTGCCACAGTAAGTTGGTCCCTGCTTTGTCTTGGCCGACGCATAACAGATGCCAAAACAATCCGGCCCCGATTAACATATCAATCGGCCGACATTTATCGAAATTCGGGTCTGCTAATTTGACCTGCGCCGGTACGGAAATTGCTAACTTATCTATATTAATGTTCGGCATGTCCTGAGTAATTCTATCTATTGTTAAACATGGAATATTAGCGTTAAAATTGTTAAGTCGTGATGTTATCTTTATGTTGACTCTATCTCTAACTATTTTCATTTTTCCGCCTATCCCGGATACTTGCATTTCTGTAGGTTCACAGTGAATGCCTAACCTTTTACATAATTCATACGTAACGAAATTCGATTGCGAACCCGAGTCAAGCAACGCCCGACATTCTAATTTCTGTCCCCCTTTGTTTTCTACGAAAATGAGTGCTGTGGACAATATAGTATGCTCCCAAGCTCTGCTATCAACATTTGCAACGCACGACGCGATCTTATTGGGGTCAGAAGGACCCGCTTCTTGTGTCGAAACATTGATTGCTTGAGGAGCAACTTCCCTATGCAAAAGTATATGGTGTTTCCGGTTACAAATGTCACAGAATTTTCGAGTACACGCTTGAACCCGATGGCCTGTTTGCAAACAATTGTAGCAACTGCGAGATGCTTGGACTATCTTTGTTTTTTCCTCAATCGATAATGACTTAAACTTTTCACATCTAAACAAGGGGTGTCCAGCACTGCATGCTGGACAGGTAGTCGGCGTACTTGCGAGGGTCGTCGATGCGCGCAACGGCTTGCGGATACCTGCTACTACTATTGGGTTTTCCGTCTTTATATTCTGAATTGGAACATTCACGCTTTCTAAATATCTTGATCGTTCCTCTAAAAAACTTGTAAACTTACTAAACGTAACCCGCTCTAAAGTTGCTGCACCCTTTTCCCATTCTCTTAATGAAGCTATATCTAATTTTCTAGTTAAAATAGGAACTATTAGCGTATCCCACAACTCTATAGGCTCATTCAATGATTTCAAGGCTGCTAAATGGTTCCTTGTATCGTCAACTAAATTTCTAAGTGCCGATGAAGATTGTTTTTGGATACTGGGCATATCCAACAAAGCTGATACATGGTACTTCCTGATAGCCGCGGAATTCTCGTATCTTGATTTTAATGCCTCCCATGCTAAGCGATAGTTTGCCTCAGAAACCCCCAAAGATTGAACTACCCGCGCGGCTGGACCCTTTAACGCGGAATTCAAATAGTGAAATTTCTGAACGTCAGACAATTCACTTTCATGAACTAGACTCGTGAAAGTATCCCTAAATCTAATCCAATCACTGTAGCTTCCATCAAATGATGGCAGCTGAATGGTTGGTAATTTTACGGTGGCCGATGAATTAGAAAGAGTAGGAGAATTCGTTTGCCCTGCGGTTTGATTACTAACTACGCTATTTCCCTGTGCGCGTTCTATAAAAAGCTCTACTTCTGCAATTAAATTGAAATATGTTTCTTCAAATACGTCCCTATCGGCTGAATTAGATGCTTCGAATTCAGTGCCCATAACGATACGCTCAATTCGATTTTGCACGGAACTGTATCTACTATGTAATTCTATATTTGCCTCTAACCGTTTCTGTAATGCCCTAACGGAGGTTGTTGTCGCGGATTCCGCAAAATAGCGAATGAACCGCGTCAGAGCCGACTTAATTTGTCCGCGTTCGGTGGTCAATTTCTTTAGTTCTTGATCTATTTTCACGCTATTAACTCAAATAAGGATAGGAAATTTAGGCTTACGTGACAGGAACAGAAGGATGTTGGCACTGCCTGATGCAATTGATGCTGCAACTCCTGGGCTCCTGGTAGCTCCTGGCTGACTTCTGTGCTTTGCGTCGCCGTCGGATGCGATCTTCTGTCGTTGGATGTTGTACGTTAACCTCTGCTGTTGATCTCGGTACGTGATCCTCTGCTGATGCTGCTGGAAGCGATACGACGTCCTCTATGGCTGAACCCGGTATGCTGTCCTCTGCTGCTGCTTGTTGATGCAAAATCAACACTCTCGTTCAGATTTTTAAGCAATCTTCCTGTGCGAAGACTTACTCTGATCTTCTAAATACTGTCTATTACCACACAACACACACTGTTTGTTGAACTGCTGCTGAGTTGACTGCTGCTCCAGTCTAACTCGGATCCGTAAGCGCTATCCGGCTCGAAGGACCAATGTTAGGGTTCGATAAACCCTCGTATTGCACGAAGTGCCGTCTGATGTGGGATCGAAGGACCACCCAATGTTTTGCGGATTGGGGCCGCGAAAGGACACTCACTGTCTTTATATTAAACTGTGGTTTTTTAATATATATCGGTGGGTGTGTGTGTATTTACAGAATGTGTGTGTGTGTGTGTGTGTGTGTGTTCGGTAATGTGCTCTAGGTACTAAAATGTTCTAAGTATCAATTTTGTCTTAGACTATTCTGCTTCTGACTATGCTCTGATGTGTACTATTTCTTTACTGTTAACTGTGTCTACTATTAGTTATCTGACTATTTTGCTGTTTTCTGCCTTCGTTAACACCTCTGTCCTCCCTTCCATTGCGCCCTTAGCGTGGTAGTTTTCTGGAAGGGGAACAGAGGCTCCTACGGGGGAGGACGGCGTTCTGGGGAGAGTCTGGGTTTTTCCCAAATTCCGTAACGTCAGTCCCGGTCCGCGGGACCCGTTACTTCTAAGGGCCAGCTCGCCCTCTAACCTCCTAAGCTGCGAGAGGTTTATGACATGGCCTGTGTCACTGAAGCCAAAAACTCTAAAGACTAGTGCAGCAATAAATAAATCTGCTAAAAACTACAAATTGTCACGTACCATCGTAGTGCTGGCACGCAGATGGTACGGATACTAAATTATAGGGTTCAAAAGTGACCACTTTCCCTAGTCATGTCGTAAACCTCATCTATACGAAACTCTAACACCGGTGAATGTGAGTCCGTACTAGATTTCTGGCCTCTAATACCCAATATCGTTCTCGAAGAACGCGAAGCATCAATTGCACTCCACCATGGAAGGTTTCACGGTGCACCTAGGAAATGATGACCTCTGAGATTCGACATCTGGGAAGCACGACTGGATATCGAGCGGGAAAAGGGAGGTCGGATAATCGGAGACGGCCACCTAATCGTATGAGACTAGACGAATCTAGGAAGGGGTCGAGAACGCGGAGTGAAGATCCTGCGTGAACGATCTTAGTTGATTTGGGCGATCTGTACTTCTCAGCATATGCTTCGCTTTGAACTTGCCGTATTAGTAAGCGATGCACACTTGACACTTCATCGAGCGATAAAGACGAGTCAGTGCTCGCCACGTCTCGATATCGACATCGCGTGATGAACCGTCGTACATACGCTGTGACGCGCAGAAGACGCGGCCACAAGGAAATACGATAGGGCAAGTCCTATTGCATTCGACTATGATGAGCAGTTACTGATTTTGTTTCACAATCTATAGTGGTTCTCGATAGTACACGAGTTGGTCCTGCTTCGATCATAACGAAGGATCCAAGACTAGCGAGGAGGGACCTTGCCTCCACAATGTGAAAGTCGAAAACTTGATGGGAAGGAGACCGCAAGAGGCGCAATCCACGGGGTTGTCCTCTGACGGATGATGCTTCCAACACTTGATTGGCAGCTCAGTTTGAATCGCAGCGATTCGATTTGCAACAAAAACCTTAAAAGTGGATGAAGGTTTCTGCAACCAACATAAGATGGTGGTCGTTTCGCTCCAACAATGAAGGAAGGTGACTTCAAACGAAAGCGATTGAAGGGATTTAATACAACGCATCAACAGCGTTGCCGCACACAATTCGAGCCGAGGAATGGTAAGAGTTTTTACTGGGGCGACCTTTGTTTTTACGAGTAATAATTGTACGGGTCACACTGTCGGCGTGTCAACTACCAGGCACACCACTGCTGCGTAGGCGTGTTCCGATGCATCGCAAAAGCCGTGAAGATGAACCTTTCGCGTTGTATTTTCATATTCTGACCAACGGGGTATCGAGAGGTCATTCGGGTTCGGTAATTGTTCATAGAAGGTGAGCTAACGTGACGCAATCTCTTTGGAAAGACTCTCGTCCCAACCTAGTTTAAGCTTCCACAAGTCTTGTAGGAGAATCTTGGCAATTAAGATGACCGGTACTAGCCAGCCAAGCGGATCGAAGAGGTGAGCAACGAAGAATAATATTCGCCATTTGGTAGGGGTTCCCATGGTGGAAGAGAAATGTGAATTTTAAATTCATCTCGTGCAGGATTCCAACACAGCCCTAGTAAGTACCTTCAATTTTGATTGAAGGTCAAATGGACATTCAAGTGCAATCCGTGATTGGGAGGATCGACTCCGATGAGGATTTCGGGGTCTTTTTTGCGAGAGCGTCATGGATCGTATCTGCGCCCGACATTATATCGTCTACGTAACGGTCATTTCGTAATACTGGAACCACCAGGGGGAAATTGGAACCCTTATCCTCTGCTAGCTGGTATATAACCTTTTGCACTTGATATGGGGTTGAAGTTGTCCCATAAGTGACCGTGCGAAGCTAATAAGTTTGCACGTGCTCAGATGGAGCAACCTACCACAGTATCAGCTGATATGATTGATCTTCGGGGTGTACTAGTATTTGCCGATACATTTGTGCAATGTCGGCGGTAAAAACGTATTTCCATTGGTGCCAGCGGAGAATAAGGGACACAAGTACCGATTGTAGTTTGGGACCAGGGAAAAGATAATCATTTAATGATTTCCCATTTTGCGTCCGTGCCGAGGCGTTGAACACAACGCGGAGTTTGGTGGTGAGACTATCTACTCGAGTTACGCCATGGTGCAGAAGGTATACAATCTGTCGAAGGAGGAGGGGCGAATCAGTGACACACATACGACCTGACTGGAGATAATCCTCCATGAAGACAGTATATTGGGCTCGTAAATCGTCCGATTTGGAAAATCCTGTCTCATGTCGATGAAGAGATGACAGCGCAATTGAGCGAGATTCGACAATGTCAATTGGAGGGTCTACTCGGAAGGGAAGAGACACTGTTCGAGAAACGGCCGAAAATATTTTCAAACCGTGCGATCTGTCTCGCTCACTCGCCGGTTCGCGAAGCGGGAAGCTTCGATCTAAATTGTATCGAATTGTATCGATCGACTTCGGCTAATAACACGATAACGTTCTTTTTCGCTATATCCTCGCGATAATCTCGTTGAACAGTAATCCGTACTGCTTCGGAACCTTTCTTTGTATTAAACAAGACATTTAGTTAAGTAAAAAAGACTTTTTTCGATTTCTGTGTGTATCGTGCGATTTATATTTAATACTTTTGACTATTGTACAGTTTTTGTTTTTAAAATATATAAGTTTATTGTTCCGTCGGAAGTCCGGCAAAACGCTCGTCTATTTTTTCTCGGGAACAGTACCCAATTCTTTGCGATTTTCGTCAAGAACGATATTGCCCTAACAGGCACCACATACTATCCATTGGGCGTTCGGGAATCAGTTGTTGCGAAGTGGGCCTCACATTGTTACTCCTCCAGCGACAGAGTGGAACCGGAAACGGGAAGGTCCTCCATCTCCCAGAAACGCTTCAAGGTATCGTTAAGCTCGGACAGACTCGAGTGGTGAACGTGAATTGGTGGTCGCGGATTTTTCGAGTGAATCGATCCGGAAAGGATCCATCCGAAAATGGAATGTTGGGCTAACATTATCCTGGCAGGATTTTTACGAATTCCGTCTAGCATAATTGAGGCACACTGATCTGCTCCAATCAGCAAGTCGATCGGTGCCGATAAGAATGGATCTGGATCCGCAATGGAAAGATCCGCGCAAAAGGAAAATGCTTTAGGAAGGGGGATACGGTCGGGAACATACGAGGTAATTCGCGGTAACATAAGAACGCGAGCGAATAACATGGACGAAGATTAACCGAACGGTCGTAGTCAGAATTTTGCGATGGAATTGATTTCATCTGCGAGTTTGCTGCCAATACCAGCGATACGAGCTGAAGCCGCTCGTATCTTTAAAAGATTATCTGTTATGTGTTGGTGTGTGGAATGCTGCGATTTTTCGTTGAGTCTTTTTGAGTGGCTGGTAGTCCTATCAATGACGCGACAATGACAGGGTATCTTCGCAGCGCCGTTGGAGGCTGTGCGGATCATGTGAGCGATTGCACCTTTTGAGATCAAAGAGAGGAGAGTTCAAACTTTGTGAGGAGCCAATCCGCGGGTTGCCAACTGCCTCCAGTAAGTCGTGGCTGCTAGGTGAACTTGGGGTTGCAAATCTCAAAATTTCTACTTTTTTGCATATCGCACGAGAACGGTTCGAGTAATCGACTTGAAAATTTGTACAAAAATTCTCCAATGATCCCTCAATCGATCGCATGCACCCAATTTATCCGTCCACCCCCAGGGGTGGATTGAGAGGGTGGGGGGTATGAACCCCCTCAATGGGGGTTGGTTTCACACCAGGCCCAAACCATCACCAGGAACGATACGGTCGGCACGCAAACAAGTTTTTTTGTTAACTACAGCTCCAAAATTGACTTTTAACTGTGAAAAAAGTGAAAAAACAGCAAGGGGTGGTTTTTTGACAGCGTGTAGCAATCAAGGGGTTGATGCAAACGCGACCAAATTTTTATCAGGTATAACTGGGGTGGAGAGGAAGCTTTGGTACAAGTTTGAGCAAAATCGAAAAAAGGGGGTTGGGGGTGTCGCAGAGGATTGAGCCGGGCATCTTCGGAAAGGCCGCAACCTAAAGAACCACATTCTGTAAAGAAATTTCGGATTTTTTCTTTTTTTCTGTCAAATTTAAAGCCTTTTTTATCGGTTTTTCGACCCCCTAGCATTCAAGGGGTGATCAATACCACAAGGGGGTGGCAGGGAACAATGGCGCTCTCGGAGCATTGAGATGACCCATGGGCCTAACTATCCTCAAAATTTCAAAGTCCTACCTCTAACAGAACATAAAGAAAAAAACGGTGAAAGAAAGTGGTGCGTTAATTTTGGCCAGCAGTGTAGTCTCACGAACTAAGGCCCAGATCACATTACATTTCCTAGCATTAGAACTTTGGTTGTATGAATTTGTACAAAGGCAAACTAACGAAAAGCTAATTACCTTCAATTACCTTTTTTACTAGACATTAAACATTCTGGTATAGCATATACCAGCAGCCGTTTTACAAAACAACGTTTGGAATAGTAAAACAGTCTGGTACTTAATTTCACGCCAAATCGATCACTTTTGGAAGTTAACATTTCTGATTTCGCTCTAATCGAAATATGTTGTAGTTCATGTGAAATTAAAGGGGGTTTAAGTCATCGTTTTGTTGATTTCGAATTTGTTAATGAATGGCAAGCCTTCAAAGTTTGCAATTTTTGCCTATTTTGGCGAAAATGGGGTCCACCTAGGAATTTTTTTCTCAGAATCTACTCAACCGATTTAGCTAAATTTTTTTTTGTTTTATTCATGAAAGATTGGGCTATTTTAAAATATTTTATTTAATTCCGTCAATTTGTTATAAAATGTCAGAAAATTTAAACAAATTCCTTCTTATATTTTTCTCAACGAGGGAGTGTAAAAGGATAAAATTTATAAAAAATATGGTCATATTCCTTTAAGCTTCTCCTTTAAAATAAGCTCTTTAGAACGATGGAGCCTCGAAAATTGGCGTCTCTACAAGCTGGAAAAGGACGCGGGGACCTTCGTTTCAGGTAGGTGAGTCGTGTGCTCCGCTATTATGATCGGTTTTTTTATACCACCGGTCTCATAACAATATGACAAGACTTCGTAGACGACTAAATGACCCTGATCATACCTTGTAATGTATATTAGTAGTCACTCGTGACCAATGATACACTTATAATTACGTTAGATTTAATCCTAAAGTGGTATAAGTGTGAACTATTTGTTTAGTTATCGGTTTGAAAATAATAAAAGCATAAAAGTTATTAGGTTGTAGAAAACATGTCTGATGAGATAGCTACGCAATATGAAAACAAAAAGAGTTTTACTAATTCAACTATTCATTTAAGTGATTTCGGTGTTTTAGCAAAATGGCATTCTTGTCTCGCAGCTATCGGTTATCGTAGGATTGACTGTTTGGAAAAACCCGTCGAGACGTTAAAAAATGGCAATTAGATTCCATTATAGATATATCATAGATGTATCTGGCAATATATGTAAATGTAACGATTGAATCGACTTCGTTCGCATGTGGAAGCCATGGATCTAAGGACCTATAAATGGAGCCCACAACGCGGGAATTACCAAATTTGCGGCAGATGGGCTCTATTCTTATAGTATATGCGGCGATCGAGTCTTTCCGTCGCATACTCTATGAATCTAGATAGACCATAGTTACATTATATATGCACTAACACCTATTCGCGGCGTGCTGTCAAGTTATATGTATAGAAAAAAAATATCTATACAAGCTTTGCCTATGTTCGGCTGTCCAAAGGTTAACATGTTCAAGAAAACCTTTTAATTTTGCGCCTCCTCCGAAAAGGTTGAAATATATTTAATATACTACCTACCGAGTAAATAGGTTTCATACATATATGTTACGTAATTGTATGATTGAATGAAATAGAAATTACTTCATTAGGAAATAGAAATTATTTTATACTTTTTAGTGCATTTCGAAGTCGGCATATTTTTTTCTTAAAATTATTTTATTTCACACTTTTTAGTGGAACGGGGAGAATTGTATAGGATACTGTGAGACAGTTCTTCCGGGCTTTTTTTTCTGCGCAAATGCCATGAACATAATTAAGTATAATACGCCAACGTCCACGGGAATTCATCTTGCTGCAGAAGTCGCGTGTCAAAGCAGTAAAGCTTAGTTAGTGTTTTGGGACAGTGCATTGCAATTGCCCTTTCTTGTCTTTCCCGTGCGTAGCTCGGGGCGTTCCACTAATATTAATAACAGTAGTTTTTCACTAATATCACGAAAATTAAAGTTTTCCGACAAATATGCATAAGGAAAAACTCGTTCAGAATCATAGCACTTGTTAAATGCTAAACTAACATTGAATAAATGAAAGCAAAATCGGGATTAGTTAATAATTTATATATAAATATGTTGAATACAAGTTGTACGATTTTATAGTTGAAAATTACAGATGATGGTTACAGGATCTATAGAATATAAAGTATTACCCGTAATGGAAGAACAAAACCACGTCAGAAAAATACTTTAAACGAATATAATCGCAGAATACAATATGCTTGTAAGAGCGAGCCAAATAGGTCTTGTTAGTTCAACAGACAAATCTATAATGAATATTCGGGCCTCGCTTGAGCAACGTTCGCCACGCGCTCGGATCTTTTCGATTTTCCTCGAACTCTTCCTTATTTACCATAGCAGCTTTCCTCCTAGACCAGCCTAAAGGACCCGAAGAACCGCGAAGCGGTTCTCCGTCCACTGTCCCTAATTACCGGAAATTTTCGACATCTCCTACTGTGGGACTACCAGCCTCAGGGCGATACATACAGTACCTCCCCTAGCCGTTGGCCTGAACGGCCCCAGGTTTGCCGAAGCACCCCTGTGCACGCAAGGAGATCGCTAGCTAGGCATCGTTTCTAAGAAGTTTGCAAATGCTATCTCGCTCGCTCTTCGCTCTTCGAATACAAAATAAACTTAACGCTACGTTCGCTTTACAATATAATATTCGCATATTTCGCAATATAACGCACAATTGATGGTTATTTCACCATGGTTATTTTACATTCACAGACACACATAACCCATACTTATACAATTTTCACTTAAAACTAAATAAACTAAAAAATCTACGATGAGCCTTTAACACAAATATTTAACAGTACATTTTCTTTGACATACTTTTATTATAATATGAAAAAATTGTAAGTCTTCAACACCACTAATAACGTATTAGAAGGAGATAAAAATCGCTCGAGGTTGATTTCAAAAGTTAACAACAATTTTTCGCTAATATCTCGAAAGCTAAAGGTTTCTGTGAAATTTGTATATGAACAAAATTGTTCAGAATCATGTCTGTGATAAGATATTAAAAGCGCACTAAAATCGAAAAAAGTTTGTTTCAAAAGTTGCCGGTTTTTTTGCAATAACAATACTTTGCAATTAAAAAATTTTTAATTTTTTAATAATGGTACCTGTTTCGTCTCGGAACGATTCCACGTATGCGTACTGTGTACTAAGAAAACGCCGGCCTATAGGACTGAGGAATTCTCGGTATTTTAATTTCCCTTGAGTAATATTTAATAGTATAATTTTTATTGATCTCTCGGGGGAGCCTAACGAGCTCACTATTGACGATTTGTTTATGCTTTAACGACTTGATTCTAACTGCCTGTGTCGGATACCGAAGGTAGTTATTTACATGCTTGTCGCGGGGCATGAAGTAGACGACTTTTTTTTGACCCTTATAGTCAAATGTTATCCCTCGGATTAATTTCTGTCGAATAACGTGCACGAACAGTACAATTTCGCAAATGGCCAAGCCGCCTCTACAAGCATCACACAAGCAGTATCGGCTGGGGCCCATCTCTATCGCCCCGACACGATGAAACAAAACATCTTCTTTCCAACGATGACTTCTTTCATGCTGCTGAAGATGATGATATCCACAAGGAACAGCTGTGACCTGCAACCGCTGTTGTTGTCTTAGACTAATTACCTACAGTTTATATACTTTCAGTACCCCTAAACAAAATAAAACATTGCTCTATTGCCGCAACCCAGGGTTTCAACCGCTCTACCGCGACAACGAGCTTGGCTCGTCTTCCCCCTTCTCGTAGGTCCTCGACCTCGTACCGGTCATTTACAAAGACCCGACCAATTCTGAACGGCCCTTTGAATTTGGGACAAAGTTTCCTACTTTGTCCCGTTGCCCGTTCAGTGGTAATTTCGACCATCACCAAGTTCCCCTGTTGGTACCTGGTAGCCTCTCATCGTGTCCGGTCGTATCGCTACCTTTGTTTACGCTGATCTTCCGCGATATGTTCTCCGATCCGCGTTCGAAGATCCTTCAAGTCCAGGCGCTCTATTTCAACTTGCACATCTTGCAAGATTCGCACCTCTGCTGTAGTCCGTGCATTGTGTCCCATTAATGCTTCGGCCGAAGTTGCACCTATTCCCTTATTGTATAAGTTTTACCCAAATCTTTCCCTGCCACCGTCGCTGCTAATGCGGCTACAATTGTTCGATTATATCGCTCGCATTGTCCGTTAGCGCGAGAGGTAGCTACTGCATTTAAAACGTGTCGAAGCCCGTATGTGGTACAAAATATTCTGAATGTCCTAGCTGTAAACGCGGTCCCCCGGTCGCTAATAATACACGATGGCGCCCCAAATTAATGGATTACATCCATTAATACTTTTACTGCCTATTTGGCCTTAGTATCTTTAACGGGTTCTATAATAGTAAACTTAGTAAAACCGTCCACTATGACCAGCAGGTACCTGTTCCTACGTGTGCTTTTCTCAAAAGGTCCGACATGATCTATATGTACGGTATGAAACGGCACGGGCACCTTTTCAATGGGATGTAAATGACCCTGCTTTTTCCCCGCTACCCTTTTATAATATCTACAATTTAAACATGCCTTAATATATTTTTTAACAAACGCGTTCATCCCCGCGAACCAATAATTTTTCCGGATACGTCCTAACGTTTTTGCAAAGTCCAGATGTCCCACATCGTCATGGCAAGGACAACAAATTTGAAACCAAGCCGCTTTCTGTACTACCCACGCAATGCGCCTCTGTTCTAATCGTCTGTAAACTTTCCCATTTTTAAGTGCATAGTCCGCAAAATGCTGTTTTGTATCCGCGTTTCGAACATTGTCGCGTAATATTAACCGAATTCTACTCAATTGCTCGTCTTGCAATTATGCTGCTAATATCCAACTGCTTCCGTAATATCGACGGGATAAATTTCAATTCCTTGAGCCAAATTTCTACTAAGTGCGTCTACGTGTTGCATATTTGTCCCCGCTCGATATTCAACAGTAAATGTAAAATCCTGTACTTCTAACCACCACCTTTCTACACGAGGAATTAAATCTTTTTTTGCGAAGGTTGTGCGTACAATCAGTGATTACAGTAAAATTCATCCCTAACAGGTATACTCTAAAATAACGCAGGGAAAGAACAACCGCCATTGTCTCCAATTCATATGAGTGGTACCTGCTCTGGTCGTTTATTTAGTATAATACACTACTATCCGTTGCGTACCTTCCGCGGTATCCTGAAATAGGATAGCGCCTAACCCTATTGAACTCGCGTCCGTATGTACTTCCGTTCGTAACGAACTATCGAATATGGCTAAAATCGATCGCGTCGTGGGGGCTTCCTTTATTTTCGCAACCGCTCCTTTTTGCGCCCCCCCCCCCCCCCCCCGCCCATTTCCACGGCGTATTCTTCCTAGTTAGCGATGTTAACGGTGTGATTATTGATGCGTATCCCTATATCTCTATATCTCTATAGTATATCTCTATAGTATAAACTCAAAACGTAACGGTGTCACGCGTAACGCTGTAACGCGAGTCGCTACCTCCTCTACTTCACAGTTCAAGGTCCATTCACCATGTCACTTTAGAAGCGCATGCACGCGAAATAGGCGCAAAGCGCCTTAGGGGGTTGGGCCGCGAAGCGGCCAGGGGACATTGCCCCCTAGTACCTATATAAATTTCCTAAATTACCCAGCTAACCCTAGAAACTGCCTAACTTTTCTAACTGTAGTGGGGACTGGCATCTCTAAAACGGCTTGTACCTTCTTCTGACCCGGTTTAACCCCTTCTGCATTTATCTCACGGCCGAGATAATCGATGCTTGTTGTGAAATATGTGCATTTTTTCAAATTTAATGTTAAATTATGTTCCCTAAGTCTATGAAGGACTATCTTTAACCGATCTAAACCCTATTCGACGGTGGTTGAGGGTTTTATAATGTCATCAATATAAGGCAGAGCTATCGAGTTTGTCAACGATCCTAACACGGCATCCGTAAAAAATCATAGTGTCCATCCGGCGTCACGAATGCTGTCTTTTCTATGGAATTTTCACTCGTGGGTACTTGATAGTACCCAGAAGCAAGATCTGGTCTTATAAAATACGCGGTCTCGCCTAATCTATCTATAATATTTAGTCCTCAATCAGCGGTAACGGATACCGGTCCTTAATTGTTATCGCGTTTAGTTTCCGGAAATCGACCCACAACCGATAATCACCGGTCTTTTGCTTCACCAGCATTATCGACTCGCGTAAGATGAAATGAATTCCCGAACGATCCCATTGCTAACTAATTCGTCAATTGTTTGTCGCGCGATCTTTCGTTCGACTTCCGCCATTCGATAAGGATTATAATATACCGGCACGTCCGTTGTGCAACGTATCTCCATTTCTATCGCATTTGTTTTCCCTAACGTTTTCATCGAAATCGTGACCCTATCCGCGTATGAATTAACAAAAGTCCTATACAATTCCTTACTCTTTTCGTCAACATCGCCGAATGTTAGACCGCTTAAACCTACGTTTTCTTCTAACGCATCAATAGTCACAATGTCTCGACATGCTTCTTTGATTATCGGTATCTCACGTATCATTAAGTTATTTCTACGTTTTATCAACATAATATGCGGTTGATCTAAAAAGTCTCAACCGACGATCGCTTCATATAACGTTGCGTCCAACTTTATAATTATCGCGCATACCTTCGCTGTAGCTTCCATCATTTTTATGATTACGTTAGCGAAAAGATTAGTGGACGTTCCGCATGCAGTAAATCCTTGCAGGTGCAACCCACTGTCCTTTATTAATTGGACATTCAACTTTATGGCTACCGATTTCGAATTCAAAGTACTCGAACTACCAGTATCGACTAAGTAAACAATTCCGTGGCCTTCTACTGATGCCGGTAATAAATACATATTTGGTTTATTTGAACTTACCCTTGCTGAATTAATCAGTTTAATTTTTAGACAAAATTTGTCTAAATGACTGGGCATCTTACATAACGTGCAATGACTCCGTTCTTTGTTGCACTGCCCAGATGAATGTCCAACTTCCCCGCACTTGAAACAATCCATTACAAACCGCTGGACCGGCTCCATAGCCTTCGAAGGTCTGGGTTTTGGCGCCAACGTAGACGGAACGTTTCCTTTTTTATCGCTAATACCGCGATGAAATGTCCGCGGTGTTGGTGGCCTGTTCGTCGATTACGACATTGACCCCATCTCGTTCATAGGCGCATACAGTTCATCCGCGTCTTCATAACATTTGGACCGGATAGTCCTAGCTATGTTATCATCCTGGATACCGCTGATTACCGCATCTTCGAGGTAAGCGTCTGGGATGTCTAATTTAAACACGCGTAATTTCGACAATTTCTCAAAACAATAATTGCCTAAGCGCTGTCCGGGACTGGCAATATAAGTGGCTGCCTCCAATAGTAATCACGCAAACAGCAATGACTTCTTGAAACGTCGTAACAGGATCGTTTTTAACGACCTCCACGTATGATCGTTTGTCAGCTCCTCGTCATACACACGTCGTGCATGTCCCTTTAGGCTACGAGCAACGATCAACAATGTGTTGTCCTCATTCCAACTGTATCGTCTCGCTATACGGTCCACTTGCCGTATTCACTGCTCTACGTCCGCATTGTCCTGTGCATGGTCAAACTTAGGTATGACAAATTCCTCATTCACTGGCCGATAACGCACCGCTTGCAGTTTTTGCTTCAACCGTTTCACCATCGCACGCAGATCCTCCGAACCAGAGCTGTCCACCGAACGGTTCCGACGGCGTGAACGATCACGCGGCACTTTTCGTTCACGATTCCATGACCGTCTTCGCTCCTCGCGTGTATCAATGTGTGAAGACTCCCGGTGATCTTCGACCGAGCTGTCCCGTGAGCGACGATGTCGACGATCCCGCGATCCGTCACGCCTGTGACTTCGCGAAATACCGTCCCTTCGACCCCGCGATGCCTCACGTTCCCGATCACGAAACTCACCCCAGTCTCTATCCCTTGACCGATCACTATCGTTTTTTAATGAATCGCTTCTTCGCTTTCGCGAACGATCCTTTTCTTCGTACCGCTCGCGTTTTCGCGAATTACCTCGTGAACTGCTTCGCGAACGGTCTCGCGAACGTTCACGTACACCAATTCTCGAGAAGTCCTCCGCGATTTTCCACTTGGACGACCCATTTCGTCGACACACACTACAACTCGTCTCACCACTCACAGGCACAACCGCGTAAAAACGTCTAAAATTGGCGCTGGATATCACGAGCGGATTTACACGAAGTTAGATCCCACTTCTGACTTGTAAGACAAGGTAGAAAATGAAACGACAAACGCTAAGTCCGATTACGAAAAATATACTATATTCTGTGAATTGATATGGGAGGAGAAGCGACGGCTCCGAACGTTCTCTCCAGAATGATCTCTTCCCGTTCCACGAGGTGTCCCAGTCCTCGCGAAACTTGGGCCTTGGGGTTGTTTTATGACCCGGTTGTCACAGCACCGGGCCTCGTTACCGGGGAGGTCAGCGTTAAAACGGCCATGTGTCCCTTGTTCCTGATTTATTGAGGGTGTCATTAGGAATTTCCTAACATTATATAGATTTTTTTAGCCTAATTTTTCGTTACACCACTTCAGTGTTAAATTTTATTATGCTTGAACCTACTTCCAATAGGGACCGTTTATATTTTGCAATAAGCCATGCTAGTAACATGGGCTAGTACATAGTTCATATTTCTGCATTTCTTACATTGTGTACTAGATCTGTCGTTAGAAACCATTTTCGCTTTCTAACAGGGTTGATATAAGCAAGGTAAGAACCATCAAACTTCGACTACTTACTAGCACGCGTTACTAGCACGGCTTTTTGGCATATTGTAAACGGTCCCTATGTGTGATTTCGAATTTGAAATTTCACATTTATAGAATAGGTGCTATATTCCTTGTAATGAGCCGAATGTAGAAAAGTCTAGTAACATAAGGAAAATAGAGTCTGAGGTTCGAGATGTTCAGCAAACATAAAAGGTCACATTCGAATTTACTCTTTTAAATTCGAAAATTAAAATTTTTTATTTTTCGTTTTTCGTGAATAAATCTTGTACCATTGTGTTCGTCTCATTTTTCTAACTAAAATGATCCTAAACACGATATAATTACGACTATAGTTACTTGTGTAGCGAGCTCATATAAGGAAATTGTATCTTCGCCGTAAATGTAAAGTTCATTTTAAATATAAAAGTCCGCAACCTTTATGATTTACTACACAACTTATTATGATAGTAAATTTATCGGGTTATTGTCATCGTAATAAGAAAAACGAGGCTAACAAAATGGTAACAGTTTCGCAAAAAATAATAAGAAATAAGAAAACTACAGTGTTTTCTTTTGCTTGAATTAGTACGAGTCTCACCAATATCCAATCTTCGTCAGCTCAGTGAATGATTGCGTTTAAGCCATCCTTACACAGGAGTGTATCAATAGACCTTAAAAATGTATTTTTGTCACTGGACATTAAATATGACATGCAGTTCTATCAATTTATATAATGACAATATGCTAACAAATATGTTATGTTCAATTTGATTCTTTCATTCTTTCCTAAACACGGCCTTGAAGATGATAACAATGTGCACGATATATAAAATATTGAAGGTCACCATTATTTTTCGAGAAATAATATAAATATAATAAACTGATATATATCATCGTATTGTTAGTGAAATGCAATACAATTTTTCATCCGCTATTTGCTTCAAATTTTTACTGCATACGAGAAAAATTGGTCCATATTACTGCATGTAATTTGCATTATAGTTTACTTTTTCTTTTAAAAATGTTTCTTATATAATACATGTACTCAAGTATGGTATACTTTGTTATGACATATTTTATTATTATAATTTTACTAGGACATAGGTGAGGAAGAATACTAGGACATATGTATTACTTGAATTTATATGTAGCTAATTCCATGTGGAGGCATAAATATGGTAATGGTGATAATGGAAATACATACATATATTATACTTGGGTATTTTATACCAGAGATATCAGTTAAAAAAGGACCGATAGTATGATAGATCAGTAATAGTAGAATACGTCATATTTGTGTACAGAGTGTTCGACGCAGATGGAACAATCAAATTATTAGAAACGAAATATCGGACAGTTAGTATGTTCATTTTATTTATCAACTATGATCAAAATGTTATTGAAAATGAAAATAATGTAATATTAGTGTTAACGAATATCGAATTGATCTGATGTATGCTAGTGCGAGATCTAGTTAGAGAACGTAGATCTTTCAAATTCACGATTTGACGCATTTTAAAGACACAGAGTTTTTGTCTAAAGAACGATCTATGGCTAATATTTCTCACATAGTATTCAAGAAAATATAAATTATGTGTTTGAAATTCTATGGACGGATGACGTGACATTATAAATCATGGGGTATTCGATCTAATGAACATACATTTTCCATTGAAAATCTACGCTTTGAAAAGTACAATAGTAGTCAAGTACTGTGCAACATGAATGTTTAATATGGCATTTTTAAAAAATGGACTATTAAAAAATTCGATCAATTTTTTAAATCGAACCTTCTTGATCTCCTACACGATATCATGATGTCCCTAAGTTTACAACACAAAATTGGGTACACTAGTGCGCAATAAAGGCCATTCTGGATAAGAACATGTAGCGAGCAGCGTTAATTTTTCCTCGCTACAAAGGCGATGTTTTCGGATCTGTGAAATGTCCAGGTACTGGAGACAATAAAACTTTCACCAGCCATATGATGACCTTTCCCCCGTACTTGCGGGGATAGGCTCAAGAGGCAACGGAAAGATCATTTGAAAAAGCAAACCCGACTCGTACAGACACTCTCGAATTTTCTAACACGACACGCATTTCGGCTTAAGAAATAAAGTTCTTGTTATTGTTAAATAATCTACAATTTATTCATCCTTCACCTCAAACATAATAGCAAACATTAATATTTTTAACCACTTCGGTACGAGCGTCGACTATAGTCGACGGCCACAGTTAACCCCACACAACCGAACGTCGACTATAGTCGACAGCCAGGAATTTTATCTTATCTCTACAGTTGCGCAATGTTCGCTCGCATAATTCTAGTTTCGCTAAACCCATCGAGCAACACGGTTCTGTGACGTTTTTACATCTGTGAAATAGGAGTTATTATATTTAGTTTTCTTTATATTTGAAAGAAAGAAATAAAAGCGCTTTTAGTTCGTGTGGGTAATATCTATCGATGAACGAGGCAGCGCGCGGGCGGTAAATGCCGGCCGTGGGCAACGTTTTGTGGCCGATAGGCGCCGTACCGAAGTGGTTAAATTACTAAGTTGTCTATACTTTCAAATTTTCAATTTCCCGAATTTGTATATATCCAACTTTCTAAACTTCTATCTGCTTCGATCGTCAAATTTTCAAGTTCCTAGGTCCAGAAATATCAATATTCTCCAACTCATAGATACACACGTCACTAAATTCCTAAGTTCCCAAAATTAAAATTTAATAATATAGCATACAGGAAATTTGCAAAGCGCGAGAAATAAAAGTAATAACAGTCAATGTCAATTGGACTTAGAAATCTACTAGAAATCCCTTAAGAAATAGTATAGAATAGGTCGAAATATTATTTAGCGTCGCGAATATTCGAGAAAAACGAATGTTCTAGAACAGGAGTCAGCAACCTGCGGGTCGCGTGCCACATGCGGCTCTTTGGATGTAAAGCTGCGGTTCTTTAGTTCCATACGCAAAGATTATTTGCTTTATGAAAAAAGAATTCATTATCTAATAATGCCATATATATATTATTCAATTTGTTGTGAAAAACACTACTTATATATGAATAAATAGATATTTTTTCTTATGAATAAATAGATTAGTTTTTTTTTATCAAAAAACTTTATTTATGCGAGTACTATTTATTGTTGGCAAGAAAAAAAAGTTGTTGTGGCTCTTTAAAAACTTTAAAATTTTATAAATTGTAATTTTTAACTCTTCCGACTTAAAAGATTACCGACCCCTATTCTAGAATAATCGAAATTCTATCGCGATGCGAGCGATTGTAGGCCGCTCAGCGGAGCGAGAGGCAAGACACGACCCGCGAACTTAGCGACGAGTTGTTGTTAGCGCGACCACGGGATAGCAACCGGTGTGTATAAAATAGAGGCGCGCGATAGGAGTCGACCTATTTGGCAGTCTGGGAGAGAGGATGAGGTAAGGATCATCGGCCACTCTCGGATTAGCCTAGGGTCTCTAGTAGGAGAGTTCGGCGACAATTCCTGGATACCCACCTGGAGATAACGATTGATACCTAGGCAGGAGAGTACGGCGAAACCCTCATGAACGCCTGCCTGGTGAATAGGGCACACGGTCGACATGGATATTTCGCCGAATATTCCTGGACGCCTGTCCTCTCTGTCCGAGAGAGGACGGAACTCCTGGACGACCCGAGTAAAGTTCAAGAGAGTACGGAAAAAAACTGCTGATCGCCCGTTCGTTATGGAGAGTTCAGAGAGAATACCTGGACGCTATTCGAACGGGAGAGAACAGAGTTACTCCTGGACGCCTGGTTGATTTGAGAGAGAGTTATAGAATCGTTTAAGTAGTAGTCATGTTGGTTACGAAATAAAGAAAGAAATTGTGAATCCATCTCTTGTATGCTCTCCTAGCCTCCGAATAAATATTCCTGTTATCCACAATACCTTGTTATCTTATGATTTCCTAGGTCCACCATATCTTAACCTTGAAATATCATGGCTACAACAGCTTATTAAATTTCTAGATTCCATATCCACAGATCTCTCGTTTCTCAAGAATTTGAAATTCTTAACTTACGCTTAAATTGTAAAATTCCAAAATCTTTAAGAACCAATGACCAAGAAGTTCTCTGTTGACTTAATTTTTTCTTAATTTTTTCCTAAGAGAAGCCAGATTTGTTTTTGTCTGTACTCTTAGTATAGCCGTGCGCTAGCATAAAGTTCTCAACTGGTTGTCTAATATTTGTGTAAAACTTATGGAATTTCTATGCGAAAAGTGATCTTAAAGCAACTGCCATCATTGGATTTCATAATGCTCGATTTTTCCTAATGAGGATAACTAATCCAATGCTACACTGTATATTCGTCAAATACGTCAGTCAGCACTAACTACTCACATTATAATATTACAATAAACAAAGAAGACCAGAATGTTATTTCAATCTTGTACATTCAGTGAAAAATATTTTTTGAAACGTATTAAATATTCAAGTGGGTTCATTTGAATTGTGAGAACGGCACAAGTTAAACTCGTCAAAACATAGAAAGGGGTTTTAATATAGAGCGTATTTTCATTCCGTTACTGATGTTAAAGACCTCCAGCTATATATTTGACAAAAAATATGAAGAGTTATGAAAAGGGACATCAGAAACGTATTACACAACAGATTCCAAAACGCTTAACAATCTGAAATGACTTAGAAAACTTTTAACTAGAATGACTTCAGAACTAATAAGTTTATGGTATAAAGACGTTAGTATTTTTTTGTAGGGTGACAAAAACTGCATCGACTGATGCAGTCACAAACTCTGGTTTCCCTTGAAAAAATAGTAGTTATTGCATTTTCCTGATGCACCGATACATATGTATAAGTAACTGAAGTTACTTGTGTATCGTGCTCCATCCTGTATTATTCTAACTTCAATCATTTAAAAAATATAGTTTGTTCCAGTTGCGTGTGATATCATCTGTAATATTTATAACTTAATAGTTAACAAGCATAGATTAGTAATAACATAAATTTAATTGAAATTTTGTACATAAATTCTATAAATTAAAATACAGAAATGATTATATGACTCCAAACAAAATTATTCAAGTTATTGACCTTAACGCCATACTTCAAAGTCATTAAAATTAGTGACGCGTGGCTTTTTGTAAGGAATTATCATACAGAGAATAGCTGTATGAGTATCTCTGAAATCAGACCGACCGTGACCGTCTATTATATGTATAAATAACAGTCATTAAATATGTAACTCGCGACAGCATAGTTGAAGGTCAATGTAATTGAAGCTGGCACCAATTATCAACATAACTACCACAGTGTGCATGCATCTGACTTTAACCTTCTATTATTTGCGCCGTAAAAAGTACAATTGTAAATTATTATTCTGTTCTATTTTATTTCTAGACCACCTTTAACATTTCGCTTCAATGTTCTATATTTTGTAGGAAATTTCTGTCTTTTTAAATTTTATAAAAACACAATACATAAAAATATGTAATTTTTTAATGGTGCGTTTCTTAAGATTTTTTATTTCTATGCGGTGTCCGCGCCAAAGTGTGACAACGCGATATTTCATGAACTATTCATGTCACGAAAAAGTGTTTATATGGATATTATAGGATAAAAGAAGCTCTATGTTTTGGCGTAAACAAAATTTGTTTAATGTTATTAATGTAAAAGGTATGATGGTAAAGTTTCTTTTTTTAAATGGAACTGTATATTTTTTTCGATCGGGCGATAGTTCTTTTCAACACGAATTCATCAAGATTTTATGTACTTACCTGATTTTTATTAGTTTTCGAGATATAACGCTTACAAATTTACTGATTTTCTTCAGAAACGTCACGATTTGAGTAGTAAGTCATAAAAGCGGTTTTATTGTTGGAGTAAGTGTCGCGGGTTTTACTCTGCGTGCCGAAACGGATAGCCAAGAGTTTACGGTCCCAACGAAGAGTACGAAACGTGAAGAGAATTGTCCATCATCCTCGATGCGGAAAACTTACAGTGTAATGGAAGATCCTGCAAGACATCTGCAACACATAAATCCTATCAATGACATCCGTTACCCAGAGATTGGAATTGGCAAAATCCCGCGATTTTACCTGATTTAATGAGTACCTGATTACCCATGAGACAGGACTACTCCCGTCGCGCATGCCGAGGATTACTTCCGCAGCACCTCTGCTACGCGATTGGGTAGCTCCTGATGCGGCTGTTTAAGGTTAGCGATGCGTGATCTCCAGCACCTCCTCTCGGATACTGGGCTCAAGTTCCGATACCTCAAAAGACGGCTCTGTCACACTAACCATCGGGTGCAAGTTCGAAAAACTGGATATTCTACCATACATAATTGTTGCTGTCGTCATTTGTACTTTGCCCTGAAATCTGGGATCGTGCAACACCGAACAACAGATCGGCCTGCAGACAGTTTTATGCCGCGAAGCCCCGACGAAGACGGAAGATGTTGAATTACACAGATCTGTCTTTTCGTCAAGAACTCAAAAACAACAACAATTCTGTAAGATGATGCATTATGATGCTTGAGCCTTACTCAAACGATTCTCTTCTACAAACGTTCTGTAATACCCACATTAGGGTGGCCCTTAGTTATAGAGCTCGATTCTTTTTTTCGATGTTTTCATCGTCTCACCCCCTCAAATTGTGACACTTGATGAAAAAATGATAATGTTAATGTTTCAGGATGATTGGATAACAGGAACCTGTGCCGCAATCGAGTTGAAGTTTTCAAATTTGCACGATTTCAGGATATCGTCGAATATGTTAGTGGTCTTTTATTTTGAAAGTATCATTGAACATTTTATAAGGAAAATATCATTTTTTACATATATAATTTTAGTGTTGGTGTATGTGTTTTGGCAGAGCAAAGATTAAAAATTTTATTTTTGAAAGGAACTTTCTGGTATGCTCCACTTCACACGCTGATTTAACGGCGAGTGAATATTGAGAGAAAAAATGGATGCTGATTTTTACAACAAAAATAACACTTGTTTATTTAATAATAGTGACAGTGGTTAACAAATAGTTGTGTGACTTATTGAATGATTGAGTGACTGAATACTTGAATGATTGAAAGACTGAATGCTTGAATGATTGACTTAGTGATTGAATTTTAAAAGAATGAATGCCTGTCTTTCCACAAAGTTACTGTATTTAAAAACTCTGTTCGCCCTTCCTTTGCGCCCTTAGCGTGGTACATTTTTGGAAGGGGAACAGGGTTGTCTGCATGGCGGGGAGGACGACGTCACAGAAAATGGGTTTTTCCCAAAATCTCTGACGTCTTCGCGAGGGACCTGGAACCGCTACTTGCCAGGCCCAGGTTACCCTTCGACCCTTGGGTCTGCAAGTTTTATGACATGGCCTGCGCCGCTGAAGCCAAAGACTCGACTAAATGATGTATCAATAAATGAATTTACTAAAAACTAAATTGTCACGTACCATCCTAGTGCTGGTACACAGATGGCACGGATACTAAATGAAGGTCTTCAAAAACGGTACTTTTTTTTGCCACGTCGTAAACCTTGTCTCAAAAATGCTAATGTATAAATTGCTTTATATGTTCTTTGTTACGCCGTAACACGCCGCCCGCCTTGAACGGCTCGCGTTCAACATTAACTGCTACTTTGAATATATTTGTTTGTTATCAAAACTAAAACAATAATAATTGATAATTAAAAGATTACAATGATAGGTCGCAATAATTAATATCTACTTAAGTAACTATTAATAAAGTCGATATTATTGATTATAATGCTTTAAAGTTCTAATGAATTATCAATACGATAACTTATAATTAGAATATGTATAATGTTAAATGTTACGAAAATAATTATTAACTACACTTAATTGTCTGTGTTTATATCAACGGGTAACGGTGCAAGCTTTTTAACACATCGTTTATATTCTCCGTCTTGTGTTTTTACGGTCACGACACGCACAACATTGTCTTGTCCTGCATGAACCGCGATGATTCGACCTAGCCTCCAATGCATTGGAGGGATGTTGTCTTCTCGAATTGTTACCAATTGTCCAATTTTGATTTCTTTTCCATCTCCATGATGCCATTTACTTCTGGTGCGCAACTGATTTAAGTATTCTTTGTGCCATCGCACCCAGAAATGTTGCTTGATTTGTTGAATTCGTTGCCAGATGGACAACCGATTGATTGGAACTTCCCGAAGATCAAACTCAGGTATGCTTTTTACAGAATCTCCAATAAGGAAATGGGCTGGGGTTAGAGCGATTAAGTCATTGGGATCACTGGATAACGGAGTCAAAGGTCGTGAATTCAAGATTGCTTCTATCTCTATAATGCATGTATTAAATTGTTCATATGTGAACATGGTTTCGCCTACTGTACGATATAAATGATTTTTAAAAGATTTTACCGCCGCTTCCCATAAACCACCGAAATGCGGTGATCTAGGGGGCGAAAAATGCCAGTCAATACCTTCAGAGACCGAATAATGTACGAACTTCGACTTATTTTTATCATCCAGAAAAAAAGGCTCTAACTTTAATGATTTCATTTTTAGCTCCCACAAAATTGGTTGCATTGTCTGAGTAAATATTTCTAGGTTTTCCTCGCCTAGAACAGAATCGTTTTACTGCTTCTAAACATGTTTCTGTAGTCAAGTCTGTGACTAACTCTAAATGAACGGCCCTTGTACAAAAACAAACAAATACCGCTACATATGCTTTTATTTTGCTTGTGTTCCGAAATTTCTTTTCTTTAAGAGAAAATGGACCACAATAATCAAGCCCTACATTTTCGAAGGGTCTTGACTGTGTTATACGAGTCTTAGGTAGGTTACCCATTATATACTTCGGTAAACCAGGATTTAATTTAGCACACCGAAAGCAATTACGTATAATATGTCTAGTTTTGTTTTTTCCATCTATTGGCCAATAATTGTGTCGAATCGCGTTTAATGTGGCTTGTACCCCTGCATGCCAATTTTTTACATGTTCATTACGAATAATCAAAATTGTAACATGATCGTTACGTGATAACAAAATAGGATATTTGCGTGAATAACTCATCGCAGAATGTACCAATCTACCTCCTACACGAATAATGCCATTTTCATCTAAAAATGGATTTAAACACATGAGCTTGCTTTTTGCTCCTAAACTATTGCCACTTTTTAAGTTATGTATATCTCGCGAAAAATGAGTATTTTGAATTACTCGAATTACTTGTAAGTGTGCATCTTGTAATTCTTTTACTGTATATGATGATTTAATTTTAACCTCTGATTTTCTATTTATGACTGCTCTATGACAAAATGCAACAAACTTATTTAATGCGGTAATAGATGAAAAGTGTTCAAATGTATCATTTTTAAGCTCATGTATAGACTGATTATTTAATTTATTATGTGTTTGGTTGGCAACCAGAAGGGTTGTCGCAACTCGTTGTTCCGGAATTACTATTTTTGCTAATTGCATAATATTCCATTGACTTTCATTTTCTTTAAGCCATAAGGGACCTTGTAACCAACGTGTATTGTTAATGAAATCAGAAGAGTTTTGTCCGCGAGAGAGATCATCAGCGGGATTGTCTTCACTAGCTATATGATGCCAGTCATGAATATTAGTTTTTGCTTGAATTTCTGATACCCTGTTAGCAACAAAGGTTTTCAATGTGTGAGGCGAAGCTTGAATCCAGTGTAGTACAATTGTGGAATCGGACCACAAGTAAATTTTATTAAATGATAATTTTAACGCTTCTGAAACTGTTTGTACTAAATTAGCCAATAGATGGGCTGCACATAACTCTAATCTAGGTATAGTTGTTGTTTTAATGGGTGCTATACGAGATTTCGCACACAATAATTGTACATAACAATTCTTAGTTTTATTTGTGGACCTTAAGTATACGCAAGCACCATAGGCACTCTCGCTTGCGTCACAGAATCCGTGTAATTGAATATTAATGAAATTACTTAAAACGATTTGCCTAGGTGACTTAAATTGAATAAGAATCGGAAGACTGTGCTTAAAATTTATCCATTTTGTGTATAATGCTTTTGGAATGGACTCATCCCAATCGAGATTTGCTTTCCATAATTCCTGCATGATTAATTTAGCTACAACAATTACCGGCCCTAACAATCCTAATGGGTCAAATAACTGCGCTATTTCTGACAATATATTGCGCTTAGTAACGCACTTGTTATTGGGTAATGATTTAATTGAATACATTAATGAATCTTCTATCGCATTCCAATGGACTCCTAACAATTTCTTGGCTTGTGTATTTAAACAAATATTTGATGTTGTGTTATTATCATCGCATTCGACTGTTAACTGAGAATTATTGGATACCCATTTATGCAGTTGAAATCCCCCAAGTTTTAACAATTCTATTAATTGATGTTTTAAATTTAATGCCTCTTGAACTGTGGATGCGCCCGACAATAAATCATCCACGTAGAAATCATTTTTTAAGATTTCGGCTGCTCTAGGAAATTGATTATGATGGTCATTTGCTAATTGATGTAATGCTCTTGCCGCCAGAAATGGTGCCGATGCTGTCCCTTGAGTAACCGTGGTTAATTTAAAAACTCGTAGAGCGTCACATTCATTTTCACGCCACAAAATTTTTTGATAAATTGAATCTGTATCACAAACTTTAACTTGTCGATACATTTTTTGAATATCAGCTGCAAGAACTACGTTATGTAACCTGAATCTCATAATGATGAACATTAAATCATCTTGTATAGTTGGACCTACTTTTAGTGAATCATTTAATGAAATGTTGCTACTGCTTTTTGCAGACGCATCGAATACGACTCTAACCTTGGTGGTTAAACTTTCATTTTTAATCACTGCATGATGCGGTATGTAATAGCCTTCCTGAATTATATTATTATCTGTGATTTCACACATGTGCCCTAGCTCTAAGTATTCCTTTAAAAAATTTGAATATTGTTGTTTTAAATTATTATCTTTAGCTAATTTTCTCTCTAATGTATAAAATCTACGTAATGCCATATTGTATGATTGACCGATAGATGTTTTTAATTCATTGAATGGTAATTTTACTATGTATCGTCCTTCTACATCGCGAGTTGTTGTTTCTATAAATAATTGTTCGCACTCTAACTCTTCTACTGAATAATGTGTTTTATTAGGAATTTCTTCTACCTCCCAAAATCGTGTTAACTGTTTTTCTAATGAAGTAGTCAAGTGACAAACTTTAGGTTTTGAAATGCAATTAAATTTTCCTACCTCTCCTACAACTATCCATCCTAATACTGTTTTCTGTAAAATGACATCTGTGTTATTTTCTAATTGTATCTGTCCATTACTCAATAATTTATAAAATAATGATGTTCCTATTAATGCATCTATTTCGGCAGGTTTATCAAATTCTGGATCTGCTAACGTGATATTTCGCGGAATTATAATGGCACGTCGATCTATTTGTCGCGATGGTAAAATGCTTGTAATTGTGGGTAAAGCTACAAAATTTACCTCTGCTTCGAAATTGTTTATTTTTGATTTGATTTTTGTGTGAACGCTATATTTAGCTCGTGTAGTAAGCTGACCTAATCCTGCGAATGGTAAATCAATCATGTGTTTTTCTAATTTCAATTTTTCTACTAACTGAGTAGAAATGAAATTGCTTTGAGAGCATCCGTCTAACAACACTCTACATTCATGTTCCTGGTTGTTATTGTCTAATATTTTTATTCTAGCTGTTCCTAACAATACTTCTGAATCGTATGTTACTGTATAAGTGTTTTGTACTGTTTCACTAGAGCTACTAGGACTTGATTTAACTTCTTTATTTTTTTCTTCACTAGGTTTTGCATTAAAATTGTCTATATGTAATAATGTATTGTGTTTTCGATTGCATTTTTTACATCCCGAAACTAAGCAATTAGACGTAGTATGATTGTTTCTCAAACAGTTAATACATAACCGTTTCTCTTTGGCTGCGGACAAACGACCACGCTGATCTAATTTTAAAAACTGATTACAAGTAAAAATATAGTGACTTCCTTGACAAAATGTGCATATTATCCGTTGTTGAGTACCAATGTATGCCTGATGATTTTTAAAGGTTTTTTCAATGCGATTTACATTTCTAACGGTATTAAAATGATTATCTAACTTCCTTTTCGCGATAGTGAATTCCTCTGTTTCATCTCCCCGTTCTTGTTTCCCCAAAAATGCAATGAGCTCACTGAATTTCGGCATTTCCGTGTTTTCTAATGTCCGTTCCCAAGCTCGACGTGTTTGTTTATCTAATTTTTGCGTAAGAATATATACTAGAATCGCGTCCCAACTATCAACAGGTAATTTTAACGCTTTTAATGCGTTAACGTGCATTAATGCTTTTTCTTTCAGAGTCCTCAAACCGAGAGGTGAATCTTTGTTTATTTCAGCCAATTCTAAAAATGACTTTAAGTGGGCATTTATGATTTGTCGCGGCCTATCGCAACGTTGTTTGAGTAATTCCCACGCTACTAAATAATTTTCCTCAGACGCATGTAAGGGCTCAATTATTGTAGCAACGCTACCACGCAATGAATTCTTTAGTAAATGAAATTTTTGTACAGCGGGTATTTTTGAGTCATTATGGACTAGAGATAAAAACGTGTCAGAAAAACTATGCCATTCTAACGGGTTACCATCAAAAGAGCGAATTTCTATTTTGGGTAATAAGGTATTATTTTGTTGAACGACTAAATTAGAAATATCTGTAGGTAAATCGGAGATGCTACTGGCATTTTTCGTTGGTGTATCTTTTGCTTTATTGAGCTGAATTTTATTGCTAATTAAATCCGAACATTCAAAAAATAATTCGTCAAACTGCTCTCTTTCAGTGTATGAGTCATCTTCATACTCTGCCTCTTCGGCAAGATCCTCAATTTCACTTTGAATTTCCTTAAATGTTCGATAATATTCGTCTAGCCTTTCTTTACGAACTTCTAATGCTTCAATATTAAGGTCTACTTTAGTTTTTAAATGAGTAATTAACCGTGATACACTACCCTTAGTTATGGAGCGTGATTTGGTTAATGATTTAATTTTTTTGATATGAGCCATTGTAATAAGAGATTTGACTAATTGTTTTGACTTGGAAGCAAACTTGATTCACGCCTTTTGGGAGACAAGGAGCTATGTATAAATAATGGATATGGAGACTGTGTAAGCTTACTCCTTGTTGACTATGATGACTCTTCGTTTGTTGTCCACGAAGAAATTGCTGCTACCGTGTGTGGCTGCTTTCCAAAGGGATGTCCACGATGGCTGCTGCTTTCAACGCAACTCTACGTTGCTGACTTCTTCTGCTCGTACGTGGCTGCTCTCCGACGGGATGTCCACTACGATGTTTGATGGTTGATGTAATATGCCGTTGATCTCGTCCTTCTGTACGTGGCTGCTTTCCGACTAGGATGTCCAGTACAGTTGTTGGAGACTGAATTTTGTCTTAACACCAATTGTAGTACGCGGCGCGTTGTACCGCACTTTTATGAGTTTGTTAAAAAATGTTTATTTGTTTGCACTGATCACTAATGTTCGTATTGCTTCGACGTTGCAATTCAGCATCCGGCTCGAAGGACCAAATGTTTTGGCAGAGCAAAGATTAAAAATTTTATTTTTGAAAGGAACTTTCTGGTATGCTCCACTTCACACGCTGATTTAACGGCGAGTGAATATTGAGAGAAAAAATGGATGCTGATTTTTACAACAAAAATAACACTTGTTTATTTAATAATAGTGACAGTGGTTAACAAATAGTTGTGTGACTTATTGAATGATTGAGTGACTGAATACTTGAATGATTGAAAGACTGAATGCTTGAATGATTGACTTAGTGATTGAATTTTAAAAGAATGAATGCCTGTCTTTCCACAAAGTTACTGTATTTAAAAACTCTGTTCGCCCTTCCTTTGCGCCCTTAGCGTGGTACATTTTTGGAAGGGGAACAGGGTTGTCTGCATGGCGGGGAGGACGACGTCACAGAAAATGGGTTTTTCCCAAAATCTCTGACGTCTTCGCGAGGGACCTGGAACCGCTACTTGCCAGGCCCAGGTTACCCTTCGACCCTTGGGTCTGCAAGTTTTATGACATGGCCTGCGCCGCTGAAGCCAAAGACTCGACTAAATGATGTATCAATAAATGAATTTACTAAAAACTAAATTGTCACGTACCATCCTAGTGCTGGTACACAGATGGCACGGATACTAAATGAAGGTCTTCAAAAACGGTACTTTTTTTTGCCACGTCGTAAACCTTGTCTCAAAAATGCTAATGTATAAATTGCTTTATATGTTCTTTGTTACGCCGTAACAGTATGATTTTCAAAAATATACTAGAAATTAATGAATCTTACCGCTAATGTTAGTATGAATCTTATTCTGTAGTTGCTGAAGCGGTCATCCCGAATACGAAAACTAATCTTCTATTCAGTCAGGCATTAAAAATCTTATGTAAAATGAAACAAATATTTCGGTATTAAAAAAATGTATAGTAGGTACTCTGCATAATAGGTATACAAAAAGATTCCCGGCAGTGGTGAATATTAGCGAGTTTTGACTGATCAAGGGATCAGGTAAGCAGTACCGCTTTTTAAAAAATTTCAAAAAACTTGGCCTAAAATTAATGTAGCAAATTTTAAAACAGGTGTACAAGATCCTTATGTTTATAGAAAGCTCCAGGATGTAGAAGTGAAAATAAATTTTTTGGAGGGATGAAGAGGAATGATTACAAAGAATTTTTGGAGTTGATAATCATTTTTCTTGGTGGATCTCCTCCGCGAGGAAATACTTTTCACGTTCCTGAAGCTTTTCATCATGCTAGATGGATGGCTAAAGCAATTTACGTATTAAAAATTTATTTATTCTGGGAAGAATTTTCATTGGATAGTAAAGATATCATAGGGATAAATGATATATGTATTTTTTTTAACTAATTTATACATTCCAGCTTGGATGAATGCACCAATTCCCATAAAAGCGCCATTACAAGACCTGAAAGGGTATAGCCGGATAAGGTAGTCAAATGTGCCCTTGGGTCGAATCAGGAATCCAATTCGTCAGTCGGTAGCATATCCAAAAAAAACATCTCACACCAAGTTTCATCCCCCTATCTCATCCCTGGGGGTAGTAAAAGGGAAAAAACCAAATTCCGGTTTTTGGCCCTTTTTATCTATTTAATTTCGTATAAAAATTCTGAAAAAATTCTAAAACATCGAGATCCATATAGCGCATATTATAGAATTTTTTCAGATTTTTTGATCGCAAATTGTAGTCGTAAAAAATCAAAAACCGAAAGAAAATCCGAAAAAATGCGATTTTTTAGTGAAGATGTCAGAGCACTACTTGTATATTAATGTGGTAGTTAGATATTGGTATAACTATTATTCTCTAATTTTTTCAGATTTTTCGGTGAGGTGCGCCGTAGTTAAAAAAATAAAAGACCGATTTTTATCGCGCGAAAAACAAACTTCTGCTTTGAATTTTCATGTCATTTTCGCATGAAAGGTGCACTAAATAATTTTAAGAGGACTCACGTTTACACAATTGATTTATGGATTACAAAAATAAAATTAACTTAATTAATTGGTTTTATGGTGCGTTCTATATATACTTAAATGTTTAAGGATGTTACAACGACATCAGTGGCGCAGCGGTTAAGGCGCCTTACTCGTAAATCCTTGAATACTTTTTTTGGCGCAGGTTCAATCCCGCCTGAACTTATATATTTTTTTTTCTTTTTTTTTCTTTTGATTGTTAATTTTTTTTATTCTAATTATGAACAATGAATACGATACATTTGTTCACGACGACGATCGGCCTCATATTCGAAGCTTCCGCTCACGCTGTCGCGCACCCAGTCTATGCGCGCTCTCATTGGTCAGTGTTTTTTGCTAATAACTCGAAAATGGAGCCTCAACCAATATTTTGGCAAAGGAAAATGTTGTTCAGAATCGCCCCACCTACCACCCCTTTTCGGCTCCTACAGTATTTGCGGGACACCCTGTATACATTGTCATAATATGGTATCCATTAAATAAAATGTTATATATGGGTATACTATTTTTTCGTACATAGTTCAAAAGTAAATAAAATTAAATAAAAATTAAGTAGTTCAAAATTAAATAAAATTAAAACACTTGGAATTTGGCCTTAAAAACCTTCGAAGCACTAAATTGTACAAATTCTCCAATTTTGTAATTAAGAGTTTCCAAAATAAATTTTTAAATGTTTAATCTGCACATTCTCACATTTTTAAATCTTCGGTTTTTCACATTTTCAAATATTTAGACCATTAAATCCACATTTTAAAAATTATAAAACTTATAACACCCAAGTCCTCAAACTCCGGAACTTTCAAATTTTAAATTTGAATATTTTTGCATCTAAAATTGTCGAATTTTCAAATCCTCAAATTTGAAAATTATAATATTCCCGATTTCCCAAGTTTTTAAATCCTAAATTTCTAATGCTCTAATTTTTTAAATTTCTAATGTTGAAAATTAGTAATAAAATAAGTAATTTAAAATTCTGTGAATTTATAAATTTGAAAATTTGTAAATTGCTCAGTTTGGGAGCTTGTTAACCAAAAAGAGAGATAAGGCTTCTTTTCAATATATCACCATTTTTCTAGCCAGTTGCAAATAAACAGAATTGGATATTGAATTTACGAACATGACAGAACCTTCTGTAGAAAATTTCCTTAAAACTGCACTAATTACGCTTTATATTTTCATTAGAAGATAACAGTTGTAATCAAATAGTTGTAAGATATAGTAGTGACTTTTTTCTTTGCTATTCGTTAACATTCACAGGGAAAAGCAGCTACTGAAACAAATGTTAATCATTTGTCGCAATTTTGGAGAAGTTAGTGTATTTCAAAGACTCACATATCCGCTACTGTATGATATAGATAATGAAAATTATTGATTCATGCATTGCGTGACTACAAACTAGCATTATCCTAGTTATTATTTTGCGCACTGTCGTAATTTATGCTTCATGTGTAATATATGCACTTGAATTGCATATGCTATATGTAATTAAAGTGCTACTATATATGCATCAAATTTTTATGTTTACAAATCCGTTCCATAAGTATGACAAAAAGGAGAAAATATTAACTTTATTAAACAGTTTATTTATCATATTACACTCTATTTATTTTGTCTAATATTTTCCTAAATATTCGTTCATCATGTTATACACCACCATTTGTTCATACTTTTACAATATAAGCAAGGTGAAGGATTCGGTTGATGGGTTGTAATCCCCCAAACTCGAGGTTTATAGGACCTAAACAACATTCAACAATTTATCTTTTTCGCATTGACGTAGAGTCCGCGTAAAGTTTCTCTTTGAGGTCTACGGCCGCTTAGGGCGCCCCTGCGAGTAGGCATAACTTGCTAATCAGTAAGTACATCCGTGTAACTCTCTTTCAATGAACAGATTCGATCGATGTGATCGCTATGAGAATAAAGTCCTGGTAAGTAGAGACTGATTCTGTGTAAAGTGCCATCAGTTCTAGTAAATCATGAAAATTCATAAGGACAAGGTTCCTCTTCCGCGGAACAAATCACGAGACAAGCCCGTAGCTTTTCCACGAACCAATCCAAGTAAAAGAACTTATACTCAAACCGGCTTTTCAATGAATGGAACAACTTCTTATTCAATGTATATATATTAAGTTAATAATAAAGAAAATCGTACCAACGTATTAATGTTTACCCTCCATATAAAGTAACACGACTAAAATACGACATGACCTTTCACGTGAACGACTATAGAAAAGATATGGACTTGTATAATAGCATAACAACTTACAGTAATGTATGTAAATATCTGCGTAACCAAGCAAACATAAATTGACGTAATTATCACGTGATACGATTGCGTAAAACGATAATGAATCATAACGGAATCTATTGCAAGAAAAAGAAAGGCAATTTGAATATTATTATTATTACCTACAAACGCATTGTTTTAGTTATAAGATCATTGTACTCATTATATGTAGGTGCTTGTATCACACGGTTAAAATTGTTTTAATTATTGCTATTATATTATTTCCATAAATTAATTTGAAGTATTAAAGAATCGTTTAAAAATGCAATATTGTTTTCGCTATATACTGTATTAATTTTTAATAAACCATCTTAAAGCACTTAATTATCTTCGACCACTCTTCGCATTCACGAAGTTCCAAACATCTACAAGTTTCTATGAATAGATAGGCACGCGTTTGTACGTAATCGTTTAATTTTAAACGTTCTCTTAGCTAAAGGGAAGTAAAATATAGTGGCCTATAATTCGGGAATAATATCCTTTGCAACAATTAAAGCTTCTCTATTTGATAACTATTCTGAATTTTACTATTATTTATAATACGCTATAAAATGTGATTATATTCTAGTAATTATGAAAACTTACATTATGAAAATTTCATTCATTTATTCTTCTACTATTGTATCAGTTCTTCGAACATATATATAAACTAACTCGAACTATATGTAGATCAGTTATACAGTTCTGTTGCGAAAATCATTGCGCCAAATCTGGAAAATGCGATTCCTGGGGGTAAAATATTGACAATATATTCTTTAAATTAGTAAGATAAGATAATAAAGTACTAATTTTTCAAATAATATTCTATAAATTTGGTCGTTTACTACTGCTGAATATCCCAGGCTTAATCTCTCAAATGTTCCCTTTGAGACTAAAAAAATTCTGAAATATTATTGAATTAAAATGTAATGAAATATAATTTTGAACTAGTTCAGGAATTATGGACCACTTTGTATAACTACATATATCTTTATAAAATTTGTTATTCGAATATATTATTATCTTTTTCATTTCATTTTTATTTTTTCAAAATGTAGTGTTAATTATTTATAATTAATTCAGCAAAATCATAACTAACTATAAAAAAAGAATTATGTGGTTAGGTTAAATTATTTTTTTTATAATGATTGAACCATTCTTATTTGCGTACGAAAATTCGTTCAGTTTATGTAACAAATATATTACATGAATGACGAGTTTGGTAATAATAATAGGGCAATTATACTTGTAAGAGATTAACAACCATTAAAGCAAAATACTGAAACAGATCTACACAATTTAAATATAATTATAAAAATCTCAAATTAAAAATTCCCTGCTCTTGCAGAACATTAAAAACGGTAAGTGTGATATAAATATTTTTTGTTTCCTTTACCAAAAATTTTGGTAAATATATATTTATGTTTTGAAAAAATTGTGAAATTAAGTATAAACTTCCTCATAGAACAAGAAAAAAATAACAAAACGTAGAACTTAATTAATTTGCTCTTAGAAAATTCTTTAAAATCATCTGTCTTTTTATTCTTTTCAAAGGAAACAATAAAGACCTATGAAGTAAAATATATTAAAAATAGAGAGAAGAAGATAAAAATATTTGTAATACTTTATATTAGTTTTATAATATAAAGAATATTAGCCTTTTGACCTTGACTCTGAATAGAAGTATAGGTGTGTATTGAGATAATTACGTAGTACTTAGTGTTCTGTCATTTATCATTTTTATAAAAATTTCCGTATCCCATAGAAAAGAAATATTTCACATACTACAATATTCACATTCAACTATATATTTTCCCTTTAAAGTAAATTTTTTCCCTTTAGAGTAAATGTAAAATTTAGATGAGAAAACGTTCAGAATTCTATAGTACTTGAAAGTGCGATCAAGCGGTGCAATGTTGCAGGGCATCGCGACTTTATGCACTGATGAGTAGAGCTTATCTGTTGGTGAGCTTTGTCGGCTACACATTAATTACAAATCATACAAAAAGGAAGGAGACGTACACAAACTCGGAAGTTATCGTACAAAATGTTATGCTGACAATTCAAAACTATTTGGACGCAAGAAAGCCAAAAATGTTACTAAAAAAGTTATTACGTATTGTAATATGTGTAAAGCTAAGCCGTATTTTGGTTTAGAATGTTTTAATTTTCATTAAAACTAATCACATTTCATTGAGACTATATTTATTTTTTCACTTTAATACTGTCGATCCCACGGACCGACGCCAGCCAAACGAAAATTCTAGTGCCGGTCCCCAGGGACCGGCTCAACGTGTTAAACCATAAAAAACGTACACACTTTCTTTACAGCACAACATCGTAATTTGGATCAACATAAAAATGGTGAATAAGACACAAATTGTGCAAGAGTATACTATCGTAGGTGGGAGCACTAACTTCTTTCATGCAAATAAAGATCGACAAGAGAAAGAAAGAAAAGGAGAGAGAGAGCGCAGACCTAGCCCCCACTCTCATACGATTCCGAATACGGTCGAAGCTGCTTATACTCGCATGTATCTACGTAACAACGCGGAGGAGGCACCTACGTGTATTGTATACATTGGTACCAATACCGACACCAAGTTAAACCGATATGCACACTACCGCCTTGTTCTCCGCGAGCTCTCACGACGTCAGTTCGTTTCTAGCATCGTTCACAACTCGAGCACGCGAGCAAACCTTTTCCACACTTTTCCTTTTTCTTCCCTTTTTCTCTTTTTTCCGAATAATTACGTTACAGTGTCGTTTATCCGGTATCCAGCGTTATATTATCCGTATAACATCATTGAGTTTTTAGATAGTAGTAAAGGCAGAACAAACAGAGCCGAAGTGACCATCCATTTAAACCGGCTTAGTGTATCGTTCGAGCTCTTCTGGCACCGTTATTCCGTCCTTGAAAAGATACCAGTCTCGCAAGAAACATCTAGAGAGCGACAGTACACGCGCTGATCGTCAGATTCCAGTCATTTCGATTCTATCGATCTTTGGATATTGATCAAAATTTTAGCAGAGTAAATTGCATTCTTAGGCGACATCGCGAGGAACAGGTATGTTATGTTTCGTTTTTGTTTTGATATTAAACTGTTATGGTTGATGTAACCCTATAAATTATGTATTTAAAGCGGTAAACTTAATTTAACATGAATTTAATTAACTTTGTTTTAAACTATTTGAAGTTAAAAGTGGAATTCATGTATAATAATTCTAAATGAAAATAGTATTTACAAATTTGTTTTAAGGAAAGTATTAATGACATGAAAGTAAATTATCTTTGTTCATAATGCGATAATCATAGATCGTGGAAAAAATGTGTGTATTTTAATTTGTCCTATTTGTTAGTTTATGCTTAATTCATTTTGTCAAGGTGACAAAATTCTTCAAAGTTAGGTAATTTACATTAGATTTATATTTACTTTTACATAAAAAAAGCTAAAAGTGAAAGAAACTCCAAGAAGAAAAGTGAGTTCTTTTCAACAGATACGTTAGTCTCATATAATGAAAAGAAATATGATAGCATTTAAAGTTTTAACAAAGTTTTAATCTATTAATCCGAAACTATAAATTGGCTGTTTTTAGTCTCAAAACGGTACTTCTTCTGTTTGTTAGTTCTTTTTTAATTTATATGCTAAATGTTTTTGGTTCTTGCTAAAGCATGACATTCCAATATCCTACAAAAATCACATAGTGTTACTGTAAAATTATAATAGGATGTTTTATGATAAATCATGATATTATTATGAATCTCTTTTGATATAGTTTTGAGCTATATTGTTCAAGAAACTCAGTTCTCTAGCATTTAACTTTTCAACGTTATAAAACGAAGTTCGAGGGATTTGCTTAAAGTTCCCTCCTCATTTTTTAAAAGCTTGGAAGAAGTGTGTAGCAATGTAAAGATTTTAATGGAACATCTATTGTAATATAAGTATATTGTATACCTCTATAAAGTAATATATAAATCATAATATATTAAACTAAAATACTGCTAATAAATTTGCTATGGAAAATTTCCTCTTCCTTCCTACGAAATTTCGCGGAAAATAAAAAATATCGGATACAAAAATTATCTTATCTAATCATATGTCGTTTATGGGTAAAGCGTTAACTTAACTATTCTAAAACATTGGTATGTTAGACAAATTTGTCCATTCTAGACACGTACAAGTGATAATTTTCATTTATCAAAGCGATAAGAGCATTTCCAACATACCAGGCATCTACATATTATTTTTTAACCGGAAGCTACATGTATATAAGTATTATACTTTTTCCTACACGTGCTCAGAAAACATGGTCAAAAGCCGGTTAAAGTCGCGTAGATACGTAATATATGCATATTAAAAAAAAGTTCATTTCTTGTATAAATGTTTCGTAGCAGAAAATTTTTAAATGTCACGATTCCATCGTCCGTGCAACTGCGTAATCATTATCGCTACGTGAACAGTGCAAAGGTGTTATGTAAGAGAAAGTCCTTGACAGTCAGCCGCAAATAACCTGAACTTCCTTCTTCAAGCGTGCCGCGATGTGTTGTAAAATCGGAGTTATCTAAATCGAATAGGGTTAACTTCGACCCGCTAAGCTATTGCACTAGCTATAGGAAACAAGTTATTGATCGTATAATCAGACCATTCTCGTAATTTTTCGAGCCATGACATGAAAAATAGTAGGTTCGTGTGAATATGCTAAATGGGTGTGGGTGTATGTGGGATGAAATCGTGTCGAGGTAGTTTTCTACAGTAATTATAGAAAAGTGCTGCATGTTTATACCATAAGTTTATTATATTTTCACTTTCCCAATCATTAAAAGACTAGTTCGTCTGGCGAGTTAAAAAATAGTGCATTTCGAGCACTTAATTTTTAAATAATAAAAATATGTCTTTGAATCAGTGTTTTGATTAGAAGATAAATATTTATAAATATAAAAAATGTTTTTTTCCAATTTTTTTCCCTAGGAACTAATATAGTGGTGAAATTTACAGCATTGTACACATATATATTGATGCGTGTCGACCCAAAGTAAAAGAAAATACACGTGTCCCTACCATAAATAGTGTTACATTTCGGTAGATAGGAGTAACAATGACAACTGCATCGTGCAATTTGCACTATCTTATTCACTCTCAGCACATTTGCTGACTGTCATTGCATTTGATACACAGGGTGCGGCGCCAAAATCCGGACAAAATTTAATTTAAATTTCTCACTGTCATATACTTATTGCAAAGTTCGCGATTGGCAACCAAATAACTTGAAATATATATTAAACAGTTATACCCTCATAATAGTTGCAATGTCCAAACCAAGTGCAGAATAACCGAACAACCGCAATTATCGAAAGCATTCGCGCTGGCCGCACAGAGACAGAAATTATTCGTTTCTTCGGGTACCCGAAATCGATTGTATACGATGTGATCAAGAAATATAAGTCAGAAAAGCTAAACGAAGGTTTCGCAACACCTGCCAGAAAGACTCACTCAAAGGAGCGTTTGTCAGAACACCCGACATCGTTCAACGTGTTCAAGAATTCTGACCTCCTAATAGCTCCAATTTAAATCCTTTAGATTATTATAATATATATGGAGAATTGTTGAAAGGGTCACCAACAAACCCAGACATCTAAACATAGAAGCATTGAAAGTTGTTATCAAGGCAATATTCGCCAATATAGACCGTGAGACACTAAAGCGGGCCTGCAAGCGCTTCAGACCAAGATTGGAAGCAGTTATTCAAGCAGAAGGAGGATATATTGAATAAAAGGATTCTTTATACCCTTACTAACAATGTAGTAACAAAAAGTTGTAAATACTTCCGTTTTCGCAATAAAAATTCAGTTTGAAAGTAATCTTTCATTTGTTCGGATTTTGGCGCCGTATCCTGCATGTAACCAATCAAGTCATTGTTCCTATTGCCGAAAATACATATGAATATAGGCGTTCATTTTTACATTCTGACCAATTGAAATCGTAGCTCTTTCAAACACCTGACTCGAGAATTAGCATTTGTACATTATACAGTATTCCTAATGATCAGATAAATCTTAGTTGTTCGATGGAAGATTAGTTCAGTTAATTGAAAAGTAATAAATTGGCAACACTTCGAAATAATCAATTAGAATAGCATAGAAATATTCCGTTATTTAATATTGAGTTATTCATATTTGTTATTTTTTATACAAATACTTATCAGAATAACATAGATAAAAATCCAATAAAACAGGATGACCGAATGAAATAAGGTAACTGCTCAATTAACAGTTCATTATACTTAATATATTCGAATTGTGCACAACAAATTATTTGTAATTTTTTCAAAACTTATACCTGACTTTTACATAAACAAGACGAAAACGAAAAATACCGCATATCAGTCAGCTTTTATTTGTCATTTAGACATATAATTGGATTATGTTCGAGTTATGCATCTATTCAATTTATTTTACATATAATAAACTTCATAAAAATTATTCCAGAGCATAGTTTCAATATTATGCTGCTTTTTTGACTTTAGCTATCATAAATAATTTTATGAAGTTTAAACCGAAATACGCTTAAATGACCACAGTGCTATTAGTTATACATATATTTTCAGTGACATGAATGCCTTTTTTCGCATAAATCGCTGACTTGTCGTATAATTTATATGCAGATCACTGCAAAGTAAAAATCGAACATTTCTACGTTGATTTCAATGATTATCTCATCTTGCCATATCTGTTGTACGATATGGTCTAATTTGACATTTCATAAAAACGCAATTTTGTAGGAAACTATTACATGTATTACGATCTAAATTAGACTTATTCTACACTAAAACATATCTTACATTATGTTATTCGAGGAGAACATTAAAGTTGAGCAATTAATATGACCTATAGTGAGCATTTAAATATTATATTCCCTGTTTTATCCAGTTTTCCTTCATGTATTTTAGCTGTATGTGCCGTAGTAGATACAGTCCCGGACAAAAATATAGCACATGTGTGCTATATTTAATTTCTTGAAAGCTACTTAGAATTTTTTAATATAATACATGCCGTTCTAATTGTTACATTGCAGAGAGAAGGAACTTCTTAGTAAATATGGTTGACCTTGCTAGCTTCCTGAGCAAGCAGAAGAAATATACAAAAACTGGCGGCGAAATGATAGCACATTCACAAAATTTATACATATATTTTCACAAAAAAGAATGTTATATTGCAATTAATACAAAGTTAACAATGATATTATAATAATAATAATCCGCCTTTATTTTCTATTACTTCGAGTACCCACTTTGTTAGGATTTGTATAACTTTTTAATTGTATTTTGTGGCAAATTATCCCAATCTATCTTAATAGATTCTTTTAATTGTTTAATATTATCATACTGTTTTCCATTCTTATATATAACACCTGCTAGTTCTCCTCAGTAATTTTCAATAATATTCAGGTCCAGGGAGCGTGCAGGCAACGGTAAAACCGATACGTTCTCTCTTTGAAAAAATTGCTCTTCGACTCTAATTCGGAGAATTGCAGCATTGCGATGTTGAAAAATAAATTTATCTTTGGTAATTTGTAGTATGTCTTCATTAATTTGTTTTAAGATTAAATTTATATACTTTTCGAAATTCAGTTTTCCTATACGAAACCGTACATTTGTTTTGCCTTTGTACTCATTCGGTTTAAATTTCAGTCCGGATCATCACACCACCTCCACCCATTTGTCTTTGAAGATACGAAAACAAATTTTTTTTTATTGACATTTGCATTTTACTACCATGATTTGAAAAAAGAAAGATTAGTAAAAAAAGCAAAGACAAATGGGTAGGGGTGGTATAGTGATCCGGACTGAAATTTAAACCGAATGAGTACAAAGGCAAAACAAATGTACGGTTTCGTATAGGAAAACTGAATTTCGAAAAGTATATAAATTTAATCTTAAAACAAATTAATGAAGACATACTACAAATTACCAAAGATAAATTTATTTTTCAACATCGCAATGCTGCAATTCTCCGAATTAGAGTCGAAGAGCAATTTTTTCAAAGAGAGAACGTATCGGTTTTACCGTTGCCTGCACGCTCCCTGGACCTGAATATTATTGAAAATTATTGAGGAGAACTGGCAGGTGTTATATATAAGAATGGAAAACAGTATGATAATATTAAACAATTAAAAGAATCTATTAAGATAGATTGGGATAATTTGCCACAAAATACAATTAAAAAGTTATACAAATCCTAACAAAGCGGGTACTCGAAGTAATAGAAAATAAAGGCGGATTATTATTATTATAATATCATTGTTAACTTTGTATTAATTGCAATATAACATTCTTTTTTGTGAAAATATATGTATAAATTTTGTGAATGTGCTATCATTTCGCCGCCAGTTTTTGTATATTTCTTCTGCTTGCTCAGGAAGCTAGCAAGGTCAACCATATTTACTAAGAAGTTCCTTCTCTCTGCAATGTAACAATTAGAACGGCATGTATTATATTAAAAAATTCTAAGTAGCTTTCAAGAAATTAAATATAGCACACATGTGCTATATTTTTGTCCGGGACTGTATACCTGACCATATCTGACATATCTGACTACAATTTTAAACAAAAATTGTATGTATATGCTATTCATACATATTTGTATTTAATTAAAACCTTGATTGAAAAACAAGAATTTTTGTATTTAGAAATAAGTTTGCAAACATGAAGTTTTTTTAAATTCATCAAAGTGATTTAACCTTTTATTTAAAACAGGTACTGTAAGGGAAGTATTCGAAATATTTTAATCTGGAGTTGACTTAAGAACCAAAATTTAAATCTTGTTATAGGGTGTGGGTGTATGTGGTGATATAAAGTATAGGGTGGTATAAAATTTCTATCGTATCTTTTTGTCCAGAATAGGATAGTTATAAGTTAAAAATAAGAAAGAAATAACTTGTTATTTTTTCTGTACTTCTCTGTACTATCCAGTTACATTGCACGTATTCAAAAAAGAACTACAATATTTTTATCTATTAGAAGGCATTAATTTAATATTTTATTACACAATCTGTATAAGGCGATGTCCTCCTGTAGATAGAATTGTCGAATCGAAAAAAAATTATAGAAAAAATTCATTGAATACAATTTTTTGGAATAAATATTTAATTACAATAACGTTAATATTAATGATTTGCTACAAAGAAATTAAATATTTTTAAATGTCTGAAGTCTTAACTTTTAATTCTCAACCTTGTAAATACAGATTGACATTAAAAAATATAAAAGTTTCTAAATATAAAAATTTTGAAGCGCGCAAATTTATGTCTATGCTTAAAACTTGGAGAAATTAATGTTATGAAATACTATGAAAATTCCAAAGTTTGCAAATTAAAAAGTTTTTAAACTGCTTGAATGTCTAAATTTCTAGATTGAAGAGTATCAATTTGAAATTTTTAAATGTGAAAATCCGAAAATTTGTGAATTTGAAATGTCTGATCTCAAAATTTTATTTCGTCATAATTGGTTCTTAAACGCCTATATAAATACCAAGTGATTATATGCAATTATTTTATTGTAATTAAACAAAAGGCGATTGTGATATCTTGCACCACTTACAAGTAAACCTGTGAAAGTGTTACTCTCCGATTTTTCTGAAATATGGATATGTTATAATATACAAAAAAATTAAGGACATGTATTTTTTTCATTTGCAAGAAAACATTTAGAGCATGAAGCGTGTCCTCAAACAGGTATGATTATATACACGTTGTGTATGTTGTTGAGTATAATTCATTCGAGGAGCACAGGCTCTCGCGCAATGTTGTTATAATGCGTCCTACTTGAATAGTGTTGCGATCTGTATTTGATATCACCCTACACTGGTTAATCATGTGATGAGTTGTTTATTCAAAGCGTACAGGGCCTCGCTCGAATAATTTTATGATTGATATTAGGAACTGACAAATTGACTTTGTTCTGATACAGTATCTTCAATATCTTGTAACAAATATAATACAACTGACAAGGAAAGGCACGTAAGTGTCCCCCTCCGATTTTGATGAAACTACGTAGGTTTGTTAAGCAGGCAAAAATAAGGGACACATATTTTTTTTTATCGGCTGAGACGCAGGTTTAAGGGATGAAACGAGCCCTTAAAGTTTCGACCCGTTTTGGCTATCTCGAAAACCATACGAGATACATTAAAACTTCTAATAGGAAAGTTGTATGGTGTTTTGCGTGCAATAAGAGGATGTTAACGAATTTTGCAAAATACAATTTGTTTATAACAAAAAAATTGTTCATAACTGTATTTTACAATTTATTCAAATTTGTATAATGATAAAAACTGTAGAGAATTATATTACAAATCCATTGGTGTATATGTTACGGTGAAAGACTGAAATTGGCGAATGTCGACGTTCACCGGCGAATGTCGACATTCACATAGTCGCTTGGTGTATGTTCGAAATATTTGCTAAATACCCTTATTTCGGACTTACACCGGTGAATGTCGACATTCACTATGCACTAATGGTGAATGTTGAACATGTCGTAGATTTAACCTAACCACTTCAAAAGTATTTTAGAGTACGTTCTTTGAGAAAAATAAAAACAATTGTAATGGAATATACTAAGTATTAAACAATTAAAATAAATACTTATAACTTTTAAACTCTTTATATTTGTAATTATAAAAGATGGGAAGAAATATCAGATCAACACGACACACGATAACAGAATGTAATATAGAAATTTCATTAAGAAAAAACACACATAAAGCAATATTACAATTATTTTATTTTAATATTTGAGAATTTAAAATTGAATCGAGTGGCATCGAGTTAATAGTCGATAATTTACTGTTCATATTTATCGACATCTAATTACCGACGTTTTATAAGTTATCGATTCAGATTTATTTTTGCCATTCAATTATGAAAATTCAACAAATTGTCTTCTCGCTTACCCGCAATTAATGCATTTAATTTTTCAAGAAAAAGTTCACGATTTATTGCAGTTTCCGTTCAGTATTAGTTATGGTATATAGAGCTAGTTTCTTTGTTGGCTCCTCTCGTTCGGACCTTCATCAGAGTACATCTGTGATTGTCGACATACACCGGTGAAGATCCGAATGTACAAGAATGTAGTAAAATATTCGGTCTTTCACCGACGTATTTGGTGTATGTCGACATTCACCGGTGAACGTCGACATTCGCCAATTTCAGTCTTTCACCGTAACATATACATATATACGATATTGCCTCCTACAATTCCTCTCATTTTTATCCTAAAGGTTACGTGCGCGCGCTCACAGACGCTCACACTATACTAAATTGCATGAAGTCGGACGATATTATACTCAACGTTATTTTTATATTATTTAAGCATAAGTACAAAACAATTATATTTGCGTTATACATAACTGTTAATTTTATTAAATTTGTATTACAAAACATTTATTGTTAAAGTACATAGGTATTTTATGTATGTGTCAATTTTATAGGTAATGAATAGTTTGAATAAATCAGGGAATATAATTGTGGCAATAATGGTATTCTTCGAAAAAATGTTTCAAACACAACGATTTCCGACATTAAGTATATGTAATAATTGCTACGTCACCGCATATGTATATGGCATAGTGGTTCACTATGTGATGCGTAGCAAAATTCTACTGTATTTGAAAAATCAGATGGTCTTGATGATATATATCCACTTTTTAACCGACTTCGAAAAAGGAGGAGGTTACTCAATTCGACTTGTATATTTTTTTTTTTTTTTTCTATGTATGTTCACCGATTACTCCTAACTGGGTGGACCGATCGGAACGAAACTTTTTGCATCCGGTAGGGTCTGACGCTCCATTGGTACCATTCTTAAAAAATTTTCTATTTTTTAATTGCAAAGTATTTTTTTGCAAAGAAACCGGCAACTTTTAAAAAAAAATTTCTCCGATTTTAATGCGCTCTTAATATGTTATCACAGACATGATTCTGAACAATTTTGTTCATATACAAATTTCACGAAAAACTTTAGTTTTCCAGATATTAGCGAAAAACTATTATTAATTACATTAGTGGAACGCCAAGTGCTGTGCACCGGAAAACCAAGAAAGGGCAATCACAATGCACTGTCCCAAAACACTAACTAAGCTTTACCGCTCGAACACCCGACTTCTGCAGCAAGATGAGTTTACGTGGACGTTGGTGTATTATACTTAATTATGCTCATGGCACTTACGCAGACAAAAAAAAGCCCTGAAGAATTGTGTTACACTATCCTATACAATTCTCCCCATTCCACTAAAAAGCGAGGAATAAAACAATTTTCAGAAAAAAAATACACCGACTTCGAAATGCACTAAAAAATATAAAATAATTTCTATTTCCTAATGAAGTAATTTCTATTTCATTCAATCATACAATTACGTAACGTATATGAATGAAACCTATTTATTCGTTAGGTAGTATATTAAATATATTTCAACCGTTTCGAAGGTGGCGCAAAATTAAAAGGTTTTCTTTAACATGTTAACCTTTGGACAGTTGAACATAGGCAAAGCTTGAATAGCTATTTTTTTTCTATACAAATAACTTGGCAGCACGCCGCGAAGTAGGTGTTAGTGCGTATAGAATGTAACTATGGTCTATCCATATTCCATGTGGAAGCCATGGATCTAAGAACCTATAAACAGTGCCCACGACGCGGGAATTACCAAATTTAGGGCAGATGGGCTCTATCATTATAGTATATGCGGCAATCGAGTCTTTCCGTCGCATCTATGAATCTAGATAAAAAATGTGCTTTTCTGGCCTGTTAAAAAGCTATTGTCAAATAGTTGGGAACGTCAAGTTGTGGAGACGGTCATGTGGTCTTAAATATACGTTCAAAATTACAGCAAAGAAATATTCTTGGGTTCGGCAGAACATTTATAAATATTACATTAATTGTACACCGCGCAACTCGTAACAGTCATTTTGATATAAATAAAATAAATTTTTGTATAGAAGTTACATTTATATTGATCAAACACGATTACTTTCTCTTGTAAACCAATGAGTTTTCATTTCATGTATGATTTTGATAGGTCGAGTTAATCGACTTTCAAGTAAAAATCAATGTTCTTTATTTTAATTCCATCCAAAAATCATCAAAGAAAATTCATAATGAACAATAAAAATATCTCTTACAAGTCTTACATTTTTGATTCCATGAATATTTCCATATATTAAGTGCATTCAAACATATACTGAAAATTGCAAATAATAGTATGGTAAAGATAAAGATATAGTTTTCTTTATAATATTGAAATATTATAGAATATATATATCTATAAAATATATAGAAATAATAGTGAATATATATATAAGACTACGATATTATTATTTTCCTATGGATTCGATGGATTTTGCAGTCATAGATTTACAAAAATCTTTCTTCTGATTTCCAATCTTTTTCTTTTGAAAAATACACTGCTCAAAAGAAATATGGCATAGAAAGATTTCAGGCAAAAATTGCCCAAATTTGACTTATGATAACTCCATGAAAAATTATCGTAAGATTATGCTCTTTTTTTGTATTAAAGCTTGAAATCTTTACTTTAAGGTCGTATAGTTCGATTTTAGATTTACTGCATCCCTACCATAATAACACCGGAAATTAGGGCTTGCATTAACATGAGTAATCGCCTGCAAGCGGTAATTCAACAACACGGTGGAATCGCGCGTTATTAGAAATCAAATACACACATACACAGATACTCACATGCAAACACATACAAAAAAACGGCTCTTTTCAGAGCCATATAATGTGAAAAAACCGTCCAGCAATATCCTCGTGGTGCACATCGAGTAATGTTAATGCCGGCGGTATATGCCATAAATGCAACTATTTCTTTAAAGTGCTGTATCTTTGCGAAAAAAAATGACAGCGGTCTTTCACATATTGGAAATGAAAGATAAAGGTTTGTACTTTATGTCCCTCTAAATGGCATCATAAAAAAAAAATATGGGAAATCCATGCACTTCGTCAATCTTGGTAATTTTCAAAACAGCAAACACTCCCCCACATTTCCGGTGTTATTGTGGTAAGGATGCAGTAAATCTAAAATCGAACTATACGGCTTTAAAGAAGAGATTTCAAGCTTTAATACAAAAAAAGAGCATAATCGTACGATAATTTTTCACGGAGTTATCATAAGTCAAATTTGGGCAATTTTTGCCTGAAATTTTTCTATGCCATATTTCTTTTGAGCAGTGTATTATAGTTTAAATTGTACGCTAAGCCAACTTATGAATTTATGTGTATTTAGAAATCTACTTTTAATGTGATATCTAGTATCTGCCAGAACAGTGAAACGTTTAGAAAAGTTTAGGAACTACTATAAAGCACAATTAATCTGTGCTAGTTTGCGAATATTTCGGCTTTAATGGCACTTAAGATCTTGTAAAAATCGACGACAATTGTAGCAAAGAAACATATAGAATAATTTTGGAGAGCATGTAATACCACCTAAACTTCAGCTCATTGGCGATATTTTAATTTTACAATGGAACAACAATAAAAAAATCACACATGAATACTACATTACAACTATGTATAGAGATAAAGAAGAGGAACTTATGTCGAAAACGACGGCATAGACGCTTTATTTGCCTATCCAGCTATTACGTATGAATCGAATAAGAGAATTCAAAATTGGCTTCAAGATCCCAGTACATTTGTAACGTCCCGGGAGAAGTTTTTTTTTCCTTCAACGCCACGACAATCTTATACCCACCGTTAGAATAGCTAATTACCGACAGTGATTGCCAAATTATCGACAATAGGTTATGTGTCGACTATCGATCCTGTTAGACTCGATATATGTATATTTTCGGTATGTTAACTAACTTGTAATTTAGAGTAGGTAATATATTCTAAAAAATTATTTGAATATTAAGTTAGAATAGTTAAAACAAAATATTGTATTATTTTATTATATTTTTCTAATAAATAATTTGTATGAAATTTCCGTTGCCCTGCGCTAAGACTGCAAGTCACGATGCTCAACCGAAACACTTGAGACAGCGATAGTTACAGAGAAGGATAGGAACACTATCTCTATTTACGGCACCTTTAGATATTAAAATTAATTAATTAATTAAATCAATTCATGCACGAGAATTCATCGTTTATTAAATTACTTATAGCCTTGATCAAAATCATTTTCATTAACTAAAGGAAAATCTGTAAATCGAAATAGTTTTGACTCGCGCAAAATTCGAACACCGTTGATTAAAAATAGACAGAAAATGTATCTTTCATTAAAACACCGCTACGATAATAATCTAATGCCGAAACATTAATCATTAATTGAAGAGCAATATTTAAAACATAACCGAATTAACCGATTTTCTAATTAATATGTATCAACAAATTTATATGAAATTTTGGAAATTCTGACGTCACAAATTCGTTGAATCTTTCGATATAAAAGGGCGAGCGGAACCCGTCTCAAATCAGAACAGTCTTCGCAATCGAACACGACACAAGTCTCATTTCTAAGCATAGTAGGAACAGTTTTCGCTGTAATAGGGCCAGTAGATTCTTAATACTTGACTGGTCAAGCGAGTGTTTGCCGTTCGGGTACTTGGTCGCTGGGTCGCTTTAGTAGCCAGTGAACAACAGGCTCCTCAAAAGAGCGACTTGGACTCTGAATCCCATGTGCTTTGGGTGGCAGTCTAGCAATTACAAGTTTACAATTAGAGTCCTTTGGTTTGCTACCCCTCCAGACATATATTGTCCATCTGATTCCGGTATCGCTGGGTCGTCCGAGTAGCCAGTGCACAGCAGGCTCCCCAATTGAGCGATCTGGTTTTGGGCGTCAGTATGCGTTCTGTCTTAAAGGGGTCAGGAATTATTAATTGTCGAGTCAAGAGATAAAGAGTAACTGTTCCGAAGAAATAAATTATTAAAATCAGATAAAGTTCGGTAATTTAAATCAGTAAAAAAACACTGTTCTCACCTAAGCGTTTTTCCGTAATCGGTTATTCCGCGATAGATTTTTGCGAAAGCGTATTTAGGTACTCTTAGAGAATCGCACTTAGGTCACATTCCTCGCAAGCGGTAGATTACAAGCGTAATATCCCGTCTAGAATCATTTATACGAATGCATTTATACAAATCGAAACACAATTTGTCATTGCGATAATTTCGAAAGCGAGAATCGAATGTACATAATTATAAATTTTAGTTAGCCTTAGATACAAGCGAGTATCTTTCCAGTTCTCACGATAATTATTATTTGATTTATAATTTGTTAATTTCTCCATCGTTTATTACGTGCCGTTCAATTGTCAAATTCTATTATTTCTTATTATTATTATTATATCAAACTTATTTAGTTCCTTAATCAAACATTTATAATTTATTACCTTTCATTATTTCGATATTATTGTTATTTGTTAGTTTTAATTTTCGTTCTTAAATAAATTTAAGTTATTGAAAGATTCTGATCTGTGGATTTCATTCCTTAACTGCACACCACACGAATCCCACAAACTTTATTAGAAATCAAGTCGTTCAGAGGGTAAAAGTCGCTCTTTACCTTACTAGCGCTAGTAACTAACTAAACTTAGGTTCTAGGGACGTTACACATTTACTGACATTAACCTAATCACTGTACAATATTTAGCAACACATTTAATTTAATGTGAAACATTTTACAAATCAGTCGATAGGCTGCCAAGAATTTTTTTTGTCTAAGACAACAAACGAATCAAAATAAAATCCCAAAATAAAGGTTGACTATCTTTTTAATGGATAGTGTAGATAGAGAATATATTTTTGTTCTTAACAACTTTTAGTTTAAATAAATAATATTTCTTTATTAGAATTATTAGGTAATTATTAGGTAATTACTGGAATAATAGAATAATTTTCTTGACGAGAATTTGTACTATATCAACTAACTCCTCGATTGATTTTATTGAAAATCATTAAATCGGTATAAATGAAATACAAATTTTTCTAAACTACGTTAAATTAATGTTATTAAAAATACGTTATATTCACGTTAAAGAAACAACAGTTGCTTACATTATCAATATTACTTTGTAAAAAATGCATTATGAAATTGTTCATACTCGTAAGAGCATTTCAATCGGAAAAAGGAATACACAACTTTTTTCCTTTTTTGTCTAATCATAAGATGTAGATTAGACATTGTCAATCTATAAACAGTTATTGATTACACCTGTATTTCTATTCTTTTTTAAGACGCACTATTTCCAGTAAACATTTTATATGTAAATTATTCTCGATAATAGAATTTTTGAGTTGTTACAGTCAAAGTTGTACAGATGGTATAATAATTTTGGACGTATGCGTATATTACAATCAGTTGGTATTTAAATTATGCGCGCATACGATTATTCAGGGTTTAATTAAATTACAACATTGATAGTGTCTAAACAATTGTTAAGAACACCGTTAATGATAACTTAGAAGGGTCCTTTACCAATTCCGAATTTCTAATTTTTATTTCAAAATTTATACTTAAGAAAAAAATTAAATTACAGTTCAGGATTTACTTCCCTTGCATAGTAGGGTGGCCCTTAGCTATAGAGCCCGATTTTTTTTTTTCGATTTTTTCATCGTCTCACCCCCTCAAATTGTGACACTTGACGAAAAAATGATAATGTTAATGTTTCAGGATGATTGGATAACAGGAATCCGTGCCACAATCGAGTTGAAGTTTTCAAATTTGCACGATTTCAGGTTATCGTCGAATATGTTAGTGGTCTTTTATTTTGAAAGTATCATTGAACATTTTATAAGGAAAATATCATTTTTTACATATATAATTTTAGCGTTGGTGTATGATTTTCAAAAATATACTAGAAATTAATGAATCTTACCGCTAATGTTAGTATGAATCTTATTCTGTAGTTGCTGAAGCGGTCATCCCGAATACGAAAACTAACCTCCTATTCAGTCAGACATTAAAAATCTTATGTAAAATGAAACAAATATTTCGGTATTGAAAAAATGTATAGTAGGTACTCTGCATAATAGATATACAAAAAGATTCCCGGCAGTGGTGAATATTAGCGAGTTTTGACTGATCAAGGGATCAGGTAAGAAGTACCGCTTTTTAAAAAATTTCAAAAAACTTGGCCTAAAATTAATTTAGCAAATTTTAAAACAGGTGTACAAGATCCTTATGTTTATAGAAAGCTCCAGGATGTAGAAGAGAAAATAAATTTTTGTTTGTACCATTTGTGACAAAAGCAGCCGAGGGATGATTACAAAGAATTTTTGGAGTTGATAATAATTTTTCTTGGTGGATCTCCTCTACGAGGAAATACTTTTCACGTTCCTGAAGCTTTTAATCATGCTAGATGGATGGCTAAAGCGATTTACGTATTAAAAATTTATTTATTCTGGGAAGAATTTTCATTGGATAGTAAAGATATCATAGGGATAAATGACATATGTATTTTTTTAACTAATTTATACATTCAAGCTTGGATGAATGCACCAATTCCCATAAAAGCGCCATTACAAGACCTGAAATTTCTACAAAATCTATACCTGTATTCGGCAATTGATAAGAATATTTCTAAAGTTGGAATACGCAAATTTTCTAACCATTTATGGTACCTTGCATCCGAGAACGTGGCTTTGTCCTTTTTCGATGAAACAATACCATTAAACACAAAAAAGAAAATGGTTAAGGCTCTAAGAAATAATAATACAGAATATTCAATCAAAAAACTTGTAATACTTCCGGAAAACGTACAAAATTATGTAAACATGAATATCGATAGCTTCATTTCTACTGAATCCAAAAAATGATTTAACAGGTTCAATATATCTACTGATTTCTTAGACAAAGACCCCTCCTTGTAGGAAAATGATATTTCATATCTAAAAGGTTTAGAAATTGCAAAAAATTTAAAAGTGGCAAACGATACCGCTGAACGTGGTGTTAAACTTATTACTTAATACAATAATCTGTTAACCAAAAATGAAGAAGAAAAACAATACATTTTACAAATAATGGAGAATTATAAAAACCTTTATCCTGATGTAAGCAAATCTACATTAACACAGAACATATATTAAACGCTACGTACAGTTTAGTAATAGGCTAATTTATGAGACAACTGAAATTCCATTAAAAAATAGTAAGCTTATAAGTATTTAAAAGAATTCGTTTATAAGTATTAATACAACCGAAATTATTAGAAAATTTATCAACTTTTGTACAGATTAAATAGAACTCCTAGTTGCCCAAACGTCGCATTCTCCGGCGTTTGACATTACCATTTTTTCATCAAATGTCACAATTTTAGGGGCCAAAAAAAAATGAGACCAAAAAAATTCGGAAGTCGAAAAATAAGGGCCACCCTATTGCATAGTCGCCGGCAATACACATACCATAATACGATAGGTAACAAATATTCAAACGGTACGTACTACTTGGACGCGAACTTGGTTTTTTCCACAAGACGTATACAGAGAAAAGGGCAGAACAACCCCAACATCATCCACAAATTATGATCGGACTGCGACATTTCCCCACCTTAATTTTATTCATCACATGCCAACACAAGCCCACAGTCGAATATTTATAAAAAGCATAAATCGATAATTTTAAGACAAAATTTTTGTAACATCAGACAACTAAACATTAAAAAATAATTTAAAAAAAAAAATACACCGACTTCGAAATGCCCTAAAAAGTATAAAATAATTTTTATTTCCTAATGAAGTAATTTCTATTTCATTCAATCATACAATTACGTAACAGATATGAATGAAACCTATTTACTCGTTAGGTAGTATATTAAATACATTTCAACCTTTTTGGAGGCGGCGCAAATTTGGTAATTCCCGCGTTGTGGACTCCGTTTATAGGTTCTTAGATACCACAATCAACTGGTTATTGGGAGCAACGTTTACTGAGGTATTTTTAATGTTGCGCCGCCTCCGAAAAGGTTGAAATGTATTTAATATACTACCTCACGAGTGAATAGGTTTCATTCATATCTGTTACGTAATTGTATGATTGAATGAGATAGAAATTACTTCATTAGAAAATAGAAATTATTTTATACTTTTTAGTGCATTTTGAAGTCGGTGTATTTTTTTTCTAAAAATTATTTTATTTCATGTTTTTTAGTGGAATGCTGTGAATTGTGTAGGATATTGTGAGACAGTTCTGCCGGTTTTTTTTTCTATTTTTTTTTTTATTGTTTCGTTATAAATTTTTCGTTAATATCTCGAAAACTTAAGCTTTCCGTCAGTTATGCATAAGGAAAAGGTTGTCCAGAACAATGCCCCTAACAACATATTAAAAGGACATTAAAATCGTCCAAAGTTGATTTTGAAAGTAATTAACAATTTTTTGCTAATATCTTGTAAACTAAAGTTTTTTGTGAAATTTGTATATGAACAAAATTGTTCAGAATCATGTCCGTGATATGATATTTAAAGCGCACTAAAATCCAGAAAAGTTTTTTTCAAAAGTTGCCGGTTTTTTTGCAATAACAATACTTTGCAATTCAAATATGAGAAATTTTTTTATAACGGTACCAATGGGAAGTCAGAACCTACAAGATGCAACAAGTTTCATTTTGATCGGTCCATCCAGCTAGGCGTAATCGGCGGGCATACATAGAAAAAAAAAAAAAAAAAAAAAAAAATACTGATCGAATTGAGTAACCTCCTCCTTTTTCGAAGTCGGTTAATGAATCAATTATTGTAGAAATGAAAAATTAGCATCCATCTTTAGTAAAAATTTAGTACATCAGTGCACACGAATTAAAAAAAGATTTGAATATTCTTTTTTCTGAAGACCCGATTGATAAAACTCAACATATCAAATAACAATATATCTTAATTACATTCTTAACTAAAAATTAACGTTGATACCGATATATTAGATCAATGTAACGCGTTAAATAAGTGTTATGCTGGCGGGTCAGCGCATCACGCATTCATATGGTATTCTTTCCACAGTCGATAGAGAAGAATCAGTCGATCGGTAAAGAAGTACACTATACTACAAATCGCACACACTATCATTTATGTTAATTTGCCTACCATCTGACATAGTTAAGTCACTCTTTCTGTGTAGGCACGCAACTGGGTTAATTGTTTCATCAGCAGATGTCTCCATTATCCGATTAATCGTCCAAATTTTTATTAATTACTTAATTATCCTTTCAATATTCGAATAACACAAATTGATACACAAACTGGGAATAGAACATGAATTAATAAAAAATTAATTTATGTAAACCTATTAGTGCATGTTAGTCTTAATAATTGATTGTAAATATGCTAATTTTTTAATGCAATTGAACTCATTGCTGTATTTAATAGTATGTTATTGTTTAGTTTAAATTTGATTCTAGGCATCAATTAAGTATATGTATACAATTATCCTTTCCAAAGTGTGGTTATTATTATTAAGAATGATAATTATACTATGAATTAAAAATATTTATTTGTTATATTTACAAAAGTGAAATATCATGACTAAACACAAAATTATTTACGTGACAGTAAAATAATTAGTATATTAAAAGCAGACTAACTGATGTTGAATGCATATTTATTTTATATTGAAAATAAGTGAATAAATAATTCATAGAAAATAACTTAACATGAAGAAGTATATTTAATCTTGAAAGAAATTAATATACAGAGTATCCCAATTTTTTACTGCCAAACTTTGTCAGCATATTCAATAAGCAAAATTGGAAAAAAATATTATATTAACATACACTACGATATTGAACTGCTTTGCTTTTTACCACATACACTGTGTTCTAGTTTTATACGTGAAACTTCACCAACATGTTTTATATTCAGAATGATTAAAAAATATTATATAAACATAAGCTCATACATGTTTTACTAGTAGATTATAAAAAATATACTAAATGATAATGAATGCTCTTATGCTGTATATGAATAATTCTTAATTCTCATATCTGTTAAAATAATTTTTAATAATGTATTTGATTACCTATGTTAATATAACACTCTTTTTTTTACTTTTATCAATAGAATATGTTAATAAAGATTGATTGCAAGAGATTGAGGCATTATATTATTATGCGTTCCAACAAAGTTTTAAACAAAAAATTGTGAAACCTGATATTTTTTTCAGTGTAATTATTCCGGTATTAATAATAGAAAAACTTAAATTAATTTGGTTGTATTAGGATTGAAAGGTTATATTCTCACGTCAGTGATCGGCAACTTGCACTTGACACGGTCTGACTAGAACGCAGAGTACTACTCGACCAGAGCTCGGTTCTACGTTCGACCCCGAAAATTATATTTCGAAAAAATTAAAAATAATTAGGATAACTAATGGTGAATATACAATGTACTTACTTAAAACATATCGTTAAAACTTGAAAATTTCAGTAGTGTAAAATTTTACTGTTATGCACGTAGAATTAATAAAATAATTTTAAGAAAAAAAATACGCCGACTTCGAAATGCACTAAAAAGTATAAAATAATTTCTACTTCCTAATGAAGTAATTTCTATTTCATTCAATCATACAATTACGTAACAGATATGAATGAAACCTATTTACTCGTTAGGTAGTATTATATATTAAATACATTTTAACCTTTTCGGAGGCGGCGCAAAATTAAAAGGTTTCCTTGAACATGTCGACCTTTGGGCAGCCGAACATAGGCAAGGCTTGTATAGCTATTTTTTTCCTATACATATAACTCTACAGCACATTGCGAAGTAGGTGTTAGCACGTATAGAATGTAACTATGGTCTATCTAGATTCATAGAGTATGCGACGGAAAGACTCGATCGCCGCATATACTATAAAGATAGAGCCCATCTGCCGCAAATTTGATAATTCCCGTGTCGTGGGCACCGTTTATAGGTTCTTAGATCCATGGTTTCCACATGCGAACGAAGTTGATTCAATTTCATTTATATCAGAAACGTCGCGAAATGAAGATGTAGTCGTTACATTTACATATATTACCAGATATATCTGTAATCGTTCGTATTCTTTCTCAGGATTTATTAATTTCCAATACACCATACCACAATCAACTGGTTATTGGCAGCAACGTTTACTGAGGTATTTTTAATTTTGCGCCGCCTCCGAAAAGGTTGAAATGTATTTAATATAGTACCTAACGAGTAAACAGGTTTCATTCATATATGTTACGTAATTGTATGATTGAATGAAATAGAAATTACTTCATTAGGAAATAGAATTTATTTTATACTTTTTAGTGCATTTCGAAGTCGCGTATTTTTGTTCTTAGAAGTATTTTATTTCACGCTTTTTAATGAAATGGGGAGAATTTTGTAGGATACTGTGAGACAGTTCTTCCGGCCTTTTTTTTTCTTTGTAAATGCCTTGACATAATTAAATGAAACACAACATGGATATTCCTTTTTCTATTTTTTTTTCTTTTTTTTTTTTTAGTAACAAAATTGAAAACATTAGTGGGGCATCCCCCTCGTTCACCCTCTCTTCCGCCCCATCATTCACCGCGTCCATCACAAACACTGCAGATCAGCTTTCAGCGACTGACACGTAAAGAAACCAGCTGAGTTTTTCCTTCTCTTTTATTTGCGGCCAATTGATAAAGAAATTGACGAAGTCTACTTACAGAAACATTTTTTAAAAATCACAGTCACCATATTTCTTGAAGGGTAGGAATAGATCTTTTGCAATAACAATAGTTATTAACAATTAACGAGTCCCATATGTGTCTGTTACAAATGAGATCATCTTGTAAAGATCTTCGATATTCGAAAAGTTTCATCGCGATTGGTGCGTTTCTTACATAACAATACTAAAGAATAGGATTTTGCAATAATAATAGTTATTATACATGTATACTGATTTTTGGCGACCACACGTTGACTCATACACCACCAGAAACACGTAGGCATACGTAAAATTGAGTATATTAGTAACAATAGTGTTTCTCTAATAACTGGAAAAATAAAGCTTCCCGTTAATTGCGGATTTGGAAAAAAGTTGTTAAGAATCGTGCCCCTGATAACATATTAAAAGGACATTAAAATCGTCCGGAGTTGATTTCAAAAGTTAATAACAATTTTTCGTTAATATCTCGAAAACTAAAGGTTTCCATGAAATTTATATATGAACAAAATTCTTGAGAATCATGTCCGTGATAAGATATTAAAAGCGCACTAAAATCGAGAAAAGTTTATTTCAAAAGTTGCCGGTTTTTTTGCAATAACAATACTTTGCAATTAAGAAAGGAAAAATTTTTTTATACTGGTACCAATAGGGAGTCAGAATCTACCAGATGCAAAAGGTTTCGTTCCGATCGGTCCACCCAGCTGGGCGTAATCGGTGAGCATACATAAAAAAAGAATATATACTGATCGAATTGAGTTACCTCCTCCTTTTTCGAAATCGGTTAAAAAACGTATTTCATCTTTGAGTTAAAGATTCTATTCAAAGTCAGAATTAGTAGGTGTTATGTAACCTTTATGCATACCTCAAAAAAGAAATACGTTGCAAAGTGTAATGTATAATTTGTACATTGGAACATACAATGAATAGAAAATTTTATATATTCAAGCAATTATGATAAGCGATATTACTGAATATTTTATAACTCGTGGCATAAAAAATTCTGTTTATCAATATATTGCAAACGGGAATGTGTTGATGGCTATGGAAATGCCTAAACGATATGTTAACATATTAGATATAACAGAGTATTGAGAAGGAGAAAAATATTTAACATTTAAACAATAAACTTCAATTATACATTAAACTTCAGCTCCTTTTCGTGGTGGTTGTATTATGAATTCTCTTTATTATAGGATCTTTTCAAAATTTTACTGGATGTATATGTTACGGTGAAAGACCGAAATCTGGTAAATGTCGACATTCACATAGTCGCTTGGTGTATGTCCGAAATATTTGCTCAATACCCTTATTTCGAAATTACACCGATGAATGTCGACATTCACCATGCACTAATGGTGAATGTTGAACATGTCGTAGATTTAACGTAACCACTTCCGAAAATATTTTAGAGTACTTTTTTTGAGAAAAATAAAAACAATTGTCTTCTCGCTTACCCGCAATTAATGCATTTAATTTTTCAAGAAACAGATCACGATTTATTGCAGAATCCATTCAGTATTAGTTATGGTATCGGAAAAAAAATTAAGAAAACGTTACTCGAATCATCAAAGCTTGCATTAAACTAACAAATCTAACTGAGCCCCAGCAGACCAAAGGATTTGGCGGGAGAGAGCCAGTCGCTTCTTTGTCGACTCCTCTCTTTCGGACCTTCACTAGAGCATATCTGTGATTGTCGACACACACCGATGAAGGTCCGAATGTACAAGAATGTAATAAAATATTCGGTCTATCACCGTAACATATACATGTATGTTAATACTTAAGTACTAGTAATATTTCAAGAAGACTGACCGTGCTTAACTCGACTTTAAAATTACAGAATTTAACACGTGTAGCATCGAAAAAGCATTTATTTTTTTCCAAAATAAATCTGAAACAAAATTAGAAATATTCATTTCTGTTTTAAACCATTGTAATTAACTAACATACTAGTACCATTCACCATAGCAATGAACTAATATTAAACATTATAATAAATTACTCTGTCGAATGCTAAGATAACATAGATAACATTATATCATAAGTTTGCGTAATTTTGACGCAGTAGATTCAGCAAATTAACATTTCCAATTTTGTTACTGGAAAAAGAGTGGATGACAACAACCATAAAAAATATCGATTGGTTAATTTTAAAGCTACCAACGTAGTTAAGAGATTCCTTATTGTAAGTTACACAATTTGTTATAATGCTTTTTTAAAAATCTGCATTAATTTTGCCAAAAGTAAGTAATTAATATGTATATGAATTTATGTTTCCTTGTTTGTTTATTTTTCAACTCCATTTTTAATCTTGAATTAAGCGTACATTATAACCCGCAAATTTAGTATTAGTCTAGCAATTTATAAAATAGCTAGATCGAAAATGATCATTTTCTAACTTTTGTATAAAGCTGCATTATCTGAGTCAAAATTATCCGAACTTACGGTACACAAGAATATTGGGCGTGTTTTACAATGAAATTCAAGAAAGCATTTGTATTTTACTCACGAAGACATAATGCGAGAAATAAAACAGGATATTATAGAAACTAACCGTCGTGTCGCATCATATAAACTGGTACAACAAGTTCTGTTCACACGACACTCACAACCTTTTGTTAAATTCAATGTAGAATTAATAATACCTAAACTGTTATACTAGCCTTTGCGATTTCATACTTTCTGATATAAACAGGATAGTTTCTTGGTTTGTTGTCGATTTAAGCTCAGTACAGAGAAATTAGTATTTTCTATGTCTTCAAATAGAAACCTAATCAAAACAACCGATTAAGTGATTTTTATTTATATATTTTATCTGTATATAGTAATAATAACAATAATTTTTTAAATTTCACTTCTTTTAGAACTTCATTTTCTATATTTGTAAAAATAACCTTACTTTTGAAAGGATTTTTTTTACATATTTCAAATACACTATTTGTTTTGTTACTTAAATACACGCTTTTCACGATACACACTATTTGTAGTGATGAATTACAAAATTACTTAAGTGCATACAGAAAAAAAATTCCTATCTATTTATAACGTAAACTATTTTTAATTTTGAAAAGAAAATTCGCAGAATTTGTATAATTAATTTAACCTTTTATATGATATTATTTTTACTAGTTTTTATATTTCCATTTACACTGTTCTTATCCAGTGTTTATAAAAACAAAACAGAATTTTTCTATCCATAATTTGATTAAGTAAGAAAACGGTTTATGTAGCATGTGATTTATTTTCTTAGTTCAAGGTCTGTTTGAAATAAAGGTTTCATTGTTTTCAACTTTAATACTGCAAGAAAATTGTAATTTCTTCCTAAATTTTTGTTATAAATGAACAATCGAATTTTGATGCCCTAAACGATAACAAAAATGAATTCTAATAGAATTTATGCGATATGCGTATTTGTAAAATATGATTCAATTAATTTTCATCCGGCTGATATAAGGCACTTAAATACCATGTGCGATCATTAAGTTCCGGGACTGGTCCTGTATATGTAGATAAAGTCACGTGTTTCAAATTTGACTACTATCCCCTTCAAAGTAGTCCCCTTGTGCAGCTATACACCGATCGCAGAGCCTCTGCCTTTTTGGAAAAGCTTCCTAGAAATTTTCTTGTAGAATCGTATCAAGCACCTGCTGCGATTCACCTACCTGAACCAGGCACCCGACTTTCAAAAATTTTATTTCTTTCAATTGTATGGTGCACAAAAAATATCTAACTTTCTGTGAGTCTCAAACTTGAGATTCTTGGTTTATTAAACTTAGTATTTTCTTACAGTACACTTTTTGTTTTGATATTCTTAAATCTATATAAATTACAAAGACTTTAAAGATAATTTTCTTCCTTAGCATGGAGAGTTGTGTGTTACAAATTTTACAAAATATTTACTGTTGATGTCCTGTATAAATGGGAAAGTTTCAGTGAAATCTCTGTTCCGAAAGTTACAAAGCATTCTGTCAGTTCGTTTTGTATAAAGTACATATTTTCTTGAAAATAACGATTAAAACTCTACTAAAAAATGAATTTTAATAAATCAGTGTTTTGTTTATAAGAAGAATTAATGTATGGTTTCAAAATAATATTGCTTTATAAAAATGTGAAAACTGTGCGTTATAATCAGTAATGTTTACGTTGAAATTTTCCTGTATAAATGAGTAATATTTTTCACAAATGTTAGTTACGAATGAACTTGCAATTTTTACGATTTTCTTCTGCTAATTTATTTTGTGATTCATTCTTCATGATAGTGACTCACGTATATAAACGTACACGAGCATGAATTATACCGGTTTTATCTTTACTTAATTCAGAAAAATTTGTGTTACATATCATTGCGTCAATTTTCGTAACAATAAAATTCTGTTACTGATATTACTTTGTCTGTTTCAATGAATAGACTGTAGATGTTTATGCAAATGTATGTTTTATAGAAAATTGATAGTGTAGTAAGATTGGACTGAAATCGCATATACCGAGTGGCCCAGCTTTTGTCACTAAATTTTGTTAACATTTCATTCGTAAAAATAAAAAAGGAATTTTATATATACATGGAATTATAAACACTTTATGAGAAAGTTATTATACAAATATGAAATGACAACGGACTGTTTTCTTAATCGATATCATGTACAGGGTGTTACATTTTTGTCCATATAATATAGTAACCTATTCTGTGAATGAATATAAGAAAAAATGTGTATATGAATATAGGATCTTAAATGTATTATTAAAAATTGTTAAAAAAGATACGAAAGTCGATAATTTTTCACCTGTATTTTAAAAAGAAAAAATCGTCCATTATCATTTCATATATTCCTCAGAATCTTTTAATAAAACATTTGAAAGCCTACGCTTATTATCTTTTTTCATATGTTCTATTTATAGAATATAAAAAAAGTTCCATATCACTCTGTACTTTTGTTACAACTTTTTAATAATGTGTTTAAAACCCTATGGTAATATAACACTTCCGTATTTGTTCGTATAATATATGTTGCTAAAGTTTAGAGGTAAAATATGTTATACGTTTCCAGTTTAGTAATATTTAAAAGAAAAGTAAGTTGTGTTCGATTCTAGAATAAGTATTAATTAATAAAACTATTCCAGCATAAAATGAATATAAGTGTTTTTTACTCATTATTAATAAAATGCTCAACACAGTCTTGTTAAATAATTTTGTAATAAGATACAAATATTAGGTTGTTCGGAAAGTAATTTCGTTTTTTCTCAACAGAGGATTTAATTGTATTTTTTACAGCTACTTTCAGATTTAAGCCGCAAATCATTGCACATTTTAATAACTGATATAGCAAGGTTTTTTTATGAAAAATTTCCATTGATTCTACGCAGTAGTTTTTGGTTGGTGCCCCATCAAATATGAAAAGAGAAAAGTAGCATTTTCGGCATATTTTATTTTCTTACAATCGTAGAGGTAAAAATGCGGTTCAAGCAAGAGAAAAATTATCAGATGTGTATAGAGAAGACGTATTAACAGAACGACAGTGCCAAAACTGGTTATTATTGTTTATTCCGATCACTACAGAACTTTTTAAACGGTAAAACCTTTACTTCAAACGAGGAGGTGAAAATTCACTTGCATCAATTTTTTGTTGGCAAGGAACAAAAATTTTATGAATGTGGAATTATGTTACTGTCAGAAAGATGGTAAAGTATATTGGACCAGAATTGATAATGTGTAATAGAATAAAATATTTATTCGTTATAAGAAAATCGTATTTCGTTTCATCGAAAAAAAAAACGAAATGACTTTCCGAACAACCCTTTATTTTCAAATAATTAAAAAATGACAAATTGGCTTGTATCTAATTAAGAATTGAAATAAGAATTTTATAAGATTATATAATTTTGTAAGATTATAAAATACATTCGCTGTTTGTGTGTTTTAAATGTTAGCTTCAATTGTTAAATTAATGGATCTGATTTGTACCTTTTTATCACTTACAGGTTTACTTTCAGAATATAAGAATGTAATGTTTGTATTTTACTGAATTTTCTTCACTGCTATGCCATTATCTTTCTTAATTTCTGTTCAAAATACTGTTTATTGATAGATATTAATCATTCATACTTGATAATTCCTTGTATGTATTACTTTGGTTTGGTAGGAATTAAATGTCAATTCTTATTAGATTGTAATCAATTTTTTTAGTAGTCGAATAGGACACCATTATGGTATTGCAGAAGGTAATTCAGAAGTAGTGTGTCTTTAATAAAGACAATACAATACGATATACAAATTTTTCTCTATTATCTCTTTAAAGGACGAATTTCTCCATTTATATTATTAACTAAATCAGCCTAAATTAAATCATATGTACGAGCTGCTGTGACCAAACGGATCACACGATTGACATACGCTCGCAGAACATAAAAATAACAATATTCGAGATATACATGACACGAAGTTTGGAAATGTCCCAAAAGACACGAAGATGTCCCAAACTCCCAAACTATTAATATAATATTCGATACGGAAATCTTAAACTGTAATGGATAATTCTTTTCACGTTTCTTACTTTTCGGAACTGCCATTTTTTACCATAGACCCCGCCTATCTGTTTCGGCAGGCAGGGTCTAACCTACGGCACTTACCGTAACAATAAGATCGTTTTTATGACTTACTCGTCAAACCGAGACGTCACTGCTGAAAATCAGTAAATTTCTAAGCGTTATATCTCGAAAACTACTAAAAATCGGGTAGGTACATAAAACCTTGATGAATTCGTCTTGAAAAGCACTATCGCCTGATCGGAAAAAGAATTGTAATTCCACGTATAAATCGAAACTTCGCCATCATATCTTTTACATTAATAACAATAAAAAAATTTCGCTTCGGCCAAAACATCGGGTCTCTTTTACCCTGCAATTTCCAGATAAGCACTTTTTCGTGACATCAATAGTTCATGAGATATTAAGGTGTAACACTTTGCCGCGGACACCCTGTACAGAACCAGTCCGGGAACTTAATGGTCGCACCTCGTAAAGTTTCCTGGATCGCTGGTTATGAATCTGTTGGCAAAATTTCGAAATACAAAGTGATGGGACCAGTATAACGAAAAAATATGGGAAATTTAAACATTAATTAAACTATAATGAAACATTAATTCAAATTCAAATCGTATAATTTAGAAAAAATAAGAAATAAAAAATAACCGTATTACTTTTAATAATCTCGATTGATACCTTATGAATTTATGATGTACTCCTGTATTTATAGCTAAACTAGGGTCGAATTACAGCCTTATAGAATTTTAGTTTATAGACTTCAAGTTTATAACTTTTAGGAATATGAATTTGTGGACTGCGTTCTAGATTTTGTTAAAGTTATAAAGTTTCTTCTGATTTATGTATTTCGCAGCATTTAAATATATTTTCCTCTTATAAAAGTTACATCAAAAAGTACTCAATCATTCTGATTTCATTTTTTTAACCAATAAAACAATATTTATTAATTATTTAAATTATATGTATAGAAATGTAGAACCTTCTCTTAGTTCGTGAAAATTTGTAAAATTTAGTCAATATTGGTGGAGTAAAAAGAGTCAGCCATGCATATTACCTTTCAACGTATTAAATGTGGTTGTTTCATTACTGCGCTTAGCAACCGATTCTCAAGAGAAACAGAGAGGCAGACATTCCGATTTGATTCTAACAGCTTTCTTTCTTTGCAACGTGCACTCTCTTTATCAAAATGGTAGGACATGTGTTCTCTCTTTAATTTCTCCAGAGAAACTTTCAACTTCCCAAATCGAAGCAAATGACACATAAATATTATTACAAACGAAGAAAGAATCTGGCATAAAAGTTAGATTTTTCTCAATGATCTTTTCAGTAGGCAGAGTAAATGGAAAAATTTTGAAGGCAATATGACAATGCATGAAATACGTAATTGTACGCCCATTTAAGGTACGTGTAAAGCATGTATGTAATATGAAATGAAAATATAGGTGACTGATTTAAAAATGCAAAAATAACTATTTTTTATTTTTGATAATTTCATATTACAGTGGTCATTCGTTATAAGCAAATCTTTCGGGTCTGAGGTTTGGCGTATAACGTACAGGTCCTACATTGATTGATGTCTTGCCGATCGTAGAAAAGGACAGAAGAGAATAAAATAATTTTCAGAAAAAAAATACACCGACTTCGAAATGCACTAAAAAGTATAAAATAATTTCTATTTCCTAATGAAGTAATTTCTATTTCATTCAATCATACAATTACGTAACATATATGAATGAAACCTATTTACTCGTTAGGTAGTATATTCCAATAATATAATATAGTCCAAATTGTATCGTGTTTGGTCTCATTTTAATCGGAAAAATGTCAAGAATCAATTGGTAAAAGTTTGATAACGAAAAAGTCAAAAATAAAGAAGTTTTATATTTGCATTGGTATTGTCTCACGGATATACTAAGGCCCGGATCACGTTACACTTCTCGGCGAGCGAACTTCCGGCGTCTCGAGGAGTCTTCCCCCCAGTGGTGGGGATAACACTTTTGCTTATATCGGAAAGGACATTTTTGCCTATTGTTGGATGACCAATCTAATGATTCATTTAAGATAAGAATATCGGAACCCATTTTAGTCAGCCTTGTTTTTCCCTTTTTCTATTTGCCCAGAAAACTTCAAGATTCAGTAATGCGTCATAGTAGGGTAGTTGGTCATCCATGCTAAGGTTCACAGATAACCCCTCTACATGGCAGAAACTTAGTGTATAAGTACCTAAAACTTTTAGAGATCAAGAGACTTATTTTTCGATCCTCCTGCGTGTCGGTTTCCGTGAAGGTTAATTGTATCCGGAGTTGTATTTTTGAAACGTCCGAAATATAATTGTTATTTTATATCGGCGTATACGTTTCTCACCCGGATCCCAACACTATAACGAATGACCACTGTAATTAATATTTATTTTCTACTTTAGATTAAATAAATGCGCGTGTTTTGTTACTATAATTTTTGTTACCTTCCTTTATTTGCAATATAACCTATGTATAATTCATCATAATTTGAGAAATTCAACTTTGTCTTAAAGAAATTGATAATTTTACACATGCGCTATTATCTTGGTTAGGAGTGTATGTAAAGTGTAGGGCAAAAGTATTGGTATATTTATTCATATATAACTGCATATTAAATATTACACTTACAGCAACAAATGGTCCAAAACCGAAGGCCTAACATCATGTAATAATTTGAAATGACTTGAAATTCACAAGACCATAAGAAATCGCCGGGACAAAAGTATTCGTATATTTAATTATTGTTACAATTATTTTAGCAGAAATTTTATAAATTAATATTTTGTGTGATTACCTTTCCTGCGAATCACTTCATGTAATATATCAGGCATTGACAATATCGAACTTTTAACGAAGTCAGGTTTTATAATACACCATTCTGTTTCTAATATTTCTTTCAAGTGTTCTTTCGTCGTTACATCACATTTTCGAAAATTTGTTTGTATATTTCCCGTCACAGTCTTGCTGAAAGTAAAATTCATCTAATTCATTAGAATGAATTAGAATTGATGAATTAGAATTCATCAGTACTGTTTTGTAAATTGTTTTTTAAATATTTAAATATAAATGATTAGCCATTATTTTATCCATTATTACTACGTTGCCGCCACTAAAGGCCGCAATACATAACATTTCTACCTCTGTGTTTCGCAATCGGTTATACAGGGTGTCCCACAATTAGTGTAGGTCCCTGAAATGGGGGGTAGTTGACGTAATTCTGAATGATTTCCCTTTGCAAAAATGGGGTTTGAAGCTTCGTTTTTCCTTAATAATTCAGAAACAAAGCTTTAAACCCCATTTTTGGAAAGAGAAATCTTATTCAAAATCACGTCAACTACCCCCCTTTTCAGAGACCTACACTAATTGTGAGACACCCTGTATACTTCTGAAATCCAATTTAGTATTAACTTATCGCCATACTTTTTTACTACCGTTCGACACAAAAATATTAACTCTGCGGAAAATACAACGTTTTTCTAGAAGTCGTCGTTAGCATTTATGAATTGTTCTGCAAATTCTAATTTTTAGTTTACTTTGCTTAACAGTGGTTTCTTTCTTGCGACTCTACTGTTATATCTGACCCGATACAGTACTCTTCATACTATTTTTGGATGAACTTCCCGTACGAAAATCAGGAAAGCACGAGTGGGGTAGATTGAAATAACGAAATAAATGCAATTTAACTGGTGAAAGCCTTGTTTATTCCTGTGACGTGTTACCACGGTCACAGTCTGCACAAGAATGTCTCCTCAGCAAAACTCTGGCCGTGAGGACACCAACGTCACCATGGCCCTTAAAAATTATACATTGTATTCTAAGCTTATAAACTTTCCCTTGCGACCCGAACAGCTCTCTGACGAAGTGCACATGGCCTACCCTCGTCCGTCGCATCTACCTAAACTCTAAATTTCTAACATTCCTTTAGTATGTATTCGTTAAAGTGTGATGCAGTTTCAGATACACTGGTGTCTAGTTAATTTTCGGGGTCTACTGGTCTTTTTTTATTCCGCAATATTCCTTCTTTATTATACTTGTTTATAATACTTTGTAAAGTCGGTCGATTTCTCTTTAGTATTTTTGATATATTTCTATATGATTTATCTTCTTCATGTAACCATATAACAGTTTTTCCTTCTTCCAACGTTGTTTCTTTGCATTTTCATTTGACCTCTCAATAGCCATATAGCGAGATTTTAATATTCTTTCTTTTCAAAAGAAATAAAACACATTACGAACGAAGAAAGAAGTTCAGTATTGTCATCATTCATGTCATATAATAATAGCTGCATAGCATGGCAGCAATTCTTATAAATATATCTACTCGAGTATGGTTAGCGATAAAATTCCATTTTGAGATTAAAATGATCTAAGTTACTCATTGATCAGCTCAATATGTACATTTTTAAAATGCAACAAAATAAATTCAATAGAGCGCTCGATACTTTTTTGGCAAGTATTAAACCATATGTATGTGTACACGTATCCCAGTCCTCTTGTGCTAACGTAATGAAAGAAGAGACGGGCACTCATGGTCAGCAGGCCAAGGTCAGCGGTCTTTGCCGCCGTGTCATGTGGAGTGATAGAGGTAGAACAAGGCAAACAGATAGAGAAAGAGATAGCACGATGACAAATAAGCTTGGTACACGCGTCGTCGTATGCACACATTCACGAAGTATGGCAGATGTATGCGTTGTATGCAAGTTAATCCAAGCATACAGTCGCAATCCCAACCTTAAACTGTACCTACGTACAATCTCACTGCTGTGTTACTGACCGTATACTACTAACCACGTGTGTATTATATAAGTTAACTGCTTTAGTGCTCAACTAACAAGTAAACCTACGGAAGTGTCACTCTCCAATTTTTTTGAAATTTAGATATGTTATGTATATGGTAAATTAAAGGACACGTAGTTTTTTTTATCTGTGGAAAAGCATATTTAAGCTATGAGACAACCCTCCAAACTGTGAGAGTAAAATGAAAAAATTGCGATATCTTTCAGACAAGTGAAACAATTTTGATGATTTTTGATATAAAAATATCTTTCGATAGAAGACAAAAATCAGCTTAGATATGTTAGAAGGGGTGTGAAAATTAGAGATTGAAGTACTCCTAAAGTGACCTGCTGCAAAAAATAAGTTTTGATCTGATCGAAGTAGAATCTATTAAAATTTCAAGAGGAAAGATAATTAGGGAACACATATTTTTTTGTCGTTTTTTTTAATAAATACTTTGGGGTAAATAACTCCTGTGCTCGTTTTAATATATCGGTTTTTTACATTGCTAAATATAAATCTCAAACCAATTCACAATGGTAGATCCAACATGGCGGACCTTTTTTCCACCATTGTGGCCTTTTTTCCTAATTTTTTCACGAAGTCTTTTTAGTATTTCAATGTAATAGTGTTGGTTAACAGTCTAATCACTGGGCAACCACTCAATCATTACAATTCCATTAATGTCGAATTTTGAGTTTGACGTGTGTGCTTTTATGAGTTTCGGGGATTCTGGAGACTTCCACAGCATCGACTGTTGCTTACTTTCTAGGTCATATGTAAAAATCTATATCTCATCACATGTTACAATAGATTTCAACAAATTTTGCAAGAAACTTGATGTTTATTCGCTGCTCGATTCTTACGTTAGACATTTTTTCGGCAGTTGCACGTGTTTACTCAATGATGCAATACTCCCAAGTGACATGACGGATTAAATCGAAATTGGCAGCATGGATAGAGGATGTGTGTGAGATGATGCCACCAAAACAATTTCTGCCAATTCCATTGTTTTTTCAAACTACACACCTAGTCTCACTCTTTTTGTGTTGCACCTCGTATGTTATATCTATGGTTACCGATGTTTACTATATTAGAGTATGTATCGAGTACAGTAAATATTCGATATCTGCAAAAATCTCCTGCACGATATGTGCAAGGAAGTTATCCCCACCACTGGGGGGAATAACCCCTCTAGACGCCATGATGCTGGATCGCCGAGAAATGTAACATGAACCGTGAGAGGTATATCCGTGAAACAATACATACGCAAATATAAAACTTCTTTATTTTCAATTTTTTTTATATGAAACTTTTACCAATAAATTCTTCACATTTTTCTGATTAAAATGAGACCAAACATGACATAATTTGGACTATATTTATTGGTTTAATTGACAATAAAAATTTCTGGCGCAGCGGAGGATAGCGAGTGAAAAAAAGGAGATGCTGCGATCATGGCAGGCGGTAAAGATCAAAAGTCTGTTCGATTGTTTACAATACTTGAGCATTGCTAACTTTTTTATTTTTCATCCATTTCTCTATATAACTTTCTCCGTCATATTCGCGACATTTTCCTGATAAAAATTATTTTTAGAAAAAAATACACCGACTTCGAAATGCACTAAAAAGTATAAAATAATTTCTATTTCCTAATGAAGTAATTTCTATCTCGTTCAATCATACAATTACGTAACAGATATGAATGAAACCTATTTACTCGTTAGGTAGTATATTAAATACATTTCAACCTTTTCGGAGGCGGCGCAAATTTGGTAATTCCCGCGTCGTGGGCTCCGTTTATAGGTTCTTAGATACCACAATCAACTGGTTATTGGGAGCAACATTTACTAAGGTATTTTTAATTTTGCGCCGCCTCTGAAAAGATTGAAATGTATTTAATATACTACCTAACGAGTAAATAGGTTTCATTCATATCTGTTACGTAATTGTATGATTGGACGAGATAGAAATGACTTCATTAGGAAATAGAAATTATTTTATACTTTTTAGTGCATTTAGCAGTATAAAATTTTTTTATACTTGTACCAATGGGGAGTCAGAACCTACTAGATGCAAAAGGTTTCGTTCCGATCGGTCCACTCAGCTAGGCGTAATCGGTGAACATACATAGAAAGAAAAAAAAAATTTTTTTTTTATAAATTTAGTTCTTATACAATACATTTTCCGATTATTTTCAGAAATTACGATTATAATAATTCTCATGAAAAATATTTGTTTGAATGAATAAAATAAAGTGGTCGGTTTATGAAGGCTATTACATATTACAAGTTCAAGATATGTATGAGGGATTGGTTAGTTCAAGTGTCGTCGAATACGATCGGGCGCGATCGGGCGAGCGGGAACATGGACGATTGGCGCCAAGATAGTTCGGCGGTATTACGATTTGGCGCGGAAAATTAGCGAGGGAACAAAGGGTCGTAAGGCAATTGTTTCGTTTTACGCGAGAATCGGGAGAGAACGAAGAAAACGGCGTGGCGTCGCGAGGCTGTCTTGTCGTAACGTTGGAAGAAGCAGGTTGTCCGAAAAGTTGTAAAATAGTTGTCCGTACTTGGCTGTTATATTTTTGTTAATTCTATATTCTTGTTAAGTTATTAAAATTATTCTGTTATTATTATTCCCAAAAACTAGTAATCCGTCATTCTCGATTATTTCTCGATCCTACTTGTATTAATACCACAATACCTAGAAATGTGACTTTGACATTAGTAAAGTTTCCACAAGAGCAAGCGTGGACATACAATACATACAATAGATTCGATCATAGATTCCAAAAGGCATGCTGCTTTTAATTAGAATTGCGGTACACTACTTCCTGTGGATATTTCATTCATAATATCTGCATATGAATTATTATCGGTTAGTTATGCATATAAAGTAGAACGGGTTGGAGAATTAACCTGTTATCCGTTTAAGTACCAATTTATGAATCATTTTACTCGAACTTCATACTTTTATTTGTATTGACATACAATTGACAAAACTGACCCAAACTATCACACTTCAGATTTGGCTGTGTACGAAATTACGTACGCTGGAATTCGAAAGACATTTTAAATTTTAAATTTTCAAATTATTACATTCCTAAATTTTTAGTTTTCTATATTTCCAAAGTTGTAAATATATAACTTTTTAAATATCTAAATTTCTTAAATAAAATACTTGCATTTCATACTACGTTTAATTGAATGATTTGTAGAAGGGAAACTTGTCCGTATGTTTTTCATCGTTGTTTATATTCTTGTTATTCATATGATGTTCAATAACTATTGAAATACAATTGGCATTTTTAAATACAAGTACAATATTCTTTTCCCTTTCTTTTGTAATATGGTGCATTTTGAATTTGTTAAATGTTATTCTTTGTTTGGTTTTTATGAATATTTTCTCAAAGTGTAGTAAATTCGTCAATTTCTTCATCCACTCACCTTCGCACAGCCACCTGTTTTTGCGCAGCACTAAAAGGATTGAACTTTCTGATTTATTAACTGTAACGAATAATCAAAGTATATTACATTAAAACAGAAGTTTTAATTAATTTTTAAAAATCCCGTAACTCGGGAGTTTTGAGATTGACTCCTGTTCACTGAAAACTTTATTTTTCATTTCTTATGATAATTACATTCTACATATAATAAACAATGATAACAGTAAATATATTTTATACAGCATTTGATGTAACCATTTACAAAAAACATTAATAATATAGTGTTGGAGTTCCAGAGTCAGGAATAACTCGAAGTGAATTCAATAAATAATTTATTGTTCAACAATATTCTTAGCTAAACCTTAATCTAGTACTCTAGTTTTAAAAGTTGTTGTTTTCACAGTGAAGTCCGGATAAAATCTGATGAGAAACGGTGTTGTGAAGGAAAATGTAACCTATTGGAAAGAAACTATTGGTTGATATTTTGGATAAGGGTGTGGAAACAGGAAAAGTCATTGACTAGGTTATTTGCGAAGGAGGTGGCTTAAAAAAAGGAGTGATTCATTAGGAAATGTGGAAGTGCTTTAGCGGGACCTTGAAAAAATCTTGAAGCTGTAGGAAATTCTAAAGAGGCATGTTTTGGTGATATAAGACAGACAGGAAAGCGCAGAAAGTGGACAATAGGGTAAAGGAAATAAAGGAAGAGCCAGATGTAGAAGAGAAAGTCGGACGGTTCGTTAGGATTTCCAACAATAGCATTGAAATTTCCTTGTAAATATTATCAATTCTGATACAGTATCTGTTCATAGCATTTTTCTTCGTTAAAAGAAAATACAGTTCGTAGTAGCATATTGTTTTAATAACAACTGTTCTAAGCAAAGATCATTTCTTGAATGTCACTTACGAAGATAGAAATGACCAAGGGGAATTGTTTAGAAATTTTCTGCAAAATTAATTTATTAATGAATAGCGATATGTTGTTAATCTCCTCTATAAAACTTTCATTTTCGCAAACTTAATACTACGTGCATACTTGGAAATCAATGATTCATATTTGCCTTATTACACACATTGCACTTTCACTCAGTCGTAACTGTCTCCGCTTTCACGTTGAAAAGTATGTTATAGTGATTCTTTCAGTAGTTACGTTTCATAATGACGTCATTGCACTTTTCTTGCGACCAACTGTACTTTTTCTCCGGCACGTGTTAAAAATGCGGAAAACGTATTAACGTCACTAACATCATTTTCCCACTACACGACAGAATTAATCCCTTCTAAAAATACGTATATGAAATTCAGGTTTGATTTCGCGGAAGTGGTTGGGATTTCCAAATAATGTTCGCATTTTTTCCTGTATTTACTATAATTATTAATGAATGTTTTAACAACAAATTTTCTTAGTAAGTAAAAATTTTATATCCTTGGGAAGTCGCATTTTTCTACTGCATATAAGTGCTTATAATAATATTTTATTTGTTATATGTAAATATATATTTTTATATAAAAGCTTCTCTTAGATGGCAACTACTGTACTTATTGTAAATTGAATATTATATGTAAAATTAATAAATTCTCAAATCTTCAAATTTTCAAATTTCAAATTTAAAAACTCCGGAATTTCAAAATTCGTCAATTTTTAAATGTGCGCATCCCCAAATTCTGCAATTTCGAAAAATTCAAATCTTAAAATTTGTAAATTCTCAACTTTCCAAAGGGTATAGCCGGATAAGGTGGTCAAATGTGCCCTTGAGTCGAATTAGAAACCCAATTCGTCAGTCGATAGCATATCCAAAAAAAACGTCTCACACCAAGTTTCAACCCCCTATCTCATTCGTGGGGGTAGTAAAAGGGAAAAAACGAAATTCCGGTTTTTGGCCTTTTTTGTCTATTTAATTTCTTTCAAAAATTCTGAAAAATTCTAAAACATGGAGGACCATATAGCGCATATTATAGAATTTTTTGAGATTTTTTGATCGCAAATTGTAGTCGTGAAAAATCAAAAACCAAAAAAAAATCCGAAAAAATGCGATATTTTAGGGAAGATGTCCGAGCACTACTTTTATATTAGTATGGTAGTTGGGTATTAGTATAACTATTATTTTCTAATTTTTTCAGATTTTTCGGTGAGGTGCGCCGTAGTTAAAAAAATCAAAAACCGATTTTTTCGCGCGAAAAAACAACTTCTGCTTGGAATTTTTATGTCAATTTCCCAAAAAAGATACATTAGGCAATTTTAAGAGGATTCATGTTCGTACAATTGATTTATGGATTACAACAAGTCTAAAGAACATAAGGATTGTGTGTAAATGCCTTTCCCCCACTGAAAAAAAAAACAAACCTTGAAATATTCCTAAAATGCATTAGAAATGTTTTTAAATAAATAATATTCGTTGTCCTATAATTAGAATAAAAAACATTTACTATTAAAAGAAAAAAAAAAAGAAAAAAAAATGTTAGTTTGGACGGGATCGAACCTGCGCCAAAAATAGTATGCAGCGGTGTACTAGTCAGGCGCCTAAACCGCTGCGCCACTGATGTTGTAGCAAGACACGTCAACATTTAAATATATAAACTGCATTACATATAACTAATTAATTAAGTTAACATCATTGTTGTAATCCATAAATCAATTGTACGAACATGAATCCTCTTAAAATTGCCTAATGTATCTTTTTTGGGAAATTGACATAAAAATTCCAAGCAGAAGTTGGTTTTTCGCGCGAAAAAATCGGTTTTTGATTTTTTTAACTACGGCGCATCTCAGCGAAAAATCTGAAAAAATTAGAAAATAATAGTTATACTGATACGTAACTACCATACTAATATAAAAGTAGTGCTCGGACATCTTCACTAAAAAATCGCATTTTTTCGGATTTTCTTTCGGTTTTTGATTTTTCACGACTACAATTTGCGATCAAAAAATCTCAAAAAATTCTATAATATGCGCTATATGGTCCTCCATGTTTTAGAATTTTTCAGAATTTTTGAAAGAAATTAAATAGACAAAAAAGACCAAAAACCGGAATTTCGTTTTTTCCCTTTTACTACCCCCACGAATGAGATAGGGGGTTGAAACTTGGCGTGAGATGTTTTTCTTTGATATGCTATCGTCTGATGAATTGGGGTTCTAATTCGACTCAAGGGCATATTTGATCACCTTATCCGGCTATACCCTTTCTAAATTTCCAGCTCCATCACAATAAGATCTAAAATATCCAAATTTGCAAATTGTCAAATACTAAATTTTCAAACTGCTACATATCTAAATTAGTATTTTACTGAATATGTAGCATAAGAGCAGCACAAAACGTTAATAATACAATGCAGAAAAATGTCTATATTTAAGTAATAGAGAAGTTCGATTTCTTTAAATTTGAATACTTCTAACAAAAAATATACTATGCTTCTTTTTCCTTCGTTGTCAGGATATTTATAGCGTTTGCAAATAGAGCTAGACCGATAATTTTCTAATGAACAAAGTTGAGTTACTGCTTTGTCATGATTACAGTGTCGTTCGTACGCCCAACGTAACAAAGTTTGAATACTAAATCCTGTCGCGGTCGATTCGATTTTCCCGATGCTCGTAAGAGGAACTAAAAATTGATCGGCCCCGAACCTAACGGTTGGAATTACCGGTGTGTTTCATTGTGCAATCTTCTTGACGTCACTCGGTCGTTACACTTGCTCGGCACTCTGATTCATCACACACCTTCTGCTGCTGCGCGACGTAAGATACACTTTCTGGTATAGTCAGATGCAATGTAGGCTTCTGTTGGATAGAAACAAAGTGAGTTTGAAAATTCTGAAATTTCTAAATTTTTAAATTCTCAAATTTCTGAATTCGAAAATTTTCAAATTCGTTAATTTTTCAGATTCTTAAATTCTTAAATTTTGTAATTTCTAATTTTTATATTTTTAAACGGTTTATTGACCTAAATTACTAAATTTCAAAAGTTTTGTATACTTAAATTCCCAAACATTCTAATTTCTAAATTCTGAAATTTTTAAGTTTCCAAGCTACAGTTCTGTTAATTGACAGACTTCCTAAAAATCAACGATTCGAATGTTTTTTCCGCTTGGTCATTGTATTTTTCCTGAGGAAATCAGGTTTGCTTTTGATTGTACATATTCTCTTCCTTCATTTCAAGAATACCGTAGAGAATTCTTCTGATATCGATTCGCAATTCAATTTGACCTTCGTTATAGGATTAAAAAATGTGTATATGTATAGTTTCCGTGTAAATGGTCTACCACAAAATACAATATAAGTCTCTATTAAAAAATACATTCTTTTTGAGATGTATTTTTTATAAATTATAAAGAACTGTTCGTGTTTTAATGCAGTAATTAATTTTCCATTTAATGAAAAATCGGTAGCGTGACTGCGTATACAGGGTGTTACCTGTAACGCTACTCACGATTTTTCTCCCACTTGCAGCCACCTTACGAAAGAAAGTTTAGAACAATATTTGCAGGATATGAAATGCACAATAGATATTTGTAAAGCAAATTTTAAAAATAGTTTGTTCTTTTGGCAAAGTCAAAGTCACCTTGGTGAAATAAAATACCGGAGTATTACGTGATGGAAGGGGATTACATTTTGAACATGTAATTAAATACAATGTATTTTTCTTACATTCTACTTGCGTGTTTACATTCAGTAATCTTTTTGGAACCAAATAATGGTTACACTACTAAAGTCAAAAGCTAAGTACTTTACATTTCCACTTCTGTAAATCGAGTAATATGATAATAAAAATATCATGTAATGTTTTGAATTCGTTTCGATGACCTCTAAAGCTATGAATAAAAAAAAAATGTATGTTCCTATTTAAAAAACCGAAGGTGACTTTGACTTTGCCAAGAGAACAAACTGTTTTCAAAATTTGCTTTACTAATATCTATTGTACACTTCATATCCTGCAAATATTGTCCTAAATTTTGTTTCGTAAGGTGGCTGCAAGTGGGAGAAAAATCGTGAGTAGCGTTACAGGTAACACCCTGTATATAGGACAATATTTAAAATAATATTTGTTGAAAATAATTTTTCATTAAACACATATTGTATAATCGTAGAAAATACTTCCTGCATTGAGTATGAATCTTTGATAAAAAATTATAAAATATGTAAAATTTCCTTATAAATAAAAATTAGACAAAAATTTAGACAAAATGTTCAGGAGCTATAATTTGTTTGTATTGAAAACTTTATGTAATATGAAGCATTTGCAAAGAATACAAAAGCAGCTTTCAAAACTTTATTTTCATAATATTTTTCGATTAAATTAAAAATATCGTAGGTTGAAAATATTTGTAATTTTTAAAATATTCTAATTGATCTAATTGTGTAAGTTAAAAGCCTTCATCAATAAATGGAAAAATTTTAGTACAACTAAATAAATATTTAACTACAGGAATTATTACTTTAATTAAATTTTATGTATAGAAAAAATACAAAAATAAGAACAGTCTCGTTATTCAGGACGACGTTTGTAATAAATGTAACACCTGAATGAAAGTATTTTGCAATTAATAAAATTAAGATGAAAAGTTTACATTTTTTTCAATTTTTAGAACTTATGTACATTAGGGTGGCCCTTATTTTTCGACTTCCGATCTTTTTTGGTCTCATTTTTTTTGGCCCCTAAAATTGTGACACTTGATGAAAAAATGATAATGTCAAACGCCGGAGAATGCGACGTTTGGGCAACTAGGAGTTCTATATAATCTGTACAAAAGTTGATAAATTTTCTAATAATTTCGGTTGTATTAATACTTATAAACAAATTCTTCTAAATACTTATAAGCTAACTATTTTTTAATGGAATTTCAGTTGTCTCATAAATTAGCCTATTATTAAATTGTACGTAGCGTTTAATATATGTTCTGTGTTAATGTAGATTTGCTTACATCAGGATAAAGGTTTTTTTAATTCACCATTATTTGTAAAATGTATTGTTTTTCTTCTTCATTTCTGGTTAACAGATTATTGTATTAAGTAATAAGTTTAACACCACGTTCAGCGGTATCGTTCACCACTTTTAAATTTTTTGCAATTTCTAAACCTTTTAGATATGAAACATCATTTTCCTACAAGGAAGGGTCTTTGTCTAAGAAATCAGTAGATACATTGAACATGTTAAATCATTTTTTGGATTCAGTAGAAATGAAGCTATCGATATTCATGTTTACATAATTTTGTACGTTTTCCGGAAGTATTACAAGTTTTTTGATTGAATATTCTGTATTATTATTTCTTAGAGCCTTAACCATTTTCTTTTTTGTGTTTAATGGTATTGTTTCATCAAAAAAGGACAAAGCCACGTTCTTGGATGCAAGGTACCATAAATGGTTAGAAAATTTGCGTATTCCAACTTTAGAAATATTCTTATCAATTGCCGAATACAGGTATAGATTTTGTAGAAATTTCAGGTCTTGTAATGGCGCTTTTATGGGAATTGGTGCATTCATCCAAGCTTGAATGTATAAATTAGTTAAAAAAATACATATATCATTTATCCCTATGATATCTTTACTATCCAATGAAAATTCTTCCCAGAATAAATAAATTTTTAATACGTAAATTGCTTTAGCTATCCATCTAGCATGATGAAAAGCTTCAGGAACGTGAAAAGTATTTCCTCGTGGAGGAGATCCACCAAGAAAAATTATTATCAACTCCAAAAATTCTTTGTAATCATCCCTCGGCTGCTTTTGTCGCAAATGGTACAAACAAAAATTTATTTTCTCTTCCACATCCTGGGGCTTTCTATAAACATAAGGATCTTGTACACCTGTTTTAAAATTTGCTAAATTAATTTTAGGCCAAGTTTTTTGAAATTTTTTAAAAAGCGGTACTTCTTACCTGATCCCTTGATCAGTCAAAACTCGCTAATATTCACCACTGCCGGGAATCTTTTTGGATATCTATTATGCAGAGTACTTACTATACATTTTTTTAATACCGAAATATTGGTTTCATTTTACATAAGATTTTTAATGCCTGACTGAATAGGAGATTAGTTTTCGTATTCGGGATGACCGCTTCAGCAACTACAGAATAAGATTCATACTAACATTAGCGGTAAGATTCATTAATTTCTAGTATATTTTTGAAAATCATACACCAGCGCTAAAATTATATATGTAAAAAATGATATTTTCCTTATAAAATGTTCAATGATACTTTCAAAATAAAAGACCACTAACATATTCGACGATAACCTGAAATCGTGCAAATTTGAAAACTTCAACTCGATTGTGGCACGGATTCCTGTTATCCAATCATCCTGAAACATTAACATTATCATTTTTTTATCAAGTGTCACAATTTGAGGGGGTGAGACAATGAAAAAATCGAAAAAAAAAATCGAGCTCTATAGCTAAGGGCCACCCTAATGTACATATGAATAGACAATAACATATAAAAAGAAATTACATCTGACCGCAGTTTTGTTATAAAAAATACTTAATTATGACTTTCTTACATAACAAATTTAAGTATAATATATTCAATAAAATGGAGCATTTTAATTGCCTTCAAAATATTTCCCTCAACTGCATATTATATTTAAATTAAACGTATACATCTGATAAAAAATTATTCACAGTTTTATCATCTTAAACGTATTCATAATCCACACAATTTTATACACATGATTAATACACGTTCAAACGAAATTACTATCTTACATTTAACCCTTTGCACTCGAAATTTTTATTTATTCTCTTTACCAGCAACTCGAAGCATTGTCAATAGAAAATCATATTTACACATAAGTAAATGATATGCGCGTTAAAAGAAAAGTCATTGTTTTCAAATCCATTTGTCCTTATATTATGAACTGAAAATTATTTGCATTGTCTCCATAGCGGAGCCCTCGAGTTTGAAGACAAATTTTAAATGGCTCCGCTCCGGAGCCCTCGAGTGCAAAGGGTTAAATCTAATGCTCAGAAGATCGTTATAGGGAAGAAATAATTCGAGTAGTAAAGTAGCTTATACAATATTTCCATAAATAGAAACAACAGTGTATTTCCATGCTAAAGGAAAATTGCTGTTTTGAGGCAATGATTAAGCTGCATAGTTTATCATTAACGTAACAACAATTACGTTACTCGTTTCGCAATTATTATACAGCACCGTTCGTTCGGCAGAATATATTAAAATTCACGTAACAAAATATCAATTGATTGTGAACGAGGAATATAGCGTAAAAGTTAGCGGTTCGTTTCGAAAACAAAAAAGAAAAAACAGGTCAGTACCGCGAGATAATGTGAGCTACGTCACGAAAGCCGTTAACGTAATAATGTATCCAACATATTATTCAACTCTCGTGCGTACGCGCTCGTGTGCGCGCGTGCATGAACGCAAGCGCAAGGTCAGGGGATTTACCGCGTTAAATGCTCGGTTACGCTTCAGATTAATGGAACTTCCATTATAGAATATTCTTTTTGCACCTCTAACTTTAAACGATCTTCGAAAGTTACACATCCGTATTTGAGGAAATATACAATTGAAATGCGCAGAATATTCAAGGAACATTATTACTCTTTAAATATAGATTATTTCCGATCGTCAAAGATGTGAATCTATGTATAAGAACAAATAGATTAAAAATATGGAATAGCATTTCTTTTCATGTAGAAAAGAATTTGAACAGGTTTGAAAATTATTTGTAGCACAAAAACTAATGAATCCAACAACTTTCTCATTTATTTGAAAGTTAATAAATATTAATTTAAATTTAACAAACATTAATTATTATTTCAATTTATTTAATGAATATTGCTTATTATTTTAATGGATATTAACATTAATTTTAATTAATAAAAAACTTTCCGTTTCTAAACGTAAATATAAATTATAAATCTAAATATAAATGTAACTACAATTACCTTAATTGCTTCCTTAATTCCCTGACCACTGAAATACGATGAATTAAATGAATAATAAAAACGCACATAACAATATGCATTACAGATATATTTCAATGATATTAATGAATTACATTTACTGATCTGTAATTTTTGCTGATAATAATAATACTAAGCATGGGTAAAAAGAATGGTCAAATTTAACTTGGTGCTTATTTACATATTTCCTAAATTAATGAACGCAATTAAGAAAACGACAGTTAACAATATTCTACTGATCATGCAGTGTTTGTTGAACTGTTATACACTTTTAGCATTCACAGAATGTTTTTCCCCGATGGAACGATTGTTTGCATAGTAGATACTTCAAACATCTCTATAATATACATATACCGTAATTCTTCCCAGTAATTCCTCTTCTATACTCATAGCAAGAGCGCGTTAACCATGTGCCGGTAATTTTTCCATGCATACATACATATGCGCAACTGAGTATTACATTGTTATAAACCACACACTGGTAATACGTAACTCTGTTATTACTGTATTATGTATAGTTAGTATCAATTACTAATTTTCTATTACCATGCAGTGATGGAATTTCTTCTGAAATTAAAATTCATGTACAGTAGACAGAATAGTATTCTTTATCCAGAATCACGTTTTAAAATACGGAGTTAAAAGGATTATTTTATTGCATGTACTGTTTTTCACGTCTTACAAAAATTAAGAACTTCTTTCTATGTAAATTTGTAATCTATTTGTAAAACTTAAAACAGATCTTATATAAATTTAAATAATTTACATATTTTCAACGATAAAAAGTGAAAAACATTGCAATACAACTTTCATTAATTGACATTTTGGTTGAAGTATAATATTTGACACAGTTTAATTTTCGTGAAAATAACGTTTTATTCGTTTCATAAATTTAAAATTTAGCAAATCCTAAGTTGATGTAAATACATGTAGAACGTCGTATTACTGAAATGACCTCCAAATATTATTCATACTACGTTTGATTAGTCTATTAAAGATTCATGTAATGAATAAAAGGACTACTTGGGACAGGTCAAAACCTGCACGAACCTGTATAAGGAGGAACAAAGAACCAAAGCCGGTACCTACATCAGAGTAAGTATGTATGTAAGCGGGTCAATCCTATAGTGAGAGTATTCTCTTAGTAGGTCGATCGAGCAACTCTAAATTCTGAACTAGACTTTTAAAATATCATCACTGTCAATACGAAATCATATTGACTACCTTTTCCAAACTTGATATACGTCATATATCTTCAAAGAAATGTGACTAACAATAATTTTTTAAATATTCAATAGATACATAGTATTTATGCAATTGTATAACAGAAATAATGTTTATAAAAGTGCGTATAAAATAAAACATAATCGTTTATGATTTTGAATAACAATTTAAGGTATAAAAAAAAGAAGACAATGTAGTAACACAGGAATTTTAAGGACAATAATTTTTTTTCAAATATATAATGCTTATACCTCTGATGTATTTATACAAAAGTAGAATAGTATTTTCAAATTCCCTAAAGAGTTAATAAATATGAAGATAGTGGGCTCGTGAGGTATAAGTTTAATGTCTGGTTCTAAAATTCTAAATGTAATTGCACCGACGCGTATGAATTTAGCGATTAAAAAACAATTAATTCACTTTCCGAAAGTGTATTAGTCGATTAAAACCAATAGATTGTCACTTTATATTCAAGTAGTACCGATTCATTTATAAACAGATAATTATTTCGTTTAAGAGATTATCATACTTAGTACGTTTAATGGAAAAGGAACATGATCTGGTTACTGAGAAATTCTCTGCCTGTTTCTCGAAGTCGTATAATGACTCAGCAATCACGTTGGGGTTTACCTATGGTCTCTATCAGATCGTGAGATTATATTAGCCACAAGAACTTATTTTCCTGTAATTATAAGCTGTTTTAGACTTCCTTCTTTGGAAACAATTGAACGTACCACTGCACAGTGAATCGGAAGATCCATAAATAAGGCCAGAATTTATTTTGTAATCATATTTATATAAAAATTTACATTATTACAAATACTACTACAATAATTGTAATTAATATGGTGATTCAAAATTGTTAATACATTTATATACACAGTGGAGGAGAAAAGTATTCATACACTTGAAATATAGAAATAAACAGAACAATATTTTCTATATTATTAAGTATATTTAATCATATATACCTGTATATTAAACATTACACTTACAGTTATAAATGATCTAAAACCGAAGGCAATAAAATTATCTTGAAATGACTTGAAATTTACGAAATCGCCGGGACAATATTCGCACATTATCATTATGTTGATAAATACAACAGTTGCAGTAGCATCGGGACATCAATATAACCATTACATTAGATGATGTTCTGTTAGTATAGTCAGTAGTAGTGCAAGAACTTTAACTTTAACACTAATATTTACAATATGAAGGGAAAACGCAATGAAACAACATTAGAAGAAAAAAACTTGTTATATGGTTACATGAAGAAGGTAAATCATATAGAAATATATATGAATTACTACAAAGAAGTCGATCGACTGTACAAAGTATTATAAACAAGTATAAAAAAGAAAGAACAGTGCGGAATAAAAAAAATATAACGGTAGACCTCGAAAATTAACTACAAGAGAAAAGCGTAAAATCGTCCGAACTATTAAAGAAAAGCCAGATACCATTGTATCTGAAATTACATCACACTTTAAAGAATACATGCTGCAAGAAGTGCACCCAAAAATAGTATGAAGAGTTCTGCGTCGGGCCAGATATAACAGTAGAATTTCGAGGAAGAAACCACTTATAAGCAAAATAAATTTAAAAAAGTGATTAGAATTTGCAGAACAATACATAAATGCTAGCGACGACTTCTGGAAAAATGTCGTATTTCCCAAAGAGTTAAAATTTAATATTTTTGTGTTTGACAGTAGTAAAAACGTATGGTGAAAAGTTAATACTGAATTGGATTTCAGAAACATATAACGACGACGAAACACAAAAGTGGAAGTGTGATATATTGCTGCTTCTGGAGGCGATAATTTAATAATAGATTTAATGAAGGCGGTGATAGTAGATAAAATAGTGGATAACCATTTATATTTAAATATTTAAAAAAAAAATTTACAAAACAGTGCGGATGAATGAGAATGAATTAGATTTACGAATTAGATGAATTTTATTTTCAGCAGGACTGTGACGCGAAACATACAGCCTATATGAATAGTGCGTCAGTAGTTGATAATACTGTAGCAGCTTTACCACTATATGTAAAGGTACGAGTAGTTTGTAAGACCTAGGTCATCGGCAGTTCGTAGGGCTGATGACCAATAAAAAGGTTCGGGTTTTTCTCAGAGTGCTCTATGCCCAAGTTTCCAATTCGGGAAATTCCCATTTCTTTTCTTAGGTTTTGGCGCGTTTTTAGGTGTGCTACCCGTCCTTTTCTAAAAAAGGACTATATAACCCAACGGGAATGCGGAAATGTAAGATTCGTTACTGACCCGTCGTACTGAACGTCAGTCCCTGTAAACATATGTACCGACAAGTTTAATAGAGAAACTCCCGACACAAGTATTTGGTGATTATTATTATTCATCCTACCGTCATCCGCTAAAATATCAATACTCCCCATACGTTAGCAACTCCTCCACAATTGCTTGACTTAAATGCTGTCGAGCATGTATAGGCGAAACTAGAAAAAATTGTGCGAATACATAATATAACACCTGAAAGAAATGTTAAAAAAGAAATGGTGTACTATATAACATGATTTCGTTAAAAGTTTGGTGTTGTCAATGCCTGATATATTACATGAAGTGATTCGCCGAAAGGGTTATCATATGAAATATTAATTTATAAAATTCCTGCTAAAATAATTGTAGCGATAATTAAATGTACGAATATTTTTGTCCTCCAGTATCAATGTCCTCTACTTTATCAAGATTATTATGAGTGACTAAAAAATATTTTTGTATGAAAGATTTAAGTTTTAGGATAGCAGATATGATAAAAGGATATGGCGTACTGGACATTTTTTAAAATTTTATTTAAAGTAGTAATACTTTAATAAAAGTAATTAGTTAAAGTAAATTAGTTATTGGTTTTTTCCTGAACCCATAGAATGGATACGTAATATTAAATAAAAGTAAATTAATATTAAATTGAAAATAAATAAAAAAAAAATAAACAAGCAATAAAACATAAATTGATATACAGACTATTCTTTATTTCTATTGCTAACAACGAACACAGAATTGAAGAGAAATATGTTAGCAAATTAAAATACAAAAGTTTGTGAACTAGTTATTTGACTAGTACCAACGGTACAAAAGGTACATATAATTCTGATCACGGAAATTAACAATGTATAATAGCGAGTAAGGAAAACAAACATGATTATGGAATATTAAAAATTTATTCGAATTAACATCGACAAAATACTGTGGTTATTTGTTTATGTTGGACATCTAAAATGAAGTATTATAAATTTTATATGAACTAAATTTTTTAAAGTTTCTAATAACCTTATTGCTAGTAATTTAGTTGGTTCTGGACAATTATTTTTCTTCTACTAGAACTTGTTTACGGTAAAAGACAAACAATATGTATATTATTGTCCATTTTTTGACAATTTATTATAAATTATTTTTATTTTTATTGATTATAATACTGCAGTATTTACATTGTGAATGTAATATTTAAGTAATTGATATGATTAAATATTTCTCGAAAATATTTTTATTTTAATTAAGAAGAAAAATATGAAATTCCGAGTTGTACATTCTACTGTTTGTGATACATTATCAGTGATCGTTATGCATCTGATGTTATTAAACATTTGTTGCTTACATATTGTAAAATGTGTACAACATTTTCTACACTACATCGCTATTTTTTATATATTCCTTACGTAAAAGCAATAATTTAATATAGAAATTTGCTTATGAATTGAAAAACAATCGATAACTCAAAATTTCATTTGCACTAGTTTTCGCGATAATGTGCAAGCATTATTAAATGAATTGTATACATATCACATGATCAACCGTGTCATATCCATTGGACGGTAATTCACATTTCAAGAATATGTATGATACATTAGAACAATACAAAAACAATTTAAATTTTAATATTGTAAAAAATTGAAAAGAATACGAATAATAATAATAACAACAACAATAACGACGATGACGACGACGACAATAACAATAACAATAATAATAATAATTCTGTGTAATTTCTGTTCGCCTGAAATGTAAGATATATTTATATTCTTTACGTAAGAGCTTTTACAGTTAAATCTTATCATGTATATAAATATCAAATAAATTAGTTCGCAAATAAGTATTTTTAACAAATTTTTATTATCACTACATCTCATCCATTTAATTTATTAATATTTACTAGATACCTAAGATGCATTTACTCATTTTTTATGTGCATTTATTTATCTTTCTTGTGTAATTTCTCCATGTTTATTGTCTCGAAGTAAAAATAATGACCATTTGTCTTGAATACCGTTAAAAAAATATACATATACATAATATATTCATAGAATGCCAGTACAAGAATAAAGTGTACTTCGCTCGAATCATTTGATATAGAATAAACATTCTCAAAATGTATGTTAAAGAACTTTAAAAAAATATGTAGTCTTTTCAAATGCGCTGATATATTCATTATACGTCTAAATAAAACTCTAGAATAGAGTACCTAAATATGAGTTTTTGAAAAAATATGAAGATATTGCTTCTTTTTCAGAAATCTTTTCCATTCTTCCAGTTTCTTTTCTATCCAGCTTTTTTTCTATTCTTCTTTTTTGTTTGTATGTATTATTGGCAAATCTTGAATCAGATGCAAGCCATAAATTAATACCCATAATCATTTAAAAAATATCAAACGGTCTTTTTAACACTGCATTTTCAGTTTGTAATTCCTTTCTTCTTTTTCTCTTAAAAAAAAAGAAAACTTATTTCGTGGAAGGCTAATGTTATTTCGTGAAAGGTATATTTACATATTGCAAACGTCTTCGAGCATAGCATGGCTAAGCTCACGTTCGCGACAGATTTTATGGTAGGATGAAATAACAAAAAAAATGATACAGGTATGCTAATTCGCCACGCGAACCAGTAATATTGAAGTCAAGATCGTCACGCGTCACTGACCGGTTCGAAACGGTCCGGTAACGAGTCAGAATGTTAGGACGACGATAATTCTCGTTGACATGGGACAAGTGTGAGAATTCACCACGATTTCGTTTGAACACTGTCCGTCTGTTAAATGCTTATATTTTCATGCAAGGAAAATATCGCCTCCAATTTTGTTAATATTCCTGTGTCGTGCAATAGAGCAAATTCTTGAAAAGCTGACATGTACATACCTGTCTGTACTGCTGTAGTTACGAAAGTCCTATAATTTTAATGCTCATTTTGAAAGTTCTTCGAAGTAAACTTCACGTTCGTTATGTAATTTATTTAATTGATTATTTAATCCACAATCAGTGAAGTTGTAGGATCAGATTTAACCTAACTGATATTTCAACAAGTAAACTAAATAGTACATAGTATTATACGATATATTTTACTGCCATCGAAATAAAGGAGGGGGTACGGTTATGTATTTCTAAAATCAATTTCGCTACCACCCAACTCAAGTGCAAACTTAGCTTCAATAACGCAAAATAAAAAATTTTTTAGTTCCCGCTTCTTTGAAGAATTGTATTTCGTTTTGTGCAGTTTTTTATTGTTCTTCCATACGTTATAAATTTCTGTTTACTAAAAATAAGGGAATTAACGTACAAGTTATTAAATATTGCATAGATTTATACAAAAAAAAGGTGAAACTGGTTAAAATTACTTATAATAACGTTCATAATGTAGTATTTAAAATGTAGTAATTTTTTGGTTAATGAAAAAATGTATAATATATATAATATATATTTATATAATTGCAAATTGTAGGAGAAGAAACAAGGAAAAACAGTCCTATGGTATTATTAATTATAAAAAATTTTCCTGTAACTCTAGAAATTTTTAAAGAAGAAAAAAATTATCGATAAAATTATTATCGCGATTTTTTATTTGTTTCAGTAATAAAAAAAAGTTAGAAAATATACGGAGATCAAAAACTAAAGGCTTCATGTTTCAAAATGACTATTCCAGTTGTTTGTTACCGTGACTCTTGGCGGAGGCAGATCAATTTGAATATAACCTCAAAATTTCAAGAATTTTTCTGTTCCCTTAATTCTTTTCAGTGGTGTATTTTATTATAAAATAAAAATGTAGACAGTAGCTCTCCATTGCATCAATTTCGAGTCGAAATTTAAATTATTAGGCCACCTAGTATAAATATACGGCATCATATTAAATTAATGTGTTGTTAACTCTTTCAAGCCCGACGTGAAGTTTATTTTAGTGTTGTAACTATAACGATTCATTTTATATAAATATATTCGTACGCAAATTATATGCGAATATAAATATATCTACGTTTTAACTGATATTATGTTAATTTTTTGAAGATCGAAATTCCATAACGTATAGTATGTTTACGGGATTTTATTCCACTATGTGTCGTAGGCAATTGCAAATTGAAAAAAAACTTGTATCTTTTTTCTTTTTACCTTCGGCCGTGGTGATTGTTCACCCATTATTGCAACTTCACATCGAACTATGTTGAAATGCTTTAACGACGACATTCAACCTTGATCAAGAATCGATAGTGAGTTTCTTCAAAAGCGTCTGTTATGTATCTATATTATACGGAGCTTCACTAGTTTATTGTTCTTCCGAGAGATTAATTGGATATTATAGACAAAGATAGTACTCTAATACTTAAACTAGTCTCGAGAAACTGTAAAAGAATAAAGAAAAGAAGGAAAGGAGTATAAAAAGAAGTATATAAAAATTTGAATGGCTTTAAAAACATAGCTTTAGTTGTAAAAATTGTATACTCGCAAAGATATGAAAATTTCTATACGTGTCTAACATTGAGATACATATTGCTGCCAAATTAATAATAGAATTGAGATTTAAGCAAAGTTTATTGAGCAATATGTTTTCTAGGTAACATTCGTTATTCAATTATTAATTTTTTAAATTAAGCATTTATAAAAACGATGTAATGCAATAAATTGTTAAATTACTTTCACTCTGTTTACATTTTCAAACATAAAATTAATAATATCAGATCGTACATTTGTATCATTATTGGAAACATGTCATTAACGTAACAATTACTAATGCGATTTTTATATGTGTAATTAAAACATATATAACATTTTTTTACTGCAAGACTTGCAGATATATTTATATCTCGAAATTTGAATGACGGTTGACTTTATGGTGTACAACTCTTTCTTTGTGTTCGGTAATTATTATATGATTTTCAAGTAAATAAGAAATATCAATAATTTACACACTTATATCTGCTAATTTCTGATTAGTTTTAGGATAACTACATTATTACTTTGTACTTGTTTCAATATGTTTTTTAGAAATGAAAGTAAGTTAATGTTACTTATAATTAGAATTAATGGAATTTACTTACCTCTTTGCCAAAAAAATAAAAGATTCAACGCTTGACAGCAAATTCTAACCATAAAACAATAAAGGAAGAAACATCGCAACGCGACGTAAGAATATTTCTCTAGATATAGGTTATTCATGATAAAAGTGAGACAATTCCACTGTTTTAGAAAATTTAATTTGTTGCATTTTTTATCGTATAAATCACGAAAACTTGAAAAAGTCATAAAGAAAATCATAGTTTTTTAAAAATAACGCTGTTTCACTTTCACTATAAACGGCTAATTTTGTATCGTTTAGTATTGTTAAGTATTGTTTCTTTACCGTAAATAGAAGGAATCAAGATTAATAAAGTATACATCTATATGCATTGAAATCATATGTTATCATATAAAATATAATTCTCAGATATTCCGATTGCAAGTCTAATAAAAAGGATTTGAAGTTGCTTAAAAAAAGGAATATAGTACACAAATAATTATAAAACTTTATTAGTAACATTTCATTCGAAATACATTGTTAAAAATGACAGTGTATGCTTTCTACCACAATACAGAAATATTTAGGATCGATATTTAAAACAGTGTAGGTAGTTATTGATTTTAAAGGATATAACATAAAACATTAGCTTATTTCGCTGTATGTATCGTTAAATTATTTGAACATTTATTTATGTACAATTTTTTTTACGTTAGTTTGTATTCAAATACTTTTGTCCTATATTTTTGTTCATCGCATATATAATGCATTTCATTCTATTTAACTATGTATTTAATTTGTATAATTTAATATTAATATATTGAGTTTGTATAAAAAAAAAAAACGTTTATTCGAATTTGACCGGTACCATATAATATATTAGCGAATCCATGACGAATCGAAAGAGTTTGTTGCACAAAGTGAAAGAGATCAATGTCGGACAGTGAAAGAATATTGTCCAGGACACGAAACGTTAGTAACGGGATCTGGTCTTGCACAATATCCTAAAAAGAGAGGCAATCGTGACTAAACATGTACCGGCCGATGATCCAACACGTGAACATTCCAGACGGCCGCGGAATTCACTCTCAATGATTCAGAGAATGCCAGAAAAAATCTGGCGTACGCGCAGCGAATCGTCCCGTTTTTGATTTTCGAAACTTTCCTTCCACAGATAATCGACACGTATATATATACCTACTTAAACAAATGGATCCTTCTTACTAAGAATCTTACTGACGTACATACAGCTCCTTGGAAATATTACTAACTCTGATCTTATATCTAACGTATTCTTCTTGCGTATTGAATGGGTATTTCTGCTATGAAATAGAAATTAAATCACACATAATAGTTCTTCGGATAGCAATTATAAGGGGAACACTACTTTGGAATTTTTTCGAATACCATGAATGTGATGGAAAAACCTTTTACTTTATAATTTAATTAAATAGAGTTAACATACACGATTATTCTATTATGATTAACTGGAGTTATTTTAGGTACAGTTTAAAGAATATAAGATATTATATACCAACATTTTTTTTTATATAATTAGTTAAATGTCAATTTATAACTTAAATATTTTACAATTTCACATTTTCGAGAATATTAATATTCAGTTGGAACATTTTTTATAACAAATATTTTGTTTCAGAAATCTTCTCATGAGAACTATATGTATACATCGTCAAGTTCATATGTGATAACATACCCTTCATCGCAGTATTTATTTTTAACGAAAAATTGAAGAAAAGAAACAAATTTGAATTATTGTCACATTTCGATGTCTTTGTTATGAAACTGCTCATTATAAAAAAAAATACTTTTATCACGTGGAAATAGATCAGTTAGACACTTTTTTAAATTTAAGTCATAATTCCGTAAGAATAACATACTGTAGAAATTTATGTTATGTTTCCTTCAATTTTTTATTAATGATACATGTATAACGGGAATTATACACAATTGCTACAATATATATTGAGTTCTAAAAATGCTTGCTCATTTTTTCCAATTTACCGAATGAATTTCTTGCAGAAACTACAAGTTTATCAATTTTATTGTTGCCGTTGTTTAAAAAAAGCAATCAGTCAAAATCGCCAAGACAGTAGTGTAAACAGCTTCTTACGTTTTTCTTCTTTTTTGTGAGCGTATAATGAATATTTAAAAAATACTTTTTGTAATCTTAAATTCATACACGTACTAAAAGTTTCATTGAAATGGATTGACGTAGCTATGAGCTACAAGAAACGATACAAACGATTTGTTCTATAACTGTAACAGTACAACACAAAAATTTTGATATATTTCAGTACTTATTTCTTATTTTTGCGTCAACCGACTTTACTGAAATTTTTAGTACGCGTATAACTTATTCAATCCAGTAACGATGATGTCGAAGCGAGAAAATGTTATACGAAGTGTATGTGTATGGCTGTCGCATATTTCAATTAATTTGCAACAAAAATTAAGTTCTACATGTTCAATATTTTAAAATAATACAAGAATAATACTATTTTTTCAAGTAATAAATACGTTGTCTTTTATTGCCACTAACAAGGGACATCACCAAGGTGCAACACGCCGATTTTAATGAAATTAACATATGTGGTAGCTTTTTAAAAATCATTTGACACGTATTTTTTTATATCTGCGGACATCCATGTTGAGGGAGTGAAAATAGCCCTCAAAATTCGGAGTTGAAAACACATTTTCTTGAATATCTCGGAAACTAGAGGGTGTAGGAAGGTGAATTTTTTTTAAAAATGTGTAGTTTTTAGTTAGGAGTTTAGTTAGCGATACAAATTTTGGGAGAAATTATTTATTTAAATAATATATTAAAAAATTGAACTTTTTTCCAATTTTTCACCCTAAATGCAGTTCGATTTTTTTGTAGATTTGTATACTAAAAATATGGATCAAAATAGCGGATACGTGTTTTTGGAATTTTTTGTTTATTGCAATTTAGTATTAATTATTGCATATACAATTTTCTCTTACCTTTTTTGGAAAAATGAGCTGAGATTCTTTTCAAAGAGGGTGAGCCCTTTTTATATAATAATTTGTCACGTTTTTAACAATTAGACAATATCAGATATTTATTGTTCCATCGATAGCCACGGAAGGTCCAGCAGGCAGGCATAAATCCGCCGCGGTACCAGTAGTCGCTATACGGAACATAGGTTTCTATGGCCAATGAAACTATTAGCCAAACGTATAAGTTTATTTATTTGTAAGTTTATTTTATATGAAATTTTTAATATATTATTTAAATAAATAATTTCTCCCAAAATTTGTATCGCTAACTAAACTCCTAACTAAAAACTACACATTTTTAAAAAAAATTCACCTTCCTACACCCTCTAGTTTCCGAGATATTCAAGAAAATGTGTTTTCAACTCCGAATTTTGAGGGCTATTTTCACCCCCTCAACATGGATGTCCGCAGATATAAAGAAATACGTGTCAAATGATTTTTAAAAAGCTACCACATATGTTAATTTCATTAAAATCGGCGTGTTGCACCTTGGTGATGTCCCTTGTAAGTTAAACTTATAAAAATTTGTTATTTTTCGTAATTTCAATCAATTGCAATTTCTTCAAAATGTTTAAAATATGTTATTTAGTAAATCAATCTTCCTAGTTTTGTAATAAAAATCAAGTTATATAAAGACACTAGTTTAATTTAAAGAATAGGCAATAGTCTGTTAGGAGAAAATATACACTACTCAAAAAAATTAAGGGAACAAAAAAATTCCTTAAAATTTTAGGTCATATTCAGATTGCTGTATCTCCGTTGGTATTAATCACAGAAGAATTTCAGAATAGCCATTTTGAAGCTCCAGGTCTCTAGTTTTCGGCCCTTAGTCTCAAAAGTATTTTGCGACTATTTTCATTAACAAAATATGCAAAAAATCGCGATGAAAAAATTAAAAATTTTTTTTTCTTTTTTGTACGGTTTGCACTGACGCAGATAAATTTTTTTGAATAATGCCATTTATAGGGCGGTATTCGTTGTTTCTTCCCCTATAATTTGCATGTCCAGGAAATCGATTTCGACGTTTGGTTACAAAGTTATGAGTTACCAAAGCAAAAATGACGCTTTTTCCTTTGATAGTCATTATCTCATGAACCCAGCATCGAACAGACATTCTGAATACGGTTTCGGAAAGCAGAGGGTATACCCTTTACGATGGCTATCTCAGTTTTTCACTCAATGTTTTCTTTTTATGCTTAATATTGATGTAAAAAAACGTCAAAAAACGGTGTTTTTTCCTCAAATTACAAAAGTTACGATTCCTTTGTAAATAAGTATTGTAATGATTACGCCTATGTTTTTTTTTTAAGCTCATATTGCCCACTAAATGTATGCGAAGTTTCAAATCGCTCCGATTCGTTGTTCCCTATGACCCAATGGATCAAACTTTGACATTTGAACGAAAAGAGCTAAAGAAACGTCATTACTGCTCCAATCCACGATTAATCCGTTGGTTAGGGAAAAAGTTTGTGTCTCTACATTTACTGGTACTATCGCAGAATTTTAAAAAAATTCTTTTGTCTGAGAGGATTGGATTTACGCTTCCTTTTGTGTTGTGTGAGTCCGTGTGTATGTGTGCTGTGTATATGCACGTATACGAATGTGAGCGCGTGCACGTATGAGCACCTGCAGCAATGTCTTGCGCGCGTGGGTGTAATTTTCTTATCTTAATAAAAATTCGAGGACTTTAAAATTTAATACCTAGTATTTCCGCCACGGTTGTTAATCACATCCTGCAATCGTTCACGCATATTAATGCATCGCCGTATCATGGTTTGTGGAATTTGGTCCCAAATTCGAAGGAGCGCATTTTCCAGCGCACGTAAATTCCTTAAATGCGGATACTCCGTTCGCAATCGACGTTCCATCATATCCCAAACGTGTTCAATTGGATTTAGATCTGGGCTCATTGCTGGATGTGGTAGCGTATTAATTCGGTGTTGCGACAGGAACCGTCTTGTAATGTTCGCTGTATGAGGCCGAGCATTATCTTGGACTAATCGAAATCGGTTTCCAATTCGTTGACGAAAAGGTAGGACATGTGGACGTAAAATTTCATTGATATACTGGCTAGCATTCAACCTACCACGTACGATTACCAATTGCGTCCGGTTAAACCGCGAAATACCTGCCCAAACCATTACCGAACCACCATTATACGCTGCTACAGGAACAGTGTTTCTCTGACGATTTCGCTCTCCGCGATAACGCCAAACTTGAGGACGCCGATCGTTTCCGTGGAGGCAAAATCTCGATTCGTCTGTGAACAACACATTGTTCCATTGGCGTGTCCGCCAATTGACGTGCTGACGTGCATACGTTAAACGATTGCAGCGATGTCTAGGCGTAAGCATTGGTACGCGAACAGGTTGTCTCGCTCGTAATCCAACCTGCCTCAAACGATTTCGAACAGTTTGGCCTGAAATGATGCGCTGAGATTGTTGATGGCGGCGGTTTCGAAATCGCAGGGCAATAGCATCCGCATGGGCAAATGGTTCAACTCTTACGTGTCTTACTATTGCCCTATCATCTCTTGGGGTAGTGATACGTGCCCGACCTTGACCTGGACGTCGGCCGTATCTGCCAGTCTGTTGGTATCGTGCATAAGTTCGACAAACGACCGACAGACTTATACCCATCATGTTCCCGATTTCGCGGTAACGATAGCCCCCCTCGACGAGGGTTACGAGACGAGCAACTTCCGCCTCACTCAAGTGACGTCGAGCCATAATCAAATAAAAAATTTTATAAAATTTTTATTCCGTAACCAAGAATTTTTAAGTTAATTTAAAATTTACCAATTTAAAATTTTCCAATTTACCAAATTAAATTTAAAATTTAAAATTTACCAATTAAAAATTTTTCAAATTTACCAAAATTGTTTAAATTTAACAATTTAAAATTTTTCCTGCCGAGAAAACAAAATGCCTTAGGAAAAATGAGAAGTAGGTGTCGGTTTAATGCGGGTGCAATTAGCAATACGTGAACGTACGACGTATCATTAATGAGTTCGCTATTGCCAATGAATGCGCAGGGACCTGAACGTGAAATGTAAGCGTCGTATGCAAAGGCGCGCATATTTAACGGCGCACAGTTAGCTGCGCGCGCATACTTAGATGCGCGCGCAGAATTCGCGGCGCGCGCATGCTGCACTGCGCGCTCACATTTGACTGCACGGGCCCACGTTCATACAGGCACATACGCGGTACATACACATGGAAGAAAAAGCGTAATCCGGCGTTCCCAAATCAAAGCATTCTTTAAAAATTCCGCAATAGTACCGGTAAAGGCACAAACATTTTTATCCATCAAGCGCACTAGTCGCGTATCGGAACAGTAATGACGTTTCCTTACCTCTTTTCGTTCAAATGTCAAAGTTTGATCCATTGGGTCATAGGGAACAACGAATCGGAGCGATTTGAAACTTCGCATACATTTAGTGGGCAATATGAGCTTAAAAAAAAAACATAGGCGTAATCATTACAATACTTATTTACAAAGGAATCGTAACTTTTGTAATTTGAGGAAAAAACACCGTTTTTTGACGTTTTTTTACATCAATATTAAGCATAAAAAGAAAACATTGAGTGAAAAACTGAGATAGCCATCGTAAAGGGTATACCCTCTGCTTTCCGAAACCGTATTCAGAATGTTTGTTCGATGCTGGGTTCATGAGATAATGACTATCAAAGGAAAAAGCGTCATTTTTGCTTTGGTAGCTCATAACTTTGTAACCAAACGTCGAAATCGATTTCCTGGACATGCAAATTATAGGGGAAGAAACAACGAATACCGCCCTATAAATGGCATTATTCAAAAAAATTTATCTGCGTCAGTGCAAACCGTACAAAAAAGAAAAAAAAATTTTTAATTTTTTCATCGCGATTTTTTGCATATTTTGTTAATGAAAATAGTCGCAAAATACTTTTGAGACTAAGGGCCGAAAACTAGAGACCTGGAGCTTCAAAATGACTGTTCTGGAATTCTTCTGTGATTAATACCAACGGAGATACAGCAATCTGAAAATGACCTAAAATTTTAAGGAATTTTTTTGTTCCCTTAATTTTTTTGAGTAGTGTAGTTAACGTAATTTGAAAACTGAATGACATATACATAAACTTCAGTAATCACTTATTCAAAAGGATGCGACCTCGAAGTCCATAGCTGTCTACGGAATTCAACCTACTCTTGATGATAATGAGGTCAGAAAAGAGTTTCTTCCGCAAGCAGATTCGTCGATTCTGTAAGGCCTTCGGTTTCCGCGTCCAAGACATTGCTCCGAGATGAATGGAGCATTCCTGGAATTGATCCTTGATGATTCAGGGCCAGCGTACTCACGAACTCATTGACAACGTCTCTCTCTTACGAACTAACCCCAAAAATTTCATCATTGCATATATACTTAATGAAACATCGAAGACACACGTAAAGGAACTCCTGCAGACCGGAAATGCCAACGACTTTATTCAAGCGCTATCTTTGAAACCTTTTTAATTCATAAATATAATTTCCTCTCATATGTACTGGGTGTCCAGTATATACAGTTCTGTTGGTTAAGGCTTTTTAGTATGTCCAATTAGTATAGCAAGAAAAATAAAAAAAAGTACTACATACCGGCAAACCGTAAAAACTTTTATTAGAAATAGAAAAATGAACTTTAACACTAGAAAGACTGAAACTTAGTTTAAAGAATAATAATGTCATATTTTACCACTGCATAGTATACAGCGAGACTTGATTTCAATACTAAAATACACCAACATCAACAAGTATAATTATAAAAAATATATGTATATCTTAACTGATTTAGAAATTATTAAGGTACTCGAGCACAAATATATTTAAGAAATCAACATTTCCTTCCAATTTATTAACCTTTTAAACTTGAAGATTGTTGTAAAATGTTTATACGTAATATGTTCCATTCTGTAAGACATTTACTCCACTTAACAACTTTACATAATGCCTGTACGTGCACCATAACAGAGCTATAAGTTTCATTTACATGAAGTTTATAGATGGAAACTAAATTTTAGTTTATCTACAAAATATTTAATATAGAAGTTTTGTTCACCCTTTTTAATTAACAAGACATCAATATTTAATTTATACTGTATACTTCATTATGCATACGACTGCTTTTACTTCATGTAATTTAGTAAGCTAAATTATACTAACAATAAGAAGTAACTGATGTGTGGCTAAACTGTACAACACGATATTCTTTCTGCACGATAACCCTTTTCCTCTTTGAACAACCTCATCACCAATCACTCACTCTGGGTAGAGGTGTGCAAGACATTTACGTCTTAAATAGTTCTTAAATGGTTCTTAACTTATTAAGATGTTTTCCTTGAAATCTGTGTTAATTTTTATCAATCAGTGTACTAATCAGTATATCAATCAGTATTCTAATTTATGTTTTAACGGTTGCTGATTTATTTTCCTACTGAATTTTTAATTTTAAGTTAAGTGTATATTGTATGCCGGTGTCATATCAGTTCCTTTGAATCCTACATTGTTTACGCAAACTTACTTTTTGGTAACCCAAGATAATCTTGACAAATAAATATATAAATTAACTTTTAACAAGATATTGTCATTTTTAAGCCGATACTTTGAATTATAATTAACCAGGGTCAAAATTAAGATTCTTGTCCCTAGAAAACTTCAAATACTTGTGCATAAATGAACCAACCGAAAACGAATTATAACCATAATGAAATAAAAAGATTCATGAAAGTTTTCCGCGGCCCTTCTATATGCTGATTTCTGCATATAAACAGAAATGGTAAACACATATATTAGCTGTTTTAGAAGTTTTAGGAGTATCATACTTTAAGCGAGTTCAGCTCGTAAATAAATATCGCATAAACAAATTTCTTTATATCGTAGCAACTATAAACCTGTTACGATCCGCCTTGTATTTATTATTTTTGTTATAAGCTTTTAAGAATGCTCCATGCGGATTGCGAATATATATCTTATAATTAGATATTATGAAAATCAATTCCATAATTTTCTATGAATAAATTTTGACTGAATACGCTTTGCATGAATACGCTAAGCGATTGAATGGCAGAGTATTAATAAAATAATCCAATCAAGTTTGCTCAGAATGATTACAGGAAGTAACAGATCATAAACATTTGTAAGATGATATTCAATGAGCATAAATATTATAAGTTGATACCGACATCTCCATTTGAATGGTTTCTCGTTACACTGTAATGTGCTATGGCAGTAAGTGATGTAAATATGCTACAGTGTTATAGAATTTTAGAACAATGATATAACTGAATAATTTACAAATCGAAATAAAGTATACGCTTAAATATGTTTTATTTTCAATCTTTTTCGCTTTTTCAGGGATACGAAACCCTTCCTATAATGTGGTACATATGTCCAGAAAAATATCGCAATCTAGGAAATCGTGTTCTAATAGGAATAAGGAATAGAGTTTGTGCCTTAATTACCTCTTTATCTGTTGTAAATGAATGAATGAATCTATTGTAATTGTTAATTATTGAATGATGCTTTAGATTTTAAAGTAAATCAGTTTTCAAATGCAGTATCAAATACTTCCAAAGAAATTGATGAACATTATATTCGATACGATATCTCTTATATTGATCGCTATGACTTTTTGTAATTTCAAAAACGAGCATACAAGTTTTCTTGTTACGTTACTTTTATGAAATTTAGAAATATATTTACTTATTTATCTTACTGAAATCTGTAATAATATTTGTTAATGAATTGTTTAACAAAAGAATAATTTAAAAAATAGTAAATATAACACTTTTAACTTCAATGATTTTAAGTTTTCACAAATACATCATTATATTTTCGATATATTAATTCAAAATTTAGATCTTGCTGAAAATGACGATAGTACCTTTCTAAATCAAGATCAAGATACTATACTGTAACCTCGTAAAACATCACGTAGAATGAGACTAGACGTATCTATGGCGATGAAAAATTGTCAAACGTGCTGAATAGGCTAACGGAATATTTTAGGGTTGGGCCCTCAGAAATTATCAGAAAATTGTCACAATCATTACTCTATACAATGAATCGTACGTGATTGATAGTTATCTAAGAATCGACAATCAACAGTTACATACTGAAAACATTACCAAAAGGTTGGAGCAACTATTTTCAACAATCGTTAAACTTTTAATTGATGTAGAAAAAAAAATAAATAATAAAATGAAATCTGCTCTAAATTATAAACAACCTAAAGGAGAAATTTCAAAAGGAAAATTGTCTTTCAGAAATCTGTTTAATTCAATTACTGTTTTAATATTTAGTAATGCAACATGAGAATGTTGAAATATTGTATAATTAAATTCCCGATACTTATTCAGATAAGTCCAGTTGTTTTTCTAAAGGCCATCAGAATCGTCAATAGAGACTAATTTCTTAGAAATAATTATTATCGTATCATGAATACATTTTTTACAAATACTTCAAAGCTGTGTAACTTTAGTTTTTATAAATGAAATTACGCATGAAACAATGTTCTATATTTTTGGCTCATTTTTTCGCGTAGATTCGTTTGTTTTTTCGATTATATCACCTGACCAATATCAGTCTCTATATGTAACGTAGGCAGCGAACGTGCTAAGTATCACAAAAATCCTAACTCATGTAATTTTAATTGTCTCTGAAGGTGATCAGTTAATTATCGATTGGCCGATGTTGTATCATCGATTTGGTCGAAGCAGCCAGTCGATCTGAATGAGCGTAGTCATGAATGAATGCAGGATACTCGAGGCACGTGTGCGGTGACGCGATGACGGTAGCGCAATCGCACAGGGTCTGTTGGCAATCTTATCAAGAGAAACATTGGTTGATTGAACGGATGGGGAGACAAAGAGCGAATAGAAAGTACATATGTACAAAAAGGTGAGAGCGAAAGAGACAAAAACAAAAGAACCGTGGGGTGATCTCAAAGAGAATGTATGGCACGATGCCACCGTGACTCGGCGCACAGGTGCACACTGTGTGACAGGGTAACTCGATATCGTGTGATCTTTCGACCTCGAGTGGAGATCCGCCATTATGACACTGAAGGGCGCAGCTAACGTACTCGATGAATCATCCGAATGAAATGATCTACTATGCTATACAGACGCTTGGATCCAGCATATGTCGAGGAAGCGGTGATAACATACAATACGTATTTCGCTTTTTAACTTATATATGTTACGGTGAACGGCCGAAACCTGGTGAATATCGACATTCATCGGTGAATGTCGACATTCACATAGTCGCTTGGTGTATGTCCGAAATATTTGCTCAATACCCTTATTTCGGACTTACACCGGTGAATGTCGACATTCATCATGCACTAATGGTGAATGTTGAACATGTCGTAGGTTTAATCTAACCACTTCAGAAAGTATTTTAGAGTACTTTTCTTGAGAAAAATAAAAACAATTGTCTTCTCGCTTACCCGCAATTAATGCATTTAATTTTTCAAGAAAAAGATCACGATTTATTGCAGTATCCATTCAGTATTAGTTACGGTATCGGAAAAAAAATTAAGAAAACGTTACTCGCATCATCAAAGCTTGCATTAAACTGACAAATCTAACTGAGTCCCAGCAGACCAAAGGATTTGGTGGGAGAGAGCCAGTCATTTCTTTGTCGGCTCCTCTCTTTCGGACCTTCACCAGAGCGTATCTGTGATTGTCGACATTCACCGGTGAACGTCGACATTCGCCAATTTCAGTCTTTCACCGTAACATATACATATAGTGTCAAAAAAAAGTAATATAAATATTTTTAGAGAATTTCATAAGCAACGAACCCTGTAGAGATTAGAAATTTTTTACACTTTTAAAGAAATATTAATTGTAAGATAGAATAGTGATCTACATCAATATTATTTTAAGCCAAGGTAATTCGAGGTTAAACGTTAAGTTAAACGTTATTTATTTAGTTATTTTCGTATACATATAATACATGTATTTCCATTTAGATCATTATAAGCACAGAGCTCGTGTACAAAATATTCTATTTACAGAATCACACGTCGCTAAAATTGCCTTCGAAGAACTACTTTAAATCTTGTCATGTTATCACAAAATGTTTAAAGCTGACTTTTAAAATAATTATTGTTGGATTTCATTGAATTTATTGGAACTGATATCTTTTGCGTGGAACGTGTCTCGCAGAAAGGAAAACAAACGAAAACACAATACCGTTTAATGTTTCGTTCTCTTTAATCAATTTATTACGCTGTAAAATTTGCTTGCATTTTACCTCAATGTTAAAAATAATCAAGGCATTCACTTTATTTCTTTCTTTCACGCATTTTCAAGATTATACCGTTATCGCAATATTAAAAATAATGTGTTCATTTTCTTGTTTCTCCTTTCTTACCTTCAAATTATCTGAATGTTAAAAATAATCAAGGCGTGTATTGTCATTTCCTATTTTACTTGTCTTTGAAATTTTTATTATGAACGTGTATGCATTTAGGAAATATGTATACAAAAATGTTTGCGATAAAGAAAAACGGTCACATTTTCACACGTTTATCTTTGAACAAGCAAACAATCGAACACGAGATTGAATGTCAAAGCGGAGTCTCGGAGAAGAGCTTACATTCCCAGTATGCATCGTCAGGAAAACGATACAATATACATATACGATTTACGAATGCCAGTCACACGGTTGTCCCAGCTGGAGCACAAGCTGCCTACGCTCTGCTGAAATACATGGTGATTACGCAGAACCGAGCGCAACAGGTGCCCTGTGTCAGAATCTTTAATAATCTTATCATGATACCTCATTCGTTCAACATCCTTTATACCTACTTTTATTCGACCCCACAGATAGGTGAAATTGTTTATAATCAAAAGAAAAGCAAATAAAGCAAATGTCCCAGTGGTCAAACAGTTTACGAAGTAGTTAAGATAATCGCAATTTCATTTATATTTAGATGATGTAAAAGTGTATCTAAATAGTTTTATTCGAATGAATAAAATTTCTTCTTTCAGATAAAATAATAAAAATTAAATATTTGTGGAAGAAAAAGTTCTAAGTTAATTAAAATCTGACAATATTTATACACCCCAGTTATTAAACAATATTCATGCCATGTCGCTGTCGATTATTATTACTGTCCCAAACGTTAAATTTATATCAATTTAATTGTTCAATTGAAAATTGATTCTATTGTATTCTGAAAGTCGCATGTCGAGTTACTATGTATTCAAGTAGTTTTTCGAAATTTTGTCCACCATATTGGATCTGCCATGTTAAATTTTTATTTCAGATTTAGATTCAGTGGTGTAAAGGACCATTATATTAAAAGGACCGAACAGTTAAAAAATATAGTATCACAAGATGTTTCATCCGTACTGTCAAATTTCGATCAGATCAAAACTGATTTTTCACGGTAAAAAATTGGTCACTCTAAGGGTACTTCACCTCCTAATTTTCATTCTTCTTCTAACATACCTAGATTGATTTTTGTATTTTATCGAAAAATACTTTTATACAAAAAAAAATCATTACAATTTCTTTACTTGTTTCAAAAATATCGCAACTCTTCCATTTTACCCTCCCATTTGAAGAAGTTGTTTCATACCCTAAATATGTTTTTCCACAGATAAAAAAAACACGTGTCCCTTAATTCGTCATGTATTATAATATATGCAAATTTCAAAACAATCGGAGAGTGACACTTCTGTAAATTTACTTGAGTCCAATTATTCTTAAAACAATTTCTATTGATCAGCAATCACACTTAGATATTAAAATAAAATATTTTCAATATGATTATTTAAATTTCACACAAAATAGGACAATATTCTTTTGTTATATTATTGCTGTAATCAAGCTAAAGTAGATATAAAGTGGAACGTGTGCAAAGTTCGGTAGTCTATTTCAATAAAAAATAACATTATATTATATTGTTTTTCTAATTCTCGCAGCTTTTTTAATGCCAATTTTGTTTTACTTACTTTGTATTATATTTTTTTTCACTTCCTAGTGTTATGTATATCCTAAATTCCTAAATTAATAAATTTCTAAATTCAAAAATTAAAAATTTGTAAATATTTAAATTTTCGAATTTGTTAATATCCACATTTTAGAATTTTTAACTTTTCGAATGTTCAAGTTTTCAAATTTCTAGATTTCCAAATTCTGAAATTTAGAAATTTAAGAATTAGCTAAGTGTAGAGTGGTGGGACCTCTTTCCTCTGCGTCCCCATTTTTTCTAGAGAAGTTTATTAAATTAGTCAACGTATATACAGGGTGTGTTCCAAAAGTAATGAGAATGATTTTTTTTAAAGGAATTTATTGAACCAATTGTTACAAACACTAAAAATTCTTCAAAGTAGTTCCCTTGGGCATCTACATATTTTTGCCAACGACTCTGCCATAAACGGTACGCGTCCTAGAATGCGTTTTCCCGAATCTGTTTTGGAGCGTCCGCTTGGATGTCTTGTGTCGACGAAAAACGCGTTCCTTTCAGGGCTGTCTTGATCCGGGGAAATCAAAAAAAGGTCTGCTGGTGCCAGGTCTTGACTATAGGGGGGTTGGGGCAACGTCAACACCTTAGTTTGTATCAAAAACTTGCGTACTCGCAGCGCGGTGTGGCAAGGCGCGTTATCGTGACGAGCTTGGTGCACACCTTCCGCATCGCTAAATTTTCGGTACCAAGGCGGAACACAACGGTAGATGACAAATTCAGTTCACTGGCAACCATCCTTACACTTAATCGACGGTCAGAGTTCAACAATTGTCGAACACGAGTCACATTGCTGTCGGTTTTACTGGTTGACGGCCGCCCAGAGCGTGGTTCATCGTGAACTTCTTCCCCGCCTTCCTTAAAGGTCTTTAACCATTTCGCAATTAGTGGATATGACAGATCTGTTTAATTTCGCGCAAAATTTTATCGCGTACTGTTGCTCGATCGTCGATTACATTTTCTCCACGACACGGTCACCAAACAGCGGTTCACAAAAATTAACGTCCTGTCCGTTTGACAACTCGAAGAGTCCTGGGTTAGGGTACATTGGAAAGCTAAAAGTCTCCCGCACCTAAAATTTTTTCTAAAATTCAATCAAATTATTTGATTTAATTATTATTCTTAGTTTGTGTATTGAAATTATATTAGTATAGTTAATATATGAAGTGTAAATAAATTGAGTTTTACTATATGAATATTTCAGAATACGAGGGCAAATTATAAAATGCACTGACCCGTTTATAACGATTGCATCTTTAGGTAGAAATTCCATATACAGATGAAAGTGTAAACCACAAACTCGTTTTTCCTTGATTATAAATTTCCAAAATCGTTTAAACAAAAATCAATGGGTAAACGAGATCGTAGTACAATACTTTTGGACATTAAAACATTTCTTTTATGTATTGGAAAAATAATTTCTTAATTTCTTAATTTCTTTGTTTTCTTTTTTTTTAATTTTTTCTGTATTTTGTTCTAGTGCATCCCGGTACGAGATAATTTTGAACCCTGGGCTACAATTGTACATAAATACAAAGTGTTATAAAAATATAAACACACACTTAAAAAAAAAGGAATGTTCTGTATGCGGAGTTCTTTAAAGTGATATCCATCAAAATGCAAATTAATTTGATACAGACATTCAATCTTCGTGTTTCTCCTACTTTGGTAGTCATTGGCAATTTCACAACTACATTCGAATGCATTATCGTTGAAACATATTATTGTCGTCTATCTAAGGGCAAATGAAATAAAACTTTTCCTTTCTTATAAAAAATGTTAGCTCATAAGTATTATAGTTTATTAAATTTGAGAAGTGCCTTATGTAATACGTAATACTTTTTCATATCTGAAGTTTAATGAACAAACGAAGATATACATTTTAAATTTGAAAATATAGAATTTCATAAATTCCCTTCATTCACAAATTACGTAGACTTCTAACTTTTTACAAAATGATTGTACTTTTAGCATAAATTAGCATAATTTATCGAAACATATATTACTAACTACCGACCGTGTATTCCAACTTTTAATAATTTTAATGAAACTTACTTTGCATAACAATAATATAAAACTAATTGACTTTTTTATTACATTTCAAACTAATCATAAAAGTTAATCGACTTTTGTTTAAAATAGTATCCAGAACAGTATGGCTGGTATTATACTTACATAAAATATATTTGAGGTAGTAAATTTGAACTATTCAAATGCGCTTTGGTCTCCGCTGTAAAAAATATCTCATTAACAACCTCCATACTAGAGATTTTTGGAAATTTAGAAGCTTGGAAACTTAAACATTTGAAAATTGAAAAAGGCGGGGATCTGAAAATTAATGAATTTCGAAACCTGAAAATTCAGAAATTTATGATTTTGAAAGTACGTAATATTTAGGAATTTAAAAAGCCGCAAAAATTTATGAATTGGTAGATTTAAATTTGAGAAATAAAATTTGAGTATTTAAATATTTGGTCATTTTGGGAATTTTAAAGTTTTGAAATTTTTGCATGTATGCAGTGGAGGTATGGAAATTTGGTGATTTTAAAATTTCTAGTAGTTGCAAATTTGTTGTTTAAAAATTTGAGTAATTAGACAAATGATTTAAAAATTTTAAATTGTATAAATCACAAAATTGAAAAATTCGGTAATTTAATTACCTGAAAGCTTAAAAATTTTCACTTTCAGTCATTAGGAAATTTATAAATTTCGGAATTTGAAAATTTGAGAAGTTGAGAATTTAAAATTATATTGTCGAGAACAATTTCCTAACATAAATGTAAATCTTAAAGTATATTTTTATAAATGTTACGCGGAAAAAATAAAGCTAGAAGGAAACGACAAGCTGTCAACTATTTTTTCTTCCTTTAGTTATCCAGAAACTTATCAACAATGTCGCGGTGCTAAATTTAATTTTAATTTCGTTTCTCTATCTTTTCAAAATCCATTTTGTTCCGTTATAATTTTTGAATAAACAAGTTCAATACAAACATGTAAATAAAACTGTAATGATTCGGGGGTAGCAAACCTTAATTGCCAAGATGAACAGTTTAATCAGCATGATTCAAAACATATGATTAAGAAACAATAGTTACGGTATTAGCAACAGTTGAAGGATGGCTACTTTTTCCTTCTTCACCAAGCATATATATTCAGACGGTAAATACGCCTCATAAAGGAACTAAAAACCACAGGATAAATTGTGTGTAGATATTCCTAGATAACTAGTTTTTCTGCACACAACAATTATTATAAAAAACTTTAAAATATTTTAAACGTCATCAACAAAATATAAAACAAATTAGCTGTTGATACATTACTCTTATAAATGTTTCAACATGCTTTATTACTTTTCATAAAATATTTTGCAAAACAATTTTTTGTAGAAAATAAATATCTAAAATATTTTTTCCGCTTTTTTTTGCAGAATCGACCTTAACCTTCCGACAAAGGGCGAGGTGAGTAAAAAAACATTGTACATAAAATTTAATAATTCTTATTTTGTACCTATTTACTAATAACAAATATTTGTATGTTAATTGTGTATTAATTTTGTACACATAAAAAAATGACAAAATCATAAAGATTTAATTATGTGTATAATATTTCGTGCTTATGCCACTTATGTAAAAGGTAAAGTTATCTAATTCCCAGAAAGTAGCAATATCAGAAGTATAGAGACATTTTTTTTCTACATTGTTTTTGTACTTTATTAGTAGTGAAATTATTATTATTTGGGAATGACTAGTTTTAAACTAGTACCATTTCTATAATTACTCGTAATGTACATTTATATAATGACACACGTTTAATTCCGAGTCTTGCACTCATTTATCAAGAATAAATAAACATGTAAGAACTTCACATAGGAACGGCAGTGATACTCATCACAGACGGTCATTTTTTTTGTACGAGCGTTTTTCGGATTTCGTGCTAATAATTTTCCGAAATGTTTGACACATGTACTCAAAGCATAACACGATTTGTTATCTTTCTTGAGTACCTTCTTCAACTGTAATATTTACTGTTTCGTTTGATCTGATTAGAATTGTTCTGAAACTCTCAGTCGTTGAAATAAATTAAAAAACATCAGCAGACATCGGCGAGTCTTGGGTTTCTTCTTCACTTTCATTGGCATTTAAACATAATTAAATAATTATAGTATTATCATAATTCCTATCATTTTATTCAGGATAATTTACAGAATAGTTTGGTATAAAAACAAAATGAATAGAAGCAACTATAAGACTGTGAAACATTTCCAAAGTTGAAAACTTACAATTTTCCTTTAAATCAAATTTTCTCGAAAACGATAACCACTACAAAGGAACGGTTTGCGAATTCAGATTCAGCATGAAATAATCTATAAGAGTTATTTACAGATAAATTGCAAAATTACAAGAATTAAAAAGTTATGGAGCAATGCCGGTCGTGTTTACTTACTTTTGGAACGTGTATTCGTTGCATACCGCGAATCTTTATTATTTTTTACGAGGAAATCCAGCACTAATGAACATTTTATCAGCATAATTGTATAGATTATTTCATGTAGTTTCACTAGATGTACAATTTGTCTTTTGAAGTTACATATTAGCTTTGACCTAAATAGTTTTTTGCTACAAGCTCAAAGTGTTTACTTACTTTTGTTACCCACTGTATTTTGAGTTTTTTGAGATCCAGAAATTTGATTTCGACTTTGAATATTGATAATTCAAAGTGCCAACTTAAAAATAGTGTCGTACTTATAACACTCAAACACTTAATGCATTAGTCGGTAACATATCCAAAAAAGATAGCTCATACCAAGTTTCAACTCCCTATTTTATCTGTGAGGGTAGTGAAAGGCAAAAAAATAAGATTCCAATTTTTGGCCTATTTTTCCTACTTAATGTCGTACAAAAATTTTGAAAATATTCCGAAACATTAAGCGTTCGTATGTAGCGCATATTACAGAATGTTTATAGATTTTTTGATCGCAAATTTAGTTGTCCACAATTGAATTTATAATTTATTGTTTCTCCCAATGGACAAGCTTATGCGTAGTCGTCTTTATCAATATAAGCACTACTTTACTGCAAAATGTAGTTATTACATGACGCATGTTATATCCTGCATTAGATTCATATATATATCTTTGAAAGAAAATACCACCAAGATGGCAATGTAGTCACGGAAGTTTATGAAACACAAGATGACGTAGCTTTTATGACGTTACACAGCAATTTACGTGGGCGCACTTTGTCATTGTAGCAAGATCTCGCACCTACGCTATTCTTAAAACCAAAAGCACTGTATTCTACCATTTAACACTTTGACTAACGGCTTGGAAACTCCAAGTGATCACTTTGTTTTAGTCATCAGACTGTTACTAAGTTTCGTAATGTTAATAAAATATTGAACTAAAGTTATTATTTTCTTCAGTGAGGCATTGTCTGGAATTTACTTCTTTAATATCAATAAATAAGTCGATATTAGAAAATGTAAAAATCGTGAATTCAGTTGTCAATTTAATAACCGAAGTAAATATTGTTCATAACTTGGTTAAATTATAAGTGTGTGATAAATAATTTCATATAAGACATATATTACACTTTAAATAAATACTACGTTTCATATATATTTATTAATTAATTCATAATTTTTATATGGTTTTAATTTAAAGGCATTTAATTGAAAATGTTATGACAAATTTGATTCAAAATTATTTTTCAATAAAAAAAAATAAAAGTAATTTTAAGTGACTAGAAATACTTCAAACATTAAATACATTGAATACTTCAAACATTAAAAAATCCTTTAAGAATGTAAGGTGTAATCTTCGATACATGGATATAGATAAATATGAACATTCAGTAACACTGCTTTACGAGATCAATTAAATCTTACTGCTTTGTTTCAAAATACAATAGTGTTTTATAATGACACAATTGGGAAATCCTAGTGAAGTACTTTTCCTAACACAATGCATTTTTAACGTATTCATTGGTACTAAAAATCGTTTCGTACAAAAGCGATTTCAGATATTCAAGAATCTCTTAGTAAGAGTTTCCGTGAATGTGTCATTGCGGTTTCTGGTTCCCGTTTTTTTTAGCACAAATCATTTCCTACTATCAATGACATCCACAGTATATCATTTATAATTTACGTCACAACAAGAAACAATAAATTACAATGATTTAAAAAAGACTAATTATTCATGTGTAAAATCTTTGTACAATGTTCGAAATTTAAATGAGTTTTGCTTTTTTTTATTAATCATTCTTTTAAATGTCTACAATAGCATGCTACATTTGGTTAATTAAAAAATTCTTCTTTGTACCTAAGGAAAAATTCAACTACAAATGTTATATCCAAATTACTAATAGACATTAGTAACATATTCCATATACAGAAATAAGAAAAATACATTTTGCAGAAGGTTTGAAACATTTTATTAAGAGGTTCTAACGAATGTATAAAATGACTTTTGACTACTTTGTTTTTCGATGCCACGTACTATGAGTTTCAGTTTTATATGTAAAATTTTACACATAAAATAAAATAATTTTAAGAAAAAAATACACCGACTTCGCACTAAAAAGTATAAAATAATTTTTATTTCCTAATGAAGTAATTTCTGTTCCATTCAATCATACAATTACGTAATATATATGAATGAAACCTATTCGCTCGTTAGGTAGTATATTAAATAAATTTCAACCTTTTCGGACGCGGCGCAAAATTAAAAATACTTCAATAAACGTTACTGCCAATAACCAGTTGATTGTGGTATGGCGCATTCGAAATTAATAAATCCATTTGAAAGCCATGGATCTACTATCCGTCAAGTATGCAAGAGGAAAAAATTGACCAGAACCACACCCTTAGCAACATATTCAAAGGGCATTACAATCGCTCGAAGTTGATTTCAAAAGTTAACAACAATTTTTTGCTAAAATCTCGTAAACTAAAGCTTTTCGTGAAATTTGTATAGGCACAAAATTGTTCAGAATCATGTCCGTGACAAGATATTAAAAGCGCACTAAAATCGAAAAAAGTTTATTTCAAAAGTTGCCGGTTTTTTTGCAATAACAATACTTTGCAATTAAAAAATGAAAAATTATTTTATAATGGTACCAATGGGGAGTCAGAATCTACCAGATGCAAAAGGTTTCGTTCCGATCGGACCACCCGCCTAGGCGTAATCGGTGAACATACTTAGAAAAAAAAAAAAAAAATATATATATATATACTGATCGAATTGAGTTACCTCCTCCTTTTTGGAAGTCGGTTAATGTTAAGAAATGATGAAAAAATGTATTAATGTATAAATGTTTTGCTCAACATTTTATTGACAAATTGTGATGAATATACGGAACAATAATGGACGATTTTTACCTTCACTACACATGAATAATTGTGAACAGAAATAATTCTGTTTTCAATACTGCATGTAAGAACTTATGCGCAAATGATACAGACAAAACTGGAACATCCTACATGCGATATCGTACAATAACGAAGTTAGTTATCATTTTATAATTTTGTTATAACTTTTTAATAAAATATTTGAAACCCTGTGCTAATATGACATTTTGTTTTGACGAATAAAATATATTAATAAAGTTTGGCGATAAAATACTAGGCCGCTCTATATTCGTTTAATATTACACACACACATACACATACACATATGTATGTAAAATAAATGATTTATACAGAAAGCAGTTTCAATATCATATCAGAACAAAATGGCGTATACAGTGAACATTCGATATTTGCAAAAATGACCTACGCGATATGTGTAAACTAGCCGCCACTGTGGAGAAGACCCCTCTAGACCCCTCTAGAAGCTTGAGCGTCGAGAAGTATAACATAAACCTGGTTGTATATATGTATGAGACAATACGAATGAAAATGTAAAACTTTCCCATTATTGCCTTTTTTTATATAAAACTATCTATTTGGAGTAATGGATAAGTATCCATTTGGATACTTGATCGCAGGATGGCATAGTAGTCAGTGAAGCTTAGCCCCTAGAAAGGCTAAGACATCAAAACGAGAGCTCTACAACTACTCATATAATATTATTATTTTTGTTGAATTACTAACGCGCTATTAGATTCTTGGTGTTCTAGGTAGTTTCATAGCCAGCGAATAGCTGGCTCTCCATTTGAGCAGTTTGGTCTCCAAAGCCCGTATATTGTTGTATTGATGTATATTGTCCAATTAGTTCTAGGTTTCAAGATTATTGACTAGCGAATCGCATTTCTGTTAGATTCATTTTACATTCACAGATCATGTATTATATGATTTATTGAATTTTTGTTGTTATGCAATAAAGTTTATTTTGTTTTTTTGACAGATACATTCATTATATGAAATTGTAATATCAAATACACATATTTTTCATATTTAGCAATAATTGTTAATTGTAAAATTCATCGTCTCTATTAGTTAATTCGATAAATCTAATTATTGAAAGGTACTGAGCTGTGAATTTTACTCCTTAACCGCATACCACACGATTCACACATTCTTTTAGGTTTAGTTATTGTAGAGACTAGTTAATAAGTAAAATCTGCTGTTTACCTCATAAGCGCTATTAATTTCTGAGTCTAGTTCCAGAATCGTTACAAAAGAATGATTTTCCGAACGAGATGTCCTAAAAATACGAACAGAAAAAATGCAAATAACTATTAAGTATTTTTTTATTTCTACTATTTTATCCGTTCATCTTATTCGAAATTTTCAAAAGCTGTTTTTCTCTAAAATGGTTAACAACCCAATAGGAATAAATCCCGTAATAATAATCGTCTTTTACGGATATAAGAGTCGAAACAAAAATATGTACGTTTGTCTGTTCCCTAGTTAAATGGCAACAACTAAAATTAGAGTGCACATTTCAGCCTATGTATCTTTAGAACCTTCTATATTTATATGTACATTTTATAATATGTTTATATTTCTAAATATCGAATCTGTAACATTCTTAACGGCACAATATGTCATACCCTTATTTGACGCTTACAGTTATTTCATTTTTCTAATTAGCAAATTGAATCAACAACTAAGAACGACTGTATGTAAAATTACTCGTAGTCATATAGTAAATAAGGCAATAATCCTTGATTAAAATAATAACCGAAGATATAGGTAATTAATAAACGTCAATAAATAAACGTATAATGAACTTCTCCTCTTACTAACAAACAAAAGGGCATCTGTTATCGCGTTAACACAAGTGATTATGTTGTACACTAATTGAGATAAATTTTACGACATACACCTCATCTCTTAGTGGAGTGTACGATTCTTTTTGTTTAAATTGAAGGCGTTTCTTATTTAGTAATGACAATAATCACTATAAAGTTTTAAGACAAGGCAATAATAATAATTATGATATTTAATTATTGTCACAAACAAATACAAACAAAAAAAGGACTCATGTCAAAACCGTATGATGTGCGAAATCTGTCCAGCAACTTCTCCGATGTGCATATTGGTTAATGTTAATGCTGACGGTATATGTCATAAATACAAGGGTTTCTTTAAAATTCTGTATCCTTGCGGAAAAAATGGTAGCGGTTTTTCACATACTGGAAATTAAAGATAATGTTTCCGACTTTATGCTGCTGTAAACAGTATCACCAAAAAAAATGTGGCAAGTCCATGCATTTCGTCAAACTTTGTAATTTTCAATATAGCAAACATGACCTCACATTTACAGTGTTATTGTGGTAGGGATGCATCAAATCTGAAATCGAACCACAGGATCCTAAAATAGAGATCTCTAGCTTTAATTTGAAAAAAAGAGCACAACTTTACGATGATTTTTTACGGAGTTATCATCAGTCAAATTTGGTCAATTTTTGCCTAAAATTTTTCTATACCGTATTTCTTTTGAGCAGTGTATTTTACATTAAGTTCTGGATTACGCCGTCGCATATTGTGAATATGCTAAAATTTATTGTATTTATTCATTAAATTATTGCTATAATAACTGTGAAATGCTAAAGGATTCACATCGAAAGATGGATAATTATCTTCGAAGCCCTAGATCTTCTGAATCATAATTGCGAGTGAGGGTACAGTTGCGCAAACTGAAGTAACACCGATTTCCCGTTTGTTTGTCCAGGCATACCAGATGGATGATCGGTCGAAAAGGGTGCGGTAGATAAATCGCGATCAATCGAACACAGAGATCGGTGTTTGGTGACAGAACGATTGTTAATTATGCGAGCCAAGCCCGCAAGGATGACTTAACATAGTCGGCCGTCTCGCAAACGCTTTCCCTGCCTGCTCTTCTCTCACTTCTTGCTTCTTACTTCTTACGGCCTCGTAATCACGCGCTAAAAATAATAGCAGACAGCAGGTACGACCAGACGAGTCGAAGGCGAGAGTGTGAATCAAACCTCGGAGGAAGTAGCGGCTGTTCTTTAACGCGTTACTCATTTACGATTCAACGACTACGCCTGCCGTCGGTGCTGACCGACGAGACGGGTGCATCTATTATCTTGCGGCCCACAACTCTACTTGAAGCTCGTAAAAATAACCCTACTTTGAATGGTTCGTTTTGACAATTAAATCTTCGACGGATTTTGCAAGCAGATAACGCGCAATGATTAAATCTTTAATAGTTAACGTTGAAACGACGACGCTTAGATTATCATTTTTACTTTCTCAGGATTATTTATTGACTGTATGTGTAGCTCAAAAACAGTTTATATAAAATATACAAATATAAAGTATAAAGAGTTAAAAGTATACAATTGTTTCATTTTTCTGATGACGCACAGTGGTATTATACGATACAAATTTGTTTATAAAAACCAAATTTTTTATAAGAGATTTATGTATAATTTTTATATGTAAAATTATGTTTACGAATGTTTATTTTAAGAAATTTAATTTAAAAGTGATTCTTGTATTTATATACAATAATAGTTTACAAAATTTACTTATATTTTATGAATATTAGTAACGAAACGGACATTTTTTAAGTCATGAGGAAAAAATTTCATTTTTAAAAAGTTAATCCAATTAAAAGTTCTGATAATACATTTTGCAAATATATTTTAAAAATATATTCAGTTTTGTAGTTTTAAAGCTTTTAAGTTTACAAATTGCCAAATTTTTTATTTTTCAAGCGCCGAAATTTTAATTTTCGATATTTCCCAACTTTCAAAGCTTTAAAATCTCATATTTCCAAATTACCAAATTACCTAATGCGTAGCAACCAATATTCTAAATTTACAAATTTTCTAATTTTTTCAATTCCAAGTTTTCAAATTCTCAAATTTGTAAATTCTTGGTAATCAAATTCCCAGACACACAAAACTATCAAAATTGTCTCACTCCTTTTTGCATCTCACTAATTTAGACATATAACAAAACTATTATATTATAAAATTATGTCAAAGCTTCTTAACATAATATGACGTAACTACATGTTAACTACATAATTAAGGTAATTCTTTTTGTCGAGAAAAAACTGTAGGGAAAACTTTATAAACCAAATTATTTTTGTTGAAATCGATATTATTTGACGATCTAACATCCTTGAAATAGTATTGTTTTCTTTTTTACGCTTCTTAATTTACTTTTTATTCATACGGTTAATATTTATTTACTAATGATTTCATGTGTTTTTTATATAATTTCGTTGCACAATTACATGTATATTATTATGTTTAACAAGTACGCATTACCAAAAAAAGAATACACTTCTATCACATTTACTATTCGGTTTTGCAGATTGGACATTTTACTTTATCTTTCTTTACTTACCGGTTTATTTTCAAGAAGAGAAAACTACACACGGTTATGTAAAAAAATATATTGATATTTTTCCATTATATTAAGTTTGCGCGGTAACAACGATTCAATCCAAATATTCGCTGTATATTTTTTCGTTACTTAAAGGAAAATGATAACTTTTCTTATTATAACACAAAATGTTATATGTATCGTATTTATGTAGCATCGAAAGTTATGGCTACTGTTGTCGCGTAGATGTACAAGGATTGGACAAAATACTAGAAACACTTTACAAATATTAATATAATAAATTTAAACAAAACAATATAGAGAAAAATCTATTCAATTCTTTTTAACTCTTTATAAGCGTAATAGAAAGAATAAAAATGAGTAATGAAAAAGGTGACGTGAAAATATTATTTTAGAAATATAAAAATGTTTATAGTTTATTTTATCTCTTTTCATGCGAATATTTCTGAAATTATTGACGATTGTTTTATACCGGACTTAAGAAGATTATAGTTTAAAGTTTAACGAAGAGATTGATAGTAAAATCATCTCCACACATAAGACCATTTTGGGGATATTAATTTTGTGATGAAATAACACCAAGATTAGACAAAGTAATAGATATTCGATTTTGTAGATATTCATATGGGAAGAAAACAAAATAAATTATAACATTTTTTTATTGTTCAAAAAATTGAGTTCCTCATCATCTATTTTAACAAGTGTAGTTTTTGTCATGCACAGAACTAATTTAAATAATTTAATGCCGCACTCCTTTTAAGCGATTTTGCTTAAATTGATTAGGTCATAATATACGAAGTATTGCCCAACCCCTATACATATGCATAACATAAAAATACATTGGACGCTCGGTGAGATACGTTCAATTCAACATAAGAAATCGGAACAGCCTAGGTTAATAATTTTTTGCAAAATGATGAGAAACTGTATCATTCGTAAGTCCTCCTAAGTTACAGAAGAGAAGCAGTTGATCGCACATGTTCAATTTATAAAAAAGTACGGACACAGTCAAGTTTTGAAAAAAAGTCATTTGACTCCTATCTCTAGATTACTTTTTTATATGTGCATTTGTATAATTCTCGGTTTAATTTGGATGCGAAGAAATCTTTTTTATTGTATTTTCCAGTAAGTTGCAAAAGAATGCATATTTCATTTTTAATTTTATTTTGATTTTTATTTTTTAATTTTCATTTTGAATTTTAATAAAAGTGTATTTAATGAAAAATTATGATTTTTTAAAGAAATGGACATCTCATAATGGCAGAAGTGATAACAGTTAGTGCTGTTTTCATTACACGAAAGCGTACTAGTTGGCACGTGAGCATTGAACAAGTAGTAAATTCGAATAGCCGCTAGATAGATCGTTATAGAGTGATATTCCTGTTAGATCAACTCAGCTGATCGGTCGATCGGTTTGTTGTCATAGAATGAAGAAGCGACAGTGCGTGTTAGAGCGTGCGATCGTGCAAACGACATTCACGGTCGGATAACGTATGTCGGGTGAAATGCTCGAACGTGATCGCGACGTGAATGTTCCATGGCGCGGGGCTCGTCACCTGAGGATCTACGCTACAACGTACAGAGGAATGCCACCTGTGAGTCTCATAAAACGGTGACGATTCTTTCTAACAATGGACCTTGTACAGCTCGTACGATTAACTTTCGAATAAGATGAACACATGGTGGAAACATCGATGCTGAAAGGTTTGCGGCTGAAACAAGACACGCTCAATTTATGAATTGATGGAATCTTAGGTGTGTTTATATTCTTTTCTTTTGTCAACTGTTAACAAACAGATATCTACAATCGAGTGAAATTAAAAATTAATTTTGTTTTCATTTACTTTTACTGACGTACATTCTTATTTGTGTATCAGCGGCAATGTTCTAATATTAATAATACAAAGTATTTGCAAAATATATAATAGTAATAGTAATAAGTTTTTATTAAATAATTATAGCATGTATATTCATTTAAGTTAAACATAAATTTCTTTTTTATATTCTTTAATAATCATTTAATACAGTTTTCATTATTTATTTGCATACGTAAAGTATGGTTAAAGTAATAGACGTAACTTTGATCATAATAGTATAATACAAAATATATTGATTATTGATTATATACTATTATAGCACAGTAAAGTATTAATTGCTTTTTACAATCGTTTTATAGCTTGCCAATTTTAATTTCCCTATTAAATTTGCAGATTACAGTGCAAAAAAATTGTGATGTATACTCTTTAGAATTTTGCAATAGTTACAATACATTGATGTATCTATTTCACTAACAGTGAAGTTAATAATTATATATATTTGGAAGTAATGGAGTTCAGAACTCGCACACTTGGAAATGTGTGTAAAACATAGAGGAAGTAAAAATAAATGTTTGATTTTAATATTTTTGTGCCACAGTTTTTGTAGTCATTTGATTTGGCAGAAACATGCGTACATTATATTGCACTATATTTATTATAGATGTTGTATATTATGTAATATGTATCAAGAGATACATTGTATAATAAATGAATTAATATATAATTAAACGATAATATTAAGAAAATAATAGGTGTGAAATTATTGAATTGTATATATGTATTGTTTTTTTAGTAAAATTTTTGGTTATTCCATTGTTCAGCAAATTTATAATGACATTAACAAATAATTTTCGTAATATTAATGAATTGGTATATGTGGTAGGCAGTGGAAACCGTGAGAACAACTTATGTTTGTATTCATCCACGGATTATGAGTTACAGGTTCCAGTTTGTCCTTGTTATCATTTGCTAAATTAATAATAATACAGCAACACCGTTGAATATTTGACCCATAGAAAAGGAAGAAGATTTCATGCAACTATATTTGTTATTTGTTTATAAATGCTCAGGAAAAATATTAATATTAAGGACACTATAATTTGAACTTGAAAAAATATAAAAACAATATATAGTGTTGCATTAAAAGCTAATGAAGAAATCATTTAAATAATTGACTTTTAATATTAAATCAAATTTCGTTTATATGTAAATATCAACAATCGACAAAGAAAAACAAACTTAATGGCATTTCGCTGAAATAGTCAAAGGTTGTGCAACGTTTTCTTATGAATGCACTGTGGAACTTCATGTTAGATGTATAGCCTACATTCAAAACGATGATTTCACATAACAAACTAAACAATTATATTGACTTATGAATGCACTGTGGGACTTCATGTTAGATGTATAGCCTACATTCAAAACGATGATTTCACGTAACAAACTAAACAATTATATTGACTATCAATGATTACATTGCATCGTTAACATTGCTATGAACCCATTACGTTATATCATGCTTATGAAAATATTATAAATTGTAATTTTATTCCTATCAAATATTAGAAATTATTAATATTTAGGAATTGATGTACTATGTGCGTTTAAGTTATGAATTTATCTTCGAAAGCAGTTTTCATCAAAGTCAATTTGTTAAAAATTAATATTTGTACAAATTATGCTCTGTATTTTAACAAAATACAAAAAAGAACAGAAAATATGTATTATGTTACATTGCATTATACTTTTTAGTTAATTTAGAAATACAAGAACCTGTTATTTACTTAAGTAGTTAGTGAAAGATGAAATAATAAAATAAAGAATTATGAAGTAACTTTTAGGCCAAAAGAATATTGAGGCAGTAGATTTTAATTTCATAAATTTTTAACGTTTAGTATATCAGAAACACAATATTTACACACATTAGATTCAGAAACTATCGGGATTAAATTAATTTTGTTAAAATTGAAATTCATGAAAAATAGAACGTAATAATAACGATACATTATTTAGTATACAACATTAATGAGGTTTCATTACGAAAAATGCACATGATCTAAAATTTTAAGTTTACTAAAAATTGGTAAATATACCGTATGAATCATTGTAAATAGATTTAAGAATAAAAATTGGACTTATTTTATCCTCAACTATTTTTTATGACGTGAAATAAAAATAAAGAATCACTTTTCAGTACATTTTGAAAAGATGCGGAAAGTATGGTGCGCGAAAAGTTGCAGTAGACGAATAGGTGCACATTTAAATATTGTAAATAAAACGATATATAAGAATATCGTTGCATTCGATATGTTATAGAAATCTGAATGCTAGTGTGATCTTATTTTTACCACCTATCGCAAATTCAATCTATGAAAGTAGTAAGAGAGTAAAGAATTATTCATAATTCATAATTCATAATTATTGCAAATATGACATAAGATATTTGCAGTAATTGGATATATTTCTATTCACGAAATTAGTAAATCAATAGCTATCGATGATCGTTTTATGTGAAAATAAATGTTTAATTCTCCTAAAAAATAATTAATTTAAAAAATGATTAGTTTTAGGGATATAATGTCTTGAGTATTTTCGTTAAAAGTATAAAATTTAATTTTATATTTAACGTTACCTGAATAAGTAAAATATGTCATACAAATCGAATGGGTGAATACTGTTGCGATTGTAGGTACCTTAAGACATTCATCACGATTATCTTTTTGTATAATTCATGTTCCTTTGAATGTCACAATCTAAAATTAGTTAAAAATGCTATTCATAACAATAATAATAATCAATAGATTGCATTTTTACAAAATTCAATAAAAGTATAAACAAAAAATATTAACTTAACAACAACACGAATTTACTCACTGATTCTTTATGAACTGCTATTGCTACTCTTTTGTTTACCTTCTTTACCATCGTCGCATTTTCATTGATATTCGTGTCCAAGCTAGTCTCCGTAAATTTATCTTTCTTACCTTCTAATTGTATTGAGTTTACCAGAAAAAAATTATCGATAATTCCGAATGTGAATTAATTCTCGAAGCGCTTTTGTGCCGCGCGGTAATCCGAATGACAAGCAATTTTTTCATGCGATGCAAAACCATTCGTCAAGGCAAATACGGTCAATAGATGAACGTTGATTCCACGGCCCATAATATTCGCGGCTCGATCACAGTTGTCTCGATGCTGACCTTCCCCTCGTACGTTGGTAAGCGTTTTCATTTATTTCTTAAAGTCTGATTCACACATCGATATGATATTCCATGATTGCAATATTTACGAATAGTTTTAAATAGTTCAAGAATTTTGGATGCAGAGTATTCTGGTAAAATTTTGACAAAATCCAGGTACTTCTTGGAGCAGCGAAAATATAAACATAGTTAAATATTTCCACAAGTAATAAGAAATACAAAAAATATTGTAGACTTAAGTTATAGGATATCGAATGGAACAGATTCTATTGAGATATGATTGATATTGCGATAATCTTGAAAAGCCGTGTGAAGATCATGTTTACATGGATTGATTCTCCGAAGCGTTCCGAGTGAAAAAACCTATTAAAGTATAACATTAAGGAAATAAGTAGCACCTAATAAAAAAAATCAGTTGATATTTGAATTTAAATATGCGATATGTTCTCTTTAAATTAGAAATACCTCACAAATTGTTGATTTTTTTTTAAATTGTACGCTAACCGTTTCATGCAAACTGTTTCGTCATATAACACCGCTAAAAAATGATTGAATTTATATTCATCTTCCTTGACGGAAATATTGACAATATCGATGTATATTGTCTTATAATATGCAATTAATTGAATGCATATAATACTTTAAAAAATAATTAATATATACATATTGTATATATATATTCGTTCTGCTACTTCTTGCTATATCATTTTATTCAATTAATCTTTTACTTTATTAAACTGCAAAGCGATTTGGCAAATTGACATATTATTTTGTAATAACTTCAAACAATCAAACTGTGTTTGACTTATTATGTGGTATTAATATTACAGCAAATGTGCATTTTAGTTTTATTCTTTATAGAAACCAGGTTGAACGAACAAGAATATTTCAAATTGTAAATTCAGTACAATTCGTTAGATGATTATCAAAATTTATTTGTAGTATAAAGTCTGGGCTGAACTTTATTGTTGCGTTTCTTTTCAAAACTCTTTCCAGCTTTTTACTTTCAGAGCTTTTTTCTCTATAAAATTTTATAATATATTCTCGTCGAGAAAGTGACATTTCACATCTCTTATGATCCGTTATCAATATATTTTCTTCTAGAATATCGAAAGTTGACAAAACTGCCGATCATGGTCATTCTTCATCAGAACTAGTATAATAACTGGGGAGAACGGGTAACAATAAGGTCTTATCTTAAACCGATACCAGTTTTCTTTCGTGATTACAAAACTCTTGAATTACTACAACATGGATTATACCAATTTCTTTGTGCAGTAGCAAAACAAATAAACAAAGAATAAAGTTTTTAACAAATTTCCTTATGGTTTTTTATTTTTTCTTTGGGGGGTGTCAGGACATCGGCTGCTAAATGTGCTTACTTTGATTAACTGTTTAGTATAACTAATAATTTATATTGTGTTAACATAATTAATACGATTAATTGCTACTATATCAGATGAGTTTATTGGAAATCGAGTTACTTAATATCTCAGACAAACGCATGCCAAACGCTAAAGGATGATACTGATGAGAACTACGAAAAGGAAGATGTTATGTTAGAAATCATTACAAGTTCTTTATGCGATATATTGTACATATATTTAAAACTTGCTACAATTCAAAAATATACGCTTTTCAAAAAAAATAAAAGATTAATTCTGAACTTATAACAAAATTATATATGAAACAAATAATGTTAGTAAAAAACATAAACCTGTAGAAGAATGATCAAATATTATTTTCGTAAATTTCGATTTTTAGTCTATGAAAATCCCTTCATTCTAAAATTTATTGACTTTACTATTTAACCGTAATATATATTAAAATTTAAACACTTGCCCGTATTTATCTTAATCGATTAAATTGGTGTTATCATAAATAAAATAGTTTGAAAGTAGTACAATCTAGAACATGTCATTTTCATAAATGGCAGTATGAAAGGTGAAGAGTAACGCAGGTAGTAGTATGTATCTGCAGAGGGAATTTGAAGTTCAAATTCAATCGCTCACATGGGCTGTGTTTACCCACTCGATTTGTGATCATAGCTTAAATACTGTGACTTTTTAATAATATCCCTTTTGAAGTGCATATGCTGCATGACTGTATGTGAATCTATACAACTGAAGTACAGGGTTACATAATTTAAGTACCAGATCGTTCAGGGGTTATCTGCAAAATAGATACAATCAACACAGTTATTGGAGGTATTGGACAGTTACATAATTGTCAAGTATATAAATAGCAAGTCCACACAGTTATATAAGCTATATGAGTGAGGGCTGAGATGAATGTAAGCCGCTGAAGTAAGGTTCAGCGATGGCAACAATTACTGCGATAAATCCTTCGATATATAAAATAACACATTTTGAAACAAATGGTGTTACATCGTATGGGACTTTTCGCTCGTATGTTCTCACTTGATCGGACCAAATATTCCAAAAGTTCGAGGAAATCACAGAACAGACGGATCGTTTTGCAATAATTTCTATTTATTTTTTTAGGCTTTCGTGAATTTGATATATGTAAGATGTATTGAATATTGCGCCAGGCAATGAGAATGGTTCTGGGTGGTCCTTGTGCGGCCGAAATGTTAAACAGAAAGGGCAAAACGGACAGCAAGACGGTCACAGAAAGAGCGAGATAAAGCAAGAGAGAAAAGTTGGAGGTCCCTATTGGGTTCTCGGCGTGCCTTTCGTACCCCTGGAATGTGGCCGATGTCTCTATCCGCTTCTTGCAACGGTCGCGATCGTGGGACCACACGAATCGATAATTGCCTCTTTCGAAAAATCTGCTCCCGCCTTTTCCACTTGGGCAAGTTTGAAACCTCGTTTTTCTGGCCAACGCGACGATACGCGCCTCGAATTCGCTCGCGTAATCGCGAACGCGAAATGCCAGCCACCGGTTACAAAATCAAGATCCTTATTTCTGCAGTCAGAATATTTTTCAGGGTCCAATGAACCCAACGAAAATCTTCGAATCTGTGATTTAACTCATTTTAATTTATTTGAAATTTTTTTGAATTATTCCTTCTAATTTACTGTATCCTTTTTAAAGTTGGTGTCGTATCATTGATTATATTCGTATTATTGTATTCACCAAACAGGGTTAATTTTACTCATTATAAAATGAGAAATGAATATATAAAGCAATTCCGATTCTTATCGATGAATTTTCTTAAAATTCTTATAATTCTTTGTTTTATGTTCTCATTAATCATTAGGCGACGTATGCTTTCATTATTCATTAACTCATGCATCGGTGATTATGAAAGTAGTCCCGACAAGTTTTCGAACAATTAATCACCTTTCAATTTGATTGAACATTAATTAACAATTAATATTATCCTTCAATTAAATTTCTTTTAAACAATAATTAAAATTATAATTGCTAATTGAATCATATCTTAATTGGGAATTAAAAATTAAAAAAAAACTATCAAAGTAATTAAAAGAATTCTAAACACGTTGCACATTTTACTTAGTTCCTATTATATTGATTGATTTCATTGTATTATGGAAAAAATGTCGAAAAATATTTATAAATTAAATTGATAATGAAATTGGGCACTGTACATAAATTCAAGTTATGTTTCATTGATAATTGAAAAAGAAAATAATAGATTAATGCTTCAATGGATAATGCTTCAGCGATGTTTTGTTTATATGAGTTTGCGCGAATAAAACAAGACTAAACTATAGCAGTTTAACTAAAATTTAATTTATCTGTTAGATGTAATGAAGAAATGAGTAACGTATGAAACTAAAAAAAGAATTAAGAAATGTTTTATTACATTCTCATTCATGTAATGATTACAGAAGAAATATTTTTATTATTTTAACAGTATCATGTATGAATACATATAAAAGGATGGTATATATAATTCTATATATGTAACTGTATAACTAACCATTTATTTACATAATCGTATATGTAATTGTATATCTAACCATTTATTCATGTGTTTTATGTGATACAAGAAAACAGGCTGTAGCATTACGCATGTTTATACAATCCAACCAATTAGGTAAAGGCTTATGATTACATCATAAATATAAATAGGTTAAATATAAATTACTACTTTATATATTTGTTCATACAACTTTAAAACGCGCAATATAAGAAATAAAATATTTAATTGATTATAAATAAAAAAATATTAAAAAATAGTTCTATTTAGCTATTGATGAAAAACGAAACCGAACAGTTAAGTGATATTCACTAAAAAATAAATAAATTATAAAGTATATCTGTAATCTTTGTATTTTTGAATTAGTTGAAATCAGGCCTTAGAAAAAATTGTAATGTGATAGGATTAAAACTTTACAAAATGTTTGTAAATATTTTATAGTTTTCCATATCAAAATTTTTTACATTATTATGAATCTGCACGATTTACATAGTACAAACATCAAAATTGTAAATATTTTGGTAATTATAACAATTTATGTTTAAAAATAATTGTTTGCGGCAATGTGATGCGTTACATCGTCTATAAAGATGGCACAGATATAGTTTTTCAAAGCATTTATCAATAATTCTATGTTCACTAATTTCCAATATTTTCGATAATTTCAAATGAACTAAATATTTAAATGTGTATTTTATTTTAAGTACTATGAGAGCCACTTCTGTTATAAACTACTTGCATGCAAGAGATATTCCACCACCTTGAACAATGTGAATCACAAATGAAACCGTAATATAACTAAATGATAGGCATATCAGGTACCCCTTATAGAATGTGCAGTAATAACATGTTTCCGAATTTTTATTTTCCAAAATTTAAGATTCAAAATTCATAAATTAGTTAATGTTTATAGACTTAAGAACTTGGAAATTTGAAAATTGATGATTCATAGGATTTGGAATGTTGGAAATTTGAAAATTGATGATTCATAGGATTTGTAATGTTGGAAATTTGAAAATTGATGATTCATAGTATTTGAAATGTCGGAAATTTGAAAATTTAAGAGTCTATAAAGTTAGCCATTCGGAAATTTAGTCATCTAAACATTTTGAAACTTTGAGATTCGGAAGTTTGGAAACTTCCGAATTTGAACATTTTAAATGTTGGCATTTTAGAAATTTTGGAGTTTGTAATCTTGAGCATCTGCAAATTTAAACTTTTGAAAATTTCGGAGTTTAAAAATATTTTAGGGGTTTAAAATATTGGAATGTGGGAATTTAGGGATTTGAAAATTTAGGAATCTATAGAGTTGAAAATTTGAAAATTGAGGAATCTTTTTGCAAGTTTATAAATTTTGATATCTGACCAACTTTTAACTTTGAGATTTGAGAATTTGGCAACTTGAGGTTTTTGAACTTAGAAATTAAAAAATTTTGTATTTTGAGAATTTTGGAGTTTAGAATATATAAATTTAATAATTTTGAAATTCAGAGGTTTGAGGACTTTGGTTTTTGACATTTGAAGCGTTACGGATTTCTCTATCTGGATATATATAAAATTTTGGTGAATACAGTATTACTTATTATTTACTAGAAATGTCATATTATTGAATTATACTTTAATTTTATTGTTTTAAGCGCAGTATTGCTCACGACATATGTATATATGAGACATTATATACCTAGCGGAAGCAATTTTGAATTTTATTAAAACAAGTCTAATAATGCAATGTAACGATAATGATTTATATTTATTACATAAACGTATAAAGTATAGGATATTAAATATAAAAATAAATGATACGGTTATTGTATGGTTTACATAACTACTAATATATAATTGATTTCAGTTTAAATTGTTTTACAAATGTTTTACACAGAAAATTGAATAGGGTGCATCGTTTTTATTTTCTCTTAAAAAATTAATTAACTTTATAATTACACTAAATTCATTACGACTTTCTTACCGACGTATAACTTTTCATAGGTATTCAATAATTATGCTGTATATTTAGTTAGAATTGTCAAGAAAATTTATAGTGTATAAGTCTTCGATTTGAGTTTCGAAAATTTCTAACTGTTCTAACATTGAAGAACAAGAGGTTGCAGTTCAGGATTTAATGTAATTGCTTCTTTTCATTTGAAACAATAAAGCTTAAGATGTTCGATCTTATTCAATGTCCTCTTTGTTATATTATATGTTCCGTGCTTCAACTGCAATTAAGATAGTTCGTATCATATTATATTTCGAATAGGAATGTTGCGTTAAATTGTCTTTAATTTGTCCTTTATTCACAAAGTCGATTACGCGCATACAAAGTAAAATTTAGGAAGTAAAATTTGAATAAAATAGTTGTAAGATTTTTAAACGTTTACTTTCATATAGATTACCTACTAATTATTAGTTTTGATTTACAAACGTTTGGAAATTTCCTGCATTAACGCGTCCATTATGACACTTCTAATCAATAGGTTACTGCCTTATTCTTTTCTGTAATAAAAACTAAATGTTTACTTAGAACACGAAAGAGTAGAGCGAAAATATGTCAAACGCAGTACCTTTAAATGTTTAAAGCAAATTTTAGAAATTTTAGTTTTATTATGAATAAGAAAGGGCAAATAAACATATGTCTCCTATATGATATTATTTTTTTTCCTCGACATGCTGATCACATTGTTCACTAGTGAATGCATTAAATCCACGTATTTTTATTATTATTACTCTAGTAGTGTATTTATAATAATAATAATACATAGAAGTTATAGTTATAGTGTAATATCATATTAATAAGGAACATATATCCAACATATCTTTCTCGACAGGAGAAATAATAATTATCCTAAGAAGAAAATAAATTAAAAATTACTTTCAATGTAATTATGTTCTTTAAAAATTTAATGATCCAACATGTCCTTTAAACATTTTTAAATATTATGAAATGCAAAGATACTTTCGTATTCATTTTCAAGTGAAGCTCAAGTGCCTATATGATTGTCTTCTTTTTATAATGAAATATTTTGCTTTATTACTGGTTGATTTTGTTATTTGATTTACTGAATATTCCATATTTGACGCATTTCCATATTAAATGCAATTATCTTAACAAATGTAAATAATTAAATAACTATTAATAAAAATATATGTTGTAGCAAAATCAAGTCACGAAGTTAACATATGCCGATAATCGGGGGTTAATGACTTATTAAAATGTATAAATATTGATTCTTTTTAAGATGTATTTATTACTTGTGCATTCGAATATTTTATGCATGGTACATAAAATTAATTTCTGAAAGAGTTACTTTTTAATTTAAGTACCATAATATAAAATGTTAATTTATTTTAGGTTTTAGTTTATTCCAATTTTCCACGTAATGAATTATCGAAAGCACACGATTAATAACGTACATTTGTCTATCTGTGGAATTTACAGCGGAGTAAACATTTTTCTAAAAGCATCAAAATTTAGTTAAATATTAAGTAGTACATATTTAAAAATAGTATTTTTCAAAATTTTGGTATATATTTGTAAAATGTTTATGTTTATAAATGCGTTAGTGAAGATAAAAATATAAATATCTAAATTTGAGAACCGCATCAACGTTAACTCACTGACGTTCGCTATTTATTAAGGCAAAAAGTCATTTACTATATTTAGAGAAGTTATTTAGCGACGTAACAAGACTTACGACTATTTTCCTTTTCTACATCATTTTTTAAATTTACTATGCAATAATGCGGCAAGTTGATGTAATATCCATATTGATAGTTGAATATTTTCTTCTGATTTCCATCTGTAGTTAAAAAAAGTTTAATATTTATTCAGATTTCGACATATTTCGAATAAAATGATTAGCACTATAAAATTATTTTAAAAAAGTTAGACATTCCTTCATAATTAGTGCAGTTAAATACATGAAATAAGAATATGATAACAAATACAGTATGCGGATTACTGGTCTTACCCGCAACTATAATGATCTCAACGTACGTGGTTGTGGACATGATTCGAGGCAACTTTCTTATATGATTTAATTGAAGGACCTTTATAATTTTCGAAATGCTTAATGTAATTATTTACATTAACATACATTTTATCACTTTAAATAATTCTTAACTATCGCTTAAGTATCGAATAATTCTATGAATGCTCTTTTTATAAGTGAATCTACACTTTTGTCAAATCGACAAAAAATATTTCCTAGAATAATTTGCCGCTTGTGTAAAAAATGCAAAATCATATCTCACAGTGATGTTCTCCATAACAGCAAGTTTGATAAAGATGAAGAAAACTTGTAATTTGCTGTACTGAAATATAGTATTTATATCCTGACATATTTAACTAATCTTATGCATGATGTTTATGAGTAAACAAAATAAAATTTAATTGAAGTTCTTTTTTGTTTGCGTTAATAACTAATCGTAAGAGTGAGATGAGGTTATATATTAAGCTACTTGGAATGGTGACCTTGACAACATATTTGAATGCCAACATAATTGGTGATGTATATGTATTAAAGTAAATGATTAAGTAAATTTCTCAAAAAGTAAACGAGGCGAGAGAAAATTAAAAAAGAATAGAAAAGGTGGATTTGGAAATTGAAAAATTTGGAAGTGCAATCTAGAAATGAAGGATATATAAAATTGGGAAATAAGGAAACGTAAGTAATCTGGGAATTTGTGAATTTTTAATTTGAGAATTTGGAAATACCAAAAATTTGAAATTTCAGGAAGTAGAAATTAGCAAACTTTAAAATTTTTCATGTTTGCAATTTTCCTGCAAGAAAACCCCTTTGTCAATACAAAAGTTCTTGTTACGTCAATGATGAGGTGTGTGCAATACTGAGCAAATTGTAGCAAACGTAGTCATTTATATTATATAAATTTATCCATATAAAATAGCGTTCTAAACATCTCCTTCAGTTACAATGATATAAGAAATATTTTTGTATAATTTGAGTGATGTCGATAGACGAATAAGTTGTAAAAAGTAGTTTTTTAGAAAGGTCCTTCTCTCACTATTTACAAGATCAGTATTGTGTTTTTACTTATAAATGTATTTTAAAAATGACTTTGAACTAATTTTTATATTATGACCTCGAAATGTCCATCCATACCATGACCTTAATAATTGACTTCATAATTATTAAAAGGAATATGTAGACTACCATTAGGTATAACTTTTGGAATGTAGTATATATTGATGACTAGTCAACCGATATATAATTAGGTTAATTTGCATAACCAGCAGACACCATGACTCGGCCTTGCAGAAGAGAGCAAAATGAATTCGTCACGTAACAATTTTCGGTTGAAAATTATTGTATTTTCCGCGAAACAATAATCACGTTGACTCATTTAATAAAGCAAGTGGCGCCAGTTTGCTCCTTTTTTGGCCCTTTTGTGCTTCTCTTTTTTGGTCCACAGAAATGCGTACATTTTCTGGGTAACGTTGACTGGTTAAATCATCACTTAACCCCAACGTGGCGCGTTTGAACCGGAAGTGAAATCTTGCATGCAAATAATCAACGAACTGACGCACGCCACTAATTTCCCGCAGCTGCGATGACAGATTTGTAAAACAACGTTTACGTGGTTACTAATTTTAGTTTAGTCACAGTTGCAACTCGAATCGAATTTCTTCGATGATCTTGATTTAACGTTTGTAGATGTGGGTGAAGTGACTGCTTTTAGTGGGGTCTGTTAAACTTTTTGTGTTTTCTTTTCGTTTCATTGAATTTTTAAACATAGATGCAGTGGTTTAATAATTTATCATACGAACAAATATTTTTACTAGACCGTTTTTACATGTTTATGTACAATATATCGTGCGTTCTTCTTTACTTTTTCGAATTTATCTTTCATAATATTTAAATTAAGTATATTGCATTTTGTTATGATGAAAGGACAGAAAATTATTTTAAGAAATGGGGAAAATATGAAAACAAAGGAGAGTGCTATAGAACCATTAAAAGATACTATGATGATAAGTAGAATAGTAATTAAAAAAATGATAAAAGTCAAAAAATTAATAAAATGATTAAATGGTTTAAATGAAAATAAAAATGATACGTACTCTTAATTGAAATAAATAGTCCAAATATATATTATATTTTTAATATTACTGTCTAATAATTAAAAGAAAATTTGAGCGGAAATCCTACTTTCCAAAGAATAAAAATTCTGAATTTGTAATGATCGGCGCTTTTTGCAGTTGTACCACTTAGAATCTCATTAACATCTTCATCGTTTAATTAATAAACAAGTACGAGCTTCGCCAGTGACACACTCCACGAAGAGTCGCATTTTAATTTATCCAGTCCCATACGTGACTGTCCTCACGAGTTTTTTTATAAACACTAGGTACATTCGATTCTCTGCGTATATACACCACAGAGGTAAAGCACCTTAGCAACATTGTGATCGTTAATGATAAAAATAAAACACATGCGATTATTTTGAGTATCATGAAACGAATGTAGAACCTAATCAATACGCGGTGGAATTAATAATGCAGGTTTTAATTGAAGATGCTGATGTAGTAGTTTAAATTCTTAATATTTGCTCCTTCCGTAAACACATTATATTAATTGACGGAGCAAAAATGTTTGTACAGTATCATTTTTAAAACTTGTCTTTAACTTTTCACGGATTATATTGTCGATTTTTTTTAGAAAATCTGATGTCCAATTTTTTCGTGAATAAACTAATCAAAGCGTACACTGATGGGTATTGTATATTTTTTTAAGGAAAATACAAATGTAAGGAAGAGGCCAACTTCTTTGGTAACTTCGATTATCAATTCTCAAATCTACAAAATTTTTAATTTAAACATATAGGAATTTTGGAATTAAACATTTTAGAAACTCAGAAGTGTTGCATTTAAAAAATTAAAAAATTTAGAAATATTTGTATACGAAAATTCAGGGATTTCAAAAATTGAGAATTCGAATAATTTGAAAATTGTGGAATTTAGTGGTTCTGAACAACAGAAATGTGGAAATTTAAAAATTAGAATATCTGAAAATTTTTAAATTCTGAAAGTTTGAAAATTGGAAAATTGGAGCCTTTAACAATTTGGAAGTTTGGTGACATGAAAATATAAGAATGTGGAGTTTTTAAATTTTTAAAAGAAAAATATAAAAAATTTAAAAATTTGTATACCTAAACATGTGAAAATTAAAAAAAAAATTAATTTCAAAATTTTTGAATATAGGAATTAGAAGATTGAAAAATTTGGCGCGTTGCAAATTTTAAAATGTTATAAAACAGAATTTCGAAAATTTGAGAATTTGATAATTTGATTGTTTGAATTCGAACTTAAATTTTCGGATTTTACAATTATTTCGTGTATAAAGTGTAATCGTAATTTAATGTCTTAAATAAATATCGACTGTTTCTGAACTTGAATTAACTCTTTGGGGCACGGTGGGATTAAAAATGTCCCGCCTTTTTGATGTATTTCAATGGTGGGACATCTTTAGTCCTACTGCAAGAAATCTTGCAGTAGCTGCATGTGCATAGGTTTATATTTCGCCTTATTTACGTAAAGCAGTTGGTAATGTTTCCAAATAATGTTACAAACGTATTCATTGTGTTGATAACATTCAATATGCAATTCCCGGCTGAGCAATTGTTATAAACGAAAGGTTTATAGCACTCACATTTGTTTTTTCTTAGTTTCACGTTAAAAATCGCAGAGGTAAGTTAATTTCCACAAAAATTAGTTCTTTATAAGCGAGTAACGATTTTTATAATATAAATCAATGGTTAAATTTGTTTGCAAATGATGAAAGTATAGTGGGATTTCAATTGTCCCACCATAGAACTTGTACAGTAATACAAAAAATATTTTTCTTTATTGTTTATGTTGTATATTCTTAACAATTTAATTAATTGTTACTGTTTTGTTATATTTTTACATAATATTATACCTTTATTAATAAAAATTTACCAAGTTTGTTTCATTTAAAACCCTATAATATTCCTGTGCAACATAGGTTTATTTTTGATCTGAAATTCTGTGCCTCAAAGGGTTAACTAGAAATTGGATCCTTGGACGAATAATAATTTCGTTCTGTAGAATGTTGCTATACAGTAGGATTTTGAATATCCAATTTATATAAATTGGTAGATAAATTAGAATGCCATGATTTCTTGAAGAGAAGCAGTGAACGGTCAAATTTGTATGTATAAACGTGCAAACACGCACGCGACGTGTGAAATACAGTTTCTAGGTCCTGGAATCTAGGAGAAGGTATACATTAATAGTGGAATGAATCGGCACGCGTACTTCCCCAACCAGCGACCCGCATAATCTTATAAGAAGTTGAGTAACAGTAGAAAGGACTTGATGGTCGTATGACGTTAAAATCCAATCAAGTCACTAAACCACCGTTCCTTCGTCAGACCCTGCTAGTTCTTACCCCTTTTATGACTCTCGGCACAGTTGGGGGCTTTTAACCTGATAGGTTAACCTCTCAAGGTACAAAAGGCACAATAATAGGGTATTAAAGTTAATCGCTTTAGTTAACGTATCAGCTGTCGAATACTTGCTTTATTTATTCAGTGTAATTAACACAGACTAGGTTTGTGGTATTAAAATTTTTAATCCAATTAAGCATTATAAGATAATGGCCGTTCTTCTGTTGTCAGTCAAATAATGTCTCTTATACCGTAATGAATACCTATAAATGTAATTAAATAGCAATTTTATGTTTTTTGAAACTGTTGGTGGCTTATTTTCAAAAACATAACCATGGCGGGGACTTCAAAAATTTTTTATTACGATACTATAAATCATGAGATTAAGTTATAACTGATATTTGATATCCCTTAATTACTCACATTTTAAATCAACGGTTAATGCGTAATTTTAATTGACATCTTTTTAATTATCGAGTAACATTCAGTCACTAATTGAAATTTCTAGTTAAGAATAAAAATTTTAGTTTTTGTTTAATGGCGTTCAACTAAAAATTAAAATTTACTTTCTAATTGAATCTCCTGCAAATAAAAATTAATATTCATTTTTAAACATATTTTTTTTTCAAATTAAAAGTTAAAATAAATTTCTTATTTAATTTTTAATTCAAATAAAATTCTTATCAATCTTAGTGATTTTTACTTCTCTAATCTTTCAAATTTATTTAGCAGAATTACAATTAAATTTTTAATTAAAATAAATTTGATTATAAACTAAGTGTTAATATCTAATTAATACTGAATTAAATTTAACGTCAATAACAAATAACTGCAGTTGTTCTTGCAAATGGAAGTTATGGAGGTGTAAGTTCTGTGGTCGAGATAGCTAATTTACTTATTTGAAAACTGCTTATTTATATAGTTATTTGAAATAATAGGTCAATTTAATCCGATCAAAATGAGACAAAGTAATTGTTGTGCATTCATGTATACTATACGCTTGATTTAACTGTAGGATCTCCATCAGATACTACCCGATTTTGGATGATCGAACTTGTAGCTTAACAATTTATATATATTCTAAATGCCCAAATTGTCAAATTTCCAAGACTCAATTTTTCAATTTACTAAAATTCCAAACTTTCAAATTTACGAAGTCTCCAATTTTTTAATTTCAAAAATTTGTTAATTCTCAGATCTTTTAAATTTACAAATTTATACAGTTCCAAATTTAAAAATTTCAGAATTTAAAAAGCTTTAACTTTCTTTGTAGTCTTATACCACCGTTTTTTGAGAAAGTCTTCGGTATTTGCCAGTGTGTGTGAACTAAGTACGTTCCATAATTTTCGGTAAATAATTTCGATAACGTCTTTGATTATTGCAATTATTGAAACATAGAAATCGTAATAATTAGTAAAAAAATTCGATATATGAAATTTCCTATGATTATTTTTGTGCTGAATCTCACATTGAAAATTTGTTTACGCGTAGTAATACAGTTAGTCGTGAGAATTTATTAATGCATTAAAGTTCATTTAAATCCAGAAAAGAAAAGGCTTGGAGGTTTGTCCTTGCCCAATGCAATAGTGCGGAATAAAATAATTACTATATAATTTTTCTACATATTCTGGTAATAATGAATCAAGTTTGTATCAGTATCGTCTCACGGATCGACGCATGCGTGTTGTAAAGTTATAACGTCATATGAGATTCTTATTTCTGTCATTATATAACATTCCTACGTATCGCCTACACGTATAGACAGTTACGTTCCACGCAATTTCTTGGACGTTTCTGCTGCACTTGACCCCGAAATAAAACGTGACGTAGGCTGGTGCGAACGTGTGCTTTCATAGGCGTGAAATTCTTTCGCAAGTATTGGCAGGACAGGCGTAATCATTGCGAAAATTGCTACGTCATTCTGTTAACCAGTTTGTACCGTAAGACCAATAGCAGCGAAAGTAGAAGAAAGGCACGGAACAGATGGGTCGATTCTATTTCGAAACTTCTAACATCTACTTTCAAGATCGATCCCATTTTAACGGAAATATCAGTCACCCACTTTTTATCTCTATACGACGTCATGGGTTTCAATCGTTACATCGTTTGATTATCAAACGGTATTAGTTCCATCATAACTCAATTTCCAAGGTCGTTGTAATAGAAATCGCTTAGTCATACAGAGTGATATTCAAAAAATCTAACTTATGAACTGATATTTTAGATGATTTCATTTGAATAAGAACAATGCTCAGTTTTGATGCAGACTGCATCCATCAGTCTATAAAATATTAAATATCAATTGTGATAGTGTGGGTGTAATGTTTGTTACATCAGGCATGTCACAATTTGTCTTCGACGTTATATGATGCGACAAGATATAGATAAAGGTAAATTTTATAAATGTTACGATTACTCGTTGACCTAGTCATATTCATATTTGACCTAGCACAAAAACGGAATGTTAGGGTCACGACGTTATATAATAACAATAGCATATGCAAACTGGCTTTTTATTTATATTCTCGGTTACTTTAATATCTAATTGTTTTAGATATATAGAAATGTAGATATAACAATTTTGTACCGAGTGTTAGCTACTTTGTAATTATACAGGTAAAAATATATGATATAAATACATGTGAACATGTAGCACGGTATCGATCGTGTGCACTGTCGCACGAAAAAATTCAATTAACTCGAATGGATTTCCTGCTAATGAGAGAATGACATCTTGGCGGTGCTAGGAACATTCCAAGAAAAAGCGCATCAGAGAAGTATCGTCCGTTCATTCATGGAAGTACTGTCATTTCCTTTCAATTAACGAAGTATTTTCAACTTCCTTCAAGCTAACGAAGATTTCACTCTAAGCAGCCAAATACGTAAGGGGAATCAGAGCAGGGAGAAGTCATTCATTCGAAGCTGAGAAGGAAAGATAGAGAACTAAAGCCAATTCATTTCCTGCTCAATCAATAAATGTATACAATTTATTGTGAAATAAAGTATTTTAATATTTTACCCACTTTATCCGTATCTAAATTTTTTATATAGAATTATTATTTATTTTAGTGAGAGTCATTTTATTTTTATGGAGGATTAATCGATTGATAAACATTCATTCTTATGTAATTTTGATATCACATCAGAATCGACAAAGTATTAATTATTTATTGATGTTATTGATAATGAAACTTTATAATCTCTAAATTTAGTCATTTTTCAATTGTAACTTGTTGAGAATAATTTAATTTAATTGTAGCATAAAAATACTCGTGATAAATAGAAAAATTTTAAATAAATTTTCTATGTAACTCCTACATTAACATATTTTTAAAACAAACAATTTTCCAGAAATCTAATTACACAGTTGACTATAACATTACAAAATGTTTAAATCGTACATTTCTATTTCATTTTCAAAGAACTATTTTCATTCTTTTAACACGGAAAACTGCCGATAAAACTTTTCCAAAATATAGCTCATATACAAAGAAACCGTAATATGTAAACGGACAGAATTATCTGTAAAATACAAAATGATGAAAATCATTCTGTGTTTAAAAATCTAATGACAAGGTGGAATAATCAAAATTATTGTATAAATAAAATGCTTGGATAGAAGAAGAGAATACTTCGAGAAAAGTACCAATATAAATCGTTCATAACTATTGTCATCTTACATTAAGCATTCGTTTATCATTTAATCTCATCTGCAATTAATAGTCGTCTGTTGCGCGATCAACAAAACTTCACAATTATTACTATTATCGTCATCTTCTCTATTATTAACGTTGTTATGTATACGACAATAATATCTGTGTGTAACTTACACACATATTGTTTTGACGTCGACGAAAGATACGAAAGACGACTCATTAATTGCACATTCGAGAGATCAACACCTTTTCGCAAATGTTGTACACAAAATTCTTTTTTCTTCAACGACGTGTCTCGGATTTACGAATACTGTCGCGTCTTTGTCGACAACGATCATTAACAGAATCACGCGTGCGACAACTCTAATGACGCATACGCTGCTTACCTATACTGGCTCGCTCTAGGCTGCAATTCATTTATAAAAACACATTAATACACTGTTGATTCTCACGGGAGCAAACGAACCGGCTAACGATGCGTCTTTCGTTGTGAGCGCGGAAAAACAGCTCGCGTGCCAACAACGGAACGTTAGTGCAGCAGCGAGGACTAAGGCCTTCTCTAGTCGGCATACCATCAAACAATCCAATCAAGATAAAGTATGGAATGTAAATTCATTGATAGAACCTTGAAACTGTGAGCAATTTTTTAAATAAATAACATTAAAGACACAAGCACTGGATTGAAATCTCCGAATTTAACAGTCTGAAGAATAGTGCAACTAGAGATGTCTGCGGATGGACGGTTCCAACTTTTCAGGAAATCATACACGATAAAAGCACAATACTAATAGCTACGTTCTTTTAAATCCTAGACAAAATTGCTTCAATCTTACGAACAAAGTGTGAAATAGTGTTGCCCAGGAAGTTGAAGAAAGTGACGTGGACACAATATCATCCGTAATCTGGAGACAAAATTAATTTTCGATGATCTCTGTGACAGATGGTATCACAGTGCACCTGCGAGAGTAAAAGGTTGGCGGAACGTGCCGGTGTAACATCGAGCTTCTACAACGACGTCTTTCAGATCGCTTCGTTTAGATGCCCGGCATCTACTACAAGAGAATGGGTGGGGATAGACCGATGTAAGGTGTTTGAGTAGGGGTAAGTGGTCCCTCACGGGGAGTTATGAATGAGTCGTGAAGTCCTGACCCACGAATGTCGCGTGGAGGGGAACAAGCGTGAAGAGTGAGAGAAGAGGGGGATGTCGTTCAGTGGCAGGAGGTGGCGGAGCGGCGGAGGCGGAAGAGAAGAAAGAGAAGAATAGTAGAAGAGAAGTAAGGATTGTAACGAGAAGAAGGAAAGATTGAGAAAGAGCGAGAAAGCCAGTCCGCCGGGTGATCAAGGAAGGGTGACGATAGTGGGGGTACTTAGGATACCGAAAGCGGGGTGTGGGCCACGTGCTTCGATGCCTTTACAATCGTATATAGGCACCGGTCGACCGAGTGGCCACTACCATACACTGTGATAGTCATACGGTCGCGCACGAGATAAAAGAGGAAAAGGAACGCTCGTCGAAGAAGGAAGAAGGAGACCGTGGAAAAGAAAGGAAGAGAGGAAAGAAGAAGAACGGTAAAGAGAATACACAATAGTTAGAGAGGGAACGGGGCAAGAGAAACGACCTACCGACAAGCAAGGCAGACGGACAGAAGTCCACCTTCCACTTCCATTCCCTTACGTAGGTTCACTCCTACTATAACGACGAACGAACAAGCCTGCCTATAGCTGGCTTCTCCTTCTCTGTTTCTATACCTACCTACCTACCTACCTACCTACCTTCCTCTGCGCCATGGTTAACTTGGACAGAGCCGAGAGGTGATACACTCGATACACTCAGCCGGACGAGGGCAACGAATACCTCAGTCACCTCCTGACATTCGGTATGGTACGACCTTACCCCACTGGCGTACGACTGAGAAGGTGCCGCCAACACAAGGGCTGAGAGAACCAAAAAGGGTCCGAGAAGTTGCCGGTGAAAGGGATATATCACGGGACAAATTGAGACACAACGGAGAAAAGTTACAGAGAAAAGAACTTTAAGAAAAAAGAAAGTATACATGGACCACCCTTAAAGGCATAACTAAACTGATTCTGTTTTCCTTTCCATACGTACCTCTCCGCCACATTCTTAAACATCTACCGCCCCCTCTCTTCTCCACTCTCTGAGACAACATTCGTATAACCCCTTTCTCCCCCCTTGTATAAGAATCAGTGCATCGCGTGTGTCAGGACCAGTGCCAAACGGATTGTGATTCTGTGCGGACAATTTCTCACGTAATAATTGCCTAGGCCCTTACGAACATACTGGGCCCGCCGTGTCTTCCGCTATATCCTATGTACAAACGTCATTCGGTGTAGTGCTTTTATCGACAAACGAGAACACAGGGTATCAGTGGCCCGCTTCGACCGTAGAAGTACCGGCGCGATACATCGGTACGGGAACACGCGAGAATAGGATACGTCTCGCTTGCTCCTTAGCTGCCACGCGCCATCGCGAGTGTCCGCGTGCGACAAGAGTGATCAAGTGCTATGCGATTATGACAGTTGTCGAGGATATAGCGGTCAATCCCAATCGACAATTGACAATGGAGGCGATTTTATCCCGCGATCAAAGGACAACTTCACATAGAGTTCTTGATCATTGGGTTTCTCAGGGTGGTTTAACGAAGACCGTGACGTCCACTAGTTTGACAACGTCAAAGAAATGGTGCAAGAGCTTCGAGACAAGTACTCGACACGCGAGAATAAGCTCGAGGATACAAACGAACTATCGTGATCAAAGACACTTATCGTGTGATTCGTATCTAGTACCTGCCTTCTACGACGATCGAGGGATGCGGTCAAGACACAACCCATCTGTCACCACGACCACGTGGCTCAGTAAGTCTACGAGAACTACAAAAAGAACGCGTTAATGATTAAATACCAATTATTGTCTGGAAAAACTATCATATTTTCTTGCGTTTTATTACCGTACAGATTAATTTTCTTTTATTTAAACACACTAATTAAAGCAAATAGTTTACATTAATTTCAATCTTGTTTTCGCTAAGAAAGCAAAGTTTGACAAAATTCTAACACAATCATTTTTCTTAGTTATTATTTATTTGTGAAAAATTTCGAATGACTTATAACTGCTGTAGAATATATCTCGTTACGTTTTAGATTACATTATTTTGATGAAGTATTTGTTGTCAGCGTAGAAAATTTATTTTTCTCCCAGTTGCAACTGTTAAATACTTTGATATGTTTGTAAAACCTTTCTTTGTATTATTATCTGAATTCTTTTATTTACTCAGGAATCATATATATACACCTCTACTAGGTTAAAATTATGGTAGAACAAGTTACAGTTAATGGAAAAACGTGCTTCGTTATATAGGTGTCATTCATTATCGCTTTACGCATCTCTGTTAGATGTGCAATACGCATGTATACATCTGACGCTGACTCACGTAAAACCAATGCTTTCTTACGTAATAACCGTTCAGCATCTTTCCTCGATTCTGTTTTCTTCTCTGCCAACCTCTCAACTTCTTATCGTCAGGGTCAAGTCGAAATTTCATTGTTACAGTCTGCACGATTCGTTCACCCCGTATCACCTGTTGCATCCGAGTTGAGCGTTGCTGAACAAGAATTGTCCTATCATAACGCGTCACAAAGTTCCATTTCCAAGTGGAACACTACGAAATTTAAAGATAATTCACGAATTTTTCTGAAACTCAAACGTAGTTAGCAGCTCGGCAAACGTGATCATACAATGTTTCTTTTTTTTTTGTCTATCCATTGTCCCTGGTGGCATTCTCTCTCGGTGTTTGACGTCACTTTTGAACAAGTCGATGAACGTATTAGTCATCCTCCTTGTAACGGTCGTTGTTATCGATTCCTCTTCGTTCGTTTCGAAAGTGATCCGTTCACATGCAGCGTTAAGTTCTTTGCATCTCTTCTTCAGCATTGAATTTCAAATTGAAAGACAACGTGATAATCGCTGCGTGAATTTGCTACGAAATCAGCGAAAAATGGAACATCGATTCAAGCCAGCAATGCAACGTGCCTGTTCAACGCACCTACCTGTTGAACGTTCCTCGTTAAATTTTCATGCGTCACGTTTGCTCCCGTAGTCCGTTCGTAAACATCAGGATGAGTCGAAACGATTGCACCTGGAGATGCATTTTGTAGATGATGATGCAAAGAATAGATGGAAAACAGGTTAGAATAAACAGTGCACGCTCGATACGTACTGCGACCTACCGCAATGCACTCGGATCCGGGCATGGGCATGATCTGGATGATAAGGGGGTGGCGGGACGGGCGTAATGGGGTATAATTGTCGCGAGTAATGCGAGGACAGTGCGTCATTACCGCATTTTTCAGCATCTTCTTGCTGGCTAGCAGAGATGCTCCTTGCACCGGCTTAGCGCGTCTTAACTTTTTTCCAAGCGGTCGCGGGTTCTCTGGAATTTCGTTGGAACGCCGTAGTCGAGCCATCGCCGTTGAGGTAGGTCCTAGACTGTACCGTCAACACCATCCAGGGGCGAAAGTACCTACAGGAGACGCAAGTGTCGACAGTTAGACGACTACCTACCAAAAACCGCAGTTAATCGCCTGTCATTGCGCGGAAAACGTCATCCAGTTACTTCGGCCTTCATTGATTGTGAACTGATTTAATTATATTATATAATGAAATGAAGTACATCCAGGTTTATTTTTCAACGGACGTTTGAAGTATTGCACAAAAAAGGAAAGGATTAAATTTGAGAGTAATCGAGATGTTTAGAATTGAGGTAAATTTGATAATGCGTTCTAGGCAGTAAAATTACAACTTTACCAACTATCGGTGGCTTTTTCGTTCTCTTACGGCTTAAGAATGCGAATATGTTTGAAAGAGGCACCCATCATCGCAATTCTCATCTGAGACAAATTTGGTGATGGACACATCGGTGCAGTAGGTAATTAACTTTCAACGGCGGAAAAATGTGGCGCAATTAGAGAAACAAGAGAAAGTACACGATGCGTACACGAGTGACAAGAAAGGAAATATAATCGTACATGTTAAGATCATTTACCTGGGATCGGTGGCAATCTCTGGTACGATAAAGGTGCTTGCCGCATTGTTGAATAGCCAGTTGTTTCCAACCGTGCAAACTTCTTTTGCGTCGTGTTAACGGAAAATCCGATCTTAATTGCGCATTTTCCGTTTTAATTGTCGTTCCACTGAATTGTCAGTTTTCTTCTCATTTCTCAAGACAGAAACCGGTTGCAAGCACGAAAACGTTATAGTTGTTATTTGTTCTAACAAAGCAGCAAAATTTAATCGAAGAACATGCCAGCGTGCTTATCTTTAGGCTCACGTGGCAATGCAAGTGCGTGCGAGCAAATTCACGTGATCTCCGTTAAAACTTGCCGCAGTGTGACCTATCTATATTCTCGGCTGAATTCCAATATAATCTGTTCGATTAAAGCTGAGACTCGTGCCTTTTAATTTATCGCTGTACATTTCTGTCCAACAAATACCGAAGATGAACTCATCTGCGAAATTCGAGAAATAACCAACATAAAAATACAAGACAATGAATAGGATACAAGCCTCTTAGTATCCTATAATATCTGCGTAGAACATTAGATCAACTGTTGTTTTTCGTATTTTATTATCTTGGTCCACCATGGGGGAACATAATATTGCCTAAGGAGCATTGAATTGCTCGCTATTGAGGTAGATAATGCATGTCGAGACACAATTTTCAAGGGGCGCAAACTTCCATGCGGCAAATTACTCTCTCGCCAAGATGCGAAACGCACTTAAGAGCCGCTCATTAATATGCGTTAAATGTCCGCGATGTCTCCCTGTCTTCCCCCTTTGCTCTCTCCTTTTCGTTGTATCACTCTCTCCTTCTCTTTCTTTGCCAACTTGTTCTTCTCTTTACGACTCGGGAACGCGACCGCCGTCCACATTGCATCACGCGTAGCTGCACATTGAAACTAAATTTGCAAGCGCCCTTGTGATCGCATAAGATACCTACATTTTCTGGTCCTTGATGCGACCGTTAGATTCACTGGCGTAACGTTTTACTTCTCGAATCGTGTCTGGATCGGCCTAAATGCTGCATCTATATTCTATTTGGTACCGAAATAATGCGGAGAGAGATAAATCGTGCTTATAAGCGTTATAATCCAGAATCCGATTGCATGTTCAAGGCATCACTCGTTTCGTCGATTATAATCAGCTATGAATATTTCGAGACGTAGCAATGTGGTTCGGATGAATCTTCGATTCAACCCTTTGCATTAAAAATCAAGCTCAAGGTGTTCGTCGGGATATCGAACACGGTCGTCAATATCCTAAAGGAAGGGATGAGGGTATTTAAACGGAGAAAAGGGAACTCTTGTGTACGCGGTTGGCCGCGGTTGTTATACATCGTCCGAATGCGTATGCGACTGCTGATGGTTTGTCGTCGTATCGGTTCACGTGATTCCAGGCCCCTCATCAAGGGTCGTAACTCGTGAAATAATGCGACGACGAATTCACGTGGATGTAATTCGACGAGCAGTGATCCCGAAACTGCCGGATGATCATAAGACGGCCTCGATCGGAATCTACCATTTAGGTTCTTACTATCGACGATGAGTGCATCCGAGCCAAGGATGGGGGAAAGTGCAGCGGGAAGGTAGAAACAACGAGCCGGAAGCTCCAGAATAATTTCTCTCAACGGCATGCTCCCCAACACTTTCGTGTTAAATCGTTGATTGCTATCGATCCAATATATCGCTTCTTATCTGTTTCGTTAATATGCCGACAATTCTGCTAATACCATATCGCAGTGGTTAATCGTGAATTGAAAATTAGAACTGTCTGCAAATTTATTACGATACTTTACTTATATTTCGATGTCACTTTCATTTTTAATCAAGAATTCTCGGTCGACTGAATTTGTTTTCACAATATTTCTTATAGAGTTAGTAACATTCAGGAATAAGAAATTTTCAACAACGATAAGCATCATTTAAATTTTTATAACAATAATCTTATACCATACTTGTGGTAACTTTATATGCTTCTACGACAGAATTCAGATGGTTTTGAAACAAAGTATAGAAGATTTGTAATATTATCAATGATCAACGAATTATTCCATATCTATAGGCTTGTAAGTTTTTTAAATTGAATTAATTAAATGTTTTCTTCCTTTTGGAATGAAAATTTGAATTACGTGAAATTCTCGCTGTCAACAAATTGTACGGTTAATTGTTCATGTAATCGGTTTAATTTTCAGGGTTAGGTAGTCTTTTGGTGACTCTGCTCGTGGTGTCAGTGCACGGTGCTCCGACGATGACCCTCGAGGACAGACGATTAAGTTTGCCCCCGAAGTGGGTGAATCCTTGTGGTCTCGCTGCCGAAGATTTTACCGGTGATTTGGATGTGGTGCAGCTGACAGATTCGCAGCTCCTGTCCCAAGTCGTTGTTCAAGCAAGAACAGCCCTGATGCACGCGCAGCTTTTTCGTGATGATTACGTAAGTACCTTTTTCAATGGCACAACTTTGATTTTCTTTTATATTTTGCATCCGGTTATTCTTTCTTTCAAGGTTAAGTGTTCTTTTTCACTTGTATCGTTATATAACGATTATATTTCTAGTGGTGGCTTGATAGATGGTATTTTAAGAATTTCTTATTTTGTACAATGTAATTATAAATTAAAAGATTAGGAATTAAAGAATCTTCTTTAAACTCTGTAGAAATAATTCAAGTTATTTTACCATTAAAATTTGTTCTATTCAGTGAAGTTGTGTTAATTCGTATTTCTGACAGTATAACCATGGAACTAGAAATTAGGTTATTACTTTGTCCTCGAAATGTGACTCACACTCGCCATTTTGGTTTAATATAATAAAGTAAAATACGTATTTAAATAAATCTATAGTGTTATACATATGATGTATTATGTAATTATAGTGAAACAGACAATAGTGGTAATTAATAATAGAAAAATGATAACTTCAACAAAATTTAAACTTTTCAAGTAAATAGTTGTAAAATTTATCTCTAGCAATTTGTCAATAGCAAAAATACATTCGTATGCAAAGGATTCAATTTAGTTTTTTCCTTTGTTACATAAAAATATACTTCTGGTAGTTGTTTTTAATAGAAAAATTATGTTTCAAGATAGTCTACTATTTCATTAAAAGAAATGTAGTTTCATTTATTTATGTATTTGTTTCTTTTCGAAATTTGAAAGTATTTCGGTGCACCGTCGCTCAGGCGCAAGATTAAGTTCATCAATGGTTCAATAATTATCGACGTGACTTCTGATGGGCATCGAGCGGGGAAAGGGGGCATCAAGCGGAAGGCAGTTATGGCAGTGCTTCCGGTCGTACGGACGTTGATCGTAGAGTTACACACAGACCTTCGAAACAGATCTTTCGAATTGTCTTTCGTACGATATTGTGCCGCTTCGTCTACATGCGTAAAAATCTTATTTCCATCATTTTGAAAAGCTTTTCATAATCCGACGACAAATTCCCTTTTCTGAGCTAGAATGAATATAAGGCGTATCGATACTAAAAATTTCAACCAAAATGAAATTATGAATTGAATTTTATTTGAAATTTGATCTCTATCCAAACAAATTAGAAAGTAGACATGCATAATATTAACATTTCGACCCCGACGTTTAAATTTTTTTCAACCATGTTATTCTGAAATTTATTAAAATAATAAAACAATACGCATACAATCAAAGCAAGTAATCTTTTCTTTATTAAATATTTTTTACTATACTTTAATCATTTCCAGTTAAATTAAATTGTAATTAAATCTTGAATTAGATTTTACTCTGCATGAGTAGCTTTTAATGATTATTTCGTAATTTAATTTAATAGAAATTGATAGAAATTGATATTTTTTTTTACTTCAAATGTTCATAATATATTGGCAACCTACGTCACTTCATTAAAAAATTATGCGACGTAAAAAGTAATCGAGTAAATATGAGCTGTTAAACGCAAATATTTTCGAAATTACAAAAGCTCCATTATTTCGCAAAATTAGATTTGTGACATATTAGAAATGCAGATAAAAAAACGGTTTTCAGATTTGTGTTTAAAAATATTTATTACGTATTTTATATTTAAAAAAAAAAGTAAAAATTTGTTTAATGCTATTTACGATGGAAATGTCTAGTATAGTTTGTGATTGCCCGATTCGAATGTTTCAACATTATCGTCGATTGGAAAGCGACCACGAAAAGATTATCTCGTTTCTTTTATTGCGATCACTATATGTAGTTTTTATTGCTGGTAAATATAGAGTATCGGTGCAATCACCGGAAATAAAATTTTTGATACTGCCACAGTATGATATTTTGGTAATCTAGCACCACGAAATTATTACAACCAAATTACACTTATAGCCTGGACAGAAATGTCGAAGAGAGGGGAAATTACACTGTCATTTTAACTATTTTATAATCATTAATAAAATGTAGAAAGTTTGAAGGTTCCAATTTCGTAAAAGAATTTTTATTTTTTGTTCGCTGTATAATCACTGCGAGGTGATATAGATTTCCCTTCATTAAAATCGACTATAAGGATGTTTCTAATTTTGGTGTATTAAATACGTAAATTTGAAAACCTTTAAATTCACAAATTTGCAAACGAATTTTCAAAAAGCCACATTTCTTAATTTTCACAAGCCTAAATTTCTAAGATTTTAAATTTACGAATGTTTTTCACTCTCAAATTTCTAAATTTCAAATTTTTTAACTCTTGACGCTTTCAAATATCTGAATTCCTGAATTATAAAATCGCGAAATTTCCAAATTGCCAGTTGCTAAATTTCCTATTTTCTAAATTTTCACAAATTTTCCCAAATTCTTAGATATTCCAAATTTTTAAGTTTCCATACTCTCAAGTGTTCAGACTTTCCAAATTTTCAGATTTGCAAAATCTCAGATTCTGAAAATTACAATTTTTCACTTCTAAATTTAAACATTTACAAATATTTTGATTCTATACACTTAAAATTTTATAAATATGAAAATTCTTGCATCAAAACCAATAAATGGTGGATTTTCTTCTATAGCGTATTATTCCCAAGATAAACCTACCTCACTCCCTATTCTACTTACCTTAATTTTTACCATTTCAATCAGAAGTAATTGTTCTCTTCTAATCAATTGTTGTATTATTTGCAAAGTCATAATGTGAAAGTTTATAAATTTGGGTTTTGTTCCATCTTTTAAAAAATGCAGAACAAATATGTTTTATATTCTGTAATATTTTTGTTTTAAGTTTCTCATTAAAAGTTCCCTATTCTAGTATCTTATTTGATAGGTATATTAGGACTACAGTTAAGGCAAGGCATAATGTGATGGTAGTAATTATTGTGACTTCTAGTTCGACCTGAAATCGAATTTAGGCTAAAAAATCTTTTGTAACAATGCAACTTCAGATTTTACCTAATATCACACCAGGCGCGTCGATCGGAGGGAAACCGTTCGTTTTTCCTTTGAATATTCGCTAGTTATTCGTGACAGAGTTGGTACTACGGCAGGTAGCTTGCTCCGTCACATTTCTTTTTTCTGAATATCATCAAATGTGTAAGCGATCTTGAGTGGGGTGAAAAAAAATAGATCCGTGCGACCGTGCACGAAGATCCTTCGTTTCGAAAGAATCTTCCCAGCCGATCGTGCCTTATTATCTCTAACCAAGGACAATAAATCACGGTCTGGGTTCGGCCTCTCTCGTTGCTCAAGGTTCCTCTTCTGAAACGATCCGAAAAAAGAGACGTGGAAACCGCAGCTACGGATCAAAGCTACGGTTACACACGCGAAACTTTACTCTGGTTAATTTTCTTTCTTTTTAGGATAGATTAAGCTTGTCCCTCCTCCCCCTAGTTATGCATCGTGCACACGTGTCGACATGATTCCGGGTCTTCTGTTAACTGAACGTCCTTATGTGCCCACCAAATTCTTGGACCCTGTCAAGCTCATCCTTGACGATCGTTCCACGTGCTTCCTGTTTCTTTATATACTTCGGGAGTTATTCAGGATCGTCGTATGTAACGTGCAGTTTAAATTACACCACAGCTTACACTGCGTTGTATTTCACCCTTCTTAAAATATTACGCATATTTAGTCAGGTATTAAGTTCCGCATATCAAATGGCGAACTTTAAAATGTAGAAGATCTAACACGCTTAATTAATATAGAAATAGAAAATAATATTTGCAGCACATCGAATTAATGCTTATGATTTGATTAGAATGAAGAAAAAACGTTTTATCAACGTTCTGAATGCAAGTTGACGATTTAATGCAGCTAAAATTTAGTATTCATTATGAAATCCAATTTCTAGATATTTATATATCGTTTAGTAGGTGTTTGTGATAGTAAAGAAATTTTTTTATTTGTTTCACCACGAGTAATGTATAGCTGTTTGGTTATTCAATCTCTTTTTACTTTGTGTATGATGAAATGTACGAGGTTTATGAATGAAAAAATTATCCAAATGCAACTTCAGTAATTTTTAAATGTAACAATTAATTATAGCATTAATTATAGCATTCCGTTTTCTAATAACTCAAACGACCAACACTCGTTTAGAAAACGTATTTTAGTTAGGAAAATAGTGCCAGTATCTACTATAAACAGCTCCGAAAATGAGTATAAACGACTTTTTCTGTCTATTTTCGCAATATTTTTTGTTGTTTTACTTTTAAATATATTTAAGTGAAATAATTGAAATAAATTTTCTAACTAGAAAAAAATTAATAAAATTATAAGTAGTTAACTGTGATTTGGCGTAGACATGTGTTTAATATACGTTTATCTTTACAAAACTCGCTTTATATTTATTGTGCATGTGATCTTTCATTGAATTTACTACGGTTAATATAATTACAAACTGAAATTTTATAATTTGAATATATAACAAAAAATTATATCGTGCCCTTCAAATACTTACCGTGTGCTATTTTTTAACATTTTAATCAAGCTCAATTTTATCACGCATCAAGTTAAACAATTTTTATATAAAAGATATTTTTAAATTATCAAAAATTAGAATGAACGTATAATAACTAAGAAAAGTATAAATATTAATACATACCTAGTCAATTGTTATAGTTTATATATCATATTTCAATTTAATTAAAAATTTAAAGTGATATTAATTACAACAAATCTCATGACAGCAATTCAAATAATTGGAAAAAGGAATCATTTATATTCATTTTTAGAACGGTTTATGACGAATTTTGACATCACTTTATATTCCGACAGTACCAAATCGCATTGATTTTAATTACTACCAAACAAAGTGGTTAACATCCAAGTTATTTTTAAACAACTAATATAACAATTATGTAACTTCTCTTGTCCAAATTTTAATAAAGTATAATTTAAAAAAATCATGTTTTGAAATCCATACATAGTCCACAAAAATAATTAGGCTCTTTGAATTACACGTCATTTGTATTCTAGAACATTGCACATTAGAAAAACTTACAGAAATATTGTCTAATAACAATGTAATTTTCGCGCATAGCAAATCTGAGAATATCAGCTTTTTATTTCTTAGGGTACTTGGAAACGAACATTTACGTAAAAACTGTACATCTTTATACATTTGTTTGATTCAAATAATAATAGAAAGGTCATTATTACTTTTGCATATACGTAATTTTAATACCTGTTTATTGGTTCATAAGTTCTGTATCATGTATACAGATACCTGTATGCCGTTGTATACAAAAAATTGATAAAAATTCAAATCGGATAATGGCAACATATTTTCGTCCTAAAGAAATTAACGTTTATTGCATGCGGCTATGAAGAATATTTTCGTCTTCTTTTGTGTATACAGGGCTCGTTCCGCCCTGTAATCCCACCAAAGTCACTGTGGAAACGTTACATCATCGTTCTACGATACTCGATACCGATGTTTTCTCAGTCAACGCATAATCCGATATCGTTTGGCTCGCTAGTAGCCTTTCTTCCTCTGCCTTTCTCTTTCTTTTCCTCCGATTTCCTTGTAATACGCATAATTTGCGTCACTTGAAAGGAAACGGTGGTTCCCCGATGATGTTAACCGTGTTACAAGATTTCTATGGACGCCCCAGTGTTGATACCAACTTCGGGCCTGTAGGCGACGCACTGTCTGATGGTCCAGTGACGTCACCTTTCTGGTCTTGTTATCGTTTCAACGTCGGCAAACACTCTGTAGAGAAAAGACAGATTAGCGAAGGGATACCGAGAAGCAAGGCAGTTTCGTGAGACAGATTTTGCTCTCGTATGCACGTGGCTAAGCTTCGTGATAGCGTTTCGATCCGCGAATCTCTTTATCTGTTTTCTGGCTTGCAACGGATACTTTCTGTTTTGTTGATTACTTTGTATTTTCTAGTATATGTTTGTAGAACTTCTATCATTAAATTTTTAATAATAGAAAACTTTTCATGTTCCGAATAATTGTTGATATAAATTCACCTATCAATTGTAAGATAAAAAGTAGGGAAAAGACAATAATGTCCAATCTTTTCTACTTTAAATTATTTTGTAATACGTTTTGTAAATACGGTTGACAATGGATTGATTTTTCTAATCTACAGTCCCTGTTTGTATCAGTATTAATAGTTCGCATTATTTTCAGTTAGAATGTATTATTTCTTAAAATTTGTCGTAATCTTTATGTTAATTATCTTTAATTGCAAAAGATACAGAAATAATTTTTGAAATGCAAGAAATTCAGTGTCAAGTTATTTTTTATCGTTATTAATAAACAAGTCGAATGTACTACATATTTGTTTCAGCTGAACTAGAAAATACACTGATATGCAACGTAGACTTCCTTTGAATAAGTACACATTTGTAAATTTTGCAGTTTTTTAAATGAATAAATTTACAAATTTTCAAGTTTCCTATATTAAACATTATTAAGTGTACAAGTGTTTGACTACTCAATTCTTCAAATTTTTAAATTTATAAATTTATAAACTTACAAAGCTTCAAATTCCAAAATTCTCTAAATTTTGAAGTATTCAAATTTCAAATCGTCACATTCCTTAATTTTCAAATAGATTCAAAATTTCTAAATTGTGTATTTTCAGATTTGCCAATGTTTATATTTTCAAGTTACGAAAATTGGAAAGTCCTTTATTTTTCAGATACTCTAAACTTTGAAGTCATTCAAATGGCTTCGTTTCTACATTCCTACTCGACATTTTGGACCTGCAAGTTAGATCAAATTTCAAGAACACCCAAGAGATTTTACTGAAGGATATACACCCAGATCTTCACATCTCAAAGTTTTCAACTATCTATGTTTTTAATTTTCTTACGTTTCGAACTTCTTAGGTTCTCAAAGATACATAAATTTCTGTAATGTCTACATTTCCATATCTGTAGGTTCTCAAATTTCAATGTTCACAAATTCCTATAATCTCAAACTGTTAATTTCCAAATACCCAAAACATTTGTTTATAATGTTTAGTTATTTGCACCAATTCAATGCATATTATCTGACAGAACATATTTTATTCGTGTTAAACTTTTTAATCTGGAGAAATTTCGAATTTTTATTTAAGAGTACTTAAATATTTACAAATTAAATTGCATAAGACGATTTATACAGATCACACGAATGTATGCACTCGGTTTGATAAAATCGGTTAAATCAAAGTAAAAATTTATAAACATGTCAGTACAGAATGAAACCATATGAATCGCTGTTCAGTCAGCAGAATAGCAGAAAATACGTGTCGTAGTGCGTATTGAATGTATCGAGGCGAGTAAATGCATTGGCGGGTTGTATATCCGGTCTGCGCTTTAGTATGCAGGTGGTGTATCGGTGCGGTGTATAGATGCCCTATCCTTGGCGGGGAGGGGCAGCTTCCGATTCTGATTTATTGGAATCCTCCGCTTCCGATATTTTACCCGATTCCTTCACGTACCGACGCGCATATACGCGACTCGTAGACGTCGGACTTCCTATCCGCCAAGAATATCGGATATGTAATCGCGTACACTTGACCATCACACTCCACAAGGACGTGTCACATAAATTTGCTAATGTCTTAAATTCCTGCTATAGTAGCCTGAAACACGTACAAACTGACAAAACGTTACGTACCAGTTACAAATTATAGTCAGAAAGGAAATTTACGAATTGGAGTATTCGATTCTATACTATTGAATATTCAAACATTGAATATGTAATATGATTCGATGACGTAAAAGTATTGGTAAATACCACACTTATGGCATATTAATTGAAAAAATATGGTATGAAACAAATTACTACAAATATCGCACCATCTATTAAAATGACTACACTGCGTTGTAAAACTATAGCCATCGCTTATGTTTTCAATTGATTTGAACTTTGGAAGAAGAAGAATAATAAAAATCATCTATATGACATGAAAGGGTATATTTAGTAATGATCTTTGTAACAATTTTGTTAAAATTCTCTTATTGTACAAAGAAATATAATAAGCAAATTTATTTATTAATGTGGTATACCTATAGCATCAAATGGATGAAAGTAAAATATTATTTATAAATATGATTTTAATAGCTTATAGAAGGTCCTTATTGTGTAATAAGCTAAAAAAATCTGGGTGACATGCTATCGATGAGTTTTTGAAAAATTCTTTCGCTAATTAACTGCATCAATTAAAGAGCATTCTATATTCCATATGCATCTGTCATCTTCAAAATGTGTTTGCATTCACCAGAAATAGATGCTGTTACCTCCATCAGTTCTAAAATTTACAAATTTCTAAGTTTCTAACATTTAAAATTTTCCAGTTTCCAATTTTTAATGTGCATTACTAAATTTTCAAGTTCAGAAATTTTTAATTTATAAATTTATAAGTTTAGAAGTGATCAAGATTACAATGTTACAAATTTTTTAAATTCGACATTTTGAAATTTATAAATTTACAGGTTTTTAATTTCTGAAATTTTCAAATCCACAAATTTCCAATTTTATGAATTTCCATAGTCCACATTTTTAATTTCCTAAATTTCTATGTTTCAATATATCTAAATTCCTGATTTTGTATATTTCTAAATTTCTAAATTTTCAAATCTCTAATACACTAAGTTTCTAAACCTAGAACTTTTCAAATTTTCAAATTTTCAGTTTCTTAAACTTTCTTCATTTTCAAATTCTTAACACTGAATGTATCCGAATTCCACATTCTTATTTTTCCACATTATCAAATTTATCGAATACTAACATTTCTACAGTTTTAAATTTCCAAGAGAGAAAATGTATAAATTTCCTAATTTTCCGGCTTTTAAACGTACAAAATCTCAATTTTTTAAATTGTTGAATTTTTAAATTATTCGTTTTCAAATACATGAATTTACAAATTTGTAAATTTCTGAATGTTTAAATTGGAAATTGAAAAATTTTAAATCTTCATTGATTTTTGTCATATTGTTACATGCTTTATGCATATCCGTGCCCGTGAGCTATTCAGCGAACACTTGACCTTCGTATCACTGGTATGGACGTAACTTAGTACAAATGAGTATTTCATTTCGTAATTGCAAGTATTTTTACGGAAAAATAGCACTACAATCTGAACAAGCTGTGTATGTTTTGAAATATAATAATGCCGTGATTAATGTGAGAAATTTAACGAAATGAAAATGAACAGATTTTTAGTGGTACAAAGCATTTCTTTTGTGTCCCGCGAGCCATTCGATCGTTTCGAGGTCGTCACACCGAAATTTTATAACTTCTAATAACCGGTGGAAGGGTGAAGCCGCGCTAGAAGAAAGACTGAGAGGCTAATTGATTTTGACGGGTCCTCGGTAGTACCGCAGAGACCATACCTACTCTCTTGCCAGCCTACTTCCTGTCAGTTTTCAGCCACGGTTTTACGATTATTCCGTGCCCCAGTGTGGCCGACGAGACTTTTACGAGGCACAAAAGACCCGCGTCTCAGATTTGCTCGCCGCCAGTGGTTGTTAGCGACAATTCCTTTCATTCTTCACTTTTTCCTTTTCCTCTGTTCTTATTTATCCATTCTCTCACTAAAAACGTTCTTCGTGATTGTCTTGGAACGAAGCAACAGTACGAAAGATACCCCACGCATTTCAACTGGTCCTTAGGATATTCGCGACCTATTCGTTCCGGGTTCAATAAAACTCGACTTTTTGTAAACACGCATAAAGTATACAAGATGTATCATTTTAAGCGGTTCATACAATTATCCTGTGAGTTGTTTTCCAAAAAATTACGAATAGGTTTCAGAACTGAATTTTTAACCGACTTCGAAAAAGAAGGAGGTTACTCAATTCGATCAGTATATATTTTTTTTTTTCTATGTATGTTCGCCGATTACTCCTAACTGGGTGGACCGATCGGAACGAAACCTTTTGCATCTGGTAGGGCCTGACTCCCCATTGGTACCATTATTAAAAAAATTTTCATTTATTAATTGCAAAGTATTTTTTTTGCAAAAAAACGGCAACTTTTGAAATAACTTTTTTCTGATTTTAGTGCGCTTTTAATATGTTATCACGGACATGATTCTGAACAATTTTGTTCCTATACAAATTTCACGGAAAGCTTTAGTTTTCGAAATATTAGCAAAAAATTGTTGTTAATTTTTGAAACCACTTGAAACGATTTTTATCTCCTTCTAATACCTTATTAGTGGTATGATTCTGAACGAGTTTTTCCTTATGCATAAGTGTCGGAAAACTTTACTTTTGGCGATATTGGGGAAAAGCTATTGTTATTAATATTAGTGGATCGCACCGTGCTATGCCCGGGAAAGACAAGAAAGGGCAATTAGAATACACTGTCCCAAAACACTAACTAAGCTTTACCGCTCTGACACGCGACTTACGCAGCAAGATGAGTTCACGTTGACGTTGGTGTATTATACTTAATTATGTTCATGGCATTTACGCAGACAAAAAAAAAGCCCGGAAGAACTGTTTCACAGTATCCTATACAATTCTCCCCGTTCCACTAGAAAGAGTGAAATAAAATAATTTTAAGAAAAAAATACACCATGGCTTTCACATGCGAACGAAGTTGATTCCATTGCATTTATATCAAAACGTTGCGAAGTGAAGATTCAGTCGTTACATTTACGTATATTACCAGATATATCTATAATGGTTTGTATTCTTTCTCAGAATTTATTAATTTCCAATGCGCCATACCACAATCAGCTGGTTATTGCCAGCAACGTTTACTGAGGTATTTTTGATTTTGCGCCGCCACCTAACGAGTAAATAGGTTTCATTCATATATGTTACGTAATTGTATGATTGAATGAAATAGAAATTACTTCATTAGGAAATAGAAATTATTTTATACTTTTTAGTGCATTTCGAAGTCGGTGTATTTTTTTCTTAAAATTATTTTTAAAAATCTTGAACTACGACTCCCAAACTTTATAAAATTTTGAAACTATCGAAACTTGAAGTGGCGATTTCTTTACAAGGAAAATATCTTATTTTCCGAACAGTTCTTCACAAAATTTATCAAGCTCACATGCATCATACGCGCTCGATTCTGCAACTCTACGATCATGATTGCATCACACACCGAATATCCATCAATATCCATTGATTTCATACGTTTCCTTATCTAGGCTTTTAGAGTTTCAGATCACGAAAAGAGCGCACAGTTTCAAATTCTCAAAATTCGAAACTTTTTTAAGTTTTAAAGAGCTTTGAGACTTTGACGTTTCGAAAAACTTCAAAAAAGTTTCATGCTCAGATATCTTCGAGATTTTGCAGCTATCTTTATGTCATATATTTTTTGTCTAGAGTGTTATCAATATTCAAAACAAATATGATAGTTTCATTTCGAAACGCAAATAAGTAGGCAGGAAAATCAATAAAGTAACATATATAGACTTGATGTTGACCTTTTTATCAGAGAATCGTTTGATTGCCCGTTAGGAGAGATGGAATACAAAAATTTAGTGTTATTTGATATGATTATAATAATTATAATAATTCGTGATGTAAGTAATGACCATTCCGTTTTAGAAGATCTTTATAGTGCGGTGGTGGGTTTCATAACCTATCAAAGGATCGATTTCGGATCAAAGAGTGCGGTTGGCTTTGGTTACACGAAAATCTATCTATATACTCCAGATACATCCCTCATCAGCATTTGAACCCTTTGATGAGTTACCTTTTGTGTAGTAACCACAAACCAGTCTTTCATAATAGCTAAATATTTGTTAACTGCTACAATCTGGTGGATTAGTTTAATAAATACCTCATTGTATTATTATTATCATTTTTAGTAGTTTCAATTAATTTTTGTGAAAACTCCTCTTTAGAAAGTTCTTGGATATTCGATACAACATTGTTACTGTTATTTTGATGGCTGGTTAATTCATGCGTAAGTTTAGTATTTGACTTTTGATCTTCATTTACATTGCCAGATATTAATTGTAATCTGTAATTATAATTATCACAATTAAAATGTATCTATCAATTCTTCTTTGATTTATTATAGTTACTACTTATATAAATGATAGCATATTATAGCGAAATAACATATGCTACACTAAATTGAAACTTAAGATTTGACATGAACGATTATACAATCCAAAATTATTGATTTTTAATTGCAACAATTCTATTAGATTGTATTATATCAAATAGTCAATTTCGAAAAGTGAACAGTTAAATAGGAATTTATGACAGGAAAGTTCCTTGAAATAATATCGCTTAATCATCTTGAGATAAAAAATCTGACTAACGCAACTGCTACATGTATTGTTAAAAATTTTGATACAATAAAATGACTAGTTTCTAATTAGAGTAAAAAACAAAAAATTCGTGTATTATTTTATAGGGTTTCAATTGAAGTATTTTCATAACAACGATTACTGTTTGTTTAATTCAATACTTTTAAAAAATGTAGAATGCGAAATTAGTTTGACAGATTTGAATCATTTATACCAATCATCAAAGTACTCGTATAATTTTTAGCATTTTGTAATTTTAGAAAATATAGATGTTCGATGTACAGTTTAATTAATGAATAGCTAAAGCAATTGCTATATTTTTTTAGAATACATAGATCATTTCATCTCTAATATTCTCAGACAAATCTGACATCATAACAGTCGCGTGGTTCTTAGGAATGTTGTTTACACATATAACTCTACGGCAGGATATTATCGTAGTTTGCAAGTTGTGAGACTGATATTGAACTGTGATTACTTTCATTTTTGGACAAATAGGAATTTGGTTTACTATCTTGGTACCGCCTACCTAGTCCAAGATTCGAGAATGAACCCGCGATTAATAAAATATGCTTCGCGTAAACGCGAATCAATATAAGTTCGTTTGAATACGTGGGTCATTACTATTTTTACTAAAATTTGATTTTTTAAATTCTTGTGTGATATATGTATATCTGAAAAGTATGAAATCGAAATAAAGAAAAGATAATATGCATTTGTAAAACAAAACAAAATCAATTTCTTTTTATATAAAACAAAAATATGTAAGATAATTTTAGCAATTGGTTTTAATTTTAATAATATGTGTAAAAATTGTATCTGCTGCCCGTAACTTTGTTTAGTGGTTGAAAATCTGAAGATTAACTGTTTCAGTACTCGTTGAAGTAAAGAAATGGTAAAATCTTACTATGATTCATATTTAATACATACTTAATATTTAGTGAATCAGAGATATTTCAAGTTTACTTTAGGCTGGGTCGAAGTTATTTTTCATACGAAAAGAAACTGTGTACTGAACATTTCTACATCAAGTATAGAAAAGAAAATATACATATTTTATTAACATATTAAAATATAATAAACTCAGTGGTGTAAAATACATAATTTCAGTAAGTAAAAATGCCCTGTAGCTTTTATGATTCGTTAAAGACTAATATAAACTATATACATTTTCTTATTTACATTACTAACTTTTGATTTCATTTCTATGATGTGCGAGTTTAACAACGAAAAGATTGAGAATTTCTTATGTTTCGTATATATGTTACGGTGAAAGACTGAAATTGGCGAATGTCGACGTTCACCGGTGAATGTCGACAATCCGAATCGACAAGACTGAATATTTTACTACATTCGTGTACATTCGGACCTTCTCCGGTGTATGTCGACAATCACAGATATGCTCTGGTGAAGGTCCGAAAGAGAGGAGCCGACAAAGAAACGACTGGCTCTCTCCCGCCAAATCCTTTGGTCTGCTGGAACTCAGTTAGATTTCAGTTTAATACAAGCTTTGCTGATGCGAGTAACGTTTTCTTAATTTTTTTTCCGATACCATAACTAATACTGAATGGAAACTGCAATAAATCGTGATCTTTTTCTTCAAAAATTAAATGCATTAATTGCGGGTAAGCGAGAAGACAATTGTTTTTATTTTTCTCAAAAAAAGTACTCTAAAATACTTTCTGAAGTGGTTAGGTTAAATCTACATGTTCAACATTCACCATTAGTACATGATGAATGTCGACATTCACCGGTGTAAGTCCGAAATAAGGGTAGTGAGCAAATATTTCGGACACATGCCAAGCGACTATGTCATTCACCGGTGAATGTCGATATTCACCAGATTTCGGTTGTTCACCGTAACATGTACAATACAATATGATTCTATGGAATTATTAGTTTTTTGGCTCTTTTGTAATTATGCAGTATTTCAATTTAATTAGACGGTGCCCTTTTTTACCAGTGAATTTTTTTTCGAACGGGTTTCCAGACATTGTATTACTGCTATCAAATTAAGGCACACATGCACACGTTTAAATCTATGTGGCATTTCAATGCGTGCCAACAACCTTGTGTTAAATCTATTTGTAATATTATGCACGGTAGAGAAAATTTCGTGGAACGAGACCTCTGATGAACCATCTCGAAGCGGTGACATGAACCGAGAGAGCTTTACCCTTCGCTCCCTCTTGGCTCGATATGCTAATGATTCATCATGTTTAAAACGATACACGCGGATAGCTAGAGTGTGAAATTAACCAATATAGTGTGCAAAAGTTTACGAAGAAACGTATTTTTACTAGAAATATAGAGATCTCTGTGGCTTTTGTAATTAACTTACATATTTTTAATTAAAACTAATAAATTTTGTGTTTTAATTTGACAGTTTTAAGTGATATAGCTCTTAAGAATTGTATGCGTGTGTATACACTGCTCAAGAGAAATATGGTATAGAAAAATTTTATGCAAAAATTGGGCAAATTTGACTGATGATAACTCCATGAAAAATCATCGCAAAGTTATGCTCTTTTTAACCGACTTCGAAAAAGGAGGAGGTTACTCAACTCGATCAGTATTTTTTTTTTTTTTTTTTTTTTTTTCTATGTATGTCCGCCGATTACGCTTAACTGGATGGACCGATCGGAATGAAACCTTTTGCATCTTGTAGGTTCTGACTCCCCATTGGTACCATTATAAAAAACTTTTTCATTTTTTAATTGCAAAGTATTGTTATTGTAAACAAACCGGCAACTGTTGAAATAAACTTTTCTCGATTTTAGTACGCTTTTAATATCTTATCACGGACATGATTCTGAACAATTTTGTTCATATACAAATTTCACGAAAAGCTTTAGTTTACAAGATATTAGCGAAAAATTGTTATTAACTTTCGAAATCAACTTTGGACGATTTTAATGTCCTTTTAATATGTTGTCAGGGGCATGATTCTGGACAACTTTTTCTTTATCCGCAATTAACGGGAAGCTTTAGGTTTTGAGTTATTAGCGAAACACTATTGTTACTAATACTATATTGAATTCTGCGTATGCCTACGTGTCTCTGGTGGTGTATGAGTCAACACGCGGTCGCCGAAAATCAGCATACATGTATAATAACTATTATTACTACAAAATGCTATTCTTTGGTATTGCTATGTAAAAAATGCACCGATCGTGATGAAACTTTTCGAATATCGAAGATCTTTCCAAGATGATCTCATTTGTAATAGACATTTATGCTACTCGTTAATTGTTAATAACTGTTGTTCTTGCAAAAGATCTATTCTTACCCTGCATGAAATATGGCGACTGCGATTTTTTAAAATTGTTCGTGTAAGTAGGCTTCGTCAATTTCTTTATCAATTGGCCGCAAATAAAAGAGAAAGAAAAAAAACAGACTTGGCTGGTTTCTTTACGTGTCAGTCGCTGGAAGCTGATCTGCAGTGGGCGGAACAGAGAGCCCCCACTAACGTATTCAATTTTATAAATAAATAAAAAAAAAATAGAAAAACGAATATTCATGTTGTCTTTTACTTAATTATGTCCATGGTATTTTTGCAAAAAGAAAGCCCGGAAGAACTGTCTCACAGTATCTTATACAATTCTCCCCATTCCACTAAAAAGCGCGAAATAAAATAATTTTAAGAAAAAAAATACACCGACTTCGAAATGTACTAAAAAGTATAAAATAATTTCTATTTCCTAATGAAGTAATTTATTTTTCATTCAATCATACAATTACGTAACAGATATGAATGAAACCTATTTACTCGTTAGGTAGTATATTAAATACATTTCAACCTTTTCGGAGACGGCGCAAATTTGGTTCACATGTGGGAGCTATGGATCTAAGAACCTATAAACGGAGTCCACGACGCGGGAATTACCAAATTTGCGCCGCCTCCGAAAAGGTTGAAATGTATTTAATATACTACTTAACGAGTAAATACGTTTCATTCATATCTGTTACGTAATTATATGATTGAATGAAATAGAAATTACTTCATTAGGAAATAGAAATTATTTTATACTTTTTAGTACATTTCGAAGTCGGTGTATTTTTTTTCTTAAAATTATTTTTGTTTTTAAACTACAGCTTGGAGTATCTACTTTAAAATTCTGTAGTTTGATTTCAGATTTGATCCATCCCTACCACAATAACACCGTAAATGTGGGATCATGTTTACAATACTGAAATTACACAGTTTGACGAAATGCATGGACTTGCCACATTTTTTTTGGTGATACTGTTTAGAGCAGCATAAAGTCCAAACTTTCATCTTTAATTTCCAGTATGTAAAAAAAGCTGCCACTTTCTTCCGCAAAGATACAGAACTTTAAAGAAACCCTTGCATTTATGGCATATACCGTCGGCATTAGTATCACCCGATATGCACCTCGGAAAGGTTGCTGGACAGATTTTGCACATTATATGGCTCTGATAAGAGCCTTTTTTGTGTGCATTTGTGTGTGAGTTCTTGACCTTTACAAGAACAAATTCCAAAATTAATACGTTGAACTTCATTCGCTTTTTCACTTACGGATACACTTATTAATTTTCGAGTGTTATGATTTTATATTTAACAAGGGAATACAAACTTAATAATATCGATCAGTTGTGTCTGACTCGGCGCCTGAGCTTCCTAGTAATTTCTGGGTAATGGACTAGATATCGCAAGATGATCCATGTTTCGGGTATTCCCAAAAAGTCAGCAATGTAAGCGAAGACCGGTTGTTCGTATAGAATACCCTGGTGACTGGGCTTACTCATCTGTCCGCGTTTCCATCGTACCAAGAATCAGGGATATCGGGAACACTGCTGTTGCTGCTCGTTTAATCGGTGACTAAACCTGCTAACCTGTTATTGAACTATACTGCTCCTATAATGAAAGACTCGCGCAAAATTTTGCATATGTATGAACGATTGGTGCTTGAATACCATGGTAGGGTATCGGAATGAAGACGTTTAGTGCTTCATGGCCGATCATTGGTACCCTTGATATACTGATACTGGTTATTTGCATATAACGTGAGAGTTACCTTGATGAAATTATTCCTTCTTCGTTAAAAACTTTAATACATTCTTCTACCCGTTTTTTCTTAGTTACTTTTTATGTTCTTGGTTTTTACATGCAAGGACTGATTAGGAAGTTACATTCTGAATTCAAGACTGCTTATCAAATATTGTAAGAACTTAATGTTAATATTGCTCTTAATCACCATGTCAGCAGTATAACGGATACTTTCCGTAGCAGGGTTTCTCAATTTTGTTTTAAACGTAAAATAGATAATTAATTTTTCTCACTTTGTGTGGTTAACAAACACTCTGATTATTAATAATCACAGTTACTTAATTTAACGTAATTTTTATGTTTCTTTCAAAAGTTGGTTCTGCTTTACTCGATTTAAAAATTTTTACTCGTACGTGGATATTTAGTTTTTTGTAATTTGATAACCAATGGCCGTATATACGGACGTTATTTTCTTTAATGTATATTATCAATGCGGTAGACATTGTTTTATTCAACTTTTCCCATTTAAAGCAAATACCATTTATATATTCTTTTTGTTTCCCAGCTTAAAAAGATCGTTCTGGAAGAGGTTAATAATAAATTTACTTACAATTCGTGTATGACATATTCCTGTATTATCCAGTTGTCTCTCATATACCACTAGTGGTGTGCACATCCCTGATCAACAATCGTTGCTATATAGTATATTTGTTATTTTTTCTCTATATGAAAGATTTATTAGTCTAACAATTTGTATATCTGATATGACTGATTCATTTAACAATTTAAATACCTAATATTAATCAAAATGTAGTTCTATACATTTTATAAGGGTAGATCCTAATTAATCGGATAATATTTCTAGTAATTTATACTGTTATGTGGTAATAAACATGTATAAACTCTAAAAATTAAAATAGAACTTTTGTACATGTAGGACATTTTATGTTTAATTACATTTGCGTATGAAAAGTAAAATATGTAATGAAGAAGCTATATAACTCATGCATGAAATTTGTTTATTTTCTAGTCATATTTCACTAATAATATTTGATTTTATAATTCTAGGCAAAGCGAACTTTCAACATCGATTTCGCTAATTTGCATTCGACATTTAAGGACAATCGTTACGATTGGCTTCCTGGACCGAATGAAATTCCCAAGCAATTAGGAGAAATGCTAGATCAAGAGTACCTCGATAGATTAGAGGTATGTATAAGATGTAATTTGTTTCTTCTTTTTCTATTTTCTTGTGTTTGTTGATATGCTGTACGGAAGCAATAGTTTAGTGTAATAAAATACATTACTAACCAGAAGTATCACACTACCTATCGGCAAACATCTGAAGTGGAATTTTTTGAATAATCAATGAAAATTTATTTTTGTTCAATAATGTTATTCCGTAATTATCGTTTTCCTCACATAAAAATGATTCATTTTATTTGATCTGCGTAAATAAATATTAATAATAACATCTTCAGAATTCATATGTAGATTTTGAACTTGGGGCCAAATATTACACTGTAACAAGTTTGTACAATTATAAGTAGCAAAATGAGTAGGGGTGGTCGCAATAAAATAATTTTCAACGTCTTTCTGATGTAATATTTTTTCGAGGTTACAAATATAAAATTATATTCGTAGAACTTATTTCATGTAACTTCTGTGATATAATATAATTTTGTATAATTTGTGTCATACTTTTTAACCAACAGTGCATGAATACATAAAAAGAATATAATAGTTATAATATAATTCAAGTTTAAGTGATATTTTATTATGCAGTTTTCCTTTCATACACCCCAATTTATACATAAATTATCTTCGAGGATATAGGTATTACTAAAGTTTGTTTATTATCTTCACAGCTTGATACAGCCCTCATTGATGCGTATGAATACATGCAAAAATATGCAGTGGGCCTGGAGCAAATAGTTTGGGACCAAGAGGATCTTCAACTCGAATTTCGCAATCAGTTCGAACAAACGGAGTACAAACTGCGAACGGTAAGTAACAAACTTTGTTCCTGTGAATAATATTACGCGTTATAAAGTTTTATTCCGCGAATTTTTTGTTTCCCCAGTTAAAAAAGAAGTATTGCACTACTTTCGCAATAGTAATGTCTAACCGACTATAATTAGCCTGAATCACGTTATGTTCCATTGTCGCAAACAAAGAGAAAAAAAGTACTTTACTGATTTTACGAGTTTTACACAAAACCTTCGCAACTAATTGTAGGCTTTACAGTCGTAAAATGAAAAAAAACTTTATGGGTTTATCGTCCATTGGAGTCTACCAGTTTAGATTGTTCCTCTTTTAAATTGATTTTTGTTCGATTTCACTGATTTCGCGGTACCTTTCTTTTTAAATGAAAATATCTTTCTCTACTCGTACGTATTCACTTTTGTTTAAATATTGTTTATACATACCAATGGTTAATCACACAATTTTATACTTTTACTAAAAATTGTAAATTTTTATTTCAATTTTGTTTCTTATTATTTATTACATGTTCGAATAAATTGAACAGTTATTAACCCTTTTAACCGGAGAAAAATCTATAATAACTTCGTTAAACTTTTTTAATAATAAATATGCAGAAATTAATTATTACAGTCGTACTAAAGTTTTAACCTTCCTACACATTTCTCTCAAAAATTCGCATAGAAATTATCGAGATTATAGTAGAAAAATATTAATTTGAATTATGCATTATTTCAATAAAATTGGTTAATAGTTAAACTTGAATAAATAATTCTCGAAAAGGAAAATGGTTAGGTTTCATATTAAATAAGTAACGGAATGTAATGAATATGTTTGAAATGAATTTTAAATAACAGTGAAAATAATTTAATATATGTTATGACCAACAAGATTTCTATAATAACTTTAAAATACGTTCTCTCATCGTAATAAAAAATGTAAACATGTACGTTTGCAAATAAATTGTAAAGGAATAGAGATATGTAACTTTAATTCTTTTGTTATCGCAATCCGTTGTAACTGACGGCGCTGAATTGGGCACATTGCCGCGAAGTGTGGTGTTTTTCGATGTTACTTTGGGATTCTTATTTTAAGAGCTATATAACAACTATTTCGTCGTATAATACGAAAAACATAAAAATGAGTATATTTTATGTCGTTGCATACATGTTGTCTATAGTTCGTATCGCTAATGTCGATTATAGACTGCAATAATTAGCACCCACACACACAGTACGTCGCGCGGATTCCGATTGTAGTTGACAACCGTAACGAAAGGGTTAATATTTGGAAATTGTTTTCATAGATACTACAAAATAAAATGTTTAATTTATTCAGAGAAATGTAACTGTCAATATAATATTACAGTTGTTGCTAGCATATTAATTGGTAGTCGTTACGCTTACGACAAAAACTGTGTTATCTGCAGTAACAAATATATTCCATTTAGAAAGAAAATCTGTTATTTACAATAGATCGTACGTTGTTTCCACTCTCTGAATTACTTGTTTCTTTTAAATTATTTTTTTTCTTTAAACTGCAACTATCTCCATAATTATATAATTTTCTAAAAACCATATGCTGCATTATAGACAATACATTGTTCTTCGTCAATTAATGAATAGTATACGTGTCAATATCTAATTTTATACTTTACATCTAATCCACAAATAATTTTGTGGTTTTCTTATATTTGTTTTTTATATAAAAATTAGAAAATATTTCACATATAATTTGTATTTTTTAAAAACCTTTATTATTTTTCATTCCTAAATATTTATATGCTAGTTTGAAGTATTGTATTGAGTAACTCCAATTTTTGTCTGAATTTATGTAAAGAAAAATAAATAAAAATAAGAAAAACACTGAAATTATATTTGCAATATGATTCTATTACTACGTTTAAAGAGAGGTTTAAGTTTTAATTTATGCAATCTATCTAAGAAAACCGATATTCCGTCAAACGGAATCAAACGTATATTTCGTTCCATAAGCCCATTGGCGAAGCATCTCAGCCCGTGGCCAGTCCATTAATCTCAAAACAATTTTCGTTTGCAGGTCCTCTGCGAACTGCAGGTGGCGCTGGTGGAGCGTCAATTATCGTCACGTCCCGACGTCACTCGAGACATCATGTCGCCCGAGTTTCGTGCAGTGTCATCTTCGGAAACGTATCGAAACCTACGTGACTGGTTAATTTTTCGAGATTATATGAACGGTCTCGAGTATGTGGTGCAGGTGTTTGAGCATTTACGCCGAGGTCTGCAGTCCTGAGGATGGAAAGGCGGAAGCCGAAGAAGGGCTACCAGGCGACGACTCACTCATCTCCGGAAACCAGAACGACAACTCAGTGTGGATGGCGAAGTTTCGTCATGAAATTGGAAAGCGAGCATAGGCATGCTCTGTCAAGCAGGCCCAGAAGCTTTCAAGTCCCATCCTGGTTTCTCTGTTGAGATGTGTCTCTCTGTAAGGACTATTCGCCATGGGGGTTATCAGCAAGAAAACGAAGCTGGTTCACCATAAAGCTTATATCCTATATCGTCTGGTTGCAAATTGAATTGACTACCATGACTTTGAGAGAGAATCGATCGAGTTTCGTCAATGATAACGTGCTGGAAACTAGAGTCGTGTAATCAGCAGCCCAGATTGGCTTTCGCCGCCCTTAGTTCATGATGGTGCAGACGTGTTCGTTTTGTCCATATCCAAAGTATCGTTATTACAGTGTTAAGATGGGTAGTAAGTGACAGATTACGAAGATGTCAGCCAGTTCCGAACGACATACTTGATGAAAGAGTTTTAATAATGACTTCTTTCGCGTCGTACGATATGGCTGTTACGTTTGATAAATTTTAGACACTTTTACTTCGTAGCATTTTATTACTGGATCGTATCTAGTTTTTTTAGAATATTTTAACCGCACACGTACATTGGTTTTACTTTTTTGAATAAAGATTAATATTTAAAAATTCAATGGCAGCCATATCAACGGTCGTTTTCGGCATATTTTTATTCACTAATGTTTGAAAGTGTTGAAAATGAAACGCGAAAGGAGTGTTTGGTGGGAATAGGATTCACAGGGAATCCGTTTAAACGAGCTTGTGCACCGCAGCGGTATTATATCCTAAGTACACAAGAAAATACACAGTATTCGTGCTTTAACTTAAACGTAAGATAGAAAAAGAAAGGGAAATTGAATACGTGGTTATCACGCGAGCATCATTATCACAAATGCGACGACTGTTGAAACGTCATAAACGAGCCATCCACGTTCCGCTCTTAATCCTACATGATAATTTATTTGACTAACTATAATATTATTATTATTATTATTATTATTATTATTATTATTATCATTATTATTATTATTATTATATTCATATTTATTCAGATTATTTATTTTATTTTTATAAAGATTTTACATTGTCCAATTAACTGTATTTAAAGTGTCTAGTTGAGCTTAAAATTATCTAGAGAATAAGGAAGCAGAAGAAGATATATTATTAATATTATTATTATTAATGTTATTCGTACAATTTTAATAGTATTGTAGGAGGAGAAGAGAGATACGTATTGACGCTGCTGCTGCTATTTCCTTTCGCTTGACGTACCTCCTAAAGGTATGGAAAATGTAAATTTTAAAGAATAGGATCAACAACAGCCCCCCCCCCCCTCCCGCTTTTTCCTACATTTTATTTTATTTATTATTATTATTTTTTTTTTATTTCATGCAATCATACTAAACCAATTTTATCTCGATATATATTTGATCGAGTAGTCTTTTTAGAAGAATCTTTTTTCCTTCCTTTTTATTTTTGTTTCGATACTCATACAAAACTGTGGTAGATTCAATGTAATTCACGGCACGAAAGTATGATTTTATTTTTGTTAATCACGGTAATATTTTTACCTTTTGAGATATAAAATCTTTTCTTATTTTATAAACATCAAATATCGTTTCATTTTTTCTAATACTTTGACGGCTAATGTCATTATTAACTTTTCTTGCTAATGTGTTTTACTTCATTTCTGTCTGCTGTTTTATATACTGATTACAGTTTAGAGATTTGTAATTTTTATAATGTAGATTAGCGAGTGAGGAAACTTATTACGCGAAAGAGATTCTTATTCCTTTGCCGAGATACGAAGAGATTTAAAATTACAGATATTATTGATTCTATGAAATACGAAGTTTCGGAAGTGTCAATAATGCTTTTACTTTTTTGTGATACAAATTTTCGCGCCAAAATAGTGCGAGTCACGCTTAGCACTGCATATCGACATTCGCTCGAAGATGATCGACGTTGCACACTTCTATTGTACTTAACAATTTTGCGGGCTGAAACTTTTTAATTTTCATGCTATTAATGGCCTATAAGCTTACTGTTAAATAATGTTTTATGAGCGTGTTTTACATAAGGACCATAATATTTTTAATTTCATATCATAGTGTCTGTGATATGCATCGTCGAACATCTGTCAAACAAAATGCTTGTCATGCTTGAATTGAAATATCTGATTCTTGTGTCGAGGAAAGAGAAAAAGGAGCGAAATGACCAAGAAAAAAGAAAAAGGGTGGACGTGTGCCTGTATATGCGAGTGTAAATATGAAAGAAAGACCGATTTGTGTGGCAATGTCGATCTCATGAATCGATCTCGAATGCGCATTTCATTTTATCACATTGTTTTATATATTTTTTATTTAATAGACCGTCGTTTGTTTCATTTCTTTTTAAGCATTGATTATTTCTGTTTAGTAAAAAAGACTGCCATTTTAGTTCAGATTCATTTAACTCATGTGTCTATAATAACAGATACTCTTTTTGATGAATAATGAAAAATGTCATTCAAAGTTTTGCTATTGAAAACAAATGCAAAAAGTCCTTGTTTTATAATTTATTAAAATTATTCAATGGTAATCACATTTGCAATCTAAACATTTTATTTTTAATCTAAAATTTATTCCTATTCTAAGAAATGAAAGATCTAATAGTCGTTTATCCGACATGTGATGGTAAAGTTATGAAAAATGCGGTTAAATGTAAGAATATGTTGTAATTATAACTAATTTAGTCATCTATCTGTGAAATAATTCCTTAGAAAGGTTATAATTATATGTTTTGTACATTTTAATATTCACAATAACTATAAGTATTCACTTTCCATCTTTACTTATCGAAAAAAATCGGAAATATAACAACCATCTTACAATTGCGATTAGTTTATGCTTTCTACATTATTTTATTAAGGCTTCCATTACTTCCAAAGTAAATATATATTGGGCTTTGGTCTCTGAGAACACAAACATTGCATCATAAACAATCTTTTTTATTTTGATAATTTGACTCGTTAATTTTATCATTAATTACTATTTATTAAACATAAATCTAATATAATTTTGGTATATAAACGTCGGTATATTTTTCTAAACGTAAAAATTATCGCAGTAGAATGTGATGTGCAGAAAATAAGACTGAAAAGTAGCAAATATATGATCAGTCATATTTTTACATTCAACCATATTTTTTATAATTTTTCATTACTTCTCAGACAAATAGCTATTTGATTATTTTGTTTTGTATATAGTGAAGGAACTTTTATTTTGAATGACAGCCAAAATTCGTCTGTTTTTAGTATTGTTTTTTTAGAAACGTTAATGACACTCACCGGTGACAGGATAATCGGATAACTGAAAAAAAAGTTAAAAAAAATATTAAATAGTATTATTATTGTACTATATATGCAAAGTAGCGACTGGAATATTTGAGTTGGAATTATAATAGGTCTTTCTGCATAGGGCCATTTACATTATAGCGGTCAATGTGTTAAGTAATGAAAGTGTTAAAAAATCGTCAAAGTGTTTAACGTTGCAAACGAGTCATACATTAATATACTCTTTAGGAAAGACTTCAATGTTCCAATCGTAAGCAGCAGCGCAACTTGTTGAAATGTTGATGAGCAAAAGACAATCCTATCGATTGCCAATAAGCGTTTTGTCTTTTTCTTCTTAAATTGAATTTGTTTCTATGAATTTGTCAAAATTCATATTTGTATCAAAATCGGTGTGTAATTTCTTATGTAAAGATACATAGAATGTGCCAGGTGAATTCAACAAACAAATTGTATTTATAATCTTTCACAAGATCTATTTGAACAAACGTTACAAAAATGAGAAACGAATTGGTTTCCAGAGAACAACCGGGCATATTCTATGCGACTGATACAAACAATATACAACAAATTTTGTGTAGAATAATTATTGATTGCTTGGTGTATGTTGTACATAAACAAATTTGATGATATAGAAACCTCAAAGTATAATTATATATGTGAATATGTAACCTTCTTGGGGGGCAAATGACTCCCAAAATACCCGTTCCGTTGTATCATATTAAACCAAAGACAGTTCTACATGGTGTATCTTGCGTTTTATTTAATTTTAATAACCTTCTTTCAGTCCCCCAACTCTTCCTTCCGAAACAATATTTAACTAAATACTAATACCTTTATCTAACATGACAATTCTTTGTCTACCAGCAATTGAAACGATCATAAGTACAGAAAAATCATAAACAATTATTCTTGATATTTTGTGATGTATTACATGTGATACATGATGTATACTGAAGCGATGTCAATTAAAAAAAGTTATAAAGAATTACGCCTAACATTTTCAATAACTTTTTGAATTGTTGAAGTATAATTGATTATAGTTATAGTTAATGAGTTATCTGAGTAAAGATTCTAAAAATATTAAAAATTTTTAAAAATTCTAATTTTGCTGATAATTAAGGTCCGAATTAATCAATATTATACATAATATTCCAATACAATAATGACTGAATTGGGATTTGCCATCCACTTCTCCTGTAATTCTTACTTTCTCATTCCACTTAGCCCTAAGGGAATAACACTCACCTTACCTACTTGGGTCTGGTCTTCATAATCATGTTATGTTTTTATAGTAATATATAGTAATATTTTTGTTATGTTTTTATAGTAATATTCGTTAATTTTGCAAAAAGAAGTATTCTAATATTTCATATCATATATTTTCAAAGTAATAGAATTTTAAGTTATTAAAGTAGGAAATATTTTCAGTAAAGTTTACAAGTAATCACAATTGTATTTAACATTCTAATAAGTACTCTCCAAAACAATCAAGTATTTTAATTTATATTTAACGTTCATTTCATACATTTTTATGATATAAATTAAATAAAGTTTCATACGATTAAATTGCTCTTCATCCCTATCTAGTATTTCTGAATCATAGTACACGATGGATGATTAGTTGCTAAATTTTTTACCAGAGCAAGTTAGTCCGGTCGTTTCCCATGATCAATGGACGGGTCGTCATGTCTTGGTTGCTGTCTACATTTTCGATGTTTGAGAGGAAACGCGTAAGTACATGATCATCGTCCCGGCTACGGCTCTGTCCCAGGCCGCCGTGTTTGCTCATACTGTTAGCTCGTTGTCACCGCTCTTCCCAACTTATATACCTTCTCATAAGGATTTTCACTTCACTCGTGCTGACGTTTGTTTGACGATCCCTGCCTCGGTCTTCCCTTCAGTGTCCTCACCCAGCTGGTTTCCTCAGCGCCGCCAAGGTGTCAATGTTTTGCCTAGCTATTAAGATCGTTAGCCCTCCTTCCTACATATAACCCTGTGTCTTTCCTTTCGAGGATGATCTTCATAATCAGAATTCTATTGCAAACATTGATTATGATTTTTCCATTTTTTAATTTTATTTTATTTTACAATAAAATTAATACTGAAATTACAAAGACGATTCGCTGAAAGACAGATAATCTTTAAAAATGATGAAAGACATTAATGAGATGGTGAAAGTTATTTTGAGTCATTTAATTCTTACTTTGACACATTCGCATCGGAAATGAAAATTTTCGTTACTAAAAAAATAAGCGTTGTCGTCAGAAAATGAAAATTCTCGTTCTGCTAGCTTATTGGACGGTTTATGTGATAAATTTGTGAAAAAAATATTTTTATCCCTCAATGCATTGATACTACTACTTTGTAGTTAGAGCAAAAAGAAGTATGAATCTGTCAATAAAAAGTTTAACTTTAGAAATAAAATTCTGGTTTCGAAATTAAATATCCAATCAATAATGTTGTATGAATATGTATCATTTTTTCTCTAATCATGAAATTACGAAATGGGAAGCGAGAAACCACGAAATCAAAGTATTTAATAAATCTGACTCAGTAAATAAACCAGTAGGTTCATTTTCATTCTCTTTTTGTGGATTCATACATTTTTCTTTAAGAATCGAAAGGATTCTACCCTAAATGTAGTGTGTTATCATTTCATGAATTGAAAACTTAATAATAAGCTCCTTAATATAGCCGATTGTTGAGTACAAAACAATTGATCTTTCGTTATTATTTATTTATTTATAAGTCTATTTTATCGTATTATTATTAAAATAATACAAATCAATATTCTCTAACAAAAAAGCATTTGAAAATAAAAATGACTTTTATTAATATTTAGGTAATATTGAATTATAAATCGACAGTTTATCTATTTCATCCGTAAACGATACATAATTTATTAATATGTATTATGAACTAGTGAAACCATATATATGTATAGTATAAACAGCTATGATTATGATGGAACGTGTTTAACACGTACTACCATCGTTAGTAATAGAACAGACATTATACAGATGTTCTACTAACTTTGTTATTCGTTGGAGTACAGGTAGCTTTTACATTTAACACCACTTTTCAGCAACGATGGAACGCATATAGATTAGAATCACAATGTTTAAAAAATTTGACTTATGTCAATCATGGCTTTCACCCCCTAAAATGTTCATACGTACCGTTATACAATGATTATCAGAGAAGTGGACAAGTATTTAAGGTTGGTTAACAAGGCAGAAGCAAACAGTGCAATCCGAAAAGGACCCGGCGCATGCATACCGGTTGGACCCAACACCGACAGGGACAGAAAGTCTCCGAAAAGGATGATGCGCTTGGCGATGTCTTCACCGATGATGCAGGTAGGGATCGACGATCGGATCTCATGCGGCGAGGTATGAATGAGTCGTGAGAAGAGGGCAAAAAAATCGGTCGGTACCATGAATGGCTGGGAAAACTGCGACGTTCCAACCGGTGAACGGTTACCGTCCTTCTCTCTACCATTCTTACCTTTCCCTGACGTCTCTTTCGTTTTGCAGCCGATGACGGCGAAGTGCTGACGATCCTTTTGCACTTCGTTTCGACCGAGTCCTGGGAGCGTCCGGGAATCGTCTAGTCTCTGTTGCCGCGGGCCAAATACTTCGGCTCCTTTCAACCCGAAAAAAATAGGAGGCCTCGTTGTAATTAGGACAGTGCGCCCGCATGGCCTGTTGCTTGGAGTCTCTGCCACCACCTCACCATTCTCCTTCATCACCCGCTATCTTGCTTCCTTCTCGTCTCTTCCATTTTTACTCCTCCGTGCTACCTTCCTCTGTCGTCCTTGAATACCCGAAGGCATCCTGCCGCTACATTCTTAGTGACCCTTGAGACAACTTTCAATAACGTTGAGACAAAAGAGCCTTCCAAAGTTGAGTGGTCCCTGATGACGGAACACCATGGCATTCTCCATGGAACACCCGAGACTCATAGGGTTAATATGAGTTTCCATATATTTTTACGTCAGGACCACGGTCTACTGGAAAATGAATCACAGTTTAAGAATTATTAAATTTCGTTTATTAATTGCCAAATGAAACAGGAAATGTAAGCACAACTTTTTTTAGAATCATATCGTACCAGTTAAGGCGTAGGAAAAAGATTTTTAGTGTTAAATTTATTTTATTTTAAAGAAGAAGCAAAACATATAGCCGGTTTTAACTAGTGTTGATTGAAGGGCGGTTCCGTGTTAATAGTTTCCATCCCTTGTCCTATTACTACAAGTACCACGCCTTTAAACGACCGGTCGACTAATTGGCGATGCACGGTTAACGATTGTCTTCAACATTGATTAGAAAGAGAACGCCTTCGTGTTTCTTTATTATTTTGAGTAAACAAGGTGTTTTACTAATGAATTAAATAATATGACTTTACGCGGTTACCTTAATACGTAAGGTATTTTTAACCGAAATATTTCTGTTATATTCGTTTATCAATTTATTTTATGTTTTCCCTGATGGTTTATAATATTAATATATTATATAAACAAATATAGCCTAAATATGAAAAATTAGCATTTTAAGCATCTTCTTTTACTCAAATACACAATGATCTTTCCAAAGACTAAGCTTAAACATTACAATACTTTCGACATAGGGTTATACATAATAATCAAATATGGATAGAACGTAAGAGCTTGTTACTGACAAGTATCTTTCAATTTTTCGATAGTGAATCGAAATCCAAACACCAAGACGCGATTTCTCTCGGTCAACGCCGAGATGGTTTCAGAGAAAAGAGGTGCCGTTCGTGGGAACCGTGAGACCGCTTCCGAGAAGTATGAACACCACGTAGACATCGAGAAAAGAAAAAGGAAAACAGGAAAAAAGAAGGTGGATGGAAGATTGGAACGTGGACGGGACGGTGTTGGTTATTATGGAAATTCGATTTCTTTCGCAATATTGGCGTTGCTATAATGCCCGTCCAAATGGCGATCGTTCCACGGTGGTAGGTTTGAGTACGATTTTGGCCAGCTGTTCGAAGCAGACGAGATGCATTTTGTCGCGAGATAACGCTTCGAGGACGATTCGGGCACGTGGGTGGGACGGTCGATAACCGGTGAAACACACGAACACTTTTAACGACTAATTGCCGTAGATAAGAGAGCTTGAGAAGCTGGGTGTGGAACTGGTATATATGTTGTACTATATCGTCGATCGTCCTCGCGAAATGTATGGGAACCAGAGTTATCTGACCGATGCGATGCATGCGTCATCATCACTGTATCCATGTGAATTTCCATGACGATTTTGATCTTTGTATATCGAATATAAGAAAACGATTACCAGGAATAAGAAATGTAATCTATTAAACAATAATGTTATGTTACTTAGTTCCAAAATTGCGATATTATGATAGCGCTGTTTTTCTAAATAATAATAATATTTTTATTTATCACTTTTTTAAATCCTGAATATTTGAAACTAAGAACTTTTAAACAACTATTTCTCGTTGTACTTTAATTTTATTCATGTAGCTATAAAAGAGAAAATCTTAAAACGTATGTTTAGTTAAAAGAATTGAATTCAAAGGATACAAATTAACTTTATTAAAACTGAAGAACTGGTTACTTTGAAAAATTTTCAATTAAAATAACAATTACCAACTAACTGTTCATCAATTTACAAAAATCGTATAAATACGTATCATTCGTACAACTAAAAGTCTTGTTGAAAGTGCTGCCGCTTGCTATCTTCATTAATATTTTCAGAATAATGAAGTTATTTGATACGAACACTTCTTTTACTCTGAAATCCCGACTTATGATTATTACAATATTCATAAAAGTTAAAAAATGTCCTCTTATTTCATAACTAACCGTGTGTGTGATTTATTCGCTCATTAACTTTAAAATTAATTAAACATCTTAAGCAAGTAGCTCGACTATATTACACATACTCAACATCATTAAGTGTTACATTCATTTTTGTAGATTCTGTTATATGTGCATTTAATGAATGTGCATACTAATTACACATCGCTAAATAATAACGATCAAATCTTGAAATAATCTTTTAGTTATAATGCTACTATTTTTAAATATGAAACTTTTAGAAACTCATCTTTTAAGTTGGAAACAATTCTTGAAAAAATTTTCAGCATCGCAATCCTTGTGGACCGATCGATAACATTTTATACAAGAAATACTTAAGTTAGTTTATTACTTACGTGAAACTGCGACAATGAATAAACGAGTCTCATATATTCAATTTATGAACGAACTTTTTAACTAGAAACGTTTCGGAAACAAGCACAGTTGATCTCATATTAAGCATTATATTTTTTTCCAGGATGTATATTTATACAATAATTGCCGTTATTAGCCGGTTATAGAGGAAGCAAATTTTGTATCTCATTTTCTAGCACATTGCCAAAAAATATGAATCTCATTTGTCAATAACATGTCAAATTTCAATGAAAATTCTCTTTACCGAAATTTAAAATTTTGTAGAGAAACAGCTCCTATATTAGGTAATCGAGTGATAATTGTATAATAGTGCTTGGAATTTTTTAACTCTTAAATGCATGATTTTCTAATTTTACCTGAAACAACCAACTAACAAAATACCTTGAAAGCGGTTGATTCAAACTAAAACAAACAGATGACACTATTGTGTATTTGATTTGTAAGTGGCATATCTACAACACTACTCATTGCAGGTTTCCTACATTTTGTATATAATTTATAAGATTAAAACTGGTATGTTGCATTTATACAACCATATGCATTTAAGGGTTAAAATAAATATGCTTTGTTGCAATATCATCGAAAATTTTAGACTGCATTATTACTAAAATAATTCGTTAATTGTGATCTATTAATAACTGTTTAATAAAGGTGCAATTACCTGGTCGTCTTTGCAGAAATCGTTGGACAGGCTATAGAACAGTTTTCTGCGCATTAACAAGGTATTTTTAAACAGCTTGTTATATGTTTCCTTCGATCATCATTACTGCAACAATAATAGCACATAAGAAGGAAATGGACAAAACAGAATTTCATAGAACAGAATCTCCGTTAACCAAACTAATTGGGGAACACATTTTGATATATAAACAAATTATAGGATATATTGGAAGAATATAAAATAACGGCAGAGTTTTAGAAATATGTTACTTCCTTACTTTTTGGTGTCGAAATGTGTATGTATGCAGGAGTCTGTCATTCAGTTACCCAAACTATTCTTTACAGTTTCTATACTTGAATACATGCAATAACTTCAGTCAAAACGGCAATTTTTTTCAAATTTGCAGTTTCAAAAATTTTAAGTTTGAACAGTATCAACATTTCAGTGACTGAATGCCTTTTATAACAAAAATTGACATCGTTAAGCACTTTTTAGTAAATTAATCGTTTTATTTTTAACATATAGCTTGCTTCAATAACGAAATCAATTTTTTTCGAACTTTCACAACTAACACCTTTTCTTAATACCATTAAAAAAATAATAAATAACTATTTTCTTCTAAAACAATTTATTTGAAGAAATCGATATAGCATTAATAATTTAGAACATTTTAAAAAGACATAACACAAATTACAATTCTTTATTACAATAAAGAAATACTATTAATCAAAGAATACGAAATCTTTCAACAACTGTAATAATTATTAAAATTACCGTTCGTTTATGTTTATCGATATATATCAATTTTATAGTATCTTATTTTATATATTTTATATCGTACATTTGTAACATTATGCAACGATCCAAATGCATACCTTGTTTAAATAAAGAGGTAACTATGTTTTGCTATAATCTGTTATTTATCAAATTTTTTAATCACTAAGTTAATCAAAATTACTCGAAGATATTTCAAGTTGTCATAACCAATATTGATCTACCAAAAAAGAGAAAGAGAGGGATGAGCAGAACAAATCGTGGTTAAACAGGCCATTACGAGGCGTTATAGATCTTTCAAGTCCTTATGGGAAATAATCGCGGTATGGTGGCGGTGGCAGAGGTTTAAGAACGTATCCTGAAGAGAGAACGACGAGGTCGCGACATCGTGACCACGGCCAGCCACTGATTTACATATTGTCCACCAGCATCGCGGCTCTTTGTTTTGGAATGCCTGCCGAGAGCGAGGAGAGGTGCCTTCCATCTTCGTTTTTCACGGCCAGGTCTCTCCTTTTTCTCTTAGCTACGTTCGTAATAGCGTCCAGATCCCCAACGCCATTGCTATCCACCGAACCACCAACGTCGATCTACCCGAGAACTGAGAGGAGAAGGCGTCGGGGTAATGCATTCTCATTTTTCGAACGGCGACACCCTCCCTGTCGTTCTGTCCGCTATGTATATATGTATACGAAACAAGGCCGACGATCGGCTGATTAGAAAATTCTTCTCGTCACGAGCCGTTGATTTTCAACGATAAAACGCTGCGTGTACGAAAACGATATAAGAATTGCGTTTACGTTTTCCCATACGTGTACAGTATAAGAACGGGAGTGTGGTTTGGAGTATGGAATTTGATACCTTTCGATGATATTCGCTAACGAACTTATTATATTCGATATTAATAGGCTTTAAAATTCATCGGTAGAACTGAACAATAATCTATTATGAGCATAAAGCGCATGCCGTTGTGATCCGTAATGGTTGTTATTATCATTTTTTAGACGCGTAGAAGTAAAAGTTCTTCTAATAATACTTTGCTCACATCTACTATGTTATACTAATAGTTTTACGAAATTTCAAAGTGTCAACCATCGAGTCATAGGGAGCAAAGAATCGGTGCCATTTGAAACTTCGCATACTTTTTGTAGACACTTGAACTTAAAAACAAAACCTAGGTATAATCATTGCGATACCTATTTGCAAAGATACTGTAACTTTTGTAATTTGAGGAAAAAACTCAGTTTTTTGACGTTTCTTTACATCAATATTACGCATAAAAAAAAACCATTTAATCGAAAACTGATATACCCGTTTTGAAGAGTACATTCTTCGCTTTCTGGAACCGTCTTTACAATTTTTGTTCGATGTTGGGTTCATGAGATAATGACTATCAAAGGAAAAAGCGTCATTTTGGAGTTGGTAGCTCGTAACTTTGCGACTGATCATCGAAACGAACTTCATAGACATGCAAATTATAGGGGAAGGAACAGGTAACAGCAAACTAGAAGTGGCATTAATAAAAAAATTTTCCTAGGTTTGTAGAAACCTTAAAAAAAAAAGAAAAAAATTCTAAAATTTTTTCATCGCGATTTTTTGTATGTTTCATTAGTGATAAAAGGCTTAAAAAAATGTTGAGATAAAGGGTCGAAAACTAGAGACCTGAAGCTTCAAAATGACTAATCTGAATGTCTTCTGTGATGAATTTTAACGGAGGCAGAGCAATTTGAATATGACCTAAAAATTTAATGAATTTTTTTGTTCCCTTAACTTTTTTGACTAGTGTACTATTATTGGAATACTTGAAGTCGCATTGCAAATTTTAGCGACGTTTATGAATGAAATTCCAACTTTTTTCATTCTACTACTCTACTGTGAGAGTACGTTTTAACTGCGTAAGTTTTATGTAATTGAGTAATCTTAAAAATAATTAATTTTATTTTTATTTTTAAGTAGTAGAATATACTTTAAAGTTTAATCTATTACAAATATGCCAAAAAAGAAATGATTAAATAAGGAGAAAAATATTAAAATAATTGCGTATAAAAATAAAGGACTTTTAATCAGAGAAACAGCTTTGAAAATATAAAAATCACCGAAAATAATTAACAATTTTCTTCGATAAAAATAAATAAGAAATTTACACAAAAAGACATATTGTTACATTTTTAAATCCAATAAGTTGAAAAGTCATAGTGGATCAAATATACGCAAATATAAATGTCTTGCGTGTTTGAAAAATAATTTTAAGAAAAAAATACGTCGATTTCGAAATGCACTAAAAAGTATAGAATAATTTCTATTTCCTAATGAAGTAATTTCTATTTCAATCAATCATACAATTACGTAACATATATGAATGAAACCTATTTACTCGTTAGGTAGTATATTAAATATATTTCAACCTTTTCGGAGGCGAAATATAGGATATTTTAACAAGATAAACTTGTCGCCTACACAATAGAACTCACAAAAGAATGATTTCAAATTGAAAATATATGATAGAAATTTTCAATTAATTCTTATGGTGAAAATCACAGATTATTAGTATACGAAGAAATGAAAGATGTTTGCTTTATATTGTAAATAAAGCATTATATAGAATTGAACTATAGACATTTCAAACATAGCTTTCTCCGATTACATGTGCTTCAAATTAATTTTTGAAATAAATACACATTTTACCTTAAAGCTAATCAGATGTTTTCGCAATTTACTGAACATCACGAAATTAAATAGGACTTATTTACTTTTGTGTTATCGAATGTTATCGATAATGTTGCAAATAGTGCTTGTAACAAGCAAGCTATTGCCGAATTATGGTTTTTGTCATTTGTATAGCGTAACAAAATTAAGGAAAACTTGTTATTCGCAACGTGTCGTTTGTAGTTAATAAGTGAACATTGAAGTCTATTCAATGAAAGTAAAGGTAAGTCTATAGGAAAAACTAGTGGAACGCTATTCTTCCGGGGAAAAGGGAACAATTGGAGAACCGTGAAGCATCAATTACTGAACCACTGGTCAATCCTGGCCAGGTGGGTGCGTACAAGGCGTACGATGGCAAGAACTGTAAAACCGATCTTCGCGGCGGATTAAGGTGTCGCAAAAGCAAATAAGCAAACTGCAGCGTGCTGCGAATAATAAAACGGTAGGTTAAGGGTTCTTCGCTGCAACTTTACCTTGGACTGCTCTGCAGGTATAACTATGGCATTCGTTTGTCTGTCACTTTGTACCCTAAATCAAAAGGTCTTGTGCGATTCAGTTTCTCGACTTTTGTAACAATACGTGGACACTAGGCGCCGTTTTCCTCTTTAGAAATAGAATAATGGAAGGCGATTTTGTTCTTAAAAGCATTTTATTCAATACTCTCGTAAGAAAACTAAAATTTCTTGCAAATACATATTTCGAAACAATTTCTGTTCAATAAAGCAAAAAATTTCTCGAAGAACTTGTGGATAACTTTTGAAATAGGTGTATTGAAATACAAAAAGTAGTATGAGTATTATCATACGATAGAAAAAATATGATATTTGATAAGCTGGTTTATGTTGTTAAATTAATATTGTAATTTAAAAATATACAATGCTTAATTTATACTTAAACATGCTTGTATTTGTACTTATCATTAAATTTTAATGTTCGCAATGTTCTCAGAATATGCGATTTCTGTAATAACGTACCTGCTTATATCCAAACATTAATGCAATCATTAAATTACTAATTTTTATATTTCGTATGTATGAGTCAAAAGAACGACGAGATATAAAAGAATAGAAATCATAAATCATCCTTTCAGATATGGTAATTGTTTAGTTGTAAATTATAAGCTGATTCATTTTCAAAATACCGTTCTTCTTCAGAAGATTAACCGGCGGAAATGCTCGACATAGTTCAATTCCGGACCCCCACTAGAAAAAAACGATTGAATCTATAATTTAAGGTTTGCCTTTTTAAGAATAACGTCATTTAGAATACGTGTATATGCTAGATGAGTAACCGTAAGAATGTCTATCCTCTCTTTTCGAAAATTGCGAAAATGTATGACGTATCAAGATGGAAAGACCAAAGAGATAGGGGGCAAAACGTGAGAGGTTAAAAGAGAAAAAACAAACGAGAATGCGATGAAGATCTTTAGGAAAGGCTTGCCAAACCACAAAACCTGCCGTGAATTGAGCATTTCTGAATCGATGTTGTCCAGACCCATTCTGCCTGCCGCGCCTTTCCTCTTCATCGTCCCACTTGTTGCCGACCGCAGCCGGGCACGAGGCTCATGCTGATGCCTTGTTAACATCCGCGAAACGACCATCAAGAATCCCAAAGAGCATGCCGCATTAGAACCGGCCGGCAAAAGGAAGCTGCTTCAGGTGACTGGCTTCCATGTAGATTTGTCAGACGCAATAATACGGCCTATCGTCTCATACCCACTTCGGTCAAACGACTATTAACCCTACCGCTATTAACGTCGACTATAGACATCACCCACGAAACAATCAGAGTATTAAATTATTCGATTATAGTCACTTGTGGTATAAATACTTATCTAAGAATCTATATTTTGTATTCCACATTATAAATCACCACATCTCATGTTCTCAATTACACATTTTATTATGCAACAGCGAGAACTAAATATCCAATTCCATTAATTGTGCGTTATAACGAACTATTGTATTTATAGATACTACGTACTTACCTAAATCTTTATATGTGGACTTATGTCGAATTTTACATTTTTTATATACTATGATGCCACCATTGTTTGTGATTTCTTATTTTAGTTTAATTCTTACTGTGTTTATTTATGTATGTATTGTATTTATATTGCATCTACATTTCAACGCGTATAGTATTACCCATAATGTATACTTGTTCATTTATACTCAACGTAATGCTACCTAATGTCATCGTCAAAACTTCACATACTAACCACTTTATAGTATTAATAATGATCTATATATTTATCATTTGATATATTATGAAAATATATCAGTTTTATTGCTTATCTTTATACAAATAATTTTAATCATTTTTAATATGTTACTTATTATGATAAGTGATGTTACTTTATAACTATGATATTTAGTATATGTATATTTATTTATTTTTACATAAGTATATTGGTTAATTTGTAGTGGCGCTTGATGCTATACCATTACGGAATGTTGCCATTTTGTCCGCAAAACTGTTTAGCAGTTTCTCAATTGTTTGTTTTCAACTGCAAACGAGAGAATTGTCATCATTTATTAACAATGAAATGTTCTATATTTTATGGTTATTATCAACCACGCTCGACGCATTATTACCTATTGGTTTTCCGTTACATTTTGCACACAATTAAAGATTATTAATAGAAATGTGTAAATCAGCATATCATAATTATATACGTATAGTTCACAATAGGGCAATAATTAAGTATAGTAATTACTAACAATAAATGCAAATTTTTGTTTCTTTTTTTGTTCGTTTGTGGTATTTCGCTAGGGGCACTGTGGCTAGCAGGCGCAAAATATGCAGAGTCGAGGTGAGGAGAGGTCTCATCAGCGGGATGAAACGGGATCACCCGCACGTGGGAAAGTGCGAGGTTTGACCGTGTGGGGTCTTGGTCTTGTTCTATCCTGTCCCGTTTCGTATCCTTTCTCGTTCTTCCTGCCCCTTCATTTCGCCCACTCTTTGCTTCCAGAACAGAGCTGTCCCCGGCAATGCGGAATCGTATTTCTTTCGGCAGTGTTGGCCGATGTATAACCTGGTCGGTAGGTAGCCCTACAGTCCTCATAACAACATCTGGATGAACACCGTGAAACCGCGCTGTCCTGCCATTTTATCTCGGATGAACGAACATGTCGAGCATGAAAGAGGCTCAGTAAAATATATTCAACGCCACATTATTCACACAATTAACAAATTAACTCAAAATGAATTATTAGACATTAAGAGAAATTGACCTAATTTCGCTCATTTTTACTTTTTTCAACATTGAAACAAGCAACATATCTGTCTAAATGATTGGTTTCATAATTTTATTTTAAAATTCTTACATCATGTTACATTTCGTTTTGCAATAATATAATGACTTTTGTAGCGATTAATGAAGAAATAATATAGTGATTTTTTTTTCATTTATTCAGAATCAAAATAATTTAGTATTGCAGTTACTAATACCAATGACTGTCAACATGTAATGTATATCTTTCAAAGCATAGAAGAGCCCTATCATCTGCTTACTGAACCAAAATTAATCAGCATCCTTGCTTTGTACTACATCTCGTTTTTAGAATTTTCATTGTCTATTATTTAATACAATGGTAACAAGTTTCAGAAAAATTTTAGATCGATCATGATGTCAAAATAAAAATAATACATTCATTTAAAAATATCTTCAGTTGTTTTCTCAGAGCTAGAAACATAGAATTTATGTTTTGATAATGAACAATCAGAGATGGAATCACGAAAATCTAATATGCAAATAACCTAAACATCTTATCTGGTTTACAAAAATGATGTCAAATCTTTTATAAACTTACAAAAATCCGTTACAAGCTTTTTGTAAGTAATTATACTATAAAAATAATACCTCTGTAATGGAAATTTAGTTTCATACATAACACCAATAATGTATTGCATAACATGGCATTCATTTTATAAGACAATAAATCCATAAATATAATAATATTTTATTATTACGTAATGTTTAAAGATCAGCCATTTTAACTAGTTTTGATGGAAATAATTTGTCTTAACTATCGGTAATTCTAATGCTAAAAATGTGTGACTTGACTGTATATGATAGTGACAAATATTAATAACATAGTTAAATATTTATTGATACTATGACTGAAATTTACAATCGAATCTCGAAATACAATTTAACAATATTTGATTAAACACAACTTTAATAAAAAAATCGTATAAAATTGGATGAAAATTCGTAGTCATTAATTAAGATACGCGTTTTAAAGTAAGAACATTAATAATGTATTTATTAATTTATAGGGCATTTTCTCAATTTCTTCTTAAGATAACACTCATTTTACATTCGGCTATTTGATATTTACATCGCATCAACTAATAAAAACGCATAATTTACATGTATTACAAGAAAAGTTAAATATGTAAACGGCAGAAAAAAATTATACATGCGGTAAATTTGACACAATCTGCGTATCTATGTGTCAACTTAGAAAATTTAATAATTATTTTACGCCACACTTGATATCAATGTCAGTAAAATATCTGATTCAGTAAGCATAAAGTGAAGCAAGCTTTAAAAATAAAACTTCTGATTATACACTGGCAGAAAGGAAATCACAATTACAAATATAGCAACAGCTATAACGTAGGCGATGGAATAGAAAGACCAAAATTATGGAGTTTTGCCATATTTTTCTTTTCCTTTTACAATGAATCGTTCATTATATTTCTTTTGGGGAATTTAAAACGTAATTTAAATTTTGTATAAAATTTAAATTGGTCTTGCCCATATGACATGTAACGTGTTCATTACTGTTACCTCCTACAATTATTATCATAACGAATCATATCATCTACAACAAAATTGTATAATTTACAAAATATCTATAAAGGAATAAAAATGTTAATTTAATTAACCGACTTCGAAAAAGGAGGAGGTTACTCAATTCGATCAGTATATTTTTTTTTTTTTCTATATATGTCCGCCGATTACTCCTAACTGGGTGGACCAACCGGAACGAAACCTTTTGCATCTGGTAGGATCTGACTCCCCATTGGTACCATTATTAAAAAATTTTTCATTTTTTAATTGCAAAGTATTTTTTCTGCAAAACAGCCGGCAACTTTTAAAAAAAAATTTCTCCGATTTTAGTGCACTTCCCCCGTAAAGAATTCAGGAGAATTGGATGGTTCCAGATGAAAAGAACATTTTGCTGTTCATGTAGTAATTAATTTTAGAACAAAAAAATCATCAAATTTGTTATTAATTTCTTACCGTTTCTATCTTTTTCATAAATGAAACCATAGCTAAAATTCTCTACTAGGATAAGAAATTACCTCTTTCGTTTAGTTTATAATTTTGTAACAACATAAATTTATGTCTTCTTGGTTACACTAATCTGATTCATGACTATCATCATGAATTACTTTATACTTACCGGCACTTCTTCAGTTGCACGTTACCATTCTTCCAATTTTGTGTTTTTTTTTTTTGTACCTAACATAAAATTGATAATAATGACTGATAACACATAATGAATGTCAATAACATAAAATCGTTCTTAAATTTCGCGAAGATTCTAACTTTGATTTTCCCAAATACCTAAAATTTCCAAGCAGTTAAATTTACAAATCGTCTCCTTAAATTAAGTATGTATGGCTTTGGAGAAGGATTAACATAATTTTTAATACAAAAACATAAAAAATCATGATCAATTGTAAACGTAAACACTGTTGCATTTTTGGAAAAATTTGCATTTCTATTTTATGAAAGTGCATGTTTATTTCTAAACAGATTATTTTTGTCAAAACACTGTGTATAAAATATTAGAATATAATGTTTAAAAAAATCAATAATTTCTGAGATACATTTCTAATGCAGATATCTCACGAATTTTAAATAATATTTTTTTAATATTATACTTAACACTTTCTTATGCGGATTGTCCAAATGAATTGATTTGTATTTAAATCAATATGCAAATCTAATTAAAGAAAGTGTGTTAGGATATTTTTGCTACATCGGTATACGAATAAAACTTGAAGATATAGAAAGACTTGCCTTTCTAAAGTATTTAATTCCTTTCACTGTTCTCTTCTATTTTTAAAGTTATGATTACTTTGCTGTGTTTTATGAGAAAACCTATATGTACACTTTATACAAATGTTATAAGATGTTTTAAAATTTATAAAATGTTAAAGTATCAATCATGACGAGTACCACTTTTGATACTACCTTCGACATAGAAATGTTGATCGCACCATGTTAAAAAGTGTTTATAGAGATAATATTTACACGTATAGAAAAAATCACAATACTTCTTTTAAGACGTTCTCAACACTGATTGCGTATTTCACATAGCAAAGGATATTTTATGTATCGAATCTCCCATCAATTGCAGTGGTTGGGTGGCGAGAGAATCTCGTTTCTCGTTAGTCTCGTGAGAGGGTCGGGTACTATCGTGTTAGTTAAAGAGACGTTCTAAGATCCGAAGGTGACGATATTGAACGTGAGTCGCCAACGACGATGCTGACGACTTGCACGGAAACATTGACAACGTCCAAATGGGAAGTTGCTGTTATAAGTAACACGTCTACTAAAATATAAAATACATTTTTTTGTTTTTAGGCAAGATAAATGTAATCGAAATGCGAGTGATCTCAATCGAATTCTGGCAATTAAACTTGCATGATAATTTTCTTAATAATAACATTTCTACTTATTTCGATTATTTAAATAAATTAAATTCAAAAATATCTAAACTTATTTCATAATGACTTCAATTATATTGTCAATAATTATTGTAGTAAAATAGGTATGCTTTATATTTTGTATATTTATGTTTATAAAAACTAAACAAAAATATAATTTTGCTTATTTTTACACTTGTTATAATATCAATTGTTGTTAAAAGTTTATAATATGCATTTAATCAGTTCTCCGATATTATAAGACCACATACATTCTTCAAAACACCGAAGGAAAAACAGAAGAAAAAAAATTACATATGATTATTACAAGTTGTTAGTCATTAGTTTCATATGTCAATATTATATTCAGGAGAAAAGCGTCTTGTAATTAATTAAATAAATTCATTATAAATGAGATATTTTCAGTGTACAAATTATTACAAATTAGTCTTAATGATTAAATATTAGTGCTAATAATTAGAACATGCAATAAATGTTGTTTGATTACTTGTTTTATTCTACTCTGTCAGTTCATCCATTTTCATATTGTTTTCTGCTTCATAAATGTGCTCTATATTTATTTATTTTATAGACTAATAATTTATAGATAACGATGGCAATCAATGATAAAAAGTTTATAATTTCAATAAATTTCATCAGTGTTTGAAGGAGAAAAATCAAATTGTTAAGCACAAATTCGTACATTTTGCTTTGTACAGTAAAAATATCTTCGTTTGCAAAGGTTTAATTTTCAACATTATGAACGGATATAGTAACTAAAACAAAATTCTTGTTATTGACAATAATTGCAAGCAACCAAATAGTTGTAATACTTACTTGTACCCAAAATCATTAATAAAAATATTGCCTTTAAGCTATAACTTTTGAAATTTTTTTTATAATAACTACGTTAAATTTTTATAATAACTGCTTAAATCATACCGAAAAGAAATTCGTTTTCTATGCTCTCTATCCAGTTTTTCGTCTCGTTTGATGAACGTAAGTTCGGTTCATTCACAATACCCCTAACTAACAGATTCCTATCATTCTACCAGAAAAGGTACGATTATGTTGGAAAAAATCCCAAGCTAACCAACATGATTGACCGTGTCTTCGTTTCCCGGGGGTGGCTGTGTGTTAACCGACGTTTACGTAGACACCTACATAATCGAGTCGGTGAAAGAAAGATAGTATGTTGACGGAAAAAAAGAGAAAAGCAGGGAGTTGAGCACGACAAGCTGGCGCCACTTTAGAGACCCATCCAAGTCCTTTCTCTCCTCATTCATCCTCTTATCCTTGTCTGTTCTCTTTTTCACGTGTCTCTCACCCCTAGGCTTGTAGCTAGAGGGCCGACAATCCCTTTCGGATTTGCCAACATTCCTTCACACGCTAAATGCGCAACAATAGGCTTGTTTGGGCTATGATTTAGGGGCCGGTTCGACGCTTCGTCCATCGAGCATGGTCATCCCCCACTTTTCGGCTATCATCTATTTTCAATTCAACGGGAAACTGAAGCATCTTCTTTTGTGCGGTGTTTTTCTCTTCGATACACGCCTTCTTTATCGCCCAATCTTCGTGTTTGTCTGTTTCTGATTGTGGGTATTTTATCGCTACCATTTTTAAGGAATGCTGCACAGTGGAGGTGGTAGTAATATGAAATATTAATTTTGTATTTTTATACAAAATTTGTAAAGAAAAACATTCTAAATGAATAATGATCACAATTTTGTTTTGCGTCTTTCGTTGTAATTTTAAACTAGAAAATGTATACTGTAAAATTTAAATAAAAATTGCAGAATTAACAATAGAATTTTCTAGCGACAAAGGTAATATTTATAAAAAATTTCGAAATACAGACATTTACTGATGTGGGAATTTCGATGTAAATATTAACATTTGAGCATATAAGAATTTGGTAAATATTGTATTTTGTGAATACAGAAATATGGGAATTTGATATTTAGAATATATAAGTTGAAGAATACAGGGGGTTAAGAATACGAAGATTTGACAGATACAAAAAATTAGGCGATACAAATATTTTAGTGCCGAGTGTGTAAAATTTTATCGATAAAGAAAATAGAAAGGTTTTGAAGGTAAACATTTAGGAGTATGGTGATTTGGGAGTATAGATATCTGGAAACTAAACATTTTGATATTTAAAAGATTTAAAAAAAATAAATATATACATAGTGATAGAAATTTAGAAATAGTTTTTTTATTGTGATAGATGCAAAAGGTAAAATTACATGATAATATGATATAAAATAGTTAATAATTCATTTAATAACAAGCACAATATATTTTAAAACAAATTTTCTAGGACACAAGAAATCATGCTCATGTATAAATTTCAGGCATAAAAATCGTGAAATGTATATTTACTGTATAGAACGTGACAGAAATAAATTTATTTGATTCAAGAAGTATAATCAGTACTCTACGAATATTTATGTCAATAAATATTTTTATAAATGATAGATAAAAGAATGATACATTGATATGCACAAATTTGTTGTGTCAAACAATTTTCGTATATATTCCCTATGTTTTATGTAGGAGTATACATAAACTTGCGTAATTTAATGATCATGCATAATGTTTTAATTAATTATAGTTGAAAGGTAATATTAATAGAAAGTGTTTTATAATCATAATTGGATATTGTATTCATGTGGCTCGGCTGAGAATACATTCGACAAGTGTAACGGCGTGAAAATATTCGAGCTACTTGAGTAGCGGCATCAGGTGGCGTCATGGTCCGCCCTCTCGGTTTCACGCTCTTCAAAGTTCGCCGATCTGCGAACATAATCTGCGAATAAATCGGGATTTCACGGGCCGGCTGCGGCGGATGCTTCTCAGCAGATCTACCGAAGATACCTCACCATCTCTGAACCTACTGACATGTTAGTAATACATATAGAGTTTACGAAAAATGTACCAGTAACTTGTGTTGACGCCAACCACGTACCAAAATAGTTTCAAAGGAAACAATGTTTAAATACCTAATGCATAATTTTCGTGATGTAAAATAGTATATGCAACCTTCTCTATGCTTACAATAAATAAAAAAATAAATGATATTTTGGTTTTCAACAAATTTATTTATGAATAATTGTGTTAATTACTGAATACTGAATATACCCTCTTTTTTTGTAGAAAATAAAATTAATTCTCCATGTTAATCTGTAAACGTTAGGTCTATTTGCCCCACTTATATCATATGAATTTTGATATGAAATCTGAAAGTCATCTCTTAACTAATTCGACATTCATTAAACCTAACTTTATCTTTAATACATATCGGAGTGATGATTGATTTTATTACATACCCTTAAGTTCCAATCACACAGCAATATTTCTGATAGTCAGTAATCAATATAACTATACATAAATAAACATTAGAAATTATAAAACTGTTTATTTCTTGACTTATTGTTGTATTAGAAAGAGAAGTTCCTAATATTCTTTCATAGTGCTGTACGTTAATTTCGTTATGACGGACTTATTTATAATTAATGACAAAATACATCAAAATATATTTACAATGTTTTATTTGACATTTTGTTACTATTATAAATAACGAATGGTGCAATAATCGCACGTTGGGTCAAATCCAATAGTGCAAACTTTAATATTAGATTATATTTTTATTGGAGGTTTTAGTTTTCAAATTAAAAGCCGAAGTGTTGAAATAACGTAAATAAAAACAACCATAATAATAAATTAAATTGATAAACTAAATGGGAATAACTGAATTATATGTATATATGAATGGATATTCGTGTATACAACATACAAACAATAAATATACAGGTAACCCTCCTATAACACGGTAGTTAGGTTCCTAGAAAATGCCGTGTTGTGTGAAACCGTGTTGTATGAGACCCAGAGCTAGTACAAAAAGGGGGGTTAGGTTCCAAAAACTTATTAAAAACAAATATTTTTTTTAATTTGACATAAACAACTTAATTTTTATTAAAAATATAAATGTATGTACAACACAAAGTAAAAAAAAAAAATATTTTAATCTAACGCAATCATAATTTAATGAATTTATTCGTCCTCACTGCTCAGTATAATCAACCGAGAACGTTGTATCTTTAAGACAGCAAACCTCGCCGCGGCTGTATAAGTACATAGAGTGTTGTATGTACAAAGGATTTGCAGTTTTCTCATCACGTTATAGCGAAACCGTGTTATAGGATGCCGTGTTGTAGGAGGGTTCCCGCAATTTACGAATCGTGTTATAGCGAAACCGTGTTATAAGATACCGTGTTATAGGAGGGTTACCTGTATGCTTGAAATAATAAACTAATTAATAAGTCACCTTAATTCGTAGGCGAAAAATCCGTCAAATAATAAATGTTCTTTTTATGGTCTCATTATATAAAAATTCTTACAATCTTTTAATAATGTCCAATATCTTAATTATATTACCTATAACAGTTTTAAGCGAATCGAATTATGCTTAAGCCGTGATTGTGCAACAAGTAAAAACATTTCGTTTTTTTTTTTTCTAAAGCGTTTTACTAAACATGTACATGTTTTATAATGTATTACAGAATAAATAAAAAATAAAGTTTTAAGAATTAAAAAGAAATATCGTTAAATTTAAAATAAAATCGCAGTAGATCGAAATATTATACGAGGTGTGACCCAAAAGAAACGAGACTAGGTGTGCAGCTTGAAAAAACAATAGAATTGGCAGAAAATGTTTTTGTGGCATCATCCAACATGCCTCCTGTATCTATATTACCAAATTCAACTGAATCGGTCATACCATTTGGAAATATTGCGTTATTCAGTGAACACGTGCGACTGCATTCTGCCGGAAAAATGTCTAACGTAAGAACCGAACAGCGAATAAACATCAAGTTTCTTGCAAAATTGGTTGAAATATATTGTAACATGTGATGAGACATGGATTTTTACGTATGACCTAGAAAGCAAGCGACAGTCAATGCAGTGGAAGTCTTCAGGATCCCCAAAACCTACAAAAGCACGCACGTCAAAATCAAGATTCGACATTAATGAAATTGTAATGATTGAGTGGTTGCCCAGTGGTCAGACTGTTAACCAACACTATTACATTGAAGTACTAAAAAAACTTCGTGAAAAAATTAGGAAAAAAGGCCACAGTTGTGGAGCGATGGATGGCTGTTGTACCAGGACAATACACCCGCTCACATGGGACTGTCTGTCAAAGCAGTTTCTGACCAGTAAAAATATTACTGACGGGACATCCTCCTTATTCACCTGATTTGGCTCCATGCGACTTTTTTTTATTTCCTAAAGTTAAATTTCGCTTAAAGGAAACCCATTTCACCTTAGTTGAAGAGGTTTAGACAGAAACGGAGAATCTCCCGAAGGGACTTCCAAAAACCTCGTTCTACAATTGTTATCAACAATGGCAGCGCCGAATGTATAAGTGTATGAATGTTGAAGAGGACTACTTTGAAGATAATAATGTCACAGAGAACTGATTCTGAAGATGCAATGATTTATTGGACTAGTCTCGTTTCTTTTGGACCACACCTCGTATAATAGAATTGGTAGAACAAGGCCTCACATATGACATTTATCTTGTACAGTTGACTGATAACTAAAATGTATATTTGAATGTCTAGTTCTTAATAGGAATCATGGCAACAAAATTCAACTAAAAACATTGTATTAGATGTTTTAAAATTCATCACGCTAATGAAGCCTAACCTATAAGGAAACATAAGAAAAACACGATTGTGAAAATTAACAATTAATAAAAAACTTAAAAGATATCTTCAGGAAGAGAAATTAAAAAAAGATGGAATTTTCCTTCTCTTTGAAGAGAAAGAAAAATGTTTAATAGATAAATTGCATTGGTTTTCAGAATACAAACAATTACTATGTATCACTTCTTCTATAACTTTGTAAAGATGTATTATACTTTCAACGAAAATGCACATACGACGTACCGCTGCTATTTCATGTTATAAAATAAAATAATTTTCAGAAAAAAATTACACCGACTTCGAAATACACTAAAAAGTATAAAATAATTTCTATTTCCTAATGAATTAATTTCTATTTCATTCAATCAAACAATTACGTAACATATATGAGTGAAACCTATTTACTCGTTAGGTAGTATATTAAATATATTTCAACCTTTTCGGAGGCGGCGCAAAATTCGTTCGAAGTGTTTGCAAAAATTAATAACAACTTTCGCTAATATCTCGAAAACTAAAGTTTTCCGTGAAATTTGTGTATGTACAAAGTGGTTCAGAATCATGTCCGTGATAACATACTAAAAGCGCAGTAAAATCGGAGAAATTTTTCTTAAAAAGTTGCCGGTTTTTTTACAAAAGAAATACTTTGCAATTAAAAAATGAAAAATTTTTTAATAATGGTACCAATGGGGAGTCAGACCCTACCAGATGCAAAAGGTTTCGTTCCGATTGGTCCACCCAGTTAGGAGTAATCGGCGAACATACATAAAAAAAAAAATATACTGATCGAATTGAGTAACCTTCTCCTTTTTCGAAGTCGGTTAATGAATACGCATAAGTTTCTTATATTTTTAAATCTATTCGACATATCAATTTAATAAAGTTATTGTTGAATAACTTTATACTATAATATTAATAATAATTTTAACTATAATATTTAAATGAAAAGTAATTTGGTCTGTTTCACATTCCAATGTTTGAAGTTGTCATATATTTCTCGTTCTCATATCAATTTATTTGTAACTTTCAATTCTTTTATAAGAATATAATTAGCAAGTTTTCGGCAAAAGCGAGTCATAACGAAAGAGTTAGCAAAGGAAATGTCAAATGATCGGTAAAGAATGTCTGACAATCGGTGAGGAGCGTGCTGCACTGTGCTGGTGTCGTGAGTATGGAACTTGCGATTCCACTAGCAAGCAGATCGTATGCTGAGGCACGTTTGGGCCACATAGGCCGTGCAAAAGAACCCTGAAGAGTTCTCTCTACAACGTAGCAGGCCACGATGTAATAATTGTGCGACGTTGGTGACAATGCGCCAGCAAATTGTATGGACGGCTCTGGTACATTGTTTGAGACCAAGCGTTTGAGACGATTCAGCCACGCTCGAGAATCACCAGTCTTCGAATGCGAAAACTACTCGACAAGGCGGAGAGGAAGTCCACCTTCTGCGCGTTTATCCATGTAAATACTATCCACTAATAATACTTATTCTTTTTTATCTATTTATATGAACAATTAGGTAAGATTTAGAAAATAAACTCAATTGTTTATGTGGGATAGTATAGGGCTTTAAGAGTGACGTCGCCAATACTGGCGTCTCAAGATGTATTATATAGTATGAGAATGAACTGAATTTTTCAATTGATTATTCGTTTAATATACATGTAAAAGATCATTTGTTCAATTTTGTTACGAGGTAACGAAATAACATAAGTGTTGAGAATCGGGTATCAGACGTCGAGTTGTTCCCATCGTTAAATATCATTTTGTCAAAATATAATTTGTAATAATTAGTAATAAAGTTTATATTTCTAATTAAAAGTATTAAGTTAAAGTTATAACCATTTTAATAAATTCAATAAACAATTCTTAAAATAATTACTGTGTTTATTTTTCATATATACGAATTATTAATGTTTTAAATAATCGTTAAATTATAAATGATTCGAAAAATATGCGTACAGTAAATATTTCATATTATCCATTGTGTAGGTAACATTAAGTCCTTTTAAAAGAATGTAGAATAAAGATACTCTTATTAAGAATCAGTACTTATGATCTGAATGTTTTGACGGTTAATGTCATTTTTACGTCCAATTTTTTATTTTATTAGATTGCGCGTTTTTCTTATTTATTATTTCACATTGGTTAGAATGTATTGATCGTTGAAATAAAGTAAATTATAAAAGTATTCATGTCTCAAAGATTTTACAAAGTGTATGAGAAAATTACTATTACTTCAATTGTTAGTACTTTTAAAAGAAGGACGTAACAAAATACTATACGTTTCGTGCACGATTAAGCAGATCCTAGAACGAAGAACATTCAAAACAAGTAAAAATTTCCAGGTGATTAAAGGATCCTGATGTACGGTGTTCAACATGGGTCCCGTAGTTCAGAGAGAAAGGGGAAAAAAGTCAGTACATCAAAATCGCATCTGGCGAAGGTAAAAGCGAAGGCGGATTGTGGGCCTGCATTGTGCAGAAGTGTGTATTGTAGCCGACGGCTCAAAGTTAAGTGCCGCCAAAGGAAGATAGGGGGGGAGGGAAAAAAGAAAAACGAAAGGAAGGTGAATTTGGGAGTTGTGCGCATTCTCGGGGAACCCGCAGGACGATCGGTGGATCGCTCGAGTACACTTCCTGGGCTTCCATTGTCGTTTCAACGCCATTCATTGGCGTGCCACTGGACCCCACACGGCGACACCGTCAGAAAGAGGAACCTGGTACCTCCGAAAACACGTAGTATATCTACCTGGAATAAGAAACGGTGCAAAACGCGTGAAAGTAAATGGTCTTCACCAAATCTCTTTGCAACGACGGGAATCAAACATCAACGATACACGATGGAATATGGTAATTAAATATATTTAACCATTAACAAATAGCTGCAGTTTTAAGTAGAAGAAAGTATCGTAAAACTGAGCGTTTTGCTAACAGACAAAATTACGTATTTTGTTTCAAGAAATTAACCATAAATACATAAAAAAATCTAGTAATGCGAAGACGAAGCATCGTATTCACAGAAACATCGAGAGGTGAACCTGTTGCTTATATACTCGTCAGTACGCATGCCCTGACTCTGTATGGGCGATGGAATATTAGGATAAGGGTGAAGGAAAGAACCAGTTGTCCATAGGGTAGGAGAACATAAACACACAGCGGACAGACAATTTGGCAGGATTAATAAGGTACAAGGAACCGAGTCCTTTCGAAGGATACATCAGTTAGCTGGCCAGTCCCTGATTCACGACCGTGTGTTGGACTTCGTAAAGCCATCAAACCTGGCAAATATTTGGTCTGAAATAGAGAGGAAAAGAGAAAAGGGAAGAGGCGAGAAAGAAAGAATGAGACGCGTTGGCGGGGCCTTAAACTCACCATAGGCACGAGACCCCCTTAATGAAATTACAGGGAGGGCGCTGCCGGCCAATTAGCGTGAGAATGTCGAGCGGCGGTAGAGTTTAAAAGGGTGTTGGACAGAGGATGTTGTCTCGTAAGGAAAGACAAGGATACAATGTGCCAAGACAGAGAAACATCGATCTTAGAAGGCTATCTTCGTCGTTTCGTTAGGACCTACCTGAGTAGCCCCGGGGACTCATCGTCAGGACCAAACACGACGGTTTTGGAATCCCGAGAGTGCCTTATTCCTACGGTGTTGTATGTGGCTATTGAGTTGTCGAGCCCGCGGGGGACACATACCGAAACCTCGTGAAACACGATCGGACACGGATGCACACGAGCACGCAAACAAACAGAGCTATTCTTCTACGGGCAAAAGGGAGCCACACCGGTATTCGATTGATCTCCTTCTCTCCTTTCCCCCCAATACCTCGCTCATTCTCTCTCTTTCTCTGTCCTCTTTTCCTTCTATTTCTCTTTCCGCCCTCTTTAAGTAGACACCGTGATAATTTAACTCTCAATTTCTTTCGGCTACGTGCCACGATCTGTTTGGATTTGTTACGGAATCTTGTATCAATTTATAGCAAGGTTGAGTGAAAGTGTCTTACTTTCCAAGTAAGATTGACTTTACTGTTATATTTACTGAACAAATATTTACGTTCGTTATTACGAATGGAATTTTTTTATTATTAATAAACAGTTTATTGTTTATTGTAATAATACAGTTTATTGTTTATTGTAATAATACAGTTTATTGTTTATTGTAATAATACAGTTTATTGTAATAAACAGTTTCACTTTTTTTTATTTTTGTGGATTATGTTTAGATAATACATGTAATTTCCACTTTTGATGCTATTGCATTAACATCTAATATGGATAACGGTATAACTTCTGTCGCTGTGTTTCGCAACTATATATTTAAACAACTAACCTTTTTTTTTAGTATAGGATTCAGACTATTTTTAACTGTCAGAAATTAAATATTGTATCTCCATGTTTTTAACCGACTTTGAAAAAGGAGGAGGTTACTCAATTCGATCAGTATATTTTTTTTTTTTTTTTCTATATATGTTCGCCGATTACTCCTAACTGGGTGGACCAATCGGAACGAAACCTTCTGCATCTGGTAGGGTCTGACTCCCCATTGGTACCATTATTAAAAAATTTTTCATTTTTTAATTGCAAAGTATTTTTTTGTAAAAAAACCGGCAACTTTTTAAAAAAAATTTTTCCGATTTTAGTGCACTTTTAGTATGTTATCACGGACATGATTCTGAACCACTTTGTACATACACAAATTTCACGGAAAACTTTAGTTTTCGAGATATTAGCGAAAATTGTTGTTAATTTTTGAAATCAACTTTTTCTATGTATGTTCACCGATTACGCCTAGGCGGGTGGTCCGATCGGAACGTAACCTTTTGCGTCTCGTAAGGTCTGACACCCCATTGGTACCAGCATTAAAAAATTTTCCCTTTTTTAATTGCAAAGTATTTTTTTTTGCAAAAAAAACCGGCAACTTTTGAAATAAACTTTTCTCTATTCTAGAGCGCTTTTAATATCTTGTCACGGACAAATTTCACGGAAAACTTTAGTTTTCGAGATATTAGCGAAAATTGTTGTTAATTTTTGCAAACACTTCGAACGATTTTTGTCTCCTTCTAATACGTTATTAGTGGCATGATTCTGAACGTGTTTTTTCATATGTATAATTGTCGGAAAACTTTAGTTTTCCTGTTTCCAAAATTTGCTTTACTAATATCTATTGTGCATTTCATACTCTGCAAATGTTGTTCTAAACTTTTTTTCGTAAGGTAGCTGCAAGTGGGAGAAAAATCGTGAGTAGCGTTACAGGTAACACCCTGTATATTATATGCATACAGTTAGAAATTATAGTGAAATAAATGGTTATGATTCAGTATACACTTGGTTGTAATCGAATATTTATATATAACCGCTATCTGTTTTTGGTACTAATAAGTTTTTGGGAGGCAATGTATATAAATCGATCTCAAAGAATTTAAACTCTGGGGAAAAATATTTTATATTTATCAATTTAATAAAAAGGAAATTGTCATCAGCGCCATTTTCAGTGAGCAGGAAAGGAGTGTCTATAGTCTACGGAAAAGAAAAAACATGATGACGGAGCGGTATACATAGGCAGTATGTTAACTCGTAAGGAGCGTCAAAAATAGTTAACCCCCCCCCCCCCCCCCCGTGAGTAAGAATAGGCCACGTTCCATCGCGGTCCGAACGATATCAAGCGCCGTAATCTCGATCTGACTTAAACCCCTCAAAAAAAAAAAATGTCACGGCCTTTTAGTTGGTGGGATAGTCTAAGGGCGGAACGTGAAGCTATGTCGTTCTCTCGTAAGAAAAGTGTCGTGCCACTTTCCCACCCTTCGTTTTGTGAACTGTGCTCACCGAAACGAGCACAAATGCGTTTACTACGACAAAAGCTAAACCATCCTGACTCCCACCTTACTGTTCACCTTTCTCGCGCTTTGGTTCGGTTCTCTCTTAAAAGCGGCCACTTTGACTAGTTTGGTCTCTTCTATCTGATCGTTCAAGAAAAGAAAAAGAGGAAAAAAGAAAGAATCTGGTAAAATCACGATGTTGTCAGTCCTAGAAGGCGGCTGCCCACAAAGCTCCAAGGTGGCCTCGTAGTGTGGTGAGGAGGAGGTGCGGGTGTTGGAGGCCGCGCCATGGGGGTCTGTCCAAAGCTAATAGAGAAATCACCCTGGTGCTGATACTTCCCACTATTGGTAACGCCGTTTGCTCAAGCTGTACCAATGAGAAGGATCTACCTCCTACGAGCCTCGTAAATCCACAGCTTATACGGTTCACGTCGAACCGAAGGTGGTCCTCTGAAACGTGTTCCTTTCCCACCTTACCGCACACAACAATTAACGGCCACTCTTCAATGTTCGATTCCAACAGCATAGCAACCGCTTGTCAAATCTAACACGCTAAGTAATCGATGTTTTGATTTAATGAGTGTTGAAGCATTTATTATTAGATAATTAGGCATACTTAATTCGTTATACGCCAAACTATTCGGATAGACAATTAATCAAAGGTAATTATCTGTTACGAAATTTCGCTACGTTGTTGTAACTTTTTAAATGTATCACTATTCAACCAGAAATTAATCATTTCTTATCCGTATACGATAAAAATTAATGAAGAGTTAATTGCTTCGATACGCGAGAAAATATGATAAAATACATTTTTATTAACTGGAGCAATACAATTGAAGATAAAAGTCTTTTAATAAATGCGGAATATTTTGTGTGCCTTTTTCAGATCAAATAAATGGCTGTTTCTTTTAGCATTTATACATTATTTGTAGCCAAAACAGCATGTATATCGAGGTAATATAAATAAATCAAATCATGTTCGATACAATAGTATTTCTCGCTCTAATTTCTATAAATGGTTCCCATTAAATATTTTAATTAATATTTATTTTATTTTAAATTATTTGTTATACTCCTTTGTTTTTTTACAATCTTACCTAAAGCAAAATTCAATTATCAATAAGTAATGTGCTAAAATTAGTTAGTTTGTCCAAGCCGTTTAAAACTATTTATAAGCATTAACCAGTTAACTTCATTCGACATGTATACGTGTTAATAAAAAACTTTATTTCGGATGGTTGACATTAACGAATTCATTTTATCGAATAATAATGCATTCGTTTTATTATTCTGTAATTTTCATGTAAAATTTTTAATCGGAGCATTTATTCTACGTTCATTATTATAATGACATGATTACAATTATGCATCTAGTGAGACGTTTCTGAAACCAAATTGCGCGGGTAATTGCTTAATTGATTATTCGATACAATTTCTATCTACAAATTACTAAACCGAACACTGTTTATTTTGTACCGTACATTAAAAATATTTACCGCCATTATTTATATATTTTGTTATTCACCAAAATTAGATCAATATTATTGAAATTTGAATTCCTTCGGTACAGCAGAGGGAAAAATTTATGTACAGTACAACTGTCTTACTAAATTTAACTGACTGGCATATGGAGAATAGCTGTTTTAATCGATGTAGGTGTTATGAAGAATTACTTGTTTTAATCAGTGTGAAAGGTAAATAAATGTAATTTGCACAAAGGTTGAGCGTTCTTTAAGAATAGTTAATAGTTTCATATTATTCCGATTTTAAATGATATAATAAATTTACAGTTTTTATTCGTTTATGCATTAATAAATTGCACCTTAATAATATTGCATTACTTGTAAATAATAAATTACATACAAAACTAAATTTGCCTCATAAATTATATACTGTTATCAATATTTACATTATTTTTATTCTTATAATATATTCTTGCAACTTTGGTTGAAGTTTTATTAGTAGAATGGACTAGTACCAGTTCAGTTACCACTATAATTAAAGTACAAGCCCTAAAACAAAAGCGAAAATTAAAATTATGTGGTAAAATATATATTTAGATAATTGAAATTTGTATACATTTGTTATCCAAAACTTTTATATACATTTGCTGTTAAAACATTTGCTAGACTCTTAATATAAGTTCATAATTTTAATTTACAACTAAATTCTGTATATAATTGCAAATTTGACTTTATTTACTTACTGCTAATTAATTTATAATTTTATATTTGTTAGACGTCAAATAAAAATATACTATAAAATTATTTTTGCACAGGATTCTATAATTTCATCCAATTTTCATATTTTAGAAAACACGTATCAAATGAATTGTAAAGTTAAGTACTAATTGATGTGCGAATTTCTTTATATGTATTTCCATCTAATTCACGGATTATTTGCTGCAATATAAGTCACGATGTTAAGTAACAATGACCATATTTATTGCGTTTTGTAGACATATTATTGCTTTCTATATTTATAACCATAAAAATCAAGCATTTTAAATCTTAGGCTTCCTAAGACGATCACCAAGCGAGCCTTTCACATTTTAACGAGCAGTCGATTCGGAGCAAAGGATAAGTCACACATACGAGCGTGAGAGCTTAACATATCGTGAGGTTGATAGCGGATGAGAGCCGTGAAAAATTAAGGGCGTGCGACAACGTGATTTGTGGCCGCAAGCAAGCTACAAGAACGAACGTCTATTGGTGCCGCCACGCACTGTGTTTCCTTTACACTCAAGTGAACACCAAACCTAATTTAACTCTGGTAGGAATAAAATTCATGGGTAACGGGGATACTATGTGTGCTTTTAATATGCTGCCATACACTTCATATCAACATAGACACGTGCGATTCGGTATAATATTTGACAACTGTAAGTCTTAATATCATGAACTCGATTTTTAAAGCATTGACAATTAAGTGCGTAATCACGGAATAACGGAGTATAATTTTGAATACCATTATTATTATACTAATAATATGAAATAGTAAATTTCAAAATGGTTATTATAATATTTTTAATTCTAATGGTTATTAGAATTATATTATAATTCTCTTACCGAGTGTATGTAGTGCGAACCAATAAAATCTGTCACCATGAATATCTCCTACATTATTTGAATTAAAAAAAATTATTCAAAGTGATTCTACTTGGAATCAAATATCGCGTCTCATTGCGATATACAGACAGATTATTTACTGACAGATTCTATATTTTTATAAAACAGTCATGAAAATGTTTTTCACTAATAGAAATAAGGACTTCAGTCTTTTAGGGTTTGTTATACAGTTGATATTATTGATATTTTTAAAATGAAATTTATGTGTATGCGATTTGACAGAAAGACGACGTTACAGTGACTATCAGAGTTCAGAGTCCCAAAAATTGTCAGCAAAATTAAAAAATTATATTTTATATGACAAACACTAATAAATTATATTTTAGCATGGAGTACTTTTTTGAGTACATTAATTAGATATAAGGATTAGTATTCAAAATTATGCACTAGAAGATGTCGAAGGATGAATATCGAAAATCATTCGTAATCATTCATCAATTGGCTCATTGAAGCTATGAGATATAAAAAAATGTTTCTTTATATTTAAAAGGTATTTTAATTAGTTAATTGCAAAATTTAGTTTTAAAAATCCGGACAGGATACGCGAAGGAGTGACGATTATACACGTTGAACGCAGGGTAAATGTTCTTGTTATAAATTGTGCGAAAGGAAATAAAGTAAAACGAGAATTAACAATTCATTGCTAAAGAGATTATTGTTGTTACAAATTTAAAAATGGTCAAATGATAATAAAATTTATAAATGAAAAAAGAATTACTTAAAATTTAATTGATTTTAGTGTGATATTTTTCAAAAGTGCGGTTCTTTCGGAAATCTTTGATATATATAATACAATACATAAAGAAACCGAAATAGTATCGGATGTGTTACAGAAAACAATTAATTCTATTTGTGAAAAATATTACATTATATGGAGAATATTTAATGTACAAAAGAGAATAATCTGACTTTTCTAGTTTTATTAGTATATACTACCAAATGACACTTTTAATACTTACTGAATTTTCCAATTCTTAGAGTAAATCGTTCTTTCTTTATTCTAGACGACGAGAATATAAACATTATTTCAACTGCATCGAAATAAAATTTTAGACTGACGTGTATATACAACGAACACAGTTAACTCGTTGAAGGGTATAAGCTTCTAAGTTCCATATACTATAGGCATCATATTATTGCTACAATATAGACACTAAGCTGATACTAAAAATTCAACTTTAACATTCTGTTTTCTATGCTGAGATGTGTACGTGGTTCAAATTTTATTCCATTTCATAATATTTTAAAACACGCTATTCGCTTATCGCTATTTAACCGACTTCGAAAAAGGAGGAGGTTACTCAATTCGATCAGTATATTTTTTTTTTTTTTTTTCTATATATGTTCGCCGATTACTTCTAACTGGGTGGACCAATCGGAACGAAACCTTTTACATCTGGTAGGGTCTGACACCCCATTATTAAAAAATTTTCCATTTTTTAATTGCAAAGTATTTTTTTTGCAAAAAAACTGGCAACTTTTGAAAAAAAATTTCTCCGATTTTAGTGCGCTTTTAATATGTTATCGCGGACTGAGGTATTTTTAATTTTGCGCCGCCTCCGAAAAGGTTGAAATGTATTTAATATACTACCTAACGAGTGAATAGGTTTCATTCATATACATACATTACGTAATTGTATGATTGAATGAAATAGAAATTACTTCATTAGGAAATAGAAATTATTTTATATTTTTTAGTGCATTTCGAAGTCGGTGTATTTTTTTCTTAAAATTATTTTTTTGAATAACGAATCTACACTTCATGTTCAAAAGTTCTTCGCTTTGCATACCAAAAGTGGAATAAAAAAACATATTTATTATTATTAGCGGTGCAATTTCGAAAGAAATATTTTTACATTAAAAAATTTATTGCATTAGCGTAATGGTATTATCTAATACGAGGTGTGACTCAGAAGAAACGAGACTAGGTGTGTAGCTTGAAAAAACAATGGAAATGGCAGCAATTGTTTCTGTGGCGTTATCCCACATACCTCCTCTATCCATATTGCCAATTTCAATTGAATCTGTCATACCATTTAGAAGTATTGCGTTATTTATTGAAAAATGCCTAACGTAAAAACCGAACAGCGAATAAACATCTAGTTTTTTGTAAAATTTATTGAAATCTATTGTAACATGTGATGAGACATGGATTTTTACCTATAACCCAGAAAATAAGCTCCAGTCAATGCAGTGGAAGTCTCCAGGATCTCCAAAATCCAAACAAGCACGCATGTCAAAATCAAAATTCGACATTAATGGAATTTTAATGATTGAGTGGTTTCCCAGTGGTCAGATTGTTAACTAACGCTATTACATTGAAGTACTAAAAAGACTTCGTGAAAAAATTAGCAAAAAAAGTTACAGTTGTTTAGCGTTGGATGGCTGTTGTATCAGGACAATGCACCCGCTCACATGGGACTGTTTGTCAAGCAGTTTCTGACCAGTAAAAATATTACTGACGGGGCATCCTCCTTATTCACCTGATTTGGCTCCATGCGACTTTTTTTTATTTCCTAAAGCTAAATTTCGCTTAAATGGAATCCATTTCACCTTAATTGGAGAGGTTCCGGAAGAAACGGAGAATTTTCCAAAAGGACTTTCAAAAACCTTGTTCCAGAACTGTTACCAGCAATGGCAGCACCGAATGCAAAAGTGTGTGAATGCTGAAGGGAACTATTTTGAAGGTGATAATGTCACGGGGAATTGACTCTGAAAGTACAATGATTGTACATATATTGTACACCCGAATTAGCTATACTCAACAATTATTAGTTGATAAATTTGTTTTGTAATAAGATTCCAACATGAAATAAACATGCATTGAAAGAAATCGCATTCTTGTATTTGAAATACGCAACAACCAATAGCTACTAACGATCCTTCTTATTTAATAAAATATTTTTTTAAAATATCTACATAGATTGGCAAGGTGATTCATCAAAATAGTGGACAAAAATTCTATTTGGTTTAACAGGCATCATTTTGATGGATACAGCATTCATTGGAAAAGCTCCATTCTTAAAAATATAGTAATACGCTCATATAGAGTTCTTTTCTTCATCATTCAATTCAACTATATAAAATATAATGTTTTATGTTTCGTTTTGAATTTTTTTGTTTCTCCCGAGCTCAGTTTATGAGATATTATATAGTCTAAATTTATTCAAATGGTCAAATTCCAAAATATATTTGACCTCTCTACATATATGCGTACAATGCAAATACTAAAGACTGTAATATTAAATGTCATATTATAGTCATAATATGTCATACACATAATATACGTATACGTTGAAACTATTCATAAATGGCTCGAAATTCACATAAATTAAAATAATTCAAATTTAAAAATTTTTGGATTGCTAAATATCAAAATTTCCAAAAAAAAGTTCCAAATTTTCAAAATCTCAAACTACTCATTCTTTGAAATTCAAAATTTTCAAATTTTCAAATTTTCAAATTTACAAATTGTTAAATTTCACTTTTATTAATTCCAAAGTTTTCTGATTTATAGATTCACAAATATTCAAGTTCACAAGATGCAAAACTGTAAAATTTTCAGGCCGAGATTTATAAATTCCTAAGTTTCTAACTTTCCAAAATTTCAAATACCTAATTTTTCAAATCCATAAGCTTCCAAGTCCTAAGAATCTCAAAAACCTACATTTCTACATTCCTATGTCTTTAAATTTCTATATCCTTGAATTTTCAAATTTTACTAAACATTGAGATTCTCCAGCTTCAAGAATTTTGCTTACCGAAATTTTCTAATTTTCAAATTCCGGAACATCAATGCGTAATAGAAACGGAAATTTCATTTCTAGCTTGAGTAGCGATCATACATGTAATTTCTTACAAAAATACTTCGTTTTACATAGTGAAGATAAATAGAAACCCAGATTATTACAAGTAATTATGAATTATAACACAATCAAACCATAAAAATGTTAAATTATAAAAAGTGGTATCAAAATTAAGCTAATGTAACTGCAAATAAAATAATGGTATTACATCCGACCAAAATTTTCATCACAAAATGTGACCGCGTGTTTTTTAGTTGTCTTCAATGTTTAATGATAATAGAAGTAAGGTGTTAAGATTGTATCTACTAAAATATTAAATTGAAAAAAAATCCTTTAAAGTAAGGGATAAAAAATATTATTTAACTTTTAACAAATATTCGGTTGGCAGTAATACGTGATTTAGAAACTAAACAATACATAATGCAATAATATATCATACAATGTATAACTTCCTTAGTTTCATCACTTAGCAATACACATTACATACTTTGGATGGTCAAATTATTCCTAAAAAATTTGTTTTAAAAATATGCGTCAAATGTGATTATAATTAGTTTAACAATGTTATTAATACTTGCTATAATCTAGAATAAAATGCGGGTATGAATATAAGAATATGTTAATATTTTATGTTTTTGACCAGTTTTGTTCGTCTGTTACTGATTGGCCCAAAATTTTCAGCTGAATTTAAAGGACCTGACATTACATTCGATAGTTGCCGCATTTTTATGTATAATGGACGATAAAAGTATTAATGCACTTGAAATATAGGAATAAAAAGAACGATATTTTTTATGTTATTAGGTATATTTATTCACATATAGCTGTATATTAAACATTACTCTTACAGCAACAAATAACCTCAAACCAAAGGCAATAATGCCATGTAGTAACCTTGAAATGACTTGAATTTCGTGGGACCATAAGAAATCGTAGGAACAATATACTTTAATTAGGCCTATAATTAAAAGTATTTTTAACCGACTTCGAAAAAGGAGGAGGTTACTCAATTCGATCTGTATATTTTTTTTCTTTTTTTTTTTTTTTTTCTTGTACTAAACTATAAACTGCTATGTATATATGTTACGATGAAAGACCAAATATTTTATTACATTCTTGTACATTCGAACCTTCACCGGTGTATGTCGACAATCACAGATATGCTCTGGTGAAGGTCCGAAAGAGAGGAGCCGACAAAGAAACGACTGGCTCTCTCCCGCCAAATCCTTTGGTCTGCTGGGACTCAGTTAGATTTGTCAGTTTAATGCAAGCTTTGATGATGCGAGTAACGGTTTCTTAATTTTTTTTCCGATACCGTAACTAATACTGAATGGATACTGCAATAAATCGTGATCTTTTTCTTGAAATATTAAATGCGAGTAAGCGAGAAGACAATTGTTTTTATTTTTCTCAAAAAAAGTACTCTAAAATACTTTCTGAAGTGGTTAGGTTAAATCTACGATATGTTCAACATTCACCATTAGCGCATGGTGAATGTCGACATTCACCGGTGTAAGTCCGAAATAAGGGTATTGAGCAAATATTTCGGAAATACACCAAGCGACTATGTGAATGTCGACATTTACCAGATTTCGGTGTTTCACCGTAACTATGTCACGGTGAAAGACCGAAATCTGGTGAATGTCGACATGCACCGGTAAATGTCGACATTCACATAGTCGCTTGGTATATGTCCGAAATATTTGCTCAATGCCCTTATTTCGGACTTACACCAATGAATGTCGACATTCACTATGCACTAATGGTGAATGTTGAACATGTCGTAGATTTAACCTAACCACTTCAGAAAGTATTTTAGAGTACTTTCTTTGAGAAAAATAAAAACAGTTGTAATGAAATATACTAAATATTAAACAATTAAAATAAACGCTTATAACTTTTAAACTCTTTATATTTGTAATTATAAAAGATGGGAAGAAATATCAGATCAACACGACACACGATAACAGAATGTAATATAGAAATTTCATGAAGAAAACAAACACATAAAGCAAATATTACAATTATTTTATTTTAATATTTGAGAATCTAAAATTGAATCGAGTGGCATCTAATTAATAGTCGATAATTTAATATTCATATTTATCGACATCTAATTACCGACGTTTTATAAGTTATCGATTCAGATTTATTTTTGCCACTCAATTATGAAAATTCAACAAATTGTCTTCTCGCTTACCCGCAATTAATGCATTTAATTTTTCAAGAAAAAGATTACGATTTATTGCAGTTTCCATTCAGTATTAGTTATGGTATCGGAAAAAAAATTAAGAAAACGTTACTCGCATCATCAAAGCTTGCATTAAACTGAAATCTAACTGAGTTCCAGCAGACCAAAGGATTTGGCGGGAGAGAGCCAGTCGTTTGTTTGTCGGCTCCTCTCTTTCGGACCTTCACCAGAGCATATCTGTGATTGTCGACATACAACGGTGAAGGTCCGAATGTACAAGAATGTAGTAAAATATTGTGTCTTTCACCGACGTGTTTGGTGTATGTCGACATTCACCGGTGAACGTCGACATTCGCCAATTTCAGTCTTTCACCGTAACATATACACTGTTAAATATGTTAGTACACACTAGTACATGTATTATTTTTATTAATACAGCAAAAGAATGTATAGACTTATGGATAATTTGTTGAAATTAACAAAAAATACCTAGTTAAGAGTAAAATAACTGAAAAATGTAAATTGTTACTTATATAATTACATAAAATCGTGGTAGCCAATAAAGGGAAAATCAGATAAAATTTAATGTTCATTAATAATTTTTTTGTAAATATTCAATTTTGTATTAACAATTATTGTACTTAGAAGATTAGAAAAACTAATGGTAAATATCTCGTGCAAAAATCTCGTCGAATAAAAACTATGTATAAAAGCTATAAATTTGAATAAAAACATGTATAAAACGTATGTATAGTATACTAACATTTCTATTAAATACTAAATAATAGTATACAATCTGTAGTAATTCAAACGTACCCTAAATATGTCATGCAAAGAGATAATTCATTGTAAAAAATCTCCTTCCGTTTTGGTGACCTGCAAGTAATAAAGTCTTCGATTAGCATCCTTATCTACATAGATTAAATGATAAAATGTGACATTCGTACCATTATCATGAAAACAGGTTTACAAAATAATTTCAGTTCACAAAACCTGCGTGTATCACATTAAAAAAAAAGAAGTTATTAAAACAAGGAACAACGTGGGAAAACGGAGTAGCAAACGTCTGAAAGACTACAGTTAATGTCTGACGAATGAATGAAAGATACGAGCTACAGCTACCAGAGCCATGTTCATTGAGCTCATTCTATTTTTGAGGGGTTGAGGAACACGAGAACATGGTCTGAGACGAAGAAGAATCAGCAGCAAGAAACAGCAGCAACGGCAGCAGGATAAGAAGTTGGAAGAGGGAAAAATAGCTTGAGAAGAAGAGTAAAACTCGAAGACGGTGGCTGGGTCCATTCGGTCCGTAGTGTTGTTGGTGTCGCGTTACCGTGGTCTCTACAAAGGATCGCGCAGGATTCTTATCTCGGTATCGCCTAACTTGTTAACATACCTAACCTGCCTGTGGAGCTCACGGGAGGATACAACTCCGGCACTTCGAGACAACTCAATTTCACCACTCTCCGTCTGACCAAACGAAACGAAAGTCTCCGCATTCTCATGCCTCCTCTCTTTTTCCGATCCTTTCATCTCCTTTCCGCTGCTTATTCCCTTTTTTTAGTGGTGCCGAGTTAAGATAACGACCTTGTACGCATTTGGACGCTTATGGTTCGTTTATATCGACCGACCTGAACAGAGTTAGATCGGCCATCTGCTAATGCATCGCATGCAAAAGACGAATGAAGAAGGTCTCCCAGACATGAATATTTATCTCTACCGATTGGAGAAGCACTTTTGCCAAAGGAAAGGTGCCGTGACTAAATACCGTCTCCTTGACCCACACCACAGTTCCGTATTATTTCGACAAGTCTGGACTTTGATGCTCTTTTCAATCCATTGCCGATCATTCACCTACCTTTTTTTATATTTGTTGCCTACACCGCAGAATCAACTCGTAATTCACGTGCGAATCTTACTATTAACTGTATTTACAAGTAACGAAATTAAAATTTTTTTATTTTATCCACCGATTTGCATGGTTCTTTGTTTACACGATTTCGTTTTTATGTATTTTAAAATAGCGGATTTAAAAAAACACTGGTAAAAGTGAATATTTTGACAATTCTTTTATGAATTTTTTTTTCTATTTTGAAAATGAAACAAATACAATTTAGTGAATTAACTGATGATAATATCGATTTGCACGATTTCCTGACAAATCCACCTTTAGTGTAAATCGAAGGGGTACGTCCGCTTTCTAGAAATATTCTAGTTTTCCAGAAACTGAAAAATACTTTTCCAGCATTAGCATTATTCAAATGTAACACTAATATTAAATTTAATTGTAGAAGTTCCAAATAGTGTTTCTTGAATATATCAATCTCTAGTAAGACTTATACATTATTATTTTGACAAGAATTAAATAACTAGAATTCGAAAAACAACCATATCTGTTATTCCCATCGAAATTAAACATAAGATATGCAGATCTAAATTAAGGTTTCTTTTAAACGTTTTCGAACAAATATTTGCACTATTATGTTTGCGAAGTGTCCATGTTTTTAAATTTTCACATCTCCTACTCCTACTTCTGTAAGTACATTTCTGTATATGAAACAATGCAAGTATTACGTTTATTAATATAATAAATTTAAAATTAAACTTTTTATGATTTTAATAAACTTGAAAGGTACATTTAATGTCTCGATAATCGCACGTATATTGAGTGCTTATTTCCTTTTATCCAATCACGGGCAAAATTTTATATTAAATTTTTATTTTATTGAGTGTTTCTGTTTCTGAAACTACGTTAAAATATTGTACCTGTACAAAGATGCACATTTATAATTTTTTTTATTGCAATGAGTTTAAACTTGTATAAAGAGTATAATCTTTTAATGATTACTTTGAGTTCCTATACTTATCTACTCTTTTTATTTTTTTTAATTTTAACACAATTTCTATTTTTTAATGTAACAATTATTATTAAGTATTAAAATGTAATAATTTTATCTAAATATTAATTATATACTTATAAATTATATTCAAATAAGATTATTTATAAAAATTGGCACTTTTTCATTTAAGCTATGAATAATTTATTCAATTCTATAATTCTTATGTGGAGGAATTTGTATAGTTGTCACTGTTATTAAATTTATTCTAATCAATGTCAGATAATTTTCTAACATAAATAATAAGACTTCTTATATCGTTATATCTATTTGCTATATCTACATTACTATATTTTACAAACACAGTTTTATTGACATTTATTACATAAAAGAAACCTAGATAATAAATTATCTATAATAAATTGCTTTGATTTTAAAACAGTTCATTATATGTACGTACATAATTTTTGTATTTCTTATAAAATACTACTATCACTTATTTCATTATTGTACAGTGGACATTCTTTCTTCAATCTCTAGAATTATTATAAGTTAAAATTATTTATATTTATCAAATGTTCAATTTATTGAATGAAAATAATTTGAAATAAATTAATTTGTATTTTACTTCGTCATACTCTAATAATTCCTCAATATTAATTGTCATCTTATTACATTTTATATTAATAAATTAACAGATATTAATTCTTGATATTGCAGTCTAAACCCCATTCAAAACAAAAGTGAAAATCGGTTAAATAACCTAAAATTTACATTCCGAGAGTTGAGATGTATTCAATTATGCAGAACCTCCCTTAGCGTTGCGCAAATGAGGCAGTTTCTCTACCCTGGTGTTTATGGAGTTCCGTGAGCAAATCTTCACGTTTGCCAATTTAGAAATTCTTAAATTGAAAAAAGTAAGAAATGCTTCCATTCTTAAATTTGGTAATATAGATATTCTCAAATCATATATTCTCAATTTTTTAAATTTAAAAACATTTATATTTATATACTTCTACAACCACAAACTACGATTAAATAACTTAGATATTTTTAACCGACTTCGAAACAGGAGGAGGTTACTCAGTTCGATCAGTATATTTTTTTTTTTTTTTTTTTTTTCTATGTATGTTCGCCAATTACTCCTAACTGGGTGTACCAATCGGAACGAAACCTTTTGCATTTCGTAGGGTCTGACACCCCATTGGTACCAGCATTAAAAAATTTTTCCTTTTTTAATTGTAAAGTGTTTTTTGGAACACAGGATTAATAAATCCTGAGGAAGAACACGAATCATTATAGATATATCTGGTAATATACGCAAATGTAACGACTGAATCTTCATTTCGCAACGTTTCTGATATAAATGAAACTGAATCGACTTCGTTCGCATGTGGAAGCCATAGATCTAAGAACCTATAAACGGAGCCCACTACGCGGGAATTACCAAATTTCCGGCAGATGGGCTCTATTTTTATAGTATATGCGGCGATCGATTCTGTCTGTCCCATACTCAATGAATCTAGATAGACCATAGTTACATACTGTACGCACTAACACCTACTTCGCGGCGTGCTGCCGAGTTATTTGTATAGAAAAAAAATAGCTATTTAAGCTTTGTCTATGTTCGACTGTCCAAAGGTTGACATGTTGAAGAAAACGTTTTAATTTTGCGCCGCCTCCAAAAAGGTTGAAATATATTTAATATACTACCTAACGAGTAAATAGGTTTCATTCATATATGTTACGTAATTGTATGATCGAATGAAATAGAAATTACTTCATTAGGAAATAGAAATTATATTATACTTTTTACTGCATTTCGAAGTCGGTGTATTTTTTTTTCTTAAAATTATTTTATTAATGTTATAAATTATGAAAATTGGCTATTTAAAAGACACAAATTTTCGAATTAAAAATTTGCAAAAACTAGAAAAATTTACCTTTCGGAATATTCAAATCGCCAGTTCGCTCTATATGGAAGAATCTAGTTTTACAATGTCAAATGCTGCAGCGTTATCCGTAGTAATATAACGGAAGTCAACTCTACGGGCAACTCTAAACACATGTTCTTGTTGTTAGAAAATTGAAATTGATATAGTTCTAATGTGATGATTACGTGTTGAAGATCTTACGGTACATGAACAGTTTACATCAATTTGCAATCTGAATATTAAAGCGTATCATTTTTTGCGAAATACAGAAAATAATGTAAGGGTATTTTGGGTAGAACCGTGGAGGACCGATCAAATGTCAAACGAAGGCACCGCGCGGCACGTATGCAAACGAAAAAGGTATCCAGAATGCGTAGGACGAAACGTAAAAGCAAGGCAGACCAAGACTGATAACGTTCACGAGGAATAAAGCTTGAGCGAGTTTATGCTCGTTAAAATGTCGCCGTTGGACAGGACGAGTAAGTCATCCTCGGTTTATGCTAATCTCGCCGGCGGCTAGTCCTCCCGTGGTCAATAAATTCTGGAAAAATATGCCCCAATTACCGAAATGACTCATCAAGTAATTGCGCATAAAACAAACCGCCCCGCGGGAGATAACCAACCAGCGATAACGGGGTTGCCTTTGCATTCGGAGCACACATGGGGCCAAATAAGAACGTAGATAAGGCATACTTTCCCAAGGAGCTCGGGATGATCGACCAGATTTACTGTAACCGTCGGAATTTGGGCAAACCTTCCTTCTGGTGGCGTATAACTTCGTTGCTTATTATCAGGTAATGGGATATGGTTTTCGGAAACCAAAATATGAATTAATTAACTCATTAAACAGTAAGATACGTGTTTCCGGTTGCACAGATAGTGAGACGAAGTAAAGTAATATGAAGTTCATTAATTTAACTCCATGTGTCAATTCTAATATTATGACATAAATCATTTCTTTCATTCATGAGTTTTCTTTGGTAAATTAGAAAATTTATTAAGATGTTACTCTTGAAATTTGTGTTGATTTTTATTAAAATAAAAAATTAATGTGTTTATTTTTTCATTTATACAATCAAAGTTTATAAGTTCATGTAATAACAATTTTAGTGTGTTTGTTTGCATGATACATTGTATTGTACTTTAAATATTTATCATTTATGAGAATTTACGAACGTTATTTTCCTTCTTTCCAAAATTTGTCCAGAAGTATGCAGTCGAGGAATAATCCATATTCCAAAAAATAAATATGGCAATGATCTTTAAATTTTATCAATTTTCTTTGGCAATATTGTTTAACATTGCTTATGGGGACATAAAGTATGTATATCAAAAATTGTATTCAACAATAACAATATGTTTGTTTTAATATAATATAAATAACATTGCATGAATTAAAATGACACTATATGTAGAGATACAACAGAGTACTTGAAAAAAGTCATTAATATAAAAATTATTCACATCAAAATCGGTGGAATAAAAATATTAAAATAATGTTATAACTTGTATTTGTAGCGGGGGTAAAGTTACTTACCATTGAACAATTATTTCGAGTACATATTCATCACGAATATCTATAAGTTATTTTACGTTTTGTACTTTACATTACAAATAGAATTGCATAAATATTTTAGAAGTGTTAAGTAAAGTGATAAATTTGCCATTGTAACAAATTATTACTTAAACTAATTGCGATAAATAAATTTATCTATAAATGTTTCGTCTGTATGTAACAAATTCCTATCCAATTCTTATCCATTTATCTATAAATGTTTCGTCTGTATGTAACAAATTCCTATCCAATTCTTATCCATTTATCTATAAATGTTTCGTCTGTATCTAACAAATTCTTATCCAATGTTCTATAAATGAGTGGAAGCGATATTTCTTGTCAATATTTGATATGAATTGGTAGCTTTGAAGTCTCTAGAAAATAGTTTTGAAAAGGAAAAGAAGTTTATATTAGAATATTTCATTCGTCAAACCTCGTATCCAAAAACATAAGTAAATATTTGATTTTTAGTCTACGATTTACATTACAGTTGAGAAACTTTGTATTTTTAATACAATATGCAGTTATAGCCTCTATAACATCCTTTCCTTCCAACATCCTTGCAGAAACGGTTGCACATCGAGGGGTTTCGTAATTCGTAATGCAAGAATCTTGTTGGAGGTATTTAGTATATATTTGGTAATGTTTAAAAATTTTCTACACAATAAGTGCAAGTATAAATATGGGAGACTGAATTAATAATAACTTCTTATTTTGCTTGTTACAAGAGATTTATAATTAAGTTTAGGTTCAATTTGCTGCATAATCAATGAGTTATTAATTGTCCTTCAAAATGTTGAAAGTGAAATTGGCATTAAATATCATTTGCTCCGTTTTTAAAAGTCTGTTTTAGAATTACAACCTTCAAGAAAGAGTCTCCACCGTGTCGATTGGCGAAACTATTTCGATACTTGATCGGTATCAGAGGTTCCTACGTTAACGTCCTCGGTTTATAAATACCGCGTTCTCTTTTCAGAGGAAAGGAAATAAATAGTTTTTCTTTTCCCGAAAAATGACAATTTCGTACTATTCAAATGTAAATCGAATCTATTATATGGATTTCTGCAGAACTATTCTTTCAGTTTAGAAAAACTTTATTTTTATTAAGTTCACAATCAAAATATCATACTTTTGTAAATTAAATTTTATTTAATCGGATAACACACCATAATATAATCATTACAGATTGAAAATTGTTAATATTCTTCGAATAAGAATGAGATAAATAAATTTGATAAATACTAATGCTAATAATACGAATGTAGTGCGAATCAAGCATAACCAATTTAGGTTTGTACTGGACGTATTAATACTAATCATTTCTTGAAAACTTCATGCGAAAATATACGTATAATTTTCCTTCAGACGAAAAAGTTCTCAAGTTATTCGGTTATTTTTCTTAGTAGAACCTAATACAAACGGAAATACCAAACCACACGATTCATCGAGTTAGTCTGAAGGATGTATAAATTAAATGTAGCGATAACACAATAAATTCTACCGAACATATGTAAATGTCTGACCGCCAGTTGGAAGAACAATATTTCACGATGGTTCGTTCTCATTGGTTGAGTAATGGGATAATAAATGGCGCCAAGATTTCCGAATTAAGTGATATAAAATTTCATAAAAGCGACACTCGCGACGCTCTAATCCGGACGTTATGAATATGTATATTACATTACATGCAATATATGTATGTATATTGAATAGGTTTGGTTCATTCGAGGTTAGAATGATGCTCCAAATGGCTTAATAAGTTGAAGAAAAAGGAAAGATCTGCCTAAGAAAAGGAAAGATCTTACCAAAATACAGTGATTGTATTACTATTCGAAAATCACGATATTTCAATAATTATTATTTGATATACTCATTTATCGTTATATTAAGTAAATAAAACTCCAAATATTTAACTCTACATTTATGAAACTCAAAAATTAAAAATCTATTTTCCTTTTTAGCACCTTACGTTTGTTAAAAATAAATTACTTCGAAGATTTCAACGATGTAATATACTTGCAAAAAATGGATGATAAAGTTTTAGGAAAATATGGAAAAAATAAAATAATTTTCAGAAAAAAAATACACCGACTTCGAAATGCACTAAAAAGTATAAAATAATTTCCATTTCCAAATGAAGTAATTTCTATTTCATTCGATCATACAATTACGTAACAGGTATGAATGAAACCTATTTACTCTTTAGGTAGTATATTAAATATATTTCAACCTTTTCGGAGGGGTTTCCCGGTGCATAGCACTGGGCGTTCCACTAATATTACTAATACTAGTTTTTCGCTAATAGTACGAAAACTAAAGTTTTCCGACAATTATACATTAGAAAAACACGTTCAGAATTATGCCACTAACAACGTATTAAAAGGAGACAAAAATCGTTCGAAGTGGTTGCAAAAATTAACAAAAATTTTCGCTCATATCTCGAAAACTAAAGTTTTCCGTGAAATTTGTATATGAACAAAATTGCTCAGAATCATGTCCGCGATAACATATTAAAAGCGCACTAAAATCGGAGAAATTTTTTGTCAAAAGTTGCCAGTTTTTTTGCAAAAAAATACTTTGCAATTAAAAAATGGAAAATTTTTTAATAATGGGGAGTCAGACCCTACCAGATGTAAAAGGTTTCGTTCCGATTGGTCCACCCAGTTAGAAGTAATCGGCGAACATACATAGAAAAAAAAAAAAAAAAATATACTGATCGAATTGAGTAACCTCCTCCTTTTTCGAAGTCGGTTAATAAAATACATAATCCTTTATTTTAATTGTATTCAAGAATAACTAAATCCATAATAATAACGAATTTTCGTTGTTTAATTTAGATATGAAAACGATTGAGATGCTTTTACTGAAATATATCATACGTACGGTGGTGTTCAGCTTGAGCGACGTATACCAGTCAAAACAAATGAATATGAACGAAAATAATACTAGTTTCAAAATAGGACACTGTTCTTTTTAACCGACTTCGAAAAAGGAGGAGGTTACTCAATTCGATCAGTATATTTTTTTTTTTTTTTCTATGTATGTCCACCGATTACGCCTAGCTGGATGGACCGATCGGACTGAAACTTTTTGCATCTTGTAGGTTCTGACTCCCCATTGGTACCATTATAAAAAAAATTTAATATTTCAATTGCGAAGTATTGTTATTGCAAAAAAACCGGCAACTTTTGAAAAAAAACTTTTCTCGATTTTAGTGCGCTTTAAATATCATATCACGGACATGATTCTGAACAATTTTGTTCATATACAAATTTCACAAAAAACTTTAGTTTACAAGATATTAGCAAAAAATTGTTAATATCTTTCAAAATCAACTTTGAACGATTTTAATGTCCCTTTAATATGTTGTCAGGGGCATTGTTCTGGACAACCTTTTCCTTATGCATAATTGACGGAAAGCTTAAGTTTTCGAGATATTAACTAAAAAATTGTTATTAACTTTTGAAATAAACTTGGAACGATTTTAATGTCCTTTAAATATGTTATCAGGGGCACGGTTCTGAACAACTTTTTCCTTATCCGCAATTAACGGGAAGCAATAGTTGTCGAGTTATTAGCGAAACACTCTTGTTACTAATATATTAAAATAACGAAACTTAAAAAAAAATAGAAAAAATACACAATTCTCAGCATTCCACTAAAAAGCGTGAAATAAAATAATCTTTAAAAAAAAAATACACCGACTTCGAAATGCACTAAAAAGTATAAAATAATTTCTATTTCCTAATGAAGTAATTTCTATCTCATTCAATTATACAATTACGTAACAGATATGAATGAAACCTATTTACTCGTTAGGTAGTATATTAAATACATTTCAACCTTTTCGTAGGCGGCGCAAAATTAAAAATAGCTTAGTAAACGTTGCTCCCAATAACCAGTTGATTGTGATATCTAAGAACCTATAAACGGGGCCCACGACGCGGGAATTACCTAATTTGCGCCGCCTCCGAAAACGTTGAAATGTATTTAATATACTACCTAACGAGTAAATAGGTTTCATTCATATCTGTCACGTAATTGTATAATTGAATGAGATAGAAATTACTTCATTAGGAAATAGAAATTATTTTATACTTTTTAGTGCATTTCGAAGTCGGTGTATTTTTTTTCTAAAGATTATTTTATTACGAAATAAGCTCTATAAACAATTTAAACATTACATTTCATGGAAAATAGACTGAGGGCGTTACTCCGTTAATCAGATTTAAATCCGCATATCGTTAATTTAGAGGGGCATTTAAAGAGTATGATATACAGTAAACTAATTAATTTGTTAACTAATTAATGCAATAAATCGCAAACTATTATATAAAAATAAGGGGAAGGAAATATGAGATAATGATAGATTGACAGAAATTTTTTTCCTCTTCTAAATATTTAAAAGTTACAGTTTATTAATAATTTGAAACTTAGAATTTTTTAAATTTGTAAAATTTGTTAAATTTGTTCTGAAGTGTTAAAATCCATTCTGAGAATCTCTTTTGAATTTTAAGAAGCTTTTGCAAATTTATAGATCGTGTCGTTATGAATATCTTTATACAGATATGTGGTGTCGAATATCTTGATATCTTTCATCCTATACAATATTATTTGAAAGATCAACATTTCCGAATTTATTGTTTCAATAGTTATTACAGCTAATTAGCACTAGTATGTTAAAGAAACTTCAAATGCGTTCAAGACTTGCATTTTTATACTCGTATCACTTGTTTGTAATATTTTTTATAAAAATAGGTCAAATACTTTAGTAACTTCAAAGTAATGTCCTTATTAAGTCATTTTTTACAACATCTTTATCAATACTTTTTTATAATTTCATAGACATAACGAACGAGGGAAAATGCGGGTGTGCTAAAAATATTAAAAAACTTAAATTCAAGTAGAAGAGCTGCGTCGTCTTGCTGATTGTTTCAAGAACTTTTGGACTTTTCTTGTATGTCAATTATTTTGACAATAATAACTATCTAATTGGCTGTCGGAATTTCGAAACACCTGCGACGATGAAATTACACGCATACCCGAAAACAAAGACATAGTTCAAAAATTGAAAGTAAATGCTACTTTATAGTGCATCATCACAACATATAGTTTTTGTGAATAAAAGAACAGAGATAATTAAAGTAATCAAACAGTGGATACAACGAGGTTGCCCTATATACAGTCACAAAGAGACAGTAAATGATTGAGCTGTGTGGGAAGCACAGTAACTATTACTGGCTGCACGATAAATAGTTACTTCCTGAAAAAACATATCTTTATGCCTCCAAATTCAACTACTTATTCAGCGGCAACTATACTAATTTTGATGAGACAAAAAAAATAATTATAAGCGTATAACGTTTAATGTAATATCAAGGAAAGAAAAATGGCTAATGCAAATTTGATATCTTTTTAATAATAATTTAATAAATATTTTCAACGGTATAAAATTGCAATGAACCAGAAAAGAACTTACAGAATGTATCTGGGTAAATATTTATTCTATCGCTTATTTATTTTCAACTTACTTATTACGCAGCGTGTATATGTTACGGTGAAACACCGAAATCTGGTAAATGTCGACATTCACCGGCGAATGTCGACATTCACATAGTCGCTTGGTGTATGTCCGAAATATTTGCTCAATACCCTTATTTCGGACTTACACCGGTGAATGTCGACATTCACCATGCGCTAATGGTGAATTATAAATTAATAAATTATTGATTATATTAATATGGTCATATTATTATTGCATTGTACAACAAAATTTTGCTTTTTTTATTTCGTAACTGCTACTATAAAGTTTTTATATGTACATTTTTGCGAGGTAAATACGAATTTGAAATCCGTTTTCTCTAGTTCATGCAGTTTTTGAGAAAACTAACGTTAAAAACATTGCAAATTTTTAACTTCGGAGACGTTTTGTGCTTTTACCGTAGCACCTATTCAGTGAATTATAAAATGTTTCTCGTTTTTTTCTTTTAATAATTTATTATCGTAGTTTCTTAATATATTTCTAATTTGCAACGTTATACACACTTTATGGCAATTCATTCTTTAAGTAGAAAATATTTATTTTATCTATTTGTTTCTTTCTTATTACTAGTGGAAGTTTTTTTTTTCAAAATTTGAAAAAATTTGGCAACAAAGTATGAATGATTGCGTCTATTTCCGTTCTTTCAAAGTTACGCGGTGCTGTGAACAAATTTTCTGTATACGGACTTTCGCGGAATTAAAGGATCAACGGATAGAAAATATGATTGACGAGTTTCACTTGACCAAAGATTCTAAAAGGTTCGACGATTTCAAATCAAACAAAGTGGACCTCGAGAGTTTTGCATAATGAGACGGGTCACTTTCGTTAAGACCTCGGATAAGCTAAGTGTGTAGACACTGTCAGAAGAATGAACGGATGAATGGTGATTCTACTATGAGTTTATGAATTCTTATGTTTAGGCATATTTTTAGTAACGAGGAAGTTACTGAAAATTTGTTTGTCCAAAGAAGAAAAATTGTACGATGTTGCAAATTGTTCGAAAATTTTGGTGGGGGAAACAAATAAACTAGATATTAATTTGTATTAGAAATTGTTGAGATAAAAATTAACAAATTAAACTAAAGAAAATGGTTTTGTACTATTATGTTGGTTTTGTTCTTCATCACTTAGGTACGTAACATTTTATTTACATGAACTGATACATTCAACTACAAAGACTATGTCTGTTAAAGAACATTAAAAATGACACGAAATAGAGACATTGCGGATAAATCATACAGAAATACATGACGAAGTATTATGTGGTATAAAACCTACATTGCGTACAAATAATTGAAAATCGATAAACATTAAGCAATCTTTATACTATAGAATTCATTTGATTAAAAGCATTTGTTTACTCTTTTATTTAAGATCTAATCATTATATCATATTTTTGATCTTTTATGATTTTTTAACAAACAATGAACAACAGCTATGCCCTTGTGAACACGCTATTAGAGTACATTATTTTAAAGTTAGCATGGTATATATGTTACGGTGAAAGACTGAAATTGGCGAATGTCAACGTTCACCGGTGAATGTCGACATACACCAAATACGTCGATGAAAGACCGAATATTTTACTACATTCTTGTACATTCGGACCTTCACCGATGTATATCGACAATCACAGATATGCTCTGGTGAAGGTCCGAACGAAAGGAGTCGACAAAGAAACGACTGGCTCTCTCCCGCCAAATCCTTTGGTCTGTTGGAACTCAGTTAGATTTCAGTTTAATGCAAGCTTTGATGATGCGAGTAACGTTTTCTTAATTTTTTTTCCGATACCATAACTAATACTGAATGGAAACTGCAATAAATCGTAATCTTTTTCTTGAAAAATTAAATGCATTAATTATAAAATGTCGGTAATTAGATGTCGATAAATATGAACATTAAATTATCGACTATTAACTCGATATCACTCGATTCAATTTTAGATTCTCAAATATTAAAATAAAATAATTGTAATATTGCTTTATGTGTTTGTTTTCTTCATGAAATTTCTATATTACATTCTGTTATCGTGTGTCGTGTTGATCTGATATTTCTTCCCATCTTTTATAATTACAAATATAAAGAGTTTAAAAGTTATAAGTGTTTATTTTAATTGTTTAATACTTAGTATATTCCATTACAATTGTTTTTATTTTTCTCAAAGAAAGTACTCTAAAATACTTTCTGAAGTGGTTAGGTTAAATCTACGACATGTTCAACATTCACCATTAGTGCATGGTGAATGTCGACATTCACCGGTGTAAGTCCGAAATAAGGGTATTGAGCAAATATTTCGGACATACACCAAGCGACTATGTGAATGTCGACATTCACCGGTGGATGTCGACATTTACCTGATTTCGGTGTTTCTCCGTAACATATACATATTATATGTAGATGGTAATAGGCTGATTACAGTATAGTTACCGGAAATATTTGCCAAATATTTGTCGGATATGATATTCACACATTTCAAATATCGGGGTAGTTACTCTTACTTAAACAAAGGCAAGTTCCTTGACAGTGCACTTATTCAACGTCATACGAAAGAAATCGATGAAAGAGGACAAATACCGCTTGAATTTCTTTCTATTATATTTATTGCTTTTAGACGTTATTCGAGATAGTGCACGTTTGCGGTTGCTGGTTGATCTAGCGATTATAAAAGACGACCAAAGGTGAGAAGAGCATTCTACAAATCATAAAATACGAAATATACCGTCAAAAGGCCAGTGTGCCGAGAATTCATTTAGTGTTGGATACCAAAGAGGGCTAAGAAAGAATTTCTGTGCGTTGCGAAGGGGTTGGCGTTGAAGAAGGCAAAAGAATAGAAGCGACGAGTGTCCGTCGTGAGTGAAAAAGGATCACCTACTAGTGTTTTATTGGTCATAAAAGTCGCGCTCAGAACGGGTATCGCTTCAAGCTTTGAAACGACATAGAATCAGATAATTTTTCAGATTATCGAACTTAATGACGAAAATCTTGTAAACAATGATTAATTTGTTTACAGCTACAATTATGTTTTAAGAAACAAAAAATAACGTCGCTCTCCTAAAAATTTGTCTAAAGTACAGATGAAGAATAACATTTTTTTTTAAATAAGAACAATTATGTCCAATCATATGAAGAAAATAAGAACAATTATTTATGAAAAATAAAAATTTTTCATTGCACGAGAAATAAACACTTTTGACAATGTTTGCTATGATCAGACAACCCGTTTAATACAATAGGTATAAACACAATGAAAATTGTGGTCACACAATTAATAATTATGATCACACCAAATTCTAATAAAACCGGATAATTGTTATTGGACAATAGTATATTGTGTTTTGCTACGAAGATTAAGAATATCAAACATTATGCTTTAAATTTATATGCCATCAATGTTGTTTTGTAGTAATTTAATTACTAAGCAGTATTAAACCTTTTATAAAATGATTTAATATGGTATACAAAAAGTTCTGTAGGACGACACAGGAACAAGATGGCTTTAACGTATTCAGCCGATCGGTTCCCGAACGTTATACTTGCCTAATTAGTATTTATATATAACTGTTTCTCCTCTTTGGAAACCATTTCAACACTTATTAATTCTGTTTTTCTAAATTGAAATTTTCAAAAATATGTTAAATTTTTAAGTTCCAAAATTTGTGGCTCTTTAACTATAAAATTATCATATACAGTTCCTACGGTATATGATCTTAATATGTATGTACACTTTCTCATATGTATCTATTTCAGAATATAGACTGTAAAATAAAATGTTATTTTTTAAAGTTTAGAATTTTATTAATTTTGAAATTGCAAAATTTTTAATCTTAAATACTTTAAGACCTTTGAATCTAGGATCTTGGATCCTAGAATTTTGAAATTTTGGTAACTCAAAATTTTAGAATCTAAAAATTATAGAACTTTCGAATTTTCTAACTATAGGAATATTGAGATTTCAGAATTTTAGAATTATAGATGTTTAGAGGTTTGGAACTTCAAAATTTCGGAACTTTGAAATCGTGTAGTTCATTTAACTTAAGGATTTTGAAATCTTGAAACTTCAGGATCTAGATTTGAAGTCCCCGTTACATCCAGAAATAATTTTTACCGAGAACAATAATTTTTACATTACTTTAAGACCTCGTGAAGTCAAATATCATTTTAATATTTTTAGTTTTAAACATAAGCTAATTTGTTTCAGATTCACAATCAATATATAGAAATCTGCCAGAACCATTTACTCTACATTGCAGAAAGACTTACGCTAATTGAAAGATTAAAATTTGTTCGGTGGTGTTATGACATTATTGCAACGTAGGCGACAGTATGTGAAATTTCGATGGTCTTTAACACGAATCTTCGATAAGAAAAGATGAACAAAGGGATTGCTCCCGTCCAATTACATGACGTTCCTTTAATTATGCAGCACCGGTGAACCGGCCACGGACAGTTCGTAGGAGGTAACCAACGGCTTTAATTTGGGTCTGAAGAGTTTCGCTAGAGCCCTCTGCCCGGGGCGCCATACGTGGGAATATAACCTGAGTCCACGGACGGATCAGTATGGGTGGCCGTCTACGCCACATTTCTCTGTGTCCTTGGTCCTTTAAGCCCAAGATAGTCGTCCGGTTTTGTCTTCTTTTGCGGTTGCTCTCCCGCGGAACCGAAGCAAGGCAAGCTGAGGCTCACCTCCGTGTAGAAACAAGAGCTCAGTTAACTTGACCACGATGCGCCGGAATTGCCTTTAACTTGCCGCTTTCTAATCAGTCTGTTTTTATTGGTTAGCGAATTTTACCCCTGCATCGAAACCAGATCGACCACTCTGACCAGTCAGCAAAACTAGCAAATCCGAGGGTCTTGATTAGACAATTATGGGTTAACTGAGCTTCTTATACTATTTCTTGTATTACATACTTTCTGTGCATAGGATGCAATATAATCTGCAACACTTGATTGATGGATTGTCTTCAATTTAATCTGTATTTAATAAGTTACATTTTCGAGAGATAGTGTATCCAATTTAATAAAAGCGTGCGACTTTAAGGGCCATAGTCACGTATAATAAAATAATTTTAAGAAAAAAAATACATCGACTTCGAAATGCACTAAAAAGTATAAAATAATTTCTATTTCCTAATGAAGTAATTTCTATTTCATTCAATCATACAATTACATAACAGATATGAATGAAACCTATTTGCTCGTTAGGTACTATAATAAATACATTTTAATCTTTTCGGAGGCGGCGCAAATTTGGTGATTCCCGCGTCGTGGGCTCCGTTTATAGGTTCTTAGATCCATGGCTTCCATATGCGAACGAAGTCGATTCAATTTCATTTATATCAGAAACGTTGCGAAATGAAGATGCAGTCGTTACATTTACATATACTACCAGATATATCTATAATGGTTCGTATTCTTTCTCAGTATTTATTAATTTCCAATACGCCATACCACAATCAACTGGTTATTGGAAGCAACGTTTACTAAGGTATTTTTAATTTTGCACCGCCTCCGAAAAGGTTGAAATGTATTTAATATAGTACTAACGAGTGAATAGGTTTCATTTATATCTGTTACGTAATTGTGTGAAATAGAAATTACTTCATTAGGAAATAGAAATTATTTTATACTTTTTAGTGCATTTCGAAGTCTGCGTATTTTTTTTCTTAAAGTTATTTTATTTCACGCTTTTTAGTGGAATGGGGAGAATTGTATAGGATACTGTGAGACAGTTCTTCCGGGTTTTTGTTTTTGTCTGTGTAAATGCCATGAACATAATTAAGTAAAAGACAACATGGATATTCGTTTTTTTAATTTTTTTTTATTTATTTATAAAATTGAATACGTTAGTGGGGGCTCCCCCTGTTCCGCCCTCTGCAGATCAGCTTCCAGTGACTGACACGTAAAGAAACCAGCCAAGTCTGTTGTTTTTCTTTCTCTTTTATTTGCGGGCAATTGATAAAGAAATTGACGAAGTCTACTTACACGAACAATTTTAAAAAATCACGGTCGCCATATTTCTTGCAGGGAAAAAATAGATCTTTTGCAATAACAACAGTTATTAACAATTAACGAGTAGCATAAATGTCTGTTACAAATGAGATCATCTTGGAAAGATCTTCGATATTTGAAAAGTTTCATCGCGATCGGTGCATTTTTTACATAACAATACCAAAGAATAGCATTTTGTAGTAATAATACTTACTATACATGTATGCTGATTTTCGGTGACCGCGCGTTGACTCATACACCACCAGAGACACGTAGGTATACGCAGAATTCAATATATTAGTAACAATAGTGTTTCGCTAATAACTGAAAAACTAAAGCTTCCCGTTAATTGCGGATAAGGAAAAAGTTGTTAAGAATCGTGTCCCTGATAACATGTTAAAAGGTCATTCAAATCGCCCAAAGTTTATTTCAAAAGTTGCCGGTTTTTTTTGCAATAACAATACTTTGCAATTAAAAAATGAAAAATTTTTTTATAATGGTACCAATGGGGAGTCAGAACCTACAAGATGCAAAAGCTTTCATTCCGATCGGTCCATCCAGCTAGGCGTAAAAAAAAAAAAAAAAAAATACTGATCGAATTGAGCAACCTCCTCCTTTTTCGAAGTCGGTTAATAAAAGGAAAATCATTCGTTCTTGTCCCACCAGAAAAAAGAAACAGTATCAAACTACATATGTTAAATGAAATGATAACCTTTATTTTTCCTCGTAATAAAATAAATTGTCTTAATACCACTAAATTAGTTTCAAAAGATTAAGCTGAAGTAAACTCTATATTAAAGGAATATCATGATAGCAAGTTAGCAGGACATTTTGGCTTCAATAGAACATTTTCTGAATTAAAAGAACGTTATTATTGGTCCACAATGAGGCAAGATATTAGAAATTATATAAAGAAATGTCATTCGTGCCAATTAGTTTAAACGAATTTTAAACTAATAAAACAACCAATGGAAATCACAACAACTTCTGAAACTCCATTCGAGAAGCTTGCCATTGATGTAGTAGGTCCCCTTCTATTGACGGAAAAAAGGGAATCGTTTTATTATCACCGCGCAAAATGATTTATCGAAATTTGCTTATTTTATGCCAGATCACGAGGCTAAAACAGTAGCAGAATCCTTATTATCAATATTCCTTAACTTTAGAATTCCTCAAACACTTGTATCTAATCAAGGTTCTGATTTCATGTCGAAGTTAATTAAGGAAATTAATAAATTATTTCATCATACTCTACTGGATTCGACGATTATACTGTTCCATTACACATTCTACGACGGGACAAACGCTACTACCAATCATAAAGAATTTTGTGAATTGTAACTTCGGTCAATCGTTGACACCAACAGAAACCATAACTTACAACGCCTGTTCAAGAACTCAACCAACAACAGACGCCACATCAGCAACCACTGAAAATGAAGAATTACCACAACCAATTAAATATTTAACAAGATCAAGAGTACGTAAAAATACAAAGCCGTTGTGAAAAAAAACCTAATTCCATTGTATCATGAGGACTATATATTACAATTAGAAATTAAGTATAATATTATATGTAAAAAAAAGAGATTAATGATTACTATCGCTTTAGGTTAATCAATATTTTTATTTCCTTATATTAGTCATCTTAGTATCTTTATCACTCTAAAATAATCAGTATTTTTATGTTCCAAACTAAATCCCGTCATCTTTCCGTATAAAATTAGTCACACGACCCTTAAGCCCTTATACACTGATTCTGAATAATACGCCTGACTCCTCGATATCTGATAATCCCTATTGGTTCTTTACATCATTTCGTAAATAATAAAATGTGATAACTCATTTTCAAATTAATTTTGTAAAAGACCGTTATTAAAGATTTTAGTTATAATAAATAGCAGTTGTTTTCGTTAAAATTTGATATCTCCGACAATGCATACCAACATGTTACTACAGATGCACTATTATGCACTATGTATTATCATTTTAATGAATATCTCGGAAGTATGTAACTTTTGCCAAGAACGGATATAATATTTGTATCTAGCATGTAAAAACTAGTAAAGTGTCACGTATCAAAATGTTATCTAAACCGATACCTATCATTAGTTTAAATACTTTCGTGAGCGACTCTATTTTCTCGATTCTAGGCGATCACAACTGTGATCGGTCAAAGACGCAATTAGCGGTGCATTCGATAAGAAGTAAGGTTAGGTTTCTATGATAGACAATTATCTCAACAAGCAAAACAACGCTTTAGTGTTGAGGGCGAACATCTGGAGCTAGCCAGCCGAGCTGCTCGGGTTTATTTGTCATTGGATAGTCGTTAAGCGACCGCCAGAGAAGTAAAGGCGGTAGGTAAGCAAGAGGAAACAATCTTCAATCCGAGGACACCGCGGCCGAGGAACGAAGGAACGGGTCGTGGGCAAAAACGAAATGCTCTTCTCAGAAACCGCGTAAACACCTTCGTGGCGTAGATCTTAGGATGCCGGCAAACAATGTAGGTATTCAACTCTCTCAGGCTGTATTGCTTTCACGACCCTCTCTATCATTTGTTCACTACTGTGAGTTAAACCGCTCTCCAGATTCTTTCCAATGATAGGCTTTGATTACAATTATCTTTTCTATCTATTTAAATCTTTTTAACGTGCCGTTGAATTTAAAGTACTTGCACCTGAAATGTTTAACTTCCACTTTTGGACTGGAGTAAATGGTGCTACCCTCTACCGGTAAACGCCCTGTGACGGTCGGTTTTTCTGAGGTTATTCCAGGATAGCGATGTAATATGTATCGAAATTGTTTTTCGTATTACGCCGGCATCACTCAAATATCGTAATGAGTTATAACACTTGCCAAGTACAATTGCACTTTATTCTTTCATTCAATTCGATTCTTTTTTAAATTGATAGATCCTTTTTATTATATTACGTATAAAAATACTAGTCCTAGGGCATCAAAATACCAATAATTCATGAGATAGTTAACATTTTCGATTGATTTAGCAATGATTAAAATGTATTAAAAAATAAAATGCAACTTCATTTGCTGGGTGTCTGTAAATTTACAGGATAAAAAGTAAGATTTTTTCTCACTCAATTTTTACTATTTTTATTTAAAAATGAATAATGACCTGCTCCAGTTCTTAAAATCCTATATACAAGAAGTTTACGATCTGATGATACAGGAATGAACTAAAATAGGGATGAATTTACGTAAAAAGATCATTCAAAAATATAGAGTAAGTTTAATTTCATATTTTAGCAGTTTTATTTTAATAAAAAAATTAAGTTAGGACAGTTCTTTAAGTGTTTACAAAATAATTTCCTCACAGCACATAAAATTATAACTTTTTCATTTATCTAAAAATTAGTGAATATTGTTAAGTAAATAAAACTGATGATTAATATCACTTTTTGTATAATGTAATAAATATATTATTTATAAGAATATACGTAACCAGCATACCTAATAAACAAATATAAAGTATTAAAGCTATTTTAGTAATGTTAGTAATTACATTTACTGATTTTATAATTTTGTATATTGCAAAACAAACTATTTTACAAATATTTGAAAAATGTTTAAATTCAGTTTTCTTGAATATGAAGCCGAATAATAACAACTTTTATTTTATGCTTTTGACTTATTTTCATGCAAATTTAGCCCCTCTAGGATTGTACCATCATTTCGTAAATTGAAGACATTTATTAAATTACTAACACAATCACTGTTATAGAAATCTTTGTTGCTTGATATTATGAAATTAATATAGCGGAACTAAATACGAACAACAAAAATTCAAGAAAAACTGAAGTAGCATCAGTAATACCTATATTGATTACACATAATAACGAGTGAAAAGTTTAATTTGGAAAATGGAACAATCCTTTTTTAATTAGTTGCATTTATACCACATCTTATTACAAATGTTTCTTTTTAATCTGGCGATCAATGCATAAATACTGAAATAACATTTGCTACTTTATTAAAAAACAAAGAATAATGCAATTAAATAATGATTTTGTGTTTTAAATCCATCATACGTGTGTGCATAAGAATTCGAAAATCTGATTTTAAAAAATATTACATTTTATGACAGTCAATGTAAATTTATTTATATTACGTTAGTAACAATATTATGGCTATCACATGTTAATCTATACAGTCTATCGCCAATTTAAAATTAATATGGGAGATAAAATGCAATATCTATGCAAACGTAAACTAATCTCTTACTTTTATGATAAATATTTATAAACATGTAATTAAGCTTGAGTTACATTAAATATTCGTCGCTATCACTAAACACGTCGAAATAGCGGGGAATTTTAAAAATGATCTGTCTCAGTCAGTGGTATTTACGGCAAAAAAGGAAAAAAATATCTGTTGCACTTTTTCATTAAAATATGTAAAGCCGGATTCGCTTTGTCGAACGGCATAAGGAAACAGCGTAGGAGGGAAACAGGTCTCCGACAGTGAAATACGATAAAACTCCAACTTATCTGATCGTCAGAAGGTTATTAACTTGTCATATAGTTTCACAAACTTTTAATCTAGAGCAGATACGATGATTCGCTGTAAAATACGACATTGCTATCTGCGTTGATAGCCACGGCCAGTCTTTCAATCAGATATAGTTATCATAATTTATTAAAACGAAAAATTGGTAGTAATTTAATTCTTTAATTGATCATAAAATGCAATGTCATAACTTATATTCTAATCGTCGTTTCAATAATATAATGTATTACTGCAATTTATGTTTTAATTGATTTTATCAATTAATATGAAGTCAATTTAGTGAGATGAAACATTCATATGGTAAACAAACTTTCAAACTTACGTCTTTTTTTAACGACAAAGTTAATATGACGTATAACGTTTGTTGAGTGATTATAATATGTAGCAATTACAATTTTAATCTTTTATATTATTCTTTTCGTTTACCTACTCGACGATTAGTAATAATGTATCTACGAAATGTGGAATAAATATCAAGTAATAACAGTATAGAATCGAAATTTTTCTTGACAATATTAAAATAAGTTATAAACGAACTGTTTACAGATTAATTTGTGACTTTTACGAATAGTAAGAAAGCTACTTAACTACTAATAAATTAATAAATTTGTAATTACATTTTCATCTATTTATTCAATACTTTCAAAATGTATATGTTACGGTGAAAGACCAAAATCTGGTAAATGTCGACATTCGCCAATTTCGGTCTTTCGCCGTAACATATATATTTCATACAATACTTGGAATACGTCATTATAGCTTATGCAGTGTTCTATAAAATCATCAGTTTAAAATGTGGAGGTTTTTTAACACTACAATATGAATCAAAAACTCGTCAAGTATACTTGTTTATTTTAATGCGCGTATTTCTGTTGCAGAATATGGAAATAAAAGAAATCAAACATCTAACGCAATGTATGACAAACACTTACTAAAAAACTTATTTTTCTATATAGATAAGATTGTACGTTTAATTATGTTTTTACTTAAATCGACACCGTAATGATAAATATTTTAATATTATACATAACGAAAAAAACAAGGAACGAGTATAATCAATAATAACCTTTCTTTACTGATTAACTAATTTAAGCTAATAATAACTGAAATTCTTACCCCGGTACTGATAACACGGTTGACTGAAGTTAAACGTATAATTTAATGTAAGAGTTGAAATAACAACTAAAACAAGTTGGCATGAAATAAGAATGTCTAATAATTTAATAAGCACTACGCAGTACTAAGTATTGAAATTAAGCAGTAAAAGGGAGAAGGTCATTACTTATTAAACTTATTGCACTTTGCTTTTCCATTACTTATTATTTTCGTTTTGTTTCGAGTATTTCATGGAACACAGTATATAATAATATAATTACCAGATTCATTTCGCATAAAATATGATAAATACAAACTTGAATATACGTTACAGAAATTTTTAAAAGCAAATAAAATACTTTAAATAATGATCGGAAAAATATTACGTATAAAAACTTAAATATAATTATTATCATTATTAATCACGTTTCCCCATTTGAAATTTTCATAATTTTGAGGTATTTGATATTTAATGTACTTATGCGATAACGCGATGTAATCATTCTTATAATTCTTTTAAAAGTTATATGTTTTAAAGAATCTATAACTATAATTATTTAATAATTTCTGCTATGTTATGGAATCCTGTAACTAATGCAGTTGATTAATGGTTGACTCTACTTGAAAAGGTAACTAAAAAAATCAAATAAAATTTTTTCATTTTATCCTCAATAACTTTTTTGTTAATGTAACAATTAATAGATGTTGTAAACTAATGAATATAGCTATTAATATTGATAAAGCATATTATCTGTCATAAAATTCTGAATATACTATTAATTATGCACATAGCATGCATATACAAATATATAATACAAATAGATTTAATTAGAATTGCAAATAAGCACTTGTGTAAGAATCAGTATTATTTAGAATTCTAGTTAATAATATAGCTTATCGAATTAGTTATAACACCCAATAATTTATGCCAACATTCATTCGTTGTTTATTGAAATTATTAACTATTTTATCAAAATTAAATTCGTTTTCTAATGTTTACAAATTTCTTATTCAGTTTCCTTGAAAACAAAGCTAGGAAAGAAAAAAATGTAGTTTATATTTTTAACTTATTATTGAAGACGAAATTATCTTTTTTTGTTTGGACCAGATTGTAAGAAATGAAAGCTCCAAAATGTATAATTTCATTAAGTCCGGTTGTTGCAATATTAAAAGTCCCATACACGTTAACGTTCAATATGATAAAAGCATCCGGCTTTACGTAATAAACTACTCGAAAATATCATCAGATGGTCCGGTTGTCCTTTTAAAATGGATCGCACGAATGAACAAAAAGGGTCAGAGGTTGCTGAATGGGTAGCACTCTCTCGAGGAAGATCGTCGGACGGTTCCACTGATCGACCGATATTCAAATTCGCGCATCCCTCTAGTGGAATGCAGACCACACTACCATCTTGAGGACGCAGTCCGTACAATACGTACAACCACTAACAGAGTTAGCAATCATTTCGAATCATTTCAAATTGTACATGAACAAATTTTCGCATTTCATTTCAACTTTGAAAATATCACGAATTTTTAGAATCCACATACATAAAACAATATATCTTAGCACTAAATCTACCGACTATAATAGACATTTACTTAAAAATTGAAACCGAAAAGTAAATAAATTATACAATAAAAGTAATGTACACATTAATTCTTTACCTTTATGAAAATTAACACAGATGCCAAGAAAATCATCTTAATAAATTTGTAACTTAAATTAGGAAACTTGTTAAACGTTATTTCGAATGTTTTGACAAGTTTAATGTCAAATTTGAATTAAAATTATTCCGCGAACGATTTAAATCGTATCTCATCAGCCAAGTTTAAAAGTTTTTCTGTCGTTCATTGCATATCACATATTGCAGCACTAAAGGAGCACTTGCCTATTTCACAATACGTTATTTTTGAAACTATAACGTGTCTTAATTTTATTTTAAATAACTCATCGTATATCCGTCTATAGTTTTTTTAAGAAAATTTAAAATAATATCCTTTTATTAGAATTAAAAATATTCTGTTATCACTGATAAATTATACGAACTACATTACCTCCCATTTCTAACCTATCAGACTGTCGCAGTACTTCCAGTGTTTCTTTACGAAACGTGTTAAATGATATGTTAAATGCAGTTAATTACAGTTGCAAATGTAAATTTTAACAATATTTTTGAGTTATCTTCAAAAATAACTAAATGTTTTGAAATATCGCTGGTTTTTAAGTATTATTATTATGTACATGCATTCAAATTTTAAAGAAATTTCGTGACAATAGATGTTTCTGATACAGTCACATTAACAATAGTCGATTCTAATCATATTTGAATTTTTAATTATTTGTATAATGATGAAGTTAACAATTGTCGAACATTTTCGATAATTTTTTCGAAGGGCTTAAAGTATTCGTAAACCATAAAGATGATGGATATGTTGTTGTAGTCAAATTTTCGACACATATTAAACGTTATTAATACAGTTCAGAATACAACTTAAATACAAATACATCACTTGAAAACTTGTAACAGGAAATGTTAAATACGTATAACTATTACAATAAAGAAATTTCAACACGTTTTAATGTTATTGTATTAGAAATTAAATACAGTATATTGATAAACGCTGTAGTGATACATTGCAGTAAGAATGATAATACTAAGAGTTAAAATGATTAGTAATTTCAATAAAAATATTCAAAGTATTAATAAAACGCGTGACTAACATTAATTCGATTATTATGGGAAACAGTACTTGCAAGAGATCTATCTATCCATTACAGATTTGAACAGTAATAGAAATGTGGCAACGGGTTAAAGTAGCATGTCATGTCGCCGCCCTGGACTTTTTGCAGAGTGACCGCATCGTGTTCTGTGTACCATTATTCTGGCCAAACTCCAATTTAAGATCTCGTTATATCGTTTCGTTTGATGAAAGGACGCCATTCAGATACAGAGCATTGAGAGGATCAACCTGATCAAGCTAACAATTTATCAGGCCGCGATTTTCGACCGTGAACCTCGTTGTGACTCGTCGCGATCAAATGATGATCGACGCTGTTGTCGAGACGTTACTTTGTACTGGCTGCCATTAAAATTCCTTCAACACAAACGACTTGAGGGGAACAGAGAACAAGGCTGACAATAGTCTTCGACCTGATGTTAGTTTAGTACGTATACGACAAACCGGCCATGTTGTGGCGGTGCATCAAGCGGCATTTTCGATGGCAAGCCATTTCTTTTAACTACCGCACATAGAGCAATGAAAATGGATTAGCATTACGCGCATATTGTCGACCACGAGAAATGTACGATCGTACGTTGGCATTTTCGACGGCTTTGAAATCTCGACCGGTTCAATGAGTTGTTGATTCTGCCCTGATCTCTGTTTACGAAGCACTATCTTTCTCGCTTCTTTTGGAATTTAGAGTGCTACGCGGGTCTACCGCGTTGCCTTCATCTACACAGGATCTCTCCGTTTCACAATCGTAAGCTCGTTTTATTGTCATCGAAATATCGTAGCCGGCCCTACTGCTAATATTATGTTTACGATTTGGCTCTATGATGATGCTCATTGTATATGAAATACGCGATGCGAAGTAATATCCTTCCCCGTATATATATAGAATCTCTCTATAAAGGAGAGGAAATATAATTAAAAAACTAAATAATGTACGAATATTTTGCATTTAGCTACAAATATTGCTGTCGTTATTGTTTCACGTTACTTTAACACTAGACTTATGGAATCCGTCAAAATGACGGATAATAGGTCTATTTTAGATGACAGAACTCGTTAAGAAATTTTTGTAAAAATGTCAACTTTCATCAACTTTCAGCAAAAGAATCAGTGTTTTAGGCAGTACACATATCATCTGCAATTTATTTGTTTTTCTACTTTAGTTAAAATTTCAATAAAGTGACCATCGAACGTCCGTAAATCTAGTGATAAAAACTAACAATAATTATGCTTATGCAGTAAAATTTAAATAAAAATAATTTAACTTCTTAGTCATGTTTTCTAGTATTAACTTTTTTTGTAAAAAAATTGATGATCAATAATATTCTGGCAAGTATGCGATCTTCCATCACGTATTCTAAAACCGAAAGGAAAACGTAGAGCAATTTACAATTTGCTACAACACGTATTATTGTTCTTCAACATGTATGTAAGCATTATAATTTAATTATTATTTTACATTTTGATTTTAGAATGATGAGTTTCCTCCATTAAAAGCCTAAAGAAAGATGGAATTTATCTTCAGATTTATTATTGGCTAACTTTTTATCTATGTATACTCTCTGCTCCTGAATCAGTGGAAAGGCCAATTTACTTAGTGAACAACGTTTTCAATCGATTTCAGTGGCATTGACTGATAAATTCTTGTATTGTTCATCGAACCGGTAACAATTATAATACCACTGACTAATCAGTAAAATATGCCAGCATTGTGAAGTGAATTCGAGACTGCAAGCAACTGCAGCACGGCTTGCGCAATTTAATCTTCTCGACCTCAACTGGATACAGTGTTTCTACAGGTGTTTTGTACAAAATTGTTGCTAAAAAATATTTCAGTTTCTATACAAACTGAGTAAAAATAAAAAATACACTTATATAAATATAAAACACCGTGAAAGTACTGAAATTTATTTCATGAACAAACATGTGTCAACTGAATACAAAAAACTTCTATATTATTTTTCGTAAAAATATTTTATTCAAATCGGTTTTAATAATTTTTGATATTAATTTTACTTTTCAGATTTCAAAAAGCAAGAAGAGATTTTGTCATATAGATCACATGAAAGATTAATAACGTATCGGAGGTAGACGTTAATTCAAAAATAACGAGAGAACAGTATAGTATGCAAAACATTTCGACATATAGGAAACAACAAGAACTAAGATGTTTAGTGTAATCCAATATTGTCAGTGATTACTTCAACATAATAATGCGATCATATAAATAGTCGGGCTGTTTAAATAGATTGACCCTGTCACCGGATTTAAAGGGGCTTCTTCAAAGATATTGAACCAAATAAATAATCCTTAGTATGCTCAGCAAAAAGATCAAAAATACATTTTTGTATAAACATCGAATACAAATAATTAGTAAACTGAACTTGTTAGGTTATGAATAAAGATGCCGGACATACAGGATAATATAAATAGGATTTACAAACAGAATTTACGGTGATATGATTCCGTATCCTTTTTCGCATTCAGTAACCATTTAAAAAAAATAGGAGAGGAAAGAATAATATTATACTGCACTAATATGAACTATATATTTATATATTTATAATAATATTATTATCTTCATAATATTAAATTCTAATTTTGTATGAAAGTGAGTGTCAAGATAAATTTATTTTTAACCGACTTCGAAAAAGGAGGAGGTTACTCAATTCGATCAGTATTTTTTTTTTTTTTTTCCTATGTATGCATCTTGTAGGTTCTGACTCCCCATTGGTACTATTATAAAAAAATTTTTCATTTTTTAATTGCAAAGTATTGTTATTGCAAAAAAACCGGCAACTTGTGAAATAAACTTTTCTCGATTTTAGTGCGCTTTTAATATCTTATCACGGACATGATTCTGAACAATTTTGTTCATATACAAATTTCACGAAAAGCTTTAGTTTTCGAGATATTAGCGAAGATTGTCGTTAATTTTTGCAGCTACTTCGAACGATTTTTGTCTCCTTCTAATACGTTATTAGTGACATGATTCTTAACGTGTTTTTCCTTATGTATAATTGTCGGAAAACTTTAGTTTTCGTGATATTAGCGAAAAACTATTATTATTAATATTAGTGGAACGCCCAGTGCTATGCACCGGAAAACCAAGAAAGGGCAATTACAATGCACTGTCCCAAAACACTAACTAAGCTTTACCGCTCTGACACGCGACTTACGCAGCAAGATGAGTTCACGTTGACGTTGGTGTATTATACTTAATTATGTTCATGGCATTTACGCAGACAAAAAAAAGCCCGGAAGAACTGTCTCACAGTATCCTATACAATTCTCCCCATTCCACTAAAAAGCGTGAAATAAAATAATTTTAAGAAAAATAATACATGGACTTCGAAATGCACTAAAAAGTATAAAATAATTTTTTAATTCATTTAAACCATTTGTAGCTGGTTTTAATACATCGACATCAAAATCTGATTGGACATAATCAGAATAAGGGTTACTCTCATCTAGATCTTCAGACCAAAGTAAGGGCATGTTTTCTGATTGGATTTCAAATATCTTTTGATTGGTATAATGAAATTTAACAAAATCGTGATATGTCTTATTAGATTTCGGAATTATATTGATGTTAATAGGTGCTCTTTCAACAACTTCCAGGGCAAGATGCGATAACCCATCCGCGTAAGAATTGACTCTACCTAATTTATATTTAATTGTATCATTAGGAGGGAAAAATATGTCTTCAAATCCCCACATAATTTCTTAATTGAAAATTTTTCTTCTTCATTGAGATGATTGAGACGAAGACTTTCATTTAATAATTCGATTCGGTTTCTCATTTATCTTTTCTTCTGATACTTCAAAAATTTGAGCCTTTTCAGGTAATGGTTCGATTTTAATAGAAGGTTTACCAAAGGATAGCTTTTCAACTGATCTATTTACGATTATAATAAGAGCTTCATTATTAGTCGTGATTTGAACTACATTAGGAATTAATAATGTTTTTTCTCCGTTTAAAGCGGTAGCAGAAATTATTGCTTCTTTAAGTTTATATGGATTACATATTTTAATTTTTTCAACCGTTTTTCATCTTGACCCAATAGTAATTAATTCTTCCGATTTTTGAGCCGTATTCAAATTTAAAGGAATAGGAAATGGGATACAATTGATATTGATGCAATTATTCTTATAAGATATTTCGGCATTTGTTGTATTGAAAAAGTCATTGCCTAATAAACCGTCAAAGGGTATGTTTGATTCAGCATTGTCATCAATTAATTGAAAATTGACTAAAAATTTATTTTGGTGAATACTTAATTCTATTTGAACTTCTCCAGAAGTTTGAATAGGTGCATTTTTCTTTATGCCCATTAAAATTATAGTTCTATTATTATAAACTCGATAATCACTAAGATTTTTCTTTTTTATTAAGGAGACTGAAGCTCCTTTGTCTATAAGAAATTATAGAACCTTATCAGGAGAGTTAGTAGAAAGACATTCGACTAGTATGTATGTTAAATCATTAGGTATTATTAAGATTGACATGAGCAAAATTAGAATTTCAGAATTCACCTATGATAGATTGTTCTATTTGTTTGATATCACGTTGAGGAACGAAAGACTCATTTTCTTTATGAAAATTAATATGGTGAGAATCTGAATTTTGTAAATTTTCTGTCTTTGTAAGTTTTCGACCGTGTTATTAGTCTGAGAATTACAAGGGAATTGAAAATTAGATGTTTGCATCTTCGTTCCATGGAAATTAATTGATTGCTAATTGTGAGAATTGGAGCTAGTTTGACCATTGGGCCATTCCACGCCAAATCGATCACTTTTAGAAGTCACCATCTCCGATTTTGGTCTAATCGAAATATGTTGTAGTCCATGTGAAATTAAGGGGAGTTTAAGTCATCATTTCGCCAGTTTCGAATTCGTTAATGAATGACAAGCCTTCAAAGTTTGCAATGTTTACCCATTTTGGGGAAAATAAGGTCCACTTAGGAATTTTTTTCTCAGAAACTACTCAACCGATTTAGCTAAATTTTTTCTTGTTTTATTCATGAAGGATTGGGCTATTTTAAAATATTTTTTCTAATTCCGTCAATTTGCTATAAGATGTCGGAAAATTTAAACAAATTCTCTTTTTGCGTTTTTCTTAATGAGGGGCATAAAGGGTTAAAATTTATAAAAAATATAGTCATATTCTTTGAAACTTCCTCTTTAAAATGCGCCCTTCAGAACGAAGGAGCCTCAAAAATTAACGTCTCTACAAGCTGGAAAAGGACGCGGAGTACCCCCTTTTCAGGTAGGTGAGTCGTATGCTCCGCTATTATGATCGGTTTTTTTTATACTAGTGGTCTCAAAACAAGACGACAAGCTTCGTTTACGACTAAATGACTCTGTTCTGTCTGTAATTGGGCTGTCTTTGAGTCAGATGAATCGATCTGGAATGATTTATGGGTTTAGGATTATTGAAGCAACTTGAATAATTTTGTGAAAGCTCATGTTGTATTTTAAGGGCTATCTCTTCGGCAATTGCAGCAGTAAAAACATGATTAATCGTACAGGTATTACTGTTAAGGCTTTCGGGTATAAGCCGTGTCCTGAAGGAAGCGAGTTCCCAACGTTTCGCCAGCATTGCAGCTAGCTTCATCAGGGAATACACTGATACACTGATACACAGTATTTTTATATCAGATTTTTTTTAACGCTGATATACAGATTTTTTATCTTGGTAAAAATTTAATAACAATTCTGAAATTTCTTCCTATGTCGTTAAATTACAATGTATATCGATTTGTTCTCTGGCTTTTCCCGTGATTTTATTCTTTACGTATAGCAATAAAAGAGATTTTTGAGATTTGTGAGCACTTTCAAAAATAATTTTAGGAAAAAAAATATGTCGACTTCGAAATGCACTAAAAAGTATAAAATAATTTCTATTTCCTAATGAAGTAATTTCTGTTTCATTCGATCATACAATTACGTAACAGATATGAATGAAACCTATTTACTCTTTAGGTAGTATATTAAATATATTTCAACCTTTTTGGAGGCGGCGCAAAATTTTTATCATAATTATAAGGTGCTCAAATTTTTAGTACTAAATTATAGATTCAATATATAAATTTTCAGATAATTAAATTATACTAAATCATAAATCTACAATTAGTTCTATTTAAAATCAGGTGTTTCATATTAGATACAATTACTTTATTGTTATATATTATACCAAGTATGATTTTTGCGATATTAATTTCTCTCGTGATAGTTACCGTGTTAATAATAAATATCAATGTACTAGTTGTCGTCTTAGAACATTGCGAAGCAAAGGATCTAAACCACATCGAGTGTATTGTAAAGACCACCGGTATGCGGACATGAAAGATTAGACGGTGATTCCGTGTTCGTACGCGTGCGCTTCGAACATAAGGATTCTGATTCGAGGCAACAGGTCGTTGAGAACGATTCGTAGGGCGCGGCCATGAATTTGCGAAGGGTGAAATAATGAAGGGTAACCGAAGGCAGTAGAATCGACAAAATGAACTGTTAGAACATCAGAATACAATTTCTGAGTGAACTTTTGTACATTTGACCTCTTATCGTACTTTCACAACAATGACTTGTAACGCACTTATAGTTTAAACGTGTAATACAATTTATCTAAATTCTTAGTACATTTCAATTTGTAATCGAACAAGTTCAATTGGTACAATACTCATAAAACTGTGTGAAAACGACAGCCGTCATTTTATATATTTTACAGGTATTTTTTCAATGTTTCTTCTTTTATTTTTAAATCTCTTACTTTTTTTATTTTTTCACAGAAAAACCTGTCTAATATAAAGATAGACTTTATTGACAAGAGAAATTTGAAAAGTGAACAAGAAAGCTAACAGCTAAAAACAACATGGAAGAATGTACAAGATTACACATGAATGTAGGAGAAGTTATAGTTTACGAGCAGAGAATGGAGAATAGAATCGACTGTTGAATAATTAATAATAATCAAATGAAAGGGCAGAGCAGGATAACATTTGTAACTTACATTTATTTATCATTGTTAACAATATTTTTATTCTTCTTGTATTGACGTTAAGAATTTTTCTAACGGATGAAGTAATAAAATGTTTGATCTTAATAAAAATACTCATTAACGGTTAAAACGTTATTTTTTTTTAATACACTATCATTTCAAGTTCTTAATTACATTCTTACTTCTTCATTACAATATCATTTGAATACTTTGGTGTATTATAAAACGTGTAATTAGAAAGTACAAAATTCTTGAGTGATCCCACATTTATGTCATCTTTTATAAAGATGACATTAACAGTCCATACAGCTATTTATTTCTATCGAATGTACAAAATCAGACTTATCAAAGTTACAATAGGAAAGATGATTTTAAAGCTTATAATGAATAAAGTTTAAAAATTTAAACTAAGCTTTTATTTGATTTGTTAATTGCATTCCAATTTCATTTCGAAAATTTAACTAAACCTGAAAGCGATCAAATGAATCAAGTTCATTTTCAAATTACCAAAATTCGAAATTCGAAATTCTCAAATCACCATATTTCCAAGAATAATATTACCAAATCCTCTAATTCCAAAATCACAAAATTCTTAATTCTCGTAACTTCTAAATTTCCGAGTCTTTAATTGAAGCATTTTCAATGAATTGTATTGTACCGACGTTTTAATTCTATTATATTTTCATATTTGTAATGTTTAAATTTCTAAAACTTCCAAATTTCACAAAATCTCTAATTTCCAAATTTGCAGATCTTGAAATCTCGAAATTTCAAAATTTCAAAATTTCGAAATTCCCTAGTCTATAAATCTTCCAATTTCCAAATATCCAAATTCCTTTGTTTCGAAATCTCCAAATTACGAATTTCCAAATAATCGAATTTGAAAATTTCGAAATTTTCATTTATTCGCTCAATTTTGCAACTTATTACTTCAATCGACATATTTTATGTTATATAGAATTAATTTTTCTGAAATTGATTTTTGATTATTTTACATTCAACATGAACAAAATTTCACTGAAAATAATACTCTTTTGCCTTTTATTTTTTTACTATTATTTATTTCATTAGACGAAGATTATACACATTGGTATGTTTAGTAACTATTCATCATCGACAAAAAATAAATCTTCAATACGGCTATTATCGTTTTTTTTTTTAAAAACATTTCATTCCGTCCAATTTTATTTGTTATAAGTGTCTGTTGCATATAGTTGCGTGAAATTTAATTTATTAAATTTTTCATCATACTAAGTTTGCGTAATATTAGTAACGATTTTGTCCTCGCATCTTTTTCACATTTATTTTTTCTAAAAGGGTGTATATTAAATTCGATCCTGTTGCTAGTTGCAAGGTAGTCGTGAATCTCCAAACTTCTAACCTATGTATTTCAGTATAATTTTCGATGTGCCCCGATCTTTATGCAGATCGGGAGCAAATATCTAGTTGGACGAGCTGATTGGTATTCCCACTGGCATGCGGTTCATCACTTTCCCCCACTCCATGTTCCCTCCCAAATTTATCGTTCAAAAATTCAGCCTTGCATTTTTATATTCATAATCACTGAAGAGGATGCTCGAAACGAGAGCAGAGGGGCAAAGAATGTGGGATGGGTGAGTGCAGTCACGGTAGTGACGTCATGTAGGTTATAGTAGCGTATCTGTTGAATGTAGGTAGGCCAGAGGAGGACCTTTACAGCTCTTTCAACTACATACCTTTCTCTTTACTTCTCCTTCACTGTCGTTTTTTCCTTCTTTCGTGCATCTCTTCCTTCGATTAATGGTGCACAATTTAGTCATTCAACTAACCGTTCATTAATTCCTCTCTTTCAACGGTGCAAGTTTAATATTCTAATACTTTAGAAAACAAAAATGAACCACCGTATGCTAAGTTATAAATTCGTCCAATTACCATTATTGTGTCAATTTGTCTGTTTTCTAGAAAATTAAAATGTATAGTACTACAAAAATTTTTGTGCTTTTAGCGTATCTTTCATTTCAAGTCCAGTCTTAAATTAAATGGCGTTAAATCAGGTTATCTAATTCAATAATCGAACTTTTAGCCAGAAGGTCTCATATGATGAATGCATTATAGTTTGACGTATTTTACGATTAATGATGCTTTTATTGAGACATCTTTTCGTGAACAATAAACTTTGCACCTGCAAACTTACAAGAATTTACGTATTTGTTGCACTCTTGCACTTAATCGTTTCCTCTGATACAATAAAGTAACTTTTAAAACTGCTGCGTTATTATGATTCAGGTTTCAAATCCTGTAATAATAATCTTACTTTCGTTATAAATACACGAATCTAATTATTTTAAAATGAATCGTTTTAGTACTTTTTAAAGTTAAGTAATTATAACTAAATAAGTAATAAAACCAAAAATAATTTACAATAAAATATTTTCTTATTCATAAAGCATTTCGCGGCTGTACGTCAATTTTCTAATACTAATACTGCTAAATAACCGTTTTACAAGTTTCTCATTTTAAGCTAAAAAATTTGTTACAATGGTTTTCTTGAAATCTCAATATATTTCTCTCAATATAATGGATAATGGTAATGATATCAGTGACTAATTAAGACAAATCATCTACATGAACAATGGTAATCACTTATTTTGTCATTAACAAACGAAAATCGATACCTGGACATTTTTTTATGCTTTAAATTATCTACTTTTTAAAGTTAAAATATTTAAATTTGAAAAGTATAATTAAAAATTGGCAAATGTTTCGAAAGTTAATCATTTTTTAAAATTAAAGAACTAGTCATCCACCCTCTGTTCGTTAGTAGTGATCACTTATACTAAAAGAAGTATATATTTATTAGCGTAATATTTTGTTTTCTGAACCATACAGCTATTCTTAACAGAAACGTTAAAGAAACAAAAATACAATGGAATATCAAATTAGTACATTTAGATATTCGTTATTAATAAGCATACTTCAACACGCATTAATTATTTTAAAATGTGACAGATGTAGCGGCATGTAAAGTATACTTTCCATAAAATTACATAACTTATAAAAACCTTACCGTTTTGCATTTTGTAGGTTTAGCGTTAAAATATTCATTACAATGCAACGATATAACCATTTTATACGTAAGGATACTTATACGTACGCATGAGATTTTTATACATGTATTTATATTAAGGAATAATAATACAATAAAGTACAGAATTTAAATTTATATAACTATTATTTATACCTTAATTATTTATATTTACCGTCATATTTAAATAAAACATTTTATAAATTATTTTATTCTAAACACTTTTAAATAATAAGAAAACTGACGACAACCATTTAAATATGTTACATTATGTGTTAATATTTAAGCATCTGAATTTACAGTGAAGTAAATCATGTTATCGTAATAGTTGTGCGTTACCTAAATGCGGGAGTTATTGATAATGTAGAATGTTTTGTTAACTTACTGTCAGAGAAAAAGTGTTTTAATTCATTTTATTTTGAAATGTAAATGGTATAGCCGGATAAGGTAGTCAAATGTGTTCTTGAGTTCAGTCAGTAGTATATAAAAAAAAAATCTCACACCAAGTTGCAATCCTCCTATCTCATCCGTGAGGGTAGTAAAAGGGAAAAAATGGAATTCTGGTTTATAGCCTATTTTGACTATTTAATTTCGTAAAAAAGGTCTGAGACATTGAAGTCCTCGTAGCGCATATTATAGAATTTTTTTAGATTTTTTGATCGCAAATTATAGCTGTAAAAAATCAAAAATCGGTATATTCCTTTAAAACAGTATTTTCTGCTTTGAATTTGCATGCCTTTTTTTAGTATATATATTAAGTAATTTTAAATAGATACACATTCATTTATTAATTAATTTTACATCGTAACTATTTATATGTCGGAACGTTAAGCGTTAATTTAAAGAAAGATTGGCAAAGTAGTTACAAGTCCTGTGTCGCAATATATGCATGTTTTTGGTCGCAGGTTCGCGCCTGCTGGTCTTGGTTTTTCGCCATTTTAGGTTTTTCATTTCTTTTTTTTGTAATAAAATTAGTATAAATTCAAAGAGTTTTTGATTAATTGTTATACATTTCTAAATCCAAAGGGTATAGAACATCCGCATTTAATAGTACACATGCACAATAGTATTTAATACATTATATGAATAATTCATTATATATTATAATTTATTTGACACAAGGGTACATTTGAGTACCTTATCCGGCTAGGCCCTTTCAAATTTTTATTCTAAATCCTTTATCGTGCACTCTTTATTTTATTTCTATTTTTATTTTATTTTTTTTTTTGGTGGTGCAGTTTTTAGAATCGTTGTTATTATTATTGTAAAAAACAGGATAATTTACAATATATTTTTATTGCTTCTTTTTTCCATATAGTTTTCTCATTTTTTGTGCGTTACTGAAATCAGAGTACCTTAAATTATTATTTTCAGAGCACTTTTGCAAACCATTAAACAGAATTGTTATTACGTAAGAGCAAAAAAATTCTGAAAATTATGCTTATATTGTATGCTTTGTACGTAATTAACATATTCAATAATGAATTGGATGAGTTTAAAACACTGTAAAATTTAAATACATAATGTAATATTATAATACGTATATCTGTGCTTCACACTTTCGTTCACTTTTCAATGTTTCATAACATTTAACCAGTCATGATCAAGGGATAGATTTGTTTTACTCCTACAAATCTCAGACCAAGTGATACGAAATGTCTTGATTGTAATCGCAATACGGAATTTGTACGTGACCTTTGCAATGCACTGTTTCCTCTATAGCATGTACTTGTCTATTATTTGTACGATGATATGCAAATCCGAATGCTGCTTACACCAGATTTCGCTTAAGGTAATGGAAATAATTGAATACGCAATTTCTATCAAAGATAAGAGTTTACTTTGTAACTTAACACATATTTAAAATTTATTCTCACTTTCACTAAAACAGACAAGTGAATAATAAATTATACAGGGCAATTTACATAAGCGTGGCATTTAAATAACTGGTAAATTATTGCATGAAAAAGTTGTCGAAATATATTTAATAATGGATTTATTGTTATTTTGTTTTTTATCAATGTGCAAAATTCATTTTTAGCTGTTCAACTATAATGGATGAACTTCAATCTTATTATTAAAAACAATATTAAATACGCGTTGGAAACAATTAGGACGTACACATTTAAAAATCAATAATTACCAAATGTAATAATAATAATGAATTGCAAATATTGTATAAATGTAACATTTACAAATATTTTGTTATCATTTTCTTAAAAATGTCGCAGTAATTATTAGTTTTTGGATGCACATACCTAAGTACCTTTCTTTTTAACGATAAAATAAAATTTTATTAATTATAACTATAAATTACAACTATAATTTTATTAATTACAATTAAAATGATATGCGTATATTGATGATGCATAAAAATAGTAATAAACAAATTATTACATAGTGTTACCACCTTGACACGCATAATTTTTCTTTCGACATTTCTGATTCTTTATATTTATGTTAAACAGCTTGCAAATAATTCATGCTTAAGTAAATCTTACTGGAATATTTGTTTTCTTCTCGTTTTTATTGTTATATTTCTGTTTCTTTTCATTATAGTAAAGTATAAACCTGAATAAATGAAACTGCTTCCTTTTTTGCAAAAAATTATTATTTATTTATATAGAGCGAGTAAGATAAAACAGAGCGCTTAAATATCTTTATTATTTGTAAAAATAGGAAACAATTTATTAATAAAAATTATATGATTTTGAAGAAGCTACAAGGTGACAGTAGTGGTTCTTTTAAAAACGAAGGACTTTTGATGAAGATTTTAAAGTTAAGTTCAATCGATTTGTTTGACCATATCGTGCAATAACGTAAGACTATAATGTTTAAAAAATCGGTAATTATATCAAATATTTCGAGCTAAAAATTCGGACACTCAATGTAAAAATTGAAACCGTTTTACAAATTCTAACTTGTTTCCGATATTGTAAGTCAGCACGTTTCATAAAAGAAAAAGGGAATATGAAACGGTCAATACGGCTACTAAATTGATATTAATATAATTTTCTTTAATTAGATTTCAGCTATATTGCTGTATCGTCGAAATCTTTCCAACATGGAGGAATTTCGTGCTTCAAAATAATGTATTAATTTGATTGAGGAGGAGGACAAATAAAAAATTAGACAGATTTGAGCCTGAAAAATCATAATAATTTATTGGCTCGAATGATTCGAATCGAAAAAATCTTGCTACATAAAAAGACCCTTGCAATATATATTTGTTCATAATTGAATGGTGAAAGTGTGAGCGGTTATGTGTACCTACGTTGTTGAGTATGATCGCTAATTAATTTGAGAAGCAAAGAGTCTCGTTTAATGCTATTACGATTCATGTTATAATCCACATTGCGTGGATTATTCACATTGCGTGGATAATCCTATGCTCCTCACGGCGTTTACTATAATCATGTCACGCTCATACCTCCGACGCTTACAATAACTATTTAGAAATCAATTAACGGCATACGTAGAGGTATAAAATGTCTAATATATTGTAAAAGATTGTAAAAATAATGATATTTTTAATAAAAATGCTAATTACCTCTCTTCACAGGAGGTGATTTTAAATTATATATCTAATAAACATGGCAAAAAACAACAAATTCCAAAAACAGGTATCCTCTATTTTTATCCATAGATTACATACAAGAAGTTGCAAAAAAATAGATTAATATTTAGTGCAAAAATTTAAACAAAAATTGTAAATTTTCCAAATATTATTTAAACAAATAAAGTTTATTGAAATTTTTTTCCGCACAAAAATTGCCTATTTAAATGCCAACAATTTACAAAAAAAAGAATCCGATTATCTTCTTTAATTACGGAGATATTCCCAAAAATATGGTTTTCATCCCCAACTTCGAAGGCTATTTTCACCCCTTCAATATGAACGATGGCCGATAAAAAAAGTACGTGTCAAATATTTTTTTGAGAACTATATCTCACATAAGTTTCACCAAAATCGGATATGTTCCCTTGTTAGACACGGCTGAACTATGCGACACTGCTTCTCTGTACGGCAGAGTTCGACGTAAATTACGTGTAAACGATACATCACTACATATAATGTGCGACGGATAATGCTGTTCTCTATGCAAGTACACTGGAATGAAGTTTTTGATAATTAAATTACAATTACAATTACAATTACAAATTACATACCAAAGTATGATACAGATACTTTAACTTTAATAATTTACTTTTGTAGAAAATTCATAAAATATGTAATAATTTTTAAATGTTACCAATATCCATCGTGTATTAGAGTCTAAACTACTTAGCGTTATCTTTTTTTACATGTAACGTACTTTTTGTGGAATTTGTTATTTCCTCTTACAAAACGTGGTGAAGATAAAAAAAGTATGATTAAAAACATGAGAACGATCATTTAATTCAAAAAATGAGGAAGTAAGTTAGTAGAGTGATCACGATAGCAATGCGTCGTAATCCATAATGACATTCGCGAAAGCCTAAAAATATGCCTATTTTAAAAAATGTAAAGATTAGTTTAGTTATAAATTTTTATTTGGTATTAATCATGCTTGAATTTTGTTCTATATACCTATTCCAGTTTAACAGCAAGGGAATTCTTATATACGTTAGCAACATCTACAAAAACAAAATAATGTAAATGACAAATTGCCCTAGTATAAATCACAGTATAATTACCCAGTTGTATTTTATTATATAAGATGAATCACCCGGTACAATTATTTTAAATGATTGTTCTCGTTGCCGGAACGTTTGAAACTTTGTTCACAGCGATGTTCAGTAAGATCTATTATATAATTACATTGGATTTTGCATTCTTTATATATTTTCAAGGACAACAAAATTTTCTGTGCTGGTAGTACCTTTTATTTTTAAAATCGGATGAAAATACAATATTTTTATGATACTTACTGAATTTAACTAAAAATCAGCCAAATTATAATTATAATATGTTAGAATTAATCACAAATAATTAAAGATAACATTGATAACTTCGTAAATAAGTAATTAAAAACGATGTAATGCAACTGTGTTGAAAAAATCATTAAAGTTCATTACAAACAACACAAAATTTCAATCAGTCCAATAGCAACCAAATAATTTAAGATGAAATCGTTAAATGGTTTACCCTATAGTAGGTGTATGCGGTAATATGGATCAGTATCTCTCTTATACTCAATTTAGATTTAAAAAAATAAAAAAAGAAAAGTACTATATTTCATTAGTAAAAATATAGGTGAAATATAGGTGATTACCATTTTTTTTAGATACAATATAATATAATATAACATTCTGAAATATCCAATTTTTTTCTTTCATTTTCACCCTTATATGAACTTCATTAAACACTATATGTATAATATTCTATTTAAAAAACTGGAGTACAATTTTTTTCTCTCTTATTTTTTTTTAATTCTGCCGTGTAGAAAATACTAATCTATATTGCCATAAATACCCAGTATACTGTTTAAAGTATGTATTACTTGATTTTCCTGTAACGCGATAGAATGTAGTATATTTAATCCACGTATGTTTTTACATGATGAAAGGTAATAGATTGTATTTAAAAAAAATGGTTAAATAATAAAAAATTAAAATTAGTTAGTAATAATACCTACTAATAAAAATATTTATGAATATTGATCCATACATGTGTTCTGCTTAAATATATACAACATGTGTAGTTGATTTATATAGCTTGCTTAAATACAAATCATTGCCTAGCGAATTCGTTTGTTAAAACTAATATACAGGAGTTTGTTAAACAATAATAAAATTCGTCATTGAATAATAGAAATATTTGGTTTCACTCTCCTTTTCTTTATTACTAATAAAATTAACATATGCAACGATTGATTATATTTTTCATTGATAAGAGTGCAAGTAGTAAGGTGAACCAGGTAAGTAGGCTAGGTGAACCAAACTGATAAGGTGTGCAAGTGTCTCGATACTGATCCACAAGAAGCTTGATGCCGTATGAGTAAGGTGGTAACGTTCTGGAGCGACAGTTTATCCGACCGATGACATAATCGTGTCACGTTTGAACTATACCACCTGCACGATCGTTATCTCGATTAATGCATGCGTAGCAAAAGCCGACTCTTTCCAAGTGGTAACTGTGCTGAGAAAAATAGATGCAAGGAATTTAACGCCGAAGGTTTAGTTCCTATTGCGTCTCAAGTTGGTTTTGCGACGAAATAAGTGTTGTCACCCTTGCTTTCAAATGGTTTCATGTAATTTTATTTCGTATGAAACTATCATTAGAAAATGTAAAGTACATATAAATGTGAACTACCAAAGTGGACCATGTGCATTTTATCAAGGTGCTTTCCTGGTTGCAAGGGAAACTTTTTAAGGCCATGGGACAATCAATACTAAGGGCTGTGCTGACGGTGCCCTTGCGGCCAATGTTTTGCCGAGGAGACATTTTTATTCTATCTGTGGGCGTTCAAACACGTCACAAGAATAAACGAAGTGTTTTATTGAGTTTTCATTTCCTTACACTATGCCATATGATTCTAAATAAAAAATTTTCATTTATTTTTCATATAATATTTGTGTTACGATTTATAATTACAATTTTATTTTATATCACTGGTATATGTTACATATGTAATGCATTAATTAGCTGACTGTTGTGATCATGTAAAATTCGCTGATAAGTTCCGGAAAGTTAGATAAAAATGACTAAAATAATGTATAGTATGTTTAGCTTAGTTTTATCTGAACATAAAAATAGTATGCTGGAATTTGTCCGCAGCTTTGACTATAAATTTCAAAAATAGCTACGTATAAAGTAAATACGGCACAAACCAGTTTGTCCAAAAAAGAAATAATTATTCATTACTAGAGTAAATTCATAGCATATCTTTCACAAAATTATATGTAAGAATTTGCGCGGCTAATGTAAGACCGAGTGGTAGAGAGAGAGAGCGTGCTCCGATTGGAATTTCGGGGAAATCGGAGAGAATGGGGAGACGACAGTCAGACGCGACGGTGAGCGTACCGATAAAGCAAGTGTATAAAAGCCGGTGGGCGAACCGTGCAGTAGACAATTTCATTTAATTTAAAGCAAGTTTTCAAGTTCAGTTCATTCTTTTCTTTTTTGTATTATAAAATATAGTTCGTTTGATTTCTTTTTCCTTTTGTATCATTTTCTTTTCCTATAAACTTCCTACATACACTACCGCTCAAAAGTATGTGGACACTTACAATTTCTTGAATTTTGGATATACACTGCTCAAAAGAAATATGGCATAGAAAAATTTCAGGCAAAAATTGACCAAATTTGACTTATAATAACTCCGTAAAGATTATGCTCTTTTTTTGTATTAAAGCTTGAAATCTCTACTTTAAGGCCGTATAGTTCGATTTTAGATTTACTACATCCCTATCACAATAACACCGGAAATGTGGGGGCGTGTTTGTTGTTTTGAAAATTACCAAGATTGACGAAGTGAATGGATTTCCCACATTTTTTTTTCATGATGCCGTTTACAGGGGCATAAAGTACAAACCTTTATCTTTCATTTTCAATATGTGAAAGACCGCTACCATTTTTTTTCGCAAAGATACAGCAGTTTAAAGAAACAGTTGCATTTATGGCATATACCGCCGGCATTAGCATTACTCGATGTGCACCACGAGGATATTGCCGAACGGTATTTTCACATTATATGGCTCTGAAAAGAGCCGTTTTTTTGTATGTGCTTGCATGTAAGTATCTGTGTATTTGTGTATTTGATTTCTAATAACGCGCGATTCCACCGCGTTGTTGAATTACCGCTTGCAGGCGATTACTCATGTTAAAGCCCAAATTTCTTCTGTGGAATGTCATTCCAAATTTGATTTAAAATTTGCGACAAGTCTTGCAGACCGTCAGATTGTCTTGTTAGATTACTATAGGGCTCAAATCTGAACTTATTGTAGTATTGACGCCTGCTTGGAGCAAAGTAAAGAGAGACCCCGGCAGGAGAGGTCGGCGAACCCCTCCTGGACGCCTGCCGTGGTGAAAAGGTTAAGAGACTCCGGCGGGTGAGTTCGGCGACAATTCCTGGACGCCCAACCGGAGGTAAAGGATTGATACCCAGGCAGGAGAGTACGGCGAAACCCTCCTGGACGCCTGTCTGGTGAGTAGGGGGAGAGTATGGGAGTTTGTTCCTGGACACTCGGTCGACATGGAGAGTTCGGCGAGAATACCTGGACGCCATTCGAACGGGAGAGAACAGAATTACTCCTGGACGCCTGGTTGATTGTAAAATAGAAAAAGAAAGAGATAGTTAGAGAGAGAGAGAGAGAGAGAGAGAGAGAGAGAGAGAGAGAGAGAGAGAGAGAGAGAGAGAGAGAAAATAGTGAGAGAAAGTTATATTGTCGAATTATGTTAATGTACAAAGAAAGAAATTTGTAAACCCCTTATTGCCTGTAAACTCTCCTAATCTCCAAAATACATATTCCTTGTTTCCAGATTTCCTGATATTCCTTGTGATTTCCAAGTTACCTATCCTTACATTGCGAAAACATGGCTACAACACGTATTTTTTTTATCGGCAAACATCCACTCTGAAGTGTGATAAAATAATTTTCAGAAAAAAAATACACCGACTTCGAAATGCACTAAAAAGTATAAAACAATTTCTATTTCCTAATGAAGTAATTTCTATTTCATTCAATCATACAATTACTTAACATATATGTATGAAACCTATTTACTCGTTAGGTAGTATATTAAATATATTTCAACTTTTTCGAAAGCGGCGCAAAATTAAAAGATTTTCTTGAACATGTCAATCTTTGGACGGCCGTACATGGGCAAGACTCGTATAGCTATATTTTTTCTATACATATAACTCGACAGCACGCCGCGAAATATGTGTTAGTGCTTATAGAATGTAACTATGGTCTATCTAGATTCATAGAGTATGCACGGAAGGACTCGATCGCCGCATATACAATAAAGGTAGGGCCCATCTGCCGGAAATTTGGTAATTCCCGCGTCGAGGGCCCCGTTTGCAGATTCTTAGATCCATGCCTTCCACATGCGAACGACGTCGATTCAGTTTCATTTATATCAGAAACGTTGTGAAATGAAGATTCAGTCGTTACATTTGCGTATATTACCAGATATATTTATAATGGTTCGTATTCTTCCTCAGGATTTATTAATATGCTGTTAAGAGCGCCGTTAGGTTATAAGCAAGAAGGGACTCTTTTAAATCTTTAACTTTGATTTTTATATCCACATCTATTTTTCAAGGAAAAAACTAAATTACGGTCAGCTTTTCAAAACTTAATCACTTCCCAGTCATAATCGTCCGCAATAAACCACCCCATAAACGATCGGTAAAAATACTCTCTACTAGCACGCCAACTTAGGTTTTCCCAAACACGTACCCCGAGGAAAGGGAAGAAAAACCCCCGACATTTCCAAAGAAAGGCGATTGGTCAACAATTTCACCCCACCTTAGTTTCAGCCTCACCTTCGAATATACGCCCACATACAAAAGTTAATGAAAAGGCAGACTCGCTAGTTTTAAGACAGAATTTTTGTAACAACCAGGCAACACACTGAATAAATCAAATCTTTGGTAGAAACGCAATGTGAGCATTTGCTGCATCATCTAAAATTCAGTACACCAGTACATACGATTTTAACAATGCAATACGCCATACCACAATCAACTAGTTATTGGCAGCAACGTTTACTGATGTATTTTTGATTTTGCGCCGCCTCCGAAAAAGTTGAAATATATTTAATATACTACCTAACGAGTAAATAGGTTTCATACATATATGTTAAGTAATTGTATGATTGAATGAAATAGAAATTACTTCATTAGGAAATAGAAATTATTTTATACTTTTTAGTGCATTTCGAAGTCGGTGTATTTTTTTTCTGAAAATTATTTTATTTCACGCTTTTTAGTGGAATGGGGAGAATTGTATAGGATAGTGTAAGACAATTGTTCAGGGCTTTTTTTGTCTGCTTAAGTGCCATGAGTATAATTAAGTATAATACACCAACGTCCGCGGAAACTCATCTTGATGCAGAAGTCGGGGTTAGAGCGGTAAATCTTATTTAGTGTTTTGGGACAGTGCATTGTGATTGCCCTTTTTTGCTTTTCCGGTGCATAGCACTTGGCGATCCACTAATATTAAAAACAATAGTTTTTCGCTAATATTTCGAAAACTAAAATTTTCCGTGAAATTTGTATATGAACAAAATTGTTCAGAATCATGTCCGTGACAAGATATGAAAAGCGCACTACAATCGAGAAAAGTTTATTTCGAAAGTTGCTGGTTTTTGTGCAAAAAAATACTTTGCAACTAAAAAATGGGAAATTTTTTAATACTGGTACCAATGGGGAGTCAGAGCGTACGAGATGCAAAAGGTTTCGTTTCAATCAGACCACCCACCTGGGCGTAATCGGTGAACATACATAGAAAAAGTTTATTTCAAAAGTTAGCAACAATTTTCGCTGATATCTCGAAAACTAAAGTTTTTTCTGAAATTTTTATATGACAGAGTTGTTCAGAATCATGTCCGTGATAACATATTAAAAGCGCATTGAAATCGGAGAAAATTTTTTTCAAAAGCTGCCGGTTTTTTTGCAAAAAAAAATAGTTTGCAATTAAAAAATGAAAAATTTTTTAAGAATGGTACCAATAGGGAGTCGGACCTTACCAGATGCAAAAGGTTTCGTTCCGATTGGTCCACCCAGTTAGGAGTAATCGGCGAACATACATAGAAAAAAAAAAAAAAAAAAAAAAAATATACAGGTCGAATTGAGTAACCTCCTCCTTTTTCGAAGTCGGTTAAAAATAACCCATAAAGTTGGGGTTGAAAAACCTATTTTCGCAAATATCTCGGTAACTATGAGGCCTAGACAAAAAGTTCAAAGTGCAAATTTTTCTGTTTTTAAAGGCCAATAATATGGCGTAAATGGATTTTTGAAAAATTTATTTGTTTAAAAAATATGTTAAAAATTAACATTATTTTACACATATTTTTAATAAAACGTTGTTCCATTTTGATCAAATTTCACATACAAAATCTATGAGTCCAAAAAAAAAAAATACGGATAAATTGCAATTTTTAATTTCGCTTGTGGAAAAAATATTACTTACTGTCGTTGAAGTTATACATACATTTCATATCTTCCGTTCGGTTCACGACTGATTTCTATACATAGTATTCTGGCAGTTGTATTATGTTATATTTTTTATTCTAATTCATTTAAAAAAAGAATTTAAGAGTTCGTAAGTGCCTTTATAAAAATATGGGGACCGAGTAAGGTATCTTATATGTTCCGCGTTATGAGCGCATAGTGTTGCCAGTGTTCGACGCACGGAAGATCTAAACGCGTAAATTGTGTTTCTGTGAGGTGTAATATCTTCATAATAATATAGAATACATGCAATTACAAGGAATTGCATCTGTCGATTAAGAATTGTTACACAATTGTAAAGAAGATATTGTTAAGTTGGGTTACTTTGAATATAAAACTTTGACAGTTGTAAGCATTACAAAAACAGTGCTGCATTAATACAACCTTCCGATGTATATGGTTATAAAATCGTGAAACAATTCTTAATAGGAAGTTTTGCAGAAAATTAGAAGTATAACGAAAAATAAAAAACATAGTTCGTATTTCGTCTGATTGTGAGATGGGTACACTAAAATAGTATTCAAATTTGTTATGATCTAAAGTTCATTAGGCATTCTCTACTGATCGGCATGATTTATTAATCTAAAGTAGCCATAGAAGTATAAAAGAACTTAAGAACTTCTTAAGAACTTAAGAAGTATAAAATAACAAAAAGTATTAATTTAGAATTTTCAAAGTGAGGCTATTGAAGTGAGAAGGCAAAATTACATTTTTTTATGAATAACACTTTCTCAAACGATAGTGAAAGGTTAAGTATCGAGGTTGTAGTTTAATACTACATAGATTAAGGGAATTATTATACTACTAATGTACTATTTAATTAATATGTATATAATAGTATAAAATTGTAAAAGTTATTGTATTATTGCACGTTTTGTTGTAAGCATTATTGTATGTATTACATAGCGATCACTAACAACCTCGCTGATAATACGGTCATCATAAATAAATAACAAAATATGTGACAAAATAATATGCTTATTAATTATTAAATTTTATCGGACCTACTACTTAAATATGTATAACTTTTACAGAACAAACACTATTTTATTTTTTTGATTTAATGAATCAGTATTCACTGTTTGGCAATACATAATCGTTGGGAGAGATCGGATTAAGGTTATAATTCGAGTTTTGATCATAAGTTGGATTTCAAATAATTAGGTTCAAGAAATCGAATTGTAACCTCAAATATATATAAATTAATAACGACTTAAAAATCGCGTCATTATTTTAAAATTATTAATATAGTTATATCATTTTTAGTTAATACTCTCTCGGGTTATTAAGAGCTAATTTTTTATCGGAAATTTGAGACTCAAAATGGCAGACGCATACATTAAAATTTTCTTATTTTAATTTTTAAATTAGTATTACTTTACTAAAAATAGTTATTCATAGATTATTGGCAATAAATTAACTAGCATATTAGGCACACTTAATTTGAAATTAATAATTAAGTAGAACAAAAATAAAGAAACGTTAAAACATAAATCAATACACATATTCATTCTTTATCTACATTTTTATTCTTAGAATAGAAAACTTGTGATTCGGTCAGTTAGTTAGTTCGGCAGATTTAAAATATTTGCCTGAATTAATTATCAATAAATTCAGATATTCGTTTTTTGCTACTGCAAACATTGATTTTAATTAGTTTTGACTGTTAAATCTAGTGTCTTGATCCGCTGTGACTTTTTCTGATGCAGAATGAGAGAATACTTGTATAATTCGCTAATTGTAAGTGATTTTTGATGCAATTATATGTATAGAACAATATTGTAGAATATCAATTAAGAAGTAAATAATAATGAAATGTTGCTTTTATTTCTATTACGTTGACATATTCGGAAAATTTATTATGTATGAATTTCTAAATTACTCAGCGAGTATCATAAAACAAGAATGTAATACGGATCGTGCAAAACATATTGCAACATATTGATCACACACCGGAAAAAGCTATTAACTTTTCGTTTTTCTCTTATCAGGCAATATCAGCCCGTTTGGTTATAAACAAATATGACTATATTACGAGCTGAGAAGATTAAAAGAGATTATAAGAATTCAACACACACTTGATTGCCAAATAGCCAACTTTGTTAGCTGCAATTAACTTTTATAATTAATACGGTTTATTTACGACTCAGTGCCAATCATTTTGTAAACATGCTTCACAGCCACATGTGCGTTTTTTTAGATTAATAACGGAGTAAAAAAAAGTTATATCTGACCTTGGCGCAATTCCCACCTGAATGATTCATAATATGCGGTTCTTCATGAACTTTCGACGACTCGATCAATTTCTGGCCCGCATCAATTATTTGGAAACATTCGCATTATGTTTGGTCTTTACTTTTGTTTCGTCAAAATGCATCATCAAAATCAGTCTTTTTATCGATTATGAGACCTGAATCTTCATGAATTTTGGTGTCAAATTCAGATTGACCTTCCGGCTTGACATCGAATAGCATTTCATTAGAATATCTATATTTTATATAACTTGTAAGATTGATGCAACAATGTTCCTATATTATTCAACGAAATTTGAACACAATTTCTGGAGAATAGATTTGAATTTAAGTATAATAATAATTTATTACTGTACCGTATCCAATATATTATGTTATATAAAAGTACATATAACAGAAGTTTGGAAAGTATAGATAAAATAGCATTTATGATATTATTAGTTGAAAGATTATAGTTCAACAAAAGCGATAACATGTGTACTTTTCATTAATGTTCTTAATGTAAAGCGGAGCACTTAATGCAAACGCAGCACTTAAGACATATCAATTGTAACACTTTATACTTGTGCAATTTAATAGTCCCTTTAGTACTATTCGCATTTCCGATGAAAATTTTTGTGTGTCTGAAGGTTTCCCTTACAGTCAAAGTGGACAAAAATATAAAATTATTCTTTAAATAATTCGATGCCCTGTGAAATCCAAACGTTTTGTTAAAGTTAAAATTTGCAGGTTGGAAAACCTCCTTGCTAAATTAATTAAAAGTTTTGTATTTGGATGTAATATAACATAAAACAGCGTTACAAAATGTTTTTAATTAGACTCCTACGAATTATTATTCCATTGACCTAAACCAGTAAATCAAATAACGAAACATACATACATGTTTCTACAAAAATTATACATTTGAATTATTAAACGATAAAATTTGTAATAATAGCAATGTAATATTTACAAAAAAGCGCAATATTTCTTAAGCAATAGTGTAACAAAATTTGCTGATAACGTTACATCGAAGATATACTTGAATAAAAAAGCGATAGCTTTATTTAATCTGATAAACTTACGGAATGGAAGATTGTACGCTCAAATATTATTTAAATGTAGTAATAAATTCAAAACGCAGATAAAATGTATGCTCACTTGTTTTCTTTTAAAATGTAAATTCAAGTTCTTTATTGTGTGCAATTTATAGCAAGCGTACGTTGCTTGCAATTTACATACAGGTAAAATTGAAATAACGAAGCATATTTTAGTACATGTGTAACGTCCCGCGGACCCGGTTTTTGTAAACTACGACACCTCAGATCTATTATCGACAGTATTAGGCAATTACCGACGGCACATTACGAATCTATTACCATATCTATTAAATTCGACAGTCGGTAACACATATATACACATATATATATTAATATTCATTTATATTAACTATCTTAATTCGGAGTAGCTAATATTCTTCGTAAAAGTATTTTAATATTAAATTAGATTAATTAAAGAAAGTTATGTATTATTTTACTTGTAATTCTGATAAATAGTTTGTATGAAATTTCCGTTGCGCTGCGATAAGACTGCAAGTCACGATGCTCAACCGAAACACTTGAGACAGCGATAGTTACAGAGAAGGATAGGAACACTATCCCTATTTATGGCACCTTTAGATATTAAAATTAATTAATTAATTAAATCAATTCATATACGAGAATTCATCATTCATTAAATTATTCATAGCCTTGATCAAAATTATTTTCAGTAACTAAAGGAAAACCTGTAAAACGAAATAGTTTTGACTCGCGCAGAATTCGAACACCGTTGATTAGAAAAGGACAGAAAATGTATCTTTCATTAAAACACCGCTACGCTAATAATCGAAGAATTGTCTTACGCTATCCTATACAATTCTCCCCATTCCACCAAAAAGTGTGAAATAAAATAATTTTTAGAAAAAAAATACACCGACTTCGAAATGCACTAAAAAATATAAAATAATTTATATTTCCTAATGAAGTAATTTCTATTTCATTCAATCATACAATTACGCAACAGATATGAATGAAACCTATTTACTTGTTAGGTAGTATATTAAATACATTTCAACCTTTTCGGAGGCGGCGCAAAATTAAAAATACCTTAGTAAACGTTGCTCCCAATAACCAGTTGATTGTGGTATCTAAGAGTCTATAAACGGAGCCCACGACGCGGGAATTACCAAATTTGCGTCGCCTCCGAAAAGGTTGAAATGTATTTAATATACTACCTAACAAGTAAATAGGTTTCATTCATATCTGTTACGTAATTGTATGATTGAATGAGATTGAAATTACTTCATTAGGAAATAGAAATTATTTTATACTTTTTAATGCATTTCGAAGTCGGTGTATTTTTTTTCTAAAAATTATTTTTAGAATTAAATAGTTGTGTTTAATGAAACACAATCGAAATTTGATGAAGTTTTATAATTGGTCATAGGACTTTATTAACTACCGGAACATTGAAAATGTTGAAGAGGTAGTTTATGCGAATACGATGTCTGTCTGTCTGTCTGTCTGTCTGTCCGTCCGTCCGTCATCACGATAACTCCTCGCCACATTGACGGATTCTTTTGAAACTTGGTACATAGGTTCTCTATAGGTAGCAAAAGAACCCTATTGAATTTGGTGGTGATTGGTCCACCTGGACCGTGATGGGAGCAGGTGGAAATCTCCATGCTTACTTATAGGCAAAACAGTGTCCAGAGTAACATGTTCCGGTAGTTATATTTATTGTGTTTACACATTCTATTTTCCATTATTATATTTTTATCTGTATTAGTCCCAGTGGTTTTTCTCTTAAATTTCGTATCAACTGCTCAATTAAGAGAATTTCTTCAGCTAATCAAACTGATTGATCTGTTCTTTCAAATAAAACTTGTTAAAAAAACCTGTCGTATTAATATTCATTAAACTAGTCTAATATTCACTAACAGGTAACCGAAGCGATCCGAAAAACAACCAGAAGTCGCTCTTAATAACATCGTAGGAATGTTGACTGCAGAATATTAACATCTAATATTGATTTATCGGAGTTTCGGGAACACGTCAATTTTATTCAGGTCTGCACGTCAGCTGATTCATCCTGCAGGTCTTCTGACGGGTAGAGACCACCGAATCGAGGATTCCAGGTGAATCACGAACATTCAATACACCCGATTAATCGTGTTACGATCAGGCGTGTAGGTATCAAAGCCTCTGGGGATTTGCTCGGTTAGATCAGTTCTAATTTTACGAGTTATCACTTTAGCTTCGGGACACGAGAACGTGTAGTGTGCGGAGCTCATTCTGAACCGTCAACTCGTTAACTGGCTGACACCTCGAACTATACATATATCGGTAAATTAGCCCTCACTTAAGTAGTTATTACTGTGTCTCAATTCAGAAGTCATTGGCTGACCGCGAGGCAATTAAATTAGCATTGCCTGCCTCGATGGATCGTAACTTTCATTCAGCGGGGCTCGCACGCTTGTCAGGTGGGTTATTTTTATACCTATCTAATGGAAAATGTCGTTGACTCAGCTACCGTTGGTGATTTGCATGAAATCGACCAATTAAAATGGTCGATCTAGGAACCAATTTATCGAAAAAACTATAGATGAATATTACTCCTACGCACATATTGGAAATTATAATAGTCTAAAAAATTACACAAAATTGGTAAATTGATAGAAAAGTAGTGGCAGTTTTTGTTGTCTTTATTTTTTAACCGTATTTCTACAATGCTTTCATTTGCATTCTTTATTCTTAGTTATATTTTGAGCTGCTGTATTAAAGATGGAAAAAATGATCGACTTTATTTTGAATTGAAAATAACCCACAAAACCAAAAATTAATCATTGCATCGAATAACCACTTACGGCAGTTACATAGATTTGTTTTTTGCTCTTAAAATACGTTGACTCTACTGATTCTTATTTCTTGAAAATTTATTTGAATTAACATTACAACAATTTGCATTGGGCACAAGCCCAAATATCAAAACGTGATATACTTTACTTCAGTGTTTTACATCTGTTGTTTGTCTCTACCAGTGTAACAAAATCTTGTTAACTACCAGAACATTGAAAATGTTGAAAAGGTAGTTTATGCGAATACGATGTCTGTCTGTCTGTCTGTCCGTCCGTCCGTCATCACGATAACTCCTCGCCACATTGATGGATTCTTTTGAAACTTGGTATATAGGTTCTCTATAGGTAGTAAAAGAACTCTATTGAATTTGGTGGTGATTGGTCCACCTATACCGTGGTGGGAGCAGGTGGAAACCCCCATGGTTACTTAGAGTGACATGTTCCGGTAGTTATATTTATTGTGTTTACACATTCTAGTTATTACTTTGTGTACTATCAAATGGAAATAGTCTGCCTTTCATGAAACAATAAAAAGCTAGTTTCTATTTAAATTGCAATCAAATTCAAAAACCATACTACGAGTGCCAAAATATTTAAATCATGCACTATAACGCTCGATGTGAGGTTTGTTTTGAGAGAAAGTTAAAGATATGATTGTAATGTGTGATTCGAAGCAGCGAAAACTGGTTAAGAAAACTATTGGCTATATTATTGCATTGCAAGAGCTAGGCCGAGGGTTCAGGCAAGGAGAGAACAAGTCTCTACTGGGTTTCCAAGCAGAGGTTTAAGGAAGACTGTCCAAGTCTTTTTAGGGAAAAGGCGCAAGACTGTTTCCGACTCTGGTAATTCCAAGAGTGGTGTTATCTAGGTGCGGGTTGGGAAAGTTCTGCTTTTTCTAGGTTTCAGGAACCCTTTTATATCGTTTCCTTCGCCTTCGGCCGCCCAATCACCGCGCCGAAGTGCGATCGGAAGGTTTTATGGTACTTGCAGGTAGCAAGTACACCGAGGTTTTCGGTGCGCTGTACATGTTTTAACTCTATTTCTTATGCTAGGCTTAAATTCTAAAAACTATCTCGCTACAGCACAAATAATCTTGTAAGTAACAGTTACAGTGATGTATACATATATTTCTTCCCCAAAGATGTAAGAGAAAATAATTGTAATCAAAACTATTGTAATGTACATTTATTGAGATTTTTGTCAAATCTTGGAAGTCTCGAATCAGGAAAAATTAAATACTGTATGAATTGTTAATTTCAATGATTTATCTATTCCTTAACAATAAGTACTTAACGTTGCAACAAATGCTATACCTATGATTTTGTTTTTGTTTCAGGTAGCAGATTTTTCGAGAGGTTTACAATGATTTCGCATAGTTAAGTAGCACTATTGGATATAAATTTTTATTGTAAATTAATAAATTCGTAGACAGCAACGTAGCATATAAAACAATATTGTTTGAAACATTTCCAATTTTACTAGCTATTTATAATAAGCATAATTGTACAATTTAGCTTGTATAATTACTAGTAATAAAGGTATGTATGTATGTATAAAAGTATACATATATGTATAAAGGTATGTAAGACAAAATCAATAAAAAGCTAATCCACATCAGCATTCTAATTATATTTTTGAGTATCGGTTAACATCAATGACTTGTGGTTTCACATACAATTATTTTACGTCACTTATTTGCATAAATACAACAGAATAATCATGGTGAACAAAATGCTGGCACAAATAATTAGATATCATATTTTCTGTAATTCAAAATTTAATGTTTTTAAGCCTAAAAGTCAGATAATGTAGAATGTAGAATTACAATGTTTGATTTTTGACAGCTATGGTTGTAATAGAAGCAGGTCTCCTATCACAGCAGAAGGTTTAACTTTTGAATTCGTTAACAATGCGTTAACAATTAAATAATGTTATAACTATTCCACAGTTAATAATTTAAAGTAGGAAAACTAAGATTTGTCATTTTTATGGACTGCTATTATAGCGTAAAATATTCGAATAACAGTAGTAGAAATAGTGATGGAAAAAAAGTTATCTATTTATTCTATATAAAAATCTTTAACAATGGACATCACCAAGGTGTTACATGCGGATTTTAATACACTTTATATATGTGATAGCTTTTTGAAAATTATTTCACACATATTTTTTTATATTCTCTGACATGTATGTTGAGGGGCTCAAAATAGCCCTCAAAGTTTGGGGTAAAAAACACATTTTCTTTAATATCTTGGAGACTAGATGGTGCATTTTTTTTACAATTATGTATTTTTGAGCAAAGAATTTAGTTGCTTACGAAAATATCAGGAGAAGTTATTTATGTAAATAATATATTAAAAAATTGAATTTTTCTTCAATTTTTTTATCCTAAATGCAGTTTGATTTTTATACAAATTTGCGTACGTAAAATATGGATCACAATAGGGATGTTTTCGGAATTTTTTGTTTATTGCAATTTAACAACAAATATTACATATACAATTTTCTTCTTCTTTTGACGCAGAAAAATGTTAAGATTTGTTTTGGAAGAGGGTGATCCATGTTTATATGATAATTTACTGCGTTTTTAACAATTGAATAATATTACATGTTTATTGTTCTGTGGGTCACCACAGAAGGTCCAGTGGGCAGGTATAAATCCGCCGCGGTACCAGTCGTCGCTGTTCAGAACGTAAGTTTCTATAGCCATATGCAATGAAACTTTTAGCCAAAGGTATAAGTTTTACTATTTAACTTTTAATAATTTGAATCAAAATATTTCTTGTTTAAATGAATTGATAGCTCTGACAGCTGCTAATTTTTGTACACTATTAAGGGCAATGCAGAAGTCCAAGTGTAAAAATACACTACTCAAAAAAATTGCTGTGTATATGCAGGTATGAATGTGGGCGCGCGCATTTTAAATTTACAAATTTAAAATTTATATAAAAATTCTTGTTTAGGGAACAAAAATTTTATAAAATTTTTTATTTGATTATGGTGAAATCGTCAAATGAACACTGGTCCTGTAGCAGCGTATAATGATGGCGCACATTTAACTGCGCGGGCCCACGTTCACACCTGCATATAGAGTAAATATTCGATATCTGCGACTCTCTCGGGTCTGAACTGTTGCACATATCGTACAGGTCCTACATTGATTGATGTTTTACCGAACGTAGAAAAGGATAGAAGAGAAAAATAACACGAGCGCCGGTTGCAGATATCGTAAAGGTACTACATTTCGAGCGAAGGAGACCGAACGTAAACAAACAGCGACCTACCAGGAGGACACTCTTAATGCAAGAATAAAACTTTTTTATTTTTGATTTTTTTTTTTATGAAACTTTTACCAATTGATTCTTCACATTTTTCTGGTTAAAATGAAACCAAACACGACATAATTTGGCACATATTTACTTGTAATTTCAAATGTTACGCGTACATCGATGACTTTACTCTAATAAGATATTGCAAGCAAATATAACTCAAATTACGTCGTGTTTGGTCTCATTTTAATCAGGAAAATGTCGCGAATATGATGGAGAAAGTTATATAAAAAAATGGATGAAAAATACAAAAATTAGCAATGCCCAAGTATTGCAAACAATCGAACAGACTTTTGATCTTTGCCGCCTGCCATGATCGCAGCGTCTCTTTCTTTTTCACTCGCTATCCTCCTCTACGCCAGAAACTTTTATCGTCAATTAAACCTATAAATATAGTCCAAATTATATCGTGTTTGGTCTCATTTTAATCGGAAAAATGTCAAGAATCAATTGGTAAAAGTTTGATAACGGAAAAGACAAAAATAAAAAAGTTTTATATTTGCATTGGTATTGTCTCACGGATATACTAAGCCTCGGATCACGTTACATTTCTTGGCGAGCGAACCTTGGGCGTCTCGAGGGGTCTTCCCCCCAGTGGTGGGGATAACTTCGTTGCACATATCGTACAGGAGATTTTTGCAGATATCGAATATTTACTGTACACTATACACATACACACGAAGTCACATACACAAGAGAATCCTAATCCGGCCTTTTCAGACCAAAACATTCTTTAAAAATTCAGCAATAGCACCAGTAAATGTAGAGACACAAACTTTTTTACCCAACAAACGGATTAGTCGCGGATCGGAACAGTAATGACGTTTCTTTAGCTCTTTTCGTTCAAATTTCAAAGTTTGATCCATCCATAGGGAACAAAGAATCGGAGCGATTTGAAACTTCGCATACATTTAGTGGGCAATATGAGCTTAAAATAAAACATAGGCGTAATCATTACAATACCTATTTACAAAGATATTGTAACTTTTGTAATTTGAGCAAAAGACGCCGTTTTTTGACGTTTTTTTACATCAATATTAAACATAAAAAAAAATATTTAATCAAAAACTGAAATACCAATCTTAAAGGGTACACTCTCGGCTTTCTGGAACCGTATTCGCAATTTTCATTCGATGGCGGGTTCATGAGATCATAACTATCAAAGGAAAAAGCGTCATTTTGGCTTTGGTAGCTCATAACTTTGCAACCGATCGTCGAAACGAACTTCGTGAACGTGCAAATTATAGGGGAAGGGACAGGGAACAGCAGCCTAAAAGTGGCATTAATCAAAAAAATTTTTCTGCGTCAGTGCAAACCGTAATAAAATAATTTTAAGAAAAAAAATACTCCGACTTTGAAATGCACTAAAAAGTATAAAATAATTTCTATTTCCTAATGAAGTAATTTCTATTTCATTCAATCATACAATTACATAACAGATATGAATGAAACCTATTTACTTGTTAGGTAGTATATGAAATACATTTCAACCTTTTTGGAGGCGGCAACTATGGTTTGTTGTTAATATACTGATGCAGTGTTCGCGGTGAGTCCTGCTTTTGTATTTTACGTATTTCTTCATAGAATTTCATTATTGCGCACACTATATAACATAAGTTTCAACAACATTCATTCCATTTTTATTTCATTATTTTTATTACAATTAATTTATATCTAAATTCAATAAGATTAAAGGGACAGAAACCTATGGACGTCAAATGGTTGAACAAATTGTAAGGCACCTTTTGGTATTTCTAATATTTCCAATTTTTTACACTGTTTCTGACATTGGGATTGTATGTCATAACTTCTTCGTGCTATATCTTCTACATGACTCGAGAAATACAACAGTATTTTCTCTTGCATGCAAAAAAAATTTTGGTAAATTTTTAAGTAGAAGCTTCTTCCATTTCCTTTTTATTCATAGAAATAGGCAAGATTAGGTCATACATCAAATCATCAAATATAAACTTTTGTAGCATTTCTATATCTTTATACATACAGGGTGTCCACGCCTAAGTGTGACAGCGCGATATTTCATAAACTATTGATGTCATGAAAAAGTATTTATATGGAAATTGCAAGGTAAAAGGGGTTCTATGTTTTGACGCAAACAACATTTATTTAATGTTATAATTTAAAAGATATGATGGTAAAGTTTCGTTTTTTAAATAGAACCATATAATTTTTTCGATCAGGCGATAATGCTTTTCAATACGAATTTATTTAGGTTTAATGTATTTACCCGATTTTTATTAATGTTCAAGATATAATGCTTTGAAATTTACAGATTTTCAACAAAAACGTCATTGATTCGAGTAGTAAGTCATAAAAGCGGTCTTATTGTTGCGGTAAGTGCTGCACATTTAACACTGCCCACCGAAATTGGTAAGAAGAAACGTGGGAAGAATCGCCCATTACAGTCTAAGTTTTTTGCATCGAGAATGATGGCAGCAGCAAAATTAGCAGCTGTCAGAGCTATCAATTCATTTACACAAGAAATATTTTGGTTCAAATTATTAAAAGTTAAATAGTAAAACTTATATCTTTGGCTCAAAGTTTCATTGCATATGGCTATAGAAACTTACGTTCCGAACTGCGACGACTGGTACTGCGGCGGATTTATACCTGTCCACTGAACCTTCTGTGGTGACCCACAGAACAATAAACATGTAATATTGTTCAATTGTTAAAAACGCAGTAAATTATCGTATAAACACGGATCACCCTCTTCCAAAACAAATCTTAACATTTTTCTGCGTCAAAAGAAGAAGAAAATTGTATATGTAATATTTGTTGTTAAATTGCAATAAACAAAAAATTCCAAAAACACGTATCCCCTATTGTGATTCATATTTTACGTACGCAAATTTGTATAAAAATCAAACTGCATTTAGGATAAAAAAATTGTAGAAAAATCCAATTTTTTAATATATTATTTAAATAAATAATTTCTGCTGATATTTTCGTAAGCAATTAAATTCTTTGCTCGAAAATACATAATTGTAAAAAAATGCACTATCTAGTTTCCAAGATCTTAAGGAAAATGTGTTTTTTACCCCGAACTTTGAGGGCTTTTTTCACCTCCTCAACTAGCATGTCAGCAGATATAAAAAAATATGTGTGAAATAATTTTCAAATAGCTACCATGTAAATTTTACACATGTAAATTTCATTAAAATCCGCGCGTAACACCTTGATGATGCCCCTTACAAGTTTTGTAATTGCTGTAAAATTTAAAGTAGTAATATACTTAAAGTAGTTGGAAACATCAAATCAACGCCTTCAATAGGAAGTTATCGTGTACACAGATTATTTTTCACTTATTCATCTTCATATTTTTTTATTATTAATTCATACATTCTAAGATTATATGTTATCACATTCTCTTTTATTTAGAATAAATTGTTCTTCGAAAAACGTTCCATTTCGTTAACCTCTAACAAAAATAATTTCTAATTTTCCTAATGTTCCTAATGTTAATAATTTCTAATTATTATCAAAGGATCTACTGAACATTAGAGCGTGCGTGATCAAACCAAGATTGACCGTGCGTCGTAGGAAAGCACAATTCAGTGTATGCATGTACCTCTGTTTACAAGAACTGACGTCATTTGCCTAGGGCGACACGTGCTGCCAACCTGTCTGGCCGCGTTGTACTACTGGTCGTGATCCTTGATACCGAAAAAAACACTATAATCCTTTCAGATTTATATTTTCCTATTCACATATACCTATCCAGTGTGGACAGTTGTTTCTAGTAATCAACATCTTTTCGAGGATTTACCTTTTGCATCGATCGACCACAATTTATATACCTTAATTTTATGAGCTTTTATTCTACGCAGACAAAATAAATATAATTTTCTGGTTAAAAGCACAAGGTAATATTTGTAGGACTAATAATTATTTACTTTTGGGTTTTCTCACCGATTTCGATGACTTTAAAATATGTTGTCAAGGTCACTGTTGTGACTAATCTTTCTTTAACCCTTTGAGCGCTGAGTTGCCAGACGTTAAGCGTGCACCGTGGACTGCCCACTCCGTACAAAAAGGACTGAATTTTAATTGCAAGTTATATTGATTGTAACTAAAATAAATTATGTGGTGACCTCAAAAGCCTTAATAACCATTTATTTCACATATGGTTATGTGAAAACGCATATGTGGATTCATAGCCAAAAACGAATGTTTGTGTGAGAACCCATATATGGCTTCATAGCGCTCATAGGGTTAAACATCACATTATTATCCTAGTTAACGTGAAACCTGACTACATATAATTAAACTGACATATCACGTAACACAATGATTTTAAATAGCTACAGGTATAGTATTTCACTCTATTCAACATTCATAGTCGCATTTTAGTTATTATCTCACCTTAAGGGATTATTACGTATGTTATTAGAAGAAAATGAAGTGAAAATATGAGGACGACATTAAATGATCGAAAAAACTTGATATTTTCATATTATTCAACATTGTATATGAAAAATCAAAATAAAAATGACCAGGTACAACACAAATTAAAGAATAATGTTAAAATGTCTAGTTTAAATAATAAAACTTTTATTAATTCATTGCATATTACTTAATGTTCAGACTCACGACAAGTTTTTCAAAAGTAGTTGTTGATAAAACATTTGTGGAGAATAAAGTGTTTTATGGATGTAAAGAACTTCACAGTCCAAGTGTATATATGTGTGTGTGTGGGAAGGAATTATAGTAACTGAAATTAATCAAACAAAAATCAATAAATGTAAATATATTAAATGTAATTTTCTTAGTGGATAATGAATTTTTATCGGCGTTGAACCAATAATCATACATTTAGTCTGTTACGGCGTAAATGATAACTTTTCAATTTTAAAACTAATATAGCTGTAAAATTAAAACAAAAACTAAAACGAAAACTTAAAACTAAAACAGTTCAGAGTTTTAATATTGTAAATGATTTAAAAAGATTCTGAACTGACTCATAGTATGAATAAGTTTATAAAGTCACTGAATATTTTTCATCCTTTATAATTGTTCTAGCAATAACTGCTTCTTTTTTCTTAATTTAGTACTTCTAGTTTATTTCCCTCACTTCAGCATGTTTTGGTAAATTCAAAGAGCTCCATGAGGTTATTACAGTAAATATTCGATATCTGCAAAAATCTCCTGTACGATATGTGCAACGAAGTTATCCCCACCACTGGGGGGAAGACCCCTCGAGACGCCCGAGGTTCGCTCGCCGAGAAGTGTAACGTGATTCGGGCCTTAGTATATCCGTGAGACAATACCAATGCAATTATAAAACTTTTTTATTTTTGACTTTTTCGTTATCAAACTTTTACCAACTGATTCTTGACATTTTCCTGAGTAAAATGAGACCAAACACGACATAATTTGAGTTATATTTACTTGCAATATCTTATTAGAGTAAAGTCATCGATGTACGCGTAACATTTGAAATTACAAGTAAATATGTCCCGAAGTATATCGTGTTTGGTCTCATTTTAATGAGAAAAATGTTACAAATATGATGGAAAAAATTTCAAAAAAAAAGATCAAAAATAAAAAAGTTTTATTCTTGCATTAGGAGTGTCCTTCTGGTAGGTCGCTGTTTGTTTACGTTCGGTCTCCTTCGCTCGAAATGTAGTACCTTTACGATATACGCAAACGCCGACCGTGTTACTTTTCTCTTCTGTCCTTTTCTACGTTCGGCAAGACATCAATCAATGTAGGACCTGCACGTTATTACGCCAAACCTCAGACCCGAAAGATTTGCTTATAACGAATGACCACTGTACTCATACTAACTACCTGAAAGTATGAATAATAAACGTAATAAAATACTGTCAAAATAGTTGGCAATTTTTATTGAAAATAAGAATGCTACATAATAAGATTTTCAATTGCTTCAATGTAACAATCGATATGTTAATGAAACATTTCGTTTTCTGAAATATGAATTAGGTAACGTACATTTGTAACTTTTTCCCTTTCATACATTAACGGATTCATAATGTATTATGTACACATTTCATATTTTTAAATGGTAATTGAATTCTGAATCGTCTAAAGTGATAGAAATATGTAATAAATCGAAGAACAACTAATAATCGAACCGCTGTCGATGAATGTTGATAATATTCAAACAATTCAGATACAAAGTACTTAAAGATATTGACCGGTATCTGAACTGTAGATATTGATATCAATCTGTCATGACAACAATTTTTCAAGTGATATATATCTGATACAAGTAATATATGTTAAGTGAATGTTTATTTGATATCTAAAAATATTGTACATACTCATTCATTCATGCATACTATACAAAAGTGTCTATGCTTATATTTTACCTTTTACAAAACATTAATATCTCCATGATATTATTAAGGTAAATGTCTATATTTATTCGCAACGACGTCAACATTTGTGACTAATTGTATATTTCATTAAAACTGACTGTATATTTCGCTTCATTAAAAATGATAAATGAAGCGACCTAATGATAACTTGAACTGTTAAGGTTAAATGTATTTCACTTACTATTTCACGTACGAGGGCTGTTCAAAAAGTATCGCAAATTTTGAATTTCCGCGGACTACGTATATTTGTTTTTTGTTTTTTTTGTTGATTTACGTTGGTACACATGTCCTTTATTTATGCTGACAAGGTCAGGCACTTTGAATGTTTAGCTAATTTTTGTCGACTGTTTTGCTTAGATGTGTTTTGGCTCACCTTCGATTTTTGCCTATGCTAAAAAATGGATCAAAGAATCTGTATCAAATTTTGTGTGACCAAAAACAGCACAGTAATGGTGCCGCAGCCACCGTATTCCCCAGACTTAGCCCCCTGTGGCTTTTTCCTGTTTCCAAAACTGAAGAGACCCATGAAAGGACGACGCTACGCCACGATTGAGGAGATAAAGACGCATCGAAGGAGGAGCTGAACAAGATTACAAAAAATGATTTTTTTAAGCGCTTTGAAGATTGGAAAAAACGTTGGCATAAATGTATTATATCCGAGGGGAATTACTTTGAAGGGGACAAAATAGATATTCATGAATAAATAAATACTTTGTGAAAAAATATAAAATTCGCGATACTTTTTGAACAGACCTCGTATAAAATAATTTTGATATGCTCCACGTGACAGTTAATTTACTTAAAAACTTACGAGTAAAAAACCTCAGATGATGAATAATCTTCTGCAACAATATTTATATGTTAGCAAAAGGGGACTTCTTATACATTTAATAACGTGTACAATTACTAATGACTACATACTATGATTTCATAAGATATAATTTATGTGTTAGAATCGATAACATTCATTTCACACCATTCTGAGCGAGTTATGAACATAGTTTTTAACCGACTTCGAAAAAGGAGGAGGTTACTAAATTCGATCAGTATAAATTTTTATACTGATTTTTAATTTCATTCATATATATTACGTAATTGTATGATTGAATGAAATAGAAATTACTTCATTAGGAAATAGAAATTATTTTATACTTTTTAGTGCATTTCGAAGTCGGTGTATTTTTTTCTTAAAATTATTTTATAATAAAATAAATACGTCTTTATATTTCTGACTTCGATTTTTGGGAAAGTGAATTATTTCATTTGAAGCTGTAGAACATTTTCCTTCCTCTGTCTTATATTTCCTTTTCTAACATTTTTCTAGCAGTAGAAGAATGTTTCACTGCTTTCAAATTAGTTGATTAAACGTTTAAACGATTAACATGTGGTATCACGTATCTTTTATTTTTTAGAGCAATAAACTTCTCAGATAGTTTGAAGTCACTTTTTTGGAAACTTCTTGTCATGTTATAATGTCTAGTGAAAAGTATCGATACTGTATAAAACATATATTGTTTTTTTCTCAATTTTATAAATTAACCTGCTACAAAATGGCAGAGTCATTTGTTAGCTTCGAAACTGCATAATGATTGTCAATCGCCATTGCGGCAAAAAACTGGAATACTTGAAATTAGCGATTTTTTAAAATTTACAAGTAAGCACGTACTATTTACAATGTAATTAAAGATGTATTCTGGATTTTAATAATGATGAAAGTGACATCATGTTACGGTTGAAAAAATCAACCTTAAATTGTTTTAAAGAATTAGAGAATTAAGGCATAGAAAAAATATGGTAAAGAATGTTTCAGTAGAATTTATCAGACATGACAAGTGATAAAGGAATCTTAAAGCAAATATAAACAGTAAATTATTGCTGTAATTTACAAAATACAATTAGAACAGAATGTTACACGATTTCAGCTGATCCTACTAATGTAATAACATAACTTATTGTTATATGTGTTGCTATAACTTGATTACATATTCGAATTTTAAAAGCGTTACTTGAAGAAACGAAATAAGATGTTTAAAACTATCTGATATGTTTTATTCCTCCAATTTGGGGCATTCAATGTGTTTTAAACGAACCTAGAAATAGTTTAATCTACCTATTTCCATTAACCGCTTTTCACAGGATATTATTATGTTTCTCATATGTTTCAAAATCTTAAAAAAGTTAAGTTAAGGAGAGCAGAATAAATATACGAACAGCAGTAATCAATTCATTTGCAAGAAATCGTGCAGGACTGACCTAAATAGAATAAATGTATTTCTTTCATATAATCAGAGGAAGGCATTGTTACGCATGTTTCGAGTGTACCGTTGTTTACTACAAACCTGGTAAACGTGAAGAAAGAGAACACCGTTTAATTACTTTCCGCATATTAGGATACGCTGGCACGGATAATTCGCGTTGAGCAGAAAAAGTTCGAGAACAAAAATGGAAACCAGTGGACGCGTAGCGGTAATCTTTGCCCTGCTTTACCCCGCGAACCGTTCGATTATTATTGCGTGAAATGAGCTCCGAGTGAAACCAAGAAACTTTTCTTGCGCAGCTGTGTTTATTGCCCACGATCAGCAACCGAGACGGTCGTCTTACTTATCCTTGTCGATTAACGATCCGTTGAGAATGTTGCAAACGTGTACTTGTGCTCAAAAGCTATATCAGAAGAATTAGAATTATATTTATGACATGGAAGAACACAGATTGTTATCTGCTAAATTATAATCTAATTCTACTCAATTATGATACTATAAAAACTATGAAATCGTTATAGATGTACAGAGCCAACTTTGATAAATGTGTGAAAGTTTTAGAACTTTTTGGAATATTCACTCAACACTTGTTCCAACGGCGAACATAAAATATAATGATAATTAAATGCAAATAATAAATTAGTAAAATATCAACTTATGCTTCATATAATTAATCTTAAGACTTGTTGCGATCTCATTTCATTAGTAACTTGTATTTTTAATAGTTCATTTACTTTCGATAGTATAACGATCTATTTCACAAAAAATGCAAGTTAGCATTTTAATAATACACAGTATAAAGAAAGAAGAATTGTTTACCTCAAAGGACAGTTGAAAATGTACTGTACAATTCTTAAGTATCATTATCTACACGGTTGATAATTGTTTAGTAAATTCTTAGCATTTTTTTTACAAGCTCTTTTGTTAATAGTTAATGGCAACTGTGGCTTCCCTGGAAATAATATGGCAATTAAATGGGAACAACCATCTCGTCTATTTATTTATAACAACTTTTGAAAATTTCGGAACATATTAAGAATTTGGAGAGTGTTGTTTTTAGGCAATCAAACCGATCAAGCGTGTTGATAGACGCGTGTAAATTTTTTTGTCTATAATACAATCTATTGTATCGTATCAGAACATTACAATAGCGTATGTGGTACCGGCGAATCCATTAAATACAGGAACCCTGCAATGGGAGTCATGGAATTTCAAAATATATCGAACCAGATTCTATCAAATTTTTCAAGCGTTTAACCTACAAAACCATATATATTAGCTACAGTAAGCAGCGTACATGTAACAAGGATCAGGTAGTAATAATCGATGTTATTGGCGGTACTACTGTTAAAGGATGCGTACAGGCTTTAGCAAGAATCACTGGACCCAACATCATACGTTTTATCTTTCGCATATCTATCAATAAAACCTGTGCATATGTAGTAAAATAGTAATTATTACGAAAGTTCTCGTAACCAATAAAAATCACTAATTGTCAATAATATAACCACCACAATCTGGCCCCTAATGAACCCATTACAACAAATTGTTCTGCCCAATGTTTCCCCCACCATACCATATGACAACATCGAAAAAGTACTAATAAATTATAACAACAAATTGACTTAGAAACGTTAGAAAATAAACTTTATGAATCGTTTCGAATTACGAACAATGTCAAACAGTACAGAATCGTTGTCACATTGCAAATTAATGCAATACTCAGCTCCGCATACCAATACCACACCCAGCAGACAAGAAGGAAATCAACAATAACGTAACACTAAATGAAACGGTACCAACGACAAACATCTACAACTTACAGTATAATATAAACTCTACAAATGGAAACACAATAACAAAAAACAGAGCGACAGGAAAAATCCCTAACTAACACTGCTGCCCATTCGCTTATGGCTAACTCTAGCCCAAACAATAACCCAATACACAACCCTCAAGCACCGTTAAAAAGAGACCATTACTAGTAACCGCAGAAGAAAACCTACAGCCAGCAATTAAGCACAATACAACAATCGTAAAACCATGCGTCAATGACTCATCGAACAAATGGAGGACATCCCAAAGCCAGTAAAACAACCCGGGACAACACATTAAACTATTTTATCCTCAGCTACTTCCAATTGAAAAACTTCTTGAAGAATGCTATTGGCACCGAAAACCCAAACATTACTAATGACTATATCTCCGACACGAAAGCCCTAATCCATTTGTATCATCTTACTTACCATCTACTACAAGACCAAACAATGAAAAATAGATTCCATCGGTTGATAAAATAAAACTAGGAGCAGATGTCGTAACAACTGTCTCTGTACAAAACATCTATTGTGCTGCGCGTCAATTTAATGAGTGCGCAAGCTAGTTTAGTTGTGAATCAGTGACACTACTACGACAAAACGAATGAACAATTGATTTAATAGGTATATGAATTATATTTAAACAACGAATATTTTATTTGTAATACTTACAACGGACATCACCCAATTGATACACGCCGATTTTAATAAAATTTTTACATGTTATAGAACTCGAAAAAATATTTGAAAATAATCCTTAAAGTTGGAGATGAAACAGCAATTATCGCAAATATCTCGGGAACTGTTAGGCCTAGGCAAAAAAAGGAAAACTTTTCTGTTTTGGAAGGCTAATAATATGGCGTAAGTGAATTATTTGAAAAATTTGTTTGCTTAAAAAGTATGTTAAAAAAAGACCATAGTTACATTCTATACGCACTAACACCTACTTCGCGGCGTGCTGTCGAGTTATATGTATAGAAAAGAAACAGCTATACAAGCTTTGCCTATGTTCCACTATCCAAAGATTGACATGTGCAAGAAAACCTTTTAATTTTGCGCCGCCTCCGAAAAGGTTGAAATGTATTTAATATACTACCTAACGAGTGAATAGGTTTTACTTATATATATTACGTAATTGTATGATTGAATGAAATAGAAATTACTTCATTAGGAAATAGAAATTATTTTATACTTTTTAGTGCATTTCGAAGTCGGTGTATTTTTTTTTTAAATTATTTTATTTCACACTTTTTAGTGGAACGGGGAGAATTGTATAGGATACTGTAAGACAATTCTTCAGGGCCTTTTTTTGTCCACGTAAATGCCATGAGCATAATTAAGTAGAATACACCAACGTCAATGTGAACTCATCTTGCTGCAAAAGTCGCGTGTTAGAGCGGTAAAGCTTAGTTAGTGTTTTAGGACAGTGCATTGTAATTGCCCTTTCTTGGTTTTCCGGTACATAGCACTGGGCGTTCCACTAATATTAATGATAATAGTTTTTCGCTAATATCACGAAAACTAAAGTTTTCCGACAATTATACATAAGGAAGGAAAAACACGTTCAGAATCATGCCACTAATAACGTATTAGAAGGAGACAAAAATCGTTCGAAGTAGTTGAAAAAATTAACGACAATTTTCGCTCATATCTCGAAAACTAAAGTTTTTCGTGAAATTTGTATATGAACAAAATTGTTCAGAATCATGTCCGTGATAACATATTAAAAGCGCACTAAAATCAGAAAATTTGTTTTCAAAAGTTGCCGGTTTTTTTGCAAAAATAATACTTTGCAATTAAAAAATGAACAATTTTTTAATAATGGTACCAATGGGGAGTCAGACATAATATTCTGGTATTGTATTATATTACATTTTTTATATTAATTTATTTAAAAATAAAACTTAAGGGTCCATAGGTGCTTCTATAAAAATATAGGGCCCGAGTCAGATATCCTATTTGTTGCACGCTATGGGCGCGTAGTGGTGGCAGTATTTAACGCACGGAAGATCTTAACCCCTCAACCTACAACTATAGGCATAGCCCATAGTACGATGATCGGGCTAAACGTGTACATTTCTTAGAAAATTAATTATTTATCGTTTTCAAGTGCGACCGATCTCGTAGACAGTCAGCCGGAGCGCAAAGTGAGCTAGTTCGCTCCCGTCCGGGTTATTACCTCTCCCGAGTGGTGTTATGGTAAGTACCACGATTCCTGGGCGGATTCTACACCTCCCGTGCTACGGTGATGTTTTTCATGCCGAAATATGTTACTCATGATACTCGACCAATACGGTTACAGGTTACCCTGTGCATCGAGACATGGGATTTGCCATGCTTGCTGCTCTTGATCAGTCGCCCCCGAGAACTCCGCTAATTTCGCCGGTTCATATGTGCACCTTTTTTTACTATTGACTCATGCTCTAATCTTCCTTTGCTAATTTAATTCTATCCGTAACATTAAGAACTGGAGCGGTATTCGCAAACCACGTACGTATATACATAGATGAGTTCAAGATACCTAACGGTTTGGGATATGCAATTGTGTGGTACCTGTCAACTAGAAAAAGTAAACGCCACCACAAGACGTCCAACTTTCTATGTCAATTCCATGCAATAAAGCACGCCATTAAAATCTACTTTAACGGACCAAAATAAAATATTTTTAATTTTTCCCGACCCTACAAGTACCATCCCAGCAACGCAGGAGCTATGAAAAATAACTCTATAATCCAAGAATGTCAAGAAGCTTACTCTAGATCAAATCTAATGAAAAAATTCGAAAACAATAATAATATGGTTCCCTTCGTATATTTGTATATTAAAAACCGAAAAAGTGGACTAAACAGTCAAAGAAACAGCTAACTCAATAACTCCCAACCATTACGATAACAGTTTATCCATGGAAACTACGCCCTCAATGCTAAAGAAAAAAATAAAAAATAGTTGGAATACAGAATATATTTCTACAAACAAATCCTGCATAAAGTTAATCAAATCTGATTTCTTTTAAAAATTTATCTCTTAGTCTCTATTCAGATTGGACTAAAAGTGAAAATTTCATGAATCATAATAAGCCATGCAAAACTGATCCAGTAATGCCTCCTCAACAAAGAACACCTCCAACATGTGAACTGTGCAATGACCACCTGACAGTAGAATGCGTCATCAGCCACTGCTGAAAATACGCTACAAACAGACTATGATTCACTATAAGATCATCCCTTACGGACAACCTAAAGGACGACAAACCGACCTAAAACTAGCTGTGGTACTTTAAAGAGTCTAAATTGTTCAACAAGTTATAAACTTTCTCCGAGACGCTAATAAACTTTAATGAATTTAGAACTTGATGAATTTAACAGCCTGAAAATTTAGTGAGAGAAGCATTTCAGAATCGAAAGCTTTAGCGGTCTACAGAATTTTGAAATTTAAGAATTGAAGGTCCTAATATTTAAGGAGCTACGAATTTGGGGAACTAATTTTCTAAATCTAAGTATCCAAACTTTTTAAAAATTTAAAAATTTAAATGTGTCAATTCTTACAATACCTTTTCAAATATCGCTTAATATAAAGTGCGCCAAATAAATAATTTAATAATTTATTCTTAAAGCACATATGACAAAAAAAAAACCGGAGTCAGATAACATCAACCAGTTCTCGGAAATGTACCTCTCCGGATATATGGCCGGACGCGGACCTAAGTGGTAGCCAGATATTACAGTTACCACTGCACTTGACCGTGTAGATGAGCTTTCGGCTGTATTTGACTTTTATATAAGACCCTGAAATGGGATCCGCATCTAAAGATAACACTGAACAATTTATCGTACTGATGTCATTTTGCTCTTTCAACTTATTGCAAAGTGGCTGCGGTATTTGGAGTCGTTGTCTTCCCAAAGTTCCCAGTTACCTTCTATCTTGTCCAGACCACTTCTCAGCAGACTTTAACAAGCACTTCTGATAGATTTTCAGCGTCTCATTGTCAATAAAGAAGAAAAGGATGCTAAAATCATGTTTGTAGAAGTATTCCTATACATGCATTCTGATCAAATCATCCACGTCCCCAACCTCTTTAAAACGTTTTACCTACTTCTGGACAAAAGGCTTTCGAAGTACTTTTATACCTTAGCTAAAAAATAATTTTGGTCCTGCAGAATGATTAACGAAAACTATTATCTTATACATAATGTTTAAAGTACGCTGCATTTATCGCATGCAATGTCGATTTACATTCAATTAACAGTTGGCGTGAAAGTAAAGTATATGTACATTGGCCAAAAGAATGTATTTCAATCTTTCCAAGAACTTAATACAAATAACGTTACAATTATCCGCTTACTTTCTTGTGAAGCAAATTATATACCTGTATCATGGGATGCATTTTTAAATCTATATTATTTACCTAGCTTTTTCAGTGCTCAAGTTGCATTATTTTCTTGCTTAACTTCATTTAACATAAAATGTTAAATGCATTCTCCTATTATATTTCAGATGTTTGTAAAAATAGCAATATTCAATTTATAATATTGAACTATCGATATAATATGTATTTGAATGTTCTTATTTGCAGTAATATGTGCAGCTGTTCTGTAATTTATAATGAGGTTCATTATTTTAAACGTATCTCTCACAAGGGAACATATCGAACCGCGACACACCGATTTTAATGAAACTTATGTGAAAGATAGTTCTCAAGAAAATATTTGACACGTTTTTTTTTATCGGCCATCGTTTACATTGAAGGGGTGAAAATAGCCCTCGAAGTTGGGGGTCGAAACCATATTTTTGAGAATATCTCTGGAATTAAAGAAGATAATTGAATTCTTTTTTTTGTAAATTATTCGTCTTTAAATAGGGAATTTTTGTGCGGAAAAAAATTTCAAGAAACTTTATTTGTTTAAATAATATTTAAAAAATTTGTCATTTTTGTTTAAATTTTTGCATTAAATGTTGATCTATTTTTTTGCAATTTCGTGTACGTAAACTATAGACAAAAATAGAGGATACGTGTTTTTGGAATTTGTTGTTTTTTGCAATGTTTATTAGATACATAATTTAAAATCACCTCCTGTGAAGAGAGGTAATTAGCATTTTTATTAAAAATATCATTATTTTTAATTCCAGAGATATTCCCAAAAATATGGTTTCGACCCCCAACTTCAAGGGCTATTTTCACCCCTTCAATGTGAACGATGGCCGATACAAAAAAATACGTGTCAAATATTTTCTTGAGAACTATCTTTCACATAAGTTTCATTAAAATCGGTGTGTCGCGGTTCGATATGTTCCCTCGTCAGAATAACTGTATCATTTATCGAATCATTTAAAAATATATGAAGTCATCCAAAACACAACAAATTCTCTCCAAACACAAAAATAGTCCTTCATTTCACTATACTTACATATTTTGATTGGCTAATGTTTTTATTGTGATGTATACTAGTTTAAAATTCTTCCTAATGTTGTCCTTTAATATTTATTTTTAAGTAAATTAGGTTTTACAACTTCTTATTAGAAACGAAAGAAAGTATATTACTGAATGGACAGAGTTTATCAGTAATTATCTTCTAACAGTTTATCGTTATTATTTTATTATCTTGTATCAATATTATGGCACAGTAAAATACAGAACAAAAGGAAAATCATAATACCAGCTTTTTACAACGTAACAATCGTTGTAAACATGATTAAGGGCATATAATGGATTGCTTAAACGACGTTTGTATAACTTTGAATTTCAGATTAAATGATAATAACAATGTTTTTGCAGTTAGTATTTCATAACACATATTGTATATGTATGTATAAACCGATACATATTAGCCTAATCCAAATTAATGCACATTCACAAGAAGAAGCTGACATAAATGATAAGCCAATGGTAAGTTATGAGATTCTTGTTGATAGAGTATTATGCAGTATAAAATTGTTTTATAAGTCCAAATTTTATATTTAAAAAAACAAATTCTGATAACAGAATTGAATATTGTTGTAAAAATGTCATTTTATAAGGTAAATAATTATAATACAATATTTACTTTATTTTTAAAGGAAAGCTAGAATTTTAAAATATATACTCCTCAATGTCTTTTTGGAATAAACTATAATAAGCTGTATCCCAGAACAGTTGCTATTGTTGTAAAAAGAATAACTGTACTATACAAGATTTCCACAAAAATAAAATTACTATTCTTGCAAAAAACAAATTTTATTTTACAAATATGTACACCATTAAATATTGGTAGTCTAATTCCAATTACCAATTTTCTTCAATTCAACTTTTTGTATACTTAATAAATTTTCCAACCAATATTTAACTACATACGTAATTGAATGTTGAGAATTTGATGTGCAATAACTAATATTGAATTTTTATGAGATTTCATGGAATAAATCACTCCGTTGCATAGGCAATAAATATTGAATAAAATAATTAAACAAAAAGATATAGTACTGACTAGTAGCGAACGAACCTTTTGGCGCGATATTTAACATAATTTTTCTATACATATTTAACGGTTAATATACTTAACATTTTGCGTATGTAAAGCATTTTTGTTGCATATGTTTACTAGGAAGGATAAAATTCTGAATTATTTTCTTACGCCTTTAGTTACACTGGTGCCAAAGGTATTATTCATGAGTCAGTGATTTCGATGTGTAGGATGCAGTGAGACACGCGCGAAAGGACAGCGACATAGGCTACCAAGATCGAGACATTCTATAAATGATTCATGAGTAGAAAATGCATTCTTGCTAATTTAATTGCTGATATTGAATAATAAAAATGAAGCAGCGACAGTGATGTATGTGCAACAAGATTATAACAAAGAGAGGTATATAAATAAATTTCAACGCTGATTCTAATTAAAAGCATCGGTTTAAAATTAATATCAAAATCGTAACTGTCATGTGTAACTTGTTTAGCCATTTGTATTCAACTAGTCAGTTAAAAATTTACGTTAATATCTGGTTATTTATCAGAATTACAAGATAAGCTATGACAAAGTCAACTACATAGTTCTCAAAAATAATTTTAAGAAAAAAATACACCGACTTCGAAATGCACTAAAAAGTATAAAATAATTTCTATTTCCTAATGAAGTAATTTCTATTTCATTCAATCATACAATTACGTAACATATATGAATGAAACCTATTTATTCGTTAGGTAGTATATTAAATACATTTCAACCTTTTCGGAGGCGGCGCAAAATTAAAAATACCTTAGTAAACGTTGCTGCCAATAACCAGTTGATTGTGGTATGGCGTATTGGAAATTACTAAATCCTGAGAAAGAATACGAACCATTATAGATATATCTGGTATTATAATAAATATATACTGATCGAATTGAGTAATCTCCTCCTTTTTCAAAGTCGGTTAAAAAACGTATGTATTGTTTAAGGAAAATAATAGAACTAGTAACCACTAATTATTGTAATTTTTCAAAGTATTAACATTAAGCCTTTCTATGACAATATTGTCATTAAGTAGAATTAGATATTGGCATCTAAAATCTTTAATATTATATGTATACCTACATATGAGATGCACTGCAAATATATTTTAATTAGTGTATTAGTTGTATTTGGGAGAAAATTTATATCGTAATCAAACTGCATTTAATTATTCAGCGGCTTATGGTTGGTAGACGTTTATTTGTCAAGAACAAGTTTGAATAATTTGCAGTTTATTTATTAAATATTTTGTAGATAATGTGGAAAATTCTTAACATATGTATTAAAACTATGTAAGAAGAAGGAGTAGATTAAGCAAACAAATCATTTATTTTAATATATTTTAGAATATACTTTGTCGATGTAAATGCGTTTTTAGTGTTTTGTAAGAAGAAGTTTGCCTGAATACGATTTTTTCACTGGGTTAGAAAATAACACATTAGCGACACACTGAAGTAAATATTTTATTGTTTCGCAAGATAATAACTATTTGTTTTTGAATAAGTCAAATTAAACTAATATTATAAAATCCCACATTTAACGATAAACATCATAGCTTGATTTAATATTTCAATATATTCAGTATGGTCAGACACTGATCGTAAATTTTTAAATCCCTAAATCGTCAAATCTTCGATTGCCAAATCGTCAAATCATAAAGTTTCAAATTTCCAAATCTTTAAATTTTCAAATATTTAAATTTACGACCATTATTAATTCAACGTTATTAATATTTGGACACAATCACTAATTTTAATAATAGTATCAATCATGCTTCGGTGACATCCGCTAAAATACTATACAAGTTTATTAAATGAGAATTGATTTGATATTTGGTTTTAATGAAAAACCGATAAATAACATTTTTCAGATTTGTTTCCCTTCTTTTCATATAGGTAATTTGTAACACGAGTAGTATACAAAATTTTCCTTGTAACATAACTTACCAATTAATGTCTATAAATTTGAAAAATATACAATTTAAGTATGAAATACATATAAAAACATAGAAATTGTGTATAGAATTGTCCTTAAAATTGTGACTCCCATGGTTTAAAAATGCAACGAGGATGATGTATTTCATTCGAATATTTAATGTATAAATAATATTATTACTTTATCATTTCTATTATTATGTATTTATTAAGACGATCCATATTTTAAAGAATGATACGGCTTTTCTCTGCGGCTTTGTTTTTTCAACAAAGTGTACCGTCATCTAGCTTATTAATTGAGAAAGTATAAATTTAATACTAACCAAATCAAATTCGACTGCATTACGATATATATGGGTTAAACCGAGAATATCATATTTCTATTATTAAGTACATTTCTGATTAACCACATACTTTAACGTATTCGAAAGAAAACCATTAACAAAACTTGAAGTATTTTTCACGTAGTATGAATTCTCCGCCTACGAACAATGTCACTCCTTTGGGTTCGTCCCTCGAACCGTGAAACCAGGTTGTAAGGTATACGTAAGATGCAGTTATCGTGAGCTCGGCCTGAGCATTACCGTTGCGAATTTCGAGCGTAACAACGTATCCGTGCTGCCGCGATATAATTCTCGAAGCATCATGGGACTCCGGTGCGCGTCCTCACGTTCCAGTAATTGCTCGTTCCGGGGGCGTCACGACATACATAGGTGTCAGGGTGCTGTGCATCTGTGCCCGTGTACATTTGGTGCACGGTGCTAGCAGGAAGAGAAAAAGAAGCTTTCATTTGTCGTGGAAGTGTTAATGGCCTGACGTAAAACTTGACGACGACAATGCGGAGCGAAGCGAAGCTACACACGTGTGGGCGACCAAGATATGGGCCAGTCTGCCGCCCAAGACCGCCCTTATACCGCTATTGCTTGTCTTAATAAAACGACACACGACTGCCTTCCTTGTTACGAGACACTACGCATTTGCCCGATTATTTTGCCATTAGGTCACAATGAAATCGATCAAATATTCTCCTAATTCATGTTGTGATCTCTTCTCTACGTTCCATGATAAAGAAGTATCTTTATATTGATGTCAAACTGCGCTCAGTCTCACATTTGAAAGTTCTGTACAGAAAACAATTGTTATCTGTACTTTGAAACATGAATCAATAATAAAATATGATTTGCATAACAAAATACAGTCTGCAACAAGAGGTCAAGTCTGTAATTTTTACAAACTAACTGCGTTATTTTAACTTAAAAATGTGCTTTATTTTTGATAACATGTATAATAATATATCGATTAATCATTAAATTAAACATCTAATCTGGAAATTCAATACAGCAATTGAAACGGTGTGAAAGCACATTCATTAAAATATTAATTTTTAAAAATTTATTACTCATTCTTAAAAAATGAATGATATTTTTGAGGGTTATTAATCAGATGAATACGTTTGTTTAAATTTAGAAACATATATTCCGCTTTTGGAGATTCTATTAATTACCAAGAGAAATATACAGTTATTTCAAAACATAATGGAAACACTACTATATTATCACGTATGTGTATTACATACATGTATACATATACGGATACGTATAAATTGTATAACTTTTATTTTAAATATTTTATAATATCGTCAATTAATTGGAAGACATTTTAAAAATTTGGCCTAATTCCTTTGTCTATATACATATAACATCGAGTCTAAAACATCTGGTAAAATCGTATTTGCATAAATATCGAGTTTTGAGTATGATAGCAATTGCAATTTGCACATTTAAAGATCGCTAAATCGAAAATATACCTAACATTTCAACATTCTTTATTTACCTTAATGCTGCAGTAATAATAATTAGGCAGCTCTGACTAACGCACCTGCCGAAAAGCTTGTGGGTTAAAGGGTTAAGCGCGACATCCTACATAACATATTAACACCTTTCGGTAACAATATGAATTACAGTCATTTGATACTGTCCATTTTATTTCGAATAGACCTATACGAAATTCATAACATAACATTGCCATGTCAAAAGTCGCTATATGTACACCTAATATACAACATGTAGTTAATGATACAACCAGGATGGGCATCGTTCTAAAGGCGAAAATAAAACGAAAATAAAATTAAACAATTTTTAAAATGCCTTGTAAGTAAGTTTATTTTAATAAAGTTTACATTCATTAATTAATTCATAAATATTATAACTTGATAAATACAATTTTTAATATTGCGAAAACGTTAGCAATCATTATTCCTCATCACATTATTGATACATTAATACATATGCAAAGTGACAGATTTAGTTTGAAGCCTCATGCCGAAGTTACAGCATTGTAAGACGTATTAACTAATAATACATACCTAACAGTATATTTAACTAATATACATTAATTAATAATACATTTTAAGGATACAAAATTGTTACCTATTTTGTTGTTAACAAATATTTTGAGCAATATTTAAGTTCAATTTCCTAAGAGACGAAATTGTATTCGAGAAAATATTCTATATTTTCAACAACAGTTACATAACACTTTCTGCAAGTAAAAATTTTCGCATTTTTGCTTGCAAACAAATTTTACGATTACAATTTTCCTTTTTTTACATATTAAAACATTCTTTACATGAACACACAATAAACACTTCTTTGTGGAATAAACAGACGTTGAATACTGTAAATAAGGAAGAACCTGTATTTGGAAATAAACATTTATTTTAATTGCTTGTAACAGTTTCCATTTTTTCTTTTTCTCCTTTACGTATATAAAAAAAAAAGAAAAATTAATCAGACAATTAGTTATATAAAATTTTGAAGAACGTTATGTATCTTAATCTAAATTTGTTACCGTCTTAAGGTGTTAATAGTTAATGTGTAAAATCTACTTCACGCGTGATATACTGCATATCTTTGAATGTTGCTGGGAAGAGAGACCAGTCCTCCCGCTCACTCTTGCTTTCTTCTCCCACTCAAAAAATCGAGGAGAAGAATGCAACGGCGCAACACAGGGTACGATGGTGATTTCCATCAGGCGACGATAGATCTATGTCCGCCCTCGGTTTTAATACCGTTTATGGACCGGATTACTTCTGTCATTTTGGAAACAGTGCTCGTGGTCGTTGATTTAAATCATAGTCAGTGTTCGTAACCTTTTTCCGTGGGAGTATTCGCATCAACGATTGACGTCTTCATACAGCTCTTGTAGCGGAGAGGTTGTTCTCTTGTTAATGTCGCGAATATCGCTTGTACCAAAAGGAGAGACAAAACTTTTTCCGAGCATGACGATCACGTGGGCTAATAGGCCATGTGATTCACCAGTTGAGGCTGCGCAGTATTGATGCGCGTACGTGTATGGCGAGCATAAACTTCCGATTGATCGTAAAGACGAAGGTAAGCACTCGTTTTGACATACGGCGAAACATAATTCACTGATATGCATTAAATGAGCTCAAGCTGACGAACTTTTAAAACATGGGTGGCAAATCCTTTTGTATGCATGTGTCAAATATTTACAAATAATATTTATCAAGTTGACAACGGGCCAAATAGTATTTAAACTAACAGAAAAATAATTAGTACAAAGTTTTATTGAGATAAGTTTAAAGACTTACATAAAACTTCAAAACAATCAAAATTAACACTAGATTCGCGAATATTTAATGTCCACTTATTTTTCACATTTACTTCCATACATAATTGATAGAAGTTTCGTAATAATTTCTGTAATTAAATAAAGAATCAGAGATCTACTATTTTGGCGAATTTCATCAATTTAGTGATAATTTTTTATTAAAGAGATTTTTGCTATTTTACATTGGATGCCGATTGTTTAAAAAATATTGATATATATTTTAAAAACTTAAAGCGAAACTGCAAAATTTGGCTCTGTACGAGTTTTAAGTATAGTTTAAAATATTACTTTTTGGCTTCAAGATACTAGAATTACGAAGTCGCATTTTGTCTGTTCTGACCAACATAGTACTATACGATAAACAAGGATCGCTGGAGTATATTAATTTTTCATGACGTATCCCAAAAATCATACTCGGAGTATTCGGTCACCAGACTTGATCCTTAATTACCATGTGAACATTTTCATATATTAATTAAATTAAAGAAGCTTTTATTTTGCAAATGTAGATTCATACTATTTTACCTGAAACTAGAAATTTTACCCTTGGGGTTACATGGGAAATTTACCCTACTTTGGCAAGCACAAATCTTTATATTTTCGTGTATAGCAATTTAGTTTGTACCAAACTAACTAACAATGAATACAGATGAACGACAAAACGTATCAGTATGGATGCAGATGAATTGATAATAAGTATGTTAGTATACGTGAATGATTATTGTTAAATATGAATTTAATTAATGAATAAATCGTTGTATAGAATATTAAATAGTGAATAAAAGCGAAAGAGTCCGAATGCATTTAATTAACATTGATGAACATAAAAGTTTATAAGTTGAATTTATAAGTTTAGTAAAATTGTTCTAAAACCTGCTCACAAAATTATGACATAAGACGTTTTCCAATATTTCTTAATATCTATTATCCATATAAAGTTTTGGAAATATTGGAATATTATTGAGTTATAACATGTTCTTGCTCCGTTCCTTCAGAAGCCTCAGAGTGGTATCGCCCTGATTTATTAAATTTACTGAAAACTATTTATCAAAATCAATTTTTTAAAGTCAAAGCAAGTAGTAATCGAAAGAAACAATGTCTAAAAAGTAAACAGAATGAGACTGAAAAGTACCTTCGAACGTTAACAATTTATTCAGAAGATAAAAAAAGTCATTTATATATATATGTTACGGTGAACGACCGAAATCTGGTGAATATCGACATTCACATAGTTGCTTGGTGTATGTCCGAAATATTTGCTCAATACCCTTATTTCGGACTTACACCGGTAAATGTCGACATTCACCATGCACTAATGGTGAATGTTGAACATGTCGTAGATTTAACCTAACCACTTCAGAAAGTATTTTAGAGTCCTTTTTTTGAGGAAAATAAAAACAATTGTCTTCTTGCTTACCTGCAATTAATGCATTTCATTTTTCAAGAAAAAAATCACGATTTATTGCAGTATCCATTCAGAATTAGTTACGGTATCGGAAAAAAAATTAAGAAAACGTTACTCGCATCATCAAAGCTTGCATTAAACTGACAAATCTAACTGAGTCCCAGCAGACCAAAGGATTTGGCGGGAGAGAGCCAGTCGTTTCTTTGTCGGCTCCTCTCTTTCGGACCTTCACCAGAGCATATCTGTAATTGTCGACATACATCGGTGAAGGTCCGAATGTACAATAATGTAGTAAAATATTCGGTCTTTCATCGACGTATTTGGTGTATGTCGACATTCACCGATGAACGTCGACATTCGCCAATTTCAGTCTTTCACCGTAACATATATATACCTATTATATACGTAGATCCTGAAGAATGTCGAATGTCCAAATTACGAAACGAGTTTTTAGGACAACTTACTAGCACGCAATCAATAAATATGTTCTATCATAGGATCAATTGTAAAACGTGTTATAGGATCTTGACACGCGTAAAGAATCCTTCTTTTAAAACACCTCTGCGTGAGGAACAAAGATTACACTAAATGTCACGCACACCATTAAATACCTAGTCATCTATATTCATACGACTCATAAATGCGACCGTCTTCTAAACGTTCTCGATGTTCACGATCTCGGGTTACAGGAGACCTGTCTCGGCATTCTTCTGTACGCTATAGTTTTTTCTCTTGTTTTTTTTTTTTTAAGAATAAGCATCTTACAGATGATTCGGTTGTATAATGATTTCACATACACGCACATTTGCACACGAGTCGCTGTTCACCAGCATAAATGGACGATGTAATCTGCGTATTACGATGAGAGGCGAGGGTATGCATTCACAAGTCCTGATACGTATAGAAGACCAATCAGAAATTTGGGGTTATGTAATCGGTAAATCGTGAGTCAGATCTACACGACTAAAATGAGGCACTTAAATTTTGTAACGAATCTCTAAAGCAATTAAATGTCAGAGACACTTAATGCAGCATTATTAAAACATTCAATTGTTTAATAAAACGCAATGTTTCAATCAATGTTAAATTGAAAACTTGTAGAAATAAATTCGAAAGATAGATTATGTACATATAAAAAAAGATATTTGTTATTTGCGGACATATCCTTGAAATAGACAAAAATAGGGAATCGTTTAATGTGTATGAAATTTCATATAGGAAACAATTTAAAATAACTGCAAAGAAATATAATTATAATCTCATTTCAGTCACATATTATTACATATTCACGTATAAATCTAAAATGTAAATTGAATATTGATATTACAGTTCACATATTAAAGGACAATAAAGTACACCTGTTTCGCAGTTTGTACTAAAGATTGGGTTCGGCAGAAAATCGTATTCATCTAAATTATTTTCAATTAAACCAATAAATACAATCTAAATTGAATCGTATTTAGTCTAATTTTAACGAAAGAAATGTAAAAAAATCTTATCGACAAAAGTTATATATGAAAAAAATAAAAAGTGTAAAAGTTCTTTGCGCTGGTATTATTAAAATGTTTTACCAACTAATTATTACCAATTTTTTGTCTAAATAAATTATTTTACAAGTTCTGTAAAAGCGAAATCACGCAAATGAAGTACCGTGTAAATAAGGGTAGGTGTATTTGTCATTCCTTAACACCGTTGTCCACACATAACTTCCTGAAGAATAAACATACACGTAGGATACTCATAGATCCCACACAGCACATAAAGCCTCTTGTTTATGATATATAAAAATGCTAACAATACATGTCTAAGTTAGACTACGTGTCATAATTATCATAGTTATTATAGAAAAATCGCGAGAATCGTTTTTAGCTAAATAAGTTTTATTTGTTGTAATAATAATATCTTAATATTATATTTAAAAATTTACGGCTTGAAGTATTAGATAATAATATGTTACAAACTATGCATTCGTAGAGCGCATATAAATCACATTTTTAACTCTGCTTCCGTTGTACATAAAGGTAGTTGAGCATCGTTTGTTGTGTACATAAACTTACAAAACTAGATAATTCTACTAATGTATAATGGAATTCACAATTTGCAATGCATTGAAACGTACGAGAATATTTGTACACTAAAAAATTTTAGAACGATATCAATATGTTTCTTTACTAGATAACATACAGAACCAGCCTGTCTTTGCTGTAACATTATCGCCCGTGTTATCTTGTATAAACGATACCATTAAAAACTTTTGTCACAAATGAAAGGTTATTGATCGGTCCCGTTCGTACTTCTCATCGTAGTATCACATTACGTTTGCAAAGTTGTATTCGATATTTGATCTGCTTCATACAACGATGTCTTTTCATGCAATTTTTCATACACAATGTATTATGAGATTGCATACCTTTCTAGTAGAACAGATAAATCACCATAAGTTGTCTTATAATTTGATGGTGTAATAATTTTTTAACTTAGAAATTAAAAAATTTCAGGTATTTGGGAATATAAGGATCTGAGAATTTGGGGTTAAAAATTGAGATATTTCAGAATTTGGAAGTTTGGAAACATGAAATTTTGTAAATTTGCAAGTTTTTGAAATTTTGTAATTTGGGGATTTGAGTAGTTAGAAATTTAAAAGCCTAGAAACTTAAGGTGTACATTTGAAAATTTCGAAGTGTAGAATTTGGGGGTTTAGATACTTTTGAAATATGTATTTTGGGAAATTTCCGAAGGATCTAGTCAAAATGCATTCTCAAACATTTCAAAAAGTAGCTGCACATTCAATTGGTGTTTTCACATTCGTTATTTAGAATGAACTCATGAACTATGAACTAGAATCGCTCAGTAATATTAGAACAAAATTTATAAAGAAATAAAACTTCAATTAAGTAACAAACATTTTCATAAAAGATAATATAGTTAAGTGTGATTCATTTTGTTTTCAACAAATACAAACGCGTTCTCTTGATATACAAGTTTATGTGTATTAATAAACTTCTTGTGCTATATTTAATATAATAATAAAACTATAGTTTATTCTTCATTGCAATATCTGCATAATTATTTATCATAAACGAGTATTACTACCTTATTTGCAATTTTACAGTAAGAAAAAAGTGTGGTCCCCGAATGGCACAATGTAATATTACAAGTTAGACTCTTCATCTTATTGTTAATAAGAATTATTTAAACATGCGTACGTTGTAGGTAATTTTAAGTGATGAAAAGAAATTTAATCCCGATGGGCCAGATATATTTAGTTCATATTGGTATTTAAATACGAAATCGAAGTGTTGTTCCAAACGAAATTTGGGGATCGGTTCATATATGACATGAGCTGGTTTTAGTGCATTCGGCATCATAGAAATTGGATCGCATAGTATATCAAACAATACTTCGGAATAATTTACTATCGTATATTCGTCACTTTCCGAACGATAAATTTGCTTTCTAACAAGACAATGCTACAACACATACAAGTAGGAGTACAAAATAGTGGATTGAAGATCAGAATTTAGAAGTTTTGGACTAATGGTCTCGTTTTCCAGATCTGAATTTAATAGAGAATTCATGGGGAATTCTTGTTCCAGATGTCTATATGAGTTCTGGTGGATGTACAAAATATTAGTTATACACATTTAATTCTTTTTTGTTATAATAATAAACTTTTATTAAGTACGTCTAAACTTTTGATACGCAGTGTATAAAGTACTTATATAGTAAATATTATTAAACAAATTTCGATGTTTCTATTAAGTATTACCAACAATACTACTTACTTGTATGTTTAAGGAACTTATTCAAAAGCTATGCACAATCGAATACATATTTTTTACAATATATTTACAAATTTAGTGATATAAAGATACAAGGCATTTTATATACTAATAATGTTGTTTTAATTCAAAATAACAAGTCAATTCAATATCTTGTGCTAGGTTAGGTACTACCGATCTTATATATCTAATTGTAAGACGGTCGACGAAAAGTTACTACCGAATACTTCTTTACAAAGTGCATTTCTTGTCCAAAATATTTTGATGTCTGTTCTCCATTTCAGTTAGTTTTAATTACCTTTTAAATAATTTGCAAATTTTTTCATTTGTGTGCATACAGAATTGCGAAATTTAGCAAACGCCAGAGCAAATTGTTCATTTTTCCAATTCTTCACTTTTTTAATCCGGTAGTCACAAATGATAAAGTAACTAGAAACTTGGTATTTTTCTTAGAAGCCATATTTGGTACCCGGAAGATTTTTAAATTTCAAGTATTCATGACTTTTATTAGTGTTAGAATGTTTTTCCTAAAAAAAAATCTTATTGAATCTACTTATTGAATCATATGGTGAATTCGCATTTAACACATTTGTTATGTTTAGACCGTTATAAACACGATCTCTCGAGGAACACGTACTATATGGTAGTAAATACAATTCAATTATGAAAAAAATTTTTTATGTTTTATAGCAAAGTAATGCACTCTTCCATATCTTCCATATCGAAATACAAATAATGTTTGTAAAATAACCTATATAAATACATATGAGTGTATTAATTGCATATAAAATATTTTTAACATGAAAGTTGGATAACTTCATTTGATTCTGAAACTACTGTGTTTGTATGTTTATTATTCTATTCGTAAAGATATTGATAAGCCTGCATTTATACAATATATACTTTCTTTCATCTCATGATTATAAAATATGTTATCATGGTCTGACCGAAGAAACCTTTGAACACCGTGTACATTAATTAACGTGTTAACGATACTTCGTCATAATTGTTTTTATAAATATTTCGTATATTTTACAGTCATTTCGAAAGTGTTTTAAAACTAGACCAGCTCTGTAATTAGTCTGATCTGTACCTTAGATATCTTATTGTGGAATATAGAAACCAATTAGGGAATAACGCCATTTGTACAAGAAAAGACGACTTTATAAAATATATAGTTTCATCAGAGAGACTATTAATGGTGGGAAATAATTAGTATCGCTTTCGATATCGCAAATAAAAAACAACACCATAGTTGTTCATACCAATGAGGAAGGTGGTGTTGTAATCGGTAAGAGCCTAATAGAATCCTTTGGGACCTAAATTCGCGTCAGCAACATAAAGCACGCGTTACACAGATTTTCCGAGAATTTGTTGCAACTTTCCCACTTGTTCTGAACAGTATATTTACATTGATGTAATGTACACAAATTTTAGCGATAATTTTAATCACTTAACCTTTCCTACGATAAGTAGTGTTTAGAAATTTAAAGAAGAAAAAAAGTTTGAAATAACAAAATTAAAAATTTGAAGCAATAAGCACGATGAGTTATATGTATCGAGATGATCGTATGCACGTATTTTGTTACGTGTGTTACATTAACTAATAAATAGAAATTGTTACATTAACTAATTATTAGTTACATTAACTAATAATTAGAAATTATTTGCAAACAAAACGCAGGGTTGAAACCTTTTTATACGCGATACTCAATGTATCTGAACTTTGAAACAATCCATTTCATTTTTGAAATTGCTAGCTAAATGATTGAATCAATCACTTAGATTGGTTAGGTAGCTTTAATATTAATGTTAAGCACATCTCACAATCATTTTAGAAAAATATTTATTAATGTCAATAAGAGGTGTTAAAATGTATGAATTTTGTCACTAAGAAATAATATTAACTCTATTAATAAACTTATTAATAAGTTAACTCTATTAATAAGTTTATTAATAGAGTTCGTTGTATAACTGACGTATGTTAAAATTAACTGTACCAATTTTTGAGACTGTATTGGTTTGTTAATTGAAATATTTATAATCTACTTCATACTTGTTTGTTATACCCTTTTTCTTGAATCATTACCTTTGTCGTTAATAAATACGACACAATTCAAGTATGTGTCTATTAATAAATAAAACATTAAATTCCATAGTCGAGGTATTTTAATAATATTTATGAATAGTTACTAACTTAGTGATTCTCAGGTTTTACAATTGAATAATATACAAGCGAAGTTTATTTCAAAATTAACATCAAAAATAAAAGTTTTCAAGATTGCAATTATTTTTGTAACAATTTAATAAACTTTCGTAACGATATTGTGCTGTAAAAAATCCTCGAATAGTACAACTCGTGATATTAATTAGTACTTTCGTATATAATCCTCGTGCTCTGATTGGTCCATATCTTTTCTTAATAATTCCAAAACGAAGCCTCAAACTTCATTTTTGAAAGGGAAATCTTATTCAGAATCACGTCAGCTACCCCCATTTCAGGGACTTACACTAATTATGAGTCACCCTGTATGCCTTTGAAATTAAAAGTGAGCGGTTATAAAGATATACATACGTATATGAAGTTATGCAGTATATTTATCTATATCTCAATACCACTAAAATTTCGGAACTTTATCGTACTATGTTAATTGAAATAAGCATATCGAAAAAAATCTAGGATTTAAATACAAACTCTTTTGTAATTGTAGTTCTACAAAACATGACTTCTACGGTATATAAATATTTGGCATAATTCTATTGTTAAATTGTTATGCTACTTACAATAGTTTGATCTGCACTTATTTATTATATCTGCTCTATTAAATTAGATCAGAACTATTCCATGTGCACGTAACTACAAAAAGTGATTGAAAGGATTTGTTTTAATTAATAAAATTGTCTATTATATATTTAATGCATATATTTGTTTTTATTACAATTTATTTAAATTGAATGTTTCTTCTTAAACTTTAAAAATATTTGTGCTTCAAGCAATTTTATTAAGAATAAACTTTATTAACAATAAATCACGTAATCGTTACATTTTTAAATATAAAACTTTCTCTTATTTCAGAAAGTCGTGGAAGGAAAAATTTGTGTGATGGCAGTTAGGCTCCCTAACTTTTGAAATTATGTGTATTGCAAATGATTCATATTTTAATTTACTGAACGGAATAAAAATAATCTCAGCGAAAGCATCGAAAATGGAGTAAAAATTATAAAACGTATATATGATATCAAAAAAGTTAACATAGAACCTATGTAACTATACATTACATTGGTAATTAAATAAATTGCATAAACTATATTAAATAATTAAATAAAATAAATTTACTATTCGGCGGAGCTATGTAAATACTTTTTTAAAATGTTCATTTAAAAATGCGCCAAGAATTCTACAAAAAATGAAATGAAATTAGGTAATCGATAAAAAAAGGGATAAATAATTATATAAAAATAATTTTAATTAACTATATTCCATTTTGAAAAATGTACATATTTTTTAAATTTCGCGTGGAAAAATGATGTTCAATTCAATATAAAGCGATATAGAGTAACTTCTATTCGAAACATTTTTTAACATTTTGTATATGTAAAAAATTATAATGGGTTAAATTAACAAGAAATATCACGATTATGTTATAAAATTTGAATTGATGCAAAAATATGATATACTTATTGTCAGATTAAGACAGTGATATAAAGAGACGATATTACTAGTGTCCACAGAAATTTGCATAAATGCGAACTTCAATAGGTCTTATAAATATCCTGCGTTTTAATATTTGACGCGGTGTACGAATAATCGCGTTATACGAAAACAATAGTGTCAATATTGAAAAATTGCGTTATACGGGAGTCTATTTCATTTCACTTGTGAGTAGAACCCTAAGGAGCTCTCCGGTAGCGTGGGCGTGCAGACAGAGATACACTAGTGCGGCAAAGATGAGAACGTGTACCGTGAACCGACGTTCACCAACAACGGGTTCGCCAAACCGTCGCGCGAATGATTCCGGGCCCGAGAAACGAAACACCTGAGCTTTTCGTTCTACCTTTACACCGGTGCCCTTCTTCCTCTTTGCTCTTTCACCGCCACCGCCTTCTTGTTCTTCTTCTTCTTCTTTCAAGTGACGATCCTCTTTCCCCTTGCTTCATCCTGGTTCTTTGGAAACCGAACGCGCATGAGGACTGCACTCCGAGGAAGGATGGCTTGCACTAACTCACCCACGTGGGACGCGCATTTCCGAACTCTCTCGTCATCGACCCTTTTAGCTCGAGCCGCCTTCTATATCGTGGAGCACCTACGAACAAGGTCGTACCTACCACTGAGGATCGATTTGATCCTGGAGGATGCCACCTGGTCGGCCGGCCAAAGTCCGATCAAGGTCATATCGTTAAAAGGAAAATGCGTCATCGAGTACTATCTTGAAAGAAAAGTTTCGAACTATTTCTGTGGACTGGAAAATTCCGTCTTCAGCGAAAGAGCGACTTTCTGTTCAGTTGTTAACCTTTGATTGATGTGGCCAGGGCTTTGCTGATCGATAACACTCGGTAAGATTACAACAGTTCCATTTAACATTTATTTGAAACTTTGGATAATTTCGAAAATGTGTACAAATTATATTTATTTCCGTAATATTAAATAGATTGCAAAGTCACTTAGTCTCAAGGTAAAGTATGTATTTATTCCAAAAATTAATTTTGAAAACAGGTAATTCCAACAGAAGGATGTACGAAATCTCTGTAGTACCACTTAATATAATGCTTTACTTACAACATACAACTAAAATAATTTACGGTATTCTTCCATGCTGATACGTATTTCCACTATTTTTACGAATCTTTATATAAAACGGCTTAGCCATTTCCAGCCGGCAATTATATGAGAAAATGGCAAGGTGCACCCCTACACATATGGTATCAAAATGTTCGTCTATGGCCACAGGTGTGCAAGTTTGTGTTATTTTTTTGATATCCCCTATCACTGATGAACAAGGTTATGTCAAAGATGGCATACTATGTCAAAAAAGAAACTTAAAATATCTTAGAAATTATCGTTTTTTTTTTACCATTGTACCCTAATATTTTTTTATTCAGAATATTTCAGAGAATCAATTTATCTAAGAAAAACTATATAGTTCCATTTAAAAAATGATGCATCATTTTCGTTCCAAAAAAATATTGCAAATATAAAAAATATGCACACACTATTATATCGGCAATAAAGAACAGTAAAACTTTTCGCTCTTTCATTTTGTTAAGACACTTATTATTAACGAGAAAAACGTTTAATAGTAATAACGATAACAAAAACGATATAGAACTATTATTATTATCGTTATAACAGTTAAAACGATAATAATAATAGTTCTAGGGATAATAGCAGTAGCTATAACGATAATAACACCTCTGTCTGTCGAAATTCCAGACATCAAACTTTCGGAACCAATTACAAATTATCAAACTAAGACACATAACAACCGAAATTGAGACAGGTTCGTTTAAAGTTACTCCTCACACTCACATCATCAATGACAAAGAACAGCAGTGGCTAGATAATTATTTGAAAGGCAATTCGATTTCCAATTTCGACAACGTTTTCATTCCTTGCATTAATAAACAATAAACTCACTTTACTCGCGTAGCAAGTGTACACTGCTAGTTACTTTAAAAATTCTATTGTCCGTGTTACTAATTGTAGCTTGTACAGTTGTACTTATAGAGAAGAGCCATGCTTGTCCTAACTGTTTTCTAAGCTGAAGAGCTATTAATGTTAACTACTATCGTATTACGTGACATTCGCATATTCTTTAAAATCTAGAATTCTCTAAAAATTTTGCAATTTTGTTTTGGTCAGAAAATCGAGTAACTCCATACTTTAACTAAATATTCTTAGTTTGGCAGTATTCTTTTGTGAACCTTGAATTATCAATGACTGTGTTGCATTAATTACAATATCCAGCATACTTAATTGAAATAACCAAAGTTCTGTTTCCACAGTAAAAGCTTCGACTCATAACGATTCCTTGAATGTTGGTCAAATGTAAAACCATCTGGTCCACTTATATTAAACTGTTTTTTGTTTAAAAAAATTAAGCTTAAGAATTTGAAAATTGTATATTCCATCTTATAACTCGTAATTTATAATTATAATTCAGTATATCTTGGAAGTTTATGAAGAAGAGAATTCTAAAAATTTGGAAATTTTAAAATGCTGAAAATGTTGAAAATGTAAAAAATTGAGAGATTGAAAATTTTAAAAGTTAAAAATTAAACTGTCAACATTTAACTTTCAGAAATTTAAAGGTTTGAAAATTCGAGAGCTTAAATATTTGAAAATTTGACACTTAGATGTTTAGAAATCTGAAAATTTAAAAAGTTGGAAATTTGGAAATATAGAAATCTGGAAATGCGAGTAATTGCAAATTTTTGAATTTGGGAATTTGAAAGTTTGCAAGTTCACATGCACAATGTTTGGTCAGAAATATATACATATGTTGCCTTTGTCCGAAAGTTAGTGATAAAGAAACCACTCTGCACAACTTGTTATCCGTAAAAATTGTAATCCACGGTACAATTTCATGCAATGAATAGAATATTGTGTCAAGTATATTGCATACTGATAACATAGATATGTATAGTCATGCGCAGATAAACATACATAAGTAACTATGTCTGTATTTACACATGTACATAATGCTATTTGCTATTATCTATTTACAATAAGTATATTTTATACTAATAGCAATAGTAATAAACATTTAATTCTGATGTGATATATGAATAAAATATTAATGTAAATCACAACTGATTAAACAAAGAAACGTCGAATTATGAACAATTATGAAAATAACTTTTTCTTTCTTTGAAGTATCCTTTATCTATAGTACAAACAAAAGTGACGAATTATGTTCATTCGCACATATTCTAAAATTGGAAAACAATAAAGAACTTAAACACATTGCTTAAAATTTACGATAAAGACTTTAAAATTAATAACGTATATTAATCTTTTATTTGATGCCTTATCAGTATCACTTCCGCTATGAAACAATCGAAATCTCTTGGAATGCGTATAAAGAGTTTAATCGAGCAACTTGATTTGATCAACTAATTCATACGAGTTTACTGATATCTTAATTCATCGTTTAGTAATTAAGATATTTATTTCAGATCCATTTAGATCACAGTTCCAGTTGATCTCAAAAGAGGCTTCAGGTAGTTCTTTTCACTCCGTTTTGAAATCTTTATTTGTTAGACCTGATTTTTATAACGATACGTGTTTTGGAGAACATTTTCCTGACCCACTAAACACATTAATGCGTTTTACGAGGAGGTTCCCCTTTTCATCTGGAATAAAGGCAAGAAACGAAAGAAGGGTTACGAACACAAGCTAAATTTATTCCTACTTAAGATGTAGTCGCGATGTTCAAGGGGCTCGTAACAACTTGAAATAGGATTGCCTTCGTCTACCTGCCAGCACGAAATTGCTTGTTGACCAAAACTGGACAATAAAACAGGTTCATTAAAACGGTGTTCGAACGCACGTAAGATTATTGTAGTACAACTAAACGATCCTAATCGTTCTTTGTTTTGATCCTTGCTTCTGCTTCGCCCGAATTGAAAAAGATCCTAAAGATTCTGGAAAATTAAGCAAGATACCGTACATGTTCATTGTGGTCACCATTGTCTCACTGATATCCGGTTTCCCTTGAAAAATGCGAAAATAAAATAGGAATTGTTGGATATTCACGCACGTCATTTTTAGTTAAAATCATAGCACACGTGTGCTGTGTTTAATTTCTCCAAAAAAAGTTTGAATTTATCAAGTTGTATATCTTATAACAAGGGATGAAGTCACTTGATATTACTTCAAGTTTTAGTCTATTGTGACGGATCTATTTGACTCACATTCCTGTAAAATGCTCATGTAAGTATGTGTATGTTTTAAAAGCGTGCAAGCCATTAAAAAATAGATATGCCTTCTGTTACGCAATAAATTTTAATAATTTCTACTTCATAATCTTTGTAAAAAATAAATTTTTTAGTAATCCATTCTGCCTTAAATAAATGGCATTTATTGTTTAACCAGGATAATGTTTAAAATGTTGTAATGATCTAGAAACGGCAATATGGAAGAATTTTGGTGTCAATAAATGAAAAACTCTCTTTTTGTTCTTTCTCATAGAATTATCGACCATGATCGCAAAATTACCGATCGCACCATAAATTCCGACCGCGTAATAAATAATAGTTAGCAGTAACTCAATTGTCTCATGTCTCATGTACTCATGTCTGTTAACGTTTAACATAAATCCCCGACCGATGGCGCGCGTTTTAGATGGAAAATAATTGACAATTCTGGATACCGAAATAAAATAATTAAAAATTATTGTTTAACTATTAGGAGTACAAGATATTAACTTGTTATAAGTCAAACTACATTTTTAGACATCATTTTCATATATTTTCTAGATTAATTAGTATCTTATTAACAAATTTGAAATATTCTCTAACTAGTGGACATTACAATTATTAAAATTACAATTATTAAATTTTAACGAATTAAATTATATAATATTAATCAACAATAAATCAAGGTAATCAAAATATCAAAATATATTAATGTATTTTTGTTATTAAATAATATGCAATAAAAGAATTAGTATTTATACAGTTTTGGGCATAAAGAAAGCTCGGCATTCGCTTAGAATGTTTGCGTTTGTTAGAGTGTAAAAGAACGTGCAAGGGACACTGTATTAGCAGAGCAATCCTTGATCCAGTTCGAATAACATCCTTTAGGAGACTAATAAGAGATTTAGGAGACTAACAAGTAAATCTACCGAAGTGTCACTCTCCGATTTTTCTGAAATTTGGATATGTTATAGTACATGGAAAATTAGGGGACACGTATTCGTTTTTATGTGCGGTAATACATATTTAGGGTATGAAACAACCCCTCAAAGTGTGACGGTAAAATGGAAAAATTGCGATATTTTCGAGATCAGTCAAGCAACTTTGATGATTTTTGGTATGAAAGTATCTTTCGATGGAAGATAAAAACTGGCCTAGGTATGTTAGAAGGGGAGTGAAAATTAAGGGGTGAAGTACCCTAAAGCGACCAATTTCTTGCTGCAAAAAAATTAGTTTTGATCTGATCGAAATAAAATCTATTAAAACTTCAAGAGGAAAGTTAATTAGGGAACACGTATTTTTTTTTTTTTTTTACATAAACATTTGGGACGTAAATAACTCCTAAATTACCACGCTCGTTTGGCACTACGCATGAAACACCTTGTAAGACTGTATCTTTTAACTGTTCGATCTTTTTAATATATCGGTTTTTTACGTTACTGAATGGTAATCTGAAATCAAAATTCAATATAACGGATCCAAAATGGCGGACGAAAACTCGAAAACCTACTTAAATAGACTGTATCTGTGACATGCGATTTTCAAAATATAATACAATTTCTGACATTTATTGTTAAGTGTGTAAGGTGAATCAAGCGTGTTGAGAGTATATTGTATATTGTTTATAACAAAATTGTTTCAACAATTTAGCTTAAAAATGAAATATGTGATCAATGTTTTCATAGACATTTTTTGCATACAATGAATGCTGTCATCAGATTTAAAAAAATTTCATTTTAAAAATCGAATGATTGAGGACAGTTTTGAAAGCTGTTTATAATATAGAAAAAATAAAACGTATACAATAGAAAGTTACCTGCTAAATAAACCATATTGTTCACAGTTTAAAATAGCGTTGAGTTATTTAATGATCCTCAGATACCGCGACCGTTAATTTCCGTACAAAATACAATGTTTTAATATTTGTAAAAAACTATTAAACAGTTATATTTTAAACAGGTCCGCAAAACTGTCCTCAATCATTCGATTTTTAAATTTTGAATTATAATATTTTATAATTGTATCATTGGTAGCTAAAAATAATAACGAATAATAACAAAATATGAATAATAATAATTATGAAATACTAAGACTAAAAAAAATTATACATTGTACATATAAAAAGTGAATGTATATTAGGCTCCGTCATTGATGTTGATTGCTCGTAGCTACGGCACTGACTTGGCGAGGAGAGCGTGCTATGGCCGCCTCGCGGCAAAACGCCGCACGCATGCACCCGGCATATATTTTTTCGATTTACTGGAATTGCATACAGCTACGATACTTACCCCGTATAGTTTCTTAATCAGACATGTCTATAGAATTCGATACTGTACAGAGAATACGCGCTAGACAAATACTTTTTTCTAAAAATGCAAAAATAACACGTAAGAAATGCGTACAACGGCCGTTTTTTAAACTTTCATCAATATTTATGCCTATTTAGAATTATGCAATATTACACTTATATATACCAATTTATTCGGGAGACTCTCCTTTATCTTTTGAAACTAATTTGAATGTCCTAGCTTTTTTAGTTTCCTCGCAATATCGCATTTTCTACCCAAAACACGTGTTTTTACAAAAGCTCGTGTTTTTCAAAAACTGAGGGTGATAGAGCAATTCGGTTTTCGGATTCTTGTTCAGGACGAGGAACTCTACAAGGATCACATAGTGGATATTACAAAACAGAATTGGTGTTGGACAGTGTTATTAATCTTTAGTTGATGAAGCTCACAGTCTACAATTTTTGCAATTTAAAAGTTTTCAGAATTTTGACAGTCTAGAGATGTCGAAATTTATTAATTTGAATTTAAGAAATTTTATAAATTTAAATTTGATGATTTAAGGATTTTATAAATACAGAGGTTGTGAAACTTCAAACTTTATGAAATTTGAAATTCTTAATACTCCAAATTTCTGAATTTCTAAATTTTTTCTAAAAGAATTTCTAAAGATTTTTAAATTCTTAAATTTTCCCACTTTCAAAAAGAGAGTACTGTGTTATTTATTTGCAGTGAATATCAAATTCGCTTCTATTAAATTTTGCATTTCATCATTACTGTTGGAATAACCCTGCCATTTTAATATTTCAAAATTGAACTCTATTAATCCGTCTATTTTATTTCCTTGCAGATATTTCTTGAACATGATTTTTTACAATGTCACTTCAATTACACAAATAACACAAATACATTTGTATCTTTTTTTTATAGAACAGAAATATCTTTACACTTAATTCAGAAAAACAAATTATTTCAGAAAAGCGCAATTCAAAATAAATATAAATGGGCAAACTATTGAGGAAACAGTTACGATAATTATACTTTATTTCATATTTTGATAATACAAAATTATAATATAATATGTTTATTTGAAGGGATTACACTTCTATTTTGAGATAAAACAATAACAATCTACGTAGAAAAGGAAAGGAAAATTGTAAAAGAAAAGGCTTTAAATTAATTAAGATCTGAAAATGTGCATACGGTAATTCAATAATGTTCCCAGTATGTACTAGTCATTAATTACTATTCGTCTCAATTATTAAATTTATTTTGATTTCCTTATTTTCATCATGTAATGAAAAATCAAGGTGGTAATATTTTGTGGAATGAAAATATTTTACTTATAATAAATGCATATAATCAATTACAGTGGGATTTTTGTTTGAATTAATTTTGGCAGCTGAAACTTTTAATTGATAACTTGTAAGAAAATGTCTGTTTCAAAGGCTTTGAAGAAAAAGAAACAAGTTAAAAGAGCGTTGAATCTTAAGGTATTTCACAATAATATTTTTTCAATAATATAGATATTGAATTTTAGAAACTTATAACGTATATTTATGTAAAACTGACAGATTTTGCTATTACATCTTGATTAGTTTAATCATTTAAAGTAGCCGGAAATATTATTAAAAATGACGTATTCAATTGCTAATTACTGGAACTCGTTTGAATACTAGGGTATTTACCATAATAATTTCAGGTTATGTACAAAATAATACGGGAAGAATACTATTACCTTTTATCAAATGTCGCGGACTACGCATCCACCCTAATGTCGCAGAATATTAGAAGCGTCAAAGTAAGGTTCATTTTGTATAATTTAAAGGTATGTGAGTCGTGTATCATCGATTTAATTCCTACTACGCGATACCGTCGCGTGCTGTTCCTGAACTCTTTGGACTCCTGTGCCGGCGGCTATCTCGAGTCAGGCTCCATTCCACGTCGACTTGCACGAGGAAAAGGAAGAAGCCGGCAAGACAAATAGACCTTGTCCTATCGCGTACAATGTTCGAGGAAAACAAATGGTACCGGGGGCCGCCTACGTTCCCTTCGGCATTCAACGAATTATTCGCTCTGTCTTTCCGTTCTACGCCGTTGCACGCGTTAATGATATTTCGCGATCTCTGCACTCGTTACAGTATCGATAACCCTCTGTGATTGGCAATCTGACTGTGGTAACGTTTCGTTAACGTTTCATGAATCTCGAGATAAATAACAGTCGAACGGAATTTTGAATCTTCGAACAAAAGATGCTTCATGTTTAATGTGATGCATGGATATTGGATTACTTAACTTGATAGAAGTAAACCATTTTATTTTGATGCATGGCAATTTAGCGTTTACCAAATTGAAAATGGCTTTTAAATTAACACAAAATGTTAATATTCTGGGGATAAACTCCGAACGCGACAACTTTCCAAGTTTGCTGAATTGTATATAGCTTTTTTTATCTAGTAAATAAGATTCCCAAATGAATTTTGGGCGATTCGGCTCCGTCGCCCTTAGTCCCTTTTGACAGTATTTATTAAATATCTCTAAAAGTATTGATTTTATATCTTTTTTATGAAAATCTGTTGTTTTGGCTACCATGCAGAAAAAATTTGTTTTTTCATAAGAATTTTGAAAACTTCCATTATATGTATATGTCGGAAGAAATTAGCGTAAAAAATAGGTATAAATAATGCGTGTTATAGAAAGTAAACACATACATAAGCAGATATCAGTTTGATCCCCCCTCCCGATTTACTTTAAGTCATAACAGTTATAATAACAGATTTATGTTAAAAATGTGTAGAAATATTTTTGTAAAGCTTTTTAGGAGCTTCATATCTTTTCTAAAATTTTTTTCTTTAAAATCGATATTTTCGAAAATATTTAATAAAAATTAACAAAATGTCTGTGAGGCAAACGAGGCTTTATCGCCTTTTGGGTGATAATCAAAAATTCTTTTGAGAACTGTCCTTTCCAGACAAGGATAAAAGCTTTAGCGGAAATTTTAGCAAAATCGAAGGATTGTAGCTTTCGGAAGTACACCCCATACATACTTATGTAATGTAATGAATGTAGATAAATGCTTAGATATACATATGAATTTGGTTAAGCACGAATTTATGAACGAATCAGAATATAAAAGATTAAGCGAATGAATACTGTTAAATATGAATTCACTGATGTAAAATTGTGATGCAAAATTATGATGTATCTGAATTCAAGTAGTTCCTAGATAAATTTGCATTGCAATAAAGAATTGAATGAAATATTAGTTAATTATTAGACGTGGGAAAAATATAGACATACTATTTAAATAATAATTCGTAATAAAACTAGATTTAACAAATTTTTTTAGAAAGAAAGCTCAGATTTTCAACTGGGAAGATTTTCAGTTTGTTTATATTGAAAAAAGATTAAAAAGTTAACAAGAGCTTGTTATAAACTACTGTCATTAAAACTAGAACTACCAATCCGTCAAAATAATTGTTTTAATTCTATATTACAAAATTTTGTTCCCGCGCCTTTGACGAAATGGCTATCGTAATTTGTACAGATAAAGAATAGTTATGTATATTACTAGATGCTTCGGTATTTACTTATTTATTTTCGCACTTTATTTTTAATTACAAAGTTGGCGTGCATTCTGTGCTGGTAGTTTTAGTGCTCAGACAAGAATAAAAGAAAGAAAAAGTATGCAAATCACTAACACGAAAAATAACAAAATAGAAATGTTAAAGTTTATCCGACAAACCGGAAAATCCTAATCCCATGTCATTATAATGTGAATCCATCGAAGGTAAAATCAACATTATTTTACACAACCCGTTGCCCCATGTTCGACTCTAAACCTTCATTCTGATAAAAAAAACTGTCAGCTATTAAAAATTTACATATATACAGAGTGGCTCACCACATTTTGCCATCTAGATTAGCGTCATTATTATTACCCATAGCAAACAATGTTTTATGTGAAGTTGAATGGTTTTGAGGGAGGGCATATGTGGTGGTACAATTTTTTTGTAGATGAACGTGTAAAGGACATATGAGGGTCATTAATGTTTTTTAAATGGAATTATATATTTTTTATTGCATCAGTTGATACCCCTTCATATTCTTTACAAAAAAGTATTAATCTATTTATATGAAAAAATCATTAGTTTAGGAGATATTTTAATTCTAACTTGTTAGGAAATCGTGACTTTCTGGTCAATACAGTAAATATTCGATATCTGCAACTCTCTCGGGTCTGAACTGTTGCACATATCGTACAGGTCCTAAGTACATTGATTGATGTTTTGCCGAACGTAGAAACGGACAGAAGAGAAAAATAACACGGGCGCCGGTTGCGTATATCGTAAAGGTACTACATTTCGAGCGAAGGAGACTGAACGTAAACTATTGGAAATGGGTGTAAAAATTAATTAACTAATATCTATAACTATTTAATAACTTTAACACAATTAACACTTTTTAACACTGAATGAATTTATTTTAAACATGAAACAAAAACCAGAAAGGAGCTTTTAAATAAAACACAAGATCTTTTTAAATACGTGTTCAATATCGTAATCACGAAGAGAGAAAGTAAAGAATAAATTTTTAGATGTTATTTTATTTTAACATTTGAGGATCTAATTGAAACGAGCGGTATCATATAAATAGTAGATAAATATACAAACTTAATTACCGACTCATTGGTAAATTACCGACATATTTGTATATTTATTTTTGCTATTCTCAACATAAACAAATAGCGACCTACCAGAAGGACACTCTTAATGCATGAATAAAACTTTTTTATTTTTGATTTTTTTTTTTGAAATTTTTTCCATCACATTTGTAACATTTTTCTCATTAAAAGGAGACCAAACACGACATAATTCGGGACATATTTACTTGTAACTTCAAGTGTTACACGTACATCGATGACTATACTCTAATAAGATATTGCAAGCAAATATAACTCAAATTATGTCGTGTTTGGTCTCATTTTACTCAGGAAAATGTCAAGAATCAATTGGTAAAAGTTTGATAACGAAAAAATCAAAAATAAAAAAGTTTTATATTTGCATTGGTATTGTCTCACGGATATACTAAGGCCCGGATCACGTTACATTTCTCGGCGAGCGAACCTAGGGCGTCTCGAGGGGTCTTCCCCCCAGTGGTGGGGATAACTTCATTGCACATATCGTACAGGAGATTTTTGCAGATATCGAATATTTACTGTATTATGAATTGCCCTAACCAAACAGCAAATGTTTTTCGACATGTTTTGATAGGTCACCAAACGAATTGTAAGTTTTTTTGACTTGTTTGTTACACAGTAACATTGAAATTTTGTCTCTGTTACATCTATAATACGAGGAATACGACGATATTCTAAAGGAGACAAGATAGACATGTTATCAGTTTATTTTGAAGCTGAGAATAGTGCTACACATGCAGAAAGATTATACACTACAGAATGTTAGTAAGTCATAAATTTCTCGATTCAGAAAGTGTTCTGATGCAAATGGTCGCCACATTGAACCTTTTCTGTACATAGATATTAAAATTAAAATATCTTCTAAACTCATGATTTTTTTCACATAAAGAAATCAATACTCTTTTCTAAAAAATATGAAGGAGTAACAGCTGATGCAATAAAAAATAATTTTTAGAAAAAAAATACACCGACTTCGAAATGCACTAAAAAGTATAAAATAATTTCTATTTCCTAATGAAGTAATTTCAATCTCATTCAATCATACAATTACGTAACAGATACGAATGAAACCTATTTACTCGTTAGGTAGTATATTAAATACATTTCAACCTTTTCGGAGGCGGCGCAAAATTCAAAATACCTTAGTAAACGTTGCTCCCAATAACCAGTTGGTTGTGGTATCTAAGAACCTATAAACGGAGCCCACGACGCGGGAATTACCAAATTTGCGCCGCTTCCGAAAAGGTTGAAATGTATTTAATATACTACCTAACGAGTAAATAGGTTTCATTCATATCTGTCACGTAATTGTATAATTGAATGAGATAGAAATTACTTCATTAGGAAATAGAAATTATTTTATACTTTTTAGTGCATTTCGAAGTCGGTGTATTTTTTTTCTAAAAATTATTTTATTTCACGCTTTTTAGTGGAATGTTGAGAATTGTGTAGGATATTGTGAGACAGTTCTTCCGAGTTTTTTTTTCTATTTTTTTTTTTTATTGTTTCGTTATTTTAATATATTAGTAACAACAGTGTTTCGCTAATAACTCGACAACTATTGTTTCTCGTTAATTGCGGATAAGGAAAAAGTTGTTCAGAACCATGTCCCTGATAACATATTTAAAGGACATTAAAATCGTTCCAAGTTGATTTCAAAAATTAATAACAATTTTTTTGCTAATATCTCGAAAAGTAAAGCTTTCCGTCAATTATGCATAAGGAAAAGGTTTTCCAGAACAATGCCCCTGACAACATATTAAAAGGACATTAAAATCGTCCAAAGTTGATTTCGAAAGTTAATAACAATTTTTCGCTAATATCTTGTAAACTAAAGTTTCTCGTGAAATTTGTATATGAACAAAATTGTTCAGAATCATGTCCGTGATAAAATATTAAAAGCGCACTAAAATCGAGAAATGTTTTTTTCAAAAGTTGCCGGTTTTGTTTGCAATAACAATACTTTGCATTTAAAATATGAGAAATTTTTTTATAACGGTACCAATTGGAAGTCAGAATCTACAAGATGCAAAAGGTTTCACTCCGATCGGTCCATCCAGCTAGGCGTAATCGGCGGACATACATAAAAAAAAAAAAAAAAAAAAAAAAAATATACTGATCGAATTGAGTAACCTCCTCCTTTTTCAAAGTCGGTTAAAAAAAAATATGATTCCATTTAAAAAAACATTAATGACCTTCATATATTCTTTACACGTCCATCTACAAAAAAAATACATCACCAGTATGTGCCCTCCCTCAAAACCATTCAATTTCGTCTGAAACATTGTTTGCTATGAGTAATAACAATACCGTAAATCAGGTGGCAAAATGTGGTGAGGCACCCTGTCTAACTGTTTGATTTTAGCTGCACACCAAATGTTTGTATCTTCATCACCCCAAATCGCAAGTACGCACTTGTGAAATTCTAAGGACAAATCGTCAAATCATGCCTTCTTTATTTGCATCGAGAGCAACCCTCACCTCCTTTGTCAGAACCAATTGCCATATCGTAAAGTTCTTCCTACCACGTACATTAATCGTACTATCGTCCTTCTTATTCGCATATGTTTCTTTTTTAGAAAAAAGAACTCTACAGAATCTTGACAGCGTAAACCAAACTAACAAGCAAATATGGCACCCCGATCCGTTATCGAAATATTGCTAAGAATGAATAAGTTTCTTATTTGATTTCTTCGTTATACTAAACATCAGAATATAAAGAATGTAGTTTACGGAATAATGTGATTTGACATAAATAAGTATGCGAGCAGTTCTTAAATTATGGTGTATTGGAATTATAATAAAGGAGTTTTATTATTATTTTGAAGAAAATAATTTGAAATAAATCTATTCATGTATTTCCTATGACATTGATCAAAACGGTTCAAATAGAGAGTTTATATGTAATAATTGGTACTACGCTAAATTCTTTGTTTCATACAAATAATCGTCATGAATCTAAGGATATTTTTTAAAACTAGCCATCTTTTTGTATTCATTTTAGTTAAAGTTAAGTTACAATCAATTTCGACTAATAAAAGCTTTTCATTTTTTTCAATGTTACGGTTACTTTGCATTACACGATAGAATAAGAAACAACACGAAAAGAGAATGAAGAAAACAGAAGTTTACTTTCTTTGTTATAACAATTAAAAATAATTGTTCACTTAAATTTATTTTGCAACAACGGAAGTTTATTCAGAAAAATGAAAAAGTAAATACAAGTAACATAAACAATTTCACTCCTTGTAAAATGCAAATAAAAATAAGTTTTATGTAATAACTTATAACCATTAAGTAAATACTAGTCGATTTATAGAAATTGAAGTAAATTAAATATGTATACTTAATGTGATATTATGTGGAAATATAAGTAACAAAATGAAAACGCGCATATTTTTACAATTTTCCATTTTTATTCCACGCTGGTTATCTCAATTCTTGATAAAATATACAGCATCGAGACAAGTGTTTATAAAAGTATTTTGAAGCCAAATAAATCCGTTAATGACTTGCATTTATGACCTTTACCGTTAAGTGCTCCAGTAAACGAGACTAAATTACAATTTGTCAGAAAACAAGAAATCAGATGGTACACATACCCAATACTAAATTAAATAAGCAAATACATACTGGAAATGTTAAAAATTCTTTGCGTTCTTTTTCTTTACAATAATTGTTGAAGTCTGGGACACAGAATCATGTCTACCCCAGAAAGCGTTCAATCTCAACGTATTTAAACACCTTGTGCACAAAATATGTAAAAATTTACGTCGATCATATGCTTCCAATTTAAAAAAAATATCTTTCCCTGAAGAAAAACGAAAAATATCACATTTCATAGCTTTCCTTCTGTTAATTTAATTTTCTAGTTTTAGTTTTTAGTTTATTAAAAAATGGTTATTGTAAATTTATTTCAGTAGGGTGAATGAAAGCATAGATCGGACTGAATCCCCTGAAAACAAATGTTGATAAATAGCTAAAATGTCAAATAATTTGACGTAATTATTGTTTTATTCGCATAAATCAGTTGTTTTTAAGTTTCTAAGATATTTGCAAAAATGTATTTAATATTCTATACATTATTTTGCTAACTATTACTAACTACTTTTCACTAGTAACTGTGAAAATGCTTTATATGTATAATTAAAAGAGATGAAATTAATATAATTACAAATAATATTATAAGTTTTTTAATATTATTACAAATAAATGTATATTTAATATACTTAATTATATACTTAACGCTCTAATATTTAATTTCTTTTTTTAATTTAAAAAGTCATAAATTTTATGTATACATATGTATACATAATATAAGTAATATTTACATTGATTTGTTTGGTACAGAGAATAATATCATCTTTTCCACGAGTTTTACAAATAAACTTTTGACATTTAGCGAAAGTTAAAGTATCGAAATTTTATGATAATAAACTACCAAAGTGACATTAAACTTCACAACAAGGTGAAAACGTAAGGGCAATGCGAACAGTTGCAAAGATGGAGAAAGTTGCATGTATTAAGACATACGATGAAGTATCAATCTATATGACAATCGTGACTGCGTTCAGGTACATAAGTGCATATATGAAAGCGTGGGATGTGAACAACTTCATGTTCAATCATAAATAATGTGACTCTCGCCAATGATTATTATACGATGAGGCGTAATGGTGAAGGGGAAGAAATTAGAAAGACGATTCGTGTCAAGAAGAAACTTTTTAGTAGGTATATTAGAATATTAATAGACGGTGAACTAATGCATATCTGTTTCTCTATTTTGATTATTTGAAACATTATTCGACTTTTATTTCTTTATAATAATCGATGTATATGTGATATAACTTTTATACTGTATATTAATAATTTTAGTATGGCCATTCTGCTATAGGGATACATTTAGTAAAATTTATGTAAAAATTCAAATAGTTTTGAATTAATGCAAGTAATTATTATATACGTTAACTGTTAACTATATAGTTAATCTAAATCTAGTGCACAATTGATATGTATAATATGATATAACTTTGTATAATTGATGAATATGGGCATATAATTAAGGAACAAAATAATCAACGGATATTTGAACTTTCGCATAAAAATAACATTGTTATACTTTTTGTATATTTAGATTTCGGAAACTGTTTCATAGTCCTTTTGTTGTAATAATATTGTACAATAGGAAAAAAAACAACTGAAACATTAAATATCTTTTAAGTAAGGTCATCAATTATTAATTTGTAAAAACTTAGTAAAATCTATGGAGGATATTTAGGATCCTTGCACATATTTTATAGTAAGATACGAGGTCTGTTCAAAAAGTATCGCGAATTTTATATTTTTTCACAAAGTATTTATTTATTCATGAATATCTATTTTGTCCCCTTCAAAGTAATTCCCCTCGGATATAATACATTTATGCCAACGTTTTTTCCAATCTTCAAAGCGCTTAAAAAAATCATTTTTTGTAATCTTGTTCAGCTCCTCCTTCGATGCGTCTTTATCTCCTCAATCGTGGCGTAGCGTCGTCCTTTCATGGGTCTCTTCAGTTTTGGAAACAGGAAAAAGCCACAGGGGGCTAAGTCTGGGGAATACGGTGGCTGCGGCACCATTACTGTGCTGTTTTTGGTCACACAAAATTTGATACAGATTCTTTGATCCATTTTTTAGCATAGGCAAAAATCGAAGGTGAGCCAAAACACATCTAAGCAAAACAGTCGACAAAAATTAGCTAAACATTCAAAGTGCCTGACCTTGTCAGCATAAATAAAGGACATGTGTACCAACGTAAATCAACAAAAAAAACAAAAAACAAATATACGTAGTCCGCGGAAATTCAAAATTTGCGATACTTTTTGAACAGCCCTCGTAATTATCTTGCCGCGTTTCTAAACGTTGCAAAGTTAAAATTATATATAATCAGTTCTACCATTATACAGACTAATACTTATACAAAACTATGGTTTTGGAAAACCATTTATTCGAAAAAGGATTAAAGAAGTTTACTGCAGATCTAATTGTAAAGTTGAGAATGGTAATCTAGAAACTGTTTAAGCTCAATTTTGGATGCGTTGAGAATACAAATGAATTATAATGAAAGTAAGTGGAATAGAATAAAATGCTGTTTTTATTTGTTCTTATTGAAAATTATTTAAATATGATCCTGCTTGTTGTCACTTTTATTACATCGATCGAATGTAATTAATTACATTCTCTTATAATTACAAAATAAAATATAAAATTTTTATACATATTCCTTATTTTGATGAACTATTAACATTTGTATTGTCGTTGATTATAAACATAAATAACGCGAAGTCTTGGAAATACAGTTTAGAACTGTTAGTAACCGGTTTAGAAAATTAATAAGAATGACTCCACCACAATTAACAGTAGAGAATTTGTGATTACTAATCAGAAATTTAAATAATAGACTCCTTGATTAATAGACCCGTATAGATCTAGCTAGTTGAAAAATATAGTCTCTTTAGTAACCAATCGCTGTAAGCCCAAATTTCTGGTTAGATAAATAAATGGTTCATCCAAACTGGAAAGATATATTATACAGAATGTTTCACTTGAATACGTAAATTGTTTTCATTTACTTTCAATAGCAATAAAAATAACTCAAATGTTCGATATAAATGAAGTAATGCATTAATTTTAGGTTTGATACATTTTCCATAACACGATATAGAAATATTTATTGCTATATTTTCTGCATGGTATGAAAATTTGTAGGTAATTGGGGTTATTTTAAATTTAATTATTATGTTAAATTAAATTTTACCTATAGATTCTAAATAACATTTTAAGATGAAAAGAAATATGACTTAAAATATTAGAATATACAAATTTTATTAACATTATTTTTGTATTATTTGGCGAATACACACTAAAGTATATTTACACGTATATAGATTCATTTATAAGATTTTACTAGAAATTGAAATTTATGATCAGTATTAAATGAAGGAAAAAGATTTTAATACTTAGCAAACTTTTTATCACGGAAGAAATTACGAATAAAGAGCAAGAATGATGAAATACAAAATGAACACGAACGTTATAAATATACATATATTAAACCAGTTCATTCATTGCTCAGATCTTATTATTCATACGAATATTTATTTCCTTCGTTATACTATTACTCAGACGTCCACAAATTGTTACATAACATGTTTACGCAAATTGAATTTAATGCGCACGTAGTTAAATAGATTATAGACTGGATATAGTGAATTATGTTTATTTTTCATATCCCTTACCATGTATTAAATTTTAAATAAAACTTTGTGAATGAAATGTAAAGAATTCTTGAGCTAATAACTTCTTTATACTTTCATGTCCTTTCTTTTATTTTAAAATAAAATCTGAAGGATATTTATACCTTTTTGTTTTTAGCCACGAATAAGCTACGTGACATGCACCATTGATGTAATATCTAAATTATCTCTCTGCTAAATTTCTCAATGAAAATATGATTTTTAAAAATGAGAACTGATAAACGATACTGTGCTACATCGAAATTCTCAAAAGTACATTATTATAAAAAATCTATTATCCTATTGAGGGACAGTAGAAACTACCAACTGAGATTGTATGTACAGGTTTTTGTATGGAATGCACGTATTGTATTGAGAATTATAATATAGTGAAAGCAAGATGTCGTATAAAAAAGTAATTGATTTTATTGAAATAAAAATATTATCTGTGAAACATTATTTGTAGCGAAATATATGCGATGCTTAAAAAATTTCAATAGTTATAATTTCAGTGCGCTTGAAAATATAGCTATTTATATATCTTTGTAACTAATTAAAGTACCTCCACGATGATGTCATGTGTTTTAACATTCAGAATAAGTCGTAGACAACGGTTAAGTGTCTGTTGCAGCGCGACATAGTCATATGTTTCTAGATGTTATTATTCATTAAACAGGCGTTAATCGTAACTCATAAAGAAGCCACTCTCCTTCAAATTGAAAGGCTAGAAAATAAAGCTCAACGAGTTAATGTTGGTAATAAATGTCTGGAATGGTGTAATCGATGAACTATGAGAAAGATGTCAAGACACTTACGTATGATGTATTCATGTATGATGTACAAATGTGCTAATAAGGTACTCGCATTAGACCATTTTCATGTGCTAATTTTTAGTTTGTAAAGAAATTTATATCATTTATAATTAATGTATGATGATATAATTATATGTAATTTGATATAAATGTGAAATCAATTTTATTTATAAATTAAATAATTGAAATTATGTTAAAATTGAGATTCTCTTTACTTAAAGCAGAAAGAATTATGAATCGATAAACTTATGTGAATAAACTTTTATCAATAAACTTTTATTAAATAAATCGTTATGAATGAATAAAAATTTATTTATCAATTTCTGAAATCATTCGAGATTTTTGTCAATAACTAAGATAAGTTTGAAGAATAAAATTTTAATATAACGATAAAGAAGGAAGTAATATTCAATGTTCATAATAAAGATTGGTTTGTAATAGTCATTTTTTTAGAAGTATACATATAAAATATATTCAAAGTTATTGCAAGACCATGTTTATTAAGTAATACCTTGGACGTATTATTTAAAAAATGTATTCATTGTAATCACAATCTAATGAGTACAATAATTAATGCCACATTAAAGAAGGGGTGAAGAGCAGTGGCAGAAAAAAAACTTTCTGAAATTTTCTGAAATTTTTTTGTAATTAAAAATCATTTGTTTAACTTATGTTGCATATAATATTTAAAATTGTTGCACCATATGTAGTTAAGGAAATTAATGTAATCACGACTGAAGGAATTCAAAAGTTTTAAAAAAGAAATAAAATTAGTTATTCTTTAAACGAATTTGTTTACGATAACCTAATGAATTTGAAAAAAGTTATAGTAAAAATATTTTTATCAGATCTACTCGTCTTCGACTAAAATTGAATCCTGAGTTAAACTCTTTAGTTATTTATACCATTTTTGTTGTTATTTATGCTAACTTTTTTGGTGTATTTGAGATTAACTTTTCAGTCATTTATACTATTTTAATTCTGTGAATTCTGTGGAAAACTGTTGTCTCTTGTATGAGTTCTAGTATTGGTACCGATAGTATAGGAAGAATATGTTGTTAATACATTACTGTTACAGCAGAACTGGAAAAGTGCATATTATCATTTCATTTATACTTCCCAAATACTACCTTGCGTTACTGTTATAATATTGATACCACAGAAAATACATTCTAATCTTTCTTTTTTCAATTATTCAAGGGCGCTAAATACGTCATGTAAGCGGCAGATAACACTGACAGTTAACGTGTTAAATTACGATTCAGATTGACGTAAATTATCTCAAATCTACTTCTTTCACAAGTTAATTTTAGAGTGATACTGTTGATTAAAATGATTCATTATTTCAAATATTAGTGGCCATTTTAATTTGAAATTAAAGTTATCCGAGACTGACTTTGGTTTCATGACATCAAACCTTAAAGAATATTTATTTGAACAGTTGAATCAATTTTGTTATTGCCCTTCCATATAATCCATCGAGATTCCCTCGCGACACCGTTACGATAACGTCTCGAGTATATGGTGTGCAATGAAGAGCAACGTCGATGCTCAATTCGCGCTTATTAAATTTGCATACCGCAATTTACAGCATGAACCTTGAGCATCCACGTTCGATCACGATAGTATTGTCCCATCCGGGAAAAAAATCCGGAATTCATTCTGTTGTTGTACAGGGTGTACTCGATGAGAACAGGTTGACCGAAGAGTCGTAACAAAAATAAAAAAAAAATGTTGGCGGTTCTTTCAGCAGCATACTGGGGGCGCATTATTCGCGGTTCCCTATGCTCGTGGTCCATGGTGAGTGTGCGACAATAATTTCAAGGCGGTCTCCTCGTAAATCTAGCCGACAAACTGGTACCACACCTCCATGAGAGCGAATTTCTCTTATGGGCAAAAACTAACGAGATTGGCAACCAATAAGCGATCACACGGGCGTTACCAGCTTGTCTAGCATGCACGTGAATACACGCGTCGCGACACGCTCGAATAGACACGTAGCTTTCCTTAGACACGTACATTACCTGTACGAACGAGCCGTTTTTTGCACCTATTTACATACATAGGGTGTCATGTAACCGGCGGTACAACCGGAAACATTGAGATTCTACATTAAAATCTTTTCTTACGGATGCTTGTGTTTTTGAAAAAAATTGCGTTTAACATGTTGACTGCCGTAAAAGACATCGGTAATTCGCACCATGAATTTAATGTATTTAAATAACTAAAGAAAATATTTCTGAAGTGTCTTTTTTAGGGACACCATTCAACGCAGTATTACGGCTCACTGTCATATTTGCTTGTGAGTGTTACGAAATGTATAAACAAGATCTGAAATTCCCAAATTTCTAAAGTTTCAAACAGAGTTTTTAGATTCTGAAAATTACAAATTGTAAATTTCTGAAATTCTTAGATTCTCTAATTTCCAAATCTTTTAGAAGCACAGATTTTCTAATCTCTAAATCTTTAAACGCACAAATGCGCAAATTTTATAATTTTTTATAATTTCATAATCTTGAACTTGTAAATTTCTAAATCACCAAAACTTTAAATTTGTCAATTTAAATTCTACAATTAATCTGTTCTAAATTCTAAATATAAATTCTAAATTTAATCTGTCAGTTTAAATTCTACAATTCCTGAGTTCTTAACATCCTGTTTCCAAATCTTCAAACTTCAGATTCCCAAATTTCCAATTCACAAATTTTTTCAACCTCAAACATTTAATGGCCCAAAGATTTTAATTCCACAATCCTGAAATTAATAAATCTATAAATTTGATTGGACATTTTGGAAAGTTTCTTGCTTTATCACTGAAATGTAATAGCATTCTCTATTACTAATAGATTACATTTCTTTCATTTTTTAGAAGAAGATTAGCTTAATATTTCTAAAAATATTTCATAACAAACATTAGCTTAATATCTCATAACAAACGCAAAAATACCACCAGATTATACCATAACACCCTGTACAATGCAGGTAACCACTCATTCCACTAAAATAGGCGAAACCGTCAGTCTGACAATCGCTTGAAGGCATGCAGAAGTAATTCGAAATATTTCGCAAATCTGATCGCCACACGCTCTACTTTTAACACTGCTACAGTTTTCAATTTAAAGACCTTTCGTATACCTCAGACTTTGAAAATGCATTGTATCCAAAATGATTTATTCTTTAACTACCGTAATGTATTAAAAAGTAAGTAAATAATCAATCAATCAAAGCAATATTCTATGCCACAAATTTTTTTTTCATTTTAATTACAAATTTTTGTCGTAGTATGTATTTTATTTTTCATGCGTGTGTTGTTTGAAAGCACTTTAACTAATAACCCTTTGCACTCGTAGATAATTTTATTGTTTGCTAACAGCAACTTCAAAATATTAATTAAAACGTTAAATAATTTCTTTTGAGGTTATTATTTCTCTACTAATAATTTCCACTATTGTCGATTTCACTATGTTTGTACATCATATGAGCACTATTATAGAATTAACGAAATAATGCTTATTTCAAGCTATTGTATTAGATCAAATGGCGCCTGAGAGGCACCTCTCGAGCACAAAGGAAAAAGTTAGATTTCAAATCAGTCATTTTGAGATCTAGGGACAACCGAAAATAAATTTCAAAACTGATTATGTAACGAAACCGTTTGGTATATTTGTTTACTTATAAGTAGTTTAACAAACAAATTTTGAATCTGAAGAATTTTTTGACTTTAGAATATAAGCCATCCACTAAAATGGTTAGGTTAAAAATGATCTAACTATTCACATTGTTTCTAAATATTCTACTTATTGTGTACATACTTAACATTAACGAAACGATTCTTAATTTTAAATTTTGCATTTTTATTCCACGGTTTTTTATGATCAGTTACTGAATTTGTACTGGTGTACAGGATAATGATCAATAATCATTGATTTATGAATAACATAAGTGTTCTACATAAATAACTTTTACTTTTCGTTTTAATCTCCCAAACATTTTCAACAGAGCATCGAGATCTACGTATCGCGTGGTAATATCGATGTTTCCGTCAATTCCACATAACTAACGTTGTAAGTACAGGTAACCCTCCTCTAACACGGTATCTTATAACACGGTTTTGCTATAACACAATTCGTAAATTGCGGGAACTCTCCTACAACACGGCATCCTATACCACGGTTTCGCTATAACGTGATGAGAAAACTGCAAATCCTTTGTACATACAACACTGTATGTACTTATACAGCCGCGGCGAGGCTTGCTGTCTTCAAGATACAACGTTCTCGGTTGATTATACTGAGCAGTGAGGACGAATAAATTCATTAAATTATGGTTGCGTTAGATTAAAATATTTTTTTTTTACTTTGTGTTGTACATACATTTATATTTTTAATAAAAATTAAGTTGTTTATGTCGAATTAAAAAAAATATTTGTTTTTAATAAGTTTTTGGAACCTAACCCCCCTTTTTGTACTAGCTCTGGGTCTCATGCAACACGGTTTCACACAACACGGCATTTTCTAGGAACCTAACTACCGTGTTATAGGAGGGTTACCTCTATTTAAAATTAAATTTAAAATATATTTTTGCGAATGTTAGTATCGGATAATTTGCACAAAACATAACGTAGAATAAATCCTATTAACTATTAATTTTATTACGTACTATAATTACATCCGAAAGTCTCACGATAATAAACATTGATAAAATACAAATTCTTCGTTGTATATTCGTTTTGCTTAATCAATATAAGTAACGCACATTCTTCTACGTTGAGCGCCAATCACAGGAAGTCAACATATCAATCAAGAATGTTCCATAAATATTGTAGAAGTGATTGATCATCAAAGCGAAAAGCTCCATTTAAGTACATCGCACACGCACAAGAAGGATTCCAAGGCTAGTTGAAATTTATCTCAGTTGTAAATGAAATACAATGTTTCATATGTAACGTTTCACGAGCACAAAAATAACGATCTTACTTTCTTAATTGCGTCTGCTATACCCGACAGAGTATACGACTATGTAATTCAACTGATTACCGACTACGACGATTAAACAGAGTATGTTTTTATTTTTGCCAATGCGTATCGTAAATTACTCGTATACACAAGCAATTATATATTGCAACCAAGTCTTAACGTATCTTTACTAGGTCTCCATTACGAGGACACGATTTTTTAATTACACAACGAGCAAGGGGATCGACTTGGTTGTTGCCAAGCAAATTGACTTCTGCAAACAGGAAAAAAGAATAAATAAATAAACGTGTTCTACAGTTTTTCCTTCGATCGAGATCCCGTTGATAGACATAATTACATCGTATTGACAGCAGGCGTGACTGACCTGGGCAACACTTTGTGATTTACAGTTGCGCTGCTTGAATTAAATGCAATTAAGTCGCGGTAAATTACCCGCGAGTTCCCGAAGAACCGAGTAAGATAAATCAGCGTCGTGTTAGTTTGTCTTTGCGTGTAATCACGAGCAGAGAAGAGTAGCCGCGGGTGAAGACAGTTGGAAGAGGAAAGAAACGCGAAGTGGAAGAAGAAGAAGGAACCGAAGATACAGGAGGAATCGTTCGCCGACTGTACTCCCTTCGGCGGTGTATGCAATGAGCATGTATCCCCTTCGCTCTCTGTTATGTAAAGAATGTTTAGAATAGGCACGGGCAATCTTGCAGTAATGTGATGTTATAGACTAAGACCTGGCAACATTCTTACTTACAGTTTTTCAGCAAGCATAAGGTTAAACTCCGTCTTGGGTCATCATTTTTTCAAACTCTTTTGCATAAGATAATAGTATTTAATAAATATAAATAAAATATTTTGATTTTGAATGTCGCTATTTAATGATGTGAAAGTCATATGTTGTTAAAGGTAGATTTCAAGTTAATTTCATTATTTAGTAAATCTGTGTTCGGATCATGTCCATTAAAAATATCATTAGGTCAATATTCCATCGACAAAATTGTGGCCGCACAATTCTTTATTAGTGCATATCGTCCCTAGCTAGAATTAATTAAATTCCTTTTACTTAATTTTAATCGAAATTTAGTCGTAATCTAATTCATATTTAAATTAAATGGTACATACCTACGAACTGTTTACTGTAATTAGTATTCCTATGTATATAACATTGTAGCGCACAAGCGCTCGATTTTGTAAATATTGTACATAGTTTAGTTATAAGAAAATGTATGTAGCGTTCGCCGCGCAACAAGCGTACCTCGCGCAGGCAATGTCATAAAACCCCTGGGCATACAACGCGCGCCCGTGATTGGTTGGGCCTAGAAGTTAAAAAGAGTATAAATACCGGGAAAAGTCAGGGCTAAAACAGTCTTTTCCTGGAAACAGAACCTTGACCCTCGGAGCAGCCGGACCTTAGCGGACCAGGCTCTCCAGTCTTGCGACATTTCCTTAAAATACTCAAAGTTCCGAGCTGCCGGATCTTCGCGGACCAGGCTCAAGAAACCGTGAGTTTTCCACACTCCTTATACTGGGGCAGCTGGACCTTAGCGGACCAGGCTCTTTGGTCTCCTGAACGGGTCCTTTCCCCAAATCAATTAGAAGCGAAATAGTTAGTTTTATTTTGGCGCAACATTTTGGCTATATTATGTTTTGTATAATTTTCGGAACATTTTATTGTAAATTCACTACAGATATTAACGTGTTACTGTGTAACTGGTTCTATAATGGACGCTTTACGATTTCCAATTACAATCATATGATTGACACTTTTGTTGGAATCGACTATTCGCAATATACAGTGATCGTCTACTTTTCTGACACGATTACATTTTATTTATCAAATTTCGTCTTCCCGTTCTTTAAAATTGTATGAAAGTTTTTATTAATTTGTAAAACATTCTCAGAGAGACTGCATATTTACGCTGTTTATTTTTAAAATGGAATTTTTTAATATTAAAACGAGGGAAGTTTTGATGATTAACGAGTATTCCATAGGTGTTCATTTTAAAGGTGGTGCAATTCCACTTTATGTTGAAAATTGTTTTCAGATGAATATATTAGTACGGAATAAATTAGCTCCGATAAATTTTATTAGTACTTACAATACTGTGAAGAACTACTGTAATAAAAATACAAATTTAATAGAACTATAAATATAATGCTCGTAACATAAGTAACCTCAATATGAATGAGGATCTGTTGTAGATCTATTTATGTAGGTATCATTGCCGACTTTTGTTATCAGTTCGCAAGTAAATTCTAGTTCAGTTATTAATAAGTACTCAATAACTTCGACATGTGTCTTATTTCAGTATCGATGCACAAAACCCCATAACAGTTTCATTGTTGTTTGGTAATTAATTACAAATCGTGTTTATTTTATTAAAAAGAAATATAGCTCAGAAAATTAAATTGTGTCTCAAAACGAAGCTAGTAGATAGTGGCAGCAAAAAAAATACTTGTCTGTATTGTAACATTACTCCAATAAGTTCCTCACTACTAAGGAATTTGATTAATTTTATTATGTTTATAGAAATAAGATTAATGAGAATTGTTAATGAAAGAGGAATCTTGCAATCAGAATCCGAATATAAAGACAATTCGTGGTAAAATGTTTCAAAGAAATTAAGAAAAACAGTAACCAAACGATCGAAATATTATTCGTTTAATTAACGATTCATTAATTTTAGAAGTGCAGCAAATCCATTTGGATATAAAAAAACCATTGTTATTTTAACTTAAAAAAAAATGTGTAAAATGTCGGAATGTCATATGCGATTGCCTTTTTGTATACATATAACAATATATTTTACACAGACTGCAGTGTCCTATATTAGGGACTATTCTAATCACATATCAGCGGCTTCAATATTAGCAGAATCAATTTTCATAATTTTCAGCGTTGTAAGAATATATTTATAAACTATTGATTTATGGTGAGTATGTGGGTCATCATTCTGAGCACTTACAACGATAAGACCTTCTGCCTTAATCTTCGTATCAATTATGTTACTTTGTTCATCAGTTGCCTAGTATTTATACATTTTTTATGCTCAAAATCACGCGAAGATCATAGTGTTACAGATTGTTGAATTCATTTAAAACTTCATATATTGTATTATCATCATGAAATTATATTATCCCGCTTTAAAAAAAAACTTTGGTGATTTTGAAATCTCAGAGAAACTATCTTCAAACAAATTTCTAGACTGGGAACACTCTATATAACGATAAAAACAAGACCTCAGTCACAATAAATCAGTATAACAACCTGTTACGGCGATGATATAATGCTTTCGAAATAAGAATACATAATATTAAATATCTTATGCAATTTAATAACTAAAAACTCATAGGATTCATAGAGTTTTGTACATATTATATGAAATTTCATGTAATAAAAATTATACTGTAATCTAAATATGATATTGCATGCAACATTTTTTGCAATTACTTTGAATAAGCATTGGTTCTATTGTGGTTGGTCTGCAACGTATCATGTTACTACCCTGATGCAGATGGTTCTTGAAGAAATTATCCTAGTGCTCATTCCCTGCTTACAACGTAATAGGTCCGTATTTTGTCGGAGAGGGTGTATTCGCATGTACTCTAACGGTTTTTACCACCGTGAGACAATAAGTACAGTCAGCGGCAAATCTGGCTTCCCTAAAAAAGTCATGACAATTAAGGGAGATACCTGTGACCCTTTCATTTTTAGAGATTTTTGAGAATTCAAAAATTTGGGAATTCATAAAGTCATAGATGTAGCGAATTGTAGTTCCCACTTTTAGGGGATTTAAATATTTTACTCTCTGGAAATTTTGGGTATAGGAATTATTAAAACTATACAATCGGAGATTTTTAGTGGTTATTTTCCGATCTTATATTGAAATCTTAAGGGTTTACGGGCATAGGAATGCTGTTACGGAATTAAAGGAATTAATACACGGAATAGAAATTAAAGATACGGTAATCTAGAGATTTAGAGATTTAGAAATTCGAGGATCTGAGAAGTTGAATATTAAGCGATTCGGAGATGTGAAGCCTTGCGGCTTCTGATTTGTAACAGAGGAGATTTAGCAATTTGGAAGTTTGAGAAGTTTTAAATTTGGAAATCTACAAGTAAGGGTTTGAGGACAGAGAAATTTGGATATTTAAATATTTAAATACCTAGAAATTTCGCGATTTAGATGTTTGGAAATTTTTAAATTTGGTACACGTTCGAGAAAACTAGGAAAGGATTTAAAAAATTTGCAAATATAGAAGTTTATTAATTGTTAAATTTAGGAATTTGAAGAATTGGTTGGTTGGAAATTTGTAAAATTTCAGAGTGCGGGAATTTAGAAATTTTAGGATGTTAAAATTGCAAAACATTGATAACTCTGGGTAGTCAAGATTTAGAATCTTATGCTTTAGAAGGTATAAAACTGAAGTATTTGAAAATTATCGAGCGTACATATGTCTTTATCTAAAAGAAGTGTATACATATTGCAACTAAATGTACATTGCAACAGTGTACTGGTTCGCTAATTATAAGGAGAGCAAACCTATTTAAGGACAGAATACATCAAATAATTTTAAGAAAAAAATACACCGACTTCAAAATGCACTAAAAAGTATAAAATAATTTCTATTTCCTAATGATGTAATTTCTATTTCATTCAATCATACAATTACGTAATATATACAAGTAAAACCTATTCACTCGTTAGGTAGTATATTAAGTACATTTCAACCCTTTCGGACGCGGCGCAAAATTAAAAGGTTTTCTTGCACATGTCAACCTTTGGATAGTGGAATAGGTAAAGCTTTTATAGCTGTTTTTTTTCTATACATATAATTCGACAGCACGCCGCGAAGTAGGTGTTAGTGCGTATAGAATGTAACTATGGTCTATCTAGATTCATAGAGTATGTGACAGAAAGACTCGATCGCCGCATATACTATAAAGATAGAGCCCATCTGCCGAAAATTTGGTAATTCCCGCGTCATGGGCTCTGTTTATAGGTTCTTAGATCCATAGCTTTCAAATGGATTTATTAATTTCGAATGCGCCATACCACAATCAACTGGTTATTGGCAGCAACGTTTACTGAGGTATTTTTAATTTTGCGCCGCCTCCGAAAAGGTTGAAATGTATAATATACTACCTAAGGAGTGAATAGGTTTCATTCATATATATTACGTAATTGTATGACTGAATGCAATAGAAATTACTTCATTAGAAAATAGAAATTATTTTATACTTTTTAGTGCATTTCGAAGTCGGTGTATTTTTTTTTTTAAATTATTTTATTTCACGCTTTTTAGTCGAACGAGGAGAATTGTATAGGATACTGTAAGACAATTCTTCAGGGCTATTTTTTTTCTGCGTAAATGCCATGAGCATAATTAAGTATAATACACCAACGTCAATGTGAATTCATCTTGCTGTAGAAGTCGGGTGTTAGAGCGGTAAAGTTTAGTTAGTGTTTTGGGACAATGCATTGTAATTGCCCTTTATTGGTTTTCCGGTGCATAGCACTGGGTGTTCCACTAATATTAATAATAATAGTTTTTCGCTAATATCACGAAAACTAAAGTTTCCCGACAATTATACATATGGAAAAACACGTTCAGAATCATGCCACTAATAACGTATTAGAAGGAGACAAAAATCGTTCGAAGTGGTTGCAAAAATTAACAACAATTTTCGCTAATATCTCGAAAACTAAAGCTTTTTTAAGAACAATTTTTTCAAAGAAAAAACGTGTTAGAGTTTCGCATAGACGAGGTTTACGACATGACGAGGGAAAGCGGTTACTTTTGAACCCTATAATTTAGTATCCGTATCATCTGCGTGCCAGCACTACGATGGTACGTGACAATTTGTAGTTTTTAGCAGATTTATTTATTGTTGCACTAGTCTTTAGAATTTTTGGCTTCAGTGACACAGGCCATGTCATAAACCTCTCGCAGCTTAGGAAGTCAGAGGGCGAGCTGGCCCTTAGAAGTAACGGGTTCCGCGGACCGGGACTGACGTCACGGAATTTGGGAAAAACCCAGACCATCTCCGGAACGCCATCCTCTCCCGGAGGAGCCTCTGTTCTCCTTCCAGAAAACTACCACGCTAAGGGCGCAATGGAAGGGAGGACAGAGGTGTTAACGAAGGTAGAAAATAGCAAAATAGACAGATAACTAACAGTAGAGACAGCCAACAGTTCAGAAAACAGTACAGATCACAGCATAGTTAGGTACAGAATAGTCTAACACAAATTTAATACTTAGAACATTTAGTACGTAGAACACACATTATCTAACACACACACACACACATCCTGTAAATATACACACACACCCACATATATATTAAAAACTACAGTTTAATATAAATACAGTGAGTGTCTTCTCGCGGCCCCAATTCGCAAAACATTGGGTAGTCCTTCGATCCCACATCAGACGGCACTTCGTGCAATACGAGGGTTTACTCGAACCCTAACAAAACGTATCGGTTTTACTGTTGCCCGCACGCTCCCTGGATCTGAATATTATTGAAAATGATTGGGGGAATTAGCACGTGCTGTATATAAGAATGGAAAACAGTATGAAAATATTGAACAATTAAAAGAAGCTCTTAAGATAGATTGGGATAATTTGCCCAACAATTAAAAAGTTATACAAATCCTTACCAAAACAGGTACTCGAAGTAATAGAAAATAAAGGCGGATTATTTTTATTATCATATAACTTTGTATTAATTGCAATATAACTTCCTTTTTTGTGAAAATATATGTATAAATTCTGTAAATGTGCTATCTTTTCGCCGGCAGTATTTGTATATTTTTTCTGCTTGCTCAGGAAGCTAGCAAGGTCAACCATATTTACTAAGAAGTTCCTTCTTTCTGTCATGTAACAATTAGAATGGTATGTATTAAATTTAAAAAAACTAAGTAGTTTTTAAGAAATTGAAGATAGCACACATGTGCTATGTTTTTGTCCAGGATTGTAGATTTAAAATTCGACATTTTATTAAACAAGTAGTTCTTGAAAGCGCTCATGAATCATAAGAATCTCTTTTATTGCTGTATGTAAAGAGTAAAATCACGGGAAAAGCTAGGAGCAAATCGATATACAGTGGCTCACGAAAGTATTCGAACGCTTACATATGCAAACTTGAATGGATGATATAATGTACATTCTAGCAGTTTACTAAAACAAGTATATGTCAATAGGAAGATGGAAGTCTTCAGATTATGCCAGTAAAATTTGAAAAAGATTCAATAACGTAAAGAGGAGGTATTCAGCAAATACTGAAAAATAAAATTATAGAAATATGGAACTCCATTGAGTGTAGTTTTACGAAATCATTGGTTTATAGTATGGAACGTCGGATAAGAGACATTATAGCAGCTAAAGGTGGTCCAACAAAGTATTAATATTAAATAATTTAATAATACATGCAGCGTTCAAATACTTATGTGACTCGCTTATCACGCATGTTTCTAATAAATGTATCATAACTCCTCTTTATGTTATTGAATCTTTTTCAAATCTTACTGGCATAATCTTAAGACTTCCATCTTCCTATTGACAATTACTTGTTTTACTATATTGTTAGAATTTATATTATTTCGGCCATTCAAGTTTGCATATGTAAGCGTCCGAATTCTTTCGTGAGCCACTGTACGAGGTCTGTCCCAAAAGACTTTCCTTCATATTTCCCTGCTGGCGTTATCCTATATCATCGGGCTGATAGCATCTTTCGAAGTAGTCCCCATTCAATTGTATAATACGCTGCTAACGATATTTTCATTTAACACTTTGAGCCCGGCGCCGAATTTGCTGTCCTTTCCGTTCAGCCGGTCGCGAGCGATCTTGCAGGGTACCGCGACTTTATGCACTGATGTGAGTAGAGCTTATCTGTTGGTGTTAAAGTCCGAAGTTATTGTACGAAATGTTACGCTGATAATTCAAAACTATTTGGACGCAAGAAAGCCAGAAATGTTACTAAAAAAGTCATTACGTATTGTAATATGCGTAAAGCTAAGCCGTATTTTTGTTTAGAATGTTTCAATAAATTTCATTAAAACCAATTACATTTCATTGAGACTATATTTATTTTTCCACTTTAATACTGTCGGTCCCACGGACCGATGCCAGCCAAACGAAAATTCTAGTGCCGGTCCCCAGGGATCGACGCCGGTCAATCGAAAATTACAATGCCGGTCCCCAGGGACCGGTGCCGGGTTCAACGTGTTAAAGAAACAGTCCTGGAAGTTATTTTTCGAAATAGCCTTTAGAGCATTCGTCGTATTAGTTTCGATCGTTTCTTTATCGCCGAATCGGTGTCCTTTGAGTGACATTTTCAATCTTGAAAACAACCAAAAATTGCAGGAAGCTACATCAGGACTGTACGGAGCTGTATTATTTTGTGTTTCGTCAAATATTGCTGCACAAGATTCGATGCATGCGCTGGCGCGTTGTCGTGATGAAGAAGCCAATCACCGCTTGACCAAAACTGAAGCCAAAACTAGTTTTCGATATTCCAAGATCACATTCTAGTTCTCGCACAGTCAATCGACGATCTTCGTTGATCGCGAGTCGCATACGTTCAACATTATTAGGTGTTGTTGTCGTGAAAGGCCGCCCAGAGCGTGGGTTACTATCACCAGATGTTCGGTGATCTTTGAATCGCTTATACCACTTTTTGATTTGTGTGTTGCCCATACACTCGTCCCCAAATGCCTTCTTCATTATTTCGATGGTCTCTACACAACTCTTTTCGAGTTTTAAGCAAAATTTAATGCAAATTCGTTGCCCCAAACTTTCTGTCATTTTTCACAACAGCAGAATGCGACGAACGTAAAAAATGCTTCATAAATAAATGCACGTTGCACGTGAACTAAGGTGTCCCGATGAAAACTGCGATATCGTGGGAGTTTGTAAAGCTTTACAGTTGATACTCATACCCGACAAATGACGCTAAAATTGTCAGGTGCGAAGAAATTAAAGAAGGTCGGATACTTTTAGGACAGACCTCGTAGATATATTGTAATTTAACGATGTGGAAAGAAATTTCGGAATTATTATTAAATTTGTGGCAAGACAGAAAATCATTTGATCAGCTCCTTGAAGATCTCAATGAGACAGGGTAGAAGCGATAAAATAATTTTAAGAATAAAATACGCCGACTTCGAAATGCACTAAAAAGTATAAAATAATTTCTATTTCCTAATGAAGTAATTTCTATTTCATTCCATCATACAACTACGTAACATATATGAATGAAACCTATTTATTCGTTAGGTAGTATATTAAATATATTTCAACCTTTTCGAAGCCGGCGAAAATTCTTGCACTCAAAAATTCTTGTCAAACGTTAAAAGAAAAAGGAACGGTCAAACTAGCTCCAATTTTCACAATCAGCAATCAATTAATTTTCATGAAATGAAGATGCAGGCATCCAATTTTTAATTCCCTTATACTTCTCAAGCTAATAACATGGCTGAAAATTTACAAGGACAAAATTCAGATTCTCACCATGAAATGAGTATTTTGTTCTTAAACGTGATCTAAAACAAATTCTGCACATACGGTAAAAAAATCAATCAAAGATGTATCGGGACGTATGTTTTTGTAAAAAACTACAGTGCGTCCAAATTTTCGATACGCAGTGTACCAACCAAGAGATATTTAAATTCCAATTAAGAAAAATAAAGCATTTGCACGTTACTTGGTAAAGATTCTTCTTATAATAATCATATCAGTTATCACTGCGAGCAAACTCTTAAATTAATTGTGTAGCCATTTTTATTCTGGATAGGGTTTGGTAGGCACAAGGAATTCGCAAAGGATAACAGGCAGTCTGTAAACAAATTTCTTTCTGCATTACAATCAACATAATACGGTTATTTAACTCTCTCTCTCTCTCTCTCTCTCTCTCTCTCTCTCTCTCTCTCTCTCTCTCTCTCTCTCTCTCTCTCTCTCTCTCTCTCTCCCCCTTTTTCTGTCATCAATCAGGCGTCTCCATCGCAACAGTTTTCTCCCGTACTCTCCTGCACTTTACTGGGGCGTCCAGGAGACAGGCATCCAGGAATATTCAGCGAACTTTCCATGTCGACCGAACAAACTACCGCACTATCCCAGCGTCCAGGAACAAACTCCCGCACTATCCCACTATTTACAAGGTTGGCATCCAGGAGGGTTTCGCCGTACTCTCCTGTCTGGGTATCAACAGTTATCACCAGGTGGGCGTCCAGGAATTGTCGCCGAACTCTTCCACCGGAGTTTCTTAATCTTTACCCCACGGCAAGCGTCCAGGAGGGTTTCCCCGTACTCTCCTGCCAGGGTCTTAAACTTTTACCTCCGGTCGGGCGTTCAGAAATTGTCGCCGAAGTCTCTCTCTACTCTGTTCAAAACAGGTGTCCAGGAGTGTTTCGCCGAACTCTCCTGCTGGAGTTTCCTCTACTTCCTTCTAGCTACTCTCAGAGCAGGCGTTCAGATATTGATTGCCGAATTCTCCTGCCGGATTCCCTAACGGCTAAGTTCTTCTCCAGCAAGTGCCCAGGTATTATCGCCGAACTTTGGCCGATGGTAGTTACCTCGTCTTCTCTCCTAGACTGCTAAATAGGCACGCTCCGGCCACGCAACTCTATTTTATATAGGCCAGTTGCTATCCCGCGACCGAACTGTCAACAACGCGTCGCTAAGTTTCGCGGCTCGCAGCTCGCGGGTTGCGCCTTGCTTCTCGCTCCGTTGAGCAGCCGACGAACTCTCGCATCGCGACAGAATTTCGATTACTCTAGAACACTCGCTTTCCTTGAATGTTTCCGACGCTGAATATTATTTCAATCTGTTCTATTTTATTTTTCAAGGAATTTATAAGGTTTTTCTCGTCTGATTTGAAGTTTTACTCTTTCATTTGATCTGATTAGCATTTTTCTGAAACTCTTAGTCGTTGAAATAAATTAAAAAACACCAGCAGACATCAGCGAGTCTTGGGTTTCCTCTTCACTTCCATTGGCGTTTAAACATAATTAAATAATTACAATGTAATCACAATTCATATCATTTTATTCAAGAGAATTTGTGAATAGTTTGGTGCAAAAATAAAAAGAATAGAAGCAATTATAAGACTGTGAAACATTTCCAAAGTTGAAAATTTACAATTTTCCTTTAAGTCAAACTTGCTCGAAAACGATAACCACCGCAAAGAAACAGTTTACAAATTCAGATTCGACATGAAATAATCTATAAGAGTCATTTATAAATAAATTGTAAAATTGCAAGTATTAAAAAGTTATCGAGCAGTGCCGGTCGTGTTTACTTACTTTTGGAATGTGTATTCGTTGCATACCGTGAATCTTTATAATTTTTTACGAGGAAATCCAGCACTAATGGACATTTTATCAGCATATAGAATTATATTGATTATTTCATGTAGTTTCAGCAGATATACAATTTGTTTTTTGAAGTTACATATTTGCTTTGACACAAATGTTTTTTTGCCACAAGCTCTAAGTATTTATTTATTTTTGTTACCTACTGTATGTATTGTTCTGAAAATTCTAATGTCTTTTTTTGTTTACCTTGCTTATAAGTGCTTTAGAGTGGTTAGATCCAGCCTAATATCGATCACTCTTTGTACTGTTTTAAGGTATATAATATATACATGTATATACACATACATATACAGGATGTTCCACAATTACTGTAAGAGACTTACAGTCTTACTATTATTACTGTCTTGCTAATAACTCGAAAATGGAGCTTCAACCAATATTTTGGCAAAAGAAAAAACTGTTCAGAATCGCCCCACCTACCACCCCTTATCGGTTCATACAGTAATTGTGGCCTACCCTGTATATATATTTTATATTATATATGAAAGAAAATAATATAAAAACAATACTCGAGTATATTATATTTAATAATATTGTATCTTTAATAACATTATAACATTACCACTAAATTAAACATACCAGATTAAACACCGTATAATCTCTTATGGAAAAATAAGAAAATAATACGGACAAAACTTCTTAATTATCAACTTAGATTCACGTTCCTTTATTATTACGGCCATGTTATCTTCTATCGAGTAATGTAAACATGCATTGTGTTTATAAGGAATGCCTACACAAGCAGCTGTACGTTATTAGCTTACAAGAAAAACAAAAAAAATTATCAATGAAAGGAATTTTACGTTTTTCAGTTGCAGAATTGCTGCAGTTGTCCCCGTTGTCCTATTAAATTACATTGTATAATATTGTCAATGGATGTTGCAACTTCTGTTGTGTGATTGCTATATTTATTAATAACAAATATACTTATAACATAGCAAAAAATAGTATAACAGCAATATTAATAATAATAGTAACAACAACAGTAAAAGTAATGCAATGACTGGATAAACTGATACAGTTCATTAAGGCACTTGCATTGTGTTCATATTGTACACGGGACCCCGAATGACAGGTCCGACGCGAAGCACCGGATGTGTGCTTCTGCAAATCTGCTTCATCGCGTAGTATAGCTAGATTTTTCTCTAGATCCTTACTTTTTAAAATAAATTAAAAAATATATATAAAAATTGGTGAAAAATCGGTCTTTCTCCGCGCTCAATGATTGCGTAAACAGGTTGTGCATTGGTAATCGGAACAAAAAAATACTTCAACAATTACTGAACAGAAATCGAAACGTCAAAAAGAAGTTAAAATTTGTTGGACTGTTGGACAATATTTGTACGTGTCTGTCCAATCAAAAAATTTTTTCAGAATAGTTTAAACAAATTATTTTTAATATGCTTATACGATTACAATAAGTTATTAAACAAAGAGGGTTTGCAAATAAATATTAAAACCATTTTTTTTTTCAATAGAATATGCGAACATTAATGTTTACTAATATCTAAAAACACTATTCAAACACTAATATCTAAAATGTACTACATACCGAAATGTTACAGTCAAAATGAAAGTGTTTACATATTTTCAATTTACAATAAATGATACATGTTATTGTAAAATAAGGAATATGAATCATTTTTTCGTTTATACTATACAAGTACAGAAGTCCAAATATTAATTGAAGTAACTGTATATTAAGTTTGCAAGGAAAAAAAGTTTTAATCATAACGACAATATACAATATATTATCAATATAATGACAACATAATATTTTACACCAACACAATATATCATCATTTTTGTCGTTTTCTTTGGCACATGTACAGTCGGCTCAATCTTTACCTTCCACGTACTTGGCGATGTTAAAATGTTATACTATAATCAGAAGTAAATGAACCTTCATATAGAAAACTAAACAAGAAGAATTGTACATTTTAGTAGAATTTCACAGATGTAATACTTTATTCTTATTTTAACACCATCTTTGAATTTATCCACCAAAATATTTTTATATCATTAAGTTCCCGGACTGTGTTTGCTGTGACCAAACGGTTCACACAATTGACATGCGTTCGCAGAACATATGAATAATAATCTTCAAGACAAATGTGCCCATAATTATGAAAGTGGTCTCAGTCAAAATTTAAAAAAAAATGAATTTATCACTTATTTCACACGACATGATTTTAAACTAAATTTATTCAATGTAATTTTTACGATATCGTCAAAAATGAACCTTTAGAGAGTAGTTGTAATTACAACGTTATACGGAATTCATTTAGTGTTAATTATGAAAGTGGTCTAAGTTAACAATTTAATATATAAACGTAACTTGAAAATACCGCGTGGCCCTCTTTGTCGCGTTTCTGAATCTTCTTTATTAAACGCCTTATCGTGTCAACAGTTTATTTCTCGAGAACCACAAGTCGTAGAAAAAAACGGATCACAGATTTGGAATCAGCGTGATCGAATTAGTCTAAAATCAAATTTTTGTCAACCTGTAAAAAATTTTTTTTTAAGTGACAAAAATTTTTTTTTTAATTTAAAATTTTACTTTTTTAAGTCTTTATTATTAAATTTTATTAATTTATCATTAATATGTCGAATGTTTCGACAAGCTTATCTAGTTACATAATAAATCGATAAAATAAAAAAAATATGAAAATATTCAATTACTTCCATTATACAACACCACTAGACCAGTAACGGAAGAAAAACAAAAAGATCTTATGTGTTTACTACCATACATCCCTCCAGATTTTCAGGAACATTTTAAAAATCTTAAAACCTCGAAATTATGATAAAAATGGATTAGTATTTAAAAATTATTTATAAATGTTTATGAATTATTTCGTTAAAGTTGTTGTTTCAAGTAAAAATCACAATTTTTTATTACTTTAAGTCAATTATAGGACATTCAGTTAATTTTGAAAATGGTCTAAGTCAATTCAAGCTTTAAAAACAACATTTTCCTATGAAATTCACACAAAATTTCATATCTATAATAAATTTCCATTAATCAAGACTAATAAAATTATAAATTAAAATGTCGCATAATGTAAAAATATTTTTTAATTTATTCCAATGCGATTCGTGAAATATCTCGAAACAAGAAATATATGACTTAGACCACTTTCATAATTATGGGCACATAAATGACACGAAGTTTGGAAGCGATATGTTCATTAAATCGAGTGTTATACAATTTTATAGTAGTATACGCGCGCGCTCCGTTGCGAAATTACGATGCTCCAAGACGACAACGCACTAGCACACAGAGCACTCGTAACACAAGAGTTTTGTGCACGAAATAACATGATTGTCCTTCCTCACCCTCCATACTCACCAGATTTGGTACCCTGTGACTTCTTTATGTTCCCCAAAATGAAATTGAAGCTAAAGGGTCGGTGGTTTGACACGGTGCGGTGGACGAGATTCAACGCGAATCGCAGGAGGTGCTCAACACGCTCAAGAAAAAGACTTTCAGGAAGCTTTCCAAAAATGGCAGAAGCGCTAGGATCGGTGTATAGTTGCTCAAGGGGATTACTTTGAAGGGGATAACAGCCATATTTGAAAAAGATAATTGTATCTGCATATACGGGACCAGTCCGGGAACTTAATGATCGCACCTCGTATACATACATGTATGTCGAATTACTTGTCACGATATCTCAGCCTTTTGTTGAGTATATTCTTAAATCTTTCGTTAAATATATTTTCATATAATTTCTTCACAAACAATAGATAGAGGTATTGTTATATTAATATTCGAACTAAAGTATAGTAAAATTCGCCATATTAACATTCAAGTACCAGTAGAATTCGAACAATTCGAGTACTCGAATGCTCAAATATTTGAATATTCGAATACTGTGGTTTCTTTTCTAACCAGATCGCTGTGGATTCCTGTTGGGTTTTTTGACTAACAATTGTCTTCACTTTCGATATAACTTTAATTATTAATTGACTACAAACTGCACGTGCGCATCGCACCACGCGCCACGCTACGAATGAATACTCTCCCCATTAATTCTTTTGTCTCCCACTGCTGCCAACTCAAATATTATATCGTACATAAAAACAATAGAATATAAATGGCGCGACGCAAGTCTCCACAATTCCTCTAATACGTAAAGAATAATATGATTTAGCTTTATCTACTCTTCCTCTTCAAATAAAATTGGTTGTTTAATATGTATTATTAAAGAAATATGGTTTAAACAGCCATATTTCATCTTCTTTTGGTCGCAAAAATCTTATTAATAAATTTTTATGTAGTAAGAACGAAATATAAAAAATTGAACCGTTGCTGTTATTTTAACGTTGTTTGTATACTTATCTGTCCCAATCGACAAAAACAAAACGAATCGCAAGACTTGATAAATATGCGCGAGAAGAATTATTACAATCAACTATTCTAAGTATCAGAACTGTCCGTATTTTAATTATTTGAATATTCAAATTTTTACATTTTTTTGCAACTAAAAGTTATTGAAACATATGTATTCTATAAATACAAAATTATGTTCCATTTTTTATACAACTACTTGTAAGTTGGTAAGATAAGATATAAGAAAATTGTATCGTACTCTTGTTACGTTAAAGAAATTTATCGTCTCTTGAACAAAAGATTTTACCATTTCGATGTCCCACCTGTTTTATCCAAATGGTGGCGTTTATTTGTTTATTAGAGATCCACGATCTCTACGTGTAGTTAAAATTCCTGTTAGCTATCGAAAGAAATCCCCTACATTCGTATTTCGTGGACTTTATCTGAGTCAGGGTTATACAATTGCAAGACTACATCGAAGCTTGCCCATTCATTGAAATTCTACCAACCACTTGTATTCCTCCATTTTGTGTGTGGGTGTTTGGAAATAAGGCAGCGAACAAAAGCTACAGTAACATCATAAAATATATTTCTATATCCGTTCAACCAGCTGGATAACTTCCTACTTTATCACATAATAATTAATTATTGACTTTTCATTTTATATTGAGAATTGTGCCAGTGCACAATTTTACTGTGCTTCTCAGTATGTATACAATGGAAATTTGAATTGAATTTTTCCGTGAATCAAAAATTTTAATGTGGAATTTTAATACAAAGGAGAAATCTATTATTTGATATAAAATTTTTATTTTCTATGAAAAACATTTAGTTATGATCGATTAATTTTGAAACATGGAATGAACAAATTTAAAATCATACATTGTAATTCTTCATGTTTATAGTAAAATTAGAGTAATAATTATTAAAGTCTCTGTTATTTAAAATACATTATCGTTATTTGTTTGTTTTTGCGTCAAATTATATTGAAATTATAACCAAGAAAGAAAATTATAAATTAAAATATTACAATGATTTCTAAAGTTCGATTTAAAAAAATTGCAACTATTGATAATCCTAAGTCTTTTACGATTACGAATCGTATGCTCAGATGAACTGTAATGCACATTTTGATTAATGATATTTCATCTCTTTCATGAGGACAAGTTCTTATAAAACATGCAAGTATGTTATATGACAGAACAATAAATTACCAGTGATTATCCATATGTGAAATATGCTCGCAATTTCTACACTTGGTTAACAGATGCGTTGACATCGATTATCTGACAAACGAGGGTCGTAGCAAGATGAATTGCAAACAAATGAGAAGCGAGGTGGAATCATGTAATGTAAATTATGATGCGTTATCATTGTAACACCATTTTATTAATAAATATAGTTAAGAGATTTATCGACTAATATAATACGTGTACATTATAATTTATATATTAATCTTATTTGAATTAGCTAAATAAGTTTCATGATTTTTACAAAATCAACTTATAATGATTGCAATTATGCAAATATTATTAGGTACGTTAACTGATTTTTTTTCTTACCAATATATATTAAGTAATTTGTAATAAATATTAAAAATTAATACACAAAACGTGCATTTTAAACTCAGTTAAGCACATATTTTATATATTCGGTTGTACGCGTTTCACGTATTGATTTTATATCTACTTCAAATTAGTTAAATTTCGTTGTATAACAGAAATAAAATGAAGTTAACATAACATAATGAAGTTAACCTAATAATGTTTACACAATTTAAGTTATATAATTTAAATACGTGTTTCAGAAACAACAAATTATGAAGTCTACAAATTTTTACCTTCAGACAGTAAAAGTACATTATAAAATAATAATATGCAATTTTTAAATAATGAATTACCGAATTAATAATTAACGATTTAATAATAATAATTGTTTTTATAATAAAAATTGTTGCCAAATGAAATAATAATTGTTTCGGTTTATAATTATGTTACTATTCACTTAACACGTGTAGGCAATTCCACCTGCAAGCTACACTTTGGTTGATTCACCTCGATTTAAACATTAACACACTCCTAAATCTTGGGGAAATCCTTTGCTAGAATCTTTAAATTATTACATAACATAAGATTTGCATCTTCTTTGTATTCCGTGAGATTTCCGGTTTCTTTCTTGCGGTGCAATTCTACTTAAGGATGACTAACTATTTTTAAAGTAACAGAAAATTCGCGACAACAATTTTCAAAAGACTATTGTAAATATTTACAATCGAACAAAGTTTTTTGAAAGAAAAAGTAGAAATTGAAGTTATTTTAACGTTGAATATTTATTATAGATACAGCTATATGTTATATTTAAATGATTCAGTATGTCCTTAAATATTTTTTTTATCAAGAAATTGACGCGATAAAGAAAAAAAGCCATCAGTTGTTCAAGTTTGTATACAGCATAATGTGTACATTACTGATTTATTTGATATACAATGACTCCATACTTCTATTTCCATGTAATTGTATTGAAAGAATGACTAATCGCCTTTTAAATTAACAAGAAGTGTCAGATAGGAATCTTAAATAATTATGTTTAAAAATTCCATTTGTTTCCATAATAGATGCAAAGCGAATCTTATTACTAAGATTACTCATGATTTAAGAATTTTAAATGTAAGTAAGATTTTGTGTCTTAAAGTAATATGTCAGAGTATCAAAATTTTACACGAAATGAATTAGTATATAACTACAAGTGAATGACTTTTTATTCGAACATAAAAATTTATTACTTCGCAATATGTATGCCCCTGAATATAAAGTGGTCTAATATATTTTTTGTATTGAGATATTTAAAAATTTGTGTTTGAACAAATTAAGAAATCCTTGTTTACAATGTTATAAAGTATTTCGTGGACTATTGTACAGCAAGAACTTTTTATGATTGCGAACTTTTTCTATATTATCATATTATGATAATACCGTTACGTGATCATCTAGTTAATATATAGACGAGTCTTTGTTTCTCTGGTGGTTTATTTAAATGTACATTAATATTTAACCCTTGGTGTGTTTAAGTGGGAGTCGCTTTCGTCGAGAAACGACCAGGCCTATGTAATTACTGGCGATCCACACCTACGAAACAACAAGGCAATGTGAATCGGCACGAACACCACATACCCAAAGTCAGAAATATTATTCTTATATAAATTCATGCATTATGTTCAACAAAAGTTTTAGTCGAGCATTTAAATCGGAAATCGAAATAAGCCATCATCTTTCATTTTTAACAAAAATTCTGTTTAAATTCTTTATTTAAAGACATATCTGGTCTTATAGTACTTTTAAGGAAAAGAATGTTATCTTTATGAACTCAATGAATAATTTTAAATTTGTATTATAAAAGCTTCATCAGAGAGGTTATTTTAGAACGTATACTGGAAGAGATATTTTATAAAATCAATAAAAGTACAAAACTATGCTGCACTAGTTTTGGAAATGTGAAGTACTTAGCTTTTGATTTTGATAGTGTAACCATTATTTGGTTCCAAAAAAGATTAGTAAATGTAAACACGCGACTAGAATGTAAGGAAAATACACTTTATTTAAATTACATGTTTAAAATGTATGCCGCCTTCCATCGCGTAATACATTCCGGTCTTTTATTTCACATTTCCACTTCTGTAAATCGAGTAATATGTTAATAAAAATATCATGTAATATATGTTTTGAATTCGTTTCGATGTCCTCTAAAGCTATGAATAAAAAAAAATGTATGTTCCTATTTAAAAAACTCAAGGTGACCTTAACTTTGCCAAGAGAACAAACTATTTTCAAAATTTGCTTTACTAATATCTATTGTACACTTCACACCCTCTAAATATTGTTCTAAACTTTTTTTCGTAAGGTGACTGCAAGTGGGAGAAAAGTCGTGAGTAGCGTTACAGGTATATCTGTAACCTGTACACTCTGTATATCACGATATATGTATATGGATATATACACAAATTTGTATATAAATAATATAAACAAATTTTTTATCACATTCACGATATTGCCAATAAAAGATTGTATAACTCAATGGGTTAGATCTTTAACAATGAAATTCTTTAATATATTTATAAGAAAATTTGTCAACGCCAGAAAAAATGACAATTTTCTTAATAATTTTATCAATAATTTGACAGGAAACGTTATGACTAAATGTAAATATTAATACCACTAAAATATAGTATTAGTTATTATTTATAACATTGTTGATATATTAATGTAAACTATGATGTATTTAGTTGAAAATATGTAAGTAACAATGTTATAATGATTACAGGCTACTACTAATAATTATAATTTCAGTTATATTAATGATTACGCTTATTCGTTTATAATATTCATTAGTTATTGAAGTAATTGAATAATTATTGGAATTATTATCTTCATTATCATAGACAAATTTTTTAACAAACATTTGAAAAAGTATTTAAGTACAATTTCCTCGAAAACGAAACTAAATCTGAAGAACTATTATTCTTTATTTTTTTTTATTACATAATATTCGCATGTGTATAATATAAACAATTCAAAATTACGCTAGTGGATAGTTACTTGGCTGTTTCATTTATCGTTTGTTCTTACAAAAAATAAGTAAAAATTTTGTATTAACCTGGAGATTAGACATGGCTGAACTTTGCGCGGGTTGTTTCTCAGTACGATAGAGCACTACAATGTGTGGTGGATATTGGAATGGAATTTGTTAATACTCTTATAAAACGTGGTGAAGACCAAAAAGGCGCGAATCAAAACATATGAAAACGATCGTTCAATTCAACCAATAAGCGAATGAGTTAGTAGAGTGCATACTATATGTACATACAGTTACTCAGTTTAATATTCGGACACTATGGTATTTGCGAAATTAAAGCTTTATGTACTTATGTGCAATTCTGATCCGTAATAAGTTAAAGCACATATTCTAGTTTACAAATATGTAAAATTAAATATTTTATTTTTTATTGTTTTCCACATAATAAATCATAAACGAAATTAGAACCGATATTGATGTCGAAAAAATATTCGGACACTTAATATTACATAAAGTGTTTTATTATTTAGAGTGCTTGTAACAACAAATTTATCATTTTAATATTAATTTAATATTTTGTGGGATATTCTTTTTGTCTGATGACGTGTTGCAGACGTATCGTAGGTGCGCATCGTACTAGGAGATAATATCCGCGACACCCACTGTAGTGGAGCATAGTGCCTAAGAGGAATTATGCTACAGTTTCTTGAGACTCTTTTCATGCAATGTAATTATATATATTCAAAAGTATTACTGTCATCACAAAATATAATGAAATTATTATTATATGTTCGATTTTGTTTCTATGACATTGTATGAAAAGTTCATTATCTGGATATGGTATGTCAAACATTGTTATACGGACTTTGTAAATGTACCTATGTACGTAAATAAGATTAAAAAGAACGAATTGAATTGAATGATGAAATATTCGTATAGTATTATCATTAAACTGCAAGCTTAAAATTAATATATACTGGATTGTGTAACAAATGCACTTTCATTTGTTTAAAAAAATACCTATTATTAACTTCATACAAAATTTATTTAAAATTTATCTAAAATTTATTTAATAATGCAATTAACATTCTCTTCCATGATTTTTCACGAATAATTTTAATTTAACAAAAGTTTATTACAAATTACAAGTTGAAAATCGTGAAATTCATAGTTAAATCATTTTTTAATCTATCCTTCGCCATTCCGCTACATAAGTACTTAAATCTTAGAATGGAATCACTGGTAAAGACTGTCTTAACAGATTTACTGGTGTGAAGTGTTATCAGTTAAGTGATTTAGTTATGTAGAGTATTTTTGTTATCAATTGTCTGCTGATATTGGGCATCTCTTTCGCGCTACATCTGAGATTTTGTTCAATTTATTATATCTATTATTTGATATTTTGTGATATTATTACATTAACAAGTTCTGTCGGATCATCTAAATATTTATAATATATGCTATTTAACGTCTAAAAACCAAATACGGTTATTATGACATGCTTCGTTATGAAATCAATATTGTATAGATATTTCTCCTCGTATATTAACCCTTTGCACTCGAGGGCTCCGGAGCGGAGCCATTTAAAATTTGTCTTCAAACTCGAGGGCTCCGCTATGGAGACAATGCAAATAATTTTCAGTTCATAATATAAGGACAAATGGATTTGAAAACAATGACTTTTCTTTTAACGCGCATATCATTTACTTATGTGTAAATATAATTTTCTATTGACAATGCTTCGAGTTGCTGGTAAAGTGAATAAATAAAAATTTCGAGTGCAAAGGGTTAAACATTCTATTATGCAAGTGGAAGCACGAGCAGAAACGGTAATAAAAAACTAACAGACAGTACCCTTCTCTAACCATCGCAATACCGATTTCAGTTTATTAATGATTATTAATTCGTATAACGAGTAAACAATAATATGTTTATTCAAATGTCGATACCATGTGAAGAAGACAAGCAGATGCGAGAAATATTAATCACTTGTGTCTTTTTGCGGAATTGAATTAATATTAATAATGGTTGTGGATAAAAAATTGTGAGTTAATAAATTCTCTCACGTAATAGTAAAAAAGTTGTTAATAAAGCAAAAGAGAGCCACAAATATATAAATTCAAAGTCGACCGTTTGTCCCATGTGACGTACCAAAGATACATGCAGCTTACAAGTGAGCATACGAGTGAGCAATCAATACGAAGTTATTAACTTATTAACATTATTATTTCGATTCATTAAAAAAGCAGATGTCGAATATCTATACAAGTTAAAATTGTTCGTATTTGTGGAATCACAAACATGCATATTGTTTGTGTACCATATTTAACCATAAGCTATTGACATTCATACCCACAAGAAAACTCTAAACCGTAAAAGAAAATTCTGTCTGTGAAGAAGAACAAGTATTTATTGTATAATGTACTGTATAATAAATACAGATGTAAATGTGCATTGTAAAATTATAAAAGTTTTGTTCGGAATACGATTCTGTAAGTTACAATTTATAATTAGAAAGTTTACTAATATCGCTAATTTGTGACTTATTAATATTTGTAAATGATATTAATAATAAATTAGTAATCGTGGAATGAACGTAAAAAATGAGATTATCTCCGATTTTTAAAATATGCCAACTCGTATCGAGTAATAGAATGCCTTATCTTGATATCATCAACATTCTTTGCCGTAGTCATTACCATCACTCCTGCGTATCCGGTGTCGGTAATATTTGTACCAATAAGCAATGAGTAAGGGAACGAGCAGAAATCCCCGCGAAAATGATGTATCATTACACGTATTTGCGTTCGCACGGATGCCGTTCGGGTATAAAAAAGAAACGGGAACGGAGAAGAAAGAAACCCGAACGGCAAAATATCGGATTTTTCGCGATTTTCTCACGCAGATAATTTTGACGATTAGCGCAAAAAACCGGGTCCACTGAGAAGGGAGCAGTATGGGTACAATAAAACGAAAAACAGAAATTGTTTTGCCGTGCCGTATAATTTGCAGGGCCGCAACCATCATGTATCATTTGCTAGAATTGTAAATTCATTATTTCGCCATTATTATTGGAAACGTCGACGATTGGCTCGCTCTGCGCCGAAGTCTTGTCGTAATTTACAGAAACGTTCATTTCTTATTAAGAAGAGAATAAATAACGCAATAATATATGTGCAAAGAAAACTTCTATTTGCATTTTAACACGTTAGAGAAATAATAATGTAAAGTTTCTACTTAAATGTCTATGATAATATTTTATATTATTGTCATTATTAATATCAAGTAGTGGTTCGCAAACGACATTCAAATATTATTAAATTTTTTAATTTTCAAACACCCACATTTCTACATTTTCTAAATTTTATATGTCCAAATCTCCAGTATATTAAATTTATAAATTACAAGCTCTCAAATTTTCAATTGATAATTTCGAATCTCTAATTTTCCAATTTTCAATTCCTCGATTTTTGAAATACTCATCTCATCTCTACTTTAATCTCCTTAAATTTTTAATTTACGTATTCCGAAAATTTCAGATTACGAAATATTCGAAATTTCAAATTTCAAATTTCTAAATTTCCAAATTTCTATACTTTCAATTTTCTAGATTAAAGAAATGGCAATATACATATTTAAAAGTTTCCAATTCGCAATTTTTGAACTGTATAATATTTCGAATTCTCGAATTACCAAGTTTTTAAATTTTTTAATTTTCTAATTTACAAATTTGCAAATGCCTAGATATTTAAGTAATATTGCTTCATACTGTAATCTGCCAAATATTAGTAAGAAATAGTAGTCCTTTTTAACCGACTTCGAAAAAGGAGGAGGTTACTCAAATCGATCAGTATATTTTTTTTTTTTTTTTCTATGTATGCTCGCCGATTACGCCTAGCTGGATGGACCGATCGGAATGAAACCTTGAGCATCTTGTAGGTTCTGACTCCCCATTGGTACCATTATAAAAAAATTTTTCATTTTTTAATTACAAAGTATTGTTACTGCAAAAAAAAACCGGCAACTTTTGAAATAAACTTTTCTCGATTTTAGTGCGCTTTTAATATCTTATCACGGACATGATTCTGAACAATTTTGTTCATATACAAATTTCACGAAAAGCTTTAGTTTACAAGATATTAGCGAAAAATTGTTATTAACTTTCGAAATTAACTTTGGACGATTTTAATGTACTTTTAATATGTTGTCAGGAGCATTGTTCTGGACAACCTTTTCCTTATACATAATAATTGGCGGAAAGCTTTAGTTTTCGAGATATTAGCGAAAAATTGTTATTAACTTTTGAAATCAACTTTGGGCGATTTTAATGTCCTTTTAATATGTTATCAGGGACACGATTCTTAACAATTTTTTCCTTATCCGCAATTAACGGGAAGCTTTAGGTTTTGAGTTATTAGCGAAACACTATTGTTACTAATACTATATTGAATTCTGCGTATGCCTACGTGTCTCTGGTAGTGTATGAGTCAACACGCGGTCGCCGAAAGTCAGCATACATGCATAATAACTATTATTACTACAAAATGCTATTCTTTGGTATCGTTATGTAAAAAATGCACCGATCGTGATGAAACTTTTCGAATATCGAAAATCTTTCCAAGATGATCTCATTTATAACAGACATTTATGCTACTCGTTAATTGTTAATAACTGTTGTTATTGCAAAAGATCTATTCTTATCCTGCATGAAATATGGCGACTGCGATTTTTAAAAATTGTTCGTGTAAGTAGACTTCGTCAATTTCTTTATCAATTGGCCGCAAATAAAAGAGAAAGAAAAAAAACAGACTTGGCTGGTTTCTTTACGTGTCAGTCGCTGGAAGCTGATCTGCAGTGGGCGGAACAGAGAGCCCCCACTAACGTATTCAATTTTATAAATAAATAAAAAAAAAAATAGAAAAACGAATATTCATGTTGTCTTTTACTTAATTATGTCCATGGCATTTATGCAAAAGAAAAAGCCCGGAAGAACTGTCTCACAGTATCTTATACAATTCTCCCCATTCCACTAAAAAACGTGAAATAAAATAATTTTAAGAAAAAAAATACACCGACTTCGAAATGTACTAAAAAGTATAAAATAATTTCTATTTCCAAATGATGTAATTTCTATTTCATTCAATCATACAATTACGTAACAGATATGAATGAAACCTGTTTACTCGTTAGGTAGTATATTAAATACATTTCAACCTTTTCGGAGGCGGCGCGAATTTGGTTCGCATGTGGGAGCTATGGATCTAAGAACCTATAAACGGAGCCCACGACGCGGGAATTATCAAATTTGCGCCGCTTCCGAAAAGGTTGAAATGTATTTAATATACTACCTAACGAGTAAATAGGTTTCATTCATATCTGTTACGTAACTGTATGATTGAATGAAATACAAATTACTTCATTAGCAAATAGAAATTATTTTATACTTTTTAGTACATTTCGAAATCGGTGTATTTTTTTTCTTAAAATTATTTTGTTGTTGAATTTGTTTTCAAATAAATTTCGTAAATATTCTTCGGACATTCCAAATATATTATTGGAATCAGTAATATGCTCAATTTTGTTAGCCAAATAGTTGGAAATTCATAAAATTGAAAATTAAGCAAAAAGAAAAAAGAGAAGTTGAGTATCAGTATCATTGTTCAGCGAACAGTAGGCGGTAATTAAATTTTCTATAAAGCTTTCAGAATCGTTTACGATTACTCAATTACATTAACCCGCGATATACCACTCTTCCCTGAAAAAAATTGTATAAGCAGAATTCATTAATACTAAGAAGTATTAAATTAAATGTTCTACTGTATGTTATGGAAATATTTACATATTTTACTCTTTTTCGCAAGAAAGTTCTAATAAATATTCGGATAAATCATAATCAACTTTATTGGTTGTTGGTATACATATACGTACTTGTATAGCGATTTCTTGAAAAATGAGTAGTTTACAAATAATTCTTCTTCTTGCAATCATTTTATTATTCCACCGGCCGAGCCAACTCAAGACACCGTGGGAAACATTTCAAACACCTTTCTATGAAAACATTCTTCTTAAAGAACAAGCTCATAATATAACAATGTCGCTGCAAAAATTATGTAAACCGAGAATTTATTTCTTTTTCGAATCATATTGAAATAATGCAGTGGTTTTTCATCTGATTGTTAGTTTTATTGTCTGTAACTTTATTCTCAATATTCGTAAACAAAAACAGAATAAAACTTAAGTCATTATCAAATTTACGATTAAAACTAGCTAAAATATATATATATAATCTAATTTCCATTATATATTAAATAAAATAAAATTATTTATTTTATCAATAACCATATTGTTGTTATCCTATGTGTTGGTTTTTCTTATTTATACAATTGTTCTATTAAAGATAAAAAGAAAATATTTATATTGATTACGTCATTTTTAATCGAGTGTATAATCTCTTCTAAGATTTTCTCTTCACATATTTTCTTTGTTAATACTGAAGTAATTGATGGTATTACATTTATTAAAAGATTGAAAACGATTAATATAAGGAAGTGATGTATAACTTACAGTTTCCTAGAGATTGCAAGGAAATGTATTGTAAAAGTTTCATAAAAATTTAGCTATTATGTTATAAGATTACGAGGCACAAATAATAAATCCACGAACGCTTTGCGTATTAGTGTATGTATAAAATTTTAGTATTAATCCCGACGACCTCCATTACAATAAACGTATTAATTCTGAACAGCGTTGAATAGAAAATGTCATTGAACCACTAAGTAGCCCCTCTTGGCTAAAGCTTTTATAAATCTAGTTAAAAATAAATAAGTGGTTAAACTTTCGATCGATAAAATGCAACGCGTGAATACCAATACATCAAAGTGGAATCTACTAGCGATCAATCAAGATCACTAGGGAATGTAATTCTAATTCTGTGTAGAGACGAGTCAATCGGTTATTTCGTCACGCGTACAATTTGTTTGCACAATTTCACTACTGTAGAATATGAAAATTTATAGAACATGTAAAAAATTAGAACACACTATACATGATCTTGAAATATAAAATAGAACGAGATCATTTTACATTATTGCTACAACCTTCTAATAAAGTGTAAAAACCCTTTTGTTAATATAACATACACAAAAATAAGAATTTGTTCGTTAAGTTTGTTGGTAAAAAATTAGGATATCCTACATAATTCAAATAAAACAATATTTGTTATTTCATCAAGAAAATACTGCTGGCCAAAAACTGCTAGTTAATTATTTGATACATTATTTTCAATTTGTTATACAACCAAGTAAGTCGATAATATTAATAATTACACAGTAAAAAATGTAAAAAACGTCGTTTTGCCGGATGCGATTATATGCTGTATTACATGATAATTTCCCTAAACTTGGTACTTGAAGCGTTAATGTTAGGTAAAAACGCAGCTCTAAGGTCGTGAAGGCTCGCAAGGTAACCTGCACGCGCGGAGATACCTAAACGGTGCGTCCCAACCAGTCTGTCGTGACCGTCGCGACGTGAATTAATTTGTTTCCCGGTGAGAATACGCGCACGCGTTCGTCGATGCATTATTTCGCTCGTAAAAGTTGTTAAGCGTGCGTTTTACGAATACGTGGCAGCGGGAAGTGTTACGTGGTCGGCTTTACTAATAAGTCTAACACAAGAACAACTAAGCCTATTATTGCAAGTTACAAAATTTTTTATCGTCTATTACAGAAATTTTCAACATGCTTTCATTGAAATATGCGGAGTGAGTCATGGCATCAGGACGATCAACTTTGGCTTGAGATTGACAAATGTAATACAAACAGTTACATGGCATGCAATATCTGAGTTAAATATTTAGAATATAATATTCAAATACAACAATGCGTTTGAAAACGATGCTTACCTCATTTTGTTTTAGATGAATCAATTCAATGCAGCCTGCGTAAAAAGTTAATAGAATACAGTGCCAGCAGAACCAGCAGTGTAAGATATTTTCGACTTTTTTATAAAATGTCTAAACTTTAATTTTTTGAACATTACACAGCAATACTTGTTCATGCAGATTGACTCAAAGAATCAGTTTGTTAAAATAAATGTACAATATGATGGTAACGTATTTACATTTCTAAACATATCATTACATCCATAAACAAACGTGGTAACTTCGACGCAACACTTTGCACAATTTTTCATGTACGTGCAATAAGCAGACAAAAACATATTTTAAACAAAGTGGATTCGTTGCCGACTGCCTGTACATTGCAATAAAAAAAGTTCAACATTTTTGTTCTACAATTGTCACCTTCATTTTTTAAATGATACTTTGTAGTTTCGACTTAATTTCAACTACGAAAAGTATGTAACATTATAAGATAATAAGAATTTTATCTGGCTGGAAAAAGTCTCCAAATCGTCTTTACATACTACATTATAGAAGAATAAAACATGTGTATGCAAAAAATCACACTATTTGGAAAGTAGAATGAACATATTTTGTAGGAAAAAAATTTAATCTAAATGTATCTGATATTTTTAAGTTTCATCGTTTCGATTTTATAAAAAGTCATAATGTCCCTAAGTGTCGAAACTTCAATAAAGATTAGTTATTTATTTGGACTGCATTTAAAGCAAGTTATACGGAAAAGGCACCTATACGCTGAATATTAAATAAAGTTAATTCAGCAAAGTATATACAAGTATTCAAGGACGTTTTAATTCCATTCATGGAACAGATTCTGAAAACTGAATATTTCAACAAAATAACACAACTACCGTACACAGTTCAAGATTTGCAAAAGAGAAGTTCCGAACTAAAAATATTCCCTTAAAGTATCGATCTGCCTGATCTTCTGACCTAGACCCCATTGAACAACTTTAGGGAATTCTAGTTCGTAAGGTGTATGTGAATGTGAAATAACGTGCTGCAGTTTCGAAGTTTAAAAGCAGCATACAGTAAGCTTGAGATCGTTTAGACATACCAACCCTGCACGTTCTAACTGAAAGAGTTAACAGCAGAATTGTAGCAGTAATTCGAAAAAATAGTGAAAATACGTGTTAAAACATTATATTAAACAGAAGTAAAAAAATATTACACATGGCTATTTATATATTATATATTTCCCGAATATAGTTTTTAAATAGATACACATATGTATATTTTACTTAACAATCAATTAAAATCTTCTTTGTCATTAGTTAGTTAAATTTTACTTCTAAATTGAAAGCATTGTAATTAGTACAATTATTAATTTCAAATTAAATTCTAATTATAAATTTATTTCAACAAAATTCAATTGAAAAACAAATTTTAAGCTTGAATTAACATAACTAAATTAATATTCGTATATAATAATTCGTATACTTAATTTTAAAAAATTTCAATTAACAATCGAAAGTAAATTATTAGCTAAAAATGCATTCTATATTTTATGCACTCTTGTTGCCGATGCATATGAATCTTTTCTGGAAGGTTAAGATTTCCTAAATTTTAAGGTAAATCATCAATACTATTTGCGTTTCATTACAGAAACTTTCCAATTCGATCAGTTATACCTTCAGTACTTTCTATTCTATTCGTACAGAGAACATTGTTGTTTAATGCTTTCTAACGTTAATTTATTTTCTATCGTTCTCTTAGCTATAATTTCTATTATTTTGTGCTATAAAAATATAACCGATAGACAGTCAGTATTGGTTGTTCCTGTGTTAAAGAGCTATCGCCAGTAAGTTCGAGCATTCGCACGTACAATACTGAATACAGTTCGTATATTTCTTGCTGACTATCTTATCACTGTAGCAATCCGGCCGTGTGAAAATAACGCTCTTTGAATATATTCATTTTATATTGATTTCGCGTTAAGTCATTCGTGCGTGAATTTCGTTTGCATTACACGGTATCTGCCTATGAATATAGGACAAGTTGGGGTGAATGGGGAAAAAATATTTCTTTTTATACAAAAGATCTTACCTTGTATCGTCATTTTTTAATAATTATCACAGCAATGTAACGGTGGATGTAAATGAATAATGTAAATATGTAAACGTTTCAGGATGACTAACGGAAACAGTTTTCGATGCAAAAAAATTAAAATCCTGAACCCCTCCGCTTATTCAATCTATTCGACTCATTGCTATAATTCATGTAGGACAGGCGGGCTAAACCTAACGAATTTGAATATAAAACTTACGACTGTCTACGAGCAAAATCTGCATTCATATTGCCCGCAACGGTGTCGCGGTCTTTCTTCGAGAGAGAGAAAGTACCATAGTGACAATAAAATTGTCGTTTAAAGATTTACATAGAGGGGTCGCATATTTAAAGCATATTGAGACGTTTAAAATACCAATAAAAAATTCAAGTTCATAAAGAGTTTGTAATTTTTAAGATATATTTTACATTACAATAAGATATATTACATTTTGAGGGTATCACAATATATTATATGCAAGAATTAATTCTAACCTCCCTTTTGCAAAATTTAAACTTTAGTTGTTAACAGAAACTCAATTTCCATTATATTTTTTAACTTTTAACGAATATTTTTAACTTCCTAACTGGTTATAACAAATTAACAGATATATCTGAATTTGTTCTGTACAAAACCAGTTTGCTTGCGTTTATTGCAATAATTTTATTTATAAATACAAAACAAAAACGACTTCCTGTTGATAAAAAAATTCAACCTATTAAGAGGTTTATCAACTATTAAAACAAGTATGTTGTTTTTTTCAACAGACGTGACGTAAATCTGAATAAGTAAAAGTACAAGATATTGAACATGATTGTGGAAGATATAACAATATTCCTTATTCTGTAATAAAATAACTACAATTTTCAAATTTTGAAATATCAAAATTCAACAATTTTTAACTACATAAATTTCAAAATATTCAAATTCCTACATTTCTAGATACTTAAATTTCAAAATATTGAAGCTGTTAGATTACTAAACACCTAAATTTCATGATACCTACATTTCTAAATATTTAGCCCTTTCCATTCGGATGTCCACTGTGAGTGCACGTAAAAATTTATTACTAATTACAAAGAATGAACCTATTCCACCACAACTTTTTGAGATCCGGATATTTCCTTAAAATGGCACAAAAGCAATTGAAAATACGGTACAGTTAGCAAAATATATGAAGAAAATGTCAGTGGGTTTTACGTCAGAAGAAAACGTAAGAAGTGGGAACATGAGAAATACTTGAGCAGAACGATAAGGATGATTTATAGAAGAAAGGTTGGTAAGCAAGCATGCCTCACACCATGATAAAATTCGACAAGAATAAGTAAGTCTAAAATTAAAAGAACAGATTTTGAAAATTAAACCCAGTTCGTATTAAAGCATCCAAGTTTACAGGTAGATCCCAGTATCTATAAATCAGAAAATTGGAAAACCGATGTACTTTTAGTAAATATTATTTACTAAATTCATAATTTACTTATAAATATTTTCAATCCATTTATTTCTCCATTTTCTTATTTTGAAACAATGATAATATGATCAAACAAGAATGAGTGTCATTATTATAAGTAACAGTGATGAAAAGTTCCAACTAGACGTTCATACAAACATATTAGAAAAAATAAGGAAAAAAGAGGAAAATAGTAGTAGTGACCGTGATATCCAACCGACGAGATGTGAAAAGTGAAAAAATGTCATTTATTCAGGTGTCCCTCTAACAACAATAAACTTTGATTTTTTTTGCAAATATATATTCTCTGATATTTACAAATTGATACAAGATAAATACTACTAGAATAACTAATTAACTTAGTGCCAAAGTTATACTACAATTATTCTTAAGTGCACATTTTTGCGACGAAGTTATATAAAGTTGCCAGTTTGCAACGAAGGGCTAAATTTCGGAATACCCAAGTATTTCAATTTCAAGATACTCAAATTCTTACATTTAAGAATTACATTCTTACATTTAAATAACCAAACTTCCTGTCTTTTACTCTCATAATAATTTTTTTTCAACCCGAAAAGAAAAATAGAAAATAGCAGTAACTTCATTAGCAATTGTCGTAATCAATATTAGATTTTACGGCTAGGTTACTTACACTGGATAATTTAATCATTATAATCAAACCAAAATTTTATAACGTTAACTGATGGAATAGACCAGAATCCGAAATACACGAAAATCCTACACCTACTCAGTATAATGTCGAAAAATTGAAGTCAAGGTTTTTTGTCCAGCCATTAATAAAAGCCCTGAACGTACAATACTGAACATAACATTTTATACCCGCGTTTTATTAACGAACGTATTAATCCTCTACTTACAGGGTTGTCATATATTGTAGCTTTTCAATATAACATTATTAGATTAATTAAAATTGTGTATTTCGTATACATGTTTGTGTGTAAGAAGAAATCTGTTAAATATAATAATATGGCCATCCACGCTACAAACCGGAATAAGATGCATGGCTTGTAAATATAGACAATGGTCCTTGAAACTTGCAATAAACCAGGAGAATAATACAATCTAAAATAGTCTGTACGAACGAGATAATCTGAAGACATTGAATTACTCTATGCGTAAAGATGGAACGATTAATTATTGCAAGTCATGATTCTGCCCTACTACGTAACTCTTTAGTCATCGGAAAATTTCAGTTACGTATGCTTAACGGGAATAATTCAGATACCATCGAGTAGCAGCTCGTTTAAAAAGAAAAAAAGGAAGTCGGAAGTGGCATGCGCAAAAAAACTTATCGTAGCATCTTGTTTCCGGACGGCGCTCTTCCAATTAACGTAATGTACACTAAATATAATCGGAATCTTTTCCCGGAAGATCCGATTCAGCCGCGTACAAATATTTAGACACTGTTTTGCAGCATCATCGACGCGTCATTGTGACGTCGCGTCATGGGAATTATACGACGATGACGTAAGAACGTTTCATTCAGTGTTAAATTGTTGAGGCCGGGACCACCCGACCGTTACGACAGACGTTGATTTGAACTGATACGCTGCTGTACAGTCAACAGCAAACTTGCATTCCATAAAGAATTTAAAAAATTTACAAATTATTGGAAATTATCGGAGATTGGAAAATTTAAGAAATAGAAAATTCAGGAATGTAAGAATTTCAAAAATTTGAACATTTGAAAATTCGAAAATGAATGTATATGAATGTATAAGGAAATGCTGCTGATTTAAAAATTTTGGAATTCAGAACATTTTAGAATATAATAATTTAGAAATTTGAGAATTTAAGAAGTTGAAGTTTCGGGAAATAAATAATTAAAAATTTTCAAATTTAGGAATTTACAATATTTTTCTAGTGATACCTGCACAGCTCTTCCCTTTCACTTCCTAACCTAAGGAATGCCAGACTCGCTATTGACTGTACAATCAAAAATAAATCTGATTGAGAGTTCCTTATCGACATCGTAGCACACAAGGAAAAAGTGACCCCTTCCTTTGATTTTTGTTATTTTGGGGGATTTTAAAATTAGGGAATATGAATATTTGGAAATATACGAATTTGTTTGTTTCGAAATTTTGGTATTTAAGAAATTCTAAATATTTGAAAAATTTAAGAAAGTTAACATTTTAAAATTTGATTCTTTAATAGTCCAAAACTTCTAAATTTAGGAATTTGAAAACATAAATGTTTGGAAATTGAAAAATTTCCAACTTTACATATACAATAGTACGCATAAAATTCGAAATTTACAGTACTAACTATTGGTACAACTGTATAGAAGTTGATCATGTTCAATAAAATAAATCGAAAATATAGACTAATTGTAAGTTTTTTTAGTTCACATTTCATTTCCTAAAGAATCAGCATTAAAGATTTATGCGGTACTGGTACAGTCAAGAGCAAATCTTAATTTTCTAGAAAACTTAAAAATTTGAAAGGCGCCGAAATTTTTCAATTCAAAGTTTTAAAAATTTTAGTAGTCGCAAATTTTGGGAGAAATTTGGAACATCCAAGTTCGGAGATTTTGAAATTTTGAGAACGTATTTAGAACGTTGAAGATTTAGACATTCAGAAACTTGGAAAACTGAAAAACCTGGAAATATGAAAATTGTCATTAGAATTTCGCGAACTTACAAATTTGGAAATTGAAGATTTGCGATGTAAACAATTTGAAATAATTGCCCATTTCCATTTTCGTAGATTTTGAAATCTCGGTGCCCCAAATTCCAACATTCTCGTTTACTATATTTTCCTAAGAAAAGCCAGCTTTGCTCTTGAACATGAATCTTACATATATATTTAAAACCGTTTTTCTTCAGAACGAAGTCTTAAATAAGAAAATTTTATTCCATGTTTTCGAATTAGTTTTTCATGAAGATTAATCTATATTCAGTCATTTCATCATTAACCTGTAACCTTGTGTATTTTTATCAAAAGAAAACTTATATTGCATACTAATGTACACGTAGACAACGGACGAGTTAGGATACGTGTAACTGTTCTTACAATTAACGTCTTCTGAAACACTTGTGTGAATTTAGCCTAAATTGATAGCCATATTTATTACGTTCGCCATACAAGATTTGTTGAGGGTACAGTAGCAAACGCAGTTTGCCCTCAATATCGTCTAAGTCTCTCGAGTTAAGATATCAAATTAATTTGTTGAGTTCTTCTCACTGATAGCTGTGATAGTTGCAATGAATTAGGAAAATGAATAAGTCAAATTTCAATGGTTATATTAGGAAAAGGTGTACTCTATTGTTAAATAACCAATCAAGACCCAATTTAAGTACTTACTTTATCTTATGTAAGAACCGGAATACTACCATCTGTAGGTATGTATTTGAACATCTTCATATTAGAATAATAAAATCTTCAAATTTCTTTATTTCATGAGTTCATATAAAGTCGACTAAAATCCAACAAAATTTCAGATATTTAAAAATATTAAATAGTATAAATTAATATGCAATAATTGTAGAAAAATGATAAATAATGGTTCAAAATTAGATCAACAGGTACTATATGCAGATGATTTTATGTACAAAACAGTTCTAAAAATATTCAAGTAAAAATTATAGAAAAATGTAAATATATTATATTATCGTTATTATTAGATACACACAAATAAATTAAGCATATTCGTTTATTGATAAAGTTTCTAAAATACATGAAGCCCATATTAAATTTTCCACGCATTAATAACATTAACACTAAATGATCAAAATTGTAAACATTTGAGAGAACATTTCAAATGTCTAAATATAGCAATAGACAAAAAGAAGTTTAAAATAAGCACTTACGTATATGAGTACTTATAACTGTTATTATAGACATTTTATATCTATCGATAACATTACTATTATTGCAGGGTATCCCCGCGCTTTGTTTGACATAGATATTGTTGTGTTTATTCACCTGTCCTTCATGATACGCAATTAATTCATTGTATGCGATAAGCACAATAGGTGGTAATTATTTATTTTGTTTATTTTTCGTCGATTTTGATGATGTTAAAATATGTAATCAAAGTCACTACTTTTAGTAGTTTTTCTCTATTGATGTTAGCGTGGCCCAGTCATCGATTTTGAGATTAGAAGAAAATTTTAGACAAATTTAATGTTGATAATATATTTTTTTTTACATCGGCGATGTATATATATCTCATGTTAAATTCAAATACGTATCAGCGGTCGTACATTTGTCTGATACAATCTGATGACTTAATTACATTATTCATTTATCGATAAATTAAGGTAAATTAATATTCCAGTTGGCGCAAGATATTGTTTGTATAATGTGAACATTTCAGAAGTTGTGACTAAAGTTTTGTGAAAAAATAAATTAAAAAAATGAATTGGAGAAAACCATGGAGAAAACCATAATTCTCTGACCTTGCTTTGATTGAAAATTTATGAAACATTTTAGATGATCAACACTTTTTAAATGTTTGCATTAATAACAGAATATTCTTAAAAAATAGATGTTTGTAAATTTGAGATGCTAATTAATAGTATTTCAGGAAGCTTATAAGCCGAAATAAATAATAAGGGAAGCTATAGTATTGAAAGCGAAATGTCCATAAATATAAATGAAAGCGTGAAAATAATAGTTAAATTTACTTTTGTCCAATTAATTTCTTTAGTTGTTCCATTCTCTTAAATAAAACATTTACTACCTCTTTTTTATGCTTAATTTTTTTTCTTTTGCTATTTTATATGATACACGTATACATGCATTTGGAAAAATATTAGTTTTTCATTGTTCAGATTTATTTCATAAAATTATCATGAATTTGTACAACACTTATATTTTAAACTTTCTTTTGTCTATTGTTATAATTATGAACGATAGTATACACTGCAAGGAAGTGCTGATGTATTTATTATTAGAAACGTCATTAATTTCCTTCTATTATTAGCAGTCACGTCTCTCGAGTTATAGGAAAGTCGTAAAACAACTACATACACGGTATATTTCACTTTAGCAATGAACGCTCGGTCATTGCAATTGTTAAATGTTTTATTAAGATAATAAGATTTGAGATGTTTTGTTGTCCAATCATGCGAAAGTAATGATTAAAGTAATGATTTGAGGAAATCTGCACAATACGGTTAAAACAACGCAAAAATGAGAATAATGCAAATTTTCTTAACCATCTCTACGTTAAAATAGTTACATAAGATCATACGAAAAATTAATTTAAATAAACATTAACATTAACATTAACATTAGATTCTCAAATACATGTAAAATTTGTTAAAGTAGTGAGGTACGATAAATTGTATATTGCAAGACGATGCGTATATTACTTACGAGTTACACGTGAACGATAATCATATTGATACCTTAGCTAAATTAGAAATGTATTTTCGATTATTTATAATGCGACTCCTTCTGTGCCGCACATTTTCCCTACGCATTTTAATAGTTATTTGTAAGTTGGGAAACAAAGGTAAATTTTACCACGGATGGTATAAAATGGAAATAACTGTTGTGAATTGTAAGGTACCAACATTTATGTTTCGTACGCTATAGTTACAATAATTTGAAAAGAGAACACAAATCACTATTGGTAAATAATGAGCTCAAAGTTAAAAAAGATAATGAACGTAATTTCGAATTAAATCGACAATAAATATAAGATAATAAAAACAATACATATATAGTAAATGAGATTTATGATTATATTATTTCTAATTTTCTGATTACAATTAAGACTTTTATCTTAAAGAAAAGATTATAATAAGCTTCAAAATTAACTTCCTAAAACCCTTCATTGTAATCAATAAAGTTTTGTCTAAGAGTTTAATCAAGCATAGATAGACGAAAATCACCGCTAACTTTTAATATAATGAAGAAACTATGGAATTATGACCTTTTTTCATAATTAATTCTAAAACTATTAGGATTTCACAATTCTATGTGATTGAGCATTGTATCGTAAAATTTATTAAAAGAAGACCTACCCTTTTGTTAACAATTTTGTTCAAAATTCAATTAAAATAAAAGAAAGATTAAACACGGTGCACACCAAAGATGTAATTCAAGTATTAATACTGACTTGCCTATTTAAATTCAAATTAAATTGCTTTGAGTATTCTGTACTTATACTTACAATTAGATATAAACTGATGCATTTGCAATTATTAAGAAGAAACTTCGCGATGATCCGCAGACAAATTAAAATATACAAATTGTTGTATATCATTTAAATTGTTAATGATAATACTAATAGATTGATTAATTTATTGCTTACATATTTTTCTTATAAAATTATTTATCGACATTCGAAAAATAAGCATTTTCGATCAATATTACAAGGAAACATATCGACTTGAGATACATCGATTTTAGTGAAACCTATGTGAAGAATTGTTCTCAAGAAAGTATTTGATATGTATTTCCTTTACCAGCCATCGTACACATTGAAGGGGTAAAAATAGTCCCCGAAGTTGCGGGTTGAAATCGTATTTTTGGGAATATCTCCGGAATTGAAGAAGATAATTAGATCCTTTTTTTTTGTAAATTGTTCGCCTTTAATAGGGAATTTTTAGGCGTTTTTTGTTTTGAAATAAAATGTTGCAAATTTAATTGCAAATTTCATGATTGTAATAAAATTCATAAGATCACATTAACACACTTTCCTATCAAAAATAACAAAGTTTTGTTATCATTAAAAGACTAAAAGGTGCGCATCGTGTAAAGATAAATCATTTATCTGTGTTTGCGAAGCATTCATTTTGTTCGCATAATATTCAACCATTATCCTTCATTGTATCATCAAGATTAGACTTGACTTATGAAACCTATCCATTTCGAAAGGCACTTTGTTGGTCAAGTATATTTTTAAACAGGCATGTCGTTCGTTATGCGAATCAATATTCGTAGATAATCTGTTATCGAGATGCAACGAGTCGGAAGATCGATGTTACAGGAAAGCATGCCAGAAGGAGAAGAAGAAGAAGAAGAAACTGAACTGTTGGCTAATGGATGTGTCGCCTTGTTATTAATTGCGCCCACTGGCGACCTAATTCAACGACATAATCGGTGTCTCGGTCAAGTTTTGACTGGCAACGTTGATAATTACGGGTACAGATCGCTTAATACGTACCATTAGGCATCGAGAAAGTTAAAGATACCAGTGGCATTCGACGTAATCAGGAAATACGAAGAGGAGACTTGAAACACTCGAACGGACCACCGAGGTTACACTGATAGCGGTTTTTTACAGCAAGGATGAAATTGATAGTTCGCTTCATTGAATCATACAAAGGAAATTTATTAAACTGATAAACGTTGACCCTATGAGAAGATTAGTTGAAAAGCATTGTTTTAGTACTTCATGTAATGTGCTTCTGTTATTTTCATCGTTCGTTGATTTTTACTTCCTTTAATTTCATATGTATGTACATGTCTATATGCACATTTAATTGTTTCGGTATATATGTTACGGTGAAAGACTGAAATTGGTGAATGTCGACGTTCACCGGTGAATGTCGACATACACCAAATACGTCGGTGAAAGACCGAATATTTTACTACATTCTTGTACATTCGGACCTTCACCGGTGTATGTCGACAATCACAGATATGCTCTGGTGAATGTCCGAACGAGAGAAGCCGACAAAGAAACGACTGGCTCTCTCCCGCCAAATCGTTTGGTCTGCTGGAGCTCAGTTAGATTTTAGTTTAATGCAAGCTTTGATTATGCGAGTAACATTTTCTTAATTTTTTTCCGATACCATAACTAATACTGAATGGAAACTGCAATAAATCGTGATCTTTTTCTTGAAAATTAAATGCATTAATTGCGGGTAAGCGAGAAGATAATTTGTTGAATTTTCATAATTGAGTAGCAAAAATAAATCTGAATCGATAACTTATAAAACGTCGGTAATTAGATGTCGATAAATATGAATATTAAATTATCGACTATTAACTCGATGCCACTCGATTCAATTTTAGATTCTCAAATATTAAAATAAAATAATTGTAATATTGCTTTATGTGTTTGTTTTCTTCATGAAATTTCTATATTACATTCTGTTATCGTGTGTCGTGTTGATCTGATATTTCTTCCCATCTTTTATAATTACAAATATAAAGAGTTTAAAAGTTATAAGTGTTTATTTTAATTGTTTAATACTTAGTATATTCCATTACAATTGTTTTTATTTTTCTCAAAGAAAGTACTCTAAAATACTTTCTGAAGTGGTTAGGTTAAATCTACGACATGTTCAACATTCACCATTAGTGCATGGTGAATGTCGACATTCACCGGTGTAAGTCCGAAATAAGGGTATTGAGCAAATATTTCGGACATACACCAAGCGACTATGTGAATGTCGACATTTACCAGATTTCGGTGATTCACCGTAACATATATACATCGCATTGAGTTTCAATATCATGTTTATAAAATAAATTAACAATTTTGTATATACTGTAGTTCTCAAATATACATATAGAGTATAGATCTGATTATAATTATAGTATACATAAATTCGCCTGAGAATATTTTACTATTACTGAAAACAAACGATTGATTTATAAATGCTTTAGAAGTATTACTAATATACATATTACGTAATTAATGTCAAATTAGATATTAATTAAACAATTATTTTTAAAAATTACGTAAAATTTTTAATTTACCATTAAATTTAATTTAAAATCTAGTACACTTTTAATCTGTACACGATATTTTCTAAATATTTATGAAGGTTATAATTATGTTAGTTGATGTACTTCGTGATATTATATCTTTATACAGATTTACTTTTATTTTGTAGGTTATACTTCTACATGTACAATAATTCAAATCTATAGTTAAATCCAAATCAGTACAAAAATGAAGTCTGATCTATTTATCCTCATCACCTAATATAAATTTTTCCACATAAAGAAATAATAGAAAAACAATTAATATTAAGACTCTTATTATATTATATAAATTTTAATCAATTATAAGGTTTCAGTACTGATTAATACCGATGTGTAATATTCAGATACTTTAAATAATGTAATTAAGATACTTTTAATTTTTTATCTGATAGAAAATCAATACAAATTTTAAGAAAAACAGGTGAACAAATTTCGTAATTTAAAATAGAAAACTTATGAATTAATTATTTGATCGGCAAGGCATGGTTAGTGTAAGGTTTAAAACGTATTCTTTTTCTGTTCGGATTAGGCTTAAAGTTTAAAAATTAGTTGAAAATCGACTTATACCCATCCATCCTGTACAAGTTACATACAATAAAGGAAGTTACAGAAAATAATTCAAAAGAGTAATTTGATGTCTCACTTTAAAGAGACGCAGTAGTGTATGAAGGGTCAAAACGCGCATTTTCATGGTTACGGTGCCGATGTGGCTGAAACAGACGTTAGGATGCATATGTGTCATACATATTCGCACCGCGGGTTTCTTTTATGCACCACCATTCTGCACTCTCGCAATGCTTTAACCTCCCACTCGACATCGAACAATTCCTGCCTCGAAAAGAAAGGTTGAATTCATGAATGGAAACGCTCGTGCTGGACGTTACACGTTTGATCTCATGGTGCGAGACACCGCCCGCGTACGAAAGTTCGCGGAAGAGAAAGTCCTCGATGATGATGATATCATTCGCTACCATGGTCATGGTCTCGGAAGAATCTGGATCGAGATTTCGTGGTAAAAGTTTGATCGATACTTTCCATGAATCGAATAACGGTGCAACAGCTACGTAAATGGCAGCCAAGTACGTATACTTGAGATACCGAGAACAATCTCCGAAAAAAGAACAATGGTGACGTTCTAAACAACTGGTTTTAAAATTCCCAATGATAAATCACGTATTATTTCACTTCTATGTATGAAGGAAATAACTCATATAGCGTAGAAAATTTTATTTCTAATCTTAATTGTGTTACTTTTACTTAGTCCTTTATTTTGTATAAATAGTGAAAAGTTTAATACAGCTATTTGTAATTGGCGAAATAACAGCGTTTCCGTTAAATTAAAGAATAGATTTCTAAAATTCAACAAGAAACATAGAAAGCAAAATCAGTGTTGAGCAAAAATGATTTAAAGTAACAATAAAAAATAACGAATAATTTTTATTTATTTGTTACTTATGAATAATCAATATATCGATTAATTAATTAGTTTCATTCATGAACAATCAAGAGATAAATATTATTTGCTATTTTTTAACGGGTATTAAAAATTTGCAAAACATTTTCTTAAAAAAGAATCAATAATTTCATAAATAATTCAATAAATACTTTAATAACATAATAAATAAATTTCTTTCCAAACTAATTATTATTTGAAGTATTACATATTAGCATAATAAAAATATTAAACATTTAAATATATTAATAACAAAATATTTAGCTTTTAAATCTCTAAAAGATCTAATTCAAATATATGTATTTAGTCTTCAAGCGCCTAGATACTTTAATGATAAGTTATTGAATGACTTTTTTAGCATTCAAATTTTCAAATGCTTAATTATTTATATATTCAAATATTTGAATACATACTTACATATATCAATTTTTAATTTTCAAGTATTCAAATAGACTCAATTAATTTAAATTTACAACAATTCGATATTTGAAACTTAGCGTCTTTGAATTCTTAAACTTCTAAATATTCAAATATCAGCTTATAAAAATACCCAGATATGCAAACAATTAGTATTCAAATATCACATCTCCGAATATCCAAATCAATTATAAATGTAATAAGTAATATGTATAATAACGATTATATTATTTTGTTTATTGTTATCGTAAAAAATCACTTATAATAATTATCGGAATACTGACAGCTTTTATCGAGTATTAGTTACTTACAGACAAGAACAAAATACAACTATATAATAGCATAAATTATGCAACTAATACTTCTTCGTTGAAAAGGAAATACAAATAGCGAATAAGGGATAATAGCTTGTCATTCAAATAACGAATCATTGAAATGAGTAATATCTCAAATAATCAATTAACACGTGACAAGTACTTATTTGTTCGTTATTGCAATTTAAATAAAATTGTACTTGAATAATGTCAAATACTGTTCAAAATGTTAAATGTAACGTTCATACTACGTGAGCAGATAAATAGATAATATTAAAAATAAAAAAATGAAATCGAGCTATAAGAATAAATGAAGCAGAAAAATTATATTACATTTGAGTTAAAAAAGCAATATTGCAATTGTTTAGTGCGGATTTAGTTTAAGTTATTTAATGTATCCACAAAGAGAAATTTATTTGTAATGTTTAACGTTAATGTTAAGTTTATTTAACGCTAAGCGTAGAAGCGCATTCGTTAGTTATAATACGTTTATTTTGTAAGCGATTGATCCACCGATTCGCAAACATTGTAATCATAGACACAGGAACATCGGCTATAAAGAGCGATTATTTTGTCATTAAAATCGGAAAAGTCTGATTGTATCAACTCTCAACGGTGTAGCCCAGCGTGCGCGGAAAACCAAAGGGTTTTCTGTGGCCGTTAAGCTCCCCGCGTGCTCGGAAAGTTGAAAATCGTTCCGAGGCCGCTACAGACCTCACTTGGGTAGACTCTACCGCTATGAAGGTCCACGCGTGCACGGGAAGACGAAGTCGACCCGGGGCCGCTAAGCTACCGGTGAAACCGGCAGAGTTAATTTTTTATTATAAATGATTGTTCGAATTTACAAGAAAATTCGATAGAAATGCTCGTAAGTAGCGAGGTTTCGCGTCTATGAAGAGCGAAGCATTTTCGGACGTTATCGGTAGCGTTCGTCAACAATCGGTATCGCGTATCGCTTCGTCGGGTCCGCGACCGTGGAGCAGGTATTTATTCTCTCCTCAACGACCGAGCGAATAACATTGCAAAGACGCTTGTATCCTTATACACCAAAATAAATTGGTTACATTTCTACAATTTCGTATTCAATTATTTAAAGCCACAAAATCCTGTACAGCAATTGAGAAAAGATTTTTATTTTGCTTAAAACGGATACGAACAGAAAAAAATACTTTATATAATATTATGTTTGGTTGCGTAAGTTATGATATAACAAATGTATTAAAGTATGCAAGTTTGTTACATATGTGAGGAATAAAAAACATATTTGATTTACAGAAAAATATAATATTTTATTGTGCTGCTATAAGTTATCTTCAAACTTTATAAAATTGCAAAATCTAAATCAAAAGAAATTCACAGAATTAACGGAATATTGATTTAATTCCTAAAATTCATTTTCATAATTACAGTATTAAAAATTCAGTAATATGAATTAACTAATAAAATATTTCAACTGAAATGCTGTATTAACGCGATATAATGACTTAATGTAAGAGTTTCAGTCGTTTAACTCGGTATTCGCCCTCGTAATTTATCATCCACGCAGATTTCCTGTTTCGAACATCATCACTTCCTTCGATCGATTTTGTAACTGAAGCTACCGACGAAGTGCTTCCTAATTATGGCTAATACTTACAACGTCTAATAGATGATTACCTCGGCAACCAACGTAGGTAACGTGTATATACTTATGTATATATGTATATGTCAACCTACCCTACTCCTCCGCATGAACCTACTAGTCTGCCATTTCGAACTTCAACGACTTGCTTTCTTCGTCTAGCGATGCACGACTGTCTTTGAACAATGAAACACCAGAAAAGTAAATGACATCACTGGGTACGGAGTCATACCATCTATGGATTCCAAGTTGGTAGTTTCAATCGTACCCACGTCCACCACGTGGTGGCTGTCACAAATCAGAAATTACACATAAAAGAAGCTGTGTATCGTAGACTGCTCGAATTTACGGGCTCATAAACACAACCTCTTCAGCCATTACTTTTTATATTTATGCAATGTTGGCATATTAGTAGAAAATAAGTTGATTTGTCGAATATTTGCAGTTTTAATCCTCGAAAACCAGATATTTTAAAACTGACAGACCAAAGGTAAAATCGATTTGTCGTAAAATTAAAATGTTGTATGAGAATATAAAAAGGATGTGGATATAAAATATATTTTCATAAAAGTGAAAATCAAAGAAAAATTCAAATATACAAATATTATTGTAAACTTTTACGTATTAATATACGGTATCGTTCACGTAAAAAGTGTTCATCCAATTACCTTTTTCAGTGGTGTAAACAAAGAGTACATATAACAAGAGACAACGCTAGACAAGGAAACCTATCTCCTAGAGAGACAGAGGACGCAACCAATTTAAATGCCTAAATCAAAAGAATTGAGGGCAACCATGTGCATAGTATAGGAGTACGACAATCGAAGAGAATAATTTAAATCTGCATATTCACTAGTAACTTATTTGTAATAAATATTTTGTCATATCTCTGTAATACGTACATCTGTAATTTCTTGTGATATATAGTTTTTTCATTTTCTTACAAGTTGTTTATAATAATCATATTCTTCAAATATATATTGTAGAGCAATCATTTTGGTATACTCTTTTCTTTTTCAACTTTTCGACGCCGTAAAATTGATAGAAATACCTCAAAAGACAATGTTAGTAATATGCAAAAAATTTATTACAAATATGATCCAAATTATTAGAGATTGACATGAAAGTAGATTTGCTCGATTTAAATTTCCCGGTCGTTTGCACAACCAATTTAAAGGGACAGCGTTTTCAAGAGATCAAAGGTGCCGACAAAGAGTGTCGCTTGTGGGTTACTCTATGATATAATGAAAGGAATGTGTTTAATTTGATCTCTTTTTATTCCTCAAGCAAAATTTGAATAATCTCTTTAAAAATGCGGAGGCGCCTGTAAAGAAATCATATTACCTTAATAACTCTGTCTACGTTTTATTCGGATTTTGAGATGAAATACTCAATCGAATAGGAGCATATACCATAAATGTTAGCAACAAGACATATGTATGTATTTCAGAAATCTATATCTCATTTGACATTAGTAAACCTTCAAGTGATTAGAAAAGCTGAATTGAAAAAAAATAATATTGGATAATTATAATATTTTCCTATTACACCGCCATGTATAAGTCAAAATGTTGTAATAATATTAATAGAACTAATACATGATTATATTAATTTGACTAATATAATCATATAAGTCAATAATTTGTATTTGGTACAAATTAAGTAAAGTATTAACAAAAATCATTCTTACAATCTTTACGGATAAATATTTACTTTGCATTCTTTCAGCCATATATATTTGGAGTAAGTTAACAAAACAACCAAAATACATTGCCTTTCATAAAAAATTTAATGAATATGTAACAATGTGTCTCAAATGCTGCATTTTTACATTTATGTAATTTTATACTAAAATCTAATTATTGAATAAAATATACTTTCATTTAATTACCAGTATATCTTTTAAGAATTAATAATTTATTGCATAAATAGCTGAATTAATAATTTAATATGACTTCAATAGTCTAAGACATGTCTGATACAAATCTCCTCAAAACTTTAATAATTTATTCTAAATATATTACATTATACATTCTAAATGACGCGTAGGCAACACAAAAAACATTTAAGGTACAAATCTGTCGAATTTGTTAGTATCAAGATATCTCAAGAATGCAGCAGTCACAAGTACACGTGAAGCTGAGAATTGAGGATAAAAACACGACTTAGGTGATGGAAACGATTGGTAAGAGGGGAAAATTGTATCTACGAATGTAAACAGCTGATTGGTGAACGCTGTACGCGTTGATCCGCTAAAAAATCAGAACGGATCTAGAAGTCACAGTTATGGCGGCTCGGTAATCCATGGTTCTGCTCCCCTCATTAGGGAACTGGACGTAGAAGGTAATTGATACTTTCATAACCTGGCAGCATTCCCACCTGCGAATACCTGAGTTTTTGTTACGGCCTCGTTAGAGGTGACAATAAGTAGTTCCCTGTTTCCAGGTAGGTACTTGTCTACCTGACGGTTTGCCTGCCATGAAACATCACTAGTTAGAAGACCCCCGTATTTCCACCCCAAAATTAAAATACGTATATTAGGATTGAATGTTGAATTTAATTAAACAAAATGTATTATATCTAGCGCTAATGGAATTATTTATTTAATTTAACAATTTGGACACCTTTAAATGACATTTGAGAGACGAAACGTAGTTATTTTACCTTTTCAGTAACCGTAGGGTGGTTAATACAATTATTTTATTTTATTTTTTGTAAATAATTGAACCCTAATTAAATAATAGTAAGATAAGTTTTTCCAGTACATTTCATAACACTTTTAACATAATTATTAAGGATCCTGTATAATTAATATCTGTGAGAATTAATAAAATTATGTATCTACTCTTACATTAATTTCGAGAATTCTGTATCAATGATCAGCGTCCTATGTTTTATTACAATAAATTTAAATCCAAATTGATTTACTTAACTGGCTTTTTGTGCCATGCTTAAACTTGTTAAAGAGTGTGATGAATTAATAAGATTTGAAGCTCAATCTTACAATACCATAGAAACAGTGCTAAAACTGATACTGAAACAAATGAAAGAAAGAAAAAAAGGTTGATGAAAATGAAAGTTGATTCTGTAAAATGTTTAAGCAGAGTAGAGAGAAAACGGACACAGTCCTAAATGTGGGTATGCAAGCTTCGTGTTGAATATGTAAATACATACTTTTAAATATTCGTGCAGCACTTGTAACTATTAAATCTTAAAATATTAAATGGGATTAGTATAGTACGATCTGGAAATCAAATTATTCCACATTAGAAATAAATAGTCGTCATAAACAACAGTTGACTGTTTTTGTCATTTATGATCATTAAAATGTGTATTAACAAAGAGTTGATTATTACAAATTGTGTTATATTTTCATTATTAGTTTTGTCATAATAAATATTTGTTTTTAATAAATGTAATTTAAACAAGCTTACGCGATTCATAAGTGCAGAAATGGTACACAATCTACTCCAATTTTTTCGAATTATTTCAAATAGTTAATTGTTTTATTTACTTAACGATGAAACTGTGACAACATTGATTTGCTGTTTGTCCGTAAATGATTTAAAGATTTAAAGTTTTACTTTCTCCATTTGGTATAAAAAATAACAATATAGTACTCTATAGTTGTCTTACTTCTTCCCGACTTCAAATTACAAATTTATTTAACATAAGTTATACATTACATAATTTTTATATTACCAGATATGGAAGTAAATTTTCACTACACCTTATACGATGTTTATATTGCTACCACTTTATGAGACTATTCACCTTTCAAAATTGATCCCGTTAAATAACAACTTACTCAACCAATTTGTGGCCATATTTTACTCGAAGCATGAATGCTCAATTAGTCAAAATTACCTTGTTTTGTCGCTTATTTTTGTTCAGTTATTTTGTTGAATATTGTAATGTGGTACTTGACTGAAAAAAATTGTACGTTTATATCGCAATCAGGACTAATGTAATATGGAGAATAATACTATAACCATCTTCGAAATATATATTAGTTCTTAATTACTGTTGCACCCGTATCCTTGCGGTAAAATATTTGCTCGCTGAAAGGTGTAAAATTCTCTCGGACGGAGACACGTATCGCGGACAATTAATGACAGGTAAAGACGAAGCATTTCAACATGGACATCAATAACCGCCGCTAGCATACAAGCGACTGGATGATTGAGCCTTCTTATCCAAGGTTTAAATCTATGAGTAAGAAACAAAGCCCGACGTATCAGGGATACAGTTACGCTTCGTACTGACTGCACTCGAGACTGCCAACGACAGGCTCTCCCACATTCAGTCGAACAATTCCTATCTAATTATGTAAGTTATCAGTACCTATATATGTACACTATTGTTCAAAAGTCTTTCAACTCTCGTCACCTTCACGAAAACTTTTGAAATTTAAGCGCTGGTGTGTGACCAACGACTCACAACCGCCATTTAGTTTAATCTACAAATGGCGAACTATCAGATAGAATTTTTGGGACTAGTACAGAATCATGTTTGTCGTGGAAACTTCTATTGCGTGATTATTTAAAACCGATTTATGAAGTACCTACTTGAGGTCAAGTTCACTTATGTAATTTTGTATTCTTGAGCAAGAAGATAACTTCGATTTTTATCGGTAAGTACGAGATTCGCATACTTTTGTGCACAACGAAATACAAACAAGCGAAATAGAAGTATTCCAGTATACTTAGATTGAAATAAAATTGTTAACAAATTGAAATTTAAACATCTTTTGCATTAATATTTTTTTAACTAGGTATTTTAATACACGTCTCTTTACATTAAATAAAATTCATTGATTGTTTTTTAAAAAGCTAGTTGAATTGAAAAAGCAAAAACGATAACGACCTTATAGCTTTCTAAGCGCTTCAACTATCGTAGCCGACGGATTACTTATGTCATAGTTTATTCAACGCTTTTTAACTGTTTTTATTAACTATTTGCTCTATTAATATCCTGTTATGTTTAACTGTTTTAGACCTATAATTCGGTTCAGTTATACGAAGCACCTTTGACTCTGTTGACCCTTTAACGCTTTGCGATATGAGTTTTGCCTTATGTATTTATACATATACGGCTATATTATGAACACATTAAAATAATTATTTATGTAATTCAATGTTATTGCAGTCAAAGTATCAATTTCGAGCAATCAATTTATTAATCTCAGAATATTCTAAATCATCATTGTTATCATTAGATATCGTAATATCTTCATACACTAATATTTGTTATAATTATTCAGAATATTTACTAAATTTTATCATGTGTTTATAGTGTTTTGTTTCTCTTATATACTGAATATTCTTTGGTCCATTTCATCACTGTACAATCTTGGACTAAAATTGTTTGATGTTGAATCAACGCAAATTAATGCTCAAATTCACAGAGAGTCGATAGATCCCTAATTATGGCTATACCTTGATTTTTGGTGGTGTCTTTATAAAATTTGCGTTTTTTTGATGTTAAGGAATCTGATTCTGACCTTGAATACGTACAACTCATAACAGTTACTTAAAACTGCTATTATCTCTTTGAACGATAAGTTTTTAATAAATTTATACATTTCTTTACAAAATCGTCTTAATTTCATTTTAATCAAACATTCAGTGGCAGATACAATGAGAAGAAAAATACTTGAAACTTTCTACGTTTTTTTTTATAAAAATTAAAACTATATTATTCGTTATTTCACGAAAAGCATCTTAATAAATTTTGTAATTTAAAATATAAAACATGAAAATTTTCAAATTGTTCAGTAGTTTAATATTCAGATAGGAAAATATTTGAAGTGTTAACTTTATATTTTCCAGTGAAAATATATGAGTATGAAGTATTTTTTCAAGAGAGATTGATTTGTTCATTTACTTCCAAAAACGAACACGAGTGAATACATATATACCTACATTATATAAAGTGATATGTGAATTTTCGTGTTAAATAGTCTAAATTTTATTTGTATAGATCCGATATTTTTATCATGATATATTTGCAAATATTAAACAAATATTCTATATCATGTAATAAACAATTGAAACATCAATCTTAAGCTTTAAGTGGCTGACAAACTGAAAGGAAATGCTTGTTTTTTGAATAGTTTTGCATATGTCTTATTTCTAAATCAATTAACATATTTGCTTTTCTAATCGTGCAGATTGATTCAAATCAATTTTGGCGATGAAATTGTAGGACGATTAGCCGCTAGTGTAATGCTAACTTAAATTTCATTTTTTTAAATGTTATTTGTTAGTGTATGCAATCATTTCACCTCAATAGTACTACGTTTAACTTTTAATCAAATACATTGGACATATTTCATAGATTTGTAACACAACTGAGTTGTTTCGAGACCAAAGTGACTAACTCCGCTTTGTCATTTTGTGCAATTTTGATCAGAATTATTTTATTACAAGTAAAATGCTTAAAAAGAAATAAATAACATTTCTATTTAGTGAACTTGATCACTTTAGCAATTGAGTAGATCAATTAACTCAGCTCCACCGTTCAAGAGTTTACATCCAATAATTTCTTAAAATCCATATGGATACTAACTCAAAAACATAATCGTCTCAACGATTTGATATATATAAAATATAACATTTCTTGCAAATATTAATATAATGAAATTGTTTTACTGCAAATAATTTAAATTTTGGAATTAGGTTTCATTCCGAAATGCAATGTTGTTTTTCTCATACAATATAGTAGATAGTTTTTTGCAACTATTCCTATTTTTCTGTAAGATAAACAGTTCTGTATAAACAATCTTTTCTATTTAAAGTACCGTTCTATTTAATTGCATATAATCTTTCACTTTTCCCTTCACGTCGAGCCAAGGAAAATCCAGAAATACAGCCGCGGCAAGACTGGATCAGGGTATGGTACGTAATAGATTCCACGAACGGACATGGTAGGTGATACCTTGCGAAAATACGTGTGTGCATCCCGCACGTTTACGTGCCGTATAGATTGTCAGGTTGACATCGTCCGGTAGCTAGACTGATTGACAGGGGCTGAACCAATTACGCGGAATATTATCCCACCGACGATTTGCACTCCCCTGCAATCACTGTGATTAGTGTTTCGCCGACGATCGTGTATAGGCATCTCGTAACCACAGCTAATTTGTAAACTCTGCCACGTATTATACAGAGTGTTCCAAAAAACGTGTTAATCTTTTCGACCTTAAATACGATCATTTATCGCTTTCAAAATAATACCAAATTTATATATTTTAATAACAAATTATAGATTTTTATTAGATATAATAATTATTTGTTGCGAATGAATGTATGGTATTTATTGATGGAAACATGTAAGTTATATTATAACTTTTAAGACATCCATGTCCATTCAAAAAAATGTTCGTATTGAAATTACATTTTCATAAAATACAAATCTTGTTTTATGAACTGATTCAAAAATTCATATTTATTTCAATGATTCAAAACATTTTGGCAAATGTCTTCTCTTGAGTACTGGATTTTTAAACAGACAATTATGTGCATATGAGAAATTTATATATTTTTGTATATAACGTTAAGTTACGATCAATATTCAGTATTTAAATATTATTGGTGTCTACACGGCATGAAATTGATTAATCTAATGTATATAAGTACATCTATGAGTGTTGAACTCGTCGATTCTTCTCCTACACTATATCATTCTGTCATATTTTTTTTTTTATTCTGCATTATACGTATTTTTTCAAATTAGTCTACAATCTTAAGATGTTCTTAAATTGAAAGACTGCACCGACTATTTTTAAATATTAATATTTTAACGACATATGCAGAATGCATACAAGATAGAAAATTTTTGAAACATCTTAGAACATATGAGAACGTATAAAGTAAAATGCAAAAATGGATGATATAATATTTTAAGTAAAGGAGAAGAGACAGACTAGTTGGAAATTGCAAGAAGAATTGATGTAATTCCGAAAGATTTAATTCGCCATTTCTCGCTCGTCAACTGATGAGAGTAAAAACAACCAGTAGAGAAATGTGAATGGACAAAGAGTCGAAGCCGCAGACTTTTTACTCGTTACGCGTGTACATCGAACGCCAGGCATTCTTTTATAAAGACGTTCCTGGTTTCTCGCGGAATTCTTCCTTGACAAAATGGTGCAGGATGCTTCCTGGAAGATGGATCCGCACCTGTCGAGAAATACTCCACAATGCCAGCGGCGTGTTTGCATCTTTCAGCCGCGTTCCTTAGAGCATTTCGTTGCTGTTTGTCTGCTATGGCGACCTCTGTATCCTGTGGGAATCCGCGGAAATGTCAGACTCAGTCCCTCGCAGTCGGATTTGCCTAAGGCTAGAACTTTCTTCCAGATATTAATAAGTTATAGCAGGTCGATCCGATGTGTTTTTTCTTTTTCTTAGAAGGTAGAGCCTGAAGCGGGTCAACAATGGTCGAATTCGCCGCGGGATACCCCAACCCGAAGATAGACTTTGACAACGCGATCGCCAGTGTCCCGCATTATATGCTTATGCCTCGGGACCGCAGATCAGATAAGGGATGCGTTTGAGAAACCGACTGACCCGACCGACCGACTTGTTCGTGTTCCAGGTTCGCACGTATTTTCTGTGTTTTTTCTCACCGCCTTCAAAGGCATCGCGACACTGTACTCGTCAAAACATCCCCGGTGAGATTAACTAAGGATATAGAGGTATAAAGGAGCGAAGAAAGAATTTTCAGATTCTAACAGAATTTCCACGACCCAATGGATTGGAAGAAAGGGATTCAGGGTTAAGTTGTTGCTATTGTTTTGTCACATTCGCTTTCTCGTGTGTATGCTTCCGAGAAATTTGGTATTCGTGCGAGTCCGACGCCTTTCTCCGAAGGAAGCACGCGAGGATATTGCGCGGACTACGTGTTGCTATCGTAAATCAGCGAGAACGAGAAAGTTGCCGAGGATGAATTAACGGATACGGGTTAAACGGTGCCTACCATCGGACCACAGGTGGTCCACACCATGAATTAAATATAACCAAATAATTAAAAAAGAAGTATAATATTTAGTTATACGTTGATATTATAAAATTGAGAGATTTATTAACCGATATTTATATGTCAGAATTGCACGTTATTTCAAATAATTTTCTGACCAAACTTTTTTTAAAGTGAAAATATTTGGAAACCGAGAGTAATTTCTTTTTCGTTTGAAAATTTACTTTTACACGTTGGAATGAACATTTCGAATCATATAAGAATATTTAAAAACTAGACTACTGTTGATAACAGTGAAGTCTGAGCGTGCATATATAGATTGATTGTGCTACACCAATAAAAATCAATCGTTCATTCTATGATTTGAAAAGATATAAATAGCATTAGCCTCGAGCTTTTTTTTCATTTTATGCTGTTAAAAATTTCTATAACTTTGATAATATTTAGTTTGTTTATTTTATCGATTATGCTTCGTGTAAATTATGTCAATTGTATTAAGTTTTAAAATTTTTTTATTTTTGTGGATGAAATTTGTGATATGTGAAAATTATGGAATCAATTCAAGCAATTTATGCGAAAAACAATATGAAAAGATAATTTACAACTTATATTCAAAGTAGGATGTATTAAAAAACTACAAATCTCTTGATGCCATAAATCTTCTCCTTTCAACAACGGATGGTTTCCTTTGAATATTATCAACTCGCTCTCTAATTTTGTCAAAGTGGGCCAATCTCAACCAAATTTTCATCTGCAATGCCCCATGCTATGAGGATGCTAAGTTCAAAATTTGGTTGAGATGAGTCCAGTAGTTTTGGCCCTAGCATGGGTAATTTCCCTACATTTTTCATCTTATAGTCTTCGCGAACGCTCAGACAACTAACGCTCAGACAATAACGAATAATTTGTAATTGATAGACATTTTTATGTAAAATTAGATTTTATTTCGGAGAAAGTATAATTATTGATTTGAAACTTGGATCAAAAGATTATTTGAAATATTGACCAAGTTTCTTTAAATAAACGTAAATATGTATATTTAAATAAATGAAAAATTGTCAATTTTTTTAAAAACATGTAACATATGTAATATAATATCTTTGTACATAATAATTAATTTCCACTCTTCGAGGATATATCCGTATATATGTATCCACGTTTTTAGAGACAAGAGTGTCAATGAGTGTATACTGTCATAAAAAAGCTTATTAGAAATTTTCGTTTTCACTATAACTTCTTATATCTTACCTGAACTGATAAAATTCTCAATTTACAAAGATCTGTGTAAATTATCTGTGGACTTATCAGATATTTTATACGTACCTAATGAATAACATTCATTAACTTCAGAATAGTACAAGGATTAAAATTTTCATTGAAGTATCAGCATCCGCTTTTACGGTATTGAACGATATTGATTGTAATTCACAATTAACTGTTATGATTGAAATATTTGATAATAATCAGGCCTGATTATCAGTTAAATTTTTAATCAATTGATACATGTATAATGAGCATTACAGATTAAAATAAGTAACGAATTGTTGAAATTTTCTTTAACACAACAATATTCTCTTGAGACTACGTAAGATGTGCAAAAATTCATCAAAGTAATGAAGTAAAAATAATTTTGATGTGTGTAACTGCTTACTAATTTCACTGTTTTCATTATCGGTCTATAAATCAATACAGCGGTCTCCTCCGTAGGTTGACTTGTAGGTCAAAAATGTTAAGTTACATATTTAGAATTGAATCTAAAATTGTATTTTTCATTTCTAGAATTTCGTCTGCCATTACAATCGATAGAGCTAAACAATATAATTTGAATATCAGATTAGAAACAAAAATTTCATCTAACTCCTATCTTTTTTTTTTAATAGCAGTGGAAGTGCAGCAGAACAATTTTAATTGTGATTCTGTAATTACAATTCTCACGTAACATTAGCACTTCGCCAGCCGATGTACTCATCACATTTAAGCTTCAGTTTTTCCGCAATTGTTCCTTATCTTGTTCTTTGTTCTATTTTTATTTACTTAGATATTAGTAGATTTTCGATATACGTCAAATAACATCTTCAAATATAATTTACCTACTAATAATCCTAAACTGTATGCAAAGAAAGGTGAAATTACAATAATCAGATTCGATGCAAAGCTATCAGTGTTAAGAATATCCATGAGTATCCGTCGGATCTTAGCACGCGCGAAACTCGTTTAGATAATTCGACGTGTTTAATTAAGCTAGTAAGGAAGGTTGTATATTAGCTGCAGCGGTATTGGTGTACCGAATGATTTAATTAACTTTCCAACCGGTCCTGATTCGGCTGGATTACCAGCGGGAGACTTTGTGACCGAAAGTCCTTGACCAATGGGTATCCAGAAACGATTTGGACCCGCGACAGTAAGAAACCACGATGTTATCAATAATTTTCGACGGGATGTCGGTCGCGGTCGGGTACGACCCAATTTAAGGAACAACAGGAATATCGACGATTTCGTTCTCAAGATTTATTCTTCCCGCGGTAATACGCAAAGTTCAGTGTCGCTTGCATCACCGGATCTGCCTCAAAGTGCAACGGTTAATGTCTCCTTGCTCCGATTTTTGAACGTAAATAACTACTTGTTGCTTGGCTAGAACCATTTCAAATGGCAGTGGTAAAATATTCTCCAGGCGTAGGAATGTCTGTGATTTATCGCAGTTGGAGTAATAATTATTATTGCGCACGTAGATGTAATAACGGCGGACGATAGCTACGTATATACGTACGTGATTCATCGAGTATTAATTTACTATTAACACGATAGAGTCGCATTATCGAACGGATAATGGACTAACAGTTTATCATTTTTTTTTACACAGCGCTTGATATGTCGAAGTATAAATTCACATTTGACTCTATAAAGTTAGAATTTCTTTCATCTTTACATTTTCTATGGCACACGCAATGCTGCTTCGATTATTTTATGTCCCACGCAAAGATTAATCCTTTCTAACGGTTCCTGATCTTATTAGATTACAAAATTTTACTTTTCGACTAATAGACCTACAAACAGTCAATCTTTAGAAATAGGCTTTTTCATAACTTTCATATTTCCAAGTTGTAATTTTTACGTACATGTTTAAGTATTATTCATTGAAAAATAAGCAATCTCATTAAGGGTCAGTGTTTCGTTCCGCACAGTAACAAAAATTGTACAAAACTTCTAAAATGATTATAAATGTAAAAAACTGTATTATATGTATTTTGCTTTGAATAAATAAAGTAACCGTATTTCTATGAAATACCATAAATTAGAAATAGCGACAAATTTGTAAAAAGTTTATTTATGTAGTTGTATGTGACATGAAATACAGACCAAGATATGAAATAATGTAAAACAAAGGAAATACTGAAAGTAGAAGGAACACAATATTTAAGGATTGCATCAGAAATTCATTTATTAAGTATATTGTCTTAATTGCAAGTTCACAGTAATATTCACAGACATAAACTATCAAATCTCAATTAAAATATTACGTTTAAATTTAGCAATCAAAAACTTTCTTATAAAATTATTTATTAATATGAAAATAATTCAAACTCTAGAAATAATCTTCTTATACATTAATTAAACGTACTAAAAACCGTAAGAAATATTGCTTCAAAAAATGGAAGATGTTTTTAATCGCTTTCCAATATCATTACAGGTATATGCCTGCAAAAGTACAACCAGTATGAAATATTTTACGATAAAAGTTACTTAATTATTTTCTTAAAATGACTATATTTGAATGCATACATATATTAAAGATATACCGTTTTGACTGCAAATGAGATTTTTCAAAAAACAGCGATATGATTGATATTATCATATAAATAAATGATAATATATAAATCCCTAACTTTTTCATAAAAAAAATAATGTTACAATCAAAGCAATAGACAGTATGTTTCAATTACTTTTGTGGTTAATTAGACACAAGGACATACTGTTACAATTTTCTGCTAAATGTACTGTGTTTTTGCAATTATGACGTTCTCCTAAAATTGCAAACTCACATTTATATTTATATAATTACGCAATTCTAAAGAAGAATAAATATTCTGTTCGATTAAAGAATCTAAAATTTGGAACATTCTTTCCTCTTATTACATATAGCACAGAACAGGATTTTCCTCTTTCCCTTACATCCTTCTAGATACGTATAGTTTATTGTTTCTTGGGAACTATTACATTGATGTTCTCGCAATTTTATTTATAAGTTCCTGGAAGGACTACAAAAATAATTATAATTTTAATAGCCCCACCCCTCGACAAAATAATAATATTGTTCAAATGGAAATGTTTAATATGAATCATCAATATTCAGTCTAAACTTCTGTTCCTAGAACCAGGGAATTCCTAGAGTTTATTCCTTTCATTACGTAAGCAATCAATGTGAATAGATAATTTGAAACTCAACTCATAAGGGAGTCAAGTACGTATAACTTTTGCAGACTTATATTGTGCTTGAAGTGGAAGCGTATTTAACGTTCACATCGAGATTCAAGATGCAACGAACCGTCGAGCAGCGTTGTGCCATTAAATTTTGCGTTAAGCTAAATAAATCTGCTACGGAGACATTTGATATGATTCGTCAAGCTTACAAGGACGATTTCATGTCCAGAACATGTGTTTTTAAATGGCACAAAATGTTCAAAGATGGTCGTGAAGACGTCGAAGACGAGCAACGCGTTGGACGACCGACGCAACGTCGTACCGATCCGACACGAATGTCCACAAAATGCGGGAAATTTTAAATTTTGAAACCACCCTACAGTCCCGATATGGCTCCCCCTGATTTTTTCTGTTCTCTCGCATTAAAAAAACTTAAAGGACATCGTTTCGGGAGGATTGAGGCGGTTCAAGCGGCTTCGACGGAATGCCTAAAGAATTTTACGCTTACCGACTTCCAGGGAGCGTGTGAACAATGGAAAACCCGCTGACAGCGGTGTATTGATGAAGGAAGGGCATACTTTGAAGATTATTAACTCAATGTACATATATCTTCAACGAATTTCATTTTAGGACATCAATCCCGATACATATTGGACAAAACCTGTATATGTGAAAATACTACTATATAGTCATTGTAATATTTGACTATTTCCTTATTCCATTGCTTTAGTATACTATTTTTTAATATACTATTGCACTACCATTTTTCTACTGCGTAGTACAACTGATTTATATTCATCCTGACAATCTGTCAGGTACTTGTTACACATACCAAAAAGAAAATATCAGAGCTGAAGTTGTTCCATTTATCATTAACTTGTTATATTTGCTTAACAAAATAACTTCAAACAAATAAATCCACTTGTCTCTGATTATACTAATAAAAACAATGATTATGCGCATTGAAATTTGTATACCAGTGCCTAACATATTCAGTGATAAGAAACATGTTTCTTCATGAAAACCAACTCTGGGAATAAAAATAATAATTTATAATACTACAAATATTATATACGCCGAACGATATACAATCCCAACGAATTCCATGTACAACATATCGCGAAAGAATTTGTAACGAAAAATACCAGTATTTTTGCATTTTAAGTATGTTATAATATTACGATTGTTTTTGTGTCCTCAGATTGTTTTAATTCTCGCTGATGTCTATATGTACATTGGGTTTATATCTATGCAGTCTATAATCAAAAACATAAATAAAGCGGTTAAAGCATTAACACATTTAAAGGAGAATATCTTTGATAATGAAATAATTGATAAAAGCTATCGCAACAAAATAATTAACTAAAAGAAACAGTCAGATGATTCACGAAAGATTAGAAAACGGAAGAATCCTTTTTTTAATGTATTTACTAATGATTCGACGTTGATAATCTGACAGTGCAAGTAACACAGAAACAACGGAAAGTAAGAAAAATATGTTAGGTTTTAATATTTGTATCGATCATGCTTTAATTTTCTATTTCACAGTTTACAATGTCACATCTGCAAACATTCTGTTAATCTAGCGTATTTTCATCATAAAAATGAATTTTTTATATTTGTAATTAAGAATAAGTTGACACAAGTAGATTAGTCTTATTCATAAAACATATAAACGTAATATACTTCATTTTTAATAAAAATATCCATTTTAAATTCGCTTAGAAAAAATTTTTTATAGCAAGGATTAAATATATTAACTGTTCATTGATGTTATGTCGAATGATGAGCTAATACCAGGTTAAAAGGTTAATATAATAACTTCACACTATCTTCGTTGCGTAACATTACACTTTCCTAAGAATATCGTTATGATCCATACAACGTGAAATAGTAATTGCAGTAATTTTGTAAAATTATAAATTTCGCGATACTGATAACTTTATACTAATATTAAGTTAATATTACATATTAATATTATATACTAAGTTATGAAATAAAATGAATAACATAATTATAATTTAAATTATCGCTACAGTATACTTAATATTGCAGTAACATATAGTAAAGAATAACTGTCAGATTAAACTGGTTTAATCTAACAAAGACATTTAATAACAAAGATATACTATAGAATTTCAATAATGATCATTATAGTAAAGCGTAACTAATAAATTATATTTAATACCTTATAAATTTGCTACAAATTATAAAACCACATTTGCTATATTTTTATGAAGTATTAACATTATTAATATTTCTTTAGTTACACTTGTCGTAGTAACTGCTTGTTACTAAAATTGAATATCAATTACCAAGTAAAGTATTAGTATTATTATTAATTGATAATTATTCAGTTACCGTTAAGTTAGGAACAGTTGTAAGTTGCCGACAAGATATTACTAAGAATATTTTATAAAATTTCTTTCCATGAAACTTAATTAATGTCTGTCATTTATTCGTTTTAAAATAACACCCACTCAACTTTGGTATCTATCTAGTTGTTCCGTGCCAGTCATTACTTAACACCTGCTAATGAAATTGCATATCTCATTAGGCATACTACTTGGAAAGTAAAAGTATTGGAATTCGGAGGTATTGCCAAAACGAAAACGTGCAGTAATATTTCGCGCGTTGGATGACTTTAATCCACGCAATCGACATACGTCAATAAATTTCCAAGAAAAAACCCGGTGTCAAGACGTAATCGTATTAAACGATGTGCAAGTCACCGCAAATGGTTCTCATTGGTCGACAGTGGAAAACGCCTACAACGTGCTACTTTTAACAATATGCCCGGGGTTTTCCCCCCCAAAAAAGCATGGTAGTATATTTTTTAATTAACAGTGAAGAAAATATTCCATACAAAACGACTATAAACACTTCGTTACATAGTGTTCTTCGCAAATATTGTAAATGGACATTGATTTTCAATTGTGACATGTCATTTAAATGAATTCATTTTCAATTCAGTTCATTTCGTTAAATGGTAATTTAGATTCAATTACATCATTAGTTAATTCAAATTAGAATTAATTAAATCATTTTCAATTTGATTGCTTCTATTCAGCATATTTTTAACCGACTTCGAAAAAGGAGGAGGTTACTCAATTCTACTAACACCCGACTTCTGCAGCAAGATGAGTTCACGTGGACGTTGGTGTATTATACTTAATTATGCTCATGGCACTTACGCAGACAAAAAAAGCCCTGAAGAATTGTCTTACATTATCCTATACAATTTTCCCCATTTTCCACTTTCCCGCCTCCGAAAAGGTTGAAATATATTTAATATACTACCTAACGAGTAAATAGGTTTAATTCATATATGTTACGTAATTGTATGATTGAATGAAATAGAAATTACTTCATTAGGAAATAGAAATTATTTTATACTTTTTAGTGCATTTCGAAGTCGGTGTATTTTTTTTCGGAAAATTATTTTATATTGATATCTAACAATGACTTTAATTTTGAATAATGAACTAACTATGTTATTAATCATTTTTGTACTATAGTTTATCTACGATAAAATGTTCTAAATACGTGTACATATACAATGTATATAAGGAAACACACGTTTCGTTTCATTGAGCTACAAACAAATATATTATAATGATAGATATTCTACATAAATTCGTTATACATATAAAAATTGAAAAAACTTTTACAATTTATGGATAATAAATAATTATATCAATATAAAAAGCATTAAAAATATTATTGACTAAATTCCACAATGTCAGAAAACAGAGTTCGATTGTAATTAACTAAAAAAAATGTGAATGAAGTATTGCGTTAATACAACATTAATAAAACATTGTATTATTTTGAAAGTATAATAGCAGTATAAATGTTACTCATGCTATTGAAAACATTAATTAAATATACAGTCTGAATGGCTGCAAAAAGTAAAACACTACCAGTGTATGCTTCCTGAAACTTCATAATATGAATTTCGATTTCAGAGACAGGAAAAAGTTAAGAATGTTTATCAGATATTAACAACAGATTTTTCGTCCACAGATACTAATAAAAAATATTTATAAGTCAGCATAACATTACAATTGTAACGTTACGTTCATCAGTTAACTGCTTTTCAACGCGTTCAGCATATAATATTACAAACATGTGCTTAATAGAAACTAGTTTACCATATCAGCGTGTTTAAAATTTAAAATAAGAAATCTAAGAGCTCTCATTTTCACAGGTTCCGTAAATCTAGTGTTAAAATTCAATAGTTACAATCGTAATCATTGAATAATTAACAGTGATATCAATTATTTCTAAATTGAGAATAAAGTGGAAAAATAAATAGGTAAATATCGAGGCGTGAACATATAGAACCATTCGTAAAATGTGAACTCGAAAAACCAGTCATATTGTCTTATTGATAGTTCTAGCATTAATATTAATGATCTTCTCGTTAATGTGATTAAAAAAAGCTGCCGAGGTAAGTTGCCATTTATCGAAATATTATTATTCGATATATATTTAAAGAATTCTGCGAGTATCTGTTCCTCGAAAACGAAGTCATGTCCCAACAACAAATTTCGTTCCATATTCTTGATTTATTTTCTCACGCTGAATCATCACCCTCCCACTACGTATCGCGGGGACACCCCGTATAGTACTCTATCGCTATGCGGAGTTCATTCATAGTTCCACTGCTGTCTAGTCATTCATTAATACGATACGGCGAGAGTGTCCTTACGGAGCGTGCGCTGATCACGGCTCTCAATCGTTCGAGTGACCCCCTTCGAGTTCGTGCTCGCTTGTGTATGTGTGTGGGTGTATGTGTGTGTTCTACGTCCTACGGCACTCGTGAAATCGAGAACTACGAGAACCTCCTCGTCGAACAAGGTGAATTAGCATCGACCAACGGAGAATGCGATTAGGTGAGAATGACTCACGATCACATTCAATTTCATACTAACGTTTTAGAAAGGTTAGGCTAACAACTAGTGGTGGATCTGTTTAAAATAACCTAATGTTACGCGTAAAAATCGATCGGCTTTGTTACACGCTACAGAAAACACCCTATTTTACAATCTTCTTGAGACCCTTTGTTCGAGTAAAACACACTCAATGTTTCAACGAAGATATTCAACGCGTTCATTGTGGGTGTCTAGACTTTTATTGACAATTAAAGAATCGGTTAAAGAAGATACTTCACTTCAAGGAATGTCAGTTTTATCGATTCTGACGTACACGACTATCTTTATTTCATCGTTGGTACAAACTCTCTGATCACGTAAGGCTACAGGTGTAATTTTTCTTGTCGCGACTGTGGGGACCACGAATAGGAATGGGATCAAGTTTAATGCGCGTTGAATCGCTGTTGAATCTCTGTGATTGAAGATTCTATTTATTTTTATCTAAGACTCTATTTATTCGTAACGTATAAAATATACACATATTACAGAAGTTAATAATTCAGTATCTAGTAAAGTAAAGATTATCAATAAGTTGCGAGTATTTATGTATTTGTGACGTATCAAAGTCGGCAAAGTATCGATAAATAAAGTAATCTACGAAATCCATTGCCTATAGATTATATGGATTTATATTTACTTTGCAGACTTGTGTATCATGAATGCATAAACATCCGGCGTCTAATCGGTACAATTAGTTACATTATGTAATAGTTCCTTGCTTTAAAATTTCATTTTAAATGGTTTTTTTATTTCTGTAAAAGTAAAAACGCGGAATATTTTTAATTATCTATTATACTTATTTCATGTAGCACTGTTGGACTATTAAATTTTTTTATTTTTGCAAAATTTTGTTACTTATTAGTAAATATTTTGATTCTCTGAAAGATTTCTGTCAAGGTTTCTTATCGAGAAAACAAAAATTACTGGAAAAATGAAATTATGAACTAATCTCACATTATGATTCGGATGTTTAGTACGTTACTTAATAAATTATTTTTTTTTATATAATTGTCTACTATTTTATTTATTAATACTGTAAGCAAACAAAATTAGTGAGATACCCAATACATACATATTTGTACTTATGATAAGAAAAAAAAAAAGACGAAACTTAGAACAGGAAAATATTTTGAAAGTCAAGTATGCCCTTAACAAATTAAAAAAATTCATAAAACTCGTATCAATGACTATCTCATCTTACAAACTAAAACATAACAAATGGGTATATGGTTGAATAAGTATGTCAATAGGAAAGAATTCCGTCTCAAACTTTATACTCGTAGAAACATACTATTAGTGTATATCTTACTCGGATTTTTAGTTTCTTTGATTTCAGCCGATATCCCATATTACTTTGGAAATTCGTCCGTAGCATCGATGCCTACCTGTACTTCATCAAAGCTAAAAAATCTTATCTTTAAAATAAGTCATAAAAATCATCTAGGATTTTATTAATTTGTCAAAGTATTATAAAGTATTTAAAAATGTATTTGTACTATCAAAATATTTATGAATTGTACAAAGTTACCTGGTCAATCCGAACTTGGTTACATTATTGTACTCCGATTTCTTTAACTGCTAGACGGTATCGAAGAAACTATGACGTTTTTCCCGTGCAAGGTGGTCAAGTTTGATCTCGATGGTTAACGGAACTAATGGATTTCAAGCTTCTCCTTCGCGAACTTTACCCGTGGAAAATCGCTCGTGCCACGGTTCCTTGTGGTGGGCACGGAACGAACGCCATTCACATTGCCCGGGCAAAAGCCGCTGTCTTTTATCGTTCTTTTATCCGCGACTCGATTCTCGAAAGCGAGTAAAAGAAGTGGCGCTTCCTCTACGCTTTTTCCATGACAGACGAGGAATGCGGTGGTCGGGTAATCGTTCTTCGACTACAACTATTCCAGTGATTTTGCGAGAGAAGAATCGTCAGCCAGGTTTTGTTCTTTTTTAATTTTTTACGTTTCCAATTCTGTTAAATTTCTTACAATTAAAGATACATTCTCCCTTGATATATGTAGTTTGTACTTTTGTTTTAAAACACTTTCTCTTATAACAGATAATTTAAAAGTGATTCAACCCTTTTCACACTAAGATAGCTTATTATAAGCAATTTGTGATTCGAAGTAATAATTTTTCTTTAATACTATACTATGTAGGTATATGAATGACGCATGAAACCATGTATAAGCTGAAGATATTTGTTTCTAATAGTTATTATCATCTTTCAGTTATTCATGTTTCTGCATTAAAACAGAAGATAATTCATAGTCGTTTTTCTAATGCTAAGAGTTATGAGGATCAAATTAGCTGACTCAGCATGGAAAGTCAAATACGGAAAACGAAAAGTGGAAACATAAAAGTAGAATAGGATGTTTTGATCAATTGGTTTTTAAAATGAACATGTCAATAATTGTTATTCAAATATCGCAATTTTGTCTCAAAGTCAGAATAATTATCTTTGATTTTTTCTCTTTGCAAGTTAATAAACTAACTCATTGAAACTTTTAACTAATATTGCTATTTATTTTTTCACGTATTATAAACGGCAAACCAGAAAATGATCATTTCTTGCTTTAGGTCTATTAAAGAACAGAATCAACAATTTTCCGGTTAGTGGAACATACAGCATTAAAAAGAAATATATATATATATATCTCAAATTTCGAAATTTTGATATTTTTAAGCAAATCTAAATCTCGGCAAATACTTACGCTTTTTGAAATGCTTAAAAAACACTAAACTTCAAATAGAGAGACCTTTGATATTATATACGTATTTATTTGAAAAATGTAAAAGCGAATAAAATATTCTTATTACTTTATCATTTTGTAAACAAAATTCACGTAATAATATTTTGTATACATAAAACATAATAATTTCGCTACATACATGATATTCAAATGTTTTTCCTCTAAAGTCTATCTGCTAGTCTTATAGTGCAAATTAGGAGTACAAATGTCTCACAGAAAATGGTTTGATAAAGACAGGAATTCAGAAAAAAAACAGTATATAAATAAATAATATATGCAGGTCCACTATTATCGTGAAAATAATATCTACTACATTGACTAATCTCGTTGTTCAAATGATATACTACCGTGCGTTAGCGATATATCAGCATAACGGTATATTGGCATTTTAAATAGTACAAACACTACATCAAAATATAATAAATTACTAACTGATTTATATATTATCCATAGTACTAGGTAAAACGTACAAATGTAAATAAACATTCAACAGTCAACAAAAAAGATGGGTGAATACATATAATCGTATCAAGTCAATTTTTAATGCGCCTATAGGTGCCAATATTACGACAGTTAATTACATCGAGTCTTTGTATTATATGAAAGGTAAAATACTTATCTGAGATTACAAGAAATAAATTTCTAAACGAACAAAGTGACAATGGATAGTTATCAAAGATGAATCATTAACGGCGCTTGTAGAACCCCAATCACTACCTGGATCAAGCTTATCTTGGAGGAAGTTAATGTGAGCTATGACATGATACAGAAACAATTTATGATTGAAAACTAACATACTTGCACTGCATTTATAAGCAACGATGGTATAGAATCGGGTTTCTTAAGTTATTTCATACAATTTCATTGGAACTTTGTCGGTACACTCTATAGCTAAACGTTGAAATATGATAAACTCATAGGTTTATTTATCCTACAGTTATACAAAAAATATGAAATATGAAGGAGATGATAACACACTTATTCTTGTCAGTAGTAAGATTCAGGCCAAAGATAGATGATTTATATGATCTGTTAATACAAGCTACGTTTCAAGATAGGAACCTACTTAAACACTGAATCAGAGAGTCATTTATAATTTGATTAATGAAGAAATTATTCTTTATACGCCGTATGAAAATGATATTCTGATTAAAATAATCAGTGACTTCATGTAATGTATTTTAGTGAACTTCTTAATATACTTTTTGTATGCAATAGTAATTTTAGAATGGAAGGGAAGCCAAATAAAGATAGAGTATCGTAAATTGAAAGTAGAAAAATTGGATGAAAAATATTTTAAAGAACTAATACATATCATATTCAAACATTGTTCGGATACTTTTTAAAATAAATTTCAACATTTCAATATGGTAAAAATATAATATTTATTTTCCAATTATTATTTTTAAGCTGGTTTTGTGATGGTTTTATCATTACAATATGACTCAAAACAATGTACTCACACTTTCATTGATTATTGTATTTAACTTTGATCAAGGTGTTTATTGACACATTTACAGATCTAATAGGATAATTTCATAACAGATATTGAATTATTGAGTAAATTGTAAATCGGAAATTGTTCACGCGTTTGTTTGTATGCATATATGACGTTGATAGAAAGTAATAAGCGAAATAATATAATGTATTAAACAACATTTGTACACGGTTATGTATACGGTTATATTATGTGAGCAGGTTATTACCTATATATACGTATATATGTTTTACATTACGTCCACCTATTATACAAATCTTTCGCAACAGTGTTCATCTGAAATTTTTCTGATACGCATCTTAATCTTGTAACTATATACTAATTCACAAAATGTTCCATTGCTTTAAACATGTCGTTGAAAGTATTTTTGTTAATCTTATTGATCTGAGTACTTGTTTAAATTTAAATCCAATAAACATTATTTGTACGATAGAAAACCGCGTAGTAATTATAACTCTGACACGTATGTGTATATACTCGTATATATACTAATTTTCTTTTAATTAATAGTTTCTGCTATTTGGTTATATCATAATTTGGATACTTTTCGAGAGAAATGTATTAAAATAAAATTAAACGAAATTGAATCGGTGTTATTGTAACTTACATTGTTAGCATCAGATGTTAAATTGTTATAAATTTATCAATTTAAATGCAAAATATATTTCTGTATTCCCTTAGTAATACCTTACAGAGAATCTTAAGCAAGGCCAAAATATTATGTAGTAATTGAAATTTTTAAAGTTAATTATCGACTACAATGTTTAAACGATTGTATAATAAATATAGACAAAAAGTCAGAAACCTTATTAATCAAAATGCATTCTGTGTTTTCAATACATCGCGCAAGTACGAAGTTTAACCGTTCCAGTGACGGTAAGAGAATTTTCTTCGGTTCCGATTCTTTCTCGTTTTTCTTAAAGCTGACGAAAGAATGGCTTGGAAGAAAAAAAGAAACCGTGTCCGAAGCAAAGCGAGAAATAAGTCGTGCAACGGTGCTACGTATTTCCGTTCTAATGACTAGCAAAAACTTGACACCTGCATCGACACTAGTGTCGGAAACAGCTCGGATCGTGCCGAGAAATCGACCGATTTCAGAAGTTAGCCTTGCGTAACGAGAATTTTCCATCTTTTCTATTGAGCTACGCCAATTGTTTTGAAAAGAGGCTGCGCCTTTGTAAACGTTACATAACACATGTACCGAGAACAAAAACGATAAAACTTGGGGGAAACCCCTGCCATATATTCCTGAACACCGTTGATCGTTATCTGTAAAACTAGTCGGACAATGTCATTGCAACTTGACTGAGCAGAACACACACGAGGAATTCAAATAAAGCAAAGTTGCATACACGTTCTTACGTAGTGCCGCTAATATATGTAGAAGTACACAAGCAAACTGATACAACGTTCTTGATCACTTGAATTCGTACCTCCAAGCATGACGAAGCAGAGTAAGCCATCAATGTTCCGCAAAGTACACGTTATTAACCCTTTCAATTCAAAGAGCAACTGTAACGATTTCATATAAAGCGTTTAATAGCATTTTGAATTAGTAAAAATGGTACGAAAGTTTTATTCTTTAACAATTTACAGTACAAAACTTTTGCGGTAAAATTTATCTTTCTATGTATCGAACTTTATGAAGATAGTTAATTTACATATTATAGTATTAATTAAATTAAATATTTTATTATACAACTTTATAGAAATCATTTTGGTGATAAGTTTAATTCAGTTAAAAACATTTGAATCGTTTAGATTTTGTCAAAAGTAGTTATGAAATTCAAAACACTAATATGTACTTAACATATCTGCACTTGTTATAATAGTAATATGATTACGTATTTTAAATATTGATTACTTAAATAAATTTTTACATGAAAATAAAATGAATTCGTCCAAAAATATTAAAATAAATTGTTATTTAGTTTCAAACTGTTTCTTCTGAAAAAACAATTACTAAAAATTTGTATTTATTATAAAATACATGTATTTACATTTGTAATAAGCAAAGTTCAGTGTGTTGGAAGTAGTATTATATTTTAATTTTGTTTTCTGTTTGAATGAGAGAACAGGTACGAAATTAAATTTATGGTATCCATCTTTCAATTTTACAAAATTAAAAATGTAATATTCTGCGAAAGCATATGAATACGTATTCACTAAAGCGAAAAACAATATTTTTATTACAATATATTTATTGTTTGCGACCAAACAATACATGCTTCCGGTATCTGGTTTCAGGCATTTAATGCAGACGACAAAATATGCTAAATGTTTCTTTGCTTAACTTATGATAAGGACAGATATCAGGGTAACATTCCGGAATAATTTGATACATTATAAATTAAAAAGCTAGAAATCGCCTCTGATATTCTGTAAATGTTTAAATCTGCATATAATTGGTGTATGACCTTCATTCAATTTTTATCTTCTACGAATACATATTAATCGCACGAATTATCAATAATACTAATATAATACCTTTGGAATTTGTTGATGTTATCGTTACGTTTGCAACGCATTGGCGACAGGTTTATAAATGTAACCACTGCGTTTCATATTGTTTAATATTCTTTAAGAAATTTTGCATTTAACATATCTCATATCGTTACGACGCGATAGTATTTGCGATAAACAATTATGTGTATAAGATTACCTATTAACGCATATAATTTGCAAAGAATATTGACATATAGAATAGGTGTATCATATACGGTTATTATCGTAGATTTGTAGCTATTATCCTATACAATCTCATGTAGGAATTTCACAGCCAAATCTCATAAGGGAAATTTAGCAATTTTGTTACCAATTTTCGAACTTCTAAATTTTCAAATTTCTAAATTTCCAAATTTCTAAATTTCTAAATTTCCAAATTAGCAATTATCAAGTTATCAAACTTAAAACTTTTTGAACTTCATACTCAAAAGCAATTTGTTCCACCGATCCAAATGTAACTGTTTGTTTCTTATGTTAGCTTTCTGAAAAAGTTTTGTACAGCAAAACACTTTTACACGTTTTATCTTAAATTACTCATATTATAACCTTTTATAATCTTTTAATTTTTCAAAAAAGTTTAAATATAATTAAAAACGCATTTTTAGTTGCAATTAAAGTGTAATTGAGTTACAATTAAAAGTGTGCCTGCAGTGAATGCTTTAAGTTCAAACACAATTATTGTCGTTTTAATACAATGAATCCTTTTGAGATTTCGCTAATGTTCCGATTTCATTGTTCTTCACATCCAGTGAAATTGGAAAGAAATGCTATTCAAATTGTGTTTCTGATACCATTACCTTGACTACACAATATGTATCGTGGAAGAAGAACTTACTGAACATTATGTATGTATAATGTGCCGTTGGTATAAAGAAAGATTTTGTGCAACGTTAACGAGACGATTCACGTCCCGAATGACTGGCTTATTTCGAAAAGGTCTTCCGCGACACGCCGTTAGGCTTGACTACCGGTTAATTAACGACGTGACACCATAATTGGCCCGGTAATTCGATCCGCTCGTAGATGGATTCTTGTGCGAGTGCTTCGCGTGTCCCGGGGCCCACGGGTTAAAACGGACCCGCGCACATCGTTAAATTAAAATCCTGAGACGAGCTATGGTATAACCATCACATCGCCGTCCTTGCTTTGCACCGGGCCATCTCGGCGGTGTCTTCTAATTTGCAACGCATAATATTTGAATAATTTGCACGCGCTAATGGGTCCCGGTCGTGAATCTCTGAGGAACGCGCCAGGATGTATACAGAAACACCTTGCAGACTTTCTCCGTTTTTTTCTTCGCTTTCAAAGTAATACAAACGATTTATTTGAAATCATGATAAACAATATCAGAGCGGTTATCGAGTTCGTATGACGAATCCGCTTGCAACCACTTGATCAAAGTGTGCGACTCGACCGCATCTAATCGCAGACTCAGTATCTTATCAGTGACGTATACGACGGCGCTTTCGTCGCCTGTCCAACACAGTGGAAAATGTCGAATGCGTCGCAATCGTTATCTACCTGGTACTGTTATTGTTTGCAAACTTTTACGGTCTATCATGGAATTAATTTACGAGTTTTTGGACGATTTAGTTTTTTTAAAGCAGCTGATACGTCGATTCGTAACTTTTCTTTTTTTCCTGCATCTTTTTTTCTTCGTTCTAATGAAACAGATTCTGCGTGACACAAAATGAATCAAATTTTTGTATCAATAGCTAGAAAATTTCTTTCTTTCATGTGTTAAGCGATAAGAAAATAGATTTGGCAACAGTAGAAATTAATTGATAAGTTATACTTATTTTCCTAAGATATGTCGATATTCCATCGAACGCCTCTTAAATTGAATGATGAATCACGTACGAATAATGATTATGAAATCCGTAAGTACAATTCTTTATGCTTTATTGTCCGTTTAACTTTTTTCGATAGTAACCTAAATATTATATTAATATATTTATATATTTTTTTAAATATGTTTTAAATCTTTTCAGTTGGAGTTTATTTATTGAATTCATTTTGTATTCGTGCACATTACTAAAGAAAATTTTACATAAAATTTCATACGAAATTCGTTGAAATAAAACAAATCGTAAATACAGGACGACATAGATCATTGAAACCAGAATCGATGCGATGTATAAAGATTTTCAGGTTGATATCATTTTGTGTCAAATTGTATCGCACCGACAGTATTAAAGTATGATTTCATCAAATGTACAAATAATCAGCAGACGTTTAATCTTGATCACGTGTCATGAATTTCAATTATTTGAACCGGTTTCGTAAAGCAACTTCGTTCTTGTTTCTGATATTCCTCCAAAGTACAACACCAATTTTTATGTCGAGCACGACAAGAAAAGTGCTGTTTAAGAGAAACATTTATCTCTACAATCGATCTACGTACTATTAGATCGGTCAAAAAGTTATATGGTTTTCATTAATAGATGATATTTATTCGATTCATGCATCGACACGTTCTTCTCTTTCGACAAATGCAAGTATGGCGTTAAAACTTTCATTTTAGAGCATCTTATTTAAAAAAACAGTACTAAGTATATGGAGTTTTTTATCTGTTATAAATGGTTGAATATGGAAAATACATACACTGATTTCGCCAATATTATATTACAATACTATCAAGATAGCATACAAAACTTTTTACTATAGTAGTTGCTTAAATTGATGCATATGTATACGCAAGTATAATTGCGACTGGTCTACAATGTGTTAAATACGAAGTAAATTATAGCCTACTGGTAAGGTGTTAACTGTGCCTCATAAACCCATAAACTCATAAATGCTTGGGGTTATACCGTACCACTAGACTGTATAAGATTTAAACAGTTAACTAGACAATAAGGAAACTCAGTATGAATTTAAGTCTTATTTTGGAAATGTGCGAACTATGATTTTGCGGAATTATTATTTTTTAGGTCATTAATAATTGTATGAAGTTTAAGTTTAATCAGTGATGCACATCCTTTACAAATACTTTATATAGCCAGTCATAAATTTTCAAATTACTATAATAATTTGGTGTGTATACAAATTACTGAACGCACGTAACCGTAATTAAGTCTACATTGTCACGTACAAATTTTATTATCTTTCAATTCGTTCGTTTTTTCAATCTTATATTTCGCTTCATTTACTTCATATCGCGTAATGATCTCTAAATCAACGTTTTGTCGATTCAAATCAATGTACACATAAATGTTCTGGGCTATAGACACCTATTACTCTTAATCATTTGTTAATAATCTTTCTAAAAGTATAAATACTTATAAATTTATATTAAATTTGAAAAATTTGCATAACGCGTACAAATAGCTGAACTATATATTTTATTATATGTATATTTTAAAATAAATATATATTTTAAACCTTAAATTGTTTAAAGGTCGTAGTTATTTAATAACCATTTAAAAGTGCTTAGAATGGTAAAATGCATAATAAATATAGTAATCGTATAAAGTTAATTTCAGTATTTATTAAATTAATATATTCATGGGATATGTACAAATTTTACTGTAACTTCAATTTAACGAGTAATTTATGAGAGTAACATTTTTTTCTTTATCGAAATGTAATATCAACAAGGAAACGTTTCACTATCAGTCGTTTTAATAATGAAATTATGTTGAGTTTGATAATTGTTTATCCAACTATACAAGTACATATTTATGCGCTTACATATATATTTTGGCATAGACAATCATAGTGAAAACATTAAACCTTTGAGTTTGCAATTCTACTAAATCTACGAGCGTATAATGCACCCTACTTTGAAGTTAAAAATGATATAGCAAAATAGATAAACAATCGATAAAACATTAATTCCTTATCTCGATCAAAAATAACACAAATTTCAAGAAATGATTTTAACAAATAATAGCTACAATTACTCCAACCTTACTTTAATAAGTTTTGCAATTTGGAACAAAAGACTCAAAAAGGGATTATTTGACCCGTCTGGTAATTTATGCATTAAATATTATAATCGCATAGGATTAAATTTAAAAAATTTGATTTTAAATGTGCATTACCTGCCGCAAATTCTTGACCATTATGCACAGTCCGCGGTGTTATAAGGGTTAAGAGTACGCGTAATGAAATCATCGTGGTTTCCGAGCGGGGGGCCGAAGCCACGTGTGTCTCTATCCCCCACGCAAAGGAGAGGTAAAAGAATCGGTGAGGGTGGCGTGGTCGCAGGTGGGAGAGCCAGGGAGAGCCAGGGAGAGCCGAGAGGTAGCCCGGAGGAGCAAGAACTCGACCGAGAGGAAGGAGGTTGGGTGTCGTAGGAGGCGGTGGCAGGAGGGAAGGAGGTGGGACCGTGTGGCGAGCGTGCGAGAGTGAGAGGACGAGGTGAGTAGTGAGTTCGTGGAGCCGAGTGAGTAACAGGGAGTCGCAACCGAGGACCCACTCAGTCACCACGAGATCGGCAAGCCGAATGGTCAACCGCGCCGGTTCTCCTGCTCGGTAGTTTGCGCACAACACTAAGGGATCAAAACAAGGACACGTTGTTCCTTCGTGTGTCGACCAACGTGTAAGTTGGCGGATGAGCTGCTTGAATCATCGTACGTTTCGACTTGTCGAAATCGCAACAGGGATTTGCGAATCCGATCGCACGATGTGGAGATTTTTGGTGCGCTGTTATGTCACGTTGACATCGATCTGACGTGTTTGTATTCGATCGTATCGTTTGACAAGCTGATATCCGTCTACCAATTTTGAGAACTGACTTTTTATCGGGGAAACATCGCGGGGAGACCGGAAGTGAGTGAGTGGATGCGAGCAAGAAGTCGAAGACTCTCCTGCAGGAGGACGAGGAAGAGATGATCGAGCTGCTGGTGGCCGGAGCGTTCGCCCTCGCCACACTAAGGCGGTGTGTGTACATTGCTAAATTCTATCCACTTTCTCTCTGGCTTTTATCTTTCTTGTGCTATTTCTCAGAAGAAACTTTTTTCCGCGGATACAAAATGAATCGTGACAGGAGCGAAGGTCGGTTTCGCGACGAAACTCCATCAAATTTTTATCCAGTTTACACTTTAGAGCGACACCAATTTGCTTCTATCTATTCGTTTCGATGTGTTTGCTAAATAAAAAACGGTCATTTATTCCTACCTAGGAGTCACTTGCAGGAAAGAACTAACGACAAGGTGTATCTAGCGACAAGTTTTGCCGTAATGTACATAATGATGCAGTGACACGTGAGGATTCCTCGCGATGTCTCAGCTACATTGTTTTTTTTTCTTATTTGCGCATAGCACGATTCTACAAATCTTGGCTTAGGGTAAAAAAGGTCTTTAAACGTGAATAGAACGCACTGCTACTTCAATTGTTTGCTATATTCAGAAATTAGAAAATTCCGTTAGTAATTGCTTCTTTTTTCTCCTCGGATACGATGGTTACGTTGTGTTTCGCCATAAACGTTTAGGTATTTGGTATTTTATGATCATTTCGTAAATATCGAGTTTTGTGCTAAATACAAGTAGCTTCTTGTGTATAATAGACAATTTAAATATGGAATTTGGTAAATATGTTGATTTTGTAAAAAATACTCCAATTCGATAAGACTAGATCCAGCAAGAAATAAATAGATAGTAATATTTTGCTTGGGTGAGCAATATTAGTTATTTATTGAGAAATATTCTAATTTAATAAACTTAGCATTGGAAATGTAATCTCCGATAAGAGAGGTAATTACTGGTTACAATTAAAGAATATCTCACAATAATGTTAATGCGATTCTTACACTCTCGATTGTCTCGCTCTTCTTGTGATTTATCATTACAATTTCATTCTATCCTTAACAGTTTTTCATTCAACTCTTCACAGGTAAGACAGCCTTTGATCTTAACGGCGAGGACGACCAGACTTCTTAGATCATAATTATACGATAATTGCATTGACTAAACGCAACCATAGGATTGTTGATTGTTAAATTAACTTATGACGGCAGTCGCAAAACGTCTACTTTTCTATTCAAAGGAAAAAGTAATTTTTTGTCTTTCAATGAGAATAATTTGGTTTTTATTTACTTATTTGGTCAAAATTCTGGAGAAAGTTTGTTTCTTTGGTAGACATTTACCGTAATCAAATGTTACTACTCATCGAGCAACGTTGAACTAGAACAGTTGGATTAATCATTCTTTCTGGCAACGTATCACGATAGATGTGTTATCTATTACGTGAATCAAATAGATAATTGAATCATAATATTCTGCTTATGTGCCTCCTCTTCTAAAATTATTGACTACGTAATCTTACGATAATCGATTTATTTAAAAAGATAATTTACGCAACTGATGATATAGATTGAGATAGGAATAAGTTTATTGTGTCACAAATTTAGGTCAAGTCAAAAATAATAGTTTCATTCCATAAAAGTTAAATACTATTCGTTATATACACTATATTATATATTTAAATACAAAAGGACAGTGTTCAATTTTATATATTGTGTATGTATTTGAGAAGTATTTGGATCGATGGTTTTGCACTCCAAACTGAGCACCTGTAGAATTTAAGAAGGTTCTTATCTATAAGTATTTTGTGATTTAAAACAGTCGATTCTTCTAGATGTGGTACAGGTGTATAAATATATTGCAATTTTTCTTGAATTTTATTTAAATTTAATATTATAAACAAATCTCAAGTATAGAGTTAGAAGGGTAGCAATTATTTGCGTAATGTATTATTAAGTATTTAATATAAATATACTTCGAATCTATTTCATGTACTCAATTATTTGAAAATATACTTTCATTATTTCAAAGTGTTCGGTTAGATAAGAATATTTATGTAAATATGCAATTCTCCTAACATATTTTCTTTCAACAAGTTAATGGAAAGTGTTATTTTATTTTGCAAATTTTGCATCTACATTTAATACATTCCGAAAATTGCATTGTTATTTTAAATATTATTTATTTTGCTTGAAAATTTATATTTATTTAATTGCCGTAAGTCTTGTTAAAGAAATGAAAATATTTGAAGTGAAATATTTCTTTGCAAAAACAGATTATGTATATATCATATTTTTGTGCAAAGATAACCGATGCGGCCTCGCATGACAGTACTTCTGTTCAACTGAATACGATTAACACCTTATCGATCATTAATAGACGTTTGTAGAGGCAAATTAGTAAACCAGTGACTAAGCGTTAAACCGAATCAGCTCTCAAGCTTGATTTCTCTCGTGTTTATTTGGCTTCGGAAATGATGGTCAGGAAAAACGATATCGACGTTTCTAACTTCGATATGTCTTTCGTTTAGTTGTCACCATATCGTACCCTTGCAAGAAACGTGACATAGATTAACGTGATATGATTATTCAATAGAGAGGAAAATGTATCAGATATTTTTAAATAATGATCTGATAATAAACATAGATTAACTGGCCAATTACAGATTACTTTTCATTTCCCGCTTATTAAAATATTTCAAAAATATTGGAACACTGATTGGTATGTACCAAATTCACGTAATTATAAACTGATTTATTATTAACCCTTGAATAGTAGAAGACGAATAATAGGTCAAACATGATCTAACAGTAATATTTTTATGTGCATCTTCCCAAAATATATTTCTGCATTAAACTTCATCTTACTCGATGTAATTAATTTTTTAATCATATAGTGACGAAACCGAAACGAAATTCAGATTTTCGAAATATTTTAGATCATGAAAGAGATCTAAAAAATTTCAACTTATATATCATTTTGGTTAAGCGGATTATGTATCTCGTTTACATAGATAATAATTTTACGTTTTTACGTTTTTGCACGACTGTAACTGAAGGAAAACAATATTAAAAACTGGTTGTACATTTCTTTTTAATAGTCAAAGTATTTTCTAATTGCACGGTTGTAAATTAGTCATCGTGGTTGAATCGAGCCAATCGTATAATTATTGCAGAGTTAGAAATTCAATCCGACGTATAAATCGGCTAGGAATACATAAATTAACTACAGAGAGAAACGAGCCTCGAGAAACTGGTCCTTTGCGTTCCAAACAAATCCAAATCAAAATTTTAGTAAAATGATACGGCATCTTAAATTTCTCAAGCGCTTTATCTTTCTACTTTTCTCAAGACGTGGTTCACGAAAGGTGTTGTTGATTAGAGAATATCGTGGAACCTTTTATCATGAAGGCTTGTAAAATGTTTCAAAATTCTTTACCTCAGACTTTGAATATCGATCAACTTGGTCGTTATACACAACTGTCTCAATTGTTTAAAATTTTCTTACATAAAATGAAATTAACAACTTCTTCATCATTTTATAATGGAGCTTTGTATATAGTCTTCTATATTGAGTTCTGTATAACTTTTCAAGCAGTTCCTGCGAATTTCACAACTTACAGTAATGTGTTTCTTTATATAACTGGCAGTATAGTGCACACCTCACAGTTCGCGAATACACTCATACGATAGTCGCTTATGTTAGTGACGATCCTCCCAAATACCTAATGAATACTGTACGCTTGGACATTATATTCATTTATTAAATTTAATTTCCCTGATCTTTAAAATCGCGTAAAAATATGAATTGATTTGTGAAATATTCTTAGTAGATTTAAATATTTAATCTAACCAATACAAGTCACATTTTCCTATGCTTAAATGAATTATGTATATGAATAACGATAGAAGAATCAGACTCTGAAACCCTACTAATCGATTCCGATGCTCAAAATCGTCGTATTTCGTCTATATTTATCGCATGCTGTCTGATAGTGCAAAAAATTTAAGAAGGAATGGTACCTCAAAAGGAAAAGCCAAATATTTAATTTCTTGGTTACTGTTCTTAATCCATAGATAATTGAGCATTTTTTAATACAAATTCTTAAAAAAAGGTGGCTTTCCACTTTTTCGCTAGTGTACATGATTTGTATAAATAATTATTAATTATAAATTAAAACTAAATTATAAAAATAAATTAACGTTGTAAATAATACAATGTGTAACAATATATATAGGCCACTAATTTATGTTTGCTATATTGCATTGACAGAAGCTAATATTTTCTTTCATATCCATGTTATGTAATTACTTCTTATAACAGTCTTTAAGTTTTCATAATTTTATCAAATATCTTATTTTTTGCTTAAATTATTCTCTCTAAAAAAATTTAAGTAAGTTCCGAGAGATCCTAGTTGATAAAATTGCTCTAGTAGTAATATATTAATAGCAATGAACAGTATGGTATAAGAATGAATTGATCGGCGTGTTGGTAGTTGTGTATGTATGCATTAATATTTTGAATATCCAAAGATAATTGATCATTCACAATATTATAATTAGAAAAGTAATATTTTTAATATGGTCCTATGTCAATAATCACTATGTGCACAATCGTTTAACAAGACGCCCCAGTAATAAATCACCTAATGTGTAATTGTAATCGCAAATTAAAAAATAGTGCAGAAATTTTCGATTCGTTTATTATAAAGTTCGTTTGTAATTATAAAGTAAAATGTTTTCCCGCCATTTTAAAACCTATCAGTTGTATTTTGAAATTTCATATTTTTATAGAAAGTGTAACATTTAACATTGCGAGTACAAATAAATTATCCATAACATTTGACAGACCATCCATGATTTATCTAATTTATTTCCAAAACATATTCTTTTGCAGTTTACCCCTGCTGGATAACATTGTATATTATGTTTCTGATGCAATCCATAGGTAACTGTTGTGGTAACTCGAATTCATATTTGTAGTAGAGTTGAATTTTAAAACACATTCTAATTGCAATTTACACGGTCAGAAATTGCTAAATACGAAATACACTTAATCTTTCAATTTAATTTGTTTTAACATTACTGTTATAAATAATTAGGTCTAATTCGTGCAATTGTTTGGAAGAAATTATACATCAAGAAATTAATACTATATCTTAGAAAGACCATAATTTCTGTAGACTGTTACATTTAATATTAAAATCATCAGAAGCATATCAGAAATAAAATGTTAGTTAGGTATAAATTCAATATTCACTCCCTTAAAAATGGATATACTATTACCAAAACTACCTTTCCAGTTAAAACTGATAACAATTTAAGGAACTTCCGTGTCTACTTAAACGAAATAAAATTTTAAAATACCTTTTCTGTATCATTGAACAACTGCAATAATTTTTACAGATTTTAATTTTAATTTTAAGATTTTATATTCTTCCGCATAATAGTACTAATAGTACCCTTTCTTTGCTAAGAGTAATCGTAGTCATTTAACATTAACACATTAAAATAATAAAAGTAATTATAATTTCTTACTGCACAGCATTTTTTTTACCTGGAAAATGACTATAGTCATTCGTAAAATTTCTAATTACTTAACAACTGTGTTCAAGCATAACATACCTCAATGTTTTCATTTTATTTCAATTGCTTGGTCCAATTATTTTCACAACTGTATAAATAAGAGAGCAGTATAAATGCAGCATCTTATTTTAAACGTCTTTATTTCCCCAAAGCATTTTTGAATATGTGGATATTTGTTATCAAGTGTAACGTAAATTTTCTTCAAGTTTACAAATATGTAAGCTTGATATTGTATAAATTTGATGATTTGTGTATATATGTACATAAATTTTAATATTAAAAGGTTCTTTATCTTGGTCTTTAAATTAAAGATTTTTAAATATTCGAATTTTGGAATTTTTACAGATATTGTATAGCTTTTAGTTACCCTTTCAAAGTATAAGGCTAACAGTATATCTAAACTGGTACAGAACATCGTAAGATACTGCAAGTCTTTAAAAGAAAGTGTGTAAATATAAATTCCCATGACTATATTTTCACCGTCACAAGACACTTTATATTGAAGATGTTTTAAAAAAGAAGTAAGCCAACGCAATATTTTGTGTTACATTATATACTATGAACCTCACACTTTTGAAAAAGAACTTCAAAGGTTTTCAACTTCATAAGTTTGTAAATTTGAAAACTTGTGTTGTTCACACGGCTAGTATTTAAGGTCCTTAGGCTGCAGTGAATATATTGGAATGAGTTTCTTTCCTAGCATGCTTCCGGTATTATTGTTTCTTGCTGAAACTTAACATTCTTGCTAGTGTAACAATATTTCATATCCTAATATATTTAGTGATAATATAATGTATGTGCTCATTAATCGTGGATATACTAAAATATTGATAGTATATATTTATCATATAATAGTCTGTATTGTATCTTTTGTACCGTTCCTTCATTTTATTGTTTGAATAAAATATTTGATACGTATTGTTCACAATTGCCTATATAATAATAATAATGGTTAAAATGTTATAAATAGATTCCTCTTTGGATGGAACCATAACCCTATTAAATTCGAAAATCTAGTTAAACTTACATCAAACGAAAATACATTACAATAGCTTGAATTCATTGACTCTTTTTTCTTTCGCATTCCGTAATTATCTCATAGTGCCTCACCCTTTTCGACCGCTATTCAAACAAATGTTCTCTAACAGTGCTCGGAGCAAAATAAAGTGTCGCGATGGTTTGGCCGGTACCATAGTGCAAACTGAATGTAAGATTTCCTCCATTACGAAACTTCGGCGTATATTATCCCAAAATCATAGATAAACTTAATATTCTCATTTCGAAAGTAAATCCTTGATAAATATGTATTTGCTGCAACAACAATGGAGTAATTTTCGCCGTCACTATTGAATTTTTATTCTTAATTATAATGATAATTATGTAATAAAATGTCTTAAAGGTCTCGTACTTGATATTTATTTAATAATATTAGAGAATTTGTTCTTTTTCGCATATTTCTAATACATATATATGTATGTATCAAGTTATCTAAACAATTAGATAACTTTTTAAATTATTTCTCAGAATAGTTACATCATGCTATATTTTTTGTGTACATAATTCACAAATTATGGTGAATCTAACCCTTTTCACGTAACAATATTACTGTATTTAATAAGTAAAAGTGAGGTAATATTATCATGTAAATGTAGGCTTATAACTTACTTTATCAAATAATAACAATCCAGGTCTTTGTGCTATACAATGTAGGGGGTTGGCGATATTCTTCTTATAACTAGAACATTGATATCCATGAGAAATTGAATTCATTACCTTAAAAATTTCAATTTAATGCATAGAATTCATTAGTACGCTTTATGCTTGTATATATAAAACAGAGTGTATAGCTATTTCGAGTTATTTGATCTCTAATCATACTTGTCAGCATCGTTTTGTAAAAGAAGTGTAATATAACGTTTTTACATATTTTATATCCCTGCGTTCAACAATTTAATTCCCTTATTAAAATGTTTTGAATCATTAGAATTAACAAATTATAATCCGTATAATTTTTCTCGGCTTCAATAGAAATGTTCGTCTACTTTGAATAGATACACCATGTGCGGCATGTACTCATTTGCATACTAACTTACTGAACCCGTGCAGTAACTACCTTCGAATGAAGTGTAACTTTAACATTTTCATTAAGTACCCATTGCTACTTGAAAATTTATATACTGTAGAACATTTTCTAAAATTAAATAATATATTTCCAGATTATATGTATATTGAAAAATTAAAAATGGTATGTACACTACTCACTTGCAAAAATCTGTAAGCGATAAAATATCGTTAAATACCATTAAAACAGTCATTTGCATATAAGTAATTATAGTTGTATCAATTTCAAATATTATAATTTGTAGCATGAAAGTATTATACTACATGATGTATTTTAGTAGATACCAAATTTTAAATAATAAGATATTATTGATTACGATTTCTTCTTAAAACATAGACTATCGCTTAAAAATTTAATTATACCTGTTTAAATACAAGTTACCTGTAGAAGGAAATAAATTATATTGTAAATTCTAACATTTTTTAAATTCGGAAATTATATGATAATTATCATTACATATATGATTGTATTAGCAGTATATAATTAATTTATGAACGATGGCGTATATTTGCACGTGTACATGTATATAGTGCATCCCTTAAACATGACTCAGTGAAAATCGATTGATCGTCAATGAATAATTGTGGTATCAGTAAATTAAGAGTATAACACTGCAATATAACGAATAGTTATCGACACAATTAGTAAAATAAATTAATCATTTATTCGATGTGCGAAAAATTCACTCTTTTATTTAATGGAATCGATCAAAAGAAATAATAATTAGTTAGGATTGTTTAACCAATAGATTAGTGTATTTCATACAATTTTTTCTTATGATTTATTTATAATAATCAACTATAGTATGATTGTACATACACACATGTACCCATGTTACATATTAGTGACCATACTGTGATATACAATTATACATAGTCACATGGGTGATAGTATAATAATTTTTACATTTCTGTACACTTTGACATTAATATAATTTCATATTGCAACATATTTGAAAAATAAATTAATAATATTAAGCATAACATAGAATCACATATTAAGCATCACATAGAACTACGCAGTTCCAAACTGTAACCTCAGTGCTTAACATCTCACTGTTCGCTTGAAAATACGCGATCATTCAGAAATTTAATTCAGTTTTTTACTTTAATAGCCTTATTTCGACAATTTTTTTTTTTTTATAATATGAAGGTTTTACGTCGCATCAATGTCTAGGTCATTAGCGACGGCTTCTATGTAAATTTTATATCTTGTGGAACAGGTTTATTTCTTTCAGAAAGTTTATAGTATTTTTTGTGTGATTTTCCGAGGTAAGGGCGGTATTTGGGTTAAGTTTGAATTTCGATTTTTGGGTACGGTATTTTTGGCAGGAGTAGAGGAAGTGGTCTACCGTGAACACGGTTCCACAACATATGGGGGGGTCTGTCGTTTTTATGAGCAATTCATGTGTGGATTTACAGTGGCCTGTTCTTAAGCGAGCGAGGACTATTCTTTCCCTCCTGTTCAGGTGTTTTCGTGGGGTGTCTTGGAAGAAGTTTGACACAATTCTGTGAATTTTGGTTGGTTGGGAATTCCATGTGGTGTTCCACTCTTCCTGCATTTTCATTTTATGATGGTGGACGAATTCCAAATGTGGGATAGGTGTTGGCTGCAGTTCGGGCTGCAGGGTGGTTGCTTCTTTGGCGTTGGAGTCTGCTTGTGTGTTTCCTTTTATTCCTTGGTGAGACGGTATCCATATAATATGTGCCTTTTTCTTGGATAAGTTCTGTGTATAGAATTAGGGAGTCTCTGATAATTACGTTTTTCTTAATTTCGGCAGTGTTTGTTATAGCTCGAATTACACTCATAGAGTCGGTGTAAATTGCGTGATTTTGGTCTTTGCTGGTATATCGTATATGTTTAAGTGCGTCGTGTACTGCATAGGCTTCAGCAGAAAAAATTGATGTTTGTGCGGATAAACGTTTTTTGACGGTGTTGTCGTCTGTAACTATGGTGTACCCTATCCCTTGTTTGGTTTTGGATGCATCAGTAAAATATTTTTTGCAGTGTGTGTATTTAGTGTCCAGTTTTAAAAAATTGTTCTGATGTTCGAAACTTGAAATAGAATTCTTATTGTTTTCTGCTAGGGTTGTATCGATTTCTGGTGTCTTGATGAACCATGGGGGAATTTTGTCCTGTTTCCTTTCTAGAATGGTTGTACTTTGCTCTAGGATTGAAGGCACTTTATTTCTTAATGTGATGTGTAATGGTATTGGTAATTTTGGTCTTTTTGTGGAGAGTTCGCAATATCTTTGATCAAATATGTATTTGTGTGTCGGGTTACTAGGAGTGGAAGCCATTTTAAGTGCGTACTTAATACTTAAAAATTTTCTCTTTTGCTCGAGTGGGATTTCTGCAGCTTCATAAAGTATACCATTAATGGGACATGTGCGATATAATCCCATAGCTAATCTCAATGCTGTATTGTGAATGGGGTCAATCATTTTCAGGATGTGTGATTTGGCTGAATTGTACAGAGTGCATCCGTAATCGATTTTGGACCTGATTAGATTTTGGTATGTTCTAAGTAAGATTTCTTGATCCGCACCCCAGTTTTGGCAAGCTAATAATTTAATTGTGTTTAACCTTTTTAGGCAGGCGTACTTTAGATGTTTTATGTGAGGAGACCAGGATAGTTTCCTATCGAATATTATTCCAAGGAGTCTGACATTGTCTACGAACGTTATTTCATTGTTTCCTAAAGTTAATGTCGGTGTATTTGGGTGTGACTTTTTGGAGAATAGGATACATTTGGTTTTCTGAGATGAAAATTTCAGACCAGATTTATTGGATCATTCTTGCAGATTGTCAATCGATGATTGCAGGATTTCTTTTATGGTGTGAATATTTTTCCCACTGCATGTTATGTTGAGGTCATCAGCAAACAGATGAACACTTACGGGTGGAGTTATGCTATTTGTTATATCATTTATGCCAATTAAAAATAGTGTGACACTGAGCACCGATCCTTGGGGTACGCCGTTTTCAATTTGCATTGGATCAGATAATATACCATTGATTTTAACTTGAATGGATCTGTTTGATAGAAAATTAACAATAAAGGATAGCATGGGTCTGTGTATTTAGTTCTATGAGAGAATCTATTATTTTCGGCTTCCAGACCATATCGTATGCTTTCTCGATGTCTAAGCATACTGGTATGAGCGACTCGTTTTTTTGAAAGGCATCACATATACTTGTATGCACGTTAGTTAGTACGTCCATTGTGGAGCGGTATTCGCGAAATTCATATTGGTTTGGAGATAGAAGGTTGTTGCTTTCAATAAACCAGCGAAGTCTTTTGTTGATAATTTTTTCAAGTAATTTGCACATGTTGTTGGTTAGAGCAATTGGGCGATAGCTCTCTGGTTTGTGTTTGTCCTTTTCAGGTTTTAGGATTGGGACAACTACAGCTTTTTTCCAATTGTCAGGGAATACTTCATGGGTCCATATGCAGTTGTATAGTTGGAGTAGGTATTTTTTTCCAGTCTCAGGGAGATTTTTAAACAGTCTGTTGGGAATATTGTCAGGACCAGGTGACGAGTCCTTTGTTAGTTGCAGGTAGTTGGATAATTCGTTCATCGTTATATCTGAGTTAATTGCTGTGTCAACTGTTTTCCCATTTATGCACTGAAGCTTTTCGCTTATTTTTCTTTCTCGTTCTTTAATTTTTGTTAAAAAGGCTGCGGAGTAGTTACTATTGCTGGAGTTTGATTTGAATTTCTCGGCAAGAGTATTGGCGATTTCTTTTGTATTAGACACTGTTTGATTTTGGTCCGTAATAAGATATTGAATTCCAAAGTAGCTGTTGTTTCCAATTATTTGTTTGGTTTTTTGCCACACTTGTTTCGCGGGGGTCTGGTTTGATAAAGATGACATGTATAGTCTCCATGATTGTTTTTTACTTTCTTTAATTATCCTGCGAAATTTGGCTCGATGTTTTTTGTACTCGATTAGATTTTCAGTAGAAGGGTTCTTTTTGACTCTGTTGAAAGTGTGATGACTCTTTTTTAATGCGTTTTCACATTCTTTGTTCCACCACGGGGTGTTTTTTATCGGTTTTTTGTCTGTTTCTGGGTTTTTAGCAGTGTGGTATCCAGAAGCTTCTTTTGCGGCGCTGATGATAATTGATCCGAAGTCATTGACCATATCATTTATTTTGGTAGGGTTGAATATTTGGTTGTTTATTAAAGTTAGCGATTTATTGATTTGACTTTGGTATACTTCCCAGTCAATTTTATTCAAGTTCCATTTAGGCGTTTGCGAGGGCTGACATTGTGCGGTATTGTCTTCATATGTTATTTTGATGGTCGCTATCATGAAGGTTGTCTATCACATTCCATTCTATATACTGAGCCAATTTTGAGTCACAAATGGTTAAGTCTATTGCAGAGAAGGAGCCATTACTTGCATTGAAGTGAGTGGGACGACCTGTGCTTATCAGGATTAGATTGGAGTTTTGTAATATTTTCTCCATTATTTTCCCACGGGCGTCTATCCTGGATGACCCCCACAAGGGATTGTGACTATTGAAGTCTCCGGTTAGTACTACAGGTGGAGGAACTTGTTCTATTAAATTTTGGATGTCTTGTGGGTGGATAGGTAGACTATTTGGCAGGTAAACATTAAATACATTGATTTTATTCGGGAGATGTACGGTTGCTGCAATTGCTTCCAAGTTTGTGTTCAATGGAATTTGTGTGGCTGAATACTTGTTTGAAATTGCAATAGCTACTCCTCCGCTAGCAAAACTTGTGTTTTCCCTGTTTTTATTGAAAAGACTATAATTTTTTAGTAAAGGAGTATGGTTCTTCTTAAAATTTGTTTCTTGCAAACATATAATGTCTGGGTTGTGTTGTTTGACGATGATTTGAAGCTGCTCAAGATGTGCGAAAAACCCGTTTACGTTCCATTGGATAATTGTTTTCATGTCGTGGTTTGGTATTGATTAGTAGGTTGTTTGAGAATAGTTAGTGATTACTTAGCTTGATAAATCGCTGTCCACCTCTGATGACCAGTTGAATGATGGTTTGCATGGGCTTTCGACCATTTTCTTGTACAGTTTGTGTATTCTAATTTTTATTGATCGTTCTTTTAGTAAAGGATGAATTCTAAATAACAGTTCGGCTAGGGCTGGCATATTATTGGTGTATTGCTTGGAGATTTCCTTCGGGTTTGGTGCGTCTATTGCATTTTCTAAAAAGCTTTTCAGTTGGAGATAATTCAATACAAGGTTATTTCTTTTATCGTCAATGTATTCTTTTGCTGGTTCTAGCATTTTATCTATTTGATCCGGAGAGAAGGCAGGTGACTGAGGGTGTTTAGTTTTTTGAAAGGTTTGTTCGGGTTTTTTGTAGGGTTCTTCCACTGTTTTCCAGACTAGGTCCTTACCTAATTCTAGATCACTTAATTTTACCGGGTTTGTTGAAGTTTCTTCGGATATCGTGGAACGCGTTCTCTTATTTCCTATTTTGCTTCGTTGAGGATCCTCAGGTTCTTCGCTCATGAATTCGCCAATTTTAGGGGTGCTTTGTTTTGATAGTTCTATTTCTGTGGTGACATCTTTTTCGGTTTCTATTGCAGTTTTAGGCGTATGGTCGGTATCTGAGGGGTATGGGGATAAATTAATATTTGTTTGTGTATCGGTGCTTATTGTGTTTACGCATTGATTTGCAATGTGTCCTTCTTGTTGACACTTGAAACATGTTTGCTTCTCAGTTGTTGAGAATATTCTATAGGTATTATTATCGAGTGTGATTGTAAACGAGCTCGGTATACGTTTGGCTTCTTCAGGATCAACATACACCTGCCTCCTAAAACTTAAGATATGGGACAAGTCCGGATCGGAAATTCCTGCTTTGAGTGGGGTAATTTTCGAGAGTGTTTTAATGCCATTATTTGTGAAAATGTTTTCTATGTCTGAGTTAGGGATTATGGGTGCGACGTTAGACAGTATAATTCTTTGAGCCGGAAGAACCATTGGTCTGATTTCAATATTTGTGTTATTGATGGTACCTGGACTATCCAGGTACATGCAAATTCTACTGTTAGATATTCTCGATAAGAATTTGATGTTTTTTGGTCCTATTAGGTTGCCAATTGCCCGAGCATAATCTTTAATAGTTACACCGTCAATTGACTGAAGAATTATGGCTTGGGTTGGGGTGTATTCCTGTTTGGTAATATTTGCATATGAGGTTTTGGGTTCAGTTGGAGTTATTAGAGACTTTGGAGCGTTGTGATTTTTATCCATTGAGGTATGCGAGGAGATATCTTTCGGTGAACACTTTTCGGTTGAAACTATTTTTTCATTATGTTGAATCTTCTTTTGCCACATGATGACACATACACACAGCCGGGCCCTGTTTATGTGTGCCCAGCTAGATTTACACCGCTGTGTTGGTGTACCCAACACAACGTAACGTAACTTTATCCACTATTTGATAACACTGTATATGGCACTCGTCTACGGAACGGAGAGACAATACGTGTGATCGCGTTTTCGACAATTTTATATTACCACTTTTTGTCGTTTTAATGAGTTTGTTGCTACGATGACAAAAATTTTTAAATAATAAATGACGGTGATCAGCAGGAACGCGATAACGGAATTTGATTTCATACAAATTTCAAATGCTATCAAAGAAGACTTAACACCGTAACTATGAACAGAATACATACAACATTTTTTTATTCTTCTGTTGTCATTAATTTTTTGCAAATTACCTTTATAAAACACGCTGCATCCGGTAATTAAACTTGAGATTAAAGCAGTGCAGACTGCACGGTATTACTTGCAGTTTCAAATTGGCTGTACAGTGCGACACTGGCATAATTCACTGATTCGTCGCTGAAAATAGCGTAAAAATAATTCACTGAGCAAGTCAATAATGTTTCCGTCGATTAGGATTTAGAAAGTGACGCTAGTAATGTGAGTATTTATATTGGAATTGTCACCACATTATGCAGATAACCAATGAATCAACAACACTTAATAGGTTAGGAAAATTAAATCCCTTTCATTTATTACTTTTGTCCATGATTTTTGGAAAATATGCAAGTGTGTGTCCGTGGCAACCTGTAGACTCCTCGTGTGTTCTTCCTAGGATGAACAAGCAGGCTATGGGTCCCCGATAGAGGCGTGCGCCGTGTTGATCCGGGACACACACTGACTGTTTACACGCGGTACCATCGCGGACCCCTTTTTTTCTCTTTTTTCTTGTGTTAGCTTCGAGTCGAGTCACAACACTAGTAAAGTTACAAAAGCCAAAGGCAAACAGATCCGGGGACGGGCCTTAACCGGTTTATCAAACACTCGTGTGGCCCGGAGGTGGTCTTGTACGTTGCTGAAAAGTGACGAAGACGAGAAGATCCCGTGGACGGAAACGGCGACGTCGATGTCGTCTTCCTGGACGACGCATGCGTAATGTGTACGTTTTCGCGACGAGGCGAGGAGAGGAAGTTCAGTGCTCTTGATGGCACACGAGACGAAACTGATCGTTCCCAGAGAGGTGGAGTGAAGCGGATGAAGGAGGAGTCAAACAGTGCCGAGGCAAACCTTCTTTTCTTTTGTCAGGTATAACTGGAGCCGCCGTAAAATGTACCATCCCTTTGCCTTGCTACTTTATTCAGGACAAGTAATCGTTCGATAGTGTTGGTTCAAGGAATATCAATATTTATGCTGAAGAATTGCTGAATCGTTATCTACAGCAAAAACATTGATTATTCGAACTAATGGGGCGGGAAGGTGAAGGGATAAACTCGTTTTGATAAGCAAATTTTTGCATAATCAGTTCGGAAGTATCAAATGTGAGGATTCATGAACAGTAACGACGGTCAGTACAATGAAATATCGATCGATTGTTCTCTGAATAATCGTTTTCCACTACGTGTCGTTTACTCATGTAGACCTAATCTCGGATCTTACTTTTTGTGCCTATGCTTGTCCCGCATTTATAGTTTAGTTTAGTGTCAGTCCCTACAAAAACAATAAATAACTCGTTCATTGTATATCGAAAAGTAGGTTCGAATCGACTGAACAACTTTGACTTAGCTTTTGAAATAAGTTCAAATCTTTTGTAAGTATTTCGAAAAACGTGGAAGGTATTTTTAAAAATAATTCAATTTTGGCCAATACATTTGAAATTTCGGCTTGTAATGGTGATTTAAAAATTCAAAAACTACTTTTGCAAGATTTCATTCTTTCGAACAGCACAATACGAATATAATTCGTTTTCAAATTCTATAAATACTCATCCTGCGGTTTGAAAATATCTTATGTATAGAATGAAATATAGTTTTCTGATTTGTATTTAAACTGTATAAAATGAAATTCTCGCTTTCGATGTGGCTCAATTCCGATGGATGATCAAACCAGTCATTTTCCAAAACTAAAAAGCATGTTACGTGCAAAGCACATTAAATAACTGTAATCTTCTTAATTATATTAATTAGTTCAACAAAAAATTTATTTCATTTTCATCTACGCTTCTGAGTTACTTTTTCAAATACTATCCTTATTTTAATAATTACTTAGAAAATTGGGAGACATTTTGCTACTTTTTATTTTCAAATCTTTAAATTTCGAAGTTTCTAGATTTTCAAATTTTGTAATGTTTATATTCGAGCGTTCTTAAATTTTAAGATAATTGAATTTTAAAATCTTCAAACCTTAAATTTTTTAATTTCATATGGTCAAATTCGCAAATTTTCAAATTTTTTAAATTTTAAATTCCCAAATTTCTGAACTCATAATTCTAAACTTCCTGAACTCCATACGAGACAAAAATTTACTCTACCAACAGTACTACGAACCATCTTAACCAATAGTTGAAGAATATGACTAATAACAGTAACATTATTCATGTATATTTTTTATTTCTTAAATATGTAAGGATTTCATTAAAATATTGTATTTTTGACAGGAGATATAAAAAATTAACGGACATTTGCACTCAACTTTTGTAATTACTGTGTTGAGTTTTGAAAGTAACATTCAATTATTAATTTGTTCAACAATTCTATTTGTTTTGGCCTTCTTCAAGCCTTTATCAAATCACGTTACAACATTATACAACGGCCAAGTTAAATGCATATGTTGTACAAACAAAAGTCGTGATGATTAAAATTATAATACAATCTAAAAATTAATATACATATATCTCTTATATACACATATTGCATCAGTTTATTAAACAATTTTTTGTTTTCAAAATTCAACATAATATATAAAGGATTGAATAAAAAAGAAAAAAATAATTCGAATATGTCAATTATTAATTAATGTACCCAATTCATATCAGATCTCTAATAATGTGATGAATACTAAACTGACTTCAAACATAAGAACATAGCTGAAAACCCAGTACATATGTATTTAACTATACTTGTGAAATTGATCATAAGCCGCATTTTGATTATGAGTATACATGTTTTATGATCAATAATTAAATTTCGAAATAACTTTGATCATGTTTTGAGAGATGAGTAATCAACGTGCAGTCATGATCGTTCAGGTTTTGGAAGGCAATCTAAAATAAATATTTGTATCGCATCCGTTTCTTTTATACCTTTATCTAGCCGAATGAAATATGTTTTCGCCATGTGCTCATCAATGTCATCATTTTTTTTCAACAAAAACGTATTAAACAATATTATCGTCATTCATAACCTTGTATCATAGATTACACTACTCTATTCGTATTCCTTCTTATATATTATCATAATTATATTCTACAAAATTAGAAGAATTGTTTAGATTTGAATAGTTTTAACTTATTCTTGATTCCGGGAACTACAGATTTTCCAACGCTCTTTTACTGGTGTTCTTGCGAGAATTATAGTCTGAGGACAAATACTTACAAAATTAATACGATTTCCTGAATTTCTTCCGGATATAAACTGTCTCAATCGTGCTTCCTGTTTTTGCTGTCCGCGAAAAAGTGGTTGTAGCGAAAATTTACAAGTCAGGGGTGAAAGTAACAAAGCAATTTCACCAACTGAAATTATACGCTGCATTCCAATCATCGAAATAGGGTCGCAAGAGAAAATCTTTCGAAATTACACCAAACGTAATTTGTCCTTGCATCGACCCCCTTCACTCGCACAGAAAACTATGTGAAATGACTAAAAACTCTGTTTCATGAACAATCGTAAAATCGTACACGAACGCATAAGGAATGATTTTGATAATTATTCGCTTCTTTTCTAAGTTACTTTTATGGTAACCATAAAAAATATGGAGACCTAAAAGTCACTCGGACACGCATTTGGCTGAGGTTTCGGGTTCATCAAGTTCACCAGACATATTATATGGGACGGACGGGCATTCCACCGTGAAATGAAAATATTATACCAGCCTCTGGACTGTTGAGCGACACTGGATACGCAGGTCATTATGACCATTTCTTTGCAGAGTTTCTGTTTTAAAATTACTTATTATAATAAAAACAAAAATAAGAAAATAACATTACGTTAATAAGTTTAATAATACGCTTTTGTCAACTTTAAACGCGACTGATAAAAATCAAGTATCTTTTAAATGAAAAGAAGTCATTAACAATGATAATGATAATTACCTTATAAATAATAAATATTTGAAATTTGTATCGCATATAAATATATTCCAATAGCTAAAAATTAACTTCTTTACCAAACAGTATAATAAATCAGATCTATTCTTCTTTTTCTGAGATTATATTATAATCTCCATTCAACGTTTTTACGTGCTGCGCACATTTTTATTACAAAAGTTTTTCATTTAATATTATTGAATTTCATTAACCAATAATTAATTGAGGTAAATGTTTTGCTCCTGTTACAAGGAAAGAGGATGACATACGAAACTTCAGTGTAAGGAATTTACAAACTCAAAAGATACAGTTCTTTACATATAAAGATTATACTTGTATAGTCTTCAGTGTCATTGGACGTTACATTACATTAAACAAATTTTAGACTTTAAAAATTTGAAAAATTGTGCTGTTAGAAATCTGAAAACTTTCAGGTTCCAACAATTTTTAATGTTGATGTTTAGATATTTGAGAAATGGAAGATTTGAAAATTTAGGATTTTAAACATTAAAAAATTTTAGATTTTGGGAATTCAGAAGTTCAAAAAATCAGAAATTTGCAAATTTTAAGATTCAAGGACTAGAAAATAGAGAGATTTAGGAATTTAAAATAATGAAATTTGTAAATTTGAAAGTTTTACAGTGAAACTTAGAAATACACAATTCTGAAAATTAAAAATTCAAACGTTTGGAGCTTTCGTTATCCAAAAATTTGAGAATTTGTAAATTTAAACATTTAGAAATTTGAGTTCCCGTAAGGGTCGGCTATAACACTTCCGTGTCGAATCGCATTCACAGAAGTTTCACATCAATTAGTTTAATTTTGCCGAAGTTTGTGATGAATCTGACTTGTTTGTCGCTAACAGTCACTAACAGAATTCAGCCATAAGCTTCGAAATGAAGTAATTTACTAAACCATGTGATGACTTTATACGTACATTAAAGTATAACAGCAAGATGTTGAGATGCTTAACACGTATCGGATCGTAATCGAAGTTCTCGTTCTTCGTTACATGTGATTCCTTATTCAATAAAAAACTTAGCTAGACGTATATACGTCGTTCGTAAAGCCAGTTAGACGTCATGCTTACTCTTTTACCGCTGTCCTTCTCGCTCGCACATCGACTTTTTCGTTACTTCACATATAAAATTACTCAAGACGTGAGAGGCTGAACGTGGTAGGCGGTGGTCGACGTACACATCCAGTTGACAAGATATACGCAGGCGTAACGTACACATGTCGCCAGTATGTCATCGGTGCGTCGATTTTGTCCACTTCTCGGGGTTACTTTTTCTGACAATTTGTTAATCGTGTACTCACTTCGCCGGATGGTGAAACGACCACGAGTTACTTTTGTACCTCTTCACAGGAGAGAATGAGTTAAGCTGAGTTCACGTTAGTAAATATCTACGCCGTCGTTCCATTTGGCACAAATTTCTGCTTATATTAACATATATATACCATAGTGAATGATTAATTCTTATGACTGACTGTCTTAAAGATATTAAAACGTTTCGCAGTTTAAAAATATTCGCAAATACACAGTAATTTTAACAAATGGTTATTGTATTAATTTTAATTGATATTACTAATAACTTGTATTTCCTTTTCCTAATTAAAAAAATATTTTCTTATAGTTTATAATAATAAATAATAATACAAATTTTTAACTATCGCAAATTTTGTTACCCGATATAATAACTCTAAAAATGTGTTAATGTTAAAATTTTCGCATACCTCAATATAAAGAGAAAAACATATTTTAGGTTTACATTTATAACTATTATTAAGTATTATTTAATACACACTTAAATTTTTATCAGGTAACACAAGAAACGTCAATTATAATGGAGATACTTCATGAAAGAATGATTATCACGTAATAAAAACTGTTTCCGTTTTTAACAAACTTTAGAATTTCGAATTGTTACCAATTTTTCCAAGCAAATTGTGTGACATAAATTTTTACTAGTGTGGACCCGGCTTAAGAGACAGAATGCGAGGAAACCGGGCTCGAGTATAAATTCAGTTCCTTTAGTTCTTGTCTGGTTTTCTGACGGGTTCGCTGTCTGACTACCGGCTATCGGCCACTACAGTCCCAATCTCCTTCTGTCTCGTCAGATACGCTGACCATGTTGGAACGAGGGAGATCTCGAGTCATTGTTTCGAGATTTATGACGGAATCGATAAAATCAATTTGTCTGTTGGCTTATCAACACCCCTCGTGTATAAGTAATCCGTTGTATTTCGCAAAACCGTGAAATTGTGTGACTCTGTTCGCAACATCTGACAAGTTTCTGTGCATATTTCGACGTAAATCAGGTTGCGCCGATAGTGAAACTTTTAGAAAAGCGAAACGGATTTATTTCTTTACTTACTGGATGTTTGAATTGCATAAGATACATAGTGAAATACGGTTCATTTACACTTTATGTTTTAATACTTTCAATTTGGAAGTTGCAGACATTGTATTTTTCTGAAAAGACAGTTTTCGACATTTTTAATCATTTTCTGCAGTTTGTCTTTCGATTTTAAATATATCAGATGCAAACCACATTGTTACTTATATCTATTAATGTTTCAAACTTTCAAAGAGTTTAGTATGTTTCATGCGTTCCTTATTTCATTTTTGTATTGTGCAAAATATGATATTGTACTGTTATTTCATTTAACTTTAATACTTTTGTATGTATATCAACACTGTTAAAACATGATACTAAAATTTGAAATTTTTTAAATAAATTAAGCTGGGATGTAAAGTAGTGAAAACCTATACTAAAAGAAGCAAGGTAATGCTTCAGGTAACTTCAAGCCTTCAGTATACTAACATAAATATGAAATTGCATTATTATATAATGTTATAAATAAGTTTACCAACACCAATTCCAGAGTCTTGAATGATATTTATCTAATCCATTCAAAAAGATTAACCTTTCTTAAAAACATGATTGCATCGCATTGAAAAGTAAAAAAGATTCACTTGACAACAGAGAAAAAATAACCTTCGATTTGTTACTAAAAATAAATGTAAATTACACATAGAATGTACGGATTCTTTTAATTAATATTCTTAAGAGTGCTGAATTTTCCCAAAGCTATCATTATATAATAAAATGATAAAAGGACATTTATATTTTAAACGAAACGAAAACATAATTTATTACAACCTTTATTATTTGCTATTACGTTAATAAGTTTCATCATGAGATGTTTCATCTTATTAACTAATGTTTTTTTAATAATATTTTGAAAATGATTGAGCATTATTTATAACATTGTAGGGTATGTTTCATTATTACATTTACGCTAAATCATACACAATCCATATTCCACGCCCTTTTGTTAAATGAACTCCATATCTGTTAATTTTTCTCTTATCGAATAATTAATACTGTAATAATAAGCTAATCATATAACAGAAAACGGAGACTTTAAATGATAGAATGCTACTACTGTCTTCTCAATATTTGTTGTTATTACTGTAACATCGTATACTGCTGGTAAAAATTATAAGCTAGTTTATAGTTAGTATATTGTTATGAATAATATTATTATTTTTTTTATGTGACAATGCTAAGAAAACAATACTACGAGAAGAGATTTCGCAGTTTTTACGTATACAACGCAATAAGTTGTTGCTCTTGTTTTGGAAAATTTTATTTGCAGATTGGACAGCAAGGTTCGCTTATAAAAAATAATTCATTTAGTAATTTATTATAATAGAAATTATTTGTAATAATTAATTAGGTGGAAAATGTAAATTTGTATCCTTTTAACATGACTGTCAATCACATTTTCATAAATTTCTTGTTATAGTTGGTCCATGGTGATTTAGCGAATTTTTAATTTGTTGAAACTGTTTAAATTTGTTGAATTGTTTTGAAGTTTATGTTCTCTTTATAAATACAATTCACTACCATTCTGCGCACATTTACTATCATTTTTGTATCTGGAGAGTATTAGTCATCGTAAAATTTGAATATTCTGATTCTTAAGCGATGTTGGGTGCTTGCATAATGATTTACATATAGGAGTGTTAGCCCGTTAAAATGGAATGATATGTCATCACTTTCTTGAAGATAAAAAAGCAGATGTGGTTACACAATTTCCTTATTTCTTACTATTAACATTTGCAATTGGGATTTTCCAAGATACGCTAAAAGTTCCTCGTAGCATTTCACTGTCTGTTGGAAAATTATTCGTGCGATGACATTTCTTTTTCCCTTTTAAATATTTCATCAGTAAGAGTTAAAATCATGATTTACATCATCATATGATGATGATTCTACAAAATACTTAATTCAAATTGAAATAATATTTTTCCAATGCATAATTTTGATATCATATAAGAAACTTTCAACTCGTAAGATAATTTAGAGTTTTAAGATGACTGATATATTCTTCGGATTAAAAATCGCTTAAAATGTACAACGAATATTAGTGAACCAAATTTGTAACAAGAGCAAAAAATACTCGACGATTCTATAATTAACAATCACCATTGTTAGAATGTGGGAAAGAATTTATGGTAATTTAATGGAAACGCCTGTTAAAAGTATGAGAACGCAATTGTTTATAGTTAACTAATCGTAAAGAAGTAGCGTAATAGACTATTAAAAACAATTTCTGCTGTAATTAATTACTGAGTAAATGATTTTTAAGTAAGTGAACCTGTACTTTTGTTCGACCGACAAAACTTCCACAAAAATTCCAATAATTCATTATACATGTAAAAATTGCGGAATCTAACCACAGAGTATTGTTTTCTTTGTACTTTCACGTAGCCCTGCAACGAAAAAAAGTTATTGTATTGTTCATAACTAGGTAAAGTAGTTAAAAATGAAGTAAACTTATAATTTTAATTTCAAGCGTATTCACATACAATCATCGTATTAAATTCATGAAATTTACATCTAGCATTCAAGGCATAATATCGTGTCATATGAAACAATTTTGTCCAGATCAAAACATGTGAAACATAAATATGTTGTTAGTATTCTGATTCGCGTGTCTAACAAACCATAACGTTTCAACTATAGCGTCTAGTACTTGAAGATCCTGAAAGAGGATCGAGTCGTGGCCGAGTGTATAATTAGTCGTAGCCGAGTTTGACGATACCGACGACGATAGCCCGGGGTGTGTTGATTCTCAAGTCGGTCCAATTACGAAACGTGCAATAAAGCAATAGTCGTACGACCGTCCGAACACAAGTTCCCATCTACGATCTCTCGCCACCTGACGCCATCCATCGTACCGGCTGATTGCTATTCTCAACCTTCGGGCTTGTGTACGCACAATGAGGGATGCGTTCATTCATGTCGAAGTACAGGGCTGCGGTGTTGCCCCGAGTGTGTAGAGGACGCTATAATATATAGACACGACGATGCACTGTGATCCAATCGATACAAAAGGCCGGGAGGAGCTTGGTATGTACATGAACCATGTCCCCGTGCGAGAATACTAGGCATGAGTTAACCGATCCGTATGCCATCTGCTTAAACTAAATGTCTCACTGATCAAACACTTAAGGAAAAAGTTAAGATAATTGCAATTTTTTTTTGTGTATAGACAATATAGAATTATAATTTAATACGTGTATACGACAGTAGTTATATTTCTACTTCCAGATTAGATAATAAGAATCTACATTTATGAAAGAAAACGTTTTCAATACTTGAGTAATATTTTTTGGAATAGAAATATTTTAGTTATAATAAATTCATTTAATCAATTACAATATATTCTTTCTCCTGAATTAATTTTGAAATCGTAACGTCTTCTTGTAAGCAATTTTTTTTCTGTCTCGTTTCTTTCAGCATTCGGAAAAATTTATGTAATTTTATAATGTAAGAAAAATTACTAAGAGTATGTATAAAATTTGAAGTTTTTTTGATATTATGACTGATTTAAAAATAAGCAGAATTATATTTCTTTATAATTGTTATTAACATGAATTTGTAGAATACAAAACATATCTATTTTTATGTAATAAATATTGACAATATAATAAATTCATCAAATTTATTTATTTGTTTGGTTTTGTGTGAAATCACGTTTTTGTCAATGATGTTTAATGATAGATGTCATGTTATCACGTACTAGTCAAAAAATATAATACTTAGTTTCAATACTCAAACAAAATTAATAGGAAATAAGATTAATTTGATTTTCTATCATTTGAGGAATTAAAGCAACTTTACTATTTGAAAAATTAGCTAACATTAATGAACTACAACTTTAACAAGTGTATTCTTTCACTTGCTACAGTAATTATAAAACAAGTTTAAGAACGCTATGTCATAGAGTATTGTATAATAATATTTTAAAATTATTAATATAATAGAAACTCATAATTATATCTGTGTAAAGCTAATACATTATTCTATTACATTTTGTTGTGTTTAAATGTTAAATAAAAAACAAATTTTTGTTATTAATAAAATTCCGATTCAATCATTAATTTTACTAGAAATCATTCAGCACTAAGAATTTATCTAACTATTGCACGAAAAAAAATATCCACGCTTCGGCGAGTAGGACAATTAATGAAGCGTGGAAGAGAGAGGGAAAGATCGTAACGCGATCTGTCGTGGAAAGTAACTTTTTCTTCAAGTAACAATTGCTCTTTGAATTGCCCTTCTAGTAACAATTGCCAGGGTCACACGCTTATGCAGTTTATAAAAAATTGATATGTTCATATTTGCGCAGATAAAAAAAATTACAAATTTTATGCGCATATTCGGTTTTGTTTACAAACAGTTTTTTAGTATAGTATTTAACTTGATTAGGTTGTGACCTGAAATGTGTTATTTGGAACAGTAATGAACAACCGTATCTCTGAAAGTGCGATACACAGACGAAAACGTGCCCTTACATGCACTCGCGAATCTTAATGAGTAGTCAATTTGTAAACTTATATTCTCAAATTTTCAAATTTTCGAACTTCCAAATTCCAAATGTTCAGTTTATCAAGCTTTCACATTCTTGAATCCTGAAAACCTTAATTTCCCACATTCTGAAATTTTTAAATCCCAAGTTTGCAAATTTCTATTGTAAGTGCTTTAATTTTAGAATTTCAACGTTTCTCAAATTCTCAGGTTTCAATATTCCAAAATTTTCAAATCCTTAAATTTGCAACTTTTCAATCTCCCGGTTCTTAACTTCTCAATTTTAAATTGCCACATCTCCGAATTCTCTGATCCCAAATCTGCAAATTGTACGATTTCTGAACTTGCAAATTTAAAATTTTGAAAGATTCTAGAAAACTCTAAAAGTCTCGTAAATTACAAAATTTCTAAGTTCCGAAATTTGTGAATATTATTTCACCTAGTAAATCGTAAATAAATGGAACCTTAAGTATCGAATCCGTGATTACATGCATCTTACATGTATTACACTAACAGATATACAATACACACGACAGAATCGTCTCTTGATATTATCTTTGTGGTGTCCTCCCCTGACAATTTTACAATTAGTAACATTTTGATAGGTTCAGAAAATACAATCTTTTTACGATGCAGTCGTAAAAACGTCTTGGCAAACGGGATAGTTGCAAATTGATGTAAATCGACCGATATTATCGAGCTAATAAATCCGGTTTATCTCATACAGGTGAAAATTCAATCTCACGATCAGGTTCGTGTACGGGTAGATTCCATTAACTAATTACTGAGATAAACATCTGTGAGTCGAACGTTTTAATTCGACAATCGTTATACCTCCATCCAGTTTATGCGTAAAAAACGCCATCTAAATTTCCAATAACTCACGGTATTTTGCGTTCAAAAATAATTCATGAAATTCCATTTTTAAGACATTAACTCCATACTCCATTAAATCGATCTATAAGACAGCACCTGATCTTAAACATGTAGAAATAGATATGAACACATCAAAGTCACAGCACAGGTTGCTGTTAAGTCACAATCAGATGCAACAAAAAACAACTGTATCTATTTTCAGTATTATAAAAATATTCCTTTTTTGTGTTTTATAATGCAGCACTGTTTTTTGCTTCCATTTACAATATTCAAGTTAAATTTGACATGATGTATATATGTATATATGATTTCTTTCAGCACAGTATTATATTATACTATGAATGGATTCGAATAGAATTTTTAAATTCTGGAAATTTGAGGTCACAGATTTATATACTTTCAAAACTTTGGAAGCTCGAAATCGTTGATACGTGAAGAAATAATTTTGGTTATCGAGAGTAATAATTTATTTTAAAGTCTCTACATTCGCTCTACAGTTCTACGATAACAGTTGACTATCAGTTTGCTCATATCGAAAATAGAAACTAATTGCCGACTATTCGCAAATTATTACATACCAACTATACGGGATAAACGACAGTACACGAATCGAATATTCTGAAGGCACACTATTTTACAATTTACATTAATATGATTGTTTTCCTATTGACAATATGTTATGAGCTCATAGTTTTCGACAGATCGTGAGTGTATATTCAACGCATAAGGGATAATGTGTTAATAGATGAATGTTATGAGTACTTATTTATATTTATATTATTTAGTAAAAAGTTTTTAAAGTAAACGTTCCTTGAACGTAAAATTAAAATATTCTTGGAATTTGAAAATTTTGAAATTTTGAAATTTAGGTCTATGACAATTTAAAAAATTCGACTTTTGGAAATATATAAATTTAGAAATCTAGTAATTTAGAAACTTCAAACTGTGGAACTGAGAACTTAGAAATATGGAAATGTAGGAAATTATTGGTAAATTAGAATTTTTAAATTTTAGAATTTTATATCTAAAAATCTGGGAATCTAAACTCTAGAAATCCAAAAATGTAGAAATCTGCTTTTTATTCAGAAATTTCAGAATATACGGACTTAGGAATGATGGATTATAAATATGAAAATTTCAAAATTTTATACTTTAGGAATTTAATAATTTAATAATTTAGTAATTAATTCATTTCGTAACTTGGAAATTATGGAACATAATAAAAATTGTACAATTAGCAAATTTTAAGATACAGAGATATAGAAATATTGGAATACTAGAGTGTTAATGTTTAGGATATAAAATTGTAACATTTGAAGAATTAAAAATTTTTTACTTTCGAAATTTGTAGTATAAAGTCAAGTATGTTTGAATTGCAAAACACACCATACTATTCTACGCAACTCGCGTCGACCCTGGCCGATTAGCAATGACCCCCAGAACAGTAAATGTGTAACGTCCCTAGAACCTAGGTTTAGTTAGTTACTAGCGCTAGTAAGGTAAAGAGCGGCTTTTACCCTCTGAACGACTCGTTTTCTAACAAAGTTTGTGGGATTCGTATGGTGTGCGGTTAAGAAGTGAAATCCACAGGTCAAAATCTTTCAATAACTTAGATTTATTCAAGAAACAAAAATGAAAACTAACAAATAACAATAATATCGAAATAATGAAAAGTAATAGATTATAAATGTTTGATTAAAGAACTAATATTTATATATATGTATATGTGTGTATATGAGTTACCGACGGTCGAATCTACTTGTATCGGTAATCATTCGCGACATCATGTTGATAATTTGGCAACTACTGTCGATAGTGGGTAATTCTGGGCAATGAATAAGGAACTGTCATGGCGATGAAGGCAGCTCGAAAAAAAAGATTTCTCCAGGGATGTTACAAATGTGTCAATATGTAGCATCTTTTCATTATGACAAGCAAGAAGTCGAATTGATTGTCGAATCGTTTTATACATCTCTCACTGAAAAAGAATAAAAAGAGAGATAGAAAACAATGGGTACGCATCCGAAGGCTGTTGGACGTGGTTATCGTGGGTGGAGCGAGCGGGTTTGTGCCTGACCACCGACAACTTTGATTCAGTGCGATTGTTGCAAAGTCGGTTCAATGATCGGCACGACCACCGTTGCTCTTTCTTCTGTAACGAGGCACGCACGCACGAATCACACCAACAGTTTTGCCGCAGACACGCCGTCGGACCAGTCACGTTTACATGCTTGCTACCACGTGCTTGTGACTTGATCGCATTTCAATTTCTACGTATATACAGGGTGTCGTGTATCTAGTTGTACAACCGGAAGTACTGAGATTCTTAATAAGAAATTAACATAGAAACTGTGAAATTACATTTGTTCGTGCCTGGCATCATTTTTTAACAAATCAACTTTAAATATGTATGCGTAAATATTTATGTAACTACTCATAATCTATCAAAGAAGACGGATGGAGATTTGTGGATTCGAAAGTTTGGAAAATCAGAAACGCGGACATTTAGAAATTGTGAAATTCAAGCATTTGAAAATTTGGACAAGTTAATAATTACGAAATTTGAGAGTTTAGAAACTTGAACACTTGAAGATTTTGGAATTTGAGACTTCAGGGCTTTGTAAGTTTGGAGTTTTCGAAATTGCCATGTTTCAAAATTTAGGAACTTAGGTATTTAGTAATTGGAAAATTGGGGAGTTTAGAAATTTTAATATTTAATAATTTGAACATTTAGATATTTGAAAACTTGGGTATTTGAGAATTGTAAAATTTAGAAATTTTAATATTTGAGTATTTAGTAATTTGTGTTTACTTATAAAAGCGAAATTTAGAATTTTGTGGATTTTAAGTTTCAATGATTCGAGAATTTGAAAATTTGGGTATTGTGGGATTTTGAAGATTCGGAGATTAGAAGATTTAGAAATTTAGAAATTCATGTAAAATTTATGATATTGAATGAATTTTTTAACCGGGTTTCGCATATTATGAACACTGTATACATATATCGTACCTTTCAAGGGGATCTGGCCAAGTGTGCTTTACGTCCACTGATTATTGCGGAGGATTTACATTATTATCAGGGTCTGAGGAGTCAATCCCCATTGACGTGTTTTTTTTACATTTTGAAGTGGAATATGATTTTACGATGAAGAGACTTACTGGTGCACTGACCTACGTATTAGTACATATAGTAATATTTACGTTGGTAGCACTGCAATTTACTATAACATCAGGCAAATACAAATGTAAAGCGTCCTCCTAATTTTAATTTTGTTTAAAACGAAATTCAAGTAAAATACTGAATAAATTCACTATAAAATTAGCAAAATTAGCATTAACCATCGTCGCAAAATGAGAATCATGCATTGATTAAGAAAGAGAACAATTTCATATACATGATTTGCAACATATTCTAATATTTAAAAATTATTTTTAGTGTTAACAATCATTTAATATTGTGGATATTTAACACTAGCGTCTTGTAACTTACGGGAGATAGAACACATATTAAATTTTATTAGATTAGCTGTTTGTTATGATCCACTATATTATGCAAAATAATCAAACCCCAAAAAATTATTTTACAATTAGAATATTACCAAATCAAAAATAATAAAAAAAAAAATCAAACCCCAAAAATTTATTTTACAATTAGAATATTACCAAATCTCTCATAGGCTTTAGAAGGTACATATCATTTGTATCTTTTTTTCATATGAGTCACATGATTAATCTTTTTATGAGAGTGTTAATATATAAGGCTAATAAATGGATTAATAAATAAAATAACAAAAATTGATCAATGTTAGTACTTTTCGCATGAAATTAGAAATTTGGAAATTTGGAAGATTTCAAACGTAGAAATGCGAAAATTTGGAAACTTGGTAATTTGAGATCTTAAGAATTTAAAAATTCGTCCCTTTGACGATTTAGAAATTTTTTAATTTTAAGATTTGAAAAGTTCTTAATTTTGAAGTTTGGAAATTGAAGAATTTGAAAAAGTGAAAAGTTGTAAAAAGTTCAAGCTTCTGGGAATATGGGAATGTAGGCAATTTAAAATTTCGGTACTTGGAAATTTAAAGATTTGCAGATTTAAAAATTTAGAAATTTAAAAATTGTAATATTTTGGAATATCAGAACCGTGGAATATTATAATTTGGAAATTTGATAGTTTGGAAAGAAAGTGGCTTTGAAAATTTGAGTTTTCGATTATTTAGGAGTTTGGAAACTTGAGGATGTAGAAATTTTCGAATGCAAAAGTTGGAGCTTTTGGAAATTCAGTAATTGCTACAATTACTATTGTCAATTAGGATTGCTATTTCAATTAGAATTGTCACTATTTTAATATGAAATTCTAGTGATATTGTAAACGTATATTTAACAATTAATACAGAAATTAAATAAAAGTGTGTGTTCTCATATCATTTGACAAAGAGTTAGAAAGTGCTATAAGAACAGCACGTTTTTCTGTCGGACTATTACACAAAATTATTAAATTTGTAAAATGTCATTCGAAAAGGGCTTTAAAATGGTTGGAAATGGTAGACCGCGTTGACAGAAGTGACCGTGTCTTTTTTTTAGTTTCTCCCAAATGAAGAAACGAAAAAAGGTTACTACATTTAAAATAGTATAGAGTAGTTTACTTTCACCGGTGTCTCGTATTTTAATCATCGAACGAAAAGGGTCAGATAAGCATTAAAAGCAGTGACGCGATGACACCTCGTGAAACAGTCGACCGAGTTTATGACCCCGAGGTCGAGGTCGTTATCGGCTCGGCGCGTTCGACAATGCGTGAAAATCATAAAGATCCTGAAGAAACGTCGAGGCGTGGTACGCGTACCAAGTTCCGTCTGAAAGCCCCGCTGACATCTCTGTATATGCCCGTTGCTCGACGTCCTCGTAAAGGGTTCGATTTTATGTCGTCTTAAGATGGAGGGACCGCCTGCTATTAGTCACACGAAAGTCCTCTGCCTTCTTTAATGTGACGTTTGTCGTGCAATTTTATGATTTAGCAGTCGAGAATTTTGCTTAATCGGATAACATTGTAGTATTTTTCAGAATCATTGGTACGTTCATCATCATTGATATAGTCGGTAAACGGTAATACGATTGACGAACGTTTGGTATCGCTGCGAAACGATACCGATCTATATACGTACGTGCTTAATTAAGCACTCCTCAATGAGCACGCATAGCGATCAGATGTACTTTAAATTTCTTAAAATATATATATTCTTTTGTGTCTCGTCTATCTCAAATCGCATTTATTATTCCAACAATCATGAATATTTTAGTTAAAAGGTCTTTATGTTAATTAACTCGCTAAAGGCCCGATTTTCATTTAAATGTAAGACGTTCGGCGCCATTTGCAATAATAGGTCATGTGTTGTGAGCCTACGTCGCGTCGGTTTGGAAGGAGATGTTCCGAATTTTTTAAGATTTTCTTATTTAAATGAGGTTAAAAATATAGGAGATTGTTAGTTTCACAGTTACTCAAATTATTTTCTTTGGTATTACTAAATATAAACAATATCTCATGTTAGGTATTTATATCAAATATAGGCAGTATTTTGCTATAAGCATCTTATATTAACTTATAAAGTACATGGAATAGAAACGTGATAATATCTTTTTATACGCATCATAAACATTTTAAAAAATAAAGTGCATAGCCATAATCAATCATTATCTGTCGTACTTAATAATCTAATAATATATTTTCATTTTATACTATATTCATGTTCCTGTAAAAATAGAATATTTAACATTCATTTTATGCAGGAGTTGCAATAATTTTTTATTTTTATCACATTCTTTATTTGTTATAAACAAGATTGAAATAAATTTATTTGTTAAAAATTAATTCTCTATTAGTAAATACAATTTAAAATATGTTAAGTTTTATGATGGTAATAACCTTTCACTGTGTAGCAAATGTTTGTCCTAACCTTGTCAAGATTCTTTGAAGTTCATAAATTGATATCTTCGAGATTGAAAAAAGGCAAAATGCCTGTGAAAACAAGTTTCTGCTTGCGAAATACCTTCACTCTGATTAGATTAAGCATTGCTTATTTTCAAATCTTCTACGACGAAACACAATCCTTTGAGTTTGGTGTGAATGAAAGTTTACGACTCGGTCGTAAAGACGCGTCACGGAATCGAATGGACGACAAACAGCAAATTACCCTCAGTCACGACTAAACGAAACGACTATCTATTGTGCATCGTTTCTGCGCGTCTAATGGACGCACAGACGTTTAATTTGCAAAAGTAACGTATTCTCTTTAAGGAGATATTTATTTTCCAAACTACAGCTATAGAAATAACTTAATGATAATTAACAAATAAATAATGGTAACTTAATAATTTTCAACAGGAATTTAAGTGTTGTTGTGTTGTCATATCACGCTAAAGCGAACAAGTTTATTTTTTAGTGCTTTTTACGTTAAAGTGTACAACTAACGTCTACGTGTGAGAAACATGTTCGTTAATACTTGGCAGATTTTCAAATTGTGCCCATTATTTATAGTACTCAGTATAAAAATTAGCTAGTTTTCTTTTAAAAGTAAGCATTTACTTTGAAAAAATATTATTTATCTACTTCGAAATTGTGTTCTGTAAATTACATATAATTCATACTGATGCTAGGTTGCTTTAACGTGTAATGGAAACATCTTTTCATTCATCACCATTTTTCTCAAGATAATCAGATTTGCATCTGAGAGTACATAATCTAAATTAGAATTATATAATAAATAAATTATACAATTTGTAAGAACATATGATTATAAATTTTCTTTGCACTTGTATTATCGTTTGTGATAAATCTAATTACTGATACAATCAAACATAATCATTAACGGCTTAATGAAAGCTACTATAAAATATATCGATTGAACGTTGGCCACATTATATAAAGCTATAACCGCAATGTTTATATAATGTGACAAATGTGCAATCAACACGTTTTACAATAGTTTTTATTGAATCGCCAATAAATACTATTGACTTCTTCAGCAGTTATAACTATTGCAATGGAAAATGTAAATTACATTTGTGTAAGATGAATTTAGAATAATTTGTTTCTCATTTATTTATTATATCAGTGTAAGTTAGCAGTATGTATCTTACACATTAATATAAACGAAGATTGATAAGTTTCTTAAGGAAGATTTAAAATAACGACTTGAAGCATTTTTCTTATATATATTACTACTACTTGCTACTCAGCGCGCATTATCAATTTTGAATTCATAATTTTTTAAAACTATGAGACATAATACTACCATCCGGTCAAATGTTGCAATAAGCTACAATTAACAACAGAAATTAAAAGAATGAAACAACTAATATAAAAATTTCATATTAGTTATATTATTATTAACCCCTGTAGAATAAAGCTACAATTATCATTTCTTTGCATGTCTTAAATTTTAATTATATTTTCTCAATTATTTTTTAAAAATATAAATCAGAGCAGTCGTGTTATTTACTTACTCATTCAACTACCTAACTTAAATGATTTCAATTAAGTACAATGTTTGATACATTCACTGCAGCAGTTTTTTTGAAAATTCTAATTTGTGGGTGCAAGGCAAATAGACCCCCTCTAATATTTAATCATAGACAGGGTGTCCTGCGATTGAACCGATAAACTGCGTGAGCGTACTTTTATTTTGAGTATAAAATATTATATAAACAATGAATCTACTCTGTTTCTGCATCGAGATATACACTGAAATACTGACACGTTTACTTATCGCATTAGGAGATTATATTTCCATCCTGATTGTGATGTACTGTATGTCCATGCAGTATTTATGTTTTATAGTGATAAGAGTCAAACATTGAACTAGCTGATCATAAATATCCAGCTTATTCTTTTTTAATTCTATAACTTATGTATCACTTAATAATTTACATAATAGATCAACTCCATGCGTCTTTTTTGTTGGAATGATGATTTTTTATACGTAATAAAAAATCTTACCAGTACATGTTTTGTACTTGCAATTTCTGGCAATCTCCTTGAAATTTAATAAACGAAGAGAATAGTGGATGGCAAGTTCCATATTAATTGAAGTATAATTGTCCAAGAATCCAGAATTCTTAGTCTATGTTGTAACTTTTAACTCAAAAGTCATTTTGAAAGCGCTGTTATAGAATTGAAAACTTGTAGAATTGTACAAGTTTTTCGTCCAAATAATATACCGGCATGTACACTTTATCTACAGTTTTTATAAAGGAAATCAACATATTTCTGATTGCTAAATATAATTTCATAATTTCAGAAAAATACTTAAGCAAAAGTTAAGTCTGATTATTTGTACTTTATATCCATATTTCGAAAGTAAAGAGTATATAATAGATTTTTATTTGAAATAATATTTTGAATATGCTGGTGAAGCTTGTCGATTTATTTGTGAAACATTCTGTGTACTTCAGAAGACGTTGGAATGAATAAATAGATTCTATACGATTCTTTATTATGTTTCACTGGTACGTCCATCTAATATTCGATTAACACCTACTTCAATGAAAATAGTAGAATCACTGTCGGATATATCAGCTTAAACACAGATAGCCGTTGATATTCTGCAGTAAATATCACACAAAACAAAGATTTAATATGAAGACTATCTGTACGTGCAAATTAACACATTAATAAGTAAATGCAGTTAATAAATAAATGCGTTTAATATGCATGGAAACGTCGTATCCACCTAATGTTTTTCACTTAGCAAATATTAATATTTCTAATCACTCGTGTAAACTTAATTCAAAATGTGAAGGACTTGTGACAGCTTCCTAAGTGTAACGAAGAATCGTACAACATTACTCAAAAAACAGAATTAAAGCAAAATCGATCGTTAGAGATTCAACAAGATTTGCATTAGAGGGGGACTATGTTTCGTAATCAGAAATTCATGGGTCAATATAAAATGATTAAAGATGAAAAATTAAACTAGATTTTTAACCGACTTCGAAAAAGGAGGAGGTTACTCAATTCGATCAGTATATATTTTTTTTTTTTCTATGTATGTTCGCCGATTACTCCTAACTGGGTGGACCGATCGGAACGAAACCTTTTGCATCTGGTAGGGTTTGACTCCCCATTGGTACCATTAATAAAAAATTTTCATTAGGTTGAAATGTACTTAATACACTACCTAACGAGTAAATAGGTTTCATTCATATATGTTACGTAATTGTATGATTGAATGAAATAGAAATGACTTCATTAGGATGCAGAAATTATTTTATACTGTTTAGTGCATTTCGAAGTCGGCGTATTTTTTTCTTAAAATTATTTTATGTGTCATGTACGAACTTGTGTGGACTTAAATGGAAAGTAGGGTAAAGACGCATAGATAAACTTTTGTCCATTTTCAAATTCTCAAATTTTCATATTTCTGAATTTTTTAATTTTTAAATTTCGAAATTTAATAATTTTTACATTTTTGAACTCCTTCATCTTGTAAATTTCGAAACTTCAAATGTCTACATCTCTAAATTCTTACATATTTTAAATTTCTAAACTTTTCATACTGTAAGTCCTCTTTTTAGATTACTAAACTTTTTATCACCGAATTTTGTAATTTCCAAATTGCCAAAGTGCCGAATTTAAACATTTAAATTTACAAATTTTTCTAATTACCAAATTGTCGATTTTCTATTCTTCAAATTTATACATATACTTTGAATTACTGAAATTCCTAAGTTTCTCTACCCCGCAATAACAAGATCCTCAAATCCCAAGGTTCATACATAATTATGTCTCTAAATTCCTAAATATCTAGATCACTCTATTCCCTTTATGTGTATGTTTTCAAATTCGTAGGTCCTCGAATCCCTATATTCCCAATTTCGTATGATTTGAAATTCCTAGACTGCCAAAATCCTATATTCCCAAATCCGACCACTCTAAAATTCTTAGGTTACCAAAGCTGAATGTTCCTGAAATCGTAACTAATTAAATCCCAAAAAATTTACAAAAATAAACATGTGTTAGGATTCCCCGTGATTAGCATATTTTTCATAACGAAACCATATTTGTTATTGACTGTACATAACGAGGAAAAAGAGGCAGTAAATGCGCGTCCAAACGTCCAATACAAAATACGCTCAAGCGTTTCTCACCGTCATCGACTTCCAACTGCAAGCGTGCAAGGACAAAATTGTCTAAGCGTGAATGAACACGGGCGTAGAAAATATTTACCTCTCTGCGTCTTTCTCTTGGAATGTTCCAAGAAAGAGCAGCCAGTCGTCGTCGAGAACTAGACTGACAAGAATGCGCGCAATGAATAATGCATATTATTGGTCATTAATCACAATGTTCCTTTTATTCTATGTTATCCCGCCGAACGCGGTAATTTCACAATCATTCTGCATAGTATACTTTTCCTGACGAATCATCTGATGATACATATTTATAATGATTTTTCTTATTTCTATCTCTAATGTGGAGAAAACAATATAATTTTTTCGTCCCGAAACCTATAGTTACAGCGTATTCATGAATATGTATATTTTATGACGCTTATAAAGTTTGAAATAAATCATAAATAAATACTACATGTTTGAAAAATTGTAATACGAGCTATGTTACTGTATGATTTATATCTACATCTGTATACATTTCATCGTAATACTCGCTGTGGTAATTGCGTAAACGTTATATTTGCCACATTCGTTTTACTTACACTTACATTTTAAAATTGTACTATTTTTTACATTATAACTCTTAATAATTGAACTGTTTCATCTATATCTTCGGTATATTTTTCGTATTTTACAAGTTTGTTAGGTATATCAAATTTTCGCTTTCCTAAATCACAAAATTATCAACTTTTACAGTGTTTACAGTTTTACGAAATTTCAAATTATAAAATTTTCAGATTTTCACAGTTCCAAGTTCAAAAATTTCCAAATTTAGAAGGTTTCATGGATTAAACACCCGATTTCTCAAGTTTTTAAGCTTCCATATCCCAAATTTTCAGATTTTCATATTTTCGCATTTCCATATTTCTAAATTTTGAAATATTCACATATACAAATTCCTAAATTCGAAATTTTCAAATACCTAAATTTTTAATATGCCCAAGTTGTTATTGGGTTGTTTGGAAAATAATTTCGTTTCTCTTTTCAAAAAAATAGAAGACAATTTCTTATAGCGAATAAATATTTTATTCTATTGCATATTGTCCATTTTGGTTCAATAACTTTTGCCATCTTTCTGGCAATAATATTCTACGTTTCTTTGTTAAGGAAAAACGAAATTACTTTCCGAACAACCCAAAAATAGTAACTCCAAGGCGAACTGTATAATTGTGTATTAACTGTATTTCAAAAAAATAAACAAATATTTAGAATCTAAAATTTGAAAAATATACATAGCATTCCAGTAATCGTGGTATATAAATGGCGATATTGCGTTAAAAAATAGATCCAAGAAAAGAAAATAACATTTTATCATATACGGCTTCATTTTCGAAGAATTTTTAAATTCTTCAAAGTACGATATACATGCAAAATAAGGAGATTGCTTGACTCAAAATTCATTAATCTTCAAATGTTCTCACATCGATAAAATTTCGCTTTGCAACAAATCATATTTTTTAAAAGTAAATAATGAATTAATTGTATTTTGTTGCTAGAGCTAGAACTGCGTAGAAAATCATTTACGCTCAAAAACTATATTACATAACGAAATGGTACAATGGTTTTGTTTATACCTATGTAGTAAAAAGTGTACCTAAACCCTATATTTTTCATGTAACATAAGAAATATTGGCTTTCATAACAATTTTACTACAAACATTCAGTCAATGATCTCAGCAAGAAACATAAACAGTACCTATCGTGTATCTAACACACTATTGAAGGGAAAGTGTAGTCGATAAGTTGTTTACTTTCAATTATATAGTAATTATTTAGTTATGAAAGTATAATAATAATTTTTTTTAGTGTTTTTTTCCGAATGTTTAAAAAACTAAATGAGTCTAATTACTGTATGAATAAAAAAAATTGTTCAGAATTATGACCATAGCATGTTTCAGGGTCATTAAAATTGGATATGATTTCTTTATTCTGCATAATTAGCCAATATATTTCTAAAAAAAGTTATTTAAGGGAAGCGATAATTTCGATCAATTTTTAATACGCAATAAAATACCATGAATTAATAATTAATAATTAATAGCTATAAATTATTAACTGTAAGTATTAAAATCGTTAAAGTACATTGTCAGTTATTATTTTCCATGACGTTGTTGATATACAATTGATGCATAACACAATGAGTTCCGTTATATCAAATGAGACACATTAATAATAAATAGTAAATAATTGCAATTGTTAATTTACAACGCCACTTAATTGTTGAATTAACTAAACAAGTACTTGAATTGTCATTTTCATCACCGTAAACAAATTCTGTTATAAATATTTTCAATTTCAATTTTCTCCAAAAGTAAGTAAATACGAAAAAATGTTACTCTTTCTTTTTTTACTCTTTTTTTGCATGCAAAAATAAATTATAATAACAGTATCATTAAGGTACATTCTAATTATTTCACAATATTTGTAGTTGGAATGGCAAAAAACCCCAAACAAACAAATTTGTAATGTTACTTGATTACTAGATTCATATGTAAATACACACCGTTTTAGTAATTATTACATAATTATCAAAAGCTTAGAGCGTTGCAATAGTACACAATACACATAATAAAGCAATCTTCGTCTTCATTTATCAATACAAAAGGAGCTTTCTCTTCGTCATCAGTCGTACTCATATTAATCTGGCGAAACGCCACGGACCCGCGCAATCTTCTTACAATGGAAAAAAGAAAATGGAGACAAGGGGTTGCGCAATGGTGGATCGAAAAAAGAAAAGAGGCAGAAAGAAAGAGAGGGAGATAGAGGGAGAAAGAGTGTCGATACCATCGACCGCAATTCACGCACATAGAATCGGCCTCCACGAACGCTTTTCTTACGCACGTGTGCACGGCCTATCGCGAGGATTCGAGATAATGTAATCGACGATGACATTGAATGCCGTAGTAGCCGATCGCATGCATTCCAGCGCTCTGAGCTTCTTCCCTCTCGCCACGATGCGGTCGTGGAACGTCGTTCCCGATCAACTCTTGCACCGATGCCAACAGTAGGCTGTCACCTCTAGATTTAAACGATGGATGACGTCAGTATGACATCAGTGATCCATATCATCGTAATACCGTAAAGTACCTTTGCTGTGACTACATAATGATTGCACGGTATTGGTGAACGGGCAACGACGACGTGTAGCAGGTAGTCGATGAAAAGGCTCGAGAAGACGACCACGATGATAAACGAAACGGAGAACAGCACGAAGAGAAGGGCAGTGAAAAAGAAATTGATAAGACATCGTGGCATTTCTGTAAGATGCTGGCACGTTCGTTGCTACGAATATCTTTCTTCTTATTAGTGCATTATTTTGTAATATTGTGTTACATTCGTGTCACAACCTATGGTTCAAATATAACAAACCGCACAATTCATATACGTTAGAATAGGTACAAATTGTTTAAAGAATACTATAAAAATATTAAGGTGACTAATATATTCTAGTGTGACTGATAACAAATTCCTATACTTTTTCAAATAAGTGAAATAATTAAATTCAATAAGTGAATTTAAGTATTCTAAAAATTTCTTCCGAGTTTAATCTTCAATTATACCAGCAAACATATTCAGATTTATCGAAAATTAACAAATATTTTCAATTTTAATACTATTGCAATCGAAAAGTTAAGCTGGTAAAAAATTTAGATATCTTTTATAACTGGAAACTGTAGCGTCCGTTCTCTGTATCTAAAATTTGATATGATAAATTAGTGAAATCAGCATGCCTGTCAAATTGCAGTCTTGTAAGGGTGAAACTTTTTCTTAAACAAACATCCTTTATTATTCGACGTATAATTCATGGAATGTTATTTCTTTAAGCAAAACAATTAGCGTAATCATGAAAACATTGCGAGCATACGAAGGTGGATTAAAATTAACAAAAATCTTATAATAAATTAATATATGTATTATTTAATTATTTCTGATGAAATTTTCTTAAAAAGTTACTTTAATCTTGTATTACTGCGATGCATTTTTATTATGTTATCATTTTGATAAGGTATCTAAAACGCAAATGTCTTATGATAACTGATTTATTCTTTTTCGAAAAAAATTTTATACAACTTAGATTGATGACATTTTTTATTAAAGATTGCCCGAACTTAATTTTTTGCACACTTTATGAAGCATTGCTGATTCTTAATTTTCAGTCCATTACGATTCCTTTTTGCTTCATATCTTAATTTTCCCCTTATCGAATTATTTTTTTCTTTAAATTATAATATTTTGGATTGTAAAGCTTTGTTTAATCAATGCTTACCGAAGTATTTTCTATGTTCTGTATGTTTTTCGCCAGAATCGTTGTTTGATGTTTCCAGGATAACATTGTTCTTTAACGCTTGTATGAGCTTCAAGAGGATGAACTATTTTTCCTGCAAAGTCCTTTTGCTGTAGATGCTATACTATAACTAGCTTAATTCTAATTTATGGCAGAGTTCATGCGAAGTGGATCGTGGTGTCCAGGCCTAGTATCTACTGTATTCCAACTCTGAAAGATTAAGGTTAACCCTGGTAAACTTCAAATCTCCCAGCAGTTTATGGGTGGGGTCGTGTTCAGACAGTGAATATCCAACGCGCTGGTCCCGCCAGACAAAATGCAAATTTTTCGTGTGCCCCGCTAATCTGTCTGGCGCATCCGTGACGTCAGATTCCATTGGCGGAGACACTGATCATGATCGAGGTTGACCTGGTTTGTCTTCCTGCACGCAAAAACGTAGGAGGCAATTGAAAGGAATCGAACGACTCGTCAATTATTGTCATATGTACACTGTAGACCGTGAACTGTTGTGCCCGGGCGATACGAAATATCGGGTTTCGATGTTAAAGCTTTAATATGCGTTATCGTATCGCTTTCAGATTGCACGCGAGGAGAAAGCTTGACGCCTCTGCAGACTATTCTCAACGACCCTCCGCGTGCGTATCGTATTAAATGTTGCGTGCCGTGCATAACCTGCCTCTTTCTATGGTGTTCGCCGTGTATTCGCGCGCAATACGCGATATTCTTGTCGTTAGTGCGGATGAGGATGGTACACCTTCGGTGTACAAACACGATTTGTGCATACGCGCAGACTCACGCGTGTGCTGAGTGTCGAGGTTCGAAGTGGAGGTGTAGAAAGAGATGCAGACACGCGTTCCACTTACCATTTTGAATAACATTGCTGCAAAGAAATTTATTCATACGTCGCACAGTGGAGTATTTGCACCGAAAAAGCGGACATGGGTATTTTAAAATTGACGGGCTCTTTAAACTTCTATAACTTTGTCAAAATTCGTCCAAAATTAGTAAATCAAAAACTATTTTAAAGCTTGAACTCTCTATTCTTTAGATTTTTAACTATTTTTATCACAGTTAATACGAAAAAGGAAGAGACGGGATATAAGTAAGAGTACTTTTATTTGCATAAATTCCTCGACATTTGTCACATACTACGAACTGCAGGTATTTCTCTTGCAATTTTTAAACATATTATTAGTATTACAGAGCACTATCATTTATATTTAAATAAGTTAATCACTATAGAAAAAAATGTTTCTTAACAAAAATATTTGCTGTATCGTCGAAATCTTTCTAACATGAAAAAATTTCATGTTTCAAAATAATATCTGAAGTAGATTGAGGAGAAGGGTGAATAAAAAATTAATTAGACAGATTTGAGCCTGAAAAATCATAATAATTTATTGGCTCAAATGATACAGTTTAGGGGAAAAAGCCTTGCGGCATAAAAAACCCCTTGAAATGTATATTTATTCGTGATTGATCGGTGAAAGTGTGAGATATTATGTATATGATGTGTATATAGTTGTTTATTGTGATGGTTAATTCGTGGTATAATCCACATTGTGCCCCAGTAAAATTAATAACATATTAATATCTTCTTGCAATGAATAGACTTCAGTAAATGTATAAAAGTCGATTATCTGTAATCACAAGAATATTTATTTATAGCATATGAAATCTAATTTATCGCATTTGTTATATTTGTTATATTATTTGTTATATTGTTATACAATATTTGTTATATTATTGTTACCTTTGTGACAGAATTGTTACCTTATATTTCTGCAGATAGTACTCCTTATTTATTATGTCTTCGTCTGCGTCTTCCTAATTCTCTTCGTCTTCGCTTTCATCTTCATTTTCACTTTGATTTCCAGTCTGGCCATCATTTTCTTCTTCATCCTCGCTTTCGTCTTCGGAAGATGCAAAATTAGGAGGTTCAAGTAACTCGACTGTTTCTTTTAGAAATGGTAATGTTTTTGTTTTCTTTTTGGGTCTGAGGCTTGTTAAAAGAGGATCTGATGTTAATAAAAGTCGATTTATAACATCCTCGTTACATAATTTCCTCGAAAATTTCCTACTATAACTACGTCTATATTCGCGAAAATGCTTATTTCTTGCCTCAGCTGCTTCCTCGGATAATTGGCCAATAGGCAAAATAGCATTTTCAATGACAATTGCACCATGAATTAAAATTTTATGCAACGTAGGTGTCATCGGGTGCCACGAATATAGACTGACATACAATTTGGCAGTGTTGGAGGCATATGTTGCAAATTTTTTAGTATTAATTTTGTATCCGCTTGTAATAGCTTGTAGTATGACCTTTAATCTGTATACTAATTCAATGTCAATTTCTGTTATTGCTGCGGATAACAAATGATTAGCAAAAAATCTGCGACTCGTATTCCCATCGTTGGAATTTCCAAATCCAGGTTTTGGAACGTCTACGATGAGGCCCATTTTCTCTTTAAACTGCTGCTGTATATTCCTTTTCCTTTTTTCTACAATTTCTTTCTCACTTTTGTCTCGAATTTGCCACTTCTTTACTGGAAGTTTATAAGATATATGAAGCAGGTTTTCAAACAATCTTATTCGAGCATGCAATGTCGACAATCCAAATTTTAGTGTCTCGGGGTTTACTTCCCTAGTTTGTTCTAAATTATTAAAATTTTTAGTTGTAGCACCGCATATAAAACATTTCATAGTTGATTTCGTATTTGTGGCAGCGTTACACACCTTACCATCAACCATTGTGAATAGTAAGGTGTGTGAAACGGATATGGTTTTGTTTAATAAAATTTGTGTGCTTTTTAAATTGTCAATTTTCTTTTGCATATAATTTATTTCTTCATTTGTAATATCATCCGTTTCCTTAATAAATCTGATTTTAATGGGCCTGCAGTATCGCGGAGATGATGGCGTTGGATTTTGCCAAATTATCTTTTTATTTTTTGTAATTAATTGTAAAGGCACAAACGATATTTGAAATATATTAGCGTCCGAATCACTATTTTCCTCGAATGTTTGCTTATATTGCACTTGTTGCGACCCATCGCATCCCCATTTGCATATTAAAGTTAAAGAATTTTCAGTCAAAGTGTTTATAATTTCATCTAAATATATTACTAATCGGGCAACTGTGTGATCCAACAGATTTTGTAAATTAATTTCAACGCAGCTTTCCGTAATTGTATATGATTCCTTCCTGGGGTAGCAATCCGTTTTTGCGTTCTGTATAATGGTATAACATGGAAACAATTTTTTATCTGCCATTCGAATAATTTCGTATTGTCTTTTTGACAACTTTGCCTCCACAAATAAGGCAAGAGCCTGCAGATTTGTCAATTTTTTATTTTCTTCCTCATTCTTCTTACCTGAAGACATTTTGCGAATCACTGCTGCGTGCGTGGGCGATTTCGTCACTTCTTTTAATATATGCGAAGCATCTGTTAATCCTTCAGATCTTAACTTTGACTGTGCAGCAAATGTCAGCTCCTCAGTACTTATATTTTTGCGAAGATGTTCTGTCTTCCTTCTTTTGCTGCGTTCTGTTAATTCTACAAATGGTTTGCGTGCATGATAAAAATTAGATTGTGATGTAGGAATTTCAAATGTTCCTCTAAGCCACTGTTCGTTTTGTTTTAAAAATCGATTTTTATTATAAGTGGCACGCGTCCATCTACGTTTAAATTCTGCTTTAAATCGTGATATTCTTTGCTTGAACGCGTGATATTCTTCCGCAGAATAATTCTGATCAGCTACAAGGAACTGTTCTAAATTATCTAATTTTTGGTTAATATTTTCCTTCCCCTGTTCCTCTATTATATTAAATAATTTTTGCCGACCTATTATTTTAATTCCAGACGGTCCTGCACTTGGTTCCGAGGAATTTTCAGACATTTTGATTCCTATATGTCAAGTTATTGGCGTTAAATAATATTCACAACTCACAAATTGCATGAAAAAATATACTTGTATGTTTAAGTGTACTTACCTAGTATAAATTAAATAAACTTCAATATGCGAATAGTTTATGCAAAGTTTATATAAAACCTAACCAATCACACTTAACGAATATTAGATAAATATAAACTACACAACACAAAACGTAAACTGAATAAAATACTGAGGACGTCACACAACGAATATATTGAACAAAATAAACAAAGATTAATTAACAAAAAAGTAGCGAGGGTGTTAGCGATTCTGCGCTGCGGGTGTATACTTGTCGATACAAAAATCACGAATGTCCCGAGCAGTGCGATGTCCAGTGTTTTTATGCCCTTTTTAAGAAGAGATAGAAATAGGAAAAGAAAAGGAAAAGTACAGAGTGGAAAGTTGAAGGGGTGAGAGAGAAAGTCAACGGAAAAACGTAGGCCCGCACGAGTCTGGCTGCCAAATGTGCAATCTGACATTGACCAGACTTGCACTAGACCCTGGGACAATTGAAGATTGCAGAATAGGCAGGAAGTGCTTAGAAATACTTAGGCAATAGAAAAAGTCAGAAAAGTTTAGAAGAAAATATAAATTAGGAAGAAGGTAGTGGCGGACACTGCTACAGTACAAAAAATTAAAATGTATGTAACTAACTCTGAAGGCACTGTTTTAACTGAATGCATTTAGAAAATAGAGAACAGAGTTGGAGTCTTATTTGTACCATAGTATAAACACCTCTTGGGCCCTTCATCGTCGACAGTCTAAACAATTCTTTCGAAGAATTTATGAGCGTCCTGTGGATGGTCAATGAACGCGGGCGTACACGCCTACGAGTAAAATTCGGTGACAATTAAGTTTCAAATTGCTATAAAATCTGCAGTCGGACGCGGTCGGAACCAAATTTTTTTGCATTGCAATCAGGACATGTTACAGAATAAAATGACACTAAATAGAGTATCGGGACTCACCCGGAAGTATAACAAAATCATTAATGAAGTTTTAAAATCGTAAAAAAAGATGATTAAATTATTGATCATATTCAAACATTAATTATTAGACAAATATGTATGATAACAAAGTAAAACCTGTTGGAAAGTGAAGGTTATATTTGTCTGAAAAGTTTGCATATAATAACAATGTATTCAATGTTTTCAAAATGATGAAAAATTTTGAATATATAAGCGCCGCGTTTTGGAAAATTGTCAAGGAAGGAAAGCGCGTCATAAAATCCTTTAGTTTCATTGAAGAACATCGCTTTATGATTGCATAAATCAAGAAAAGGATGCTGATACATTGTTCCTCATATATTTAACTAACTCAAGCACCAGAAATTCTACACTTATTCCAAAATTTTTTAAATTCTGCTATGTCCGCTTTTTCGGGGCAAATACTCCACTGTGCGTCGATGGACTTGGGCATTTAACAACATTAACGTTCACACAATAATTACAAATTAATTATTTTAGCATCACTTGTAATTCATATATTCTGTTTTTGATATTGCGTAATACGTTCTGCAGCATCCAGAACGATACTGATATTTTGTGTTTCTTAGAGGTATATATAATTGACGTACTTTTTAGATTCTTTTGAATTTAAAATTTTCATTTTTATTAACTTAAGTTATTCTCACGGAGTCCTACATGTACTACCGTTGGAGAGTTAATTCTCTTTTGATCTTTCTCCCATTTCTACTGTTGCTAACGCAAGTTATTCTTACGAAGAATTATACATATATATATATTTTGTTGTCAAGCGAGTAAAAAGATAAGTTAGTGCAGAGATTCATGTAGTAAATTTGTTCGGATCGTATCGGTCATTCCGGTCCCACACTCTTGCTCTGCAATGATATCGTGTTCTTTCTTCCAAGACGATTCATCTGTCCTCTCCGTCGAATAGTATTTTCTTTCTTCGTTCTCTCAGTCGGTCGAAAGAGGCGAAGGTGGAGGCTAATCACCACGCAATCACCGCTCCCGGTGCGGCCAACTCCGACCCGTTCTCAGAAAGCAGCAACCGCCTTTTGCCGCCTCGAGGCACTACACCACCTCGGTATTGGTGTAACAAAACCAACAATCTTCATTCTCAGCTCTGCGGAAAAAAGACCCTCTCTTACCCTCCCCGCCCTCTTCTCCACCCTTTTTCTCCAAATCACCGGAGGGCCGATCGATCGGATGCCCGACTACTGGCATCCAGGGAATCCATCGCGAGAACGACGGCGATTCCGCTTTGAGAAACCGATCGACAGACCACGAACGTGCGCATTAAACGACCAAGTGAGCAATCTTCCGAAACACGACATTGGCCGGAATGCAGATCATTGGAAAGGGACGATGTCCGGATAGCGCCGTTATTATAACCCGTCAAGATTATGATCTGAAATTCTGTTCTGATTTTCAGATATCCTTCTGATCATGGAGTCATTAAAGAGATCGTTAAGCTTCCCCTTTATTTCTGTAACAAATTAAGTCTTTGATATGGTGTAACAGCCAAGTTAGAGTATTTAAATTTACAAATTGAGTGGTAACTTTGCGTGAGAATGACGGCTATTTGGGATTCTTTATAATTCTTTTTGGTGCAATTGACGCGTTAAGAAATCTGTATTTTTATGTAAAAGATGGGGCGAAATTCATGGTATAAGCGAAAAGAGCGTGGTAACTTGTACAAAAATGAATCGAAATTATACGAGAATTTTTTGTGCGTTTGAAGTTCACTTTCAAACATATCGTTCACTTATATTTCTCTTTTATTTATTCGCTTTTTTACGTAAAGTATAATAATGAAATATTTCCAAGAATTTAGTAGACTGGATATTTATTCGTACTAATTTCAGTAATATCTTTAATTAACTTTCATTTAATATTATGCATATTTTCGTTTTTACCTTTTATCATTTAATGCCAAATTCGTTCAATTTCATGCGTATGCAAGAGGAATATTTTAATAATTTTTGTATCAACCATTTTTCTTCAATCCTTCATGTACAATATGTTGGATCGTCTATTTCTTAAAACAATGTCAATATCTCAAATTTTTAGAAAGTTTCTGTCAAATCCTGGTCAAATTTCTGATTATGTTACCTTAATAATAATAAATACATATTGAATGATTCTTTCCATAAGTGACTCCATATTATTGGCTTATTAAGTTTCAGATTCTTTTTTACAAAATTTAGGTAAAGAATCACTGAAATTTTAATTTAAGTTTTATAATATATACATATAACTGTGGAGTTTTCATCAATGTATATCTATCTTTGAGCTTTTGTAGCCTCATTCTCTCCACGAAAGTTTTGATTAACATTTAATAATGACACAGTGTTATCGATCACTTTAATCAAATTCCTTATCGGCGATTCCTGCGTCTATCTGAACTCCGACTTCAAAGAATTGCCTCTCCAAACTTATCAAAGATAGGTACTGACGAAAATTAATTTATACAACTGAAATAATAGTATAATATCAAATCTCTAAATTATCAAACTTCTGAATTTCTGAATTTCTGAATTTCTGAATTTCTGAATTTCTAAAATTTTTTAAATTCACTATTCTGTAGTCATAATTTACGCATTTCTAAATTTCTAAGTTTAGACAGTTATGAATTGTCGATTTGAAAATTTCGGCATTTTATTATTTAAGAAGACCAGAAATTTGAAATTTTTGTTAATTTCGCTAATCAAATTATTATACAATAATTGCATTCTAATATCTTCATATAATAATATATGTATCAATAAGTATTAATATAAACTGTTATGGTATTACATGTACATTAGTGCTGATATTACCTGATATATGTATTAGCATTTATTAATACTATATTGAAGTGACAGTGGATTCACTGTTTGAAGGAATAATATTCTGACAAATAATGTAACATACTTAATTACTCTTATCAGAATTTATTTATTTCCTTTCATTCACAAATTCGTCAGATCGTTGGTTTGTCAGGAAACACTTTATGTGCACATGTAATTTATAGTAAATATTTTTATTATAATCATAATGAGATTATTAACGACCATAGTGTGACGCATAGTTATACATAGCTATACCTCCAATGATACAATGATTTTTACATTCTTGTATACTTTTACATTCAGGCAATTTCATATTGCTATCTATTAGTCAAGAAGAGTACTGTTAATATAATAATTTTTAGTTATTACTAAAGTTATTAATTAATAAGAATATGACAAATAAACTGGATTTCATAACAATTTTGAATGATACTAAGGATTTAAATGTGGTAATCTTAAATAGAATACGTAAACCATTTTATTTTTCCTTTATCATTAATAATTTATGAAACGTCTTCATAAAAATGACTACATCCGATAGTTAAGTGTTAAAAGAAAGTTGTGCAGACGCGTGACATTGTTTGTAGCTTCGAATTAGTTCTATGGTACGGTACTGGCATATTTCACTGATTCGTCAGTGACATTACGACTGTTCTTAGTTCAAAGAGAATTCACTGATTTAATAGTGAAACTTACTGACATCCGATAGAAAATTCATTCACTAAATAAATCAGTGGAATTTTTACGTATTCATATTTGGTATACACGTATTCGAGCATTTTACAATAAAGTGAATAAGATAAATGTCGTAATGCTTACACGAGTCCTGATAATTAACAATTGAGTAGGATTTTTATTAATAATACAATGAACGAACAGTTTCATATATCAAAATTAATTTACGAGAAAAAACATTGTACCTAATTAAATGAATTTATTATAAATAAAATGTTCTCGTTCCGTAAAGTATTACCATACTGATTTTTGTTATTAAATGACAAAAATAATCACATTAACACGTATTTAATATTTGGAACAGTAATAATGTCTAGGGCATACTGTGATTATTAATTATTCATTAATGTGAACATTTTCTATTTTTTATTCATTTAAAACAGTTTCTTTTGTAAATGTAGATTCTTATTTTGTAATTGTACAATATGTTGTCTGTCTAAAAAATTGCAGTTATCATAACTGTATCCTTAATCGTTTGACCTTTGGGACACTTACCTTATCGAAAAGAAAGATGTAGAGAAGTGTGAAAGAATCGAGATGCAAATTCATGCAGTTGGAAAGCAATGATCGTTAGAAGTTTACACAATATGGGGTACACCTTTAACCGAGGCTACGTACACCTACGCAATGTGTATATCCTCGGATGGTATAAGTCGACCTGGAAGCAGCAGCGGAAAACGATTCCGGCAGAAGAAGAGGAGGCGTGAGTTTACGATAAGATACGTGCGATTGGCTTCCTTTGGTCGCGCGGCAACGGGCTAATCGAATTGTGACTTATTGTTGAGCCAACAGTTGTAAAATTCATACTCAAAATACGAGCAGGGTCACGTTCGTTAGAACTTTCTGACACACGTTTTGAATGTTAGCCTCAGTCCTGTTAAAAAAATCGAGGCAATAGCAATTTTCAATGCTTTCAATAATTGACAACGTTGAACGGTATCAATTTGCATTGGTAAACCGATCACTTATTGTCCTGCTAGCAGTTCAAATCGACCGTGTTGAAAGTTGACTAGCTCGTATAGTTTGTTTCCGATTAGCAACGCGTGCTTTGCCACTCAGGTTGGTAAGTGAAATATCGATGTTAATACGGTATCTAACATCGTACGGTTCTGCAATCGGCTTTTCTCTATTTGCATGCAATGCATTGCTAGACGTGACGATGCGTTAACCGATTCGAAATCCGGAATCTTATCACGAGACAATGAAGATGATATGACTCGGTGGATACCAGGAATTTAGAAAAAGATACATTATACATCATACTTAAATTACAGTCGCATAGTTATATTGTCGTAGGTCGAAATGATTTCTTAACTCAATGAAATTGTATTATAACATTATAATATATAACTTAATAATAAAAATATATTATACAAACAACTCAAAAGAGTTAATATCTTGATGTTGCAGTTTGATGTTACCTAACGATGAATTTCCAAAGTCTAAAAGTAGGAATTCATTTGTTCAAATATATTAACATCATCTTTGATGTTTCTCTAGGTTTTCATTTGATGCCGCTTTTGTTTGAATATAATATAAGCATAAAAATCGAAAGAACTGTGGGAAATACTCAGTCTGAACAACATTTATCTGAATTGCATGATGATACAAAATGTATACCGTTGGTTCTTTAAAAAAGAGCAAATTTGTATTTAATTAGTACTGAATATTTGGACTTTCCTTTCAAAAGATTTTAAAGAATTGAATTTCATTAAAATTTAAATTCAAAAAGTTATTAAGGTTTAAAACATTGTAATTATAGACTTTTAAAATAATAATGATATTTCAAAACTGAAAATCTCACGACAGCATGAAAATTTGAAATTTAATTAAAATGATTTTACGTGTACATAACAATATATATTAATTTTAAGATTTTGAAGTTACGAAATTTAAACAATTGACAATTTAAAAATTTAGAAATTTCCAAAGTTTGGAAATTTGAAGATTCACATTTCAAATGCAGGGATTTAAATTTGAAAGTTTGGGTTTTTGCAAATTTGAGGTTTTGTAAATTTGAAAATTTCGAAATATGGTTTAAAAATATAGAATGTGGTAATTTCGGAATTTGGAATTGCAAAAATTTGAGAATTTGTGGGTTTAGAAATTTCCGAATTTACTTACACTTTTTGTTATCCTCGAATCTGACGATCACTCGTAATACTCCCACGCTGAATCACACCCATAAAAATTTCACACGAAAAATATGTAAAGTATATCGTAAACCGCACCATATCATTCCATACGCGAATTTAAAGCCGATAACGCTGGTGGGTCTACCGACAAAGAGCGCGAGGACCACCACGGGGATAATTAACACGCGTTAATTGCTTGCGCGCGTGAGTACAGCTATGAGTGGTGGCGATGCATGTGTTCGGTCTCGAGCTGTCACGGCGATTCGATACGATAGTTCGTGCAATTCGCACGTCAGTCACGCGTGAACGAACACACGTCTTGCCACACAGGTCCAGTAAGAGCGTATGTGTGCCATACTATGACTCGCATCTTATTGTTAGGCTACGTTTTCGTGTGATAGTACATCCCTGTATCTAACAATATCACATAATGTCACATATCACAAAATGTTCTCACGTCTTAAAATCTACAAACATTATCATGGCATTAGATATCTTATTACAATTTTAGCCTATCCCATCAAATCTTATATTTTGCTATCATAACTTCTATCATCGCTCAGATTGAATTTTGTATCCTAAATTTAATGTAAACGCGTCAAATTGCATAGTTCACTATCATGCCACGAAATTTCATAACTTTTATTGCCGTTTAAAGTAGAAATTGAGTTATGATGAAATTATCATGAATAATGGATCATAGTACTATTCATCGATTACTATTATGTTCGATGTCTGGGGTTTCGTTTAAATTCAAACATTAGTAATCAATTGAATATATTGAACGATTCAACTCCATATTTACGCTTGTAGCGTTCACTGGTAACCATAATTGAAATGCACACTATTTGTTATTTCCCTAGTTTCATTATTGATATTTATCAATTCAAACTATGATATTATAACTAAATCATGTTTGCCGACATCTGTTTTTATGTATTTATTTTTTTATTATACGATCACCGTAGAAACATCATTTCGAGGAAAACATATACATTGAAGTGTAAGTTAATAATTCTATCAAATAATAGCGATTGATAATAAAACAAGTGAATTAATAATCCTATCGTCATCACTGGATGATGTTCATCGCATCACATTTTGAACATTTTACAAAATTGCATTTCTGACTTTTCTTAAAAAGTAATAAAACTTTAACTTGTTCGATTGTTACTATTCGATCCAAAATCGAAGACTGTTAACGTGCGGGGAGATAGTAAATAAATCAGTTTTAATCGGCACTCACCTTTACGTTTACACGAAATTCAACGATAATGAAGCTCGCGTGAAATTTATTAACCGACGGGGGTCAGACCTCGTAAAAAAGTTCGAAAGATCTGCACGCCTTCGGGGTGAGTTCGTTCAAAGTATGGAATCGCGAAGGAAGTCGTAAGCTGGGACGCTTAATTGCGCAATAAATCCTGATTCTCCGATTTGCAACCCATTTCCTACTGCGGGGGCGACGATTGGTCGCTGTTAAATTGGCGCGTAGGTGCAATGGTAGGTACCTACGTATCCATGTAGGTACACCGACTGTGAAAGTCGGAAGAGCCACGATTCTCCCGTTTCCTCTCTTCCTCTTGCCACAATCTCTTTATCACACCCCCGAATGCGAAACTGCACATCCTTTCTTTAATCTACCTATCAACCGTATTTCTAAATGCCTTTTAGAGTTGACGCGTCTTTTTGATTATTGAAATTTCAAATATTATATTTAGATATAATTTATTATTCATTTTTCCTTGGCAAAACTACATGTCGGCTTATATTTGATCGATTTTAACCCAAAATATCAAATTGTGGTGCTAAATCTACCTAAAGGAATGCAATTAACCTTCTTTTCATCATTGACTATTACTTTATTTTACTTCTTTTACAATATATTTGTTGTTTTGTAAATCGTAAACATCGTTCTTCGTATTGTCTTATGAGTTTTTCTCAACCGTGTACGCTGATCATTTAAGCCAAAATGAACAACGAAATATGTCTGAATTTAATAAAAATATAAATAATAAATATTTAAATATGTTTACAATATAACTAATTGAACTGGTGAATGTGCATAATTGTAGAAAAGGTTCACCACTGTTTAATATTTTAACAGGATGTTTTTGCTATTTCCGCATGTATTTAATAACTGCCTTCTATGCAAAGGGATTTAGGATGCGGTTAATTATACTGATCTCTAAGAATGTACTTCATTTTGTAGACCATACTTTTTATGTTATATGCAGGTTCTGCTAATGTATAGAAAATATTACCTGAAATAACTGTATTCAATTTTCCAGAAAAGTAACCATTCTTAATTTACAATGACAGTCATTTACAACTTAGTCCGATAATATCATTTCTGTTACACGATTAGCGCGCTTTCTGAATTAAAACCTGGTAAATTATGTTACTTGCAAAAATTACAGAACTGAACAATTCGATTGATGTTTAAGCGGTTTTGTGCAATTTAGGGTACTTATCGGTGATGTGATATATATGTATATATACTAACTCGATAGTATCTGCTAAATAAACACATTCGTTAAGAATATGAAACATTTACCTAAATTATTCAAATTCAAAATTATAACAATTATTAGGCAACCTTGTTATTTGCATGAAATTATGACAAAATATTATTATTTCTAACATAACAAATATATTGAACCCTTTGCGCTCGAGAGACGCTTATTGGCGCCAAAATTTGAAATACGAATTATTCAACTATTTCTATAATACTGCTCGTGTATAAACATAGTGAAACAGACAATAGTGGATGTTATTTATAGAGAAATAAGAACCTTAAAAGAACTTATTTAACATTTTAATTAATAAGTTTTAAAGTTGCTGTTTACAAGCAATAAAATTGTCTTCGAGTGCAAAGGATTAAATATGTACATTATTGTCTGATAAAATTTGTTCTAATTCGAAACTTTGTGTAGTTCTATATTTATTATGACCGATGTAGAATGTCACTTACTAATATATTGGAAGTAACATTAATGAATAGGAACACAATATATACATATATCATGCAATATATTGTACATACATATATGAAGGTAATTTATCCAGTGTATATAGCTATTACAAGTTTAAAATACACGAACTTGTAAAAATGCCAGTTAATATGCAGATTTCGTCGATGCGTTAATTTGTTTGTGCTAAAACATAATTGCAATGTACAACATTTTTTCGCGGCATTGTCCAAATATTTATCCCGGGTGCAGGCGCTAACAAAATCATATATGAGACTAATATCATTATCGTTCACACTTAAAATAGGAATAAGCTTAACCCAAATTTTTAAATTCTCGAAACTTGAATCTGAAGTTTTATAAAATTTCTAAATTCTTGAACATCTTACAGCTTGAACTGGTGGCTTTGTTTTGCAAAAGGAATACAGTAAATATTCGATATCTGCGACTCTCTCGGGTCTGAACTGTCGCACATATCGTACAGGTCCTACATTGATTGATGTTTTGCCGAACGTAGAAAAGGACAGAAGAGAAAAATAACACGGGTTCCAGTCGCAGATATCGTAAAGGTACTACATTTCGGGCGAAGGAGACCGAACGTAAACAAACAGCGACCTTCCAGAAGAACACTCCTAATGCAAGAATAAAACTTTTTTATTTTTAATTTTTTTTTTATGAAACTTTTACCAATTGATTCTTCACATTTTTCTGGTTAAAATGAGACCAAACACGACATAATTCGGCACATATTTACTTGTAATTTCAAATGTTACGCGTACATCGATGACTTTACTCTAACAAGATATTGTAAGCAAATATAACTCAAATTACGTCGTGTTTGGTCTCATTTTAATCAGGAAAATGTCGCGAATATGATGGAGAAAGTTATATAAAAAAATGAATGAAAAATACAAAAATTAGCAATGCCCAAGTATTTCAAACAATCGAACAGACTTTTGATCTTTGCCAACTGCCATGATCGCAGCGTCTCTTTCTTTTTCACTCGCTATCCTCCTCTGCGCCAGAAACTTTTATCGTCAATTAAACCAGTAAATATAGTCCAAATTATATCGTGTTTGTTCTCATTTTAATCGGAAAAATGTCAAGAATCAGTTGGTAAAAGTTTGATAACGAAAAAGTCAAAAATAAAAAAGTTTTATATTTGCATTGGTATTGTGTCACGGATATACTAATCCCGGATCACGTTACACTTCTCGGCGAGCGAACCTCGGGCGTCTCGAGGGGTCTTCCCCCCAGTGGTGGGGATAACTGAGTCGCACATATCGTACAGGAGATTTTTGCAGATATCGAATATTTACTGTACTTGATTCTTAGAACTAATATTACCAAAGCTTTTCAAACTCGCATACGTCATGTGCATTTGCTCTGAAATTCTATTATCTATTCTATTATCATTCATTAGTTTCATACGTTTTCTTATGTGAATTTCGGGAGCCTTGAATCACAAGAAAGTGCAGTTTCGAATTTTCGAAATTCAAAACTTTCTTGCGTTTCGAGGTTTCGACGTTTCGTAAATCCGTCTCCAAATTAAATATATATACAAGTTACCATTCTTATGTCGATCGTGTTTATTTCTTTACAGATTCGGTGGCACAGACGATTATCTTCATGAGCCTCACATTCTTCCTGAGTTCGGGATTGAATACGGTTTCAGGTGCACCTGCGTACGGTATCCGCACCGCCGTATCAAACACGAATAACATGGACCGTTGGTTGCAACCGTGTGGCAACCCAGTGGCGATGCAATTTAAGAGGATGCCACAGAGGCACAGCGTGCACAGAACCCTAAAGAGGGTACGAACTCAGCTCAGAGTTGCTCAGAATCACTTTAGGATGCATCTGAAGGATGTGCACGATATATACTCGAAGGTAAAGCATATATAACATGTTCGACCTGACCGCGATTCGTAATTAATCGGTGAACCGAGTCGGGGTAAAATAGAGTGGGCGGCTGTTTCAAAGAGATCCGCACGTGCGCGTAAAGCAACGTTGTTAGTGTTGAAGTCCTACTTTCCGTTCTGTTTGTAATTTGCATTAGTTACGACGTTCCAGGATCGTAATATTTTTTTTTATTAAGAAATCATACTACAAGCTGAGATAGAGTACAAATTTGTTTATCAGATTCTTTTGCAAAGTGGTACAGCAGAACTTTTCTTATCTGAATCCATCATATAATCGTAAAATAGTATCATAAATTGCATAGTAAAATGGAACAAGTTATGGAGTTTCATTTGTCCAATAAACTGACAATAAAGTAGTTAGAAAAAGTATAAATAAATGAAAAGAAGTCATAATGATTTAAACATACTTTGTTGTTTCATTATTACGCAATTGAAGAAATTAGTTCATCTGAGCTACTTTTATTTTTCCTTTAGTTTCTTACTTTATTTTTTTAATTTCCTTTGTAGATTAATTCTTTGTCTAATAAACATTAGTCTGTTTGCTATTAAAGGTTGATGTGAAACAATATAACAATATCATCAAATCAAATGCCTCATTTTGTGGATAGTGCGCTACATAATTATCTCATATATGTATACATTTTTCTGAATACTTCAATTTTGAATAAATGTCATCTGAACAAAAATAAAGTAAGCAGAATCTTTATCTTCTGTGAAGTAAGAGGGAACCGTAAAAAGAATTTTTCCACCGAAAAATATGCAAGTTTTTACTTTAAATGCAATTTACAACCTTAAGTTTTCGGGATTTTACGAAAAGTTCATATAGAATGATTCGGATTTTATCATTATAAAAATATGAAAAAAAAGTTACACGATGATCAATTATAAATTTTTTATTATAATTTGTGGGAAATTCGAAGTTATTGTTTTTAAACCACACAAATATAGTTGTATGTATAAACTAATCTACATAAGGACCATATGGAGATCGATTGCACAATAGAAAAAACACGTTAAAGATATTAAAATTCATATTTTATCATCACGCTTTAATTTTTAATTACAAATGTTTAATATAACCTTAGTAACATTTAGAAGTATCTTACAGTCAACATTATTTGTTCGAATGTTTGTAACGTCGACGAACCAGTGTCGATAAACGTACTGAATGTTTTGATGTTTTGAGAAATAAAGTAAAAAACTAATTTGTTAAAACGTGTAAATCAAACAATATTGTTGAAAATATGTTCGTATTTGTGTAATCGAAATTCCTTTGAATAATTACTTGCGTAATTACGAAGAAACGATAGCGCAGAGTACATTGTTAACGTTAAAACATTATCTCGACTTTCATTCGCAGGTGTACAAAGTGCTGAAGGGGCAGTACAGAATGCCCTGGCTCCCAGAGAAGGAACTCGAGTGGTATTCCAGGGAGGTTTGGTGTCTCGAAAAGGGAAAGAAAGCTGACCGTGCGTTACCGCATCTTCACGATTCGCTTCAAAGGTTCGCCATCACGTTCCATCATCTCAGAGCTTTCCGTCTGAAATCCAACATTAACGTTGATCTCACAATGAACAGGAGAAACGAGATCATTAATCAAATGCACAATGAGATTCTCAGGGTACGAAACATTTAATACCGTATTACATCTACTCGATACGTTAGATTGATGCATAACTCCGAGACATATTGTTCCCGGAATTATTTAGTACTCACGACTTTTCCACCAGATTTAAATTTGATGGTGCAAGATTTCTTTCCATTGATATGATGAATTTGTAACGTAGAAATTAAAATCTGTTGAAATTTTTTAAAGGTTAAAAGGACACAGGAAGAAATAGTCTGATGAGATTATAGATCTGAACAGTGGTACAAATTTCTCTATTTTGTTTTTAAATTGTTGTTTCAACTAAATTTATAGTACAACTGGACGTTATTTTTTTTACTATATCGGCATTAATATCATTTTTTCAATACCTTTTACAATAATATTTAATAGTTTACAAACCGTTTCAAAAATCATTAAAAATATGATTCTAATCCAGGAAATTCGAAGGTAAACGATGATATACTACATTACGTATATAAAATACAAATATACTTTGCAATAGAAAAAATATTTAAATGAAAGTAACACGATTTTATGCATCAATTTATTTGCCATCTATATTTACATTATAATTGCAAAAAAATGTGAATAGTTGATAATAGCTTCGAGAAAGCAGTATCATAGACTCGTGATTTACTAAAAGAAAACAGCTATTAAATTTCCTGAAAGTTTCATTAAAATTGACTTCCTACTCGATGAGTGGACGTACTTGTATGCTGTTATCTCATGAAAACAAGTAATTACTCACAGCAGAATATGTATTAATTTTATTCGATTATAATATTTTATATACTTCTCCTTTATGATGAAAGCTATTACTTAGGCTACTATTGAATAAAAATGTTGAAGATGTAATCTGTAAATAAGTATTGAGTCGTGTTAGAAAAGATTAAAGAGCATATTTTTACATACTTTGACCCTAACCAATGTTTTTAAAATCTCTCTAGTTCTGAAAATTATAAAAACCAGTAATTGTTGATTAAGTCATAAATACTAACAACTAATAAAAATATTCCGAGGATTTTCTGTGTAAAAAGAGATACAAAAATTATGCCATTATAAATGTATTAACAATAATTAATTATTAAAATTGTCACAGTTTCGTGAAGATCATGAATAGTGATTTTCGCGTGCACTGCATAATCTCAATGTCGTAATTGCCATTTCAGGTTCTGTGCGAAGTGGAGACCGCCATTTTGAACTTAGGTCTCCAAGTGCCGACCGCTCACACGGCCAAAATTGTCACGGAGAGTTCAAACTGGGCTAAGGAAGGTGATTTAACCTTGATGTTGATTCAGGATTGGGGCGTTATTAGATTGTATCAGACGTTTCTGAAAGCTTGGACCGAAGCGTTTCGTAATGCAACCGCGCCAGGGCCGGGCACCTGTGACCCCACAAGGCAACGCCCAGGAGCGAAGAACATTAACAAAGGATCCGGACCAAAGGGTAAGAGGATATCGAAGATTAAGAAGCAAAACAAGCCAATTAGGAAGCATCCAGTAGGCGGCGGCCAGAAAAGTTCCTTGCCTCAGGGACCACGAAAGGGTATTCCGAGGAACAGACTGCTAAGAAACAAACAAAAGAAGCTCATAGAAGTGTGATGAAATTAATCTAACAAGGCTTCTTTCGATTTATACGAGATCAATCAATTATTTTGAAGGGAGGGTTAACAGGCAACCACACTTTGCGACAAGGAACTCTCTATTATTATGACTGGATCTTCGGCGAGTTACATTTTACAATTTCTTGCAAGTATTAATTTATAAAGCATTTTTACGCATACTTAAGGTATCCATTTTTGTGTATAGTTTATCTAAACGATTTGAGATTCATTTGATTATGTCAGGTCTGAAAAGTGCTGTTTGCGGATGTTTAGATTAAGGTCGGGTAAAGATTTGGGCACACATGCACTCATTAACACTAAAACAACCGTATGTCCACTTACATTTAATTAAAAAATGAATTAGAGATATAAACTAATATATAATGAAATGTAAGTTAGAGTATATAATTCTTTTCCATTAACAATAACGATGGACATAAAGATACACGTTGCTGTTTATTATAAAAAATAATCAATAATAATTGTAAGGAATAAGACATTTTGATAGGTATGGATGTTTTAGTGTTAAAGAAAAATATAAAGGCTTTCTACTTCCATTTTAATGTGAATATAATGTGAATAATGTTTAATATTTTTTACATTTTGTCACCTGACCCTAGCAGTTGCCCTTTAAAACGTGACTTAATTGCCCGAGTTGCCCAGACCTGCTTTATGTATTATTTTATTTTGTAACCTTTTTATTTATGTTTTCGACGTTTATTTATTATTTAAAACTAGTACGCCTGTTGATCTTCCCTAGGAAAAGGTTTTTCATTATTTGAACAATCATCGATTTATACACTTTTTTATTTATTTCATGATTACGATTATAGATGCTTTTGCAATCTTGCCAGTTTGTTCCGATGAGATAGTGTTAAGAGTTTTACGATAGAATTAGAAGAGAATGACAATCATGTGAAGAAATTATCGTATTAATTTTGACAACTGTTATTGAAAATCGAGTTGTATACTAGAGACCAGTATTAAGAAGTGTACTTCAGAAACAGTATTATGTTTAATAACATACTTAATAACTAGAATAGCTAACAACACTAATAAGATTCTTCGTGTGAGGCGATAAAACGATTGAAACAGAAAATCGATAATGAATAATCCAACGTATTAAAAGGTGATCAATGCGTGGCAAAGGAGACAAGAAATCTATAAGAATTAAATGGAATATGCGAGAATTTATTTGCTCGCCAAAAAAATCATATAAACGAGTAACAGCAGAATAATCAAAGTCCAATGTATCTGGTTTTACTACCTTAATATCCTAAGTTATTTATTACTTAAATATTTAATTAACTTAAAGCTAAGATAGCTTTCAACTATAAAGATCTCCAGTACTTAAAATAAAATTGTTCTGAGTATACCACGCCGTGGACATTAAATCACATGACAAGACAAAATAATTTTTATACGTTTTGATATATTTTATTCATAAAGAGTAAATTGTCATATGTGTAGTCGTTTTTCGCAATCCGCGAGCTTGCTTGATTATAAAGTTTACGAAAAAGAAATAGAATAAACCATGAATCAAAGGATGATTCTAAACTACTGATTGGTAGTCATAGATATAATCTGTTTATTGAAAAGAAAGTAAAAAATAGTCAAACTGTAAGTTTGCTTTAATGAACGCACCACATTTTGATTAAAGTTCGCCTAACTATTTTTTTGCATCTCAGTCAACGAACATCTTTTTTGTATAATTACATAATGACAAAAATTATTATAAGTTTCCACTTCAATAATGGAAAACCATAGTTTATATTTGCTATTGATTTCAACTATTTTAATTGAGACTTCACAGAAGTATTGAAGACTTTGCAATCCAAACAATGTTACTGAACCTCCCATTTTTTAACAGAAAAATTTGGTAATTTGTCCATGCCTCATAGTTTTTAATGGTAATGTAATTACCAGTATTTAATATTAGCATTGTTCTGCACTGAAGTTCAATATATGTAGTAGTTAATCTTTACCATTGTTATGAATATTAGATCAGTAGGTGGTAGATTAAATGGGCAGTAAGGTGGTACCAAAATCAACGTACACTTCAAACTTTTAAATTCAAAGGTTTATAAAATATGAATTCTTTAATTACAATTTTACTAACTTGTAAATTTCGGAAATAGAAAATTTAGAAACATAGACATTTCAAGTTTTCGTATTTCAAAATTTTTAAATAGATTAATTTTTAAATTCTCAAACTTAATAACTTAAGAACTCGAAAATTTGGTAATTTGGAATATAGACTTTTTAACTTTGAAATACAAAAAATTGAAAATATGAACGTATGAAATTTACAAATTCACAAATCTATAAATTTGGAAACTTGCAATGCGAGAAATTTATAAACATAAACGTTTCAAATTTTCAAATTTCTAACTTTCTAAAATATTGAATATTTAGCCATAAAAATTTAGAAATTCAGTAGCTTTGAAATTGAAACTTGAAGATGTAGAAATTTAGAAGTTTAGCAATTTGGAATTTGAAGTTTTATAAATTCTTTCAAGTTTATAAATACTTATAAATGCTATAAATATTTTTAAATTTAAAAATCTAGAAATTTAAAAGTAAGCAATTTAGTACCTATAAACTTATACATTTTTTGTGAAATACACAAATTTGATAATTCGAGAAGTTAAACTTAAAAATCTGATAATTTGGAATTCAGATAAAAGTTAGGAAATTTAGAAAGTAGGAAGTTTCAAATTTACAAATTTATAATTTTACAAATTTTGTGCTAAGTAAATTTATAACTTCGACAATTTGGGAAGTTAGAAATTTAAATACTGAAAAGTTGACCTCCCATCAGTGCCCGTGAATGTATGCCTCGCACTTTTGCGGACACAGTTGCCCATTACTGTGATAGACGAATATTAACATAACATATGAAATTTCAAATATAATCGCTCCTACGTTCCTTCAAAAATTGATACATATTCATAATTTCTATATTATAAAAATAAGAAGTTTTGAATCTATCACACTGACGAGTCTGATGATTATTCTGGTGTTAATAAAGTATCTTAGATTATTGTTCCTCGCATTGCACGCAATCAATACGATAATTCAAATCGATATTCAGTTAATCGTGACCGATAGAACAATACGAAAGCTTGATGACATCAAAGATTTCATAATGTATGAGAAGTCATCGATTTAATCGCCAAGAAAAGAAAAAGACGATGAATTTGTTAAACTTATTTATTGTAGCTTTAACGTAAACAGGCGAAAAGTCGTTAATGTCGTTTAGCTGTGATATCTCGAGCGTACGCGGACATACAGAGTTCCTACGTTTTTAAATATATATAGACGTATTATATATAATTGTAAGTGGCGTGTGTTAACGCGTACAATACGTGTTTACTTAGATATAAATCGTTAATTCTCTTTTCATTTTATTTTATTCTTTTCCGTCAGTCCGTAGAATCTCGCGTCTGGTCACGTACTTACATGACAGTTTTTACCTATTCATTTTCTTTTCATCCGTTTATGAGGGTATGCGAACAAGTGGAGTTTACTAAGCATTTTGTGCGAGGTATCATTTGTTACCTCAGCATTATTCTAATTAGATTTAAATAACATTAATGAATCAACGAATGAAAAATAATTTTGCTATGACTTTTCAATAATTTGAAATTATAAGTACGAAAAAATATTACCGAAATAATAACTAAATTATGAATGTTTCTGTTTTCATAATCTATTAGGTCTTGCAAAAAGTATACAAACAACATGAAAAAGAAAATATTTGATGAAACTATAAGTTTATATAAACATTCGCATTTTAGTAATGGGATAATAGAAAAAGTAAAATTTATTTGAAGGAAGTTCGCATTTAGGCGAGTCACTTTTGAACGATTTTTGAAACTAAAAATTCATCGATCAAGAAACGTTCGTTCCTGTTTCAAAAAGCTGAATAAAATATTTATACAATTTCATTTTATATTAATTTATTACTTATTATTTGAAGAGTTCTGAATTTATACGAATGTGATTATCATCCATATTGAAATAAAATAAAGAAGTTATCTAAATTTTTGGAATTGTACAGCTTTTGAGAGACCTTTCAAAAATATGTGATTAGTAACATTCTAACCCAACATGTGACGTTGAAATTTATTGAAATATTTTAGGAAAGTGTCTGAATATATATTTTATTGATAGTACTCTTAAATCTGTAGAGCACATTATAATCAAATGTTGCTCAAAAATAAAACAAATTAATTCAATGTCATGTCTGGTTAAATATATAGTATTAACGTCATATTTTTAATAGAGCCGTCTAATACTTGTTTTATTTTATTACATCAATATTAGTCGACTTGCATGAAAAGTGACACCGAACGAACTACATTTACTAATAAAGTTACATTCATATTTGCATAAAAAGTGAAAATAGACAATAGGTTAGACGTTTGATATTTAAATTCTTCTAGTGTTGCTTCTCACAAATTATTATTTTTTCGACAATTCAGTTGTAACCACATTCGTTCGCGACATCATCATTTTATTAAAAAATAAAAATATATATTGATTAATCTTCTGGGGGCAAATCTTTACAGAAAATATGACTTACCATTGAAATTTAATCTTAAATTCGTTTTCACTACTATAAATTAAATGATTTTATAAATTTTTTTAAGATTAATTAATTTATTACTGAAAAGTTAGGACGGCAATCGAAATTAATTCATAATAAGAGTAAATACATAAAACTTTGACTGTGCTTTATCGAAACATGAACGAACAGACATGAATTTTTTTAGGTTCCATAAACAATTAATTTTTAGTCTTACAAATCGTACAAAAATGATCATTAACCTAGTGGAGCCAAATTTGTGCAAACCCAACGCTTGATTTGGACTGTAAATTTAATTTTAGATTTTTTCTTATTCTCCATTTCCAAATTTATAATGCTTCTTTAGATGTAAGTTAGAAATATTTGAGTGTCTAGTAATCAAAGCATAGCGTTATTTGGGTCAGAATTAAAGCGGCTCCACTATTCGGGATTATAATCTATCCTGCTCGAAGAATAAATTTTTATTCGGATATATTATTTTATAAAGTGTAGTCATTTGCGCAAATTCCTTAGCTTCATGAACAAAATTTTCAATAGATATGCAATATTAGATTAGCAATTAAATTTACGATCTTCACTTTCTTTTCCTACAAAATAATTTATGATTTTGGCGGCCACTGTTAGATATTCGTGATTGGTTTCTATAGTTCTATTGAGTCAAATATTAATAAAATAACATTAAATGAAACTCGCAAACGTAACTCTACTAATAATAATCTCTTACTGTGAATAACAAGAAACATAAAACTACAAGAGTTATAGATTCGACGAAATGCGTGGTTGTCAAAGTGTTAACATTTAGCAAACAAAAGTATTCAATCGTCATTAAAATCAGCGTAGTGCCATGATGGTGCAATAATTTTTCAATTCCGTCGCATTGGATTTGGGTGAATTTAATTGCGAATCTAATATGATTTGCGCATAATAATAGTTATGAATATATACAATTCTGTTTTTAAAAGTATTTTCTGTAGTGTATGAACATTTAGAATATATAACGAAGGGACCATTACGATTCGTAAGAATGATTCGCGTACGCAGTGAACTTTGATGAACACAACGCAACTTCGCGACAATGAGAATATTAGGTGTAACAACAAAGTTTCGAGAATAAGCCATTTGAAAATTAAACAAATATAAGATCATCGTCTTTAAAATAGCTCTCCTGGTATTATACGCTTTTTCTAGTACTCATTTTCAGGTATTTGTTTTAGTATCTGTTGACACTACGACAAAATGAAATTTATTTAAGAATTTAAGAGGAACGTGTTCATAAATTAATTGATTTCTTTTATTACAAAACGGGATACATTGTAGATCATTTTTTAAAAATTGCACATAACGTGTATGAGCAAATATGACGGATTAATTAATTTCATGGTCTGATACGAAAATAAGTGACATATTACAAAATTTTACAATATCGAAGTCAATTTAAATATTTCGAAACATTGATAAAATTACGTTATTTAGTTAATAATTGTAGTAATATAAGATTAATGATATTTAAAATTAAATGATATTGCCTTTCAATTGTTCATTTGTATCCACTCGCTGAGTGATGCAGTGAAAATTAATGTATAATTGTGCCATAAAATTGCAATTATTTAGAATACGTCAGTTCCGTATTGACTAAAAATTTTGTCACCGTTATTTTAAACTATGTCTCATTTTCCGTGTAATACGAATCACAAACTTATCTTTATGTAAACGAAATTGCACGATGGCTGAAACAATTGACAATGTTTTCGTGCCACATATTATCAGCAGAAGTCTCCGATGGAGAGAAAATTATTCTCGAAACTTTGTCATAACTCGTATATTTAGGTTGTTACATAAATAAAGTCGGTAATTGAGTACTGATAATTATAATTTCCGACAATTTGTATGCGTATGGTATAGGTCAATTACTCTGTAATGAGTCAAATTTTACGACATAACCACGAATTTATTTATGTAACAGTCGAATAATTTGTTTAAATAAAGACAATCGATGTTTTATATCGGAACCTGTATTTAGTTTATAAAATACTGTACTGTAATGTTAGATATTTTTCTACTTGATATTCACACACGACGTGATACTGGAATGTTTCTTTTTATACATATCTATGTGCACATAGATCGTAAGGATTCCATTTTGCATTTTATATCAAGTATGTATACGTAGTAGGTATATTTATTCTGGCGTACATGTAGGCGTACATAATGTTACGATTTATTTATTATATCACGTTACCATTGCATATATTATTTATTGTCATCTCTGTACTTATGTAATCGTCTCGAATAAATTCGATGTTTTTTTTGTATTAAATAGATTGTTTGACTTTTATTTTTCATCAACGCCCCTTTAAACATTTAGTTACTCGCAAAATTTTGTGTTTATGTGCAATAGCAGAGTTTAATAAATTGTAACAGGAATTTATAAACTGTTCGAGCATATTCGCTTTGAAACAGGTCTCGATTGCTATTGACTGATTGTGCAGCAAGATAATAATGTATCAAACACATTAAATTTGTATTGTGAATGAAGTGATGTAGAAAAACTGAAATTCAATGAGAAATTAATAAATAATTCATTAATTTATGAAAAGTTTTGTCTGCTTTCTAATAGTTACATTAAAATTTCTAAAACAATAATGGTGTAATTGAAAATGTGAGTTTTGGTTAATAACTAATTTTTATGGAAGAATATATTTTTACTTCAGCAATTTACTTAACATAAGAATTTTACTTTTTAAACAAAATTGTAAAAATGTTATAACTGGACATGAATTTCATATATTACTAGATAATTATCGTGTAAAGAATTATATTATAATACAGTATTTAAAATTATTATTTATATATATTTTTATCTGTTGTAACAGTCAAATATGACTCGCAGCAAAATTATTTATCTTGCACAATTAATAAAGTAAATAAATTTATAAGAATTCAGTTGATTACATATCATATTTATCATACTAAATTGAAATTATTGCGCATTCGCGTAACAAACATACGTTCGTTCTTGATGAAACTCATTGGTATAATTTACCGCGACATATTTAAATATGTAGTTACAAATTAGGATCGTTAGCCCTTCGATGTCCTTTATCAACTCAAAAGATACCCTGAACAACAGGTTGTAGTACTAGGAGTGCATGAAGGGTTGAAACGTTACAATCGATATTCATTGCCCTTGGTAAGTATATGTATATCTTTTGATTAATGTACAGTATATTTTTTAAAATACTAAAATATTCAATAATATAATTAAAATATAGCGGCCATGAAGGAATCAGTTTTCAAAATAATATTCATTGTGTATTATATAAAGGATCTTGTAACAATAATGTGTCAATATCATTATTTTTGTATAAACATCCAAAAAATACAAATAACTTTATGCATTCTTTTTTTACAATATAAAAGGTAAGAAGTGTTCTTGTTAGAACGCATTCTCAAGTTTACTTTCAGAGGTGTAAAAATTGATAATATTACAACGTTATCGTTTATTAATAAAAAGAATTTTATAGATTATTATAATATTATAACAAATTGAACTGCATTACGAAAGAATGGATTAGAAGGTATTTATACATTTATTGAGATAAATGCGTATGATAGATTTTAAAATTTTCATCATACATAATTTTTAAAAAATTTACCATAAGTCTTCTGAATAATTTATACATAAGTATATACATTAACATATTACAAAGCGTAATATTACCTTTTGTAAAGAGATTTGTGGAACATTTGTGAAGAGATTAATTTGATACAAAGTAGATGATAATTTTACCAAATCTTTAAATGTTGTTTGTTAATCTAATTTAATAAATATAATTGTTATATCCATGACGTGTTATAAAATATATTAACATATATTATAATAATTATATTACCATAAAAGACAGTAGGATCTTTATACCTGTGGATACAATACCTAGTTGCTTCTACTCTAACGCTTGATTATATGCAATTGGTAAACTAATAAATTCATATTAATGTATAATAAAACTAGTAATCATTTCACATATACTAACTAGCACTATAGGTCTCTTTAAGTAAACAATTTTTTCGGAAAACGAACCTTGAAACTCGCTGACGTTTGATTACCAATTTTTCAAACTTAGAACCCTAAACAATGTTAGAATTCAATATTTAAAAATTTTGAATTTTGGTGATCTATAGATATGGAAATTTGAAAAATTAAAAATTTTTTAATTCAGCAATTTGGAAATGTGCAAATTAAAAAACTTCGAAGTTTAATCATTTGTTTTGGAGTTTTGAATTTACACGCTTTTAAAATTCTTAAATGAAGAAATTCGCGGTCCTTCGTTTTCTGTTTTTGGTTGCCGTGTAGCGTTTTGCGTTTTGTAAACTGTTAGTGACTTCACGTTTTACAGTGCCTGGCGTCTTCTTGTAATAATTTATTTTGCACTAGTTATTTAATGTAGACTAAATATTTTTCCTTGGTGCCATATTACAGTAAATATGTATATTAACTATTTTTTTTTGTATGTTGCTAGCTATAAACGAGTAGCAGATATCATAATTAACAAAATTATTGAAAAGGTTCTTACCTTTATTAATCACAATTATTTGTCGACTTTTCAAAATATTTCAAGTTTGCAATATTACATTATAAATAATGTTTTTTAATAACAAATAATTATTGTTATTTTATTTTTATTAACTATTTTGTTATTAATTGTGTTAATTATTATTGTGTTTTAATTGCGTTGTTAATTATCATTTCATTATTAGTATTATTTGCGAAACTTCGGAAATGCACTTCCTTTTAAATATAAAATCACGCAACGAAGTATGAAAAGAAAATTGAAATAGTACATATTTTAATGGAAGATGATTTCAACCGCCATCAGTCGTTTGTATTTACCACCAACGATACGGTATAAACTTTACGAGCATATTGAACGATTGTTTATTACCTCAAGATTGTGATGTACACGACTATACGCGGAATAACCCATGGCTAATTTCGTCGGGTCTCAATCCGGCGTGAGAAGATCTAATCTTAGTTTGATGAATCCAACGTCTAGCTAATTATAGTATCACCATATATGGCACATGTCTGACATATTACGTCGGATCAACGTCGACGTAGGTTGAGTACGTTACGTGGACTTCATTCACGATTTTTTGTAATCTCGTTCAGTATACTCGTTCGAGCATTGACGGCAGAAGTATTGACTGTCTGACGTCAATTTTTCGAACCGTTTGCTTTCATTGCGCATGCAAGCTTCGTTTCATGAAATTACCAGAGCTGTTATTTTGAATTTTGGTTTACATTATACTCGAAGAAACTTGCTTTTTTAAAATGTTACACTTTATAGGCGATGTGTGATCTTGAAATTTCAAAATGCCCTTTTGAAATCAATTCAGAATTTTAATTTTATTTTAATTTTTCATGAAATGAATTTTAATTATATTTCTTATTAATATCTGTAATTACACGAAAACTAAGACAAATTAGAAAATTATTTGTTGGAAAAAGAATAAACGCTTTGACGGCTATATATTTTGTGGAATTTTTATCTCTTTTATCTCTGTTTATATTCTCTATTATATATTTTCTAAACGAAATTTTAAATTAAGCTGCAAATTTATTTTAACGGATACATAGGTATGTAGAAAATAGAAATTTTTTGAAATACTTAAAAAGAGTCTCGAGTAAACTCAAAATTTATTTTCGTCATTTTAAATTACCCAAATTTCCGAAAAATTGTAAAATATGTAATTGAAAAACAAATTGGATATCGTCCATAATATTTGTACTATAAAATTGATATTAAGATGTAGAAAGAGGAAATTCAGTCGTGATATTCAAAGATAGATTTAAAATTTCCCTCTGAATGTTAATGTCAAGAGTAATATAATCTTATTATGAAAAAATCTAACATTTGTTGCAATAACCTGGAAAACTCATTTACTTAGGAGAAAGTGATTAACTAAAGAAAGAATCAGAAGTATTTTCAGTGTTGAAGTAATTGAAATCTTGTTAATAATTTTAAAATGTTACTACTGAGCAATACTAATGCAAACTCTTCCTCTACAGAGTTAACCACGAGCAAACCAACATTTTCACTGTAGCGTTCAGAATATTGTTGTAAATAAAAAACGTATTATTCGAAATAAAAAGTGTTATATTCATCACAATTGTGTCTTTATTTTTAATACATGAACTACAATGTATTCAAACCTAACTTGTGCTTAGGTATTCATTTGAAAGAATAAAATTACGCTTAATATTTATCAACAGATCCATTTTCACTGGAAAAATCGTAAACAAATCATATTGGGATATTTTCCAAGTGAAAAATTTGTAACTATTTTACCAAACACCACTCGATGTCGTACATTTAAAAACTGAGTAGTATAGATGATGTATCATTTCTTTCATACGGACACTATCAGATAAGTCAACGGTTCACTTTCATTATTATAAAACATAAATATTGCAGAAATTAGCACCTTATTGTAAATATAAGTATAAATTTTTTTTATGTAATAGTTAAACATATTAATAATTCGGACAATATCTCGATAACGAAACGGAATAAATTCATTCTTTGTACAATATTTTTCATTTAGAGCCAGCTCTAAAGTATCCAATGAAGTTTATCAGTTCGTTTGCTTTTATATAAGATATAAGATCGTCTTCTGGAATCAGTTTGCTATATTGAATTTTTACAATCAAATTGATAGTTAATATCTTTAGTTACCTTAAAGAAATTAGTAATTAGAAGAATAACCAAAAGTTCTATTAATAGTTTGTGGATATTAAATGTACTTATTATTCACTAATCCTTTAATTCGTTTTATTAAAAATAATAAATAAAGTTATTTACAAACTAACATGTTGACTAAAATCGGAAAGCATTGAAATTAAAAATGTTTTATCTGCTATTTTATTTAAGGATTATTCTCTCATTAAGGTATTTGCTAACGGAAATAGTTATAGACTTTTATATGATGAATTATTAAGTTCATACGTATCTCTAAAATATATAAACCTGTACAATAACTAATTTAAATTTAGAGAAAAATAATGAGAACACATCCAATTTTCATTGAAACCATTTCATAATATTGTGGTTGTTAATAAAACGGATACCAAGTCACATGTAATGTTCGTTAAGGATTTTCTTACAAGTATTGAATGTTGTTGTTTATTTAGAAATATAAGAAAACCAACATTCGATAGTCAACATGTCTCTATACAACAGTAAGAAATATCTGTTTTTAAACAGTCACCTCATATGTCCAACTATAGGATCATTTACCTTCCTATTAAACATTTCTAACAGTTAATATCATTCATAACATACTTCCGGTTAGTCTGTGAACTCATGGTTTTTACCACTTTGCAAGTCGGCTTTCCCATTTGAATCACAATGCAAACATAGCGGTGTTTGCGTCCATATCACGCAGAAGCTGTATGAGCTGCCTTCTGACGGAAGTCAGAATCGTATCTACTTCCGATGCGTCTGCAAATGCTGTAAATGCAAGGTAACAGGTATCGTCGATGTTTCGAAGAAAATTGAAACATCTATAATCTTTAGAATTCACGTAATTCGTGATGTCTATCCGATAGCGGCCATTCGTGTTTAAGTGAACACGTCATACCGATAATTTTGGATACCTATGTAGTTGCCCTGATGATGGAAACACTGTACAAAATTAGACAATTTACGATGCAATTTCAGCAACATTGCTATTTCAACTGGGCAACAATGTTTCCATCTTTTAGTGTACATTGTGATCCAAAAAGAAAAAACGAGAAAAAAAGAATTTCACTACTTATTAAGCGATAATATTACATTACTGATTATCAAATATCTGACAAGATCTTATGACAGCCAAATATAAACAATATTTAATTAATAGATTATATTAATTGTAATATATTAATGCTTAAAGTTTAAATTGTAGTATATTAATGTTTAAGATGTTGTGCGAATTCTAATGTATTAGTATTTATAAGCTATATTGAAGCGAAGCTTGAAATTGACAACATGTCGTAAACTTTTGATTAATATTATTTAGTACACTTTATGTACCAAAAGCCTATTAATAGATTTATCAGTACCGACTGTTGCTTAAAAATCAATTATCCAGGTCAATACAGTGGGACCGTTAATGACTTAATGTATTCGAATGCCTGCTAGAAGAAAAATTTTAATTTTGCACGGCTGCAAGTGGAAAATGAGACGACTGGATTCTGAATGATTACTTTCATAGCGTGCCGTATTACATACGTTTATTTTCATTACGGCATTTAATAAACCTTTGTTTTTTTGTGTGTAACGTTTTTCATATAGTAAAAATTAAATATGCAATAATTAAAACAAAAATGGGGACCATATTATATTGCAGGGCTTACCGATTTCATTTTATGAGTGATAAGTACTACCTGTACAAATTGACTTTGGAAATTAATATAAATTATTATTAATTACGTTTATAAATTAATATGAATTAAATATTACGACTCTTTAAAGTAAACTATACGGTTGAATCAAATAAATAAATATGATTAACTAAAATATGTAGTTCTGAATAGTTTGCAAATTTTAACAAATACAAACGTATTAAATGTAACCATAAAATCTTTTAAAATCAATTTTATTACTGCAAATCAAAATATAGCAGTGTCCAATTTTGACTTGATATGATATTGAGATCATACTACGGGAAATACGTCACAAGGCTCGATTTGTAACTGATGATAAATTCACGATAACGTGAATGCGATTACAGGTCTCTTAACTCTTTGCGATATGACACACCTAATCGATCGCATCATCGTATCGATTACAGAATTGTAAATAAAGTGACGTATATCGCAATCGGCGCCATCCGTTTGTATCGAAACAATTGTATTCAAGACGCCATTGCCCTACAATGGCCACTATTCTGATTCAGTTAAATCGTGGAACATGTTTTCGAAAAATATGCTTTCCGGAAGAAGGCAAACTCAGTCGCGTCTCCGTCGGAACTCTGCCCAAACGGTAAAAACTTGGACAAAACATAAGCTGCCACCCCACCGTCCGAACGTGCTTGCGTACGTACGTACGACTGTTTACACAATCCCATATATAAGCTGGAAGCACGAGAGTTTGACAATCTCAGTTCACGATCTCACGCCAATCGTTAACATCGTCTTTACTAGTGCCGTGAAGAAACCAAGAAAATGTTCGTAACACGTGGATACCTGTTGATCTCCATATTAGCTGTTGCATCCAGCGCCCCTAGAAGACACACCAGATCAACTATACCGACATGGCACTTACCGTGCGGTGTGGAGTTAGAAATAGAGATGGCTTCAAGCTCAAACCTCGACGAAGAGGTTGGATCACTCATAGAAAGCCTCAAGCTTCAACATGGATTGGCGATGAATGATTACTTGAACCGAGACTACGACTTTCTTTACGAGAGGGTACGGATCGGTGTTCACGAACACCAGTATATTCCCAACTGGATTCCGGGCGAGAAGGACGTGGGTATGATCAAGAGGCTAAAGAACGCCCAGCCGTTGGAGGTAAGCCTTGTTGTATGCTTACATATAATCATCGACGAGTTTGACGGATCGTTGCGTCGAAACTTCCGTAAAGACATAATGAAAGCCGTGCAATGATCCTCCTTTATGATGTTAATTTGCTGGTCATTAGCTGTCCCTCGCATTCGTTGAGGAGGCGTCAGCGAATGCATCGGCCGTACCGTAACAGGTAAACCGCGGTTGGCGCGAATTTTCAGCGACGAATCAATTGACCGTTGGATGTTGCAATTAATTAACGTAACGTTAAATAACAAATTTTAATGAGACGGTAATTATTATAAAGTAGCAGGCAAGCAGAAGTGTGCACGGCGGTTCGAGATTTGCGCGCGCAACGCAAACCCCGCCGTACACCGCTTATGCTCGCCGGATCACGGGACTGCGTAATCGCCGCTTGTCTTCTGCCGTGATGCGTGCACGCTGATAACGCATCCGTGATAATGCTACGGGTACTCTCTGACGTTCACTTTATCTCTTTCGATGCTTTTTCATTCACTTTGGATCGCCACGTTGCGTTACTCAGACCGCGCGGTGCCTTTCACTGCTCCTAGACGCGATACTCCTGCTTCATTCTAATTTATGTGCCAAAGTTCTGCCCCTTTTTACGACGCGGAATATAAGCGCGTAATTTAAATAACGGGTGCAATAACAATTAGTAATATCAAAATATTTCGAGCACCAGTATTAATGTTTCACACTTATCTTATATGGAATATCAAGTTATAAAATGTTTTTATGTCATAAAGGAGTATCATGTAAATACATAATGTGTCAAAAATCTGTCTCTGTTTTACATCGCGAAACATAAGTATCAAATTTATATATCAAGTACACCAATTTCCAGTGTCAAAGTGATGTAATGACCAGTGTAAATGTTTCATACTCTAATGTTAGAAAGAAATATCAAGTAATCACGTAATATGCCAAAGTTCTGCTCCTTTTCGTAATACAATAATTGGTAATATTAAAATGTTTTGATGATTAGTAGCAATGTTTTATAGCATGTAAATAAAATAAGGTTTAACATGTTAAATGTTAATAATTAAACGCATTGCAAATGCAAAATTTTTCCAATATTACAGCTTTAATATTTCTATAAAGTTTAATATTTTACTATCGCGATAGCTTTTATTATGGAAATAGGATGCATATAACTTTTGCACACACGTATTACCAGGAAATACATAGAAATCATTAAATTTTTATAATTGTTTTTTATTTAGAAATATTTAAATCTCATTGCATAACTCTATTAAAAATTGTTTTTCCCTTCAAAGGAAAGGTTCCGTAAAATATATTCACTTTGAGTGAAAAATTTACGTATCGTAAAATTTTTAGTAACTTATATGAGAATGTGCTTTTCAAGTCCTTGTATTACTTAAAGTATTTTCAAAATTGTATGATCATCACATCACAAATATTTGTGCATAATACTATTTCAAAAACTGAGATTTCAAGAAAAAATATAATTACTATACAATGTTACAAATCAGAAAAAGATAAAAATTGAGTAAAGTTATATGTTCTTCCTGACAACATATTTCATCACTTCGACTCGCAGACTAGAAATGCTATATCAAAAATGTAATTTTGTTGCAGATCGCCGAATATTTTCCTAAGTTACACATGGATCTTCAGAAATTCGCAGTTGCCTTCGAGGAACTGATAGAAGATGAGACGAACCCGAAGGTCTATCAAGCGCTCGAAGCAACACAGTCTTATTTAATGATGATGTTGTGCGAAGTGGAAAGCAACATCGTTGCACTGCCAACTTTTCTTCGAGTTCCATCTCGAGTGGAGAGAAGTATTATGAGCAGGACTGAAAGACATCCCTTGGATGATACCAGAAGAATGGTTCGTGACTGGGGCGTACTTCTCAAGTACAGAAATTACTTACACGCCTGGAAGCACGTTTTCAATAACTAAAAAATCCCGTCAAGTAACATGGAGCTCGAGAAATAATAATGATAACACGGGACATCGTCAACGAGGACGGTGCGAACTAAGTTTAACCCTTGTTCGGATCATATGGACTGTATCAACAGTACCTTCGGACATAATTATTTAAAAATTTATTTAGATAATCTACTTCTTGATTATCTATGTAACCGTAGATACTCATCAAATAATGTAAATGCTGCGAAGTGTATTAGTTTACACTTAACTATTCTGTAAAACAGTAGCGCTCTGGAGTGGTGAACAAATGGACTCGATAATGGTCTCGAACAAGTTTATAGATTAGAATTTGGAAATCTGAAAAGGGTTAATTTTTAAACGACAAAAGTCGAGTCAATAATATACAATTTAGGAACATTTAGAAATAAAAGTTAAATTTAGCACGTTGAATTCTGCAGAGAAAACGGCCGAATACCGTAAAGTACATTATATTTGTAATTAGTCGGGACATAATAGTTCCATTTTTAAAATTATCTTTTAACGTTTCTTTTCCTCAATTGTTCGATAATATGTATTCATGGCATATTTATTCATGGCATAAGCTATCGGTATTCACAGCAGTATTCAATGTGTTAAACTGCAAATTCTGCATTGGTGACTGCGCCAATTGAGAGTTAAATGAGCAGTATAAATTGACTTATTGTTAGTATTTATGGATCGTGATTATCAAGCAATATGTACGATCGCAGAAACAACTTTTTAATGATGATCTTTGAGATAATCGACTTATTGCAAAGTTAGATAACATCTCATTATTTTATATACTTATTTATTTATTTATTTATTTATTTATTGGAGTTAGTATTTAATATTTATTTATGATGTTTTAAATGTAAGATTATTTATTATCGGCGGTTAATATTTATTGATATTGACAGTACCTTCTCAGTTGCCTTGTTTCAAAGGTAACCTTAATATAAGATTCTTCAACGGAATTTGTGATAATTCGTCGCTTAAGAATAATGACTATGCCATTTTATAAAAGCGATCATTATTAGCAAGTAGATATTTATGAAAGACAATAATTGTAATGTAATTTTCATATTGTTCAGTATTATCGTACAGATGTTTCTAATGTAGATATTAAGTAATATATTTGTACATATACACTATATTTAATAATTTATTGACAAATTTTATATTATATTTCGTAATAAAAAAGTACAATTGATTATAAATTATCGGCCTTTCTTATTGTTATTTATGAATGCTAGATTGTGCGATACCTTCTTAAACTAAAAATCCAGTTTCTCTTCGCACGCTAATATTTGATCCACTCATTCTTAAATACATTATAATAAATTTATTATAATAAAAAATGATCTAAAACAATTATTACATAATCATCAAATATTTTTAAATTTATATGTAAAATTGGATAGCTCGTTGTTAATTCTGCTTCTATAAAAAATATATGTTGATGAATGTAGGAAAACCAACTTTGCAAAGTACAGCCATTTTATGTAACAAATAGAGGAGGTTAGGAACAAACGTAATAATTTGTCTTTTGGATATATAATTTTTAAATTGCACAGAGTTTTTAAATAATTAGTATATTACAACAAATCTTGAATATCGGACATCATAATCAAGCCTGAAAGCTTGAAATGTGTTATACCAATTTTTTTAATAAAACATTTTGTAATATACGTTTGTTACTTCTGTCTGTATCTCTAGAATATTTAGCTTAATAAAAAAAACCGTTAGTTAAAATTATGTTTTTAAATAATATTTTTACTAATTCCATAGATACACCTACATATGAATTTAAATTTTTAAAATTGAAAAAATTTGAAGAAAGATTTAATTTGAAGAACATTTGAGAAAATAATATCATGAACTATTTTATGTATAATCGACTATACTTAAGTCGCAGATCATTAAAATTAGAATGCTTGAATTAGTACAAATGTAATAGGTTGCAAAATTTGTACCTATTAGCAGTATCTTTTAATAAAATAATTTTAAGAAAAAAAATACACCGACTTCGAAATGCACTAAAAAGTATAAAATAATTTCTATTTCCTAATGAAGTAATTTCTATTTCATTCAATCGTACAATTACGTAACAGATATGAATGAAACCTATTTACTCGTTAGGTAGTATATTAAATACATTTCAATCTTTTCGGAGGCTTTTTCTGTTTTTTTTTTTTCTTTTATTTGCGGCCAATTGATAAAGAAATTGACAAACTCTACTTACACGAACAATTTTAAAAAATCACGGTCGCCATATTTCTTGCAGGGTAAGAATAGATCTTTTGCAATAACAACAGTTATTAACAATTAACGAGTAGCATAAATGTCTGTTACAAATGAGATCATCTTGGAAAAATCTTCGATATTCGAAAAGTTTCATCGCGATCGGTGCATTTTTTACATAACAATACCAAAGAATAGCATTTTGCAGTAATAATAGTTATTATACATGTATGCTGATTTTCGGCGACTGCGTGTTGACTCATACACCACCAGGGACACGTAGGCATACGCAGAATTCAATATATTAGTAACAATAGTGTTTCGCTAATAACTCAAAAACTAAAGCTTCCCGTTAATTGCGGATAAGGAAAAAGTTGTTAAGAATCGTATCCCTGATAACATGTTAAAAGGACATTAAAATCGCCCAAAGTTTATTTCAAAAGTTGCCGGTTTTTTTTGCAATAACAATACTTTGCAATTAAAAAATGAAAAATTTTTTTATAATGGTATTAATGGGTTGTTAAAACCTACAAGATGCAAAAGGTTTCATTCCGATCGGTCCATCCAGCTAGGCGTAATCGGCGGGCATGCATAGAAAAAGAAAAAAATATACTGATCGAATTGAGTAACCTCCTCCTTTTTCGAAGTCGGTTAAAAACACATTATTGTATATTATGTAATTTATTGTTACAAAAATGATATATGTGTGTGCTTGAAAGAACGATTATGATTTAATAGGGCACAACAAATTTAACAGGATTTGACGGAATTAAGGAAAGAAAATACATAGTTAAAATAGATAATACAAAGTTACCTTTATCATATTATTTCGATAATATAGTTGTATTAGCAAAACCGTTTATTGTCGCATGTTCACGATAAGCAAGATGAATATGAGATACAATTATAATACACAGATTCAGGAAGACAACGATAAATCCAACGATATTTGCTTTATTATTAGATGCAACCCTTGTTTTTAAAAATTTTATAGCAATAGGCAAATTTTAATTAACCTGTAGAACTTTAGCATTATTAAATAATAAAATTGTAAATATCTTATATTTTATATGTAAGGACAACTGCCGTCAAATATTCGTTACAGTCTAATATGTTGTTTTAATTCGTGATAATTCGATCAGCAAATAGTTAACTGTAGCAAGAATTTTGAAAATACAAAACTTAACTATGGAGTTAAAAATAATTCTGATCTTTTACTTATTACCACATAAATAAGTAATAATTTAAACTTAGTAATTTTTTATTAGAACTTTGTTGATTAGGATATTAATAATATAATTGATTCATTTATATGGAAATTTAACAAGGAATGGCACGAAAATGTCCCCCTCCGATTTTGATGAAACTTCGTACGTTTGTTAAGCAGGCAAAAATAAGAGACACGTATTTCTTTTATCGGCTGAATCGTGGGTTTAAGGGGTGAAACGACCCCTTAAAGTTTCGATCCGTTTTGGCTATCTCGAAAACCATACGACATACATTAAAACTTCTAATAGAAAAGTTGTATGACTTTTTGCGCATAATAACGGGATATTAACAAACTGTGCAAAACGTAATTTATTTATAACAAAAAATTGTTCATAATCTTATTTCATAATTTATTCAATTTTGTATAATGACAAAAAGTGAAGAAAATTTTATTATGAATCCATTGGTATATATACACACAATATTGCTTCCTACAATTCCTCAGATTTGTATTATAAACATTACACGTGCGCGCCTACTGACGCGCCGCACGATAGTGAACCGGATCAAGTCTCACGGTATTACACTATCAGTCCACGTTATTTATAAATATAAATGAGAAATATTTATATTTCCGTTATACACAACTGTTAATTTTATTAAATTATATACATATACCAATGGACTTTTAATAAAATTTTCTCCACTTTTTGTCATTATGCAAATTTGTATAAATTGTAAAATAAGGCTATGAAAAATTAGTTTATTATAAATAAATTGTATTTTGTACAATTCGTTAATTCGAGGTAATCAAAGCGGGTCGAAACTTTAAGGGGTCGTTTCACCTCTTAAACCCGCGTCAGGCCAATAAAAAAAATACGTGCCCCTTATTTTTGCCTGCTTAACAAATATATGAAGTTTTATCAAAATCAAAGCGGGACACTTCTGTGCCTTTCTTTATAAATGTCGCCGTTTATTGCTGATTTGGCGGTTAAAATGTTAGTGCACCTATTTTATTTCTCTATAACGCTTTTATTTGTGCATTTATTTACCTTATTTACCTTATTTATTTTTATACGGACTTAAACATTATAGTTTAATAGGATTCCAAGCTTTTCGGAATTATAATATACAAATTTTAAATGTAACAATAATTCACAATATGAATCGATATTTTTTAAGTCTAAACAGCTCACCTCTGTTTAATTAGGACATATATATATGCACGTACACAAGACCGTAAGAAAGCCAAGAGAGAATATAGAGTTTTAAAGTTAAAAGTAATCCACGTCGTTTGTATCATAAATAACTATCCTTTTCTCATATATTCTACTTATATGTCAATATGGAAAATTGCGAATGATATAATTACACAACCATGTGACTAATTTCAATATTTAGGTATGTAGTCGCATCCGTGTAGTGTATCATAAGGGTTGTATAAACATTATTGTATAATGATTATATAAGTATGCCGATTATATGATATGCATGTGGCACGATCAAGAAAAAACCGGACTGTGGCTATAAAAATTTTATTAGTCACTTAATTTATACTTTGTTCCTATTTCAATAATTCAGGCAGGCAACGATGTAGAATAAGTAGTGATCCGATAAGTATATCCATTATTTAACATTTTTAAATTAATCATATGCAAGAACTTGATATACTACGAAAAATAAACGATTTCTTTACGTTCAAAAATGAACTTCCCATTCTGGTACGTCAGCAAGATTAGAAAAATTACATGGAACCTTTACACCGCCATTTAATTATATCCATAATTGAATGATAAACTAATTGGTTTAAATTTAATGTTAAATGCAAAAAAATGTTAATAACTTGTAAACGCTTTTACGATGTAAGAGCATAATATACAAATATGGTTAGGTAATATATGATATGTAGCAAGTACATATCGTTATAATTTATTTCTAAATCCACCTTTTTCCTGTAATTGTGTTGCTATCCCCTAAAAATATAATTTCAATTATACTTCTATAATTATACAATTGTTATACAGAAAGATTTCATGATACAGGCATTTATTTTTAATGTCAGCAACGTATTCAACTTAAGATTTGCAGTTTTTTGAATTGTAATTAATGTAACCGTAATTATACAAAAATTTATCACTTAACTTCGGTTCAAAGTACTATTAAGTATTTATAAAATATCATAATTAGGAAATCGTAATCAAATTATAAAAAGTCCATATAATAATAGAAACTGCCTGTTCATCATTTTAAAACAAGACTACTACTGAAAAGTATAGTGTGTAAAATTATTATACTAGAGTGATTTCTTACAAATCTGTGCTATAAATGCGACTTTAATTAGTTTAACATTTGTTATTGATGCCTGATACATTGATAAGGTACAATAGTATATAACAATACTGTGTTGTATGAGATTCAGGCCTCTGTTAGTAGTTAGGAAAACTTGATCTAAACGACATTATACTTCGTAGGTGCTGGATTTTTACATACTTAGGATTGTAAATAAAAAAGGTTGAATGATGAAATATTAAATAATTTGATTTTCTTTCTATTGTACTAGTATATTCTATTGTTTATAGTCATAAAATACGGATGTTTTTATTCGTGTACAATAATTTTTCCATTCAGAGTGTACGTGTGTATAACATTGTAACATGAGAAATAAGTATCATTTTTATTTCATCAAAGATTTTATACATTTAGAACACGAAAAATTGATAATTTATAGTCATAATGTTACAGTCTTAATCTTGATGTTACTTTGCAAGTTCTTTTCAAGAAAGCTTCACAAAAATTTCTTAGACTCTCTTAAATGAAATGTGATGTAAATTCGCGGACATTTTGCGTAGTCAAATTTGCAAATTTAAATATTTAAAAATCTCCAAATTTAAAATATCGATATTCCTAAATGCTCGAGTTTCAAAATTTCCTTATTCTTAAATTCCGAAATTCTCAAACTTTTAAATTTCAAACTTTTCCACTTTCCAGGTTTCAAAGTGTTTAATTTCTGAAACTTAAAATAGTTTAAACTTCGGAATTCCCCAATATCTAAGTTTCCAAATATTGAAACGTCCAACTTTTCAAACTTGAAAATTTTCAAATGTCTATGTTCGCAAATTATCTAATTTTCAAATTTTCGAACTTCTAAATCTCCAAAATTCCTAAATGCTGAAATTTCTAAAGTTGCATATCTTACAATTCTAAATTTCAAAAGTTCTATATTTCCAAACTTCCAAATTCTCTAATTCTTAATTTTTAAAATTACAGCGTATTCAATTTTTCAAATTATTACCTTTCTAAAACTTCAAATTTCCATATCCCAAAAACTCAAATTTCCGAATTCTCAAGTTTCCAAATCTTCAAATTTTCAAAGTTCCAAATTAAAGAATTTCCAGATTCAACAATTTTTAATACTCAACCCTTCGTTTGGCAAAATTATCAATCTACGGATATCAATTAATTAAGTATTTGCTAAATATTTTTAACACATAAGCGAGTAATATAGGACTGACTCTAAATAATCATCCTACTTTAAAGTTAAACATTGTCGCATTTTAATCACCATATGAGCACAAGTGTTACCACGATGATACTTTTAGTTGCTTCACAACTATAATCTTTTCCAATGGACGTATTCACGTAGTCGTCGCAAAACATTACAATAAACGTCAGCATGAATAAATTGCTTAATCTTCTTGACATTTCCTTGAGCTGAGCTAGTGCGTAGTCTTCCAGATTTCTCGCTGTCTTCCAGTTACATTCGACCAATTCGAAATTATGAAACCAGTCACCTATTCAGTTTCGCTCATGGCCTTATTATCATAAAGTTACTGAAGCATTCTAAATATTCACGTGACATATTTTTGAAATTTGATTCAAGACTTTGCGATTGCGAATTATTCTTTGAAAGGTCTACTTTTAAATCGCAGCACTATATAACTGCATTTCTATCAAATACGTAGCTCTTAGCTCACATCATAATATTTATTGCCTGATGACATTTAGTATGCTCGTGTATAAGAGTATAGGGAAGTGACCCGCAAAGCTATTAAACGTTATCAGACACCGCCATAAAAAAACAAATGGAGTCCGGTTTCTTTTTGATTACACCACGTGCGTATTAATTCCATCTTAGAATTTACAGTCTTAACAAAAATTCTTGTAAAAACTTAACATATACAGTGACTCGTATTAATATTCGAACACCACAGTGTTCTATCAATTATTACCCTCTAACTTCGACCATAATTGAACTAACAAATTTTTTTATTTTTGTTATAATAAGTTATATACTCTTTTTTGCAGGGACGCCAATTTTGTTTATTTAAACTAATTTGTTTATTGTATAACAAATAATATGTTGGGAAATGTACAATTTGTACGTCGCAAAAATTTTCTACAATAATATTACATAAAAAGTACATATATATTATATGAATATTTAATATATCAATACTTTGTTGGATAGCCGTTCTGTTTAATAACATGTTGTAATCGATTTGGCATGTTGATTGTAATACGTTGCAAATAATTTTGCGTGATACATTTCCATTCTTCTAATATAATCGATGCTTTAATTCTTCCTTCGACCTGATTGGTGTTTGTCGAACCTTCCTGTCCAGATAATCCCATAAATTCTCAATTGGATTTAAATAGGGTGATTGTGGTGATGGATGTAATACGTGAGGGTAATTATACAATAGATATTCCTGAACTATCCTGGCTTTATGTTTCGGGTCATTATCTTGATAAAACTTAAATGTCTTTTCAATGTCCATTGCTGTTACACTTTTCTTTAGATTTTGTTTTAAAATGTCTAAATACTTATTCTTATCCATAATTCCATCTATAAAAACCAACTCCCCAACTCCTTTCGACGAAATACAACCCCACATCAAAACACTTTCACCTCCATGTTTAGTTGGTGGATTTAAATTTCGAAAATTAAGCTCCTGATTCGGCTTACACCAAACCATTTTTCGTCCATCAGATCCAAATATATTGAATTTACTTTCATCAGCAAAACCAACATCATTCCACCAGGATTGTTCTTTGCTAATAAATTGTTTGGCAAATGCTAATCTTTTCTTACGATTCGCCTCATTTATATATGGCTTTTTACGTGCTACTCTACCATTATATCCATACTCCTCTAACACTCGACGTACCGTATCTGGATGAACTTTCTTTCCTGATTCTTCAAATAATTCAGTACTTAACTTAGGAGCACTTAAAGCAGGATCCTTTTTTATTTTTCTTACAATATTTCGTTTATCTTGATCGTCGAGTATCTTTGGCCGTCCTTTTTGAGGAATTGACGTGATTCGATCTTCACGATTGTACCTTTTTATAATATCTGCCACAGTACTCTTGCTTAAATTTAAAAGAGTGCCGATTTCCCGATAAGATTTTCCTTTTTCACGGTTAAAAATAACTAATTGACGCATATCAAACGAAGTATTTTTGCTTTTCCGTTTTATGTTCAAAATTTCTGCCTGATACCAATGACTTTCGAATAATAACTGATATTTCGAAGCATGCTTTACGCCTTGCTCAATATATGTTTGTAAACACTAGTGAAACTGAAGAAATGTACTTAAAAACTACGGATAAATACTCGGTGTCCGAATATTTTTGCGACGTACAAATTGTACATTTCCCAACATATTATTTGTTATACAATAAACAAATTAGTTTAAATTAACTGGCGTTCCTGCAAAAAAGAGTATATAATTTATTATAACAAAAACAAAAAAATTTTTTAGGTCAATTATGGTCGAAGTTAGAGGGTAATAATTGATAGAACACTGTGGTGTCCGAATATTAATACGAGTCACTGTACCTACAATAATATTCATTAATTTTACAAACTGATAATAATGTACAAATATTATGATGCATATGGGTAACGTACGCATCCATCTTTAATTTATTGCGGTAATTTATACTAATATCAATGCTATAAAATATAGTTAACAATGGCGTAATTAACGTGTAAAGAAACTATTGATATACAGATAACATGAAAAATATGAGTTAAATATGTTTTTTGTTGGACCATTTTATTAACGAAAACGGATATTTATCGATTTGTTATTTAAGTGAAATAGAAGCATAATTTAATACGAGTATTTTAACCTTTTTCAAATCGAGTCTGTGATAAAATTATGTTACTTAAATAAATTTTTGTATTGCATTATGTGGTAAAGTAAAAATGCATAAATACCGAGAGGCAAAAGTACGTACGCGTACGTTTGGATTAGTTCTGAGCATATGAACTATATTTGTTATTTTGTATTTCAGATACGTAACATCTCATTCATTATGTTATATAATGTCATTATTTATGATTAAATCATTTTCTTAATCGTTATTTCACTTTTCCACTGTAGATTTTCTTAATTTTTTAATGTCTTACATTGTTAAACGTTTGTGTTCCATATTTCAGTTATAATGAATATTTGTTACTGGCACAAAAATATATAATCGTATAAGTTTACAATGTTTCAAGGGATAAGAATATGCAATTGCATATTTTAGGAAAAATCAAATTCGCAGTTTAAAGAATCTTCTGATTTCATAGTCAGTTGAATTTCTCGTACAAGTGCACACAGAAACTTACAATAAAAGTTTCTGAGGTATAAGTATCGTATTTGGTAAAAAATAATCTAAAATCGGAAATCATAGTCTTGTCTCTATATATCACATACCCTACTTCCATGCTTCTTTTAATTTTATGGCAATGTATGATATATGTAATGTAATTGCATATGTAATAAATGCAGGAATTGATAAGCACAGGTAATGTCACTCCCTACTTCACCGATCAAATAATATAATCTATTGCATTTGTATAAGTAAATTATTCCGTTTCAGGATATTTAATATACAATAAGTACCTATTTAAAGTTTAAAATGATTATTCATATCTAATGTATATCGCCTGCTAAGAAGCTAATAGTGTAATTATAATTAATAATATTACCATTCATAAAGCGAATATGTAATTAAAAATCTATTTCCATTGTCGAGAATGACAAAAAGGAAGTTTCAACGAAGATAGATGCTGTGTTAAAAAATAAATAAAATAATGGAGAAACTTTTTCCTCAATTTTGTTTTTTCATCAGATTTAAAAGTCATTTGTTATTTATAAAACACTACAGTTTCTTCATACAAATAGGTTGCTTGGAACAATTTTCATAAATAAGCATGAAAACTTAACCACGTAAAAAAAGGTTAATCGCTCGAGAAGTGTTTTAGTTTCTTTAATACGAAATATTTGTGCTTGAATCTAGGATATATTGTAACTCACTATATTTTAAAATTGTGTTGTAATATGATATAAAATGTTTAAAAGAATTAGATGACGTAAAAAATATACTATAAAAATGACAATAATCTTGCAATTCCGGCAAGTATTGCATTGTTTTCCGGCATTTAATCATACATCTATTAATTACAGAGATATTTGCCTATTCTAAAATTCCCCATTTTTTACTAATAAGTATACTATAGTACGACAAACCAGAATGGAGAATATACATATGTATTGCTCAAAATACAGTACTTTTCAGAAGAAAACGGTATAAAGAAAAAAAATTATATGATATTTCGCGTACGAAATGTTTTCACAGAATAAATAAATACAAGGAAAAGTTGTAGAATTTTATTGATATATCAGAAATATAATATGTTTATACTTTACATCCTAATTTGACAATAAAGTACACTATATTCAACAATATGTACTACAGTACTATGTAAATGAATTACTGGACAATTTGAAAATAAATGCCAATTATTAACTACCGGAACATTGAAAATGTCGAAAAGGTATGTAGTTTATGCGAATACGATGTCTGTCTGTCTGTCGGTCTGTCTGTCCGTCCGTCCGTCATCACGATAACTCCTCGCCACATTGACGGATTCTTTTGAAACTTGGTACATAGGTTCTCCATAGGTAGTAAAAGAACCCTATTGAATTTGGTGGTGATTGGTCCACCTGCACCGTGGTGGGAGCAGGTGGAAACCCCCATGCTTATTTATAGGCAAAACAGTGTACAGAGTGACATGTTCCGGTAGTTATATTTATTGTGTTTACACGTTCTAGTTATTAAGTTATAAGCATAAGTACAATGATCCATGTGTGATACTTATTATTCTCAATTAAAATATAAGTACAACGTAGCAGTATAGAGAATTGTCTATGGAGCTTGCATATTTCAAATGTAAGTTTCAATTAACATGATTATTTCGAATAACATGTAAAGTAAGTGTAATGGATAACAATTTTTTATACATAAGTTACATAGTTTTTCATAGAATCCATGGTTGAGTTTGTTATATTAAATAAAGCGTAAAATTTTTCATACCAAAATGTTAAATTATGTTAAGTTATAAGTATTAACATTAATTAGAATGTACTAAAGGAATATTGATTTCTTTATTTTTATAAAATTAAATCTTCAGAACTTATTTGTTTGAAGCTTTGCTTATGCCATATACAGACTGCCTATCTCAAATAACTCATATGATGCATAATATATGACTTGTTTTCTTATTAGAGCTTTCAATGAAATCATTATACGATAAAGCAGAAACTGGTTACAGCAAAAGCAGATAAGAGGAACTCTACTGTATCCGCACAATAATTTTCCTAACTAGAATGTAATGTGTAAAGTACTGTTGTTCTTTGTACAGCATTTCGAAAACAAAAATATATCATTTGCTTCTGGAACTACGCAATATTTTTAATTCTTCGAGGACTTTCTTTTTAATGGAATTGAATTTATCGACTTAACAGATGTAGGTAAAGAGACGCCATTTTCAAGATAAGTTCACACCTACCATCTGGTGATGAGAAAGCTGTATTTTTCTATAAACTTAGCTACTTCAAACACATATTAATTGAAGTACAATATTTTTCGATCATACTGTACCTAAAACTAAATTATTATAGAATCTATAAACTTAAAAAAAAATAATTATAACATTCTGATAGTAATAGTACTTTGTAGTACAGATGGTGTTTAGAATACATTCACCATCTAATATTCAATGTTTTTTTGCATCATGATGAAATACAGTATAAACAGATCATATAACTATTTAATACTTTTTCGGCGAAACTCTGGAATGCAGTTAAGTTTCGGTCCTCGTAAAATTTTGCAAACAAGCTCCTCCTTTCAAAAGGAATCATTTGTAAGAACGATTTTTGGCAACTCGAACGAAAATTTTTTACTTTCCGCTCTTAATTCCTACATTACCGACGAGGCAGTATAGTGGGTGGACTCTTTTGAACGCATAATCCACATCTTCGGACCTGTTGAATACACATTGCCAACAGCATTGCTATATTCACAGTGTATACATTAACAGTATTCAACATTGCCGCCTTCACCAAACTTTACTCTGAACACATTCCGATAGTATTTCCACGTGGACAATACGTATATTAACAATATTCAATAAAACAACTAAACTATAAAATAATTTTCAGAAAAAAAACACACCGACTTCGAAATGCAGTAAAAAGTATAAAATAATTTCTATTTCCTAATGAAGTAATTTCTATTTCATTCAATCATATAATTACGTAACATATATGAATGAAACCTATTTACTCGTTAGGTAGTATATTAAATATATTTCAACCTTTTCGGAGGCGGCGCAAAATCAAAAATACATCAGTAAACGTTGCTGCCAATAACTAGTTGATTGTGGTATGGCGTATTGCATATTAATAAATCCTGAGGAAGAACGAAATGATAACATCATTATGCACGGCAAGTGCCAGACAGATCTACTACACAAGTGGATCGTGTAGCTACTATAACCTGACTGAAAAAATTGAGATATTATTATAAATGTAGCGTACCAATGCTCTTGGAATTTTCCAGAACCGTTATACGACGGAATGGAATTTTACCAAAAGACGGTTACAAGGGGGCGATGGGATTTTGTTTTAGGAGAGGTACGCGTGGCCACGAGCGCGGGCCTCGTGGCATTATTGTATCAAGCTCGCGACTGGACACACGCGCGGAAGCGACGAAAACTACGTTCAATAAATTGTTATTTCTTTTTGTTAAAGTTAAACAATTACCTTTATTAATTCACCCACGAACCTAAATTGGTGACCCCGCGTTTTTTAAAAAATTGCTTCGTGAGGTGAATTTTATATATTTTGTGGTATTTAGTGTAGTTTATGCGCGAAAATGTCTCTGACCGGACAAATTGGACCCAGTGAGGGCACCGGTAGTGAAAGTATAAGTGTTGCTGCAACCAGTGCTTTGCGGATCCCGGTATTTTGGCCGCAAAAAGTGGCTTTATGGTTTAAGCAGCTAGAAGCCCAGTTTCTTATCGGCAGGATAACCAAGGACGAGACGAAATTTGGTTACGTCGTGGCACAACTCGACGGAAAGTACGCCGAAGAAGTGGAGGACATAATATGCAATCCACCAGACGAAAATAAATATGAGACGCTGAAAGAAGAGTTAATCAAGAGACTATCCGATTCCGACAGTACGCGTGTCCGAAAGCTCCTGGAATCCGAAGAAATCGGGGATCGCACGCCGACGCAGTTTTGGCGTCATTTAAAGAAATTGGCGGGCTCCTCTGTAAACGACGAATTCCTGACGGAGATGTGGAAAAATCGCCTCCCGGTGAAGACGCAGCTCGTGTTAGCCGCTACATCGGACAAAGACGGCACCAGGCTCGCCGAAATAGCGGATAGGGTGCACGACATTCCGTCAGAAAGGGGGCGAATAGCCGCGGTGGCCAATACCTCGGAGATCGACCGTTTGAGCGAGGAGCTGAAGCAGCTGAAAATACAGCTCAATACGGTGTTACGACAGACGCGGACTCCACGGAAGAAGTTCCGGTCGCCGGCACGCGGTTTATCGCGGGAAGTAAGTAAAGATCGGCAGCAGGCGCGAAACGCGAAACCCCCAAACTGGTTGTGTTGGCATCACTATAAATGGGGTGAAAAAGCAACGACGTGTAAGGAACCCTGCGCGTGGAATTCGGGAAACGCGGAAAACCGTCGTGCTTAAACGCGGCAAACTTCGACGGTGGTAAATCCGGCCGCATTTTCGTTACCGATAAAGGGACAAAAGTTCGGTTTCTTGTCGATACGGGCGCGGACGTGTGTGTTTTTCCGCGGTCAAAGGCAAGTGGCTGTGCGCGAGAAGGTGAATACGCGTTGTATGCGGCAAATGGTGCACGCATTGCCACGTATGGAACAATGACCGTGAAGTTGAATTTGTCGTTGCGCCGCGAGTTTACGTGGAGTTTTATCATCGCGGATGTGGAAGGACCGATTATCGGAATGGACTTTTTAGCACATTATAACCTACTAGTGGATTCGCGCAATAGACGCTTAGTCGATGGTACGACGAATTTGTTTTCAATCGGTCGGTATGCTAGTGCAAGTTACCCGATAGTAAAGACGATCGCGAGTGATACGTGTTACCACCGACTTCTCGCGGAGTATCCGGATCTGACTCGACCGGCAGTGTTTAGGAGAGACACGGTTAAACACAGCACTGTGCATCATATTGAGACAACACCGGGACCACCTGTACACTGCAAACCCAGGCGTCTTGCTCCGGATCGACTGAAGGTGGCCAAGGCGGAAATAGGCTTCATGTTGCAGCAGGGGGTCATCCGTCCGTCGAAAAGTCCATGGGCGTCGCCGTTGCATCTTGTGCCGAAGAAGGATGGAGGTATACGACCGTGCGGTGATTACCGCGCGCTCAATAATCGTACTGTGCCGGACAGGTATGCGCCGCCTCACATTGAGGATTTCTCACATTTTTTATACGGAAAACGGGTATTTTCCAAAGTGGACCTAGTGCGGGCATACAATCAGATACCGGTCGCGCCGGCTGATATTGAAAAGACTGCGATAGCGACACCGTTCGGATTGTTCGAGTTCGTGTTCACGCCGTTCGGTTTGCGTAATGCGGCGCAGACATGCCAACGATTCGTAGACGAAATAACGCAGGGACTTGATTTTGTGTTCGCCTACATCGACGATTTCTTTATTGCGTCCACAGATGAGGCCGAACATTACGAACATTTAAAGACATTGTTTCACCGATTAAATAAATACGGAATTGTTATTAACCCGGCTAAGTGTGAGTTCGGCGCGAGCGAGATTTCCTTTCTGGGGTATACAATTAACAGCGAGGGTATTAAGCCGATGAGCGAGCGGGTCGACGCGATTGCGAAGTTTCCAAAGCCTGAAAATATAAAAACACTTAGACGGTTTTTGGGCATGGTAAATTTTTACCGTAGATTTATTCCTAGCGCGGCGTCGTTAATGAAGCCAATGAACGACCTTTTAAAAGGCGCTAGATCCGGAAATGCGCCCGTGAATTGGACCGACTCTGCGAATAAAGCTTTTGGGGAGGTTAAAGAGAGTCTTGCAAAAGCCACAATGTTAGCTCACCCGGTACCTGGTGCACTCATTAGCATAGTCGTAGATGCGTCGGATTACGCGGTCGGTGCTGTCTTGCAGCAATTCGTGGAAGGGGCGTGGCAACCTCTAGCGTTTTTGACAAAAACCCTCTCCGCGGCACAACGGAAGTACAGTGCCTATGATCGGGAGCTGTTGGCGGTATACACAGCGGTAAAACGTTTCCGGTATTTCGTGGAAAGCCGGGACTTCGCCATATATACCGATCATAAACCATTGACCTTCGCATTTCGTCAGAACTTAGACAAATGTTCCCCGCGCCAGTTTCGCCACTTAGATTACATAGGGCAGTTTACGACGGACATTCGTCATATTAAAGGCGTGGACAATACGGTCGCGGATGCTTTATCGCGAGTTGAGGCTGTGCATGCTCCCGATCATAGCGCATTGGAGCAGGCTCAAACCAATGATGCCGAGTTGAAACAGATCTTGGAATCCGATTCTAGCGCTCTGCAATTAAAAAAGATTTACTTTCCGGGATTTAATGTATATTTATTCTGCGATACATCGGGCGAGGCGGCAAGACCTTTCGTTCCGTTGTCATTGAGACGTGCGGTTTTCGACTCGCTGCATGGACTGTCGCACCCTGGGGTTCGGGCAACGCAAAAGTTAATTACCAAGCGGTTTGTATGGCCTTCAGTAAATAAGGATTGCCGCGATTGGGCGAGACATTGCATTGCGTGTCAACGGTCGAAAATTACGAGGCACGTAGTAACGCCCGTCGGCAGCTTCGACAGTTCCACCGAAAGATTTGAGCACGTGCATATTGATATAGTTGGACCGTTACCTGTATCGCAAGGTTTTAGGTATTTGTTAACGTGTATCGATAGATTCACTCGTTGGCCGGAGGCTGTTCCGATCGTAGAAATTGACGCGGAGACGGTCGCGAACGCGTTTATTAATTCATGGGTTGCGCGTTTTGGAGTTCCTTTAAAGATTACAACAGATCGAGGGCGTCAATTCGAATCGAATCTGTTTAGTGAATTGTCGCGACTAATCGGTGCGTCACATTTCCGAACAACTTCCTATCATCCTCAAGCAAATGGGATGGTAGAGAGGTTACATCGGCAGATCAAAGCAGCGATAAAATGTCATGAGACAGATGATTGGGTTGAAGTATTACCAATTGTCTTACTTGGCATTCGCACAGCATATAAAGAAGACTTGAAAACAACGTCGGCAGAACTCGTTTACGGTACGGGAGTGCGTTTACCGGGCGAATTTTTTGTTGCGGGCAAGAAAGATACGCAGACAGTTTACGCAGATCGGCTGCGAAGACGTTTCGAGGGTTTAAAACCGTCACCTGCTTCGCGCCATGGCACAAACAAGACTTTCGTGTTTGAGGAGCTGTCGACATGCCCTTTTGTATTTTTACGACACGACGCGGTAAAGGGTCCATTGCACCCACCGTACGTCGGGCCGTTTAGAGTAATTAAGCGCGGAGACAAAACATTTGTGATCGAAATGAGAGGAAAGGAGTCTACCGTCTCAATCGATAGATTAAAGCCAGCATTTATTTTAAATGAAAATATTAGCGAGCGTAACCCGCAAGTAGTTACCGACGATATGATTATACAAACTCCAACTGATAGTAATACCGACAGACGTACGTTACGGTCCGGTAGGAGAGTTCGGTTTCCAGATCGGTATCAAGCGGGATTTCCTTAAGTGTATATATGCATATAATATATTTTTTTCCGTTTATTGTAATACCAGGTACTAGTAGTAAGAATTTATGTATCGTTTCATTTTTTTACTGTAATGGCATAGCGTGTAAATTCTGTAATTTTAGTATGTGTATTGGCGTGTGCGAAGATTTTGCTTATGCGAAGTATGTTTATGACTTCTTGTATACCCTTTTTGAGTGAGCGTTAATCACTGGTAGGGGGGTAGTGTAGCGTACCAATGCTCTTGGAATTTTCCAGAACCGTTATACGACGGAATGGAATTTTACCAAAAGACGGTTACAAGGGGGCGATGGGATTTTGTTTTAGGAGAGGTACGCGTGGCCACGAGCGCGGGCCTCGTGGCATTATTGTATCAAGCTCGCGACTGGACACACGCGCGGAAGCGACGAAAACTACGTTCAATAAATTGTTATTTCTTTTTGTTAAAGTTAAACAATTACCTTTATTAATTCACCCACGAACCTAAATAAATATTTTTATTTAGTTAACTAAACTAAATAAAAATGTGTAATATTTACCTATTTTTTAATTACACAAGCAATTTATTGAGCATTGTGTAAACCTTTATTGCAGTCGTTACAAATTGTGCGCGATCTTCGTGACGGACCACCGTCAGTTAATTTTTTGTATTAACTTTATAACCGTCTATTCGGTTTTTCCTGATTTTTGTTATATTGAGCTGTTTGATCAATATCTTAAACGAATTGTGATTATAGTAATAAGAAACTATCCCGTGTCGAGTTCTTACATTACCGCTCCAGCGTATACCAAGCCTCGGCACAAACCAGCATAGAATATAACAAAATGTTAAATTAAATAAACAGTTTTTTCAATTGTGTTGCAACGAAATGGAACTATTTATAACATTTTATAAAGTTATTTTGAGATGCAGATCTCTCATGATGCGTATAATAATGTACCAATGCGCACACAACGATATATCGTCGTTTGCAAATGTAATGAATGATGATATATCGTCAATTGACACTAAAATGGTTAAAAATTAATTAATACATTTCAAACATTATTGAAAACATTTTTGTGAAATTTTATATTTATCTGTGTTTCAAAGTCACAATTTAATTTATAGTAACGTGTTATGAGAATTTACATCTTGATATTTATAAGTATCAACGATTTATTGTCTCTCTCCTCGGAAATTAGCGAATACTTCTTCTACATTGTATTGTGGCCGCAAAAGGTAAGTACAACAACGAGATGAAATCAATTTCTTTAGCGGCCACATTGTGGTTGATTTTTTCGTTCGCTGCGCATTCTTGCCTTTTTGAGGACACCTCCTGTAAAGGCAACTCATCTTTTTTCGGAAAAAGAGTTCTTGATGCACTGGTTTATATCTTGTACCGACTATACAAAAAGATCGTTACATTTTAAGGAAAGTTGATATTTCTTTGTACCTTTCAAAACTACATTGTGCTTCAGCAAAGTTATAGCGATATAAAAAGCAATACGATAATTGGAAGAAATCTTCTATAATTTTGTAATGCTTTATAATGAACAAAATTTATTAGTCAAGTTGCATTTACATACTATCGAACAGAAACAACTGTCTTTCCGTCTAAATAGAGCAATTTTCGTTCCCTATACAATTCTTTTTGACTGAGTTATTTAACTTCGAATGAAAAATTGTACTTCTGATTTTAATTATATTTAGAAAACGAAAGAGTCATTATACAACTTTCATCAAATAAACAATTCGAAGATCAGTTTTTTCTTTTGGAGATACAACTTTTACTTTTTCAAATCGGTTAATATTAGGATATACATTCTGTGATATTTCTCAAAATTGCAATGGTTTTATTATTTTTATGGACGCGTTGTATTTTAGGTTTTTTTTTACGTTTAAAATGACCGATTTGTATTACCGATTTGCAAAAAGACCTGTTCTACTTTCAACGACAACTTGGTATCTTCAACTACAGTCTAGAGCAAACCTGATTTATCTAAGGAATATTTGGTCACTCGGAAGAAGTCTTTCACTCGTTGATTTCTAAGTGTTTTTAGAGATTTGAAATTTATGACTTTGAATATTTGGAAATACAAGAATTTTGTAATTTGGAATTTTAGGAAGTTTGACAGTTTGAAAATTTAGAAATTTAAAAATTCTGGACTTAAAAGAATATGGAAATCTGAAAATTACCATACTTTAAAGTTTCAATATTTAGTAATGTAATAATTTGAAAATAAAAAATTAAATATTAAAGAATTTTGTTAATATTAAAATTAAAAAATTTTTAATTTTAAAATTGTAATTTTAAAAATTGTAATTTTAAAATTAACAAGTTCATATTTTTGATCCAACCTGCAAAAAGCTTATATTCCATTCCAGTGTAACATCGCGCCGCACAATGAAACAATGTGGAAACACTCTGCAGTTCATAATTCTTAGTTCGCAATTCTTTTTTCAAAAAATGGTTTGAATAAAATTTACCACAGGCGAAGTTGGTTTTCTGATTTTCTGTTTGTCTAAAATTCATGTTAACGCGAATAACAAAAAAGCGACTTGTACAACTTAAACTTTTTCTTTTGCAAACATTTTCGTTAAGAAACAATATAATCCAAATGTTGAAAATATAGCTGAAAATAGAGATTTCTGTGCTACTGTGCTCTGAAACAGTTATTCAATGATATTGATAAGTCTATATTTTCAGAAGCTGTGATAATCTGAATTTGATCGCATTTCCCACATTTATGCACGTGTTCCCTCAATTTTTTGCACAGTGTAAATCATATTAAATTATATCGGTTTGTACCAACAAGCTTTCCAAATGATCCTGATATCAACCATCTTACGATAATTAACAATTTATTTTATATTCAACTTATAATTCATTTTGTATCTACCTTACTCTATTTTTGTTAAAATCTAATCGAGAAGTTATTCACTTGATATAACGATATTTGACTGAATGGCTATGGTTGTTACGGATAGAAACAGTCGAACGAGGCGTCTTAGAGCATGTAACGAGAATTTAGGAATATATAAACGTTTTAATGAAATTAGCGGGGTTTTCGGGGACGACTGGTCAAGAGCAGCAGGCATGGCGAGTTTTCATGCCTCGAAGCCCTACGTGCACGGGAAAACCTGTGGCCGTATTCGTCGAGCATCATGAGTGTTTCGGCATGAAAAGCACCACCGTAGCACCGGGGGTAACCAATCCGCCCGGGAGTGGTGGTGCTCACCAAAACACCGAGGGCCACTCCGCTCGGGAGAGGTGAGAACCCGGGCGGGGGCGAGCTTGCTTGCCCCGCGCTCCGGCTGGCTGTCTGCGGGATCGGTCACACTCGAAGACAAGAAATAATTAATTTTTTTTAAGAAATGAACACGTGCGTGGGGCACGTGGCAAATAACACGTGGCACGTGGCACATGCTCTGGGATTCTAAGTAAGACGCAAATTAATAAGTATTTGATGTGCCGCGGAATGTCGGCGAACCCTAGTGCGCACTACGGCAGAAAAGAAAGACCTTCCTCGGCAACGTCTCCTCACGCGTTATTTTCCAGAAACGAGTACAAGGGTGCGGACCGCTCCGTTTGATGGCGGATACCGGCAAGTGCCGGCGCGACATCGGTATCGGCGCGTGGTGCGGTGGCGCGGCCGCAAAGGGCGGATGGCATCGCGAGGTTCGACGGTTCGGTCGTAGAGGGATGGCCGCAAAACCAAGGTCGAATGAGGGCACGTGGCAGATTTCGAAGAAATCGGCGTGGTTGCCAGGAGACGTCGAAGGGGTGTGAAACACATATAACAAGCGAGGGCACCGGGCCCCGGGCTTCATTCTGTTTTTTGGCGTTACGTGATGCACTTCGTATTTGTCAGCGCGAATTTCATATTGTACAAAGTCATTTGTTTGAACAAACCTTGCGTTACTTGATTGTAACACCGACAGTTGATTGATATCGTGAAGTGTCAAGTCACTCGCTACAAACTCAGTTGTAATACTTGTTGCAAATTAACCGAAATAAATTTGTGCGTCTTCACCGTCGTAAAACTGACTTTGTTCTGATACAACGATATTATATGTATATTACATGTACAATTAAGTTATTATTCTTTATTATACAATATTTGGCCAAATAATATGTAAAAACAGACACTGTCAAGACAATGTAATTTTCTGTCGTGCGATATAAATGTGTGTGTATTGTATTTTACCATACTTCAGCCGAAATGTAAAAAATGTTAGCTATGAGTATTGATGGGGGAACGATCGACTGGCCTTCGAAGTCTGCAGATCTTACACTCATACACTTTTACTTGTGACAATGGATTAAACTGTATAGTAAAGATGTCGAAAGTGAGGACTAATTAGTGCAAGCAATTAAATACGCATTTAAGGAACAGAAAAGTTAAAACACGTTACCGGAGGTACATGCTTCGGTAATTAAATGGGCACAATTATGCAGGCGACAATACGAAAAACAATTTCAGTAATTGTGCAACTGAAAAAGTAAAACTCTTTCCATTGCAAATGTTTTTCGCTGCCTTATTTCAAGTCGATAGCATTCGCGTGTTGTGTAGACATTTTTACAAGCACAATATACGTTTACGTCACTCGACAAAAGATAACATCGCCAAAACAATAAAGGAACACAGCAGATGTTTAAACTTGATTTTCCTGAAGACTAAGTCGAAAAATAAAAAAGAATGTATTTTATATTTTTTCCTTATTTTGTCATGAAGAATTACGTGGTGTTTACTTTTACATATTATTGTGCCAAATGCTTTATGAATATACACAAATACTTTAGAACTAAGTTATGATTATATCTGGTTGAATCTACATTGTTTCTACATTGAATCTGCATTATAACTACGTCATTATCCTTGCAAAATTTATACTTTGATTTAAATAACCAATTTGAAAGCCAGCTCGCAGCCAGAATTACGGACAAAAATTCTCAGTGTTTATTTTAAAGATCTTTTCTCATAATACCCAGTTTTTGTGCTTGTTCTGTTTGACGTTTTTATTTTTTATTAGACTCAAGATGATTTCAATAACTTCATACTTCTGTAATGTGATACTGGTACAACAAAGGTCGTGTCAAAAATTCATCATCGTATAGTGCTTTTTTGTATTAATTGACTATCCCTGTTTACTAGAATCGCAGTATTTTTGTAGACTAACGCTTATACAATTGTTACAGATTAATCGAACGATTTTTCTTAAAATATACAGATTTGTACATTGTACACAAGTTTCTTTTCGTCGTCGGTACTATCATTCTCGTTTTTACCGCCTTTCGTGGAAGCATGATTTTTTATTTTTCATTAAAATTAAATATATTTTAGAAATATTCTTAGTGTTACAACGTTCTAGTACTATGCACTACAGCATAAAGAATTTTATGGAAAGAGTAGGTGTAAGAAATTTGTACCTTATTTATTTTTATGCAAGATATTATAGTTAGACAATACTTTCTAACTGTACAACATTCAGCACAGGTAATATAATACAATCAGAATGGAATAAAGTGATGGCATCAAAATGTTTGAGTTATCTTAAAAGTCGGTATTGTCTATTTGTTTTTAAGACAGTTTGCAATTTGAAAAAATGTTTAATATCACAACCTAATAAGAAACTTGTAAATATCAGTGCAACAAGAAATTTTTTCTCAAAAAGGAAAATTAATTTTACGGTGAAAATGCAAAGTAAAGAATATATAAAATGTCTACTATTCATTTCAATGCTACAGTATTCTGTTCCGCAGGTTTTCATATTGTGCCATTAGATGGCGCAAGCATTATGGTTTGCTAGTTAACATGTAGGTTAAGTTAATTTCTGTTTTATATCTGTAGATAAAGTCAATTTACAATTAATTTTATAACTTGATACTAAAATTCTTTTGTTGTTAAATATGATATTCTTTTTATAAATAATCAGATAAAAACAGAGAATCATTGCGAAAACATAAAAAATATTTGTTAGCAAACTTTTCCATTGATTAAATAATTTGTAATTGGAATTTAAATTTGAAATTGTGTGTTTAAAAAGTTAACTATACCGATTCAAATTATAAAAAGAAGATAAAAATTTTGTAAAAAAAACTGTTAATTAAAATACGCGCTACAGTTGACGGTAGGATCAGTAAAATTTGAATTTATCGACAGTACCAATCAATCATGATGACAGTCAGTAAAATAAATTTATGATATATCTATTTTATGTTTGTATTTGAATCAGTTTTCGAAAACGAAAAACTATTTATTAAAACTTTTTTTTTTACTCTAAATGCAATTATTCTAAAAAATAAATTTATTTGGATATGTATAATGTCTGTTGGATTGTTCCTTCGTAATGCATGATATTGTGTCTTTGTAAAATTCTTTACATTTTATAACAAATACAATAAAATATTAATGAAATCTGTTTCAATTTAGGCCTATCGGTAAAAGGTTTTCCTTACAGTTCTCTACTTTAACTGCGTGAAAAGAGGAACTTGGACGAAACATTATTTTAACATTCTGATAATAAATAAGCACTAACAACAAATTATTTTTTTAATTTTTTCTACTTCAATAATACTTTTAATAGGTTTTTAATTTGTTTTTAATAAAACTAATTTACTTCTTCTTTAAAAACTTTGAATATTTTCTACTTTATGGGCATGTAAATCTTTATTGTAAAGATTTGTAATTTGTTTTGTAAAATGCTATATATGAATGTAATCTTTTTACTATCATAACTTTTTCTATAAATGCTCATTGAATAATAGATTCCATTCGATGTTATTCAATAAAAGTGGATGTAATTGTAAAATTTGTCCAAAGTTAATTTAATTGTTTAAACACTTGTAGTGTTATATTAAAAAATTGATGTTTTGAAAATCGTTAAAAAATAAATTAAATAAATTCATGTACTGCTTATTATTTTATAATTTCTATTGCGTGTGTTAATTTGAAATTAATAAAAGAAAGAATAATACTTATGCAATTTGATTAGCTAAATTTATTTATTTTGCACTGCTGTATAATGTAAGTACATGTTATACAGAGCAGGAAGAAAATGAAAGAGGGTGCACATATAATGTTGTTCACCACGGTGGCAAATAATATTTGTAACGAGGGTATTTCATGTACTATTTTAGGTGTATGATATGCAATGATCCGAATAATATATAGGAATTGAAACTTCGACAAATATAATATACTTATTTTTATATAGTATAAAGATAAAATAAAATTAAGGCAGTTTTAATACTAGTTTTTATTGTTATCTAATGTGCAGTCAATTTTTAATTAAAAATAGAATAGATCGGCAAATACAGGAGGAATGATACATACAATAGTTTGATAAACTATTCCTCATCACGATAAAAGTTGACATTTATTTTGACAAAAGTATCTTATTGCAGTTACTGTAATTTGATATTAAGAATCTTATTGTATAAGATCCGTTCGGCAACCATACGGTTGCCGATTTTGCATGTTTACGTTTGAATACAGTTGTGTTGACTCAAATACGTCCATAAGTACGCATATCTTTTATGCGGAAAATTGCATTTTTCATGGTCTTTTTTCAACTTTTCCGCACTACTGCCGTTTTCTAAAGGAAAACTAACTTTACCATGTGATTCTACGGTGACAAAATCTATAAGAAACCATTTGTAGTTCTCGTTGTACATCACAGGCCAAAATCGGCTTATTTCTAACATCTTCCTTTCAGTTTATTGTTAAATATTCGTTGCATTTGTATATAACACGTATTTTAATTATGGTTTTTAATTTCATATTAATGGCAACCTTATTTGAAATATACATGTTTTTCCGTACATGTATGTATACGAAATATCTATATCAATTATGTAGTATTGAGAACAACTTAAAATACATGCAGAACAAAATATTTTAGTGGTAATGTTATGCAGTTTTATTATTGTTAGAATTATGCACAGCGACTAACGACAATTGGATGTAAAGCCAATCAATATTTATTAAAATAATATTACAGTAAACTTTTAATAGATGTGTGAAGGCAAATATAAAACGAGGAATGACAATATTCACGTATAACACGAATCAATCATACAACTGTCTTTTGCTAATCGATTACTGATTTTGCTACAATTTGTTATCTCAACAATTATTTAATGTATTTTTTATTTTCGTACACGTATGAAGTAGAAAAATAAATAAATAAGGATAAATAAACTAGCTTATATTCACAGAAGTAATCATATATTTTGACAAAAATTTTTGTAGTTTATGATCAGAAATCTAGGATCCTCCACTTTGGCAGAATTCGTAAATCTAATGCTAAAGATATTTATTTTGATTCAAGCCAACAATATTTCTATTTTTGTACTTAGCCTTCCTATTTTATAATAATTAATAAAGGAATAATGTTTTTGCTAATTACTTATTACAAATTTAAAGACGTACAATATTATTTGGAAAAATTATTTTTTACACCCAAAACAATCAATTTCAAACAATTATTTACAATTATTTCAGTAATTTTCAAATAATTTAAATCAAACATTTTTAATCCAGGGAACATATCGAACCGCGACACACCGATTTTAATGAAACTTATGTGAAAGATAGTTCTCAAGAAAATATTTGACACGTATTTTTTTTTATCGTCCATCGTTCACATTTGTTTGTGCACTAGGAAATTTTGAAATAAATACCAAAGTGCACTGTGTAGAAGTACTTTAATTCAAATAAGGAAAACCTATTGTAAAAACCAACTATCTTTCAACGATATACTAATTATTAATTGTCCGAGAGTTCGCTCGCAAAACAAATTGTAAGTTACAGGAGTACTCCTGTGTCCAGTACAGTGTCCTGAAGTTCTATAATTCGACAGTTCTATTAATTCTCAACTATTTTCGGAAAACCCGAGCTTTTATGAACTTCTTGAAAGGCTGTCGATGGGGGTGACTTCTCCGATTGGGCCATCTCTTGCGTTCTTGGTTAGCAAAAAGGCGTCATCTTTTCTGCTATTTGTTAAAAAATCCACGCCTCCAAAGCCGTCGTGGTAGGCCTTAGGTATAATACAAATGACGCGGCTGAAAAGTCCTAAAACACTTAACTCTGAAGTCGAGCACCCCATTACCCCTCTTCACAGGAGGTGATTTTAAATTATATATCTTATAAACATTGCATAAAACAACAAATTCCAAAAACACGTGTCCTCTATTTTTGTCCATAGTTTACGTACACGAAGTTGCAAAAAAATAGATCAACATTTAATGCAAAAATTTAAACAAAAATGACAAATTTTTTAAATATTATTTAAAAAAATAAAGTTTCTTGAATTTTTTTACGCACAAAAATTCCCTATTTAAAGACGAACAATTCACAAAAAAAAGAATTCAATTATCTTCTTTAATTCCAGAGATATTCCCAAAAATATGGTTTCGACCCACAAACTTCGAGGGCTATTTTCACCCCTTCAATGTGAACGATGGCCGATAAAAAAAATACGTGTCAAATATTTTCTTGAGAACTATCTTTCACATAAGTTTCATTAAAATCGGTGTGTCGCGGTTCGATATGTTCCCTCGTTAGTTCTGCATTTAATGCTATAATTATCATCAAAATCTATGGTCTTGAGAATTCATACCAAATTTAGTCAACATCAAATATGTTATTCCAAAAAAATTCTTCCAAACAGGTGTACAACAGGCTCGAAACATGAGAACGCATCGAATTGACCTATGGCATTAAGAAATCCAATTACACCTATATCCGATAAGAAGTTCGAATGAATTACATCCTAGCAAGTGTTGGGCACTTGCTTTGAGTTTCAAAACAGAAAACGTGAGGTACCAATATAGTTATAGTTCACTATAAAGTCGATAAGACCTCTAGTTTCATTAACGAACTGTACAGTGTCTAAAGATCGAAATCCGGACTTTGAAGAAGACTGGGTAGCATGGAGTCCCAACTTCGCAGGATCACGAGCCTGTTCTCGATCGTGCTAACCGCTGGCATTCAAATGCCAGTGGTATTCAAATGTCTCCTTTGTTCTCCCGTTTCTACGCCGAAGTATATATTCTGCAAATAGCCGTATCATCTCACGGATTAGCCATTACTTGTACCTAGTAAGATTCAGTCATTTCTGAACTAGCCCTGGTTTACTTAGGAAGAAGTATAACAACAAAGTTGTTATCTTTTAACATAACTCTTTCCAGCTAGCATTTATAATTAGAATATTTTGCAGTAAAATCTTAATATTGCCAATTCAACCTTATAACATACAATATATTATAACATTCAACTTTATAACGTTATTTTATTTGTTGAATATTAACAAAATGTTAATTATTTTCAAGATTTTTGGAATTTATTTCAGTAACTGTCACACATTGATGTTAGGCATATTACACAGTTTTACTTTGAAGAATGGTATTTATTCATTACAACAACATGACAAAAATAAAATACTTTTAATCTTACTTTAATTTTGTTGTTACCGGAAAATTACATGCTTTCGAGAGATTTATCAAAATTTTATTGTTAATTATGACTCAACCATAAGATCAGCTGCTGTATGGTGTGTGTTATATTTCTGCAAGGATTCATTTTCATCGAATCAAGATTATTTTTTAGTACTTTTCCGTTAGCTAGGCGCAAAAAAAACAATGTAGAATTCTGCCAAATTGCTTACAACCATAAGGTTATCGACTTTTATTCCGTTGACTGTTTTGTCATTCGATTCGCTTGGCGACTTGGCTCGCGTTTGGTTCGCAATTGGCCACATTTGCACCCGGCTAACCGAAAAGTACCTATTTTTTTAGCAATGGATGAATTTTTAAACTGTTTGCACATTTCTTTAAACTTGAAATAGGTCGTTGTTCATACATTTGTTAACTATTAAATTAAATATTTTTTATATACATTTTCTCTTTCATATACGTGAATTTGTTGTTTTGCACTCTTGTGGCAAGCAAGAAGAATAATTGCCAATATTTTATTTCTTATTTCTTTCGAATAACAAATGTAGGTATCGAACAAATTGTTTATTCGGTTTATTCGGAATAGAGAATAACTGTCTCTTATTCACGAACAATGAAGGGCTGAATATTACTACAAAACAGTTTTTTATTATACAATTATATTCTTAAAGTGCAAACGGGTTTGTTCAAAACCAATCAAGTCAATCATTACGATCGAACGCATCGCTTTCCCGATGTGCAGAATTCCTGATTGGTCAACGCTTTTCGCTAATAATTCGAAAACGAAGCCTTAACTAACATTTTTAAAAGGAAATAGTCATTCAGAGTCATTTTAGCTACCAGTCTCTGCAATTAAGCTTACATGTAGTAAGGCACCTCGAATAAATTAAAAGTTTTTGATTTTTTTTAATTATAGTATACTAGAAAATTTGACAGAATTAGAGAATAGCAATCAATATTCGTCCACTGTAAATGTAGACAGTGATTGCTTTTGTATTTTGTCCTACTGTTTACAATTCTCGATTTTTTACATTTAGTACTTGTAACGAAAAATTCTCACAAAACTTTGTCGCAATTTTCCTTGAAACTTTTGCATGCCATTAAATGGAGTGAAACTCCAAATTAACTTACTCCATTTTCAAACTAAACGCTTTAAATGTGTCAATGTCTGTCTGATGTCATACAGGTTTTATAGTGTCAAATGAACAAATGCTTGTAGCTTTTTAGTCAATATAGAAATTACAAAATAATCGACAACTAATTTTCTTAACTATGGTGTGCTTTATTGAAAAACATGAAAAAGTTCAAGAATAATAGGTGTGCTTATATGTTATTACCACAATTATACAAAAATATTACATTGCTGCATTTTTAGTAAAGAATCATATTTTTTTACTTTTTGCGATTTTTCGTTTCTTGCAGCTAAAATTTGCAATAAAAGATCTGAAAAATTCTGTAATATACACGATTAGGTCCCCAATTTCTCCGAATTTTTCTCAGAACTTTTATATGTTAATGACTTAGAACAAAAAATGGAATTTTTATTTTATTCTGTCACTCCTCCAGTTGAAATGGAGGCTTAAAACTATGTAGGCGTAATATGTGGTTTTGGATATAGTATTGAATAAATAAAATTGCAGGTTTCATTTATCACAAGACGACATTTTACGACCTTATTGAACTACATCCTTTTATGAACAAACATTAAAATATATGTAGATTTGAAGTAAATATTTAATAATGACCGAAAATAGGAAATATAACGTTGTCCGGCCGTGAACCGAAACCTTTACCGCGACTAAGCGATTTATTGCAGGGCCCAAATGGCCCGGCGCGTAAGTCACTGTCGTTAGTTCTTTACCTCGGAGTATGGGTCACCGGGGACCCTCTTGTCTATTACAGCCGGCGCGAACGAGTCTTACCAAAAACACGTACATACTGTCATAGACGCTGATACTGCGGATTCTTCAAACGAGGAAATCAGCACATTAGGAATATATATAGAGTAAACGCGCCGTGGCGCGACACTAATAATATACGCGAGACGAACTGTTAACTGATTGTTTACTGACCAGCGGTAGTTAAGTATTTGTGTTGAGGAGTGTTTAACCAAAATTACTTGTATAATTGTGAAATAAATAAAAGTAGTATTTGTCGTTGACGAACCATCAACGGCAAATCATTTCTTTTTTAAAAAAAAAGAGTTCTTTATGGAGGACGTGACAGTACCATAAACCGGCTAATAACTATACCTCTCTTTTTAAACAGTTTCAACAAAGGAAAGTATAGAGTGTCTCTTAACCGTTACCTTCGAAACGCGAGGGTATTTAGGCGATTTTCCGTACAAACAGACAGTTAATTGAACATCGTAGCTTGAGTCGGTCGGACGTCGTAGCTTGAGTTAGTCAAACGTTAAGTCTTGAACGCATCAGATCAATTTCAAAAAGTCAATTGTGAGTGTTAGAGTTTCGCAAATTATAACCCGGCATAGCCAATGCAGGGTGGCTCGGGAATCATCCACAAACACCATTCGAGTGAGACCCTGCACTCCTCGAATGGGCCACGGTAAGGTGGTTGATTCGCATACTACACACTATTCGAGCGAGTCTTACCCCCTCGAATAGGCCACTGTAGGGTGGTTGATTCGTACACTCAACACTATTCGAGCGAGTCCTACCCCCTCGAATAGATCATCGTGAATAACTTCACGCAACGTGGTTTACTACGGCGAGTGAGACCCTGTTCTCCTCAGATTAATCAACAAACAATTCAATCACATACATAATGTATACACACTCACACACACTTTCACCGCATAATTATTAACAAATACATATTTTGTAAGGGGTTTTTTATGCCGCAAGGCTTTTTCCCTTAATTCAAATCATTCGAGCCAATAAACTATCATTCTTTTTGAGGCTCAATTATGTTTACATAATTTTGATTTACCCTCTTCCACAATCAAATTCATCCATTTTTTGAAACACGAAATCTCTCCATGTTGGAACGATTTCGACGATACAAACGTTATCATTAATTTCCGATTTCTCCTTCCAATTTCAAGTTTGAAAATAAACGCTAATTGCTTGGAGTTAGATCAGGGCTGTTGGAATAGTGATTTAACGTTTTAAAGCCATATACTTCATAATAACTGACGCGTGAACAGGTGCATCGTCATGCAGTAACATCATATCTAGAGACAAGTTGTCTCATCTATTTTCTTTAATGTCATGCATCAATTTGTACACTAATGTTGCTTAGTAGTTTATAGTGACAGTCGCATTACGTTTCTTGAAGTCAGTCAAAGGAATGCTTACGGAATGTTTCAAAGTGTAAACAAGCTCCTTATGAAGTTATATTCTGCCTATATTATAATCAGCTTAATTACAAGTTTAAAATTTACTTTGGTAGTAAGTTCCTGATGACGCTGGGTTAAATAGCGAAAGTCAAAGCATAACACTGCAGAATTTATTGTGGTTCATATGGTACATGACGTTGCTGTTAATTTTGATCAAGTTAAAATTAATTTTCAGTAATTATGAATTGGATTCAGTCAGATTAGGGTTAAATTCTGGTACGGTTAGGGTTAATATTAACGAACATAAAATAAGATCCAGGTTCATGTTATATGTAATGACATTCAAGTTCAATCCAATTAGGATTAGTTACAACAGAATGATTAAGGTCAATATTAAGATTATTTCAAAACAGTTAATTTACGTTTGAGCAGACTTGAATCGAAATCAATGAGGCTATGGTTTGGTCTTACATAATAGCAGTCAATTCACACCTAATATGTTGAAACACAACTTCAAACGTCAAATAAAGCAAAATGTGTCACTATAGTAGCCACAACTGCGAAAGTTCCAAGATAGTCAGTGAAAATGAATCTAATTGAAACTTTTATAAAATATGATTGTTATATTCTTTTGTGATTGTTATTATTTTGTCATACTAAAATATCAAGTATTTCCATAAACAACGTTCATGCATTTCAAACACTTAATATCCTTTATTTTTGATAACTTTGGTAACCTTTACTTGATAACTCGACGTTTAATTTTAAATACGCTTAAATTATTCTAATAATACATGATTACTTTATGTTAACTTAGTAACAAATAGAAACAATTTTAAGTAATTTTATATGAAGTTTGCAAAGAATTAACAATGTGTTAATAAAGACAAATTTTGGATTTGTAACAATGCTTAAGCGAATAAATAGATATACAAGAACAGAGTTCTTAATAATTGCAGTAATTCAAATTTCCATTATGAAAACATTAGTACTAAGAATTATCGAAGATCAGTACTTGTTCTACTAGTTACTTTCAAATTGAATTCTCTGGCAGTCAGTAGTCATTATTCGATGCGATGATTTATACGAAGGCACCGTGAGAAAAAGAAACAACTCAATGAGAAAAGCGGACGTTCCGGAACCTCGTCCTTCTGAATCATCGATTGATGAGAATGAAATTCATTTCTATCGTGTGATTCTCCCTTCTATTAATGTATTAACGGAGTTGAACAATGCGCGAAGGTTGATTCGTTGATTACCTTGTTAATTAAAAAGTAATAACTGCAGCGTAGGAAGGAACTTACATAAAAGTATTGATGCTGCTAATGGTTTTAATAATTGTTAACAACGCGAAACGACCATGACCGTATTTGATGGATCTGAAGTTTTCATAATGAAATGTTATTTGTAGTCGGCCACCGCTTATTGTCTGCTAACATTAATCTATTACTTACAATTAATTATTAATTATAAATACATCAAGGTACATTGCCTCACATACAATACCTAACATGCAATCTATACTGCATACTGACGTCAACACTAAAACTATCAAATAGATCATTTCTTGATACATTTACAAGTTTTCCTCATTAAGTTAACAAATTTATTGAGACGCTTTGAAATCTGTATCAGGTTTTATCGAGGTAAAGAATTAACAAGTATGTACATCAATTTATGTTTTATCGTTTTTTTTATTTGTTTTCCTATTTTATTTGTAATTTACAATTATGTGTGCATTATATGTAGATAGAATTAATGTGAATTAGCGTTTAACTAGTACAATGACTTTAATTTAGAGATTGAAAAAAATTAATAACGTTAGTAACTTGTGAATTTCATAATATGTGTATGCTCAAATTTTACAGCATTTTATTTTAGAAATCCATAATTGTTTGAGATTATATTTATAACAGGCAAATTCAATATAAGTTTAAATCATATGTTATAACCGCCAACACCTATTTTAGTCGTAATAACGATCATCGTGCAGTTCTTTACATTTTGTCCATTACTTTAAAACTGCGGTACATATTAGAATACTTACGTAAATTAACTTAAATTAATTGTATAAAAACAGAATTAACATCAAATATTGTGTGGGCAGTGCTGAAAATTAGTTTCTTTATTCATTAGTTTCTTTTTTATTCAATTGGAGATAATTCTTGTCACGCAAATAATACTTTGAAACATGTGTTAGAAAATTCCCAATGACCCACCCTAATAAAGCAAGGCCGACGGACACATGATCGTCATACGACGACCACCACGGGGTCAAGGCATGGCACTGTGACGTCCGAGCCATAAAACAATCAAGTTTCGCGGGGAGTAAGAAAACTCGCGAAACGAGAAGAAGACATTCTTTTAGAGACCTTTGAAAAGCATTCACTATTTCGGCCACAGAATCGGCTTTATAGAAAATATATAGTATTTTTTAAATCGAACTTAGCGTTTCTATCATTTTCTACCTCGTTTTACACACGATATCGATAAAAAATGTTGCAGTTTCTTTTTTGCTCTTGTATCAAAATTATAAGGTACGTAAATTGCATTTCGTTATTACAATCATGTTTTAGTGAATGATGCATCGATATTTCTAAATCTTCCCATAATCTCGATGAGACGCGATCAGTTTGATATTAAAGTGCCGGAAGGTTTTTACCTTCACTTGACGTGAATCACTTATGTGGAGTTACAGCCAAACCTTCATCATTATGCACATAAATGTAGGGTCGAAATAAATAATTATACTCTCTTTACGTTAAGTAAACTTGTATGAAATATACATTTTAGAAAATTCTAGTCAAATATCTATCTTCTAGAACTAATCTATCTTATATTATAAATAATTTATAAGATTTTAACATTTTGAATTTTAGTGTCATTTAATGATATTGGAAAGCAATTGAATATTGAAATATTACAATATTAACATATTCTCTATATTTTGTTAAGGTTTATCACAAGAAATGTTGTTACTTGATATTTATATAAAATGTTATTTTATGTAATATTTAATACAGATAAACTGCAATTATCAATGTTATTCTTAATAATCTTTCCATCTCCTTTGTAGGTTTTTAATGTCCATGTTATAAAATTAGAATAGATTTCTGATAAAATTAATTTAATTAATAAAATATTTCCCAGAAACGATATTACTTACGGTAACTCCTAACATATTACATTATGTAAAAAACATGTGTTCATTTAATTCGTTATGTACTAGTTTTTCAACAGAACTTTCGAATTAAGCATATTTCTTTTTTATATTATGTGTTCTTTACGCAATGGCCCCAAAATAACTATGTGCAAAAAGTGGAAAAATCTTCATAAATAATATCATCATTTTAATTTATATTTATCTTTCAAAACACAATTAATAAATTCACTATTATTTCCACTCTTCGAAGTGTCATATAAAAAAAAAATATCAAGTTCTTGGAAATAATTATAGTATACTTTATTAAGTACATATTTATATGTATACACGGTCATGCGTGGAATACATGTCAATATAATATTATAATGATGTACTTATAATGATATTCTATTAATTAAGTAAATGGTACAATATATGCCTCCAGTGACTACATTTGAAAATAAAACAAAATTGAAACTTCAAAATTTTTTGATTTTTAAATTTCCAAATATTGCTAATTCCGAAATATTCAAATACAAAATCACCCAATCTCATCTTGTTGAATCTTTACGTTTCAATCCAAATTTAAGTAATTTAAATTAAAGCTTTTTAATTAAATATTTACAGAAGTTCTTTTTCGTTAAATTTGCAAACTTTTAAGTCTTAAAATTTTCAAATTTGTCGAATTTTCAAAATTTAAAAATTTTCAACTTCATTATGAGCAAAGTTTTTCAATGTTCAAATACTTTAATTTTTAAACATTCAATTACCAGAAGATTTAAATCTTGAAATTCATAAATTTTAAACTCTTTAGATTTCGAAAATAAAAAGTTAAAAAATTTGTAATGTAAAATATTTGAAAATTGTATACTTTCTAAACTTAAATATTTGCTAACTAGAAACCATTGAGCACTAAAATATTATCCCCATATATGGGTATTTATTAATCGCGAATATATGTAGCCGCGCATATTTAATTTGCGGGTACCAGGATCTTATTAGCTGTGTTTCAGAAACCTATTAAGCAAATTTTCTGCAGCCATATGAGACACAAAATTAATCTTTTTTTCATAACATTCGGTTAGATCTTAATTTTGTTACGGTTATACTTCATAATTTACAGTATGAAGTTATTATATTGTAAGATTATCACGAAAAATGAACAGAAAACAGAATTAAAATATACAGGGTGTCTCACAACTCGTGTAGGACCCAGAAATGGGGAGTAGCTGACGCAATTCTAAGCAAGATTTCCCTTTGCAAAAATTGGATTTGGAGCGTCGTTTTTGAGTTATTAACGAAAAACACGGACCAATCAGAACGCTGGGATTTGGCGCGCCGAGAAGCGAGAGCGAAAGCTTCGAGCCGGTCGCCGGGGCTCGAGCACGATCAACTGAGTTTTCCTCGGAACTCTCTTAACGTCTACTAAGAAGTCTTTACATCGAAACTCAGTTAAATAACGAACAGAATAATTAAAATTAATGTTCATTTATTCATTCCTCATGAAGGAGGATTGAAATTAGTTATGTGTAATTGACATTCAAGTATTCAAATGGAATTTATTGAATACTGCAATTCGTTATCGACGAGGAATGTGACATTAAATATGGAAATTTTTTTTTATCTCGGACAGTAATATTAGGCAACGAATTTACGTATTTTAATAAGAAATACTTATTCAGTTTGTAAAAAAAAGAGTTTCAATGTGAGATCTAATAAATGTATTAACGTCTCTACTATTTTATAGGAAATTTATTAAAATAAGACTCACCCATTCTTTGAAAGTAATCCTGTTTGTTAATTATCCGTCAGTGAAAGTGATGGGGTAACTGCTACTGGATCGTCCTGCCGATGTTAACCTGTCGCAGACATTGGCACCGTATAACACAGCTGGTGGCACTCACAGGTCACTGCACTGTCTTCACTTCAAAACACTTTTGTTTTCACTTTCCCTTTCTGAAAAATTTCAGGTAAAAGGTATTGTCCCTTCCGATGCCTCCGAAGGTGTCCGAAAGGGGCCGATTATTTTAACGTTATCCTGGACTGCTCCTATGATTAATAATAATCCTCCAAGATCCGTATTGAAAATTGCAGGCGCTGTGAAAAGTCCTCAGAATTTAAATTTTGCGCCTGTATAAACTTATACGAGTGCATCTGGTTCTCTTGAAGAATTCGATGTATCGCGGAGTGATACATACTGAAATAAAATACAGAAATGTATTAATAAATGAAGAAGGATACTTTAATATTATCGTTTGAATATTATTAACATTACTTACCCTAAACGGCGGGCGACGTCTCGTATGCTTAACGTTCCATCTTCATGAAACTGTTCGAGTATCTCGCGTTACTTTTGCACTCCACGTAAGTATACAAACTATTATAAAATTCTGTGTTAGACATTTACAGAGACATTTCGATGGTTACTGTTCGGCAGCTCTCACGAAACTGTTCACGGGTCAAACATAGTTTTCTTCCTAAAAAACACTCTGCCTTTCCCCGTCCCGTGGCTAGATATTTTAACAAATGTGTGCGTATTGTTTGAAAGACTTCCTCGACTCTAATTGCCATTTTTGAACGTCACCAGGGTTTTTTTCTAAACAACGTTTCTGATGTAAATGAAACTGAATCGACTTCGTTCGCATGTGGATGCCATGGATCTAAGAACCTACAAACGGGACCCACGACGCGGGAATTACCAAATTTCCGGCAGATGGGCACTATCTTTATAGTATATGCGGCTATCGATTCTGTCTGTCCCATACTCAATGAATCTAGATAGACCATAGGTACATTCTATACGCACTAACACCTACTTCGCGGCATGCTGGCGAGTTATTTGTATAGAAAAAAAATAGCTATTCAAGCTTTGCCTATGTTCGACTGTCCAAAGGTTGACATGTTGAAGAAAACATTTTAATTTTGCGCCGCCTCCGAAAACGTTGAAATATATTTACTATACTACCTAACGAGTAAATAGGTTTCGTTCATATATGTATGTTACGTAATTGTATGATTGAATGAAATATAAATTACTTCATTAGGAAATGGAAATTATTTTATACTTTTTAGTGCATTTCGAAGTCGGTGTATTTTTTTTCTGAAAATTATTTTTGCAACAAGTTCCTTCATTCAAAAATGTTTATATGATGTTTATATCAGGGATTCAAAAGCTATTACGAAAATTTATCTACGTAGTAAATTGATAAAGAGGACGCGATAGAAACCGTTACTGTTACTGCAACCAAAATTGTTATTATAATTACATAGTGTATTATTTATGTATAATAAAGTATAACATATTAATAAATGTATTAGTATTAGTTTGAAATGTGTTTGAGCTCGTAAAATATTTAAAACAGAAATAGAAATAAATGAAAATAAAAATAAATGTGGTATACCATTAGTTCTCCGAAAAGATAATAAATGACTTATTAATTTTATTAGATAATCATAAGTATCAATATTAATTAACATTTTAGAAAAGTTTATTTAACATACATTTACAGCATTAAGCTTCTTGCTCTATTACTTGCAGATACAATTTTTCATTCATTTCCAGTTATAAACGTTTTTTTATGCTTCAAATGATCAATCTACAATTTCAGATATTGCTTAAGAACTATTACAGAGACTTTCAATTACTGTACAAAACTTGTTTAATTATTGTATATTTTTTTTAATTGTACTAATAATTAATGATTTAAAAAATTTGTTATGTGTGCAATTATTTAACAATATTTGTGGTATTCTTTCAATTCACTTTCTTTGTAACCGTTTACACTTTTTAATTTTAGAGATGAATACTTTTCATTCAAAAATGATGCAACATTTTTGCATCGTTCTTAAGCTATTATATCAAGCATTGTCCACATTACCCTATTAAACAGTATGAGAAAACATACAATATTGTTATTTTATTTTACGATAATAAATACATTACCATATTGCAACATAATATACTATATGGTCAATATGTCATAAGTGGGACTGCAAAAGATAATATGTACTTAATAGTACATAAACAATCGAACTAGAAATTACTATAAACTATATAGTAATATGTAGATAATATGTACTATAAACAATCGGATTAGAAATACGTTATAATTGGAGACGAAACGACCGCAATAATTGTAATCCGCTTTCTTTCGAGAATTGAACTTTAAAAACCTGAATAATTGTGGTGGAACACAGCATCGTTCACAATTAACAGGAATCCAGATCCGTTGAAAAACATTCTTTACGCGGTCGTTGAAAACCCTTGTTAGAGAAACCACTGGCTCGTTCATAGCTTCAGTTAGTCGTACATTCTTCAAGTACGTTCACGTGAAACCTCTTCTTTTTCACGTTCGTGCTCGGTGTCGTTATACGCGTTAGGGGCACGGAAATATCTCAAGATGTCGATGCAATCTCGATGATATCCCTTCCTGGTTACGAACACGAGAAAGTCGATCCTTAAGCGCTTTTATGAACGCTGAAAGAGGATGACGGCCAATCACCAGTGACGCGATTCGTCATACGCTTGGTTACACAAGATCGTAGTCAAGATATCTTTTTTATTTTAAAAGAAATACTGTCAGTAGAACAATATTGTAAACATTTTGGACACTGAAATGTAAGAATTCTTCAGTGTCTTTTCCATTTCTTAAAGAAACGCACTGTTTATAACAAGTCCGAATGAAGACTTTTAGAAACCCGACGCAACATTGTGAAATACTTGCGTACTCCCTTGGATAAAAATAGACGAGAGAGATATTATTGAAATAAAAGCTTGAAGTATAAATGAAAACAGGTGTTTTGCTTCAATTCTTATTATTAAGATACTTATTTCATATCAAATTTTGTTATTAAAGTAAATATGTCTTAAAAATGTGAAATCTACTATAGATAAAATTTAAATTACTTAATACTAATCGAAAATTATTATTAAAGAATACATAATATTCCTGGTGCAAATATGGGAATCCCGGGGAAGGAACCTCACATTTGATTCAATTTCTAAATATTATTGAAGATTTGAATGTTTAGAGACGAGTTACAAATTTAAGGGCATAGTCGGGGTTTTTGGAAACTAAAGCAGTAGTGTTTATGGGTTTTAGAATCTCATTGTAATTTGATATCTAAATATTTTGGGGTCCAGAAATTTATGGATCTACAGACTTGGCTTTCGGTGATTTTGGATTTATAGAGCTTTGGGAATTGAAAAATTTCGAATACAGAACTTTGAAAATTGAGAAAAATAGATTTGCAGAGATTATGGGATGTAGGGAACTTTGATTAGAATTTTTTATTTTTAGTTCAATGATTTTAAGATCTGGCGAATATTTAACGTCTAGGGATTTAGAAATGTAGGGATTTAAGAATATAGTGATACCTAAATTCAAGTACATGAAAATCTGAGAATATGAAGATCCATGAATTTAGTAATTTAGAAATATATTGTAAGCATCTAAAGTTTTGTGCAAGGAAATGAAGAAATTTGGAAATTTAGATATTTAAAAATCTAAGTACATAGGACTTTCAACATTCTGAATTTATAAATTTGGACGCTACAAGATTTGGTAATATACAAAGGATATAATCGTATAAGGGTGTTACAAATGCTTTTAAACAAAATTAATCAATGAACATATCAGCTTATAGAACAATCAGAGGGAATTATTTTTGTCAAGTATCAAACCACTACAGGGTGAAACTCAATTCACAGTTTAAGTTTTATATCTGTTTTAAAAATTTCTGAAAATTTAGAAAATATTTTTTTAAATAGAAGTTATTAAGTGACGGCATTTATATGTTTACAGTAGATGTATCAGAACAAAGTCAATTTTACGACGGTGAAGACGCACAAATTTATTTTGATTAATTTGCAACAAGTATTACGACGGAGTTTGTACCGAGTGACTTGACACTTCACGATATCAATCAACTAACAGTATTACAATCAAGTAACGCAAGGATTGTTCAAGCAAATGAAAGACTTTGTACAATGGTTAATTCGCGCTGACAAATACGAAGTGAATCACGTAACGCCGAAAAACAGAATGAAGTCCGGGGCCCGGTACCCTCGCGTATTATATGTGTTTCACACCCCTACGACGTCTCCTAGCAACTACGCCGATTTCTTCGAAATCTGCAACGTGCCCTCATTTGACCTTGGCTTCGCGGCCATCCCTCTACGACCGAACCGCCGAACCTCGCGATGCCGCCCGCCCTTTGCGGCCGAGCCGCCGCGCCGCCGCACCACGCGCCGATACCGATGTCGCGCCGGCACTTGCCGGTATCCGCCATCAAACGGAGTGGTCCGCACCCTTGTGCTAGTTTCTGGAAAATTACGCGTGAGGAGACATCGCCGAGAAAGGTCTTTCTTTTCTGCCGAAGTGCGCACTAGGGTCCGCCGACATTCCGCGGCACATCAAGTACTTATTAATTTGCGTCTTACTTATTGTTAGAATCCCAAAGCATGTGCCACGTGCCCCACGCACGTGTTCATTTCTTAAAAAAATTAATTATTTCTTGTCTTCGAGTGTGACCGATCCCGCAGACAGCCAGCCGGAGCGCAGGGCAAGCAAACTCGCCCCCGCCCGGGTTTTCACCTCTCCCGAGCGGAGTGGCCCTCGGTGTTTTGGTGAGCACCACCACTCCTGGGCGGATTGGTTACCCCCGGTGCTACGGTGGTGCTTTTCATGCCGAAACACTCATGATGCTCGACGAATACGGCCACAGGTTTTTCCATGCACGTAGGGCTTCGAGGCATGAAAACTCGCCATGCCTGCTGCTCTTGACCAGTCGTCCCCGAAAACCCCGCTTTCATTAAAATGTTTATATATTCCTAAATTCTCGTTGCATGCTCTAAGACGTCTCGTTCGACTTGTTCTATCCGTAACATACATTTTTATATATTTTTAGTAACATCATAAAACTTTGTGTAAATTTCTGCAAACACGTTTGCAAAAATTTGTTATTAATATAAATTTTGTATATCTGACATAAAATATATGAGTATAATGTAATGTAATATAATATAAGAAATTTCATCTATCAAAATCATATTATTTCACTGTTTCATTTCTAGTCAATTAATGTTAATTTAAAAATTATACAAATTTGCTATTTAAAATAATATGCTACTGAATTCTTATATTTCATTAAACATTAATCAATGCGAAATTTTATATTTAACGAAATTATTAAAAACATTGCTTATATTCCGTAATGGCAATGCTCGTTTTCATCTTTTAAAATGTAATTTTGTAATGTTATATAATTTTCATTTCAATAAATTTTTTATAGTAGAAAATATTTACTCAGTGTTATTTTCTTATTACTATCATTTGTTACAATTTCATTATGATATAACTGATGAACTCATTTAAAAAGTATTATTTGATTTAAATTATTTCAACAGAAATTAAATTTATCAAAATTATAAATAACAAAACTCTTTTTGATTAACCTATCGTCTATAACTTACTTATTTAATGAACGGTAATATTAGTCAAATTATTTGGTTAATCAAGTAGTGAGCTACCGTATAATGTAATTAATCAACAATAATTATAATTAAGAGAAACTTTCCAGTCGACTTTTATTGAAATTCCTGACCCACGGATTACAGAAACGAGCACTTTACTGTCGGCTGCGTTTTCTCGATTTCTGGATTCCAGAGCCGTCGGCAGGAGCACATTTTTCTTGCTTACTGTTCGAAAACAAGGTGTTGCGAAATAGTATAGCAACATAAGTATTATCCGATTCATTGGCCCAGCCTTTCATGTATACAGCAGACAAGTGAATTCTTAAAATTCTTAACTATACGTAATTAACAATATAATATTTCTACACAAATGTGATAAATGTTGTGTAAATATTGTGTGAATATGTAGAGTTAGAAGTGTAACTAAAAATATTTACTATTGCTGTCTGTAATGGTAACACATTTGTAGCAGCATTATACATGATCGAGATGTAGTTTAGAAATGCGTACTCCGTTCTTAGCATAAAGCGCCTGTAAAATATTCAGATAAATCAATTTCAGTATATTTAGTTTATTAAGTTTTTCGTATATTTTTTTATTTACGCTTAAGTTGAACTCTCATAAGAGAATTATAAAGCTGTACATGAGGCTTACAGTTAGTTGTACAAGAGGTTATACAGGCTTATGGTCTTACAGTAGAGTATAAGAATATTATGTTATTTTTATGTTGCAAGTAAAGTCAATATTATTAATATGAAATTAACATAAAGTCAATATTATTAATTTGAAATTTAGGAAAAGTTATACTCATATAAATCAACTAATTTACATAAAAATAAGTCTACTAATTTTATTAAAAAAACATAGAAAGGGAATATAGAATATTAATTTGATTCAAACAATATAGAAGAACTATAAATCCTTTCCATTTAAAAATACGAAAAGAAAATTAATAAGAAATCTTTTTATTGAATTATACAATGTTGAAAATCATATTCAGTTACTTACAATAAACAATTAATAACGGTTAATGCGTATACTGTATACTTAGACGCGAATCAAATGAATGCATTTTTCATTAATTACTATTTTTTTTACTCTAATATTTGAAAATTTTTATAAAGTATTTTTCTCTACTTTTAATTTAGCGGCTTTAATTTTAATTATAAATTTTATATTAATTATTACATATGTTCGTTATTTATTAATTTTTTATATGTTTAACGACACAATTAAGGTTAAAAGTTAAATTATTTACATCGGTTATATTATTTATTTAGTAAATAAGTGTACAAAGTATTTTGTACACTTACAAAATAGGGAAGAAGGTACAATCCCAGCGGTTGGGCAATTGTATGGTTCAGTTAGAAATTGTAAAAGAGAAATCTGCCGATTGCATTTCCAGGAAGGGCTTTAGAAAACATCTGCTGAGAATTACTATAAATCTCCGTTTTCTATAATTAGCAAATTTGTAATTACTTTGTAAAAAGTCAGTCATATATCTTGTAGTTGTACGCGCGACTAGCGGAGAATTATAGAAAACATTTTTAAGAAAATTTCTATATGCTTTCGTTCGTTATGAAGTTTTAAAAGTTGTTTAAAGCAAAGTTGCAAAATCCGATTCTATACGACTCTTAAGTATAATCTAAAGAATATGTCGGAAAAAAGTATAATAAAATGTTGCTTTTTGGCTTCAAAATACTAGAACCACGAAGTCACCTTTTTGTACATTTTTGGAAACCAAACATCTACTATCCTCGCCTACCCTGACCAATACGCCACAAAATAAACAAGGACCGCCGAAATCGTATGCTTCATCTTAACCCTTAAAACTCAAATTTGTTTCTGATATTATATGGTATTTGTCATAAGAATAGAATATTTAGAATGGATTGTTTATCGCATACCAACCGTTGCGATAAAATGCGTTGAACTACTTTATTTTGTTTTAATCACTTTACAAGGTGCAATTTCTCTTTTGCGAACTTTAAGTCTGTTTTTAAATAAAGTTTCTACCCATTTGTTCAATCTCTATTTTCAATTCTAGTATTAATTACTTTTTATACAACGAAATATGATTTCTAAAAACAGCAGTATCTATGTGCCTTTTTTATTTGAAGTTGTTTAAAGTAATTTAAAGTCAAGGGTTTCAAAACAGCAAGTGTGATATAGTGAAGTTGACGTGGAAAAAATGGCCATATTTAAAAATAATCTAGCGGATATAAATTTTCGAGAACTTTACGCATAATTATGCGGAGAGACATTATAAAGGACCCCGCACAGATCTTCTGGAAAATGGCCCCCGGTTAAATTAGCTGAATTTTTGATATGATGTAGTTCATGATGACCTCATCAAAAGTCCCAATGGGCTCAAGGTCGTAAGTCGAATATTTTCCGAGATATGGAGGGTCAAAGTCAACAATAATTTTATATTCGAAACTACTACGTTTGAGCATATCCGAGTGTAAAAAGCACTGTTGCGCACTGTCCATTTACTTGATCCTTTAAAACCCAATGGTAGTACTGTGGGCCCTTAAAAAATATGATCCCTTGACCCCCTGACCTTTTAACTCCCCTTCAGGAATCAAAATAAAAAATCGCCCAAAGGTAAAAAATGATTCTCTTTTTCTTTCATCGTACAAACATGAAGCACCGTTGGCATTAACATTACCCAGTGTGCATCACGAGCAGGTTGCTCGATCAGATTCTGCACACTATATGGCCCTAAAAAGGGCTGTTTTTGTAGTTTTTTCTATTCGTCCATTAGAATCTCAATATTTATACACTCTTGATACTCTCTATTAGCGGCATCTCTGGTCGTATTTAAAATTGCCATCCGGATATTTAGTATGCCTTTGGTGACGAGCAAATCCGAAATACCATAAAACACTTGCAATATGTGCGTATGTACCTAATGTTCTGGCATCGGATTGACAGGTGCAGTAGTAACCATTTATTATGTCGTCTTCTAGCTCCAGTTCATTTTCGGGTATTATATTAATGCTATCTCGCAAAAATCGATTATAAAAATATTTACGAAAACACAGACAAATATGTTTTAAAACCTAACATCTATTTAACATTAACAAGTTTTAATATCTAACTTCCTCACTATTTAAAAAATTATAACACATTAATCAATTATAAATTAGACAAAATTACTCCTAGATTTCAGTCATTATGCAATGAGTTTAGAGATGTTGAGTCTTGGAGCATTATAAAATAATATTTTTGCCTAATATAAGTAGTGAATTATATTGTATTCATGTCTATGTAAAGCCAGTACATGTTAATTAGTTTAAATGGTTAAAATCAGTAGAAACGTTATTATTAATAGAATTTCTACTCAATTGTTAATTATCCTGACTCGTTTCAACAGTAGGACATTTACCATTCTAAAGAGTATCACTTCGTGCCATCCGAACACTCATCTCGTAAGACACGTATAGTGCATTAGTTTCAATCAATGTCTAACGCAACGGATTAAAACAGAAACTTTCATAGCATTGGTACTATTGAATTAATAACATTGTTTATGCTAGTTATTAATAACACTGTCAAAGAAATTTGGACGATTTATTTCATTTCGTAAACACCGCTATGAAATTCTTACAGATTTTTGCGTGTTAAGTGAATCTGAAATCCATTTTTTTCTAGGTCATTTCAGTTTTTATGAAAATTACTATTTATTATTATATGGTTTTTAATTTTTGAGATGTTTTACCATACCAGCTATTCAATGGCTTTTTACGTGAAAAAAACCTGAAAACCTTCCAAAAAAAAAGAAAGAAACGATGTAAGTTGTTTTATATTATAAACATTTAAATGTGTTTAAATAATGAGCCATGTCCGAAAAACACGAAGAATGCATAAATTTTTGCTGATATTTTTGAAATTTATTTAAAAAATTAACTAGGCGAAAAATTACTAATCGTACGTTATAGAGCAGATATTTTTGCTGCAGAAAATATTAAGCGAACTTACAAAATCACTTTTGTTTTCATTCTACAAGGAAAACAGTTTGACAAAATATGCGTCGTTGTCAGCGGTACTAAATGTTGATGTAGCGCGGTAATCATCTATACTAAGTTTCATTATACGTTTACTTGTTAAACAATTGTTATTTTACATGAATCATTATTTATTTCATTACTAGTTGATATAGCAGTAGGTCTCCAGATATCGAAGAGTTCTTGAAAAGTGTTTATGAAATTGTGTTTCATATTTTTTTCTTTGGTTACTTTATTTATCATTTTTGATATTATTACCTGAATACAATTTGTTTGAAAAATACTATAACTATTACTTTAATTACTATTACAGCTTTTCAGAATATATTATAGTTGTATTTAAATTAATTACAAATATTCATTAAGAATTTAATTTCAGCACTCTTCCGCATACATATCGTGAATGTATGATTTTAATTGATTTCATAAATGGTTGTTCTTGTTTATATTCATAATTGTAGAGCAATATACGTTATACGATACACGATACTAAGTTTTTTTTATCAACACTTCAATTACAGGTAATTATAAGCCCTGGTTACGTGTCGAGGTGAGCATAATAATCACGGATATATCGTAGAAGACAGTGATTTATAGTGTTTCATAAAATTTCAACATTTGCCTGCATCCCACGTTGCCGCATTGCACAGAAACGATCCCGTCTTTTCGCGGACAAATTACGATGCTTATTTGTACCCGTTTGAAGTTAGGAATAACTTCAGTTGCTGCACGTGTTTGTAATTGATCACCTCCGTAATTTAATTACGATCATCTGCCTGACGCGTTGAATATTAAATAAAAGTGAACACTTGCCAAGAGTAATTTAAACGAGTTTACAGGTTCAGGAGCTCATCCATAAAATTTATATAACCAAACGAAACAACAATCATATATATGTTACGGTGAAACACCGAAATACGTCGGTGAAAGACCAAATATTTTATTACATTCTTGTACATTCGGACCTTCACACTCTCTCTCGCCAAATCCTTTGGTCTGCTGGGACTCAGTTAGATTTGTCTGTTTAATGCAAGCTTTGATGATGCGCATAACGTTTTCTTAATTTTTTTTTCCGATAACTAATACTGAATGGATACTGCAATAAATCGTGATCTTTTTCTTGAAAAATTAAATGCATTAATTGCGGGTAAGCGAGAAGACAATTGTTTTTATTTTTCTCAAAAAAAGTACTCTAAAATACTTTCTGAAGTGGTTAGGTCAAATCTACGACATGTTCAACATTCACCATTAGTGCATGGTGAATGTCGACATTCACTGGTGTAAGTCCGAAATAAGGGTATGGAGCAAATATTTCGGACATACACCAAGCGACTATGTGAATGTCGACATTCACCAGATTTTGGTCTTTAACCGTAACATACTCGTATATACTAATGAATTCATAATAAAATTTCTTTCATTTTTTGTCATTATACAAATTTGAATAAATCGTGAAATAAGGTGATGAACAATTTTTTTGTTATAAATAAATTGCATTTTGTATAATTCGTTAACATCCTGTTATTATATGCAAAAACCATATAACTTTCCTATTAGAAATTTTAATGTATCTCGCATAGTTTTCGGGATAGCTAGAGTGGGGTAAACAGAAACGAGACAGTTCCCTTAAACCTGTGTTTCAGCCGATAAAAAAATACGTGTCACCTATTTTTGCCTGCTTAACAAACGTATGAAGTTGTATCAAAATCGGAGGGGGACACTTCCGTGCCTTTCCTTGTAAGAGTTCATTAAAAGAGAGTATTTGAGAAAATCCTTAACTTAAATTCTACAAAGCAAAACTTTAGCATATCTATTTACATACTATTGTATACTGATAAATTTTTTCTATAACTTATTATATTAGGATGTGCTCGTGCCCTCATATTGCACCGTACACCTTCTGTATACTGTGTTTCGGCATTTTTTTACCATACTTCAAAACTCTGGTTCTCCTTTCCATTGAGCCCTCAGCGCGGTACTTTCTGGAAAGGGAACAGGGGTTTTCTACACGGGCGAGGATGGCGCGGCGTTTCTTGGAAATATTTGGGTTTCTCCAAGAAGTAATGTCGCGATCCTGGTGTTCTGAAACCGTTATTTTCAAACCGCAAGTTGTCTTCTGACCTTCTAGTCCTCGAAGATTACGACATGGCCTATGCCACTGAAGCCATAATTCTACGAAAAAATACGGTAATAAATAACTTTGTTAAAAACTACAAATTGTCACGCACTATCGTAATATTAGCACACAGATGGTACGGATAATGAACTATTGGACTCAAAAATGGCCACTTCTCTCGTCATGTCGTAAACTTTACCTATGTATATGAAACTCTGACATATTGCAAAATAAATTAGCTTTACAATTTTTACAATTAACTCTGGGTCCGCAAATACATTTAATATGTATACTGTTAATACATTTGCAAGTAAATCAGTAATTTTATGTATAACAATCGGATAGAAATCTACTCATGGAATTCTATTTGCCTTGTTTTACTTAGTTAGTCATTGTTCAGACAAATCTTTTATTATTATTTGTTTCTACGACTCGAGCTATTCCTTCACCATCATAATTTCTAAAGGTTTCGCGGTTAAACCACAAACCGAATACCTTGAATGATCGTAATTCGCTTGTCGAAAGATTAGTTGAGTACGCAACAAAAGACAGCGCAAGATTTTGTTTTTCACTGTTTCGCAATGAAACGTAATACAGAATCGCAAGCAAAGTATTAGAGTATGAAATGATTGATTTTTATTGTATCTATAAGTCGAGGGAGCGCCGTACCAGGTGAAAAGGTTTTCTCTCCTAAATGCCGACACAATCATGCGATCAATGTTCGATCTTGTGTCAGGGTTTACACAATGATGCTAACCTTCTTATATTTTTCGCATAGTTACAATATTGTTTTCATATTACAAACTACATTCCGTTTAAAGTGCACTTACAATTTATATGCTATTTTAAGTAATTAAAACGCCTTCAATAAATTTTCAATAACAGTATAATAAAAGAATAATACAATGATACAAAATGCCATTTAAAATAACATTTTATATCAAACACATTTTTGTACAAAAATACTCGCACACTATGGAAGGCAAATTAAAATTAATTTGCCTTCTCAAGCGCATGAATAAATAAAATGTATTATAAGATTATGTTGATAATGTTTCTGATTGCGGTTCTGTTAAATCGTTTAGCGGAACAGCATGATGTGTTAATAATAAGGAGTTCACATACGTTTGTAAAAATAAGTACATAAGAAGTAGAAAAAAATTACATAAATGAGAATAGAGTGAACCCAAGTTATTCCATAATACTTTTCCAATCTTCTATAGCACAATGTAGATTTGATTTAGTTGAAACAAAAACTAACAATAATATTAAGAAAAAAAATGCACCGACTTCGAAATGCACTAAAAAGTATAAAACAATTTCTATTTTCTAATGAAGTAATTTCTATTTCATTCAATCATATAATTACGTAACAGATATGAATGAAACCTATTTACTCGTTAGGTAGTATATTAAATACATTTCAACCTTTTCGGAGGCGGACAATATTAAAGACAATATTAAAAGCGCACTAAAATCGAGAAAAGTTTATTTCAAAAGTGGCCGGTTTTTTCACAACAACAATACTTTGCAATTAAAATATGAAAAATTTTTTTATAATGGTACCAATGGGGAGTCAGAACCTACAGGATGCAAAAGGTTTCATTCCGACTGATCCATCCAGCTAGGCGTAATCAGCGGACATACACAGAAAAAAAAAGAAAAAAAAAATACTTACTGATCGAATTGAGTAACCTCCACCTTTTTCGAAGTCGATTAAAAAAATGTTAATTTTCTACTATACAATAATATTAGGCAACAAAAATCAGGTAGTTGAAGCTAATATAACAATCGGGAGAGTATTTGTATTTAGAGGTAGCACAATTTGTACGGTTTTTTGTATGTGCAATGTTGTATACATATTATTATAGAATATTATAAATACCGATACGTAAAAGTGAAATAACACGTCAATAAGACTTAATGTTAAAATTATTGCATATAAAGGTATTGATACTGTCTTTGCTTATAAAGTATAACTAAAATTTTATAATGTCTATGCCAGCCTTTTTTAGCGCGTTACTTTGAAACAGACTGAACATAGATATTTAAACGATGTTTTTTTATACTTCAGATTTTGAACTACCATGAATCTTATTAATAAATTATACTTTTCTATTGTATTCTTCAGTGTATTATTTTCCGTCATATTTGTCATTTTCCTCGTTGTTAATGTGTTACATTTGTTTAACAAATACATCAGTGTAAAGCGCTAGACTTTCATATTTATTATTTTATCAGCCTTGAATATGCAGGCCGTCCATACTGTTATTACAAAACATGTTTCTTATAAACTATAAACATTTGATACACACACAAAAGAAAGTTTCACTTTTTACAGTAGCCAATATGATAAAGTGCGTGGTTTTTTATATTTGATTTTACATTCTTCGAAAAATGTAAACAAATTTTTATATAAATTGAAATTTTAATACATTTCAGGAGATATGAAGGTACGATACCGAAAAATGTACACTTTCTAAGATAATCAGTTTACATTTTCATTGAAAATATCTATTTCATTATTCAATTTAAAAATGACTGCTTATCGTGTCATGAGCTAACGACCTATCACGAAGAAAGCCAAATACTATCACGGGGTTATTACAATTATGATGAAATTTCGTTATGATGAAATTTCACTTTCATATGAATTATGATGGAGTAGTTGTTGAAAATTTAATTTTATGTGTTTGTAAAAAAATATATTCAGTAAAATTTGAATAGCTTCGCTTGTATCCATAATGTCTGATTTATCATTAGAGAGTGGACTCACTTTTGAAACATAGAAATATAAGTATTTAATAACAAATCATAACTTCCACTTATGACGAAATAGTTAGCAGCTAACAAGCGTGTTCCACACAGATATTATTGTAAATAATTTATATTATCTTGCATAATAATGTAGTATTAGATTAAATTCTAGACATATGTATCTCTATAGGTTTTAAGCAGTTAGAATGCAACGTTTCCCGGTACAACAATGATTTTTAGCAACTAACATGCAGAACATGAAGGAATATTTTCCAATTATTAATGCAGAATCATAGTTAAAATAAATCTTTAGAACGAATTATGATGTGCAAACCAACAATTTAGTGATGTATACTATTGAAATAAAATAAATAAATTATTAACTACATTGCGTAATGAATGAAAAAAATATACTGTGTAATAGGAATATTTTTCTATATATTTATAATTAAACAGAATATTATGTATTCATAAAAAAAGGTGTTTCAATATAAAGAATATAAACCCATTAATTACTAACTTCTCTATTAGTAATCTTTGTTTACTACCTTTTATTAAAAATGATAATTAAAATAATATATTGGTAAAAATCCTCAAATATTGTAATAATAACTTCTTTGCATATAATTTAAAGATTTTCCCATATTAATATATTTTTAACATAATTACAGATTTTTATATTACCAAATTCATATGTAATTCTAAAATTATCAATTTCGTAAAAAAAATCTATAAACCCATATGGTAATTTGTTAAAATTAGTAAAAAGCATTTAGTTAACAGTATAAGGGACTATTTAAAAGATACGATTTATATAAATTCTATATATTCTGTAGAGGATCTGAAAACAGGTAATACAAAAATGCGCAACAATAAACAGATATTATATTAACGCAAGAATACAAATGTAAAGCGTTGTCGGAAAAGGTAATGGAGAAACGTTTGAGCATCTTTTTCAGTGAAAATATTTTCTTGAAATACCTGAATAACTAATAACATTTTTACTATTGTACTTCAATACTTATTTATGTAGAGTAACGAAAGGAATGAAATTGTATACAGCGAATTATGTATTCCTGTTTTAAAAGAAAGGTAATTGTTTTACCGACGGTATCGATACATTTGTTCACGACGACGATCGGTCGTCATATTCGAAGCTGTCGCTTATGCTGTCGCGCGGCCGGACTATGCGCGCTCTCATTGGTCAGTGTTTTTCATTAATAATTCAAAAACTAAGTTTTAACCAGCATTTTGGTAAAGGAAAAAGTTGTTCAGAATCACCCCAGCTACCACCCCTTAAAAGGGTTCCCACCTGTAGCCGAACACCCTGTATAGTTCCATTTAAAAAACGAAACTTCACCATGATATCTTTTACATTAATAATATTAAACAAATTTTGTTTACGTCAAAACATAGAACCCCTTTTACCCTGCAATTTTCATATAAACACTTTTTCGTAACATCAATAGAACATGAAATATCGCGCTGCCATACTTTGGCGCGGACATCCTGCATATTACGTACATAAAAAATTAAATTAAATTAAAACGGAAATATTATCTAGAGTAACTAAAGTCATATTCTACGTTGGGTGATGTGCAGGTCATACTTCTTTAAAATGTAAAACGTCTCAATTTCCATTTAGCACCTCTTAAAACACTCAAAATTAATTAATTTCATTAATCTTTTCCAAATTTTTATAATACCATACTTCGATTGCACAGCAATAAGATAAAATATTATTTCGCTCTTTTTCTGCAGACCTTTTAATTAGAAGTTTTAAATTTCACTTTACGCAATTGAAGAATTTTGCAAAATTTATGTACCTAAAATATAACACATAGATACCTGTTGAATGTATTACGAAATTAATGTTTTTTAATTATAAACTGTGTAGACAAGTCCGCAGCAGCGCATCTGTGAAATGAGCGCTACAAATGTTCGTAGTAAATATACATCTTACCTATAATCATTTCTTCATTACGTGCATAAAAAGTTGATGTTCTAGAAACTTTAATTCAACCGACGATTAAAATCACGTTTGCGATTCAAAAGATTTGAATAACGTCTCGAATAATAACTCACCTTTTACAGAATACTTCATTCATTGTGCAGCCAGTAAAATAAATCGGTATATAATTTAATGTTTGTATGAATTACTGAACTCGTTACATCTTCGATCCGATTTGTACACTTGCCACGTATTTCCTATTTGTCATTTCTAGAACTACAGGCCTCATTCTTCTTTTTTTGTCACAGTGATTATTCTTACAAGAAGAGTTTCATATTTGTAGAAATGTATTATCATTGACAGGTGATTCAAGTATCATCGTTACGTGCAATTCTTCATTATGAACCAGTCGTTGGTTTATTATCTCGTTAATCACCCAATCATCGGCAGTACTAACGATGTAGTTATTTGTTGATGTCTATTAAACCAGCTGTTCGAGATAGATCTGATTCAAGCGCAAGGATAAATTCTTTGTTGCTTCCATAAAAATATAGTGGTTGGTAAAATTATTGTACTCAAACAAAAAGTTCCATATTTTGTATCTTCGACAGATGGAATAAATAATTTCATTGTTAAATGAAATTGGAATAAATAATTCATTAGAATAATTATTCATTGGAATAAATAATTTCAATATTTTATACAATATTATTTTTTAACAATGATACATGTGTCTGAAATTAAACGTTATTTAAACCTAACATTATTCAAAAAATGTGATCGTTTAATATTTTAATACGCTGTCTTCTTTATCTGCAATATTAACTACATAAAAATCCAATGTCAACAAAATATAATGTTGTTTAAATCGAAATTGAGGTTTTTATCCAACCATTAACAGAAACCTAAAATGTAGAATACTCAATTATACACTTATGTACCAACCCGCCTTTTATTCTAAAAATAAGATGTGTACCCTGTTAAATCTTTGCTTATAGGTTCATCATGCATTGTAGCTTGTCACTAAATTAAATATCAATAATATTGTTAAATTAATTAATGTCGTTATTTCTCTTTGATGTAAACTTCTAATGGAGCAGCCACGATCTATCTACAACGAAAGGAAGACAAATGGAGGAATTAGGATCAAACTTTCATAGCATGAAATTTCATGCTGATATTTCATTATGATTTATTTTTTTAACATTATTACGGCCATTTTATAGGGATGAAGGAATTCCAATAAATAAATAGATAGAGATAGAGTAATAAAACGTAATTTGTTATGGCATAACAAACATAAATAATGTAAATCACAGAAATTTTGAAAAGAGATTTACGACATGGCGAAGGAAAGTAACCGTTTTTGGAAACCTTCAATTTAATATCCGTACCATTGATGTGCTAGCACTAGGATGGTACGTGTAATTTTTTGTTAACTTGTTTATTGATGTATTCACGGATAGAGTTTTTGGCTTCAGCGGCATAGGCTATGCCATAAACCTCGAAGACCTAAAGATCGAAGGGTAACTTGGGCCTAGAGACTAACGGTTCCAGGTTCCCTTACTAATTGATGATACATTTAGTGGAATTAATAATTACATTTAATACTTCATTGTTGCATAAGTTTTTCAAGTGTAACAAAAATGCATTTTTAAATTCTCATAAATAATACAAATGGTAAAAGAACAATAAACAAGTACTCTTCATTATAAAATTTCTTGGGGAAAAATTTTATAATATCGCAAACTTACAATATTTTGCTAATGCACGATATAATTACGAGACGTAAGTAATATTTTCAATAATTTTTACATGTATAACCCACTTACATTTCATAATATACAAAATTTTAATAGCAGACTATGCTGCACTTTACGTAGCATATCTATAATAAAATGCAACAAACCGTTAATTCTATAAATTGTCATTACTTGTTCAACCGACGAAAAAGGTAATGAAATTATTGTGGTAATCTTTTTATTACACACTCGATAATATAAACTAGATAAAATTTCGTACAACACTCGATTTCTCGCACACGGTTATTTATACTCTCTCCCTCTCTCTATCTCGCATTCGTCCTGCCAATCATACTTTGTTTTCTTTATTCGCGCGCACTTTCAACCTGTTAAATCACTACATTATTATTTCCAATTATTATAACCTATTATAATGTAGTGAAAAATTAACAACAATAATTTTCAGAGGAAGGAGCTAGATATGAACAAATTTTCATTTGTTATTGTCGCTTTATTTACATGAGAAGACCTTTTAGAGTTGTGCCACGATCACTAGAACACGGTGTGGAGTATAACTTCGCACGTGACTACAGTCGTGCAGTTTAACCTAGCACGAGGTTGTAAGTAAAGGTTACTGGAAGCATCTGCTGACCCCGTATCAGAATCACATTCCAATAGACGTAGCTGCATTGCATTCAGGGTTTGAGGCTCACCTCCGTGAAGGCGAAAGAAAAGAAGGGGGAACGGCCTGGCATTTGGGACGGCGATTGTCAAGAATGCAAGGACACTGGTTGGATGGAACCAACCTCCGCGCATCCTCTTTTCACCGTGTCGCCATTATAATGAAAGCATTGTGCTTTAAAAACATACGTGGGTCGGTTGCATTTATGAATCCTTCAAAGAATAACATAAGATGAATGTTATAGTGTTCAAACGAGTCCCAGTAATATGCAACTGAATGGGAATTTTGTTAATAATATCATTTCTGTTGATTTTGAACGTTTAATCTAATCAAACAGTAATAGCGAAATATATTTGTTCTACATAGATGTAATTACAAGTTTCTATAATTTAATACGCGTATCACATAAAAGTATTATTGCAGTGCTGCAAGATTGGATGTTTTTAAACTTGTTTCATAATGAGTCAAGTGAGAGAGTAATTTTATATAAACTGCACTTGGTTAATGTTATGTAATTTTTTAAATAGTAAAATTATTTTAGATTTACTAAATAATAAACAATTCAAATTAATCTTACTTGTTATTAACATTGAATTAAGATTGAAATTAAAATACCGTTTTTTTATTAGTACATGATAACGTGACATTGACCAGTTATTGAACACCATTACTACATAATTTCAAATGCGTAGATTTTAAGTAAAACCAAATTGTTAATCGAGTATCCATGCCTTTTTACAATGTTAATATTCATCGTATTAAAATAAGTACGTTTTGCGTCTTATTTATTTATATCAATAATAAGTATACAAAAATATAATTTTTCATCTTAGACTTGTCGTAATATCGACATAATATCAAAATTCATTCGTCATAATATTAACAGTTTAACAATATACTTATACACTTAAATTTTTCAGAATGCTGAAGAAAAGGAGAAAGAAAAAAAGATTACGCACGAAAAGATTTTTATGCAACAGTAAAAACCTTTAAAACAAGCATTCTATTATAAGCCGCCAATGAAAAGTTATATAATATATCATCTTGATTGTCTTTTAATTAAATGATGAAAATGATTACGACTTTATGGACTACAAATGCAATACGAATTAAATTGTTTATTGGACACCTGGAATGCACACGATATGACAAACGGAATGTATGATACATTCATTGGTGCTTCAAAGAATTTTAATAATCGAGTATTAATTATTGAGGAAAGTGGTCAAATGAAGAATGATACTATCTTTAAGAATGTGACAAATGAATACCTGTCGGACGATTATAAATTACTTCATTGAACTCATCTTACCGCTACACACGTTGTGTGACTTGACAGTGAAATGAAAATTAGTGATGTGGCAGACTCATTTTTAGTTACCGATCCGATAATTGTTGACAATACATAAATGTAATATATTTTTCGTAGTTGTTACTGTCTTGTTATGCTCGTTTGTCTTTGATACTATTGTTAACATATGTACTTGTGATATTTATAAGTATTTGCGAGTTTAGTATCGCATATTTAATTTTATAAAACTCTAAGTATAAATAATTGATAATAATTTAATTATTAAACAGTCATATATCATATCGTAATAGAGTAATATAGAGCTTTAAATTTTTAATACGAAAGCACTGAGTATATGACACATATGTATACCGCAGAATATTTAATTATTATAAATAATTACTTTTCTACTTATCTTTCTATGAGATTTTGCAACTAACGTATTTTGACCAACAAAAGAATAAAAAAACTTTTTGTTTGTTTCCTACTGAACCATTCTATTTGATGTCAAGGTTGTATATTTTGGTACCTGTTCTGCACGAGTTACAATTTTTATTTCTTTATTAATACTTTGATATTAAACAATATTTATAATGACAGATTATTTATTATAAATAAATAAGTTGTTGGAAGTATGTACATATACAGCTTTTGTATAATGAAGTCTATTATTGTGCAAAAAAAGAAAGCCTTCTTATATTTGGTTCCATAATTATGTGCACTATAAAAAAGTCATACGATTTTTTCATACTTGGATCATTTTAAAAGATCTTAAACGTACACTGCAAGGTTATAGTAGGATTAACAAGTTCTCGGTGTCCTCAGCTTCTTTAATTTTCATGTCTACTGCATCACACAAGATCCAATTGCACCAAAGCATCTAAAATAATGTCACGGTAATAAATAATAGTAATCTGTATTGTTATGTGAAAACGTACCCTTACCTATTTACGCATTCATTGAAAATGTCCCACGAATGGCATCCCCAATGACGATGACAGGAAACATTCTTCAGATACTTTAAACGTTAGGTTTCTTATACGATGCCAGGTGCCTAACCATCACCAAGCTTATGGTACAAATAACGTGTTGCAGTTATCCATAAACGGTAGACTGTGCCGCTTCGCGCCGAAAGAGAAACTAGGAAGCAAGTGGAGCGTTTGCACAACGCGTGACGCGTCAACGTTACTGATGCTCATCGTTATTTATTCGCAATAATGTTGTTAATTATGCCAGTGCAATATGAGCTAGAAAATGAACGTATGTGCTTTCGCGTAATGTAATGAAGTGACGGTAATTCGTTCATAATTTGTTTGGTGATTTGATGTTGATTGATTTATTTAATTAATCAATGAAACTGAAGAACCTTTCATTCTTATCGTTCAACTTATTTTAAAGAATATGAATAATTTGCAAAGAAATTGAGTAAACATGATGGTAATCCTTTTTTACAGTATTCGTGAGTTCATATATGTATCGGACAGTAGGAATGAAAAATTCTCAAACTTAATTAATTAATGCAATTAACGTCAAACCAATTTAATGTGAATAATATTAAAAAAAAATTAAAACGATTAGTTCTCCAAAGTAATTTATATTAAGTCTTTGAAAGTATTGAATTAGAAGAATTAAAAGTTCTCAAGTTTATTAACCAATTTTTACTTTATTTGAAACGAAATTTGCATCTTTTATTCATATTAGCATTATTTACAGTATTTAGTTCGAATATTAGACATCCACACTCATAAATTTTGTATACACATAATTTTGTGTTGCTGGTATTAAAAAATCAACGATAAAATATTAATCCCATAAACGCTGTTAGGTATAGTTAATTATCGTAATTATTAAATGTAAGTACTACATTAGAGTTAACGTTTTAAGTATGATGTTAGCTGTAAATTTATAGAAACCATTAGTGCGATATAAACGTCATGCTTTGAAGAAGATATTAGAAACGCGGTAATTGCATTTCATAGTTGACTGGATTTAATCTGAAACATCGTTGCGAATTATTTAATTCATATATAAAACTTATTATAGTATTGGTAACTGCAACATCTTAATCAATTCGTTATTTTAAAGGTATTTTTTCAGATTTGCATAAAACGTGTATCTGTGAGATACAACAGATTAAATGTCATTGTCTTGCAGTTTAAATAACTTGCTGAAAAAATTAGAGGCCAGTCAATTCGTTGGGTATGTAATTATATCCTGAAACTTGAAACGCAAACAACATAATATAAAAGTTATTGTTCGCATTACGCAAAAACTTCCTTGAAGATTGGAGTAATTGCTTTACACTAGTGTTTTATAGCCATGTCGTACAACCATGTTTGCTCTACAACTACCAATTACATATTTATAAAGTCACGTGTAACAATCTCTTAAAATTTTCATCCTTTAAAACTTCATGCATGTTCTTCGATCCTTATGTTTTTATTTTGTACTGATTCTAAGTTAGCATTTGTACAAAATATGGTAGTCCAACATATAATTGAAGAAACGTATATTCGAAGCTTTATGATTTTTATTTTACTAAAATATATAAATATGTTGTCAACTGGTTTTTTTTTATTTTAATTAATACATACAATGAAGTGACTCGTTACTATTCTGAGATGCTAATAATATTGAGAATTTTGAATTGCTAATATTGGTAATATAACGTGTTATTCGTAATTAAATGCTCTGGTATCGCAAATACGGATCTTAATGCGAATATATTTTTTTCCGTATCTAACAGTAGACGGTTTGATATCGGCCTACTTCAACTTCTATGTGAATACAGTAAATATTCGATATCTGCAAAAATCTCCTGTACGATATGTGCGACTCAGTTATCCCCACCACTGGGGGGAAGACCCCTCGAGACGCCCGAGGTTCGCTCGCCGAGAAGTGTAACGTGATCCGGGGCTTAGTATATCCGTGAGACAATACCAATGCAAATATAAAACTTTTTTATTTTTGACTTTTTCGTTATCAAACTTTTACCAACTGATTCTTCACATTTTTCTGATTAAAATGAGACCAAACACGATATAATTTGGACTATATTTATTGGTTTAATTGACGATAAAAGTTTCTGGCGCAGAGGAGGATAGCGAGTGAAAAAGAAAGAGACGCTGCGATCATGGCAGGCGGCAAAGATCAAAAGGCTGTTCGATTGTTTAAAATCCTAATGCATTGCTAACTTTTTTATTTTTAATCTAATTTTTGTACAACTTTCTCCATCATATTCGTGACATTTTCCTGATTAAAATGAGACTAAACACGACGTACTTCGGCATATATTTACTTGTAATTTCAAATGTTACGCGTACATCGATTACTTTACTAGAATAAGATATTGCAAGTAAATATAACTCAAATTACGTCGTGTTTGGTCTTATTTTAACTAGGAAAATGTGGCGAATATGACGGAGAAAGTTATATAAAAAAATGGATGAAAAATACAAAAATTAGCAATGCCCAAGTATTGCAAACAATCGAACAGACTTTTGATCTTTGCCGACTGCCACGACCGCAGTGTCTCTTTCTACTACAATCGCTATCCTCCTCTACGTTTAGAAACTTTTATCGTCAATTAAACCAGTAAATATAGTCCAAATTATATCGTGTTTGGTCTCATTTTAATCGAAAAAATGTGAAGAATCGATTGGTAAAAGTTTGATATCGGAAAAGTCAAAAATAAAAAAGTTTTATATTTGCATTGGTATTGTCTCACGGATATACTAAGGCTCGAATCACATTACACTTCTCGGCGAGCGAACCTCGGGCGTCTCGAGGGGTCTTCCCCCAGTGGTGGGGATAACATTTTTGCTTATATCGGAAAGGACATTTTTGCCTATAACGAATGACCACTGTATTTACTGTATTTGTGTTACACATATTAGTGAAACTTATGTTGCAATTAAAAGGATTTTGTTCCAAAAGTAAATTCATTTGAATCGATGTTCACTTTTTCGTGAAAGGCAAAGGACTTATGATCGCATAACTATCGAAATCATCCAAAATGAGAAGATAATCGATAATAGAAGTTAGTTTAAATAGGAACGACTGTTTTTTAATGCGATCTTCTCTAACCTTTCGCGAAAAATTTCAACTTTTCTCGCAATAGCTGTATACAGATGAAGTTGGAAGAAAAAGATGCTGCTGCTTGAACGTACGTAAGTGTTTAAAGAGAGACAAAAAGAACAATTTTTCAATTTTTTAAAGTACTGTAACAAAGATTTATTATTAAAGATTTGCGTAACACCGTTCTTTTTTTTAAACTGAACCGGAATGTGAATATTGTTAATACCAAATTCTTTTTTAAAAAAACAGGCGCGATATAATTTTTATTTTAATTATAAAATAAATGTATTGTATATATTTTTATATATTAATATTACTAACAAAATTATAGGATTAAAAACTTGTATTAAAGTTGTAGCACGTTTGCAAATAAAATATATAGCCAGTTAAGTAGAGGGCATCACCCCGAGCATTAACTTCAATATTTATGCATATAAAACAAAAAGGTAATGGCCTACTTTTACCCTCATAAAAAAATTATTTATTCTTTAATGATAATTTGTCAAAGAATTCTATAAAAATTATTATCTATATTATTTAAATTATTATCTATAAAAGTTATATAAGGGTCGGTGGAATATCGTTGGGTGGAATATAGTTGTAAAACATAAAACTGACATAGTACTCTTTTGTAAGGCATATATGAATATATGGTAAGATTCAGGTGAAAAAGGTAGCTTGTCGTATTGATTAGGCCCACCAAACTACCGTACTTCACCTTGTAGCTCAAAAGTGTACTTGCGGAAAATCAACTGCAGTATTGATGTCGCTAATATCACGTATATATATGAAAACATGATCCATATATGTGTATATGTTGTCTTCATGTAAATTTATAGTGTTCGTTGCAATTTTGAAGTTTAAATCGTCCAGCAGCTTATCGATTTTTACAACGTTTAGTTTAATTTAAGTGCAAAAGTAACAAAGAAATGTTGATGTTAAAAGAATGTTAAAATTTGTGTAATGAAAATTATAGTTTGGTGATAAAATATAATTTATTTGAATTCTTTTATTCATCTGACGGAATATATTTTACCTTAATAGATTATGGTAATTGTGAACATTTTACTACTATTTATATATTTTAATTACTTATTTTATTATTATAGTGGTAATTATTAGTATACATTATTCATTACTCCTAACCAATCGTTAGTTGTTTTTATAATAATTAATATAATTTTCAATATATTTAAAACTATGACATTTGATAAATATAAGATTATTATAATTTTAATCTATTATTTATAAAAAGTGTATTTACTTACATACATAAGTATAATACATGTATGCAATTTTCTTATTAATTTCCAACATCTAGGAAGGGGAACCAAATGAGTTCAAATAAAAAAAATTCAATAAATACGAAAAATTATTTAGAATATAAAAGGTATTGTTTCTTATATCGCTTTCACACTAGTACCTTGTTAACTCCAAGTTAATACAATTACTTACACTAGTTGTACTTAATTAAGTTTCATTTAATTCTTTACAACATTTGAAATCTAGAGTTAACCAGTTTTTGTATCAAGAGCTTCAATTAGAAACACCACTTCATTGTATCTCGCTTGCTCTCAATGCGTCCCACTTTCATCCTCGTCGCACCCAAGGCGAGCAAATTGGCAAGAGATAAGCCCAAGCATTTCTTTGAACGTCTACTTGCCTAGATAGTAGTCGCGATAAGGTCTCGGCCTGCGACCACTAAGTGGGTATTACTCTACCAACATAACGTTATCTATTCGTGTTTCGACACTGTAGTTATTTCAAGCTTGGCCCGTGCTCGATCCGTTGATATATCTGGTGGTGCAAACATCTTGAAAGGATTTTAGACAGTCGGTATTGCATCATTTCTTAAATTTTTATATTCTGCTTTTCAAAATGATAAAATTCAGGGTATCTCACCACCAAACTTCATTAACGTAATCTATTCGTAAAAATGAAAAAAATGTTATATAAATCATAAATTTCAAACTGTGTTAAAAAGGAATTCACCTAAGTAATAGACAATTATGTATCGACTACTTTTTATATAAAAGAATATAATCAATTAGATTATATCTGTGATTTGTGTACACGGTATCTTAAAAATCGTAGTGCGCGCGATTGCGCTGTGATTCAATATGCAGAACTGAATTGAAAGGAGGACAATTTCGCAGTCGTTTGTTTTATAATCGATTTGGTTTTCGATAATACTTAAATTAAAAATTCTTCATTACGAAAAAATTTAAGCTGATGAATTTGATTGTTAATATCATTAAAATTATTATTAATATTCTGTATAATATTGTTACATCTATATATATTTATCATGCAGTCACCTAAGTCCGTCATATTATACATTTAATGCACTTACAGTGTCAGAACGAAGAATATTTAACATTTCAATGTTAAATGTATTATGCACATCTGTATTAATGTGTACATTTAAAAATTTATAATGTCTATTAGTTGTTAAATTAATTAAAGAGTGATTAAAAATTATCATTCTGTTTATCGTAATCAAAATTATTCCTAAATATATTAAAAAGCTTGCAATGTGGATTTTCTCAAAATCGAAGCCGAATGTGGAAAACGGTTAGGACGATTTACCATTTTTAAGATTCCTTCTGTTGCGTTATTTTTTCAGATAGGATTTAAGTTTTACCTAACTTCAAGTACATACAACCAATTATAGTTTGATATGGGAAATAGAAAGCATCCCATATGTTTTGCTAGTAATAGAAATGTTACTTGTGTAAAAATTGAATTTAGTTCGTGTTCCGAAGGTCATTAACTCTCCTTTAATTCGAATCTCCAGATTCGAAAACATCTATTCCTACATTTTGATATGGTAATTGAAAAGGAGGATGATTTATAATTTAGAGTTCAGAGCTAGTAGACAGCGTAGTTTAGATTTTAGTCGATGAAAGTTTGATGTAACTCTCTGAATCTTTCACGCAGGCTCATTGAGGATACTGCTTGATTCCAGTCACGTGAATAGCAAAGTTGTTAAACAGGAAAATCTGAGTGGAGTGCGGTAGATCGTTGGTTAGCATGAGGGTCAATCGTTATGCTACAATGTCAGTAGCAGTTTACCGCTTTCATTGCATTTTTCATCAATTCAATCACGTGATATCCTTCAATACCTCTTCAAAGATCGAGGTCACTTCATCTTAATTGATTTATATAGACGTTGGAATGTATCTTGATTATGATATCGAATGCTATTTTCATACATAATTTCTAGTGAAAGATGCAATTCTAGGAAATGTCTTCAAGTGAAAGTTTCTGTTGATTTATTCGAAAATATATGATTATTAGGATATTCATTTGGATTTCTGTCAAACAGTAAAAAAGGTATTAAATATTACGGTAGATAATATTAATCGTGAATATGTAAACGTACAAATAGCATCAAATAAGATTTAGAAAGAATTATATAATGTAAGAATCTGACAAAGTTTCATTTGTACAATATTATAATTTGAAAATGTCAGTACAATTGTAAATTTGTTTCTATTTTTTCTTATAATATAATATATTCAATAATATATTCTTATAATATCAATTTTTTATAACATTCTTTTCTTATAATCTTAGATATAATGATTTAAAAATGTAAGTAATCCTCTATACTTTTTACAAATTTTCGAAGTTTGTAAAGCCAATTAATTTGCATTTAAAAATTCTCTAAAATAGTATAAATTTATTAGGATAAAATAGTAATCGAAATATTTAGAAAGTGCATTTCTAAAAACAATTTTTTTCTCTTGAGAAAAAATTTAAAGTATAAATTTATAAATAACGTGTAGTTACCAAAGTGCAACGTATTTTTATATGTCACAAAAAGAATGAAAATGTTGAAGTACTAAGTTTTATCGGCGTACTTTCTACTACGATATTCAATCACTATTGATATTAATTGAATATTATATTTTTATTTTTGTACGCAATTTAAAGGTAGTCTTTTTTAAATTATTAAATTATTACCTTTATTCTTTCCTTTCTTTATATTAATGTCGGTAGCCATCTTATGATATAAAATGAGAAAAACATTGGAATGATAGTATTAAATTTTCAAATGGGATTTAAATTCAAATTGTAAAGTATTATTACATTTATGTAATCAACCTCATATTTACGAACGTTTAATGACCACTTATATTGAAATTAAATTTTAAAAATAACCATACAGTGAACAATCCTTAAAGCAACTTATACCATGATCTTTTCTCTCGATGCAGGCTAACATACAGTTTCATAAAAAAATTCTTAATAATTTTCGTAATTAAGAATAAAAGACCTAAGATTCATCATTTTTATAGATTCTATCAACGTTCCTACCTTATTATTATTTATTGATAATATGCACGAAGTATTTTGCGATTTTTTTGTGTTTACTTCAATCAATAATTAAAAAAGGAGTTTAAAAGAAGATTATTCAAATTAAAAAATATATGATTACAACCTTTCCAATTTTTGTAATAAAAACACATTGAAAACGTATAAAAGAACTCAGGAATAATTAAAACAAGATACGTTTGGTTATTTCATATGAATAAAATCAAACATTTTAAGCAAAATATTGATCAAATAATTCGATCAATCCAAAATTTTTCTAATCTACATAATATATAGTATCATTAGATATTCCTAAGTACATAAATAGTATCGTAATTAAATTTTATACAGAATAGCTCAATAAATTTTACTGTTATCAAGACAAAGCAAGGACGGTGGTGCTCCGCATCAGAGCGTACATCGCATCAATATAGGCGCGATACGCAACGGCCCCTCTGATGCGGAGCACCACTGGCCTCGTCTCGTGTTGCGCGTTGCTATTTTGCTTTCTAGCATTGTAAAAAAAACGACGTTACAACTTTCTAGGGGTGCAATTTAAAGGTAGAAATCTGCTCTATCGCGTAGTATAGTTCAATTTTCCACTAGACCTCTACTTTTTAAGATAAATTTTTAAATATACGCAAAAATTGGTGCAAAATACGCGTCTCTCGGCGTTCAATGGCCATTTAAACATGTTCAAACATTCATAATGCATAAAACGCAGATATCGTTGTATTCGGGAAAGTCTATAGAATCTTTTGATGTAAACAGAATCTTAGTATCTTTTATAGTTCAAATTTAAATTGGTTCAAATTAAAATTGGTTCAAATTTAAAAAATGTGTTTTTTTTTTCAAACTCAAATTTCTCAAAAACTGTACGCGCTGGAGAAAAACGGGTCGCAGATTCGTAATCAGTGCGAAAAACCCTATAAGAATCACTAGTCGAAATTAGAAACGTCGAAGAAAAGTTAAAATTTGTTGGACAGTGTTATCTGCTATTCAAATCAAATATTATTCATAAATAAAAAAAATTGATATATTTTTAAAAGTTACATATATCCGGCATGGTTGTTGAATAAAAGAAAGTTATGTTATATCTTGTTGAGCATACCACATCGATGACCTGTAGGATGATCGTTTTCTGTAGTGGAAAGCAATCATTGGTTAGTGAAAGCAATATATTTGTGTATTTTACACCACATAACGGCTATGTGAAAACTAGTTGGGAAAGTTCGTAGTTAGAAATCGATTTTATTCCGGAACAAAACAAAATATCAATAAACAAAATTCCAAAATCATATCCAAGATTTGTTTCTAATAGAATAAACATCCATTTGATCCTCAGAAATACGTAGTTACGCATATACGCAACTTTTCTATCATCTTGTTAATTATATTTATTTACATTAACATGCACTTCACAGATACTGCATTACACTGGTTATATTAAATTTATAATATAATAATGTATATGAGTGCATATGTTGTGCATATAGTTAAATATCAGCAGATTACTACGTGGAGTTTCATATAAAAATTAGTTTAAATTAATATACTAAATTTATTGCCCTTTTCATATAATTACCGGTAAAAAATAAGAAGATTTAGCCACAGAAATCTATCTATTATCTAAAAACATAAAAGTAGCAATACTTCGTTATAGTTCAACATTACATGCATAATTCATAATTTATCAATGACTTTTAAAAATAACAAATAAAGAATTCTATGCATTATTTGCATGTATAAATGTGTCACTGATTTACATATCTAAAAGGGTCGCTTTTATAATCTAATCAATGTTATAGAATCACATAATAGTTTAATGTGCTCTTAATAGCATTGGTATACTGATTGACATGAGATAGTGTCTATCATGTCGTGAATTAACGATATGAAATAATAGGAAATAATATAGAGTATAAAGCATAAAGTGTTACTTTGACAGCATTCACATCACACGTTGAGGTAGGTCAATGACGAATATATTTCTCTACTACTATTCAAAAATTAAAATACTTTGTTCAAATTAGTAACGGTTTGTTAAAAACACATCAGAAAATCTATTACAATAAATCGATAATAAATATATCATTTACTATTATATTACATCAAGCTAAATCTGAATGATAATGTTACTTAACGAGGGAGACCAGTATGACACCTTAAAAAAATTGATTTTTTTTTATCATCTTAAAAAATTCTTCCGTCTTTTCTGCGTATAATGCCGAAAACCGGACCTAAAAATTCGAAAAACTCCTGTCGCTAGACGTGTTTCCGTATCCCGCGTAGCACTATCCCGCGTATGCACATAAAACTTTAACCTCGTTTTTCTCGGAACATCATTTTTGGACCTTGCAACCAGCCTACAGCCTAAACGGAGGTTCACCTTGAAATCACCTTGAAATTTTTTGTGGTAATATTTCTAATCAGTGGCTATAAAAAAATAAAATGTTGGAAAAATTTGCGTAATTATAGGTTTTACCACTTTGATAATTTTTATATGCTATTGGGTTGAATAATCAAAACAGGTCGGAGGTTAGGCCGAAAACAGCATCGATTTCCTTTACTTATAATTTTATTTTATGCATTTCGGATGATTCGTTTGACCTGTACCCTGGTTACAGTGAGAAAGTGCGCCGAAGTGCAGACCATCTATCTTTTTTTGTTTTTAACTATACCGTCCTTATTTGTACTACTTTTTTTTTTTAAATATTTAAATAAAGGTCCATTTTAACCAAATTCATCAAAATATTTGATTTTTTTTAAGCAATAAAACTCTGACGATTTTTTAAAGATAGGCCCATTTTAGGTTGTGTCATACTGGTCTCTCCCCTTAAATTGTGCAATCTGTTATACAAGAAAAATACATAGGAAAACATTTAAACGACTAATTACAGCACCATCTTTAGTGGTATATTTGAAAGTATAAACCATACTTTTTTCTTTCGAGTTAATCGACTTTCTATGTAACAAGTGGGAAACATTATAAGCAGTACGGGATATGCAATATACAATTTTTATAATAGAAGAAGTGTCGCATATTTGAAATACTAGTTTATAATGAATAAAGAATTACAGCAGAGACTGGAAACAAATTGTATAATATCATAGAGAAAGTAATAAACTATTATATTCCAAACTTTCAATAACAATGAAAAATAAAAAGTGTCTAAAGCTTTGAACTAATTGAGAGATAACATAATATAGGAACTTTTCACAGCACAAGTAGTTTAAAACAGCAATTTTATATTTTTATTCTATAAAATTGCAAAGAAACGAGTATATAATAATATTATCTCCTATGATCTAATCAAGTATAGAAATCACAGCACAAGAACAATCATTTTATGTACATATCATTGTTATGTCGTACATTTTACTTGCCATAATCGTAGATATAACTTCCGGAATCATCAGCAGCACGTTTACAATGTACCTATACTTACACATGCAATATTGCATTCACTCTTTCCATTTTCTTCGTCTAGTTGTTACTCATGAAATAAAGCACACATACTCTTTGAAATGTATCCAATTCTAAAATTTGAAAATTCCAAAAACCTGAAGTTTCATATCAAATTTTGTATTTTTGAAATGTTCACACAATGGACACGAAAATTTAAAATTAATATGCAAATAAGTAGATTAAATAATGAAGTACAATGAAGTCCTAACAATACAATAAATATTTATAGTATAAATTACAAAAAGGTTTTACTACTATCTCATTTTGGGAAGTAACAAAACGGTTAATCTGGATGTTATTGTTCGTTGACAGTGCGTGATAGCAATTGTACTTTTCTCATCGCGTTTAGGAATGTTTACATAACGGAAGTGTAGATGAAGAGTTAAGTAACTTATATTCAATGCATAATGTGCACGAAGAAGCAATCAAAAGCCAGTGATACGTTTGTGGTGTAATATTCCGTTCACTTTTATTACTTCTGTTTTGACTACTGTCAAAGCAGAAGTGTCACCACAGAATGAACGGACTTTCATTAAAACGAAAGAAAGTTGAAAGAAACTTTCTAGTTCTTCATCATCTACACCTTCGGAAACATATATATACATATACATCGGAAATCGATTAACATACCAAAGTCACGATTCCTTCTTTTTTGCTTGCATGTACTTTCGTAAAATGCACGTTAATCTTTAATCGATATATTACACTTCAGGAATACGGATACAGACGAGGGATGTTCCTCTTTAAAAGTGCCAAAATCTTTTAAAAAAATAGCTGATATTACAAAATTCAATAATAGTCTTGTTAGACTTTATTTATTATTGACTGCTTTATTTTGTAGTATTAAATAGAAATGTTATAAACACATCAGAACTGTTGTTTTGTGCAAGACCAGTATAATACGCTACAGAACATTTATAAAGTATTTGTTCCGCTTAAAAAGTCAAATAATTGGCATCTACAATAATTCTTAAATAAAAGAATTGTATAGGAATTCTTTTTTAAATTTAAGTATAATAACTTCGTTTTGTGCCGGCTTACAGTTTTTTATTTCAATTTTTTAAAAATACCATTTCATTTTATTACGATTGTAATTGAAAAACTGTGAAAGAGTAAATAAACTCAAGACAAAATATTTTTACAGAGAACTGACCAAAAGTTCAGCCCTTCAGATACACTCAAGAACTTTTATAAATCTAAAACTGTAGAAATTAATGGTATTCAGATAAAGTTGAGCAAGGAAGAAGATCTTTTCGAACATTGCAATCGACGTACAATATCTTTGTCCTAGATCTTTTATAGCCCGGTTCTTATAGTCACGAAAACCAGAGTAAGAGTGAGTTCGTACGAACTAGAAAATGTGAAACTGTTGCAACGGCAATTTAACCGTCTTCTGATTTTACACAAAACCTCTTATGAAAATTTTATTTATCTTCCTGTTTATTTTTAATTGCCATTAGATCAAACAACAAGTTTGTATAATTCGTTTCAGTTTTTTTTTACAAATATTTTCTAAACAAGGATATAGTATGCAAAATAAAATGAAGTATACTTCTCGTGAGATATTTTGCTTTATTTGATTTTAAATTAATGGATAACTTGATTTTTGCAAACATATACATTAGAAATAGAGATTGTTAGAAATCAAGGAAACTATAACTACAATAAATTTATTTTGATGTCCTTATGTTTTATAAGTTTCAATAAAGAACAACGATCAATATTTTTTAAAATCCAAGTAAAACTTGTTACGTTAAAGTACTTTAGTTTCATTCATAGTTAATTATAAGAGGATTTGCATCGAGTATTTTCAAATTTTATGTTTTAAGCTGGATGTCAAATATATTAGGTCCAATTAAACTTTATTACCGAATAAAATAAATCAAACGCTATTTGTAATAAAAACCTGTTAATTTATTATATCACCAAATATATTTGATACAAAAATAAAAGTTTGATATAAGAATAAAAACGTACACATATGTATACTTATGTTTTATCGAGTGTTTTACGTCCTCGCATTGTCACTGACATGATAATTTTAGTAATTTCATTTTATATTGTCCAATTTCAACGATATTGTGTGCTTAAGCTTTGTATTAGACAGTACACTTGTCTTATTACGGATTTATTTGCTATCAACAGTAAAATAATACAACAAAATTATACACTAATAACAATAATAACGTAGAAATTTGTATTAGTTAAAACAAAACTAGTACCAGTAAAGCATTCATACTGATACCTTTCTGACAAAAAGAAACAAGGAAAATGAAAATAAAAAATCATGTATTTAATTATATTAACGTTTGTTCGGGTTTTTGTTTTTATTTTATTACTGTTTCTTTCCGTATAAAAATGTCATGTTTTTATTATTGAGATATTATTCGACCGTAAATGTAGAACAAAATAATCGAGGTTAACGGATTAATGTTTTTTTGGGAATAACGATAACAAAATAATTTTAATAACTCAACAAAAGTACAAAAATGAATTACAGACAATATATGCGACAACTTTTCAGACAACGTCCTACTTCAACCATTATGACAAGACTGACCCGCGACGCCACGCCGTTTTCCTCATTCTCTCTCAATTCCAGCGTAAAAAGAAACAAATACCATCCGATTATTTGTCCTCTCGCTAATTTTTCGCGCCAAATCATAGTAATGCCAAATTCTCTTGGCGCCAATTGTTCGAATTGCCCGCTCGTCCAATCGCGCCCGATCAGACCCGACAATTCCCGAACAAACCGATCCCTCATAAATATTATGAAGAAACCTAATCATTAAACCACTTTAACATTCAATCATATGATACCTTCAGTTAAAATCGATATTGAATTGGTGAAGGTAATGCGTAACGAAGGAAGATTATCATAAAACTTTTTATGTAAATGTTACCAATACAGTCTATATTAAAAATTATATATTCCTTTTGACCAAAATTAAATTACTTTAAATTTTATGTGGTAATGAACTATTCCATCAAAATTGATATATTATTCACTTCATCGTAATATTAGTCATTTTGTACTAAAAATATTAATGGAACGTTCATGTAACGATTTTTATAAAATCTTAAGCTTCAAATTGACACATCATACGTGCTATTTTACGATAGTATAATATCAGATCATTGAATAACGCGGGTCTTATGTGCTTTATAATTCTCCATTTGATTTACAAAAAATTTATACGTATCCGTTGACGTTGATGTGTACAACTAATAGATTAAGGTAACGTATGGTTCTATAAGTATGTCATATTTGTAATGCAATATCATGCCGCAAAACATAAGGAAATAATAAACAGTTTTCAACCTAAAGTTCTTACTTTTTCTGAGTACGAAAATACCGAAGTTAACAACAGTAACGAAGTTATTGGCTATGAGTGCAGTCTTTAAGCACTCTAACTTTTTAACGTCTTATGCCTTAGCCTTTTGGTTTATATACAGGTACAAATAAGAAACTTATATACTGCAAGTATATGTAATAAATATAAATATGTGTAAAATGGTGAATTTTGTAAGTGAAATAGTTTCTAAAAAATGCAAAAAGCACTTTTTCCCATCGAATTACTTGATTGCATACGAAATGGAGAATTTCTATGCACAAGAAAATCTCACATATTTTGATCGTATAATAGTATTATAAAATCGCTTAGTGATATTTGGACTTATGTTAAATTAATTTGTAGTGGGATATATTTATTAATATATATTACATATTGTACAATGCTGTCTTGTACATGTATAATCCTAAAATTACTTTAAACTTTAAGATTTTCTGGAAAAACGTCTGGCGAAATAAGTAATAACATTCCGTTTGTAGAAATTATATATTTTTCTTACAACAAAGTGATACAGTTTTATTAAACGTTTTACAGTATTTTCGCAAAGTGTATGTCCTATAATAGACAGTAATGTAGGTTATAAAGCACGTTGGTGAAACTGCAGTGAGATTCAACGTACCGAAATGAGTAATAAAGTTCAGTTTCACCAGTATAGTTTCGTCATAGCTTCTCATAACATTGCCGTCGTTACTCTAACAAAGTTGAATAGGTAAGTCGAAACCATTTAGTTAATTGTTAGTTTGGTTAAATGGTGCCTCATTTTCTATTCTGTTACGCGAATTCATAATAACTGTACGAATATTAAAAAACACGGTATCTTTAACTTTACAAACTTCACTTACTAATGAATTTCAACTTACTACCTGCATTTATAACTTTTATAATGTCCATATTTTCTATAGTAATTACTTACATCACATTTTACATTTTAAAGTTACCATATCTTTTACCGAGAATTATTATAGGATTCTCCATTAATAGAAGAAAAAAAATTTTATTCGTTAAAATTTTATAGCTCATTCACCTTTTATACATTTTAAAAGTGTTAGGAATATTAAACATAACATTATATGCCTTTTGAGTTATTAGATTTTATTTCTAATAATATTGTTTCTATATATTAATTAATAAAATTATCAAAATATTTCTAATGCTCAATTATGAGTTTTATAATTATAGTTACTTATTACGTTTCAATGCTTGTTACATAACATACATGTTGCAATCATTTTATAAGTTAAAATTATTAACATTAAAAGTTGAATGTATTGAGAGTTGAAAAATTGGGGTCGGTACTATGTATGGATAAGGTTGTTGAAAAGATTTAAAGTTTTCAGGAATATAAATGGCTTTTATTGCTTTACAATAACCTTTACAAGGTTTTATTACTTTACAATTATTTACACAATGGAATCGATGTAAAAATAAACAATATCTGAGAAATAAAGATATCCCTATTCGTACATGGTAGCCGGAATGAATTTCCTTGTTTGTGAAGTTCAAGAATTTGAATATTTAATACTTTGAGGTTTAGAAAACTTCAGCGTTTGGAAAGGAGATTTGAAATTTTAAGAAAGTTTGAAATTTCAAAGTTTAACAGTACGTGAATTGGGAAATATGAGATATTGAGAATTTGATAATTTTATTGAGTATGAAATTTTTAATTTTAATACTTTGAAAATTCAGTAATTTCAAAATTTAGTAATTTAATTATTTGGATATTTGAAAATTTAAAAACATAGTAATTTGGGAATTTGGTAACTTGGAAATGTAGAAACTTAAAAATTTAAGAACCTGGAAATATGAAAGTATGGAAAAAGGAAAATTTGGGAACATTTTAATATTTGATTTTGAAAATTTGGACGTATGTAAGTTTTGTAAGATAAACTTAAAAATCTAAAAATTTGGGAATTCAGAAATTTTTAAATAAGAAATTGTAAGATATTTTCAAATTTCTAAACACAGAATTCCGCACACATTAAAGTGTCAACCGAAGAATACTACACATCATTCAGTGTTATAAACGTATAATAATGTGCCTATGATATGACGAAAGATAATAACAGTTAGCATGCCAAAATTTGAGCGCCCATATCGGCTGAATGTATGAAAGCAATTTCAAGAAATGCAAATTATAATTCGAGTACTGAAGTGGAACACACATGTTTTGTTAACCGTGAAAGAGATAAGTAAAAGAAAAAAGATTATTTCACTTAAATATATTTCGACTTGTATAATAATTTATACGCTTGCACTGCACCTTGCGGTATCATAATAAGGCCTAATAAAAGCGAAGGATAGCCATTCTGTAGAGTAATAAAACATCGAACGCTTGTAGCTGGGTTTGTTACGAGTCTACGCAGCAGGATCAAGTTTTTTAAACTTGATATCTTAGCCATCGCTGTTAGAACGACTTCAAAGTTCGCGCGACCCGTGCAGCACAATTTTCATAGAATAAAAATTCGATGGAGAAACAAGAATGCCGTATTCATCGTGCAAACGGCAACTTGAATCGCTTTCTGTGCAACGTATCAAAATTCATTAGTGCGTTACGGTCACCGTTTCTCCCCTTCGGGAGAATGAAATCGGGACCTGCATCACACTGGACGATTAATAGACGAAGTAATGATCAATCGCGGTAGATCGAACACGTGGAATGTCAGTCTTTGAAAACTGGAGAAATAAGCCGGTGGTAATATCGATCAGAGATCAATCTGCGAGAGACAGCAGCTCGTAGAAATTGCCGTTACAATCGCGCTCCGCAGGTCCTCTACGATTTGCCATTTTTTACTGTTTTCCGAGAAGGTGTTTATAGTATTCGTACGTGGTCTGTTTTTAAAGTCACAGACCATATATAGAACAAATCATATAAGTTTTTCTATAATACGTTTTAATCTTTATAGTAGATGTTTGGAATAATTCAAACGCAAGTGACACATAACGTTAACAAGCGAAATATCAGAATCTGTCAGTTAAAAAAACTATAGAACGTTGAAATTTCTTTATCAATATGTAGATAATATCCTTTTTATTAAAATGCATTCTGCTGTTGTCCGTTTTTAGCCTAAGGAGTAAAAAGCAATCCTTGGGAGACGTATCATTATTGTTGGATTTATTCAACAGAATAAATGTTTCGTCTGCAAAAATCATCGGGTCGTAAACTTTCATTAACGCTGGAGGTTCGACTCGAGAGGTTGCAGATGTTTGTTTTCACTTTAGGACCCATAGGGCCTATAGACTCGTAACGGATTTTTCCTACGAGAAGTTTTCTTATTCTTACGGTTTTCGTTGACTAGTAAAGACGTGCCTTTCTGAGCCTCGAAAGTTAAATTAAAGTTTCTTTGATAACGTATAAATTGTTATTACTCTATTTCACCACCTATTTCCTATAATTATTAACAATTTTTCTTTTACGCAAAAAATACAACGCATACAGTGTTTAAGCACTGCAAACTAAAATACTCCATTTTAAAATCTGATACGTTAATTATGAAATCAGAAATAATCAGGTACATAATGCAGCATTTGAAATATCCACCGAGTTTAAAATATCATTCTTTATTTATAATTAATTTCTTGAATATAAACCTTAATATTTAAATAAACATTTCTTAATTTTAACAAAAAAACAACAAAATAAATATTTTCTTACAAGAAATTGTATTGTTATGCACAAACACGTATCAATACAGTTACAATTACCACTAGCAACACATACGTATATAATACACCCAAGATACGTTTTAAAGAATTAGTTTCACAACATCTACTCCAAACGATATAGCTAATTTTCCTTCATTGGGCCATAAATTTAATCTACCATTCTACTACTACAGAAATGATTGCCAATAGTGATGATAAATTTACAGATCAGCAAAATAAGCAGATCATTAGTCACATAAACTACTGCAGATATGTAATTTCCAAGAATCAATAAAAAAAAGACAATTAGAATCTCTTATAACTAAATGGAAACATTTCTTAAGAAATAATTTCCTGCTTATTAGAAGTACATAACCTCTTTATAATTAGAATTGACAAAGTTATAACTACATTAACAGTATGTAAATGTGAATATATAAGTAAAGTAGAAGAATTATTAAATGCAAAACCATTCATGAACTTATAAAAAAGACTTACGCAATATATTACACATTAAAAGGAATAAATTAATTCAACGGTAACACGAAGAACCTCATATTCTTTACAGTTTACAGGAACACCTAACAGTATACAAAAGAATATACTTTATACATAACTGTGTAAAATAAGATTCCGCTATTTGTACACGTTATTAAAACGTTATTAAAACAAGTCATCATCTCATTTTGACATTTGGATTTATCAGTGTAATAGAACTTAATATATTTAATTTATTTAAATCAATTTTTAGGGTGTTTCACCAACACTCACGCGCACAAATACAGTAATCTGAAATTAGGAGGAATTGTGCTTTATTATATCAGAAATTAACAGATTATTTTATGGCAAATATTTATTATAGCAGTCACATAACAAAGTTTTTTCCCAAAATATCAGACACTTTTAGTAGTTAACGCACAAAATTGCATAGCGTATCGGTGCTTAATATGATAGTTGCATATCTAAGAAAATGTAAATTTGGCATCAGAGGCGTTTTTAAATATACATATATCTTGGTTAGTCTTGTATATTTTAGAAATCGTTGTAATGTAAATTTACACGTGCAGCACAGGAACAAGGACTTATTGTTAGTGACGAATAATTTATTGGTTTGGAAAAAACAACATTTCCAAAACTAAATCATTTTAGTGGAGCTATAAATCTAGCCATCTGCACTCAATAAAGATGGGTCATAGGGTACTTGACTTCAGGGTTAAGAGTTTTGGGACTTTCTAGTCGTGTCACTCGTACTCTACCTGAGGGTGACGAGGACTTTGGAGGCGTGGATTTTTCAAGCTGTCACAGACGCTGATACTGCGGATTCTTCAAACGCGGAAATCAGCACATTAGGAATATATAGAGGAATGTATAGAGTAAACGCGCAGCGGCGTGACACTAACAATATTCGCGAGACGAACTGTTAACCGATTGTTTACTGACCAGCGGTAGTTAAGTATTTGTGTTTAGGAGTGTTTACCCAAAATTATTTGTATAATTGTGAAATAAATAAAAGTAGTATTTGTCGTTGACGAACCATCAACGGCAAATCATTTCTTTTTTTAAAAAAAAGAGTTTTTTATTGAGGACGTGACAAAGCGAATGACAGAAAAGATAACGCCTTCTTGCTCATCAAGAACGCAAGAAATAGGCCAATCAAGGAAGTCACCTCTATCAACAGTCTTCCGACGAAGATAATAAAACGACCGTTTTTTTTTAAAATCGGTAGAATTTTTTGTAATATTTTACAAAATTAAATAATATTGTATCCAGGCGTATCCCTGTGAATTTTGAATCCTGTGCGTGCAAACTCTCGGACAAATAATAAGTAATCATTCACTTAAATTTAGTCGTATTTTTCAATTTCTTAATTGTGAGTTAAATTACAAGCACTGTTTATACAGTGCATTTTGGTATTTATTTCTAACTTCCTGGTACACAAACATATCTCTTAATTTATTATACATATCTTCTTAAGTATTATATACAATTCTTAATTATTTACAAATATGCTATTCTTCATGATAAAAATAAAAACTTAAAAGTAAAAAAAGTAAATTTAAATGTAAATTTGAAAACGTAAACTTATATTCTATAAAAACAAATTCAAAATCTTTGAATCGTAGTACTATACGAAATCGACCAAAAGAATGTATTTAATTCCCATAACATTCATTAAGTTTTGATATTAATCATTAATATTTTGTAAAAGCGTACTAATATTTTAGAGTTTATTGACTTTTAGCATCTCATTGTCAGTATTGATTTAATAAAGCTTTCAATTAAATTAAATAAGGTTTCATTGGTAGCTAAATTAGTTCAAATTTGCTGTACGACGTTAAATAATTTGTCAAAATTATTATAGCTTATTAGATATAAAACTGCTACTGAACTTAACATTATAAATATTTTATCAAAATAAGATAAAAAACACGTGACTAAATATTTGAGTGTATTTTGGGGGCAAATAGCGAATTGTTCAAAAGATACTTGTAATTAAAAGTAGTTATTCGTTAATTTTCGAAGTACAACACACTTTCACAAAAATTGCTAATTGCTTCACTAAATGTTTGATTATAGATTAAAATATTTACAGTTCAAATAACAGTAGCATATATTTTTGTCTTTTAAATATTTGATTATATTAAAGTATCATTATTATAATATTGTACAATTATACATTTATATGCATTAAGCTTTATATATTTATATTTATATATAATTTAGTTATATTAGTTATATATTCCGTTATATATTCCGTTTCTACGGAATTTAATAATGATTTTTAATAACGATAGTATAATTAAATATATATTATAATTGACAAAAGAAATAGATAACTGGTATTTAAGTTAGTTACTCGTCTAATCGCACAGTTATTGATTTGTAAGTATCAATATGTTTTTAATTATTAATATCTTATAAACACTTAGCAGTTTGCTTCCAAAATGGAGTACAAAAATGTTCAGTTGGATGTTCCGCACAAACTAGTAAAGTTTTGCAAATGAGTGAACGTAACACTAGAAGAGTTTCTTTCGTAAATGAATCCTTTTGGCTTCTTATACAAATTTAAGTTAGACGCACTTTCAAAAATTCATTATAAAGGATATGTGAATATATTTCGTAGAAACTGTTTTATATATGGAAATGTGCTCTTTATAAATGAGTGTTTGTAGTGTTGATCGCAAATATGTAAACTATTTTTCTTCGACATCCTCAGTTTTTGAGAAATTTAAGCCTGATGAAAAAACTAAATTTCAAACTTTAGAAATTTGTTCTTATATATCTACAAAAGTTATACAAATTCCATTTGTGGAATATACAACGGTATATATTTTTATATGATTGAAAACATTTAAATATGTCTAAGTGTCGAGCTAATTTTTTGGAGTATTTTGTATTTTATTTTAAAAAACGTTTTTAGTCAAAATTTAATTATACCATACAATAAGATAGATCTTTCTTTTGAGAAATCTGTAAGATAGATTTCGTTTTTGATTGAGAAAAAAATAGTTTCGCAAACGATAAATATTACCAGTGATTGTACACACTAATGATCACTTGATGTAATATGTATTTCAGAACATATTAATGGATGTTAGTGTCGGAGATCTCTACTAATAGCCCGCCTTGCTGAACAATTTTATTCTTTCAGGTCAAAACAATATCTATCTCATAACTTTTTTCTTTCTCATACTCTATTGCCTAGTATAATTATGTTTTACCACAGACCTGTAACTTTCGAAATAAACTAACAAGTATCAGAAAAAATTAGCACGCGAAAATTGCAACTAGTTTTCTGGTATTCAATTTCTTAAAAACTGAAGGCGTTAAAAATAAATGATATACAGAATCGCAATCAGTACACAAAAATCTATAAGAATCACTTATTCGATTTTACAGTCAATTAAAAAGTTAAAATTTGTTACACAGAGTAATTCAACTGTGTTAGAGCATATGATATTCCTTCTAAACATCGCTCATTGCAAGTAAAGAATTACGGTGGTCACGATTTAAACTAACTCATTTGACAGTTATTGCTTTTGATCTGTTGATTCTCAGTATCGTCATAAAGTTTTGTACTTAAGTTAAGGGCTTAATTTAAATTTAAATTTTGGGCTTAAATTAAGTTTAAGCCAATGAATTAATACAGAAATAGTCCATATCCTAACAGTAGGAAACTGGGCATTCTAGATTCGCCATTTGTGGTCATGGTTGAGAATGCACGTCCATATTTCGAAATATCGCGATTACCTGTTAGAATGTTATACTATCTGTTAACGACCGACTATTGTAAATTTTCACAAGTAATCGGTTTTAATTGGTGATCATGCTTATGTTTAAATTGTAAGTACCTAGTTAAACAAGCATTTACAGGTTAATTTTGCAAATTCTATAGAATACACTTACAACACAAGCACTTATGTAGTAGACATTCAATTGATTTGTTATCATAAACCATCTGACTATAAAATAAAATTATTAAAAATATTATGATACACTTTAAAAAATAAAGTCTATTTTCACATTCCTTACGCTCTAGACGTTCGACTACAAACAAGTAAGCAATATCTCTTGCTTATAATGTTTAACTGCACTTGTCAAATTATTATCGAACTTTCTTTCGGAAAGGAAAAAATATTATACAATATTAATACTTACCCTGTTTTACTTGCACGAAATGTATTCTATTTTTTAGAATTTACGCAAAAATGTAGGAGTAACATTTCTTTGCTTTTCAGAATAAGGAAAATTAGGAGACATGTGGTGATAGTTGTGATACTGATTCGTTGCATTCTTATACTTGTACCTGTTTCCTATAAATCTCAGTAACACATATTTTTTCAGCATTCAGGACTGTATGATTCCCCATTTCCTATTCCTCTAAGCGAACAAATTAATATTATAAAAAATTTTTATTTTCTCATCATTACAAGAAGTGACCAAAATATCGTGAAAATATTTATGACCAAAGAAATTTGTAGCTCATATTTAGATTTTATTAAAGAATATAAACAAATAAAACAAAATATGTACAAGTGCTTGTTTTTTTATACGTTTATATCATATTTCTTTATTGTTTTTCTTGTTATTACAATTAATAGTTATCTGATATGAATGAAATCCACAACTTTATGTGATGTTAAATATTTTTTGCATAGTGTAAAGAGTGTCCCATGTAATATTTTCCACGATTTTTTGAGTACTGACAATAACTTGATAAAAAAATATTTTAGTAAAATTTGATCAATTTTTTATTGATAATACACTACAATAAAAAACGGTAAAAATATATTTTTTTATAATTATTAAGGTAAATGGTAGTTTGTATTATTTTATTTAATAGTATTATAGCATTTTACTTAGCAGTAATATACAATATTATGGTATCAACGCGAATTCAACAACCTAGCAAAACATGATATTCTATTTACGTAAGTGAAAATACGACGTCATTTAGAGTCGATTATTTATGCCATTCTAACATAAAATAAGATACATTTAAAGCGGCGAATCCGTACACCGTGCGAAGAAATCTGCTACAACAATATCGTAAGAGTAACTAATGCAAACTTATTACAAAAAGCGGAATCGAAATCGTTTGCATTCATATTTATTCAAGGTTCATAAATGGAATTTATAATAATTTCGAGTCTTAATAATAAATACAAGTTATTATCACCATTCAAGCAGTTTATCATTTTTTATTGAAATGTTTATTTCTTTACCTTTAAAATTATCCGAAGGTCATAGTATATCACGGTCAATATATAAAATGGTCAAGTAAAAAAATTTAAAGTGCCTTTTAAAAAACAAAAGAAGGTGACCTTGACAATTATAGACAAATATTTCTCGAGTTCATTTTTAATTGCAAGGTATAGTTAATCATAAAATTTATTGCAATTTAACTAATTAATTAAAAATAAAAAACCGATCAACTTTTATTAAAAATATTTTTTGTCAGATTATCTTAAACAGTTACAAAATCTTAAAAAGTGTTATGTGGGACCCCGTACATATAAAATTGATTCATTTCTGATTTAGAATGTGTAATTAGTTATACGGAGTGGCCGTAAATACTGGAGATATTGACTTGAATTTTTTTTAACACTAGAACTACCAACCAGTCAATATGACTGGTTTCAGATTTCTCGTTTTATATTACAAAATTTTATTGTCGTCATTTTATGGAAATGTCTGTTATATTTTGTTGAGATAAGAACTAGTTCTATATGTTATTTGATACTTTAATATTTATTTATTTCCCTTTTCATTCTATTTTTCATTCTTCGATAAACGAGCATTTAATGTCGGTAGTTCTAGTGTTAAATTATGATTAAAATTTATTTGATAGGTTTTAATAGAGCAACGGAGGACGTCTCATTTTTTTAATGGAATGGGGCACAATTTCGTTTTTATTCAGATAACTTTCATCAAAAGAAACAACATTTACTTGAAGTATTTTTTTGTATTCCGTACTGTTATTAAAGTATTGAAAAAAAATTGGCGGATTTATTTAAAAACGATTTCGCATTTGTTATTTATATGCAGGATGATCTTGTTCATCTCAATAACTGTTAAATGTTGTTAATGTCACGAACTAGAGTTTAACCGCTTGTTAGGTATTAAAAGAAGACAGAAAAAGTTGCTCTCACAAGAGACATAACCCAATTGATACTCACCGATTTTTAATATTTTTGTATGTTATAGAATTCGAAAAAAATTTGACATGTATTTAAATATCAAATGTCTCGAGGACTATTAGGTCTAGACAAAAATTCAAAATGCAAATTTTTCTGCTTCCGAAGGTCAATAATATGGCATAAGTGGATTTTTAGAAGGTGTATTTGTTTAAAAAAATACGTTAAAAGTTAACATTATTTTGCAAAGTTTTTTAAGAAAACGTTGAACTATTTTGATCAAATTTCGCATACGTAAATTATGGGTCCAAAGAAAAAACACGGATAAATTGGAATTTTTAATTTCTCTCATGCAAAAAATATTACTTTGGTTCGAGTCATACGTTTCTTTTATACCTTCTAGCCGGTGTACGACTGATTTCGGTGCATAAAATAAAAATTATCGTTCTCGGAATTAGTATAAAAAAATAAAATATTTTCAGAGTTACTATATTTTTTACAAACGTGGTACACTATTCAATGAATAGATAATGATCATGAAATCATTATACTTTATGGACGTACAATTTACGAATTTAGATCTCCCGTGCGTTGAATATTGCTACCAGTATGCGCTCATAACACGAAACAAACAGGATACCTAACTCGGACCCCACGTTTTATAGATTATAGAGGTAATTATGGACCTTCAAGTTTTCATATAAACGATTTGCAGAATATCATACATAGAAATCAAACGTGCATCAAATAGAAAATATAAAATGTACGTATAAATCCAACCATAGTAAAATTTTCTGCATGAGAAGAATTAAAAATTCCAATTTATCCGTATTTTTTCTTTGGATACATAGTTTACGTATGCGACATTTCATCAAAATAGTTCAACTTATTATTAAAAAAATTTGCAAAATATTGCTAATTTTTAACATATTTTATAAACAAAAAAATTTTTCAAAAATCCGCTTGTACCGTATTATTGGCCTTTGAAAACAAAAAAAATTGCATTCTGAATTTTTTGTCTGGACCTCATAGTTCCCGAGATATTTGGAAAAATAGCTTTTTCAACCCTAACTTTAAGAGTTATTTTCATCACTTCAAAGATATTCGCCGATAAAAAAATACGTGTCAAATATTTTTTCAAGTTCTATAATATATAAAAATTTAATAAAAATTGGCGTATATGAATTGGGTGATGTTACTTGTCAGTACATGTATTTAAGTTACTTTATTTAATTTTCAAAATGGTATCCATGAACTTATAAACAGACATTAATACGTTTGCAAATATTGTTTCGAACATCTGCTAACATTATTGGAGTAATAGATTTACAAGCATTACATATTCTTATGTTTGTATCTTCTTTCGTACTTGGAGCAAAGGCCATTACTTCATTTTTTATGTAACCTTGTAGGAAGAAATCGATTGGAGTCAAATCTGGCGGTCAAGGTGACCACATAACAAGTCCACCACATTCAATTCATTAATGATTAAATTTTGTGTTCAATAGCATACACGTATTTCTTGCAAAATATGCTGGCGCACCATCTTGACAGCATGTAATATTTATCGAGATCAACGAGATCATCCTTCATGTAAATATTTAACGCGACAAAGATAATCTATTAAAAAATAAGGAGACGTCCCCTGTTGCTACACTACAGCCCATTAAATAAATTTTTGTACATGTGGAGCAATTAGTCACCATGACCTTATTTATAATGTTGTTCGGAAAGTAATTTCGTTTTTTCTCAACAGAGGATTTAATTGTATTTTTTTACAGCTACTTTCAGATTTAAACCGCAAATCATTGTACATTTTAATAACTGATATAGCAAGGCTTTTTTGTGAAAAATTTCCTTTGATTCTACGCAGTAGTTTTTGGTTGGTGCCCCATCAAATATGGAAAGAGGAAAGCAGCATTTTCGGCATATTTTACTTTTTTACTATCGTAAAGGTAAAAATGCGGTTCAGCGGGAGAAAAAATATTAGATACGTATAGAGAAGACGTATTAACAGAACGATAGTGCCAAAACTGGTTATTATTGTTTATTCCGATCACTACAGAACTTTTTAAACGGTAAAACCTTTACTTCAAACGAGGAGGTGAAAATTCACTTGCATCAATTTTTTGTTAGCAAGGAACAAAAATTTTATGAATGTGGAATTATGTTACTGTCAGAAAGATGGTAAAGTGTATTGGACCAGAATTGATAATGTGTAACAGAATAAAATATTTATTCATTATAAGAAAATCATATTTCGTTTCATCGAAAAAAAAACGAAATGACTTTCCGAACAACCCAATAATTTAAAAAAAATTCAGGTCAATATCATCAATACTATCCAAAAAAATAGCTTGTAACAGATTATGAAGCCCACCCTGTATAGTTACACTGTGTTATGATCATATAATGAGGTTCCCTTTCGAATCCAACATCAAGGTGAGTCGACTGACAATGAATTCACATAAGTCGTTTTTCTTTAATACTTTTGTAGTATTTGAAAAACCATAAATTCCTCCTATAATTCATTTGTCGTATTAAATGAATTCTAGTTTTCAACGTTTAAAATAAAGAATATATATTTAAATAATTTTATCACATAGGTCAACAATCAAAGTCCAGACTCTGTTAGCTAGTTTTATAAAAGTCTGACGCACGTCACTCGAATGATATTAGTGATACAATGGGTAAACCAGAAATATTATTGAATTAGAGCGAAGAAAAGGCTATAATTGATATTTCTGATGGAAAGATTCACTGCAATATATCTGTTTGAATTTTCAACAAATTGCAAGCGGAAGTTTGCCATGATTACAAAAAGGGTGTTGATGACAGGAACGCAAAATATTTCATTTTAGTCGATAATTATCTGTGTTTTTAATTTATCGCGATTTTGGTATTTGTATATAAATTAATTTGAGTGGTGAGGACCAGAGGGATGCGTAGGAATAACGAATCAAAACAAGAGGCATCAAAATTAGTAATTATTAATTGTTTGTAATTGATTATCAATGTATAAACTTGTAGGCGATCTCTTTGCGTGCACAGGGTGTCACGTCCTCAATAAAGAACTCTTTTTTTTAAAAAAAGAAATGATTCGCCGTTGATGGTTCGTCAACGACAAATACTACTTTTATTTATTTCACAATTATACAAATAATTTTGGGTAAACACTGCTAAACACAAATACTTAACTACCGCTGGTCAGTAAACAATCGGTTAACAGTTCGTCTCGCGAATATTATTAGTGTCGCACCGCGGCGCGTTTACTCTATATGTATATATTCCTAATGTGCTGATTTCCGCGTTTGAAGAATCCGCGGTATGAGCGTCTGTGACAGGGGGCGCTTTACGCGTCCTTGGGGCCGACAAGCCGTGGCTAATTGTAAGAGGTGCGTTTATGACGTCCCTCTGAGGCCACCATGAAACCCCGTGAGAGATGCCTTGCATCTCCTGTTGTGATGGTCGACGGACGGAAATTACTTCGGTAATTTTCCGAGACATATAGGCTAACCTAGGAGCAAAGCCACCAGATTTTCGAATTCGTTCTCGGCGCGATCTCGTCCGTAGTAGGGGAAGGACCACGTGACTCGACGGGGAGGATCACCTAGGGTAATTAGCTTTTCGTTAGTTTGCCTTCGCACAATTTATTGCACAATTTATTGCGGTCAAGACCAAACGGGACAATGGGCAATCTAGGTGAATTCGATTCTCGCAGGTATCGCCTGTTGTAGGATTGATTGTTTAGAAAAAAACCCTGGCGACATTCAAAAATGGCAATTAGACTCGGGGAAATCGTTCAAACAATATGCATACTTTTGTTAAAATATCTAGCCATGGGAAGGGGAATGGCAGAGTGTCTTTTGGGAAGAAAACTATGTTTGACCCGTGAACAGTTTCGTGAGAGCTGCCGAACAGTAACCATCGAAATGTCTCTGCAAATGTCTAACACAGAATTTCATAATATTTTGTATATTTACGTGGAGTGCAAAAGGAACGCGAGGTACTCGAACAGTTTCATGAAGATGGAACGTTAAGCATACGAGACGTCGCCCGCCGCTTAGGGTAAGTAATGTTAATAATATTCAAACGTTAATATTAAAGTGTCCTTCTTCATTTATAAATACATTTCTGTATTTTATTTCAGTATGCATCGCTCCGCAGTACATCGAATTCTTCAAGAGAACTCGATGCACTCGTATAAGTTTATACGAGCACATAATTTAAATTCTGAGGACTTTTCATAGCGCCTGCAATTTTCAACATAGATCTTGGAGGATTATTATTAATCATAGGAACCGCCCAAGACAATGTTAAAAAAATCGGCCCCTTTCGGACACCCTCGGAAGCATCGGAACGGACAATACATTTTATCTGAGATTTTTCAGAAAGTGAAAGTGAAAACAAAAGTGTTTTGAAGTGCAGACAGTGCAGTGACCTGTGAGTGCCACCAGCTGTGTTATACGGTGCCAATGTCTGCGACAGGTCAACATCGGCAGATTGACCCAGTGGCAATTACCCCATCACTTTCACTGTCGGATTATTAACAAACAGGATTGTTTTCAAAGAATGGGTGAGTCTTATTTTAATAAATTTCCTGTAAAATAGTAGAGACGTTATTACATTTGTTAGATCTCACATTGAAACTCTTTTTTTTACAAACGGAAAAAGTATTTCTTATGAAAATACGTAAATTCGTTGGCCAATATTGCTGTCGGAGATAAAACAAAAAAATTTCAATATTTAATGTCACATTCCTTGTGGATAACGAATTGCAGTATTCAATAAATTCCATTTGCATACTTTATGTCAATTACACATATCTAATTTCGATCCTCCTTCATGAGGAATGAATAAATGAACATTCATTTTAATTATTCTGTTCGTTATTTAACTGAGTTTCGATGTAAAGACTTCTTAGTAGACGTTAAGAGAGTTCCGAGGAAAACTCAGTTGATCGCGCTCGAGCCCCGGCGACCGGCTCGAAGATTTCGCTCTCGCTTCTCGGCGCGCCAAATCCCGGCGCTCTGATTGGTCCGTGTTTTTCGTTAATAACTTTAAAACGACGCTTCAAATCCAATTTTTGCAAAGGGAAATCTTGCTTAGAATTGCGTCAGCTACCCCCCATTTCCGGGTCCTACACGAGTTGTGAGACACCCTGTATATGTTACGGTGAAAGACCAAAATCTGGTGAATGTCGACATTCACCGGTGAATTCACATAGTCGCTTGGTGTATGTCCGAAATATTTGCTCAATACCCTTATTTCGGACTTACACCGGTGAATGTCGACGTTCACCATGCACTAATGGTGAATGTTAAACATGTCGTAGATTTAACCTAACCACTTCAGAAAGTATTTTAGAGTACTTTTTTTGAGAAAAATAAAAACAATTGTCTTCTCGCTTACCCGCAGTTAATGCATTTAATTTTTCAAGAAAAAGATCACGATTTATTGCAGTATCCATTCAGTATCAGTTACGGTATCGGAAAAAAAATTAAGGAAACGATACTCGCATCATCAAAGCTTGCATTAAACTGACAAATCTAACTGAGTCCCAACAGACCAAAGGATTTGGCGGGAGAGAGCCAGTCGCTTCTTTGTCGGCTCCTCTCTTTCGGACCTTCACCAAAGCATATCTGTAATTGTCAACATACAGCGGTGAAGGTCCGAATGTACAAGAATGTAATAAAATATTCGGTCTTTCACCGACGTATTTGGTATATGTCGACATTCACCGGTGAACGGTCGACGTTCACCAATTTCTGTCTTTCACCGTAACATATATATTAATTCCCGAACCGACTTTTGTTTATTTTCTCCCGAAGTTGTTAACAAAGGGTATACATTGTGAAATAATTAAATTATTCGGAAATTATTCGACACAGCGTATGATATCAAAAAAGTCACGAAATAAATTATTTCTTCCTATTTTATTTTCTCTACCGAGATATTTAGGTCATATGAAATTTTCTTTATTTTTGATATTTTCTCTGATAACCATAATCCGTGGTTTCTATTATTGAGTAAAATACTATTAATGCATGCAGATTCAAAAAACCACAACTATTAACATATTGTTCAGTGAATGATACATTTTCCGAAAAGATGTCAGAAAGAGTTAAATATTGTATAGAACTAAATACTATGTTCAAAGTCAGACATCATACTTACAATTAGATTAATGAACATAGCTTCTACGATAAAATAATTTTAAGAAAAAAAATATACCGACTTCGAAATGCTCTAAAAAGTGTAAAATAATTTCTATTTCCTAATGAAGTAATTTCTATTTCATTCAATCATACAATTACGTAACAGATATGAATGAAACCTATTTACTCGTTAGGTAGTATATTAAATATATTTCAACCTTTTCGGAGGCGGCGCAAATTGTTCGACTGTCCCAAGTTTGATATGTTCAAGAAAACCTTTTAATTTTGCGCCGCCTCCGAAAAGGTTGAAATATATTTAATATACTACCTAACGAGTAAATAGGTTTCATTCATATCTGTTACGTAATTGTATGATTGAATGAAATAGAAATTACTTCATTAGGAAATAGAAATTATTTTACACTTTTTAGAGCATTTCGAAGTCGGTATATTTTTTTTCTTGAAATTATTTTATTTCATGCTTTTTAGTGGAATGGGGAGAATTGTATAAGATACAATTATTTCGGTAATATCTCGAAAAGTAAAGCTTTCCGTCAATTATGCATAAGGAAAAAGTTGTCCAGAACAATGCCCCTGACAACATATTAAAAGGACATTAAAATCGTCCAAAGTTGATTTCGAAAGTTAATAACAATTTTTTTGCTAATATCTCGAAAAGTAAAGCTTTCCGTCAATTATGCATAAGGAAAAAGTTGTCCAGAACAATGCCCCTGACAACATATTAAAAGGACATTAAAATCGTCCAAAGTTGATTTCGAAAGTTAATAACAATTTTTTTGCTAATATCTCGAAAAGTAAAGCTTTCCGTCAATTATGCATAAGGAAAAAGTTGTCCAGAACAATGCCCCTGACAACATATTAAAAGGACATTAAAATCGTCCAAAGTTGATTTCGAAAGTTAATAACAAGTTTTCGCTAATATCTCGAAAAGTAAAGCTTTCCGCGAAATTTTTATAGGAACAAAATTGTTCAGAATCATGTCCGTGATAAGATATTAAAAGCGCACTAAAATCGAGAAAAGTTTATTTCAAAAGTTGCCGGTTTTTTTGCAATAACAATACTTTGCAATTGAAAAATGAAAAATTTTTTGATAATGGTACCAATGGGGAGTCAGAACCTACCAGATGTAAAAGGTTTCGTTCCGATCGGTCCATCCAGCTAGGCGTAATAGGCGGGCACACATAGAAAAAAAAAAAAAATATACTGATCGAATTGAGTAACCTCCTCCTTTTTCGAAGTCGGTTAAAAAAACATAAACACAGTAAAGTCGTTCATGGAAAACAAAGAATTTTTCATTTTTATTTTAGTGTCTGTTGCCAATCAATGTTCAGCAAATCTTACAATCAGAGTAATGTTATTCTTTATTCTCAGAAATTTGACGCATATAACTAAAAATACATTAGACAAGTCTTAATACAAAATATAAATGATGTATTTGTAGAAACTAGTTTGTGAATCGAAGCAGTATTTAGAAATCGCGCAGAATTAAATTTAAAAATAGATGTATTATTACACACTACAGAATCGTCATTGATTTCGTAATAATTAGCAACATTAACGAAATATCAGTGTTTAGTAATAATTGGCCATCATTGGGTCGTATTAAAATGCGGTCATTTTATATTAATGGATCATTAATGGGGACAAACATTTTCCACATTTCTGTCCGAAGCCTTACCAGATCTTGAAAGATGTACTAATACGGCCTCTAATACGTTTCAGAGAGTGGTATCAACATGACGACCCTATGCATAATACTTGACAAGCACAGTGGGTATTAAATAGAATGTTTCTCAATCGCTGAATCGGAAATGTAGTAATATTACTTGGCCAGCTCGTTCGCCAGCTTTAATACCACTTGGTTATTTCTTCTAGAGAATATACAAAAGAAGATAACGCGAGTCACTGACAACAATTGGCACGTAAAATTGAATTATTCTTGTATGTGCCACAATTACTATAACAATGCTTGAAATACTTCATCGTTCATTCACAATTAAATAAAGAAACTATTAGTAATAACAAGAATGAAATTGATAGTAATGAACAACAGTTCAAGCATTGCGTCAGTTTAACGTCGTAGAGTCACACTTGCTTGTTTATGATCATTTTGTTTGTTGACAGTAGCACCTGTTTCAACTTTCACTTTGCAAAATTCGACTTTATTAAACGTATGGTATTTATTGCTGTTCAGAAATACCTAACTACCCTATGGTGAAGTCTGTTTGTGACTGCTGTACTCATAATAATTTCGTTTTTGCAATCATCGAGCCTTATGGTCGAATTTACGAAATCAATTTGTCTATTTCACACATCACATATACGTGTATTGGTTTCGTTGTTTGTGAAGACACAAAACCAACTTTTTTTAAAGAAGATGTGCGACGTACGAGAGGGACAAGTCGATTTCGTAAATTCGACAATGAGACTGGATGATTGTAAAAATGAAGTACAGCACTAACCAATCAGCACAGGATACTCAGGTATTTTTGAATAGCAATAAATACCGCGTGCTTAATAAAGTCGAATTTTTGAAGATGCAATGTTTGAAACGCATGCTAATTTAAAAAAACAAAATAAGTTTACTTATTTATACAAAGCACGTCTTTCTAAAGAGCATGAAATTTTTACTTGAAAAATTTGTTTTTGTAGTGAACGATTTGTGAGATATTTGAAATTGACGTGTTACGAGATTGCCCCCGTACATTGTCGCTGTGTGTTATATGAAACATCGATGAATCTTTCGCGATGAAAACTATATCTCACATGTAATGATACGGTGTCGAGGAATGCCGTTTAATCGTCTATTGGTAATCGGTTGACATTCGTGTCTTGTTATCCGCCTACACCCAAGGCGTCTAGCTATTGCCACGTAGCAGTTTATTGTTGCCACTACAAAAGGGATAATTGCGTTCGATCGTAGCTCTGTATATAGCCATTGGCTTAATAGACACTCTGAAACGTGAGATTCCCGTCACGAAGCAAGAACTGCCGATTACGGAAGATTTAAAGCTTACGCTGAATAACGAGCTACTTTTTCACGAACGGAACGAAAACGATTTCTTCTTTTCATTTGGACACTCTTTATGATTCTATTAAGCGTATCGTATACGCTGTATTGAGCAACTTTTTCTGGTATGTGGTCACATAAAACCCTTTTGCTAATAATAAAACTTTATAACTTTCTAGGTAACCAGTGCCATAAATTTAAAGGTACGAATCAATGTTATGGTTGCACGGATATCAATTGCTTGTGTTTTTATTGAATATGTAAATTTTTTTTGGGCTGGTAAACTTCAGATACGAATGTTGAAAAGAAATGTAAAATATTACAGTTTTTATTATTAATACTGAGTTTAAATAGTCCTAATTGTTATTCGAAATGAAGATAAATAATTATAAATTTCCGAAATGAAATATAGAAAAATTTAAATTAAAACTTATTTTAAAATATATTTGAAAAATAAAATATAGGAATACATGAAAAGGTGGAATTAATTTTCTATTTTAAAAAATATTTTTTTTTAATACCTTTTAGAAAATTTAGACAGTTTATATAGTTTTCTTAGAAAATGTGTCCATAACTATAATTATAAACTGCTTTGGAATTTGAATACTGTATTCAATAATTCCATAATCCAATGAACAGATTTTTATTTTTCCGTCATCATTGAATTGGATAAGTTGTTTGTGAGTTCGTTATCCCAAGAAAATAAAAAAGTCATAATTATATGGAAAATATTAAAATATTATTGCAGTTGCTTATATGGTACATTCTTCTACAAATCAATATCTGATTGACGAAATTACAAGAAAATATCTTTTCATATTTTTAACGTTTCGGAACTATTTATTGTTTAAAATTGAAATTAACTTCATGTGCTAAAATTGCAATTAAAATTAAAACGAAACTTAACAAATTAAATACTTATATACACATGTATAACATTGATATGGCCTAAAATTTAATCATTTTTAATCGTAAAATGAAAATGTGTAACATTAAGAAAATTATTATTTAAAGATGTTATTGCGATGGTAAGGTAATTAAATAAGATAAAACAAATATTTTGTAAGATGTCGTTTATTCATGCAGAAAAAATTGATATGGTTCGATTCGTCGAACTTGCAAAAGTGTTGTGCACGGTAATCTCTCACGTCCTAATAAGGGTCATCAAAAAGGGCCTACCTATTTAAAGTTACGAGGATGTAGTTGTATTTCTACTTCATTATCGTCCCAATTTTTTGGCAGGAAAAGATTTTCTCAAACATAAACTCCTAGATGGCAATAATGAAAAAGAGACTTTTCCTGAGCAGACCGTAACGGGACACGACTGGCAGCGTGCCCCCTTATGGTAGGGTAGCACCTTAGGTTACGTACGTGCAAAAGTATAAAATAATCTCGCCAACTTATAGACTACAGGGTACGCTTAATTGCCTATATCTAAATATGTGTGAGTGATTAATGATACTTCTCAATCATCTTGAGCCTCGTATGGAAAGAATTCAAAATGGAAATCTACATTTTCTATTGCATATTTTTCTTATACGTGTATATGCCTAATCAACTGCACTGTCAGAGCAAAATCAATAAATAGGACAAGTGATTAAATCGTGAACGTACAAGTCAAATAACAAAATATATTTCACAAAGTTGGAAGCGGTTTTTGCAAGCAAAACATCATTAAATTATCAAATATATCATTCGAAATCTTGTAGCAAAGTCTATTTCACGAGATTAAAGAGTTTAACTTATTTAAAATGTCACTCGAGGCCTTATAAGACCCAAATTACCCGGAATCTCTTTGCCGCTTATCTTTAATATAAGAACGTGCGAGATTGACCTGATATACACCAATAACCAAATCGCGCAAGTAATCAATATCCGGTTGAGGAAATCCACGTACCACACATCAAGTCTTCATTTCTTACATTCCCTAAAATGAACTGAAGCTAGAAGACGACATAATAAATGGTTACTACTGCACCTGTCAATCCGGTGCCAGAACATTAGGTACATACGCATATATAGCAAGTGTTTTATGGTATTTAGGATTTGCTCGTCACCAAAGGCATGCTAAATATCCAGATGGCAGTTTTAAATACGACTAGAGATGCCGCTAACAGAGAGTGTCAAGAGAGTATAAATGTTGAGATTCTAATGGACGAATAGAAAAAACTACAAAAACGGCCCTTTTTAGGGCCATATAGTGTGCAACATCTGATCGAGCAATCTGCTCGTGGTGCACACTAGGTAATGTTAATGCCAACAGTGCTTCATGTTTGTACGATGAAAGAAAAAGAGAATCATTTTTTACCTTTGCGCGATTTTTTATTTTGATTCCTGAAGGGGAGTTAAAAGGTCAGGGGGTCAAGGGATCATATTTTTTAAGGGCCCACAGTACTACCATTGGGTTTTAAAGGATCAAGTAAATGGACAGTGCGCAACAGTGCTTTTTACACTCGGATATGCTCAAACGTAGTAGTTTCGAATATGAAATTATTGTTGACTTTGACCCTCCATATCTCGGAAAATATTCGACTTACGACCTTGAGCCCATTGGGACTTTTGATGAGGACATCATGAACTACATCATATCAAAAAATTATAATAAACTTATTAATTTTAAATGAGATTTTAAAAAGCATAAATTTTAATTCATCCTTGGAAAAAAAGAAATAGTAAAAGGAAAACGAGAGAATATAAAGCATAGCTTTGGGTCATTAATCTCTTTCAATTTATTAATTTTGTCGAAAACTAAACTAGAGGCATCTGGAAGGTTGTACCGTCTGTTCCCTGAAAGGCGACCGACGGATGATCAGTAATTCTTTCCATTCCAAAACGGGAGGAGTAGAGTTCTGTTGGGTTTTTTGATTAACAATTGTCTTCACTTTCAATATAACTTTAATATTAATTGACTACAAAATGTACGTGTGCATCGCACCACGCGCCACGCTACGAATGAACACTCTGTCTATTAATTCTTTTGTCTCCCACTGCTGCCAACTCAAATATTACATCGTACATAAAAAATAATAGAATATAAATGGCGCGAATAATATAAAGCGCGACGCAAGTCTCCACAAGTTCCTATACTCTCCCGGGCTGCACAAGACATCCAACAGCTAGGTTTCATACTTTCCTTTACGCTAATGAGCGATAAAGAACTCCAGAAGAGTTCTTATCGATATTCACGAATATTCACGTCCCGTCGCAATTTCTTCATTTCGCGAGATGAACTTCTAGAATTGATGTTGCATATCATGCAATTATGTTTCTTTGCCGAACGTAGCAAAACATCAATTCGAGAAATTGGTGGCCATGATAGCATTGAATTTTCGGTGTTTAATACAAACTCGTACGCCACTATGCTCTGTTGGTACAAAAACAGTACAAGTAGTTCAGAGTGATTTGCATTCTTCTATTATGTCGACCTGTAGCATTTTCTGTACTTCTTTTTGGAGTTGATCTCTTTCCGCAGGTGAAATACGATATGGTGGTACAGTAAATATTCGATATCTGCAAAAATCTCCTGTACGATATGTGCGACGAAGTTATCCCCACAACTGGGGGGAAGATCCCTCGAGACGCCCGAGGTTCGGTCGCCGAGAAGTGTAACGTGATCCGGTTCTTACAATTAGTATATCCGTGAGACAATCCCAATGCAAATATAAAACTTTTTTATATTTGACTTTTTCGTTATCAAACTTTTATCAACTGATTCTTGACATTTTTCCCATTAAAATGAGACCAAACAGGATATAATTTGGACTATATTTACTGGTTTAATTGACGATAAAAGTTTCTGGCGCAGAGGAGGATAGCGGGTGAAGAAGAAAGAGACGCTACGATCATGGTATTGGCAAAGATCAAAAGTCTGTTCGATTGTTTGCAATACTTGGGCATTGCTAATTTTTGTATTTTTCATCCATTTTTTTATATAACTTTCTGCATCATATTCGCGATATTTTCCTGATTAAAATGAGACCAAACACGACGTAATTTGAGTTATATTTACTTACAATATCTTATTCTAGTAAAGTCATCGATGTACGCGTAACATTTGAAATTACAAGTAAATATGTCCCGAAGTATATCGTGTTTGGTCTCATTTTAATGAGAAAAATGTTACAAATATGATGGAAAAAATTTCCAAAAAAAAGAATCAAAAGTAAAAAAGTTTTATTCTTGCATTAGGAGTGTCCTGGTAGGTCGCTGTTTGTTTACGTTCGGTCTCCTTCGTTCGAAATGTAGTACCTTTACGATATCTGCGACCGGCGCCCGTGTTATTTTTCTCTTCTGTCCTTTTCTACGTTCGGCAAAACATCAATCAATGTAGGACCTGTACGATATGTGCAACAGTTCAGACCCGAGAGAGTCGCAGATATCGAATATTTACTGTACCGCGGTTAATGTGTAGTCCCCAGTTTTTATGCAATGAACTGCCTTAGTTACGGATGATCCAGTTGTACAATATAAGCCAGGGTTTTTACTTAAAAGCTCATGTAGTTTTTCTTTTTCTTTAGCAATGATGTTCGTTGTCATATGGTACAGACTGCTGCCATATTTATTTTGTATGATTTCGTAAACAGGTTTTGTATTGTTTCTGATAAAATTATCAATGAAATTGAAGGTAAATGTCAAGGGACGCAAAGAACTCATTGAAGTACGCATTAAAGTCTAAATAAGCGGAAATACAAAAATCATTAGTTACGTGTTTATAACAGAATGTGGCGGTTTCACTCCCACGCTCATCGCCACTAGACGGCGCATAGGATCGAGACTTGACTTTCTCGCAAGTACTCAAAGAGCCTTCCTATTCATATACAGGGTGTTCAGCGTATTACTAGCCAGCGTTTTTCTCGTAAACGACTGGTACTAGAAAAAAATGAAAGAGAAAAAAGTGATAGTGTTTTTGATAGTCAACATAATGGTATATGTATTTTTTTCGTATTTATACTATTTTTTAAGATATGAAGGTAACCTTCAGTTTTTTTAATGGAATGGTATATATTTTTTTATATCATATGAAAGAGCGCATCGAAACGAATTCAACGATGTATTATATCATGACCTTGAAATCCATTCTGAGTCAAAAGCAATCAAAATATTTCAAATATTTTGTATTGCGGTACTTACCGGTATTTCTTGCTGATATGTTTACATTTCGTGTTCAATGTGGTTTCCATTAGCTTGGATACACTTTTGTGCCCTACACAATACACTTTTGGTGGCTTCCGCTATTGTTGCTTGAGGTATTGATGCACATGCGTCTGTTATCTTTTGCTTTAAATCACTGATATTTGCAGGCGGAGTATCGTAAACCAAATTTTTGATAGTTCCCCATAAAAAGAAATCTAAGGGGGTCAAATCTGGGGACCTTGGTGGCCATTTCAGAGGTCCGTATGTTCCAATCCATTTGTTTGGAAACATGTTATTCAAGAAATTGGAAACCGCTCTACAGTTGTGAGGTGGGGCACCATCTTGTTGGAAATAAAAGTCTTGAACAGTAGATAATGGCAGTGCTTCCCAATAATTTCGAAAATGTGTATCTAAAAATTCTAAATATTTGACACCGTTTAGTGTTCCACTATAAAAATATGGTCCCAAGAGTACATTATCAATCATACCGCACCACACGTTAGTACGAAATTGTACTTGAAAATTGTTTCCCCTTTTTCTTTTTGGGTTATCAACACTCCACACATGAGTATTATAATGGTTAGGCAGCATATTATTATCAAAACTGGATTCATCAGTCCAAAGTATTTTTTTATAAAAATTACAGTCGTTTCTATTATTTTCAAGTAGCCAATTACAAAATTCTACACGTCGTGGTAAATCACTTTCTCTTAGGCCCTGTACCATGTGGTATTTGAAAGGTTTATAACCGTGTAATTTTAAAATTTTGTGGGTTGACCCAATGGAAATATCACAAGCAGTAGCTACTTTTCGTATTGAGGTCGACGGATTTTCTACAAAATGTAACAAAACTTCTAACGTTTTTTCTTCAGATAAAATATTCCGACGATTATGTTTCTTATTTTCTAAGGAACCCATTTCACTAAAACGTTTTGCTACCAAAACAAATTGATTTTCATTGGGTATTATTCTGTGTGGAAACTCCTCTTGGTACTTTAACTTGCTACGTCTTTTATTTTTATAACACTCGTAATAAATACGCACCATATCTATCTTCTCTTTTCTCGAATAACGATACATCGCTCTAGATATCAGCAACCAATCTGTGAAATAATGCTCAAATAGTTTTGCACGCCTTGTAATAGAAGTAAGCACTGACACAGACCTAATCATAACATCAAACCACCAAAAGTGCCTTCTAGATAATGGAAACCACATTGAACACGAAATGTAAATATATCAGTAGGAATTACCGATAAGCATAGTAATACGAAATATTTGAAATATTTCGTTTGCTTTTGACTCAGGATGGATTTCAAGGTCATGATATAATACATCGTTGAATTCGTTTCGATGCGCTCTTTCATATGATATAAAAAAATATATACCATTCCATTAAAAAAACTGAAGGTTACCTTCATATCTTAAAAAATAGTATAAATACGAAAAAAATACATATACCATTATGTTGACTATCAAAAACACTATCACTTTTTTCTCTTTCATTTTTTTCTAGTACCAGTCGTTTACGAGAAAAACGCTGGCTAGTAATACGCTGAACACCCTGTATATAGTTCCTGTCCATCCCTTCCTTACATCCCCGCGTCTAAGGCAAGGGCCTGCTAGAATGCCTTACTGATGAGTCCACTAGCAGGTCCCGGACGAAACGTTCTCCTCCCTCTCCTTCACTTTTCCTACCCTCTCTACTATAGCCAGCCGAACCGCCAAACAGAATAATAAACTTTATTGCACGATTGTAGAAAAGTATATAGCGTGATACAGCAGAATAAATAAAAATACAGGGTCTGTCCAATAAGTAGTATCGGGACTGATGCTCTAAAATGAAGTTCGTTGAAGATATACGTACATTGCGTTAATAATCTTCAAAGTATGTCCCTCCTACATCAATACACCGTTGCCAGCGGGTTTTCCATTGTTCACACGCTCCCTGGAAGTCGGTAAGCGTAAGACTTTTCAGGCACTCCGTCGAAACCGCTTGAACCGCCTCAATCCTCCCGAAACGATGTCCTTTAAGGCTTTTTTTAATGCAAGGGAACAGAAAAAATCAGGGGGAGCCATATCTGGGCTGTAGGGTGGTTTCAAAATTTAAAATTTCCCGTAATTTCACGTCTTCACGATCATTGTTTAATGCGGATTTAGTTTAAGTTATTTAAGTATCCACAAAGAGAAATTTATTTGTAATGTTTAATGTTAATGTTAAGTTTATTTAATGCTAAGTGTAGAAGCGCATTCGTTAATTATAATACGTTTATTTTGTAAGCGATTGGTGCACCGATTCGCAAAAACATTGTAATCATAGACGCAGGAACATCGGCTATAAAGAGCAATTATTTTGTCATTAAAATCGGAAAAGTCTGATTGTGTCAACTCTCAACGGTGTAGCCCAGCGTGCGCGGAAAACCAAAGGGTTTTCTGTGGCCGTCAAGCTCCCCGCATGCTCGGAAAGATGAAAATCGTTCCGAGGCCGCTATAGACCTCACTTGGGTAGATATCTACCGCTATGAAGGTCCACGCGTGCACGGGAAGACGAAGTCGACCCGGGGCCGCTAAGCTACCGGCGAAACCGGCAGAGTTGATTTTTATTATAAACGATTGCTCGAATTTATAAGAAAATTCGATAGAAATGCTCGTAAGTAGCGAGGTTTCGCGTCTATGAAGAGCGAAGCATTTTCGGACGTTATCGGTAGCGTTCGTCAACAATCGCGTATCGCTCCGTCGGGCTCGCGACCGTGGAGCAGGTATTCATTCTCTCCGAAGCGACCGAGCGAGCAATAAGAAACTTGTTTTGCTTGAAATCGCAGCGAATAAAATTCGTTACACTTCTAATCATTTTGTATTAAATTATTTACGTACACAAAATCCTGTATAATCATCTTTGAACATTTTGTGCCACTTAAAAACACACGTTCTGGACATGAAATCGTCCTTGTAAGCTTGACGAATTATATCAAATGTTTCCGTAGCAGATTTATTTAGCTTAACGCAAAATTTAGTGGCACAACGCTGCACGACGGTTCATTGCATCTTGAATCTCGACGCGAACGTTAAATACGCTTCCACTTCAAGCACAATATAAACAAAACAAATGGTGGAATACAAATGAACTTAGATTTCTATTATACATAATAACCCCCTGCATCGATCTAGTCAGTAGAGATTGCTCCCTGACCTTCCAGACTAGCAGAAAAAAGTCAGTCCCGATACTTATTGGACAGACCCTGTATATGCAGAAAAATAATTATTATTACATGAAGAAACGTGCTGTTACATGTATTGAATGTTGATAGATAATAGTGTGACGTCGTGCGACGACGTTTGATCTAGTTGCTTAAGGACTATTTGTTAAATATATTGCGTTTCTGAAATACCTAGTTATAAGACACAGTCCCACGTGCGTTATAAATAAGATAGCATAAGTTTCACATTACGTTACTCCTAAGTCCTCAAGTTCACCTTTATCTTAACCTAAACATCCTGCTATACACCTTTATCTTAACCTATACGTCCTGCTATACACTTTTATCTTAACTTAAACATCCTGCTATGCACATTCCTATCTAATTCCGTGAACTCTTATTTACATCATGCAATCTCCAGACAATAACAGATCATAACTAATCTCCCTTTTATCTTCCTTTCTGACACCACCGAGCAGTATAAAAAGCCCAATTCGAATAGCCTCGAAGCAGTAGCAGTCCGATTAGTCACAGGGTTCGATCCCCTCGTTCAGGACTCTGCTAGGTCCCATTTTAATTTCCTATCAACTCCAAACTACGCGTTTCATTTATCTCACAAGTCTAAGTTCATTTGTATCACTTTATATTCCGACATTATTCTCAGTATTGAATATATTTTATATTTAGTTATATTCGTCTTAAATTATTTCCTATAAACCCAAAATCTCTTTAAGAGCTTTTAATTATTTAAAATACGTATACTCGATTACGCTTGCTGGATCTGGTGGTGCGAGACATAGCCGCACGAGATCCATTGTATGGTGAAGTCGAGATAAGTAATCCACATCGCCACGGTGGTGCGAGACATAGGCACACGGTGCGCACATGATGTGTTTGATGCCTCTGCATTTTTAGTCAGCTCATGGGGAGAAACCTTATACCTACCCTGTCTAGCTCCTACTCTGCGACCAGTTATCCGCGAAGTTAAATATTGAGTTATTACGTATTGAGATACCTGTGAAGAAGATCACCGCGAAGGATCTACTACCTAAGGATCTGAGACGAGAAATCTATTATAGAATTTAAGGAGGAAGCTTCGGCTAAGTACTGCGTCATACTTGTACACTCTGGGATCCCTGACATACGATGGGCGCACGTACCGCGTGGTCTAAAAGATTGTCAAATCAAGAGCGATTCCGGACCTTCAGGCTGATATAAGCAAAAGTACCATCCGGGACGTAACAATAGATGATACTTCCCATTATCGACAGGCGTTTGATGACCCCACGTGACGTGGATGCATTTTATTCATTTGTTTTCTTCTGTTCATACAATTCGGCAGTCGCCATGTAACATGTTTCGTGTTTTCATTGCGTGCGTATCGCGGGTGTATTATGCATAACTTTGCTTTTTCACAATTTCAAATATATCCATTTACATCAAAAGATTGTCGTTTCACTGCAAAAACCCAACAAATGTAAATTAAATGTAAAACGTAATGTTGTCGCCACGGGTAATTTCTATCAACATTTTTTAAATAGCTCTTATAAAACTTTATATTCTTTTGTTTATTACTACTAAATTCTCCTTTAGTGATAACAAAGCTCAATTCGTTATTCGGTTTTAGGATGATAGTTACAAATATGTTAGATACTAAAACTAATGATTTTCATAAAGCTGTTACGAGCCGGAGGGGTCACAGCCGCGTGGCTGGGGCTGTATTTTTGGTTAAGGTAATGTTACTAGGTTAACTCAGGTTTGTTAATCAACCTGAGCGCCAAAGGAAATTAGACGCGGGGATGAACCGACGTATGGCTAACACCGGGAGTCCCAGGAGGTTGGCTATGGTGAACGAACCGACGTATGGCTAACGCCGGGTGTCACAGGAAAGGTCAAGACGTGAGGACGAACCGACGTATGGCTAACGCCGGAAGCCTCAGGAAAATGATATGTGAACGAACCAACGTATGGCTAACGCCGGGTGTCACAGGAATTGTTAGTATTTTGTGCTTGTAACAAAGATATGCCAGTATACCTCGAGCGACTAAGATATACCGACTGGTGGGTTTGTTAGGACTCTAGGTTACAATTGATTAGAGGCAAAGATTAAGTTTAAAATAAAGAGTTGACAATATATTCTGTTTCCCAAAACCGGAATTACAAATGTTTATGTGTATTTGTCGGTTAAGGTGATTGTTACAAGAAATGCTCTCGACTCGACTTAACTTGAGTTTAAAATGTTTCGACTCCGACAAAGCGAGAATCTAATCCTGCCTAGTTTTAACGAAAAACAAGCGAAACGGGGACCCGAAAGTACTTTAGAAAAATGCCTAACAGTAAAACTATACGTACTGTACGGTAATCAAGAGTTGCTCGAAGGGGACTCTAACCCGATCTTGCTCTAACTAAACTCGGACAGAGCTTCCGTGTTAGTCGACGTTTAAGAATCTACTGAGTCCACGGACAGAGGTTCCGCGTATATCGACAATTAGAAATGTACTGGGTCCACAGTGTCTTCTCCACAACCCTTTATATACCCAAAACATGGGTAAAAACGGGTAGTGGCGGAGGCAGAGAGAATGAACCAGCGCGACGGTTTCGTCTAACGAATTTCGTCGCGTTGGTCCGAAGACGTTAGAAGAATCTCGAGCGAAGCCTAATAAGGAAACCTCGGTAGCTAGGAAAAACTGGCAAGGCTAAACTCTCGCTTCGCGGTGGTCTTTGACTATTCTCGAATATTCATCTCCAAGGAGCAAAAATCATTGGCGTACGTAACAAAGCTATTTATTAAGGTTCATTAACTTGTTTAATAAGTTAAAATTATAATACTACATACTCTTACAGTTTGATTCAAAACTTTCGATTGCCTTATATGATTCATCGTTACATTATGTATAATGTAAAATAATAGTGAACACAAGTATGATTCATTTGAACAATACTGATACGCACACATTTACGATATGTTCTATTCCACATATTCAACGACTAATTTCCTCTCATAGATTATTGTATTATCGATCATACGATTCCATTTATCTATAAGAAAAAGTAAAAGTATGGTTTATGATCTGTAAAACCAGCTATTAACGTTACGTACAAACCTTATCGGTATTAATGATTTATATTTCATACTAGAATGTCATTCATATGCAAGTTTATTTGAAGTATAATGGTTCATTATAAAATAATTTGAAATTACAGATCTTTTTTTTAAAAAGATTTTGTATTTGATACGTTCCTAGAATGATAATTGTGCAATAGACGAAACCAATTGAAATTTGTCTAACACAGTAATGCATGCAATCTATCTCTTGTTTTATAAATATTTAAAATTTCGGCGAAACTTCGAAATACCATCTTACTCACATGTTCAAAAAAAAACATCTATGGGAAAGGAAATTTTTTTCTATTCCGATAGTTCTCACAATATTACTGACGAAGTACAGTATAGTCGGCAGACTGTTCTGAATACGTGAGCCACATCTTTGGATCCACGGAATACGCATTACAAACAGCATTTCTTTGTTGACAATATAAACATTAACAGTATCCAATATTGCTATCTCCAAAAAAAAGACTCAACTAACTCAAGACTAACATACTCAGTATTTTAACAGTACATAGTAAATTGACTAACAATGAGTACTTGAAATAAAAGACCTTTCACTTCCAGTTTCCTAGATTTTGCCACTGTAAACGTGGTTTAGTCGGTCACTCATTCATGCATGTGTTGCAGTGAAACACCGAAATGTGGAGAATGTCAATTTTCACCGGTGAAGATCAACATTCACATAATCGCTTTATGTCCGAAATATTTGCTAAATACCTTTATTTCCGTCTTACACCAGTAAATGTCGACATTCACCATGCACTAATGTTGTAGATTTAACCTAACCACTTCAAAAAGTATTGTAGAGTACTTTTCTTGAGAAAAATAAAAACAATTGTCTTCTCTTTTGCTCGCAATTAACGTATTCAACTTTTCAAGGAAAAGATCACGATAAAAAATTAAGAAAAAAAGTTAGTCGCATCATCAAAGCTTGCATAAGAGTGACTAATCTGACTGACTCCCAGCAGAGCAAAGGATTTGACGAGAGAGAGCCAGTCGCATATCTGTGATTGTCGACATACACCGGTGAGGATCTCAATGTAATAAAATATTCGATTTTTTATTATTCAATTCCGGAATATTCAATTTCGGTCTTCCACGATAACATATGCAAATTGTTGGGATTCAATTTTAGTATTCTAATAGCGTCTTAATCTTTACTTAGAAATTCTTGTAAAACGACCGTTACCGTTGCAGCGGTTTACTGTGGGCCAATTTGTACCTTCGAAATTTTTATATGTTTTTTTATTTTTATTAAGGTCCAACATAATTTATGTTTACAACTGCCCAACCGTTAGGTGACGAGCGACGGTGTAGTCGGCACTCTTCGGGTCAGAGTTGACCTGAGGTCCACATTTGCTAGGGCGGTTCTTGCCCCTGCTTAGGAAGATTTTTTCAACCAATCGATGATGATTCATTTTGACACGTCACTCGTCTACCCCCAAGTAACATGCCGATCCCACTCCGCATCTTTTAGTTTAGGTGGAATATTCATTTTGTCAAAATTATTATTCGCTCACCAGTTCTTGTATAGTTCACATCTTTTAAAAGTCCGTTACCACGTCGTGTGGTTGTCCCTTAAGTACAAAAATAAAATTTATTCATACCCTCTACATTAGTTGTTTCTTTGGATATCGAAGCAACAGTCACCGACACAATACTTAAACAGTTGCGTATGCATTATGTTGACGCGCAACACAACACAAATATTTGAGTTAATAAGTAGGAAATATAACTTCAGCGATGTGAAATTCTGATCCGCGATCCTTGACCTGGCTCCGAAATGTTGTCAAAGTCTCTAAAAGTTCATTCAAGCGGGAATTTGCGGTCAAGATTCCCAGGAAGTTGTTGTATTCCGTAGGGATCAGGTTTATTATATTAAATAGACTTTGATTCCAAGCGGAATTTTGGGCTAGTTTTATTTAACGCGTACAGTGATACTAGCTGATATTTTGTCATGCAGACGTACAAGAGTATGGTCTAAGTTATAGATTTTAACTGTTCTCTTATTCAGAAAGTACAAGAATATATATATATTTGGAAGAGTAGTGGAGGGAGTTGGAATTGGTAAGGACAGGGTTCAAAAATGATTCATAGGGTAAGGTTAAGGATGATGTAGGGCTGACTATTGACAGTATGATTCGCAGTTAAGGATGAGGTCACCGGATAGCTGAGTAGGATATCTATATTGGTTTAGGTTGGCATACAACAAAGTAAATCGCAATTATTTAATAGCGGACAGGTATAAGTCTTTAGGTGTACTGCAGATCTCTCGTTGAAACGGCATAGATCATACTAAACTGAAAAATACGAGTATCGGAAGGCCACTCAGCGGAAGCGAAAAATCATCTTTACAAACAAAGTGACTATTGCACAATTTAGCGTCAATGCGACAGTACGTTAACAAAAGTTCTTCCTATACACAGTACATATAAGAAACATTCAAACTAATTCAAACTAATTGCAGCAAAATCGGTTATTGGTAGCACTACGAAATGGAGAAGCGTAAACTTTTAGCGAACAGCAAAGGCCATAGAAAAACTAGATTCTTTTCGAAAATTCAGTCGCCATTATGATATAATAGATTTAATAGGAACGTGGTTAAAACCTGATTGTGAATTTGAAATTGGCGGTTTCAGAATAATCAGGAATGATCGGGAAAATAAAAGAGGTATTGCTATTTTGATACGCAATAGATTACGATATTAAAGGATATACATATATCAGGAATTTATTGCACAGATCTTCATACGCAGTTTTTCACAATAAAAATGATTGAAGAAACGAATTGTAGTAGGTCAAATCCGAGCATAAAGAAAAACTAAAATAAAAAAACTAATTAATTCTAAACCATAAGGATATTTATTACTTTAACACATAAATCTACTTTACTCGCTATGTACTACACGACGCTAAAGATGAATGACAACTCTCTCGACTGTTGAACATCGTTCCAAATACTTTCAGATACTTCGTTAATGAGTAATTATAATTTGATGAATATTATTTGTGAGATGGACAAATAAAATACACAAAGATGGCGAGAGGGTGAAAGTAATTAGATCCCAATCCTCAACGAAGTCTCAGATTTATGGCGGCCCTAAATCTGGCCATCGTCAAACTACAATTGTACGCTCGCTCTTACAGAATGATATTTTTATAACTGGTTGTTACAGACCACTAGATAATCCAATTCTTGTACGAGATTGGAACAACTTCTTTAACCAATTAAACGATAGTTGTATCATTACCCAACTTTTGATAACGCAATATTGTATTGAAGCTAAATTGAATAGAAGTCGCTTCGCTCGTGTGGGTGAGGAGTTTCCAGTTCCATTGAGTGGAACTTCTGATACTCGCATTTTTCAGTTCAGCATAATCTACGTCGTTTTAAGATCTATAGTGCTTTCGAAAACTTATATTCGTCCCTATCCGCTATCAAATAATTACGATTCGTTTCCTGGGGATCTTGCCCGCAGACTTCTGCTTCAATGGGTTCTTGGGGACTTTGATAATTTTTCAAAGCTAAATCAAGGATCCCGGATGAAAATTTCGTATCCCCAAAGTTATATCTCCTACTTATTAACTCAAACATTTATATTTATTGAGTAAGTTATTGAGTGAATCAGCCGTGTGTGCTAGTGTGCCGTGTGTGAGTCACCACAATCCGTTCTCACAGATGTTTCCTTTTGAAAAGAGAAGTTTGTTTAAAAAATTTAGCCAAAATCGGAACATGATGGTATTGCGAAATTTCGCAAAAATTTCTAAGTAGAAATGATATAATTTTCATTAAAAAACATACATACGTTCGGCCGTGAACCCGAAACCTTTGCCGCGACTAAGGAATTTATTGCAGGAGACTGTAAAGAATCACCGGGACAAAAGTATTCGTACACTTAATTATTGTTATAACTATTTTAGCAGAAATTTTGTAAATTAATATTATGTATAATAACTTTTCCGGCAAATCATATCGGCCTTTAGCATATATTCTTTAAGGTGTGATGCAATTTCAAATGCACTGCTATCTGGTTTTCCTTCAATAGTTCGGACGCTTTTCTCTCGTAATTAATTTTCGGGGTCTATCAGTTTTTTTTCTTCCGTAATGTAGCATAAGGTTTATGCAAAAATAAGAGAACTCACATTTTTTATTTAACTATTACAATAGGTAAATATACAAACAAAAATCTGTATTTCGTTTATTGGTACGCTCGCCGACTTTATTATTTTCTTTCGTTCGCGCGCTCGTTTCTTCTAAATTTGCTAACTTCGACTGTTCGACTGTCCCCGCTCACATTCCTCACTCCGTTTATACATACATATACATATTGTCCTACCAGAGGTTCTCCTACCACCTATCCTATTTAGTACAATTTCAGTACCGCATAAATCTTGCAGTAATATTCCTTCTTTCTTATAATTATTTATAATACTTTGTATTACTCGACTGACTTTTTAACCGACTTCGAAAAAGGAAGAAGTTACTCAATTCAATCAGTATATTTTTTTTTGTTTTTTTTCTATGTATGTTCGCCGATTTCGCCCAGCTGGATGGACCGATCGGAATGAAACCTTTTGCATCTGGTAGGTTCTGACTCCTGATTGGTACCATTATCACAAAATTTTTCATTTTTTAATTGCAAAGTGTTGTTATTGCAAAACAACCGGCAACTTTTGAAATAAACTTTTCTCGATTTTAGTGCGCTTTGAATATCTTATCACGAACCAGATTCTGAACAATTTTGTTCATATACAAATTTTGCGGAAAGCTTTAGTTTTCGAAATATTAGCGGCGTGCTGTCGAGTTATATGTATAGAAAAAAAAATAGCTATACAAGCTTTACCTATGTTCGACTGTCCAAAGGTTGATATGTTCAAGAAAACCTTTTAATTTTGCGCCGCCTCCGAAAAGGTTGAAATGTATTTAATATACTACCTAACGAGTGAATAGGTTTCATTCATATATATTACGTAATTGTATGATTGAATGAAATAGGAATTACTTCATTAGCAAATAGAAATTATTTTATACTTTTTAGTGCATTTCGAAGTCGGCGTATTTTTTTCTTAAAATTATTTTATTTTTTTTTAGTATTTCTGATATATTTCTATACGATTTACCTTCTTCATGTAACCGTACAACAATTTTTCTTTCTTCTAATATTGTTTCATTGCGTTTCCTCCCCATATTATAAATATTAGTATTAACGTGTACTCGCCACGATTACTACTGATTACTCTAACAAAACATCATCTAACGTAATGATTACATTGATTAGAATGTCCTGACACCACTATAACTGTATTCATCAACATAAACGATAATGTACTTTTGTCCCGGTGATTTCTTACGGTTTCGTGAATTTCAAGTTATTTCAAGTTATTTCAAGTTACTACATGATGTTATTGTCTTCGGTTTTGGGTCATTTGTTGCTGTAAGTGTAATGTTTAATATGCAGCTATGTATGATTAAATATACTTAATAATATAGAAATGTAAGGTAAATCAAAAAATGTTATTGATTGGGTATCAAATAACTTGCGGGCGATTTTAAGAAAAGTAAACTGCAATTCTTTATTGACGTTTCATGGCAAAACCAATACAAGAATGTCTTCCTTGACACGATCCTGTCTTGAGGACACCCCCGTCAGCATGGCTGTTTATGGCACTTAGGCCCAGCAAAATTTCCCTAAGAAAGGGGAATGCACTGACAAAAAACGCATGGCCCATGCCGACCGTTTATCGACTTTCTATTTCCTTAAAGAAAATGTTGCACTTTCTTATTTTATTATTTCCAGTATACGAATACTTTTGTCCTCCACTGTATATATGACTTCTAGTTCGATTGATTAAATGCAACAATTCAAGAAAAACGACCTGCATTGTTGAATCGTAAAAACATTGAGTTTCAACACGACAATGCAAGACCTGAAGTTTTTTCACAGACCCCTACAAAATTAATTGAATTAGGTTGAAACATTCTTTTTCGTCTGTCGGTTTTCTCCAATTTAGCTCTGTTGAATTATTACCTACTTCGATCAATGAACTATTATAATTGTTCAACAAAAATTTTAAAAAACTTTTAAATAATTAGATTATAAAACTTCCTGGTAAATAGCGAAAAGTTAGCTTTTAAATCTCTCTTAAAAATTGCTACAGTTTTTTTTATCATTGATTACATCGCTAGTAAAAATGACAAAATCAACAAATTGTTTATTAATTCTACAGTCAGAACATATTACAAATCAGTCATTGTAATTATAAATACCATCGAAATATGTATATCTTCATTACTTATGATACATATTGTTATTTATGTGTATTATTATTGACTAAATTTATCGCATATATTGGTACATCAATAATTCTTATGAAGATTGACTTAATTTATTCATTAATAACGTTCATTAATTCTTAAATTAATAAAAAAGTTATTTGACTTGTTACTTTTTGCGACACGAATAAATATTTCAAAATTGTTCACATTCAATTTTTGCGAAAACAAAGTTTCACATGAACAAATGTTGTTCGGTGTTTTTAAGTTATTTAGTTGAATTATCAGGCAAAAACATGCAAAACAAACACGAACCAATGCTGAATAAAGTAAATCAGCAACCCATGTGCCTAATTACTTAAACCTATTAAATACAATCGACTTTACTCACGCATATTATGTACAACTTTCAAGACAATATGAAAAGAGCTTGATCCAACAACCGAGTAAAAGGTGATTCTATATGAAAAAATAAATTGAAAATGTATAATGAAATGTTTTTATTCCAATCATTGTTTGCGAGAAAATCGAATTTGAATATTCGTTAAGTATACATGCACTCATTGTCAATTTAACCGTGAGTTTTATAGTTCATTTAATTTAACTTGCTGATTAATATACGATATCAGGACTGTTACTTTTGTGGTAGTTTGTTTATGTCAATTCTTTAAAAGAATTAGCAGTATTTTTGAAGCTGTTATAAAAACAGGATACAGCATTCGTAAAAACTAAATGTTGTTGAGCTACTAAAGTTGTTCGTACTGCATCTTGAGAAAATTTGAGTCATATATGTATATGTAGTAAATATCCGCTACGTGATGCCTTGCGAATGATCGGCGATTAGTTTTTGCCTTGGAAGATATAAGCAGATTGAGACTTGCTCTGAACGTGCGACGGAACACAATACGCGCGGATTTCGTAGGCAGTTTATGATGGGTCCTGGTCTAACAGTTATTTTTAAATGACAAATTTTAGCCATCGCCGGCAATTTAGTTTTACATTTTTTCGAACAATGCCTTTAGAATTTCTAACTCTCATTTCGTCTTCAATAACAACTCCATCATAAACGGTGTTCGCGCGTCGGGTCAAATAGTAACTTTTTATAATTATTGTCGAAGGTTGCAAATCTTCGAGGACCCATGGCGTTTCCACAACTTGTTACGGTAGTGGAATTATATGTAAAATGATTATTATAAAGTAGAATTTATAGAGTGGTTCAGAGTCCTCCACACTGGTGTGCCCAAGTCAACGAAGGATGTAGATCATCATCCCACTCTTGAATGTCGTTATCGTTGTTAGAGACTATCGTTTGTAAAAGTGAGTATCTTTCACCGAAGTTAGTTTTAGACTGTCCGTCGCTTCTAAGCAGCCAGAAAAGAAAGCAAGGGAGGAAGTTCAAGATATGAAGGCGTCACCAAAAGGGACCAATCAGTACAGATTGTTATTTGTGAAATATAGTGATTGGTGAGATGGGTCAGCGAATGAAATTGTAGGACCTTTAGCATTCACTCCAAAGTTGTAAAACGCTTCGTTAATAAAGTGACCCAAACCATTAAAGTGATTTGGGTCCTTCAAAAGAATTAAGTAACGGGACCCGTTACAGGGGTGCACAATTTAGGACCATGGAAATAAACTTCTTTAAAGAAAGTTATATTGGCGTTATAAAATATGTGCTTTTCTGGCCTGTTAGAAAGCTATTGTCAATAGTTAGGAACGTCAAGTTGTGGAGACGTTCATGTGGTCTTAAATATCCGTTTGAAAATCACAATAAAGAAACATTCTAGAGTTCGACAGAATATTTATAAATATTACATTAATTGTATTCCAAGCAACTCGTAACAAACGGGGTTTTTCCCGAAAGGTCACCGAGTTCGGGCCTCGGTCCTTTCGTAGCGGTATTCTTTAGGACAACGTGCGTGTTACCTGAAGGGAAAAACCCCGGCGTTGCCGACCTTCGAGATCCACCCCTACTCATCGGCATTTTCCCCAACCTCTTCCAAAAAAGGCACAAGAGAGGGTGGGCCCAACGTAAAGGCGCATGTTGATTGGAAAATCAACATTCCTAATGAGAGCCAATCAGCATGCCTCCTTTTTGGTTCCGATGTGTCGAGGAAGTGATGCCGAAGACGTATCGTCAGAGTTTATACTAAAGTCAATCGAGTCGGACAAGTTAAGAATTAATAAGAAAGCTATTCGTTTCGAACCACAATAATTCACAAGTCATTCGTATCGGACGTAGAATTCAGACGTATAATTCACCACAAGTCCTCGTTTTAGACTTTGAATCAAATGTATACAGGATTTTGTGTGCGTAAATAATTTAATACAAAATTATTAGAAGTGTAACGAATTTTATTTGCTGCGATTTCAAGCAAAACAAGTTTCTTATTGCTCGCTCGGTCGCTTCGGAGAGAATGAATACCTGCTCCACGGTCGCGAGCCCGACGGAGCGATACGTGATTGTTGACGAACGCTACCGATAACGTCCGAAAATGCTTCGCTCTTCATAGACGCGAAACCTCGCTACTTACGAGCATTTCTATCGAATTTTCTTATAAATTTGAGCAATCGTTTATAATAAAAATCAACTCTGTCGGTTTCGCCGGTAGCTTAGCGGCCCCGGGTCGACTTCGTCTTCCCGTGCACGCGTGGACCTTCATAGCGGTAGATATCTACCCAAGTGAGGTCTATAGCGGCCTCGGAACGATTTTCATCTTTCCGAGCACGCGGGGAACTTGACGGCCACAGAAAACCCTTTGGTTTTCCGCGCACGCTGGGCTACACCGTTGAGAGTTGACACAATTAGACTTTTCCGATTTTAATGACAAAATAATTGCTCTTTATAGCCGATGTTCCAGCGTCTATGATTACAATGTTTTTGCGAATCGGTGCACCAATCGCTTACAAAATAAACGTATTATAATTAACGAATGCGCTTCTACACTTAGCATTAAATAAACTTAACATTAACATTAAACATTACAAATAAATTTCTCTTTGTGGATACATTAAATAACTTAAACTAAATCCGCACTAAACAAAACGAGTTAACCATTTCGGACTTATCCCTAAATTATTATTCATTTCTTCTGAGTAAATCAACGTGCGCGACTCAGCAAAGTTTTACGTCTTTTGAGCCAGATCCGCGATTTATGGATTGCAGTGCACAAATAAATTATAGTGTCACGTGCGGGTTTATGTCTTTACGAATCGAACAAGACTGTTGACGTTAAAGAAGACCACGGAGTCTTCGTACTAGTGGGTCCATCAGCACCAGACCATCGCTCGGTATCGAATATCTTGGACTGGACAATCTGTGCCTGGAAGCTGCTGCTGCCGCCGCCTAACAACCGGCACTACAGGTCAACAGCAACGATTCTAGTTCAAGATGACTCCAGCACGCAGAATCCAGTCAAAGGTAGGCTCGTTAATACGAACTATCAGTCAAATCCCTCGCACAATATTTACGCCTTACTCACTCTGTTCCATTGTTCCTAATTCTGCCCGACCTCGTTTGAAATGGGTAACCCAGACAATTCCGATAAAGCTATCGCGCATATTAGGTAAGGAATTGAAACATGAACGGCGTACTTTTAAATTCCAAATATATCGAGAAATACATATAAAGACTACCCCAACGAACGCGTTAAATTACAAGAACGAATCGAGAGGATGCGCAGGCAATTTATTACTTTCAACGAGATGCAAGACGAGTTGGGGATTATTAATAATTTCGAAGAGGCAAAAGGGGAGCGTGAAACGACAACCGATTTTTTCGATGACCTTATTGCGACCGCGATAATAATTCTAGAAAATGCAGAGCGAATCGTAAATCCAACGCTGCCGTTGGAAGAGCAAAATTCGCGAGAATCACCCGTGTCAAATTCATTGCCATTTTCATTGTTGGTAAATTTACCAAACATAGATTTACCCAAGTTCGACGGACGAATTGAGACTTGGATAACGTTAAAAGACGCATTCAATACTTTGATTCACATTCAACGGGGTCTTAGCCGAATTGAAAAACTGTATTACCTAAAACTTTCGTTGTTTGGACGTGCCAAAGACGTGATTGCCGCTTTTATTCTCACCGAGAAAAATTATGAAGTCGCTGGACTTCATATTTTCAAAAATTTATGATAATAAACGAGCGCTCGTTTTGCGCCATGCCGCCCTTTTACACGATACCCTCGCGATGTCAAATGATTCGTCAGAAACGATGCGGGACCTGGCGAATCGTATGCAGCTGCACGTGCGATCGTTGCAAGCACTAGACAGGTCATGAAAGGACACCGCGAACGATCTTCTGTGTAGTATTGTTATGTCAAAAATAGCTTCAGAGACGCGCAGGACTATGGAGAATACCTTTCCTGATACGGAGGTTCCAGTTTTCGACGATATATTTAAATATTTACACAAAGTGTCGCATGAAAGAGAGGCTTATGAATCATACAACTTTCCTTCAAGAGCAATGCCGTCGCAATTGACGCAACAAATGTTCGTGACGAATATAAAATAATTTTAAGAAAAAAAATACACCGACTTCGAAATGCACTAAAAAGTATGAAATAATTTCTATTTCCTAATGAAGTAATTCCTATTTCATTCAATCATACAATTATGTGACAGATATGAATGAAACCGATTTACTCGTTAGGTAGTATATTAAATACATTTCAACCTTTTCGGAGGCGGCGCAAATTTGGTAATTCCCGCGTCGTGGGCTCCGTTTATCGGTTCTTAGATCCATGGCTTCCACATGCGAACGAAGTCGATTCAGTTTCATTTATATCAGAAACGTTGCGAAATGAAGATTCAGCCGTTACATTTGCGTATATTACCAGATATATCTATAATGGTTCGTATTCTTCCTCAGGATTTATTAATATGCAATACGCCATACCACAATCAACTAGTTATTGGTAGCAACGTTTACTGATGTATTTTTGATTTTGCGCCGCCTCCGAAAAGGTTGAAATATATTTAATATACTACCTAACGAGTAAATAGGTGTCATTCATATATGTTACGTAATTGTATGATTGAATGAAATAGAAATTACTTCATTAGAAAATAGAAATTATTTTATACTTTTTAGTGCATTTCGAAGTCGGTGTATTTTTTTTCTGAAAATTATTTTATCCGCTTAAAGATTTATTTTCGCAGTTATTCGCATGATATCTTTTCTTACCGCAAATGAAACAACGTACTTCATTTTTACTCGTCTTACTGGTATTGGCGGGTTATTCTACTGCCTTCTGGTTCGTGAAAGATTCCTTCTTTGCCTACGCCGTCCTTTTGTTAGAATAATTTCTTTCTCGATATTTTTTCCGGACCTCTCCACATGTAGATAAACACTTCTTCACATCTTTCAAAGTAGCCGCACCAAATAGAAAAAATTTATTAACTCTTTGGGCCACGGTGGGATTAAAAGTGTCCCACCTTCTTGATGTATTTCACGGCATGGTGGGACATTTTTAGTCCCACCTCGAAATCTTGCAGTAGCTGCATGTGCATAAGTTTATATTTCGTCTTATTTACGTAAAGCAGTTGGTAATGTGTTCAAACAATGTTAAAAATGTATTCCTTGTGTTGGCAACATTCAACACGCAATTACCGGTTGAGCAATTGTCATGAACGGAAGGTTTAGTGTACTAACATTTTTTTCCGTGCTTCATGTAAAAAATCGCAGAGGTAAGTTAATTTTTATAAAAATTAGTTTTTATAAGCGAGTAACGAGTTTTATAATAAAAATCAATGATTAAATTTGTTTGTAAATGATGAAAGTATGGTGGGATTTTATTTGTCCCACCATGCAACTTGTGGGGTAACAAAAAAATAATTTTTCTTTATTGTTTATGTGGTATATTCTTAAAACTATAAATACAAATATGGTTTGAATATAGTGTAGGTAATTTTTTACCTTTCAGCTTCAGAATGAAAAGAACAAATCACTCAAGTACTTCGAAAATATCTAACCTCAAATTGCATCGTGGCGGAAATGAATGCAACACGCGATCAGAAGAAAAAATTGAAGAAATAACTTCAGATCAATAATCTTTCATCGATCCTGAAGCTGATAATTCTGATGACTCGGAATTATTCGCGCTAATAAGAAAGAAAATGCGCGTACTTTCATTTTCGGATGAATCTGAAGACGATATTCCCATACATGGAACTACGCGGTCACCGGATCAGCAAAACCATACCGCCCAAAGGAGTAGAAAATGGTCACCTGACGGACAAACAATTCCAGCGCGAGAATTTTCTTCAGATTTTGGTCCGACTCGCTACATCACAAATTTGCTAGACCCATCACCATATGACGTGTGCTACACATTCTTGACTAAGGACATTATTCAGTCCATCGTTTTTCAAACGAATTTATACGCAGTACAGCAAGGCAAAAGATTCAAGCCAACTGATGACCAAGAAATTCGCGCATTTATTAGTATAAATTTTCTAATGGGAATCAATAAACTCCCGAGTTACAGAGATGCCTGGAGCTCTAAACCATATTTACGGAATGAATACATTTGACAAATAACGAATGTAAATCGTTTTGGGTGGCTTCTCAGCCATATTCATCTAAATGATAATAGCCTAACTCCAGCAAGAGAAAATGCCAACTATGATAAACTGTACAAAATTCGTCCATTCTTGGACAAAATACAAGAAAATTTCAAAAAAAATTTTAGTCCTGGTCTCAGTTTAGCGATCGATGAATCTATGATAAAATTTAAAGGTCGTAGTTCGATCAAACAGTATCTTCCGAAAAAACCAATCAAAAGAGGATACAAATTATGGCTTCTGGCAGATAAATCGGGTTATTGCTACAGATTTGATGTGTATACTGGAAAAGTTGGCAATCAAATAACAAAAAATCTTGGTGAGAAAGTTGTGAATACTATTACTTCGGATGTAGTTGGAAAAGAACATAACATTTATTTTGATAATTATTTTACAAGTGTAAATTTATTAGAAAACTTAAAATCTAAACAAATCAATGCTGGTGGCGTTGTTAATAAAATGAGAAAATATTTGCCATCCTTCAGTATAAATATGAAAAATCGAGGAGAATATGAATCATTTGTAAGTGATACGGGAATAATGGCAACGCAGTGGATAGATAATAAATCCGTCCTCTTTCTTTCAAATTTTCACAGTCCAAGTCAACTTTCCATAGTATACAGAAGAAATCGTATGGGGATTAGAAAATCGATTACTTGTCCTACTTTGATCCCGGATTATAATGATAATATGAATGCAGTAGATAAATTTGATCAATTAATGTCAAACTGGATCGTCGGAGTAAGAAATGGTGGCACCGCATATTCTTTTATTTCCTTGACGCGTGTGTTGTTAATTCATATATTTTATATAAACAATTGTGCAAAACAATCACATTAAAAGTATTTAAAGATCAATGTGCCGAAGGTTTTACTAGTCAAACATTTATAGATAATAGCGCAATAACTAAGTGTACAAATAATTCATTATCATTCCAAATACGGAAACACAAACCTAACGTTTCGTTAGAAATAAGAAACCGAGATTCAAAACATTTGCCAACACGTTCGTCTCGTAAACGATGTGCACTTTGTAGCACAAAGAAAAAGGAGATTCGAACACTCTGATCTTGCACTGTGTGTAAAGTGCCCCTGTGCTTGGGAAAAAATATGTGTTTCAACAAATACTATACATAAACCTATGTGGCACGGTGGGACTATTTGAGCCGCGCCCAATAACAACAAATTTAATTAACTATTACTATTTTGTTATGTTTTTACATGATGTTATACCTTTATTAATAAAAATATATCAATTTTGTTTCATTTAAAACCCGATAATATTTCTGTGCAACATGGGACTATTTTTGATCTGAAATCCTGTGCCTCAAAGAGTTAAGCGTATGGTCGATTACACAAAGTTTCTTCTTCTACAGAACATCGTGCAGCTAATTCAGCCTGGCCAGCGCCATCAGGATGCACATAAAGGGAGACCGCGGACAACCAGCGACCGGAGGATACGATCAAAGAACCACCTTCACCAAGTAATGGGCAAATGTTCAAATCGGAAGCTCGAGGGAGCCGGCAGCACAGTCAAAGTTCCCCTTAATCACGCGCAAGCGTCGAAAGAAAGGAAGGAACATGCTGGCAACTTCCGGCGAGGGTGCAAACACACATCAGCCAATGAAAGCAGCAATATGGCAGGTGCTCTGACGAACGAGAGTGAAAGCGAGACAAAACTATAACCGATCGAACCACTCAAGCCTGCAAAGGAGGAAACCTGGTGTCAGCCTGGTCATAATACCATTTGAGACACTAAAGGAGACCGACCGAGCAGGGGAGAGCAGAAACAGAGAAAATCTGTACCAAGGTCAATGGGACTACTTCAATCCGGAGATGATCCACTACTGCACTGCGGCTCAAGCTCCAACCCTGCGGGACAGGAGCGTTGTTGATAACTTCTGGCTAACGTTTGAATGTACGGTAGCAAATGGAATTAACGGCAATGGCGGGCAGGGTAGAAGAGGAAGTGATTCGAAGGGGCGATCCACACTTCCACTTGCTTGTCAATCCTGCAAGGAATCCAGTTGCCAGCCTGGTCACAGTACCAATAGGAGGCGATAACGGGGACTAAGCAGGAGCGGTATGAGAGAGGGAAGGTGCAAACTTTACCAAGGGCAATGGGCCCATATGTTATTCCGGGGACAGAAGTTGGATTTTTGGGTTTTGACGTAGAGTTTGATTTTGGTTTAACGGTAACAGCAGAAAGCGAACGCGAGGTGGGGACGGGGGAGAAAAGTTAATTTTCTATTTAATAAGTGAAGTACTTTTGAAGAGCGAGACGCGGAGAGGCTGGGATAAGGGGGGGGGGGGGGGGGGCGTAAACTAAATGACACCGTGATACATTCATTTATTTTATTTTATTTATTTATTTATTTATTTACTCGTTATTTGCTTATTATTTCAGCTTCTCCTTGTTTATAACAACTTTGACCACTTAAGGGGGGATCCTGCTTTAGGAGGCTCAAAAAATCGATTTTTTTTTATTGCTTAAATCTATTCCTAATGTATCTAAGAATATGTACTCAAAGTTATAGAGGTTAATTCACAATAGTTTTAAAGATACAGCACTAAACGGAGTAGGGTGTCGAACAGGTATACGAGCGCGCGCTCCTTCTCTCGATCAAGTAACTCCCGAACTATGTACCTGCAAAGGTTCAACAGTGGTTCGAAACAATAGTAGAAGGACTGTGTATTATAAGTTAATTTATGGCGCAGGAATAACTGATTAGCGTATTGTTACTGTAAGTAATTGAAAATTAACATTTTTTCTGACCGCAAACTTTAAACGCGTTTTCTCGGGTTTTTGTTTTTACGATTTCTCTAAACTGGCGGGCGTGATTGCAAAAAAACTAGACGACCAATCTGAACAAACCAAAGCTTGTTAGCTTCAGTTTTATATACTCTTCTATTTGAACCAAAAAAAATTCACGAAAAATATTTTTAGGTAATTTTTTTAGCAAGTTGAAACAATTTTTGTTTACCAAAAAACGGAAAATTTTTTTCAAACCTAAGAAAATTTTACAATTTCACATTTTTTTTGTTTTTTTTTGGTTCAAATAGAAGGAAAGACTATTAAGATTAGAATACTCTTTGGTTTTTTAGTTTCAGACGAAAATTACGAACTGCATCTTTCCCGCCGATTAGAGACTACAATTGAAAGGCGTCTCACAGATGTGCATAAAACTCGGCTACGTTTGAATATTTTTGCGTACAAAAATTATTTTTTTCTTCTTCAAACATGTAGTAAAATAATCTAAAAAGTTCACTAGGGTCACCTTTTTTTTCTGTCCTAAAAAAATTTGAGACTCGTACAGAGATCCGATGCGGTGGGGAGGTTGTTGCCTTCCAGCGACATGCTCAAGGCTACGTTGAGACCGGGGGCTAAGTGGCGTTACAGGTTAAAGCTGGAAGCACATTATGTAGAAGACTTCCACCGAGGAACTTGACGACTCACTTCCCCAACAGCAGCAATGCAGAGCATCCTCCCCCATATGCAGAGCATGATTCGCAGTACAATGGGTACCAATCTCTGTTTCCCGGAGTGTAACGATGGCCTTGTTCGGTTGCCCTCATGCTGAACAGGTGATGGCTCCGGCATTTTTTCGCCTCACCCCTCTTAGGGGGGAGAGAGTTTTAGTGGGTAAATCGTCGTAACCGACCACACGAGCTAATGCTGAAAACAGGAGTCCCACACTACCTGGGACCTCTTCCGCAGGTGTCTATAAAAGATTTCTCTCTTCCAGAACAACAAAAAAAAAAGTGGCGTCGGTCACGTTGAGAAGATTCATCTGGGGCAGGACAATGTCATCAGAGCAGTTACCGTTCCGACTCCCCATAGCAGCTACAGGAGGAACGCGCAGAATGGTATTGTATTATTCTTTACGTTTTATTTCGTCTTTTTTTTCTATTTGTCATTCAGCGCGATATAGATTTAGCATTTTATTCGATTTGTTAACGTGGTTTGATCGACAAGGCTGTCAGAGGTGGGGGGGATTATGCTCCGAACGTGCGACAAAACATAATACGCGAGCATTTCGTAAGTAGTTTATGATGGGTCCGGGTTTAACAGTTATTTTTAAAAGACAAATTTTAGCCGTCGCCGGCAATTTAGTTTTACATTTTTTCGGACAATGCCTTTAGAATTTCTAACTCTCATTTCGTCTTCAATAACTACTCCATCATAAACAGGGTTTCTCCAGAAAGGTTACAGAGTTCGGGTCTCGGTTCTTTCGTAGCGATATTTGTTAGAACAACGTGCGTGTCACTTGGAGAGAAAAACCCCCGGCGTTAGCGACCTTCGAGATCCACCCCTACTCATCGGTATTTTTCCTTTCCTTTTCCAAAAAATGCGCGTTCAGAGCGCAACAGAGGGTGGGCCAAATAAAATACATCTTTACAAGACAAAATTACCGCTTTAAGTTTCGACAGTTTCCAGTTTCAAACTTTGAGCGCTAAGAATTTACAAATTCCATTCAGTAGCATCCTAGTAAAGAACAGAACAGTATAAGAGGAAAACAAAATAACAAAGTAAACTACTAAATTGTCAGGAGTTCAATGATATTTTGTATAATAGGCGATTTTTTTTCGTGATGGAATCTAGATGATGAATGTCGATTTTGCTAAATAATTAATAAATTTAGCATCTGGTGTCATCTTGCAGTGTTAGAAATATACGATGTTACAAACAAAAATAATTGAAAAATGCACTTCCTTCCTGTTGCTCATATAATGTAAACGTTCGCGATGTAATTGGTATATGATAAAGTAATCCCTGAATTATTAATTACTCTTAAAATTAAAATGTGTATTGTTTATATTCAATATTAAATAATTAGTTTGTATTTAAAAGTGTGTTATTAGTCTTTTTATTTTCTCTCATTCTGATTATTTAACAAATTTATTTATAACAAATGTTTTTGTTAACAATTCACTCGGTTGTTGAATCGACGCTCACTTGGTGAGAAACAAATTCATTGATATCTAATCAATATAATCATATTTATACATTGTCCAAACTAAAATACTCATAGTAAATAGTTGTCAAGTATGGTGTTTCTATGTTTTACAAAAATGATGGTAGTAACTGCTGCTTTTATAACAGAGTTGAAGAAAAATTTTTCATTTAAATTAGTTGTCATATTTATAGTCATACTGAATCAAAATGGAAGTGCTTAACTCGAATAAAATAGGAACTTGTAGTTAATCGAGTGCACAAGTGCTTCAGAAATATGCAAGCCCAATTTCCTTGAAACTTATGCTTCGAATACAAAATTTTTACATCTTTGACTTATTTTGTCACCTAAAATTTCTCTTTGGTTAACTGTGCCGCAATTTACGGGACACTATGTATACACAAGTGGCATTGAATCTAATACTGAAGAAAATGAGCAATGGTCTTTGGATATTTTTTTCTTTTTTTATCATGCAAATTGACGGAGGAATTTTACTTTTGTTATATTTGTGATGTGAGAGTGAGAATGCACTATCATTAGACTTTCTCCGTCATTTAAGTGTCAAACACAACTTTTTTTACGAAGCGTATAATTTAGTTGCATGATTATGCATTCTACTGAGCGGTTAAGGTGATTTTTCTGTATGCGCATAAAACAAAAATTATAGTCAGAAAAGTAGAATAAATTTGTTCAAAATTAATGAATCTTTCACATACATTATAGTTAATGAGTTTTTAAATATTAACATTATTAATAATGTGCTAATGTTCAACGAAATGTATGTGCACAGTGCGTCGAAGAGGTTTAGGACCTTCTATACCGTTTATTTGAAGGTTTAATGATATTTACAATATGTTGTTTTCAAAACACTCTCCTTCTGCACATGTGCATTAATAAAATTTTTTTTCCGAATTGCAAGTGCTTGATGGTAAACCAATTTCAGAATATGCTTTAACTCTTCCTGCGACTTTATAATTGCGTCCGCTCAAGTATAGAAAAATTATAATTTAGAGATTATAGTTTAAGAGATAAAAATCTGCTGGTGATTTTTATAACCAAAAGTAATTTGAAGCACCTCTATTGTTTCTGCTACTATTTTCTTAAGACTCAAACGGAACATTATCTACTCGTAGAAATAGTTCAACATTAAGTATCGTTAAAGTCACAGCTTAGAATTAACTACAATGGAAAATTATTAAGCAACTATGCACCCGATTGTTATTAATCTTGATACGCATATAGATAAGCAATTAAGGATTATAATTGCTGCTAACCTCATTTTTTATGCTGCCTCTAACATCTTTAACATGAAGAGTTTCCAAAGGGTATAGTTGAATAAGATAGTCGAATGTGCCCTTGAGTCAAATCAGAAACCCGATACGTCAGTCGGTAGAATATCCCAAAAAAAAAACATCTTACATCAAGTTTCAACACCCTATCTCAGGGATCGGCAACCTGCGGCTCGCGAGCTACATACGGCTCTTTGGATGTAAAGCTGCGGCTCTTCAGTTCCATACGCAAATATTATTTATTTTACCAAAAAAAACTCATTATCTAATATTCCCAAGCGCTGGAATCGCAACGCATCGAATTACCACGCGCTGGAATTCCAACGCATCCAATTACCACGCGCTGGAATTCCAAGGCATCGAATTACTACGCGCTGGAATTCCAATGCATCGAATTACCACGCGCTGGAATTCCAACGCATCGAATTACCACGCGCTGGAATTGTAATGCATTAAATTACCAAGCGCTGGAATCGCAACGTATTGAATTACCAAGCGCTGGAATCACAACGCATCGAATTACCACGCGCTGGAATTCCAACGCATCGAATTACTACGCGCTGGAAGTGCAATGCATTAAATTACCAAGCGCTGGAATCGCAACGCATTGAATTACTAAGCGCTGGAATCGCAACGTATCGAATTATCACGCGCTGAAATTGCAATGCATCGAATTACCACTCGTTGGAATTGCAATGCATTGAATTACTAAGCGTTGGAATTGCAATGCATTGAATTACCAGGCACTGGAATCGCAACGCATCGAATTACCACGCTCTTCAGTTCCATAAGCAAATATTATTTATTTTATCAAAAAAAAACTCATAATCTAATATTGCCATATATATGTTATCTACTTTGTTGTGAAAAGCACTACTTTCATATGAGAAAATAGATTATTTTTTTTTATCAAAAAACTTTATTTATTCGAGTACTATTTATTGTTGGCAAGAAAAAATTTTGTGGCTCTTTAAAAGCTTTGAAATTTTGTAAATTGTAATTTTTGACTCTTCCGACTCAAAAGGTTGCCGACCTCTGCCCTATCTCATTCGTGGAGGTAGTAAAAGGCAAAAAACGAAATTCCGGTTTTAACGCATTTTATTTAATTTCGTAAAAAAATTTTGAAAAAATTCTAAGACATTTAGGTCCTCGTAGCGCATATTATAGAATTTTTTCAGATTTTTCGAATTGCAAATTGTAATTGTAAAAAATGAAAAACCGAAAAAATGCCAGTTTTAGTCATTTATGGATAATAAAAGTATTCGATTTAAGGAAGAAATATCACATCTATAAAATAATTTTCAGAAAAAAAATACACCGACTTCGAAATGCATTAAAAAGTATAAAATAATTTCTATTTCCTAATGAAGTAATTTCTATTTCATTCAATCATACAATTACGTAACATATATGAATGAAACCTATTTACTCGTTAGGTAGTATATTAAATATATTTCAACCTTTTCGGAGGCGGCGCAAAATCAAAAATACATCAGTAAACGTTGCTGCCAATAACTAGTTGATTGTAGTATGGCGTATTGCATATTAATTTATGCAACTATTTATTTTACGATTTATTTTACTTATCTGTTCAATATGATACATGCATTAATAACTATTGTATTAGCTCGTACAAACCTGGTGACACGAAAGTAATGGCTGATATTCGGTATTTCTTAAAATTATATAATTGCAATATTTCCTAAAACAGTAAGAAGTTAAGATTTATCAATTGCCTTTCGCAAATAAACATATGTAATTAGTAAGAGAGATATATCATTTAGATGTATTACCATTCAATATTTCTGTCCATTTATAGTTTATTACAGTATATTTTTGATATTATTTTAGTACAATATTAAATAGACATAATCGTTTATTTACAGTAATATTTATAAACATTTATTATAATAAACTTTTTACCATTATAAAACATTACCTTATATCGAAAAATGTGAATGAAGTAAGAAGTTGGTAATGAGAATAAATGGGAAACATGATAATACCATTTAATTAATTTTAATAGTAGTAGATGTTGAATTTCGAAATCTTTTTGTAGTTATACTGTATCTACGAGCTATTAACAAAGCTATCTCATATTAAAAGACTTTCTTTGACGCGTGTGCAAAGTTTTTAACGTTCCATATAAGAATAAATCTCTTGCGCTATTATTTTACCTTAAGTTTAGACCTTACAGTATATAAATACACATTTGTGTATCTTCTTTATACCAAAATGTACAGCTGATAAAGCTTAAAATATAATGCTATACGATATTATTTGATCGCCATTGTATCTCCATTAACGGGAACACCAGAATATTTTCCTTAAAAAAGTTTCAGTTGCATAATTTTGAAAATTATTCAGTACTAAGATCATTGTAACTAATTGCTTTTCTAAAAGCGATTAGAAATGTCATTCAACTAAACATTTCTTTCATGAATTCAAATATCAAAAGATACATTAATAAGCGAAATCCTCTGTAACATTTTAAGTAAAATGTCAATTTGCTGACTAACGCAATAAAATAATGCTTTATATCACTGGCATTTTGTAAAGGAAATGTTTCCTGTTTGAAAAATATCCTAATGAAGCATTCATAGCTGAACAGATATACCTAACTCATTTATATTATACGAGTAAAATGAAAAATGAACAAAAAACATAAGTCATCTGTAACGGTGTAAATTTGATTGAGTACCTGAAGGCATTTGCACGTAACTTCGAGGTGGTAAATGTAGCATTAAAAGAGAGAAAGAGAGAGGAGAAGAAGAAGAAGAAAAAGAAGTCACAGCTTAATTTCCGTAAATTTCTACGTTTAGATGATTATCTTCAGGAGACAAAATACTTTCAAGTGCGTAAAAGTTGTTTTATTAACTACATATAAAAGGCATATAGTGAGAGGTTTTTATGCTGTGATGCAGAATGTGCTTTGTCATTTTCTGTCATATAAAAAGTTATGAAAGTTGAAAGCGACTCGAGGCGCCTTACATGTTCACAAAACTTTTTGTTATACATATATATGTAATTAGAAACTTCAACATGTTTTTTGTGTTAATCTCGAGGAAAATTATGCAGTATAATGTTTTATAAAAATAAAATAATTATTAGTTATAAATATATTAATTGATTGATTGCTATAGGGTTATAATGAAAAAAAAAATTATAATGAAAATTAAATTATAAAATTTGATTGTATTGTATACATAATGTCGATAATGAGAAATATAATTCTAGTTTTGTAAAAGTTCACTTTTGTCGCAATGATTAATAAGTATTAGACATAAGCTTGTAATTAATTCATGTTCATATACATATTTTTATCAATCTATTATGTTGTTTTCATATTGACATAATAAGTATGAATATTAATAGAGAAGGTGCATATGTTTATGTGTTTCATTTTGTATTATAAGTCTCATTTAAAGAATTAACTTTCATAATTATTAAAATGAGTATCAAGGAATTAAAAAAGAGATTTGTCTTTACAACCTATAATTTTCAATCTAAAAGTAATTTTTAATTTTAATAACATATGTTTCATATACATCTCACTTCTAATCTACTTAACAAATTTATCAATTAAAATTAAATAGAAATCTAATCTTTAAGAACATGTTATCATCAAATCATATTAAAATAATGTTCAAAATTTCATATCAGTAAATAAAGGCAGTAATTGCTATGTAAGTAAATAACTCTTTATTCTACAATTTGATATCACTGAAGATAACAGAAAAATTATCGTTATATATTTTATTTAAATTTTTAATTTACATGTGAGGTTGATTTGTTTATTTCCCATTTTCAAAACAATCAGAAAATATTTTGGTAGACGAACTGTTCCATATTATAACATTTAAACAGTCTCTGTGCTTTTATACTATCACCTTTTCATTTTTAAAATGATTAATTATTGAGAAAAATTTCATGTCGAAGTTACATAATTTAATTAAATATGCATTGTTTTAAGAATGCTACGTGTCATTAAAATTTTATCGCTCAAAATAATATTTCATATGTGCCAACTTAATACTTTCAAGAATGTTTTTAAAGAATTAACTAACATAATCTCATTTCTGTCGCCTGTAAATGACGTTGATACACATTTGAACGTCAGCGGCGTTATTATAAGTGACAAATTGATCGTGTTCTGTTAACGAGACTGCTTGTTATAGCGCACCAAAAGTAGATAATATTTTTCCAAAATACTTAGATTAGTGTAAATCAGGCCACGTAATGTCGTAACAACCAGCTGGTGTTTCTAAGAGAATCACAGCTTAATTATATCAGCCATTGGGCCTTGCTGTGCATTTTCTTGCGTAACTTTAGACATTTATAATTCGAGATCTGGAAAGTGTCAGAGAAGATTTAGAATGAAATAAAAGTGAAATGGCCTCTGCTACTGGTTGAAAACAACCGAACAATTTTTTTCTCAATTTCTTTTTCCGATTACCTTTACCCAATTATTAAAAAAATTTATAAAAAAATCATGATATAGTACAATATTTTTAGCTTATGCTGATGCATGTTGAGGAATACTAAACAGGTCCTGTTTTGCTTTTCGTTCGCTGATGCATTGTTCTCAGTCAAGATAGAAATTCGATATTAAAAAATTTCTGAAATTCTTTAAAGCTGCATATTTTATTTCTTACTACTATACTAATGACCTTTGCACATCCAAATGAAAATAAAAAATATATTTACTTCTAAATTTATAATTCTACTAACGTAGTCGATATAAAGTTTTATTGATAGAAGTTATACGAATGCACTGAATACTAACTACATAATAAGGTAATTAAAAATAATCGTCCAAGAAATTTTATTTATATTCTCAAACAGTGTATTAGTGGAAATTAGAAGCCCCCTTCACTATTTACTTCGTAAATAATAAAAAAATAATCTCGTTGGACAAATAAGAATAGGGCTAAAATTAATTGCTTTTTCACGTTGTAATGTTAGTTTTGATTTTTTTTTTAAAAACGGCCGTATTTTTATATTATTAATTAAAAATAAAAAATAAAAATATAAAAGGATAAATAATCATACATTTAATGCCTAAAGTAGAAAAATTTGAAAACTTAACTTTTCGCTCAATGTGGAAATCTAGGAAATCTCCTGAAAGTGCGAAAATTAAGAGAACTTTCATTAAAGTATTAAAAATTTTTGAATTATCAAACCTACAAAATTTTCCTATAATAAATTTTGAAACTCGAATGGAATACATTATTTTAAATTCTGTATACCGAATATACTCAAATTATGTTTAAAATTTCAGTAAATCGTTATACTGATTTGATGATCATATGATTACCCTTCCGAGTTCAAATAAATAGCATTAGTTTTTTACGGATTAATGTATACAGAAAGCTATACATAGTATCGTTTAATGTAAACTTATGTCCGTTTTTGACGTAACATATCAATCCAATGTTAATTCTGCTGTGAAATATGCTCTGTAATATATTAAGCAAAAAAAAAGAGTTACATAAGTGAATACAATGCGAATTCATTTGGAATATACGCAATAAAAACAGTGAAATATCAGCAGAAGGAAACTAACACTTGTTTTATTGCCGTGCAGATTTTCACACTCATTAAGATCATGGTCAAGTACTTGAACATCCATAAGAGAAAGTAAAATTCAAAAGAATTGTCAGAAGAATAATTCTAGAGCAACAACGGAACAGGGATCAACGATTTCGTAATTTCCTTTGATGTTAATTATTGAAGATGTTTACTTCACCCAAGATTGGTGTTATGATATCAAGACGAATTTGCACATGTATGTGAATTCGCTCGGAAATGCTAACACAAGTAAAGAAAGGCTGGCGAAATGTGCGTTAAATAAGTCAATGCTTCAAAACTTAATGAGTTAAAACGTTAATCAATCTTATTATCATTAATTATTATTTTAGAAATATGATATTAATAGTATACCTAACCTAACACGTATTGCTGAAAGGAAATCTCTTCAAAAAAGTGTATAAAAACAAATTTTGTTTAACTATGTTTCACAAACTAAGAGACCCTTTATTTTAGAATAGTTGTTCAATAAATGACAAACCAATTTACTTTTTTGTTTTAAGTTAGAGATATGGCTAACTTATATTTATAAAGAAGCTATTGACGTACATTATACATAATACGTACTAAATAATTATTTTGAATATAATATGCTTAAAAATTTGACAATATGAAGTTACAAGACACTTTATATCAATAATATTATTTTAATTTAAAGCAAAAAAAACAGATTAATGTAGGATCGGAAATTATCAAGGTTGGCGGATTAACAAGTTTTTTTGGGAAAACAATAACAACAGTTTTAATAAACCAACAGAATACAACAAAAAATATAACAATCAACAATAATATAAAAATCAACAACGGACTATTTTACATCTTTTCTGACAACTTGCTTCTTCGACGGTAACAACTGGACTCCGCTACCGATTCCCGCGTAAAACGAAAACAATTGCCCTACAATCTTTCATTCTCCCGCTAATTTTCCGCGCCAAATCGTACCACCAAATTCTCTTGGCACCAATTGTCCACGTTTCCCGCTCGCACCCGATCGTACTCGACGGCTCTCGAATAAACCGATCCTACATTAATGTCTCGTATTAGGTTAAGTATATTGTCATATTCATACTTTTGTGGGAGCCTTCAAAAGTTTTCGATTTTCCTAATAATCGCAGAACTATGTTTTAATAAAAAACTATAATATCAGTATCATATACAAAAATATAATATAGTCATTTTGTAGAAAATATAGTTTTTTTTTTAGTAAATTATGGCGAAATTAATTAGAAAAAGTTAAAGAGGAGTGGAAAAACTTGTCGAGTTTGGTTAGTAGTTAGTATATTGAATAAAACGCTATTTCTTTGATTTAGTATATGTATAACAAGTTATTTATTTTCACTTATAACCTCAAAAATAGATATCGGCTCTGTAACGATATCGCTAAAAATAACAATTACGTATTATTTAGTCTATAATAATTAGCTAACACTTCTAGGAAATTAGAAATAACAAACACAGTACTTATAAACTACCGAAGCATTAATAATTTTGTGAAATGTTGAATAATTTTATGTAATTATTCAAATGCTAATATTTTTCAGCATACAGAAAATATGCAAGTCAGAAAATGAATCCATTGTTGCATTTTGTTATAACTATGCCACATAAAACAATATACTACAAACTTCCTTTTTTTAACATAAACATACATTAATTATAGATTTCATAATTAATAATCTTGCGAATTTGCAATGTCAGATAAATTTTCATAGAACAAATTTCTTACCCTGATTGTAAGAATACCTGTATATTGTTAAAAAATTAAATTATGATATGTTACAGTAAATATTTGTAAGCAAAAAATTAGGTTAGATCGGGTTAGATACAAATGCATACATGTATTGAAATTGGTTTGCCTGAGTGACGTATGTCACTGTATATATACAATTATAAAAAGAATTGTCTTATACTTTTGGTTGGTAGTGTATACGTCGGTGCTCGTTAAGAAAGTTAAGTTAATTTTCTATGTATTCATCGATTGAATTGACGTAATTATTTGATTGAGATATTTCTAACATACACATACTGCAAAGTTGCGTACGCGTAAATATGCAGAATGTGTGTACATAACATATGTAGATAGTCTCATCGCATATTTAACGATCGCGGCTATTTACACGTTGATGAAAGATATTAGAACGAGCTCTAGACTAGTCACGTAGGCATCGCAAAGTAGCCCCATTTGTCTCTCATTTGCATGAAAAAACTATCTGTTCGTTGCTTGAGAACAGCTTAGCCATGATCGTGTATCGTTTAGAAACTTGAGAAAAAGAAGAAAAAACAATCGTCACACATACAGTCGGGGATAAAATTATATGGCAATGCCACAAACGTCGATAATAATTAATCACGTTCAAAAATACTACTGGTGTAAATATAGGTAGTCGAATGTGTAATTATGCAGATTAATATATTAACCATCATAAACATTTTTATACTTCATATGTAAACTGAATGGCTTTACTATTGTATTTTAGAATTTCAAAACGTTTAAGAAAATTATTGAAACACAATCGAATGTTACATCATATGTTTGAAATCTTTTGGGAGAAATAAAAATTCAGGAGGGAGACGATCTAAATTATCTATAAAAGATCATGTAAGACGAGGTAGAAAATGAATCGACTAAACTAAGACCGATTATAAAAGTATGCTATTTTATTGATGAAACTCAGTGGAGAAACGTCGTCAACGAAAGCTCTCTCCAGAATGCCCTCTTCTCGTTACGCGAGGTATCCCAGTCCCCGCGAAACTTGGGCCTCCGTGATGGTTTTATGACCCGGGCGTCACGTCGTTGGGTCTCGTCGCCGGGGCGGTCAGGGTTAGACGGCCATGTGTCCCCTGTCCCTGATTTATTGGGGGTGTCATTGGGAATTTTCTAACAATCAATTAATTATCTGAAAGTACAAAATTTCTATTTTTAGATGAAATAATAAGAATCTACATATGTGAAAGAAAATGTTTTACATTGATTAAAATCTGAGAATATTCATATGGGTCAGAAAGTAAGCATCTGCGTAGCTATATACAGGGTGGCTCGCTACATTTTGCCACCTAGATTTGAGTTATCATTATTACTCATAGCAAACAATGTGTCAGATGCAGTTGAATGGTTTTGAGAAGGGTATACGCTGGTGGTATATTTTTTTTGTAAGTGAACGTGCAAAGGACATATGAAGGTCATTAATGTTTTTCAAATCGAGTCATATATTTTTTTATGGCATCAGCTGATACTCGTTCATATTCTTTACAAAATAGATTAATCTATCTTCGTGAAAAAATCATTAGTTTAGGAGATATTTTAATTCTAACTTGTTAGGAAATCGTGGCTCCCTGATCAATATTATGAACTGCCCTAACTGAACAGTAAACGTTTTTCTACATGCTTTGAGAGGCCACGTGTCACCAAGCGAATTGTGAGTTTTTTTTTCTGTTACGCAGTAACAGTGAAATTTAGTCACTGTTTATAATATGGTGTATTATCACTTAATAATAAAGTATTCTAAAGAAGAAAAGATGGACATGTTATCAGTTTATTTTGAAGTTGGGAAAAATGCTACTCATGCAGAAAGATTATATACTACAAAATGTTAGTAAGTCATTAATTTTTCAATTCACAAACTGTTCTGATGCAAATTGTCGCCACATTGAACTTTTTCTGTAAATAGACATTAGAATTAAAATATTTCCAAACTAATGATTTTTTTACATAAATAGATTAATACTATTTTGTAAAAAATATGAAGAAGTGTCAGCTGATGCAATAAAAAATATATGATTCCATTTAAAAAAAACATTAATGACCTTTATATGTCCCTCTCAAAATCATTCAACTTCATCTGAAACATTATTTGCTATGAGTAATAATGATAACGCAAATCTAGATGGAAAAATGTGGTAAGCCATCCTGTACAGGTTATGGTATTTGATAGTCGACTAAACCAGGATTGATAATTAATTTAAGCGTTCAAGGATTTAGATATGAAGACTAGCTGACGCGACGTATGACTAACGCCCGGATGTTTCAGAACGTTGGTTATGGTGTATTAGCCGACGTATCCCTAATGCCGTGTGTCACTGGAAATGTTAGTAACAGATTTCGTAACTAGGTTTCAACGACCTATCTTGAACGGCTAAGATACACTGACAGATGGATTCTTGGACTGTGATTATGATTAAATGAGATGATATTTGGATATAAATTGAATAATTGAATATATTCTCCAAAACCGTATTTTAAAACTGTTAATTGTACTTGGCGGCTAAAGGCTGACTCTAATTTACAAGAATCTAATTCCTCCTAGTTTTAACGGAAAGTAAACAAATGGAGGCTCAAACGACACTGACATAATGTCGAAGAGTAAATTTATGTACTGTATGGTTAATAGTAAACTTCACAGGGACTCCAACCGGATCTTGTACGATTCCTTTGGACTTGACGTTAAGAGGCAATGATTTGAACAAAAATTAACTGGCTCCAACACGTCTTTTCTAGAACCATTTGATACGCAAAAAATAGATGGGAAAGGAGTGCTGGTGGAAAAGATGGGAACAGATCAACGCGAAGTTTTTGTCAGATGATTCGTCCTCGCGTTGGTCCTGAGTTGTCAGAAAATTTTAGCGCGATACTAAATAAAGAGATCCTAATTTGTGAAAATGCTAAATTAGGCTCTCTCTTTCCGGAGGTCTCGAACTATGCCTGAACATCCAGCTCCAAAATAGAAAAATGCACTGCGCATGTAAGAGTAGTAACTTAATCACTTTTAGCATTTAACAAAAAAAACAGACGGTAATATCTTGTGAAATGAAAAGATTTTATTTATAATAAATTCATTTGATCACTTGTAATGGGTTTTCGTGTCCTGACCTAATTTTGCCACATGAAATTTTGCACTGATATCTTGTAATGAAATAACTGTTTTAAATGTTAGAGTTTCAGAATAAGCAAAATTATATTTCTGTATAGTTATTATGGATATAAATTTATTATATAGCATAACATATTTATTTTAATACAATATACGTTAGCAATATAATAAATAACTAAGCCTAAGTCATTTAATAATTCAGTGTCACGTAAAACCGCATACATGCTAATAACATTTAGTGGTTAGTTAGTGTCACGTTATTATGTACTAATAGAAAAAAAATATACTCTAACTCCAATATTAATTCAATATTAGTAGCAAATAAGATTGATTTGAATTTTCTATAATTTAATAAATATAAAAGAACTTTACTACTCAAAATTATAGAATATTAATTAATTATGACTTTAACAAAAGTGCTCTTCTCACTTACTTGAATCATTATGAAACGAGATTGAAAATGTTAAATTTTAAAGCATTATGTAATATTTTTGCATGATGTAAATATTCAATAATAAACATTTACAATATTATCTGTGTAAAGTTAATGTATTTTGCTATTACAGTTTGATGAGTTTAAACCATGAAAATTAGCGCAAAAATTATTCTTAATCAAATTCCCGCTTAATTTTGAATTACCTGGATCCGTTTGAACCCTGCGTCATTCACTTTCTGTACTTATTGTTAGAGGAAGCCATGTATACATGACAACACTATTGCTCCTTTTTTAGAAAAATAAACAAAAATATATACAATATTGTTGAATATGACGTATCAAAGTAAATTAGAAAGAGTTCCAGATGTGAATGTAACTGTTTGTAACACGTATCACTGGATCCTCAACTGTTTTTCATTGACATGATCGGATGCCGTTGCATCAACGATTATCACATCGATTCACTTGTCGTGATGCAGCACCCACTTATTCTGCTCCGGATTCTTCGTTCTCACATTAATTTCATTCTGGTTTTGTTACTGCAAACGAATCGTGTCACGTTTAGAATAACGTTACAATTGAATCGGCAAAGGAAAATGAATGTAATTAGTCTAAATGTTACAAGTGATAAATTACAGAACAAGGTGAGGAATATACATGCATACCTTATTTTATAAAATTCTGTATCTTTGAGGTAATTGACTAATTCTTTATCGTAACTATTAAGATTTGAAAATTAATAAGCCATTTTAAATCACATTATTACTAATATGACAATTAAAAAATTATTCAATTCTTATTCAATAGTAATCAGTTATTACCCACAGTTCAATTAAAAATTTACTTCTAATAATCAATTTGAGAGAATTGTAATTAGAGGCTTAAGTTAAGAGATCTCCTTATTATGACGTGTTAAAATTAGATTATCTTCAATGAATTTTTTAAACAAAATGGTGAAATATATCACATGAAAATCTTATGATTTATTGAAGAACATTTCACAAATGTGCTGAAAGGTTGTTATGTGAAAAGAATGCTGTTATTCAGAGTGATATATCTGTATTTGTAGCGGTACCTTATAAAAATACGATGCTTCTTTTATTCAAATTATTGCGATTATAACAAAGAAAGTTAAAAGAAACTATTAGTCTGCAATAATGTAATTATTGACTGTAGAATATCATTAAAAAATATTTAAAGAAATAAAATACGATACTGATTTAAGACAAATGTATTGATAAATATTAATAGTTGAAAAGCAGATAAAAGGAATTAATAATTGATGTAAATAATCCAGATCGAGGTTAACAATAAAAATATAATTTTTAATATGAAAATATGCAATCATCTATTGTGGTTTAATTGTAGTATACAAAAGTGTACATCTTAACAGGGTCACTTTTAATTACGTAACTATTAAAACATGCATCTGATGAAATTGATGTATTTTTAAAGGCTGTCACTATTAGAACTGTTATAACTTCACAATAATTTACAATAACTTTTGTTTTATTTCTAATGTAGAACGTTCTGCGTGCAAAGGTAACTAGAACACAAGTATTAAAAAAATCAACAGTTTTAAATTTGTTTAATAATTTTTCAATATTATATCCTTTACAATACAACTTTACACAAAGAATGTTCTAAAGAATCAACTTATATAAGAAAGAACAAAATGCAGTTTACTAAAGAAAAGAGTCTGGATGAAATCTTGGAAGATGTGACTTTCAGATGATTTTGGTCATATAGTTTAATATTTTCTCTCGATTATTATTTCCTTGAGTTTTTAGGCAGGACACCCTGTATCTATATACATAACGTTGATACACGATCATGAAAGTGACCCAAGAACGGCATTATGAGTTAGACCAGAGCACTCGTATTCATGTGTTAGGCAATATAAAACTGTACAACACTCGGGAGGATCGTCGAGGCTTTCGAAACACACAAACGAATTATGTTCAACAAGCAAAGATAATAATCTCAGGCGCAATAATGTTTCATCTTGCGAACGACCGACAAGGTGCAACAGACAATGATTCAAACGACGTCAAAACTATTCTTTGGTGTAATTGTCGAGTGCAGATCGAGTATGAGCAGAAGTAAAATATGGAGGAAGCTCTGAGGCATGAAAAAGTATAAGACGCTGACATTTTAGTGGTACTGTATTTTATGGTTTCCCCATAAAATCAGAAAAATATTTGTATATTAAGACATGCCGTGTTAAAAGTGTGATGTAGGTGATGTGTTTGTAAGTAAAAGTATGGTAAGAAAAAATGATAATATGTAAATTTGTAGCTGGTGTATGAAAGTAAAGTAACAATTGTAATACTATTGCATATAAAAATTAATTTGATATATTTTTCTTTAAAATTAAAGTTTAATTTTGGTAAATCATAGTAACTTCATCTGTTGAAATGGTCGTTACTTATACTTGTTTTATTCTGTACGAAGGATGTAGACTTAATATCTTTATATGTATAGTACTCTACTAAAAATTAAAATTATTAATCTTCATCAGTTAATTTAATTTAAATATATACATAAGTTAACTTTAATTTAAATACATACAGGTATTACTACATTTGTAACGCAATGTGATACCAGTATTGCTTTAATATGTATATAATTTAAAAGATATTTGGTTACTCAGGATATTATTATGCAGTACATTTCATTTACTTTGTACATCAATAACGTCTTAACATTTCATTTATTTTGAATATTTCAAACGAAGTTTATGCGGAACAATAAAGTTGCGTCCTCATTTCTGATTTGCTGAATTATTGAAATCATTGACAGTTTTTTTTCTTATCGGCTTGTTAAATCTAAAATGCTCATATCACAAAACATGTTCAATCTATATCTTATCAATCTTTTTCTTATAACAGGAAATAATGAATCAAGTTTCTGCAGATTGTCGAAAAACGAGCAGGAAAAGAAATTGCACGCATGAATTGCCATTCCTTCAACTATAATCGAACGTGCAAGGACACCTTTCATGAGCTGTAGTCGAAAATACCTTGAAGCTAAGTGGAAGTCATATATCTACACATCTAAAAGGTCAGTGGCCTTGAAATCTCGAAAAAGTCACACTGAAATAAAAAAGTTATGAATCACAATATTTGTAACTTTGAACCACGATAAGAAATAAATATGCAGAATGTTTTTTATAATGTAGTATCTACTGTAAAACCTTAAGTATCCGAAATAATATTTTGGATAGAATAATAAAATAATAGTAATACTATTTAGCTCTCAAAGAATTAAGAAATAGAGTCTTTTTTTAAAGAATGGAGATGCAACGTTTTCATTATAAACGGCTCAATTGTAAAGAACTTACGATTGCAAGTACTAAGTATGTTTAAAATATCCTTGAATGTAACTCGCTCGAAAACAGCGCACACGACAGAATTAGGTCGGTTTCTTGTTTTCTATGCTTTAACTGTATTTCCGTTTCCATTGTGTTGTACACTAATATACGAACTATTTTTACGATAAAATTGCGTTTCTTTTCTCAACCATCTTATTTCAGTTAAGTTTTTGTGCAATCAATGTTTTATTCTTTATTAAATGTTGTTATTATAAGTTTGTTAATATGTTAAATTGATTTAAATTATTTTTTGTTTCTCAAATCATTTGAAAGCTTTTGTTATGCGATATATATTTTAAATGTGAAAACATAGGTTCATTTTTTATAGTGAACAAAAAATTATTAGTTTGATTACGAATTCTTTTTACATATTTTTCATAAATTACATAATATACATGTCATAATTACATATATATACGCATATAAACCTCTAAGCAAATTTCGGATAATTGGCATACGCTGAGACTGAACTCATTTGTTCTAATAAAAGCAGATTTCAACAAACATAATCTAAATAAGAAAAAAACATACAAACAATAAATTGTAACAAAATAGCATTAGAAAATTGTGTGGTACGTATTATAGTTACCGAAAGTTAGTACATATGTATATTACGTAATGCATGAGAAAATACATTATGCAATGTGGAATGATAAGTAAATTTTTCAGAAATTTATTAAGTCTAACTTAATATGAAAATTATACAAATATGAGCAGTCACTATTTAAAAAGAGAACTAGTGCTAGGACTAAAAGGGTGCTAATGCAGAAAATAAATATAACGAATGCAAGCATAACTTCAATAAATTGATACTGAATATTTTTAATGTAGCAAACAATTGAAATATTCTATAATGTTGTTCACAAACGTTTACTTCCTTCATTATTATTAATCAGTAGAATTACCTTTATTTACAACGCCAGGAATATACAGCCGTTGTCATTTTTCGTTGGTTCACAAATTGACCGTTGATGTCGCATGTTAAATTTATACTGCCAATAAAATGGCGGCATGTCGCATATATGTTACCAAAGTGAAATTGTATTATACGTGTACTAGTTTTTCAGTATTTGTTTCAGATAAATGGCTGTTCTGATTAACCGGAATTCACTATATTTATGGTAGACAGTGTACATGTACAATATGGAACAGAGTGTCTTACAATAGTACTAAGAAATGGTAATATTGAAGATCAATTTCTCGTATAAACAGATAATTTTGCCTCTTGTCCTAACTAGCACAGACGATCGAGTTAACGATACCATGAAAGCAAACGTAGAACGCTAAATCAAACCTTGAATCTCATTGATTTAACTACAGTTCATGTCTACTGAGCTTAACAATCGATCAACATGGCGGAGGTATTGCGATTGTTAGTACCCAGTAAGCGATGATAAGTCATGTACTAAGCGGTATGTCAAACTGGTATAAGTTGTTAAGTGAACGAAACTCCATTGAACTGTCAGACGCTTCGTATGCATACTTTCTGGTGTTTTGCTTTCAGCAAGCTGGCTAGTATCTTATCAGCGAATCGCTGCTTAACAACGAACAGAAATACTTGGTTAGGATATATAAGAACTTCAAAAATGTACTAAATATCCTAGTTTCTGTAGCGGTTTACAATGTTGATTTGCCTTATTATAAAGTAAGATTCCTTACCATGTTAATTATCACATTACTTATCTACGAGTGAATCGAATTTCGATAGCTGCTCATCAATTACATTATGCAGAATGTTCTTATCTAATTAGAAATAAGTACTTCTTTAAATACATAATAGAAATATTGCAGAATAAAAACATAAGATATATGTATAATAGAATTGTAATGTCGTATTGGACCATTAAAATAGGTTTTCCCTAGCGTTTTTAATGATTTAAACCTCAAGATCTAGTAACCAAATATTGTTCTTATCTCATAAAAAGTTTAGAGGATAGAATATGGATTTGATTAGTCAGACTATTAGAGGCAACCTCTAATTTATACGTATTTTCATGCTATAGCATGTTATTGGCGGAAACGGTCACATCTAATAATTAACTTCATATAAAACCGAAGGGCCATGCTGTACAATCTATTTTTCATAAAAATTTGTCGATTTATTGTTCTGTTTTTCTTTGTGTAGATACCTTATTAATGAGATAAAGTGAAAAATTGTAAAAAATTCTTCAAACGAATATTTTGTACAATTTTAAAAGCAATTTAAAACGTGTATTTATTCTTGCTATTTTGTTGATTTGTATAATTCATTAATTCTCACCTATTCCACTCGGTTACGTTATCTGACAATTGTTTAACGTTTGGATTATCGCAAATGATCAGATATAATAGGACATATTGCAGTAGGATATTTCATAATTATTAATTATATGAACAATTAATTCTCATACATAATTCGTAGAGGATGAAGTCTCACTTGCGTCACATAAACTGTGATATGGGATCTCAAAGCCGTCTCTTAATGCAATATTTTCTAATGTTATTTCTAATATTTTTGCAAAAGAAAATCTGTTGAGAATGACGTCCTCTATTACCTCTTCTAAGGGGTAACACTAGTTACGAGACACCTTCTATACCAGAATTAAATATCTGTATGACATGCAGTGATGTGAAAAAATTTTTGAAATATTTTTTATTTTACGATAAGTAATGAAATAAATAGTATTTTAGTTTGTAATCAATTTAGGTATGAATAGTGCTATTAATTACCAAAATGAAATTTTTGTTCAAAACATACATACAAAATAATATATAAATTATACATATAGGTATATGAAATAAGGCTTCTGTAGATTATATTAAAATTGTAGAAAATTGTACATCATTTTTAGGTTTATATATTTACAATATATTAGAATATTTTGCCTTGAGCCAATGAAAAATTATTGTCAATGATCTAATATTAATGTCTGCATTCATTTTTCCAGCTACTATACTTCATTTTTATTAATGTCAAATGTTAACAAGATCACAATTAGAATAGTAGAGTTACCTAGCAATACAACAGTGTCATTTTGAATACTGGCAGGAAATAATTCTTGAAGACTTTCCGTTCAATAAAAATTATTTTTTAAGATTCAAAAAATTTTGTAAAAATATTTCATTCAACCTTGAAAAACATGATAGTAATAATCACGCTAAAATATATTTAATGCTCAGTAATCAATTGAAAAACGCATAAATAAACCCATTAGAAACTTAGTGCTATTTATTTCTATATTTGTTATACTATACGGAGAAGGTGCAAACATTTTTTCGCACCATTATATTTCAGAAGATATTCTTGTTTGCTTCTTTTGAAATCATAATTCAGCAGGTTATGAAATACCGACAAGTGGGAAAAAGGAAAATGCAAGTGTTGTAATTCTTTTCTATTTGTGCCGTGTTTATAAAAATGTTATAAATATGTAATGAGTTTGAATTGTAAGTAAGCAACTTACATCAAACGAAAACAGAAATAAGTATGGTCAATGCAAAAAATGCAATACATACAAATGAGAAAAAAAAGGGATGGAAAAGGGTTATATTTCGTTATAAAGCACTTAATTAAATTTTCCTTGTACAAATCGTACCAACTGTATTGGTATCATCTTTTTGCATGAATTAAGATGAATTCTTGTGATATGTATTTCTGCATGACTGCGTAAATATTATGCAACATATGATAAAATAATATATCGCCTGAAAATAAATTTCACAAAATAAATGTCATTGCACCATATTGCGCCACCTATCTACAATAAAGAAAAATAAGTTACTACGAACCAAGCGTAACATATCTATTTATCCTATTAAGAATTGTGTATATAATAAAATACATGATATTTATTTTGCTTTGAATTTAAAGATGTGTAATACTTATCTCTGCGATACAATCTACATGTCAATACACGGTTAAACTCAGAAAATGATATTAGCGTACTGTACTTGATATTTATATGGCATAAATTAATATTCGTTACATTCAGGAAAGGTACTTCAATCAACGTAAGTTAGAGCTAAATATTATTTAAATATATTAGTTCACATATTATTAATAAAATAGTTGTACTATTAAATATTTACCGTCTTTGATATTTTTGTGATTATTTAATTGCAATACCCTTGTTATAGCAATCACCAGTAATTGTTTCGTAACGTGTTAAATAATTCTTAACTTTAAGTAGACGTTTCTTCAGAACCATTCAACTCCCGATAACATCACAATTTTTCGGTCGAAAAACTACTTCCCAGGTATCATTTTTAATAATTGACTTTACCTCAGCTGCCATAGCTTTTATCCATTCATTCACTTCAGGACTGGACATCGCTTGCTACATGGTAATTTCCGAAACAAATACGTAATTCTCGTCAACGTTACCTGCAAGTTCGCTTGGCATTTGAAATAATTTCCGTGGTCTTCCTCTCAAACCAGTACGAAGTATTCAAGGTCTTCCACGTGATCTTCCACGACCTACTCTAGATGTTTCGTCTGGTCGTTCGACGTTCCGCTCATCTGGCAAATCTTCCTGCAAATCGTCATATTCATTACTCGAAATATCATTGTTTTCAACGTTGATTGATGGCTTCAGCTCAATGTCAATTCCATGAGGCATCTCTTCTTTTTCTTCTTCCGCTTCGTTTTCTTTGTCGAACGTTACCTTTTCAAGATCTACAAATCGAGTTACTTTATTTTCCAGAAATTTAACATCACGCGCAGTTTCAACTTTTTGATCTTTCGGCAACCAAATCCTGTATCCCTTAGAATTATCAGAATAGCCGACAAAGATACCTTCCTTGCAACGTGACTGAAATTTATCTGTGTTAGACTCTCGATTTAAAATAAAAACTTTACAGCCAAAATCCTTCAAGTGTCCCACTTTCCGATGCGTCCAGGCCTCATACGGCGTTTTGTTTACTAAATTTCTAGTTGGATAGCGATTCCTAATATAATTTGCTGTATTAACTGCTTCGGCCCAAAATGATGAAGAAAGACCTGCCTGCAACAGAAGACACTTTGCAATTTCCAATAAAGTCCGGTCTTCCTCTCAGCAATATCATTTTGTTCCGGATTTCTCGCAACAGATAATCTTCTCGAAATTCCGTGTTCTTTCAAAAAATTATTAAATTCACGACTCATATATTTTCCGCCATTATCAGATTGTAAATATTTAATTTTTTTACCTTTCAAATTCTCGACACGCTGTTTGAACTCCTTAAAAGCTTCATCTTTAGATTTAAGGAAACGTACCTCGGTCCATCTTGAATGATCGTCGATGAAAGTTACAAAATATTTCGCCTTCCCATTCGAAATAGTCTTCATCAGACCGCACACATCAGAATGAATGATTTCCAAGAGATCAGTTTCCTGCGTTGATTTTTTAGGAACAGGCGTTCGTGTCATTTTTCCACGAATACAAATATCACATTCTAATTCCGAATCACGTTGCGTTAAATTAATACCTTGTATCATTTTTCCGCGTACCGCTTGAACAAGATCTTTGCAATTTAGATAAAAGAATTATCTATTACAGTCTAAGATGTCCCAAACTCCCAAACTATTAATATAATATTCGATACGGAAATCTTAAACTGTAATGGATAATTCTTTTCACGTTTCTTACTCTTCGGAACTGCCATTTTTGACCATAGACCCCGCCTATCTGTTTCGACAGGCAGGGTCTAACCTACGGCGCTTACCGTAACAATAAGATCGTTTCTATGACTTACTCGTCAAACCGAGACGTCACTGCTGAAAATCAGTAAATTTCTAAGCGTTATATCTCGAAAACTACTAAAAATCGGGTAGGTACATAACACCTTGATGAATTCGTCTTGAAAAGCACTATCGCCTGATCGGAAAAGGAATTGTAATTCCACGTATAAATCGAAACTTCACCATCATATCTTTTACATTAATAACAATAAAAAAATTTCGCTTCGGCCAAAACATCGGGCCTCTTTTACCCTGCAATTTCCATATAAGCACTTTTTCGTGACATCAATAGTTCATGAGATATTAAGGTGTAACACTTTGCCGCGGACACCCTGTATAATGTGTATGTGTGAGATATTACGCATATAAGATTATTTTATTTATTTATTACTATTATTGTTTCCGTAGTATGGTACATTTATAGAATGCACTATAAATATACCTTTGATCCATTAATTCATTAATTTATTAATCCATTAATCCATAGATCCATAGATCCATAGATCTATTAATCCATAAGCCAAGAAGAGTACAATAATTGCCCTGTACTGGTCAAATTATGAAGATAAATAAACATTCATATGAATATTCTTTTTTGCAATCAGTTGCTCTATTTCACAAGTATATTTATCAAAAACAACTAACAGGTTACCTCTATTAACCTAGGTTTACGGAACATGTCAAATTGAGACATCCGGAGTTCCTTCACTTCAATTACAAAAATTAATATGATACTTTTATCAAAATCTATATGAACTACTTGTCAAGATAAAGAATAATTACATAAATTTGTGTTTTATCCCTTATTTATTCATCATCGTACTTCATTTCTAATTTAAAGGAATTTAATGGTTAAACGCCCATAAACCAACGTCCATAACTTAAAAATGGTATTTTTTGGACTGTGCCACTTTTTGGCACAAGGGTGCGATATTTTACAACAATTCGTGGTCGCATAGCACACTCCCGTTATGTATGAAAGAGCTGTGTAGAATCTCCCCTTCCAGAAGAAGTGCTTTCCTGCGCACGTATAAAACCGGTGAAAGCGCCAACCGGCCCTCCAGACCATCGCATAGTACGACAACGGCAGGAGCTCTGCCGACAATCGTCACGACAGGTTTAGATTAAAAATTAACGATCTGTCACAGTAAATCGGTAGTTTCGTCAACAAAGTCGAAAGTATTCGGTTGCGCGTTATTCGTACTGGATCGTGTTTTTTAGTACTCTGCTCTGCTATTTGTGTTGACAGTAGCTTCAATTAGGAGTGACAATGAAGATGATAGTTGCCAAAATTCTGATCATCGTGTCTATAATGGGAACGCAGGTGATAGGATATCCTCCGCAAGGAAGGCTTATGCCAGGTGAGTGAATTAATCTTTCGAGTAGTTAGTAATTTAACACCAAACCTACAAAAATCACCGTTTGACAAGTTCTTTATTTTAAGGTACAATGCCTGAAATAATCGTTAAAAATCGCTGTTGATTTTTAGTAAAATAAAAAATTAACATGTGTACATTAATTTATGTCCTATCGTTCATTTATTTTTTAATTTCACTTATAACTTCAAAATAAGCGTGCATTATAAGCTAGTAAGTTTGGTGTTAATATTTTACATCACTGTGTAACTTTGTAATAGATAATACAATGACATTTTATAGTTTGTTTAATGTTTTAATCGATGAAGCTTACTTGAATGTGTTTACCTTAAAACACGTGCTCCGTTATATCTGTACGTGTTCAAAAGTTTTCGCGAAAGAGGTTGTATATATTAAATATTAACTCTTGACTGCCCTTAGTAACCCTTAGACGGCTTAGAAGAATAGTATACAAAATACGATGAGATCAATATTAACCTTAGTGCTCCGTATTATATGTATAAGTAACTTAATTTTATAACTATAGTTTTTATTTTTTATTGTTTTGTTTTTTTCTTTGTTGAAACGAAATATACTGAGAAATACTCAGTATACACAGATTTAGCTTACATAAACTCAAATCTAATCCTACCTTAATATTTAAAGAGTAAATACATCAGTGATGCTAAATTATTAATAACCAATAACAAATCACGTGGTATATATCTAAGTTACTGACATAAATAGTTATTTAAATTTTTGTTTAATGTTTGCGTGGATAAAAGAAAATGTAAATTATGTACAATATATTTTTAACAAAAATTTAATTCATATACATTTATGTATAAATGTAAAAATATCCTGCCACAGTAATTAGGATCTTTGAATCAAAAATCTATTTCGTCAACTAGGAAAAGTCTCAAGATATAATTTGCTACAAAAGTTATATATATTTACAATTTTATTCAGCATTTTGTTAAACATTTTAATTGTATGAAAATAGTTTGTCACACTGCATGTGAATATGGGAATAAGGAATGACAAAAATTTAATACATTCATTTTCATTTCCCTTTGTTTTTTATTTTTAATGTTCAAGCTGTGAAGAAATTGGTTTTAATGCATACTAATATTGATTTAATAATTTATTATTAAAATTACAGGTAATATAGTATATGTTTTATGAATTACGTACTGTCACATTTTACAAAAAAAATATATTTCTTCACTGTCTATAGTGGAAAATAATATATTAAACTAAACGAGTATTACATATTTAAACTATAAAATGAAAAAAGCGTATTTTTTCGATATTAATTCTCAAACGGACGTGACTGATACAGTCGTGATCGAGACGTATGAAGCACGGAAATCGATGTACAAACATGTACTTAAATATCTAAACGAAAGATCTTCATGTATTCAAACAATAATAACTTAATAATATCAAAACGTCTGTAAAATACAGGCGAAAATAAATTTGGTATTAATTGAATACGAGAGCGTAGAACAAATGCTTTTAAAAAGTTTATATTTAAAATTTTTATCAAATTCTCTAATATGTATCAAATTGTAATTTGTATCAAGTTTACAAAAATTGGTGTTGAATAATTATAAGAATATTTACATAACAGTGAACAAAGATATAATGTGTGATTGGAAGAAGTATGTAAAATTACGAATAAAATATTAATATATATTATCGTAATAGTTTATCTGAAACACTTGCGTAAGTATCTAAAAGATAAATTCGGTTAAGTTTACCGCGTCTAATCGTCGCAATTAACACGCCAGGAGCGTCAATCTTCGCCACCTTTCTTTCTTCTTCTATCTCTTTCATCTCTTTCTTCCCGCGATTGCCTTTATTCCAGATAATTACAGACAGCCCTACCCTGTTTCCATTCTTCGTTGATCTTTCGCTCTCATGAAAGTAGAACACTTCCTTCTACAGATGCTAATCATGATAATCTCACAGTGCACCGTCTCTCCTGTACGTGACAGTATTAAAAATTCTTGAAATACGAATTCGTTCGCAGACTTCACCTTCCTCTTTTCCTCTCAATCACTTTAAATTTTCTGTCAAACCTTGAACTTTTAAAAATAATAGTACCAGCTACTGTTTTTTTTTTTCGTCGTTATTGCATATAGTTAATTACATAATTTAATGCAATTTATACAGAAAGCTTATATTAAAATCTCATAGATGAATTATTATGATTATCGTAGCAGTGCACTTGTATTGATTTGCATATGAATGTGAAAATATGGTAATGCACACATCTATAGTTATAAAAACCACTTTCATTGTACATAATACATTTTTATTTATATAGCAAAAAATATTTTAAAAGTCCCAAGCATCTTTGGGGGTGGTGACCAGTAATTGATTTTTTAGTTAAAAAAATAATATCATTTTGTAATATGTTCTCTTTTTGAAAATTAGAATATAAAGCTAAATGTTACATATACTATCTTCTTGCAAAAATTAAAGCATTTTGTTCCGTAATTATCTACAAAAAAAAATGTACAAATATCATCTATTCCTCAATGTTCTAAATTTATGTAATTCTCCGTTGTGTCATAAAAAGTCGGCATAAAGGTACAATTTTAAATTAAGAGCACTTATTTTTAAACAAGATTTATACGTTTACATAAATCTTGTAATTGTGCAAGATAACCACTAGAACTACCGATATTAAATGCGCGTTTATCGAAGAACAAAAAATAAAATGAAAAGGGAAATAAATACTAAAGCATCAAGTAACATATAGAACTAGTTTTGACCGCAACAAAATATGACAGACATTTCCATATAATCGCAGACAATAAAATTTTGTAATATAAAATGAGAAATCTGAAACCAGTCATTTTAACTGGTTGGTAGTTCTAGTGTTAAAGCAGTAAAGCAGATTGTACTTTAGCAGTTCTTTATGGAATCATTTAGTAATAAAGGTTGTAATTTTAGGAAGCTGATAAAGATCTTTATATCCGTAAACATATGGAAGCAAACATAGAATGTGGTTATTTTCATTACTAATTGTGCCAGATTTCCATGATACTTTATGGGTTACTAGCAAAGTCTGAATCCTGGTAACGTGAGTTTAATTGGCCTAGTTACCATGAAACGAAGGTTAAAATTCCTTATCGAGAAATTTATTCTTTACTCTGACGTGCAACTGTTTATCAACGTATACAATGGTTTTCCCGTAATGTACACGTATAGAGAAAGTGAGTTTTATGATATGGAGAATTTTATAAACACATTAACTTGTGTTTCTATGACGTTGGCAGTATCTTACCATTGCATCGTTTCAATTGCATTTTCTAGTCATTTTTTATGAGCTTATTACGTTACATTGTATACGCATAATTATATTACTGTTTGTTTAACCTGTAATTAACCTATATGACTGCATTACTTGTATGTGCCGATAATTGGTTGTCCTCCTTCGGTATAAATTTTCTGTATCATAAAATGAATTTTTAATCCATCATTTTTTTGGGTTGGTTATCTTAGTGCTAGCGATAGTATTACTGTAATAATTACTACGCTGATTGTTGCCCATATAATTTAATGTAATCATTTAAAAAATGAAGTAAAAAGGAAACTGTAGAATATTTTAACATGTAATTTTAGAAACAGATTTCCATAGTACCAATGAGAGAGAGAGAGAATTATTTAACCGCAGCTAGAAATTATGCTTGGTATGAAATTGTAAGAATAAGATCAGCATAAATCACAGAATTAATTATTTATTTTGTTGTGCCGTATTAGATATAGTCTTTACTACTAAGACAATTATTGTATTAAGGAATGAGACTATGTATTATGTTATTTCGACTCACAAACTGACTTAGTATCAACGGTGATTAGAGTTTAATATAATTAGTACTTATTGTAGAAATGAAATAAAGAAAAAATTGAGCTGGTAGTATAAAGTAGAATATAATAAACTTCAATTGAAAAGTTGAATTCTACTTTTTATTACATTACAGAATTCTATTTTTTAACGTCTGGTTATGATAAAGGATTCTAAAAAACTTAATACTTTCTTCTTCCACTTAGGTCCAGTATTTTACAAAAATATAAAGAAATTGAAGTAAACCATTCTTCTAGTACCTTGTTGTTCTTATAGTACATTAATTATTTTATTACACATCTTAATATATATTTGCAATATTTCGTTACAAAATATTATCAAATATTTTTAGAAATATTTTAGAGCAAATTGTTTCTTCTTAGTTTGTATGGAAATCACATTATTTCATTGCTTGGTCATTAATGTAAAGAATTCTTTTAACACACATAGATATAAAAATAATATAGATTTGATGTAATTTACAATTTTTCCCTTAAAATAAAAATTCTACGCTTTAGTTTTTTAAAGACTGAAAAGTGTGTGAGTTATTATTAGTAATCATATACGCACAAGAATCTTATAATGGTCTATTGGCAATAAATTACTAATATGAGGTAATAACTAACAAATTCTCAATAAAATTTCCCACTTTTTAACCGACTTCGAAAAAGGAGGAGGTTACTCAATTCGATCAGTATAGTTTTTTTTTTTTTTTTTTCTATGTATGTTCACCGATTACTCTTAACTGGGTGGACCAATCGGAACGAAACCTCTTGCATCTCGTAGCGTCTGACTCCCCGTTGATACCAGTATCAAAAAATTTTTCCTTTTTTAATTGCAAAGTATGTTTTTTGCAAAAAAACAGGCAACTTTTGAAAAAAAATTTCTCCGATTTTAATGCGCTTTTAATATGTTATCTCGGACATGATTCTGAACAATTTTGTTCATATACAAATTTCACGGAAAACTTTAGTTTTCGAGATATTAGCGAAAATTGTTGTTAGTTTTTGCAAACACTTCGAACGATTTTTGTCTCCTTCTAATACGTTATTAGTGGCATGATTCTGAACGTGTTTTTTCTTATGTAAAATTATCGGAAAACTTTAGTTTTCTTGATATTAGCGAAAAACTATTATTATTAATATTAGTGGAACACCAAGTGCTATGCACCGGAAAACCAAGAAAGGGCAATCACAATGCACTGTCCCAAAACACTAACTAATTACCGCTCTAACACCCGACTTTTGCAGCAAGATGAGTTCACGTGGACGTTGGTGTATTATACTTAATTATGCTCATGGCACTTACGCAGACAAAAAAATGCCCTGAAGAATTGTGTTACACTATCTTATACAATTCCCCCATTCCACTAAAAAGCGCGAAATAAAATAATTTTCAGAAAAAAAATACTCCGACTTCGAAATGCACTAAAAAGTATAAAATAATTTCTATTTCCTAATGAAGTAATTCCTATTTCATTTAATCATACAATTACGTAACATGTATGAATGAAACCTATTTACTCATTAGGTAGTATATTAAATATATTTCAATATGCTGCTAATAACTAGTTGATTGTGGTATGGCGTATTGCATATTAATAAATCCTGAGGAAGAATACGAACCATTATAGATATATCTGGTATTATACGCAAATGTAACGACTGAATCTTCATTTCGCAACGTTTCTAATATAAATGAAACTGAATCGACTCCGTTCGCATGTGGAAGCCATGGATCTGAGAACCTACAAACGGGGCCCACGACGCGGGAATTACCAAATTTCCGGCAGATGGGCTCTATCTTTATAGTATATGCGGCTATCGATTCTGTCTATCCCATACTCAATGAATCTAGATAGACCATATACGCACTAACACCTACTTCGCGGCGTGATGCCGAGTTATTTGTATAAAAAAAAAATAGCTATTCAAGCTTTGCCTATGTTCGACTGTCCAAAGGTTGACATGTTGAAGAAAATCTTTTAATTTTGCGCCGCCTCCGAAAAGGTTGAAATATATTTAATATACTACCTAACGAGTAAATAGGTTTCATTCATATATGTTACGTAATTGTATGATTGAATGAAATAGAAATTACTTCATTAGGAAATAGAAATTATTTTATACTTTTTAGTGCATTTCGAAGTCGGTGTATTTATTTTCTGAAAATCATTTTATATTTAATGGACTTCTGACTTACGTGCTAGGGAGTATTTTTCATTTATCAAGAATCTTATCTGGCTACCGATAGCATTCGCGTGCTCAACAGAATGCTTGCTAAGAAATCAGGACTACGTAATTCAAGGAAGTTGTGCACTCTCCATGAACAAGTTCCGTTGTTCGTTCCCCGATGTATCTTACAATCAGTATAAAAGAATTATTGTAAGTAAAGTTTATCACAAGACTTAGAACAATAATCGGTATGCGTATACGTCGTGAAAAAACAAGTTGATTAATTTTATGCAACACGTTGGTTATACATGTACACCAACGAAATGAAAAATGAAATTAATACATTAATTGTTTGTATTCTTCATAACTTATATACTAACGGTATGGATATCGAATTAATACTTTCAGAAGCAAGTCCAAAATGTTTCTAAAAATTTATACAATATAAATATTTTCGTAGGTTTACTTAATTATTAGTATTAAGCTTGGTTTATACACTTATTAAATTTGCAATTAGTGCATTTGTGATTAAAATAACATAATTATTTCATAAAGCGATAATCACGTTACGTTTAAAATATCAATATTTAATTGGTTTTTGATATTAATCATAAAATGATTATATATTTCAAAAATTATTTGTTGAATGTAAGTTAGCACAATTGTATTAGGAAAACAAAGTAAATATGAAATAAAACAACATGTTATTTGAAATAGTAGTTATAATTACTAACCATGTTATTTAAAATATGTCGATTTTTTGTTAGCAAACGCACTCATTTGTTCATTGCTGTTCCAACATAATTTATATCTTAATACAAAACTCATGCAATGGTATACGAATCAATTCTACAATGAATAAGTAAACAGTAAATTTCAACAATTTATTATCGGACATAAAATATGAACTTCTTTACAATTTAAGAATGAAATCGTTTACATCATTACAAAAAATGAATCAATTTTCTTTCTACCTATCGTAAGTTGCATTAGGCTCATTTACATGTCTGCTTTTCCTGTATATAACAGCGACTTTGTTTTGTAATTGAGAGTATATGTGCTAAACTACTAGCAAATGGTAACTTCTCGTAGTACATCTTAAATTTCTTCAATAACTTAATTAGTTCTAGAAACTCGTGTATAAAGTGTACTTAGTCATCGATGTGAAAAGAGCCTTCCACCTTTTACCTTCAAAATAAGAACAAGGAAAACATGAGGATTTAAGCTTAACTTAGACATCCATTCTATACTTCTTAAATATCTTTGCTTCACAATCCTAAGCAAAAAATTATTCACTATGATAGAACGTAGTTTTTTTTGGATAAGGTCACCTATGTAAATTTGATTATTTTAAAATTCCAGTTTTCACATTTATAAATTTGATAACGTTTAAATTTTTAAACTCTAATCTTCAAATTTCGAAATTCCAAATTGCAAAACTTCTAATTACTCAAATTCATGAATATCTAGATAACAAAATTTTTGTATTTCCAGTTTCTAGTTTCCAAATTTCCAGATTCCAAAATTTTGACATGACCAATCTTTGAACTTTCTAAATATTCAATTTTCTGAATTTCCCTATTTTTAAATAATTGGGTTCTCAAATACAAACCCCCATACAAACCCCCATCTAGGTTCAAAAATTTGTGGGTCCGAACATTCTTAGATTTAAATATTCATAGATTCATGGTTTCCAAATTATAAGATCCCTAAATACCTACGTTCCATATTTTTACGCGTCCTAGATCTACAAATTTCTAGCTCCTCGAATTCCTAAATCGCCAAATATATTTCTGTATTCATAGATTTATACATCCTTAGGTCCCTAAATTCCTAAACCATGCCCAAACTTTCATACCCTTAAAAATTCTTAACCCCTCAACCTAAAACTACGGGTATAGTCCGTAGTACGATGATTGGGCCAGTTGTTTATGTTTTAGGCTCAAAATCCTCGAACGTAAAGCGTAAGCTAAAGTGTTAAATTTTCTCAGATTTGCTCTTGACTGTACCAGAGAAAGTTTTGCATATCGTAATTCAACAAGAAATGTGAATACATAATTACAAAATATAATGCTTAAGAAACGCTGTATCTGAAAATAACATAATTTTTTGCAAAAGAAATATGTAGGCTAAAATGACATGTATATTAGGGATCCAAAACAACACACAAACTTTTTTGTTTAACAACCCGTTTTTGTGTTAGTCAATTTTCTCTAACACTCTGTACACACATAAAAGTTGAGTGACTGGCATCGATGGAGAAACTAGCGATGATGTGGGGCAACGAAGGATAATAATACCCCCGTAGACAGGCTAAAGTCGAGATCACGTGCGGAATGTGATTCCACGTGCTTTTGCACGTGCTAACTGCAACCGATCAACACGAGAAAGAGAACACACTACACAGAAAGAGAGTCACGCTTGTACGCCTTTCCTCGTACGGGTTAATACCATCGAAGGAAAAGTGTGACCGAGTCACGTGCAAGCGTTAGACACTCGGCTGGATTCACGCGACCGGCTGTCCTGTCAATTAACTCAGGCGTCGTCTTCGCGATTCTTGTACACGGTTCGTTTACAAGGCCACCTTCAAACTCGTTCCGCGCCGAAGGTCAAAGTCTCACGTTTCTGAAAGAACACGTTTGACTTCTAACATTTTTCATTATTATCATATTAACGCGACAGAGCTGTTCTATCATTTTGTCACATTACTCGTGTGCCGTAAGCAATTTATTACCGAATTCACTTTTTCACGACTATATCTCTATAGTACTTTGCGTTTTAAAAATTTAGAATTTCTAAAAGTTTAAATTTAGCATTTTGATACATCGACTAGTGATAGAAATTTAACTACTGAGAGTAGGTAGAATTAGTATTTATAGATACACATTGTGAGAGACAAATTTCTTATGTTGTTTTATGCATTTAAATAGTCGTCATAAATCATAAGCAGTATCAAGAACGTATGAAAATTGTTTTAGTAATTAAAACAACGGAATTTTCATGTAACAAAGTGAAATCAAAGTAAAACATACTACTGTATTTACAGTTGTACATTGTATGCACAGAAATAATACAATTTGTTTTTATCATTTTTACGGGTAAAGAGAAAATTTCGCGGAAACAAAATAAATTGAATGAAGAAGATGTTGTCGACCGATAATATACATATGGGTGAAATTTATAAAAATAGAGGCACGTCTAATATCATGTATGAGAGTATGATTGCTACATTTGATAATAAAAGATTTCATCCCATCAAATATTATTACAATCATAAGTGGAGTTGCATATAAAATTCATAATTATCAGAAAATCATGTTGAATAGTTAACAACACTCTTTTTATTCTAGATAAATGCGCACGATGGTTAAAAAACATCGCAGTTCCATCAATAAATCTTCCAATTGCTTCAATTATTATAACGTTCGGTAATTTAACAGCTAGCCACGATTAATAATATTTTCTGTACAAATGAATATCTTATTTTGAGCGGCACAGTACGAAAATTTACAAATTTTTTGGATAGAAATCTTCACTACATAAACAGTTAAAATTTTTGCAATTCTTCAAAGCTTCATACTCAGCATTTGGAGTACTTGCAGGACTACTGTCCGTAGTTTGCCAATTTACCGTCAGATGAGTAAAACTTAAAATATATCCTGTGTAAATTTTCCAATAGTAAATACCTATTAGATAAATCATAATAAACGAATTATTGGGGTCGACCACGTGTATCTTGTTAGCAATTTTCCTTCTTAAAGAAAAATTTTCCAGAAATTGAAGTCCTATATAAGAAAACTATGTTGTCGAAGGCGTCTTCAAGATTCACTTTACCATTCAGGACAATTCTTATTCTAATTGTTGCTATTTTATTCTTAACATATTGCAACACTGCAGTAGCTGGAAAATTTGTTGAGCAATATTTTTCTTTTTAACAAAAAGAAATTTTATTTACATAAAATTGTGGTATATTTATTACTCATAAGTAGTTAATGCTACGTTAATACTACTAAAATTGCATAAAATATTTACTTCCCTTTTCAAACATAGTGGATATTGGATTTACTACAGGCAGCATTGCTCTTGAATTTTTAGATGTTCAAATTTCCAAACTGAGAAATTTAGAAATTACAAAATTTCAAATTTAAAATTATAGAAATGTTTTAATTTTTTAATGTTTAAAATTAAAAATTTTGAAATTTAGGACTCTGTAATCTGGAAATTCCTACATACAAACTTTTGATTGTAAAAACCCAGAAATTTCAAAATTTTCGAATTTAGAAATCAGAAAAATCTTGAATTTCAGAATTTTGAAGGTGTAGGTAGACATTTAAAATGTGTAAATTCGCATATTTCTGAGTACTACTTAGAAGTATGTCTTTCAGTGATTAAATCAGTAATAAAATGTTATCACTAATCTAACGTAACGTTCAATTAAATAAATAAAAATGATATGAATTTTTGCCCGGGTGTTGCAAGCGCAAGAGTGATTATGAGAACTGAATACTTGTAATTGCAATTAATTTCGCCAATTAATTTATTATATAACTTGAATTGGTCAGGCACATGAGCGTTTTAAAACAATTGCCTGATGTAATACTTGAAGTTACAAATATTTATATATTATCTATGTAGCACAGAAAATTTTGTTCCAATTTGCACTATTATGCGAGCATTAATAACTGTTAATTTTATAATGTTAATAGAGGTGATGCTATAAATTGTATTAAGGAAAGCATTCGCGGATATGGTTATACTGTTTCGAATATGCAATCTAATCGAGAAGCATGTAATTGTATGTCAATCTGATAAATTATTAGCGAAATCAAGGTACGTAATTAATGCACGGAAGCAAAGTTACCGTATATGAACCTTCAGCACTCTGGATATGTAAATTTGCTGCTACTATCGCTTGCTTAAGACAGCTACAGATTGCCAAGGTTATGAGTACGGTACCGCACGTATACCATTAATTATTAATTTACACGCCAGATTCGCAATTACGTATCTCTGTAGGAAACCGCTTGGTTACCATTGAAATATTTGAATCAATCTTATTCTTTTTTTGGAAAGTATTTATAATACTTTCAGATTTCTTTGCATTACGTCAAGTGATGTTTTAGTCTTAAATAAAATCTTGTTAAATTTTCTCGCGTTTGATAACCCTTATGAATTCCGGTTTTAAGATGTTGACTGCTTTAGTGAACATTAACATACACTGAGATACATATGTTATTAGGGGTGTCATTATCGGTTTCGTGTGTCTGGTCCCGCCTATCTATCTGTCAGCAATTGTAGCCTTCATAAATAACGAATAAAATAATGTCGTTTAATTTTAAATCAATCTTAATACCTTTCATGATAAATTTTCATAAAACAAAATAATTCATTCATAAATGATAATATGTATTATATTGTAATTACACATAATTATAGTGTGTACTTGTATGATCATAGAGTAAAAAATAATATCAAAGACATTTGTGCGATTACCTAACCAATCTAAATAGTATACACGCCTAATCAATCTTTCGGACCAGCCAATTTTATCTATCTAACTAAGCAATCTATTTATAAACACACCTAACATACCTACCTATCCTAATTACATTACCTTATCTATCTCCTTTACCGAACTTACTAATTTACCTAAGCGTCTTACCAAACCTATCCTTCTACCTATTCACCTTCTTATCTACTTACCTAACCTACTTAACTATTCTTCCTTAATTTACCTGTTTAATTTACTTAGTTAACCTAGCTGTCTACCGTACGTAAGTGACATAATCACCTAAGGTATGTAATTAATCAATCTATTCAACATACCCACATAGCCTTCTACGCAATCAACCTCAACCACACTGTCAATTATAAAAATGTTTGTTGCTTCCTAATAAACTATAATTTCTATATGAAATTCCGGGATTTTATGTCTTTTCTCTTTAGAGTAGATTACGTGCTATTAAATGAGTTGTATCTGTTCGTTGAGAACTGTTCCACATTTGTAAAAAATATAGTAACTCTGAAATGAACTAATTTTCTTAAAGCTCTGACACAGCTAGTTTTGCTGCAATTCTAAAAATATCTTATTTTTTATAATTTTGAAAACTGTCATTTTTTTCTTGAAATGGTATTCGAAACTATTGAGAAGTTTAACTCGCTTTTCCTTCACTATACCAAAACTGCGCATAACATTAACCTGAATATTTATGAAATGTTCCTAATACCTTCATTAAACGTGTAGAAAATCAAATATTTATAATTTTATATAAATGAGATGAATTAATACATTTTGCTATTTTCATTTTTTACAATTTTTGACTTAATTAATTATTTAACAGAAAATATGCTAAAATATATTTCATATCTATACTTCTTTTTATTAATGTACTTTCATTAATTGTAAGATATGTTATTTACTTTGTATATATTTGCGCTATGTTTTATACTGTCAGCGATAAGTATTCTTTAATTAATGCGGAAGCTTCAACGAAATTATCTTAAAATCTTTCTAAACGATTTGTTTTCTTAATATAATTTCGAAACGTTTTTGTAGATAAAAAGGTTAGAATCCAGTTGAAAATGATGAATGCAAATCAATATATTATATCAACTTATCAAAGTAGTTTTCTGTTGGTTCAAAGCAATTATTTATGTTACCGAATTTCTCGTTAATATTTTGATTGCAACTTCAAAAACTTTGCTTTAATATCTCAACCACTGCTAGGTTTATGTAAATCAATCTAATGATTTTTAAAACTGTTTCATGTTTTATTCTTCTGCTTTTGGCCACCAACTTATGTGACGTTATCACGATATATGATGTAAATCTGTATCGGTTAATCTTTTATGCTGATTCGCATTTCTATATTCTGCAAATTCATATTTTCTTTGTTAAAATATATAAAAGAAAATAGTGGCGATCTAAAAATGATGTTAATAAGAACACATGAGTACAATAAAAGATTATCATTGTTTCACTGGAAATGGCAAAACTATAATCGGTTGTTCCATCATTTCTCTGCATATTGAATTTGATCCTCTCTTTATGTAAATTACTATGGTTTCAGTTGCAATTTCATCACTATCCAATTCAATTTTTTTTACTATATACTGTAAGGATCAATTAATATTCTGCTACACAGCGTGTCCAGCGTATTACTAGCCAGCGTTTTTCTCGTAAACGACTGGTACTAGAAAAAAATGAAAGTGAAAAAAGTGATAGTGTTTTTGATAGTCAACATAATGGTATATGTATTTTTTTCGTATTTATACTATTTTTTAAGATATGAAGGTAACCTTCAGTTTTTTTAATGGAATAGTATATATTTTTTTATATCATATGAAAGAGCGCATCGAAACGAATTCAACGATGTATTATATCATGACCTTAAAATCCATTCTGAGTCAAAAGCAAACGAAATATTTCAAATATTTCGTATTACTATGCTTATCGGTAATTCCTACTGATATGTTTACATTTCGTGTTCAATGTGGTTTCCATTATCTAGAAGGCACTTTTGGTGGTTTGATATTATGATTAGGTCTGTGTCAGTGCTTACTTCTATTACAAGGCGTGCAAAACTATTTGAGCATTATTTCACAGATTAGTTGCTGATATCTAGAGCGATGTATCGTTATTCGAGAGAAGAGAAGATAGATATGGTGCGTATTTATTACGAGTGTTATAAAAATAAAGGTCGCAGCAAGTAAAAGTACCAAGAGGAGTTTCCACACAGAACAATACCCAATGAAAATCAATTTGTTTGGTAGCAAAACGTTTTAGTGAAATGGGTTCCTTAGAAAATAAGAAACATAATCGCCAGCATATTTTATCTGAAGAAAAAAAGTTAGAAGTTTTGTTACATTTTGTAGAAAATCCGTCGACCTCAATACGAAAAGTAGCTACTGCTTGTGATATTTCCATTGGGTCAACCCACAAAATTTTAAAATTACACGGTTATAAACCTTTCAAATACCACATGGTACAGGGCCTAAGAGAAAGTGATTTACCACGACGTGTAGAATGTTGTAATTGGCTACTTGAAAATAATAGAAACGACTGTAATTTTTATAAAAAAAATACTTTGGACTGATGAATCCAGTTTTGATAATAATATGCTGCCTAACCATTATAATACTCATGTGTGGAGTGTTGATAACCCAAAAAGAAAAAGGGAAAACAATTTTCAAGTACAATTTCGTACTAACGTGTGGTGCGGTATGATTGATAATGTACTCTTGGGACCATATTTTTATAGTGGAACACTTAACGGTGTCAAATATTTAGAATTTTTAGATACACATTTTCGAAATTATTGGGAAGCACTGCCATTATCTACTGTTCAAGACTTTTATTTCCAACAAGATGGTGCCCCACCTCACAACTGTAGAGCGGTTTCCAATTTCTTGAATAACATGTTTCCAAACAAATGGATTGGAACATACGGACCTCTGAAATGGCCACCAAGGTCCCCAGATTTGTCCCCGTTAGATTTCTTTTTATGGGGAACTATCAAAAATTTGGTTTACGATACTCCGCCTGCAAATATCAGTGATTTAAAGCAAAAGATAACAGACGCATGTGCATCAATACCTCAAGCAACAATAGCGGAAGCCACCAAAAGTGTATTGTGTAGGGCACAAAAGTGTATCCAAGCTAATGGAAACCACATTGAACACGAAATGTAAACATATCAGCAAGAAATACCGGTAAGTACTGCAATACAAAATATTTGAAATATTTTGATTGCTTTTGACTCAGAATGGATTTCAAGGTCATGATATAATACATCGTTGAATTCGTTTCGATGCGCTCTTTCATATGATATAAAAAAATATATACCATTCCATTAAAAAAACTGAAGGTTACCTTCATATCTTAAAAAATAGTATAAATACGAAAAAAATACATATACATATCATTATGTTGACTATCAAAAACACTATCACTTTTTTCTCTTTCATTTTTTTCTAGTAAGAGTCGTTTACGAGAAAAACGCTGGCTAGTAATACGCTGAACACCCTGTATGTATAAACCGTTTGAATCTGTCAAGTGAAATTTTACCCAATTTGCATCTTTGGCTAACTAAATTATATTCGATATGTTCTTATATTCCTCAAAATTGCAACTGTTACGTGGCAATCCCGCGTGGTTGGATTGCCGGTCACGATCGGAAAACGCGGATTATTCTTCCTCAGCTAAGGGCGTAAATCTTAGCCTATCTTAACGACTCGTTTTCCGGCTCGCGACGTGTTGCACTCAAAATTAATCGAAGGCAACTGGTTACACTTCTCAATGCTCGGGTTTAAGAGGTAATGTTCAAAGCTCAGTTTCTTGTTAATATTTTCGAACGGTTGACAGTTGCAATAGTTGTAGTCAGCTCGAATGATTTCTGAATTCTGTCCGATACGAATGTTTTAGTTTGCAAGAAATGTCGGAAGTGTTAGGAGGTATGCTGATTGGTTCTCATTAGAAACGCTGATTTTCTAATCAACATGCCCCTTGATTTGGGCCCACCCTCTCTTGCGCCCTGAGCGCGCCTTTTTTGGAAGAGGGTGGGAAAAAATACCGATGAGTATGGGAGGATCTCGAAAGCCGGCAACGCCGAGGAATTTCCCTCCAGGCGACACGCACGTTGTCCTAAAAAATACCGCTAGGACGGGACCCAGGCCCATCCTCGGTGACCCTTTGGGAAAAACCCTGTTTATGACGGAGTAGTTATTGAAGACTAAATGAAACTTAGAAATTCTAAAGGCATTGTCTGAAAAAATATAAAACTAAACTGCCGTCGATGGTTAAAAATCTGTCCTTTAAAAATAACTGTTAGACCGGGGCCCGTCATAAACTATTGTAGCGTGTCGAATGTAACGCTACTACGTCACGATAAAAAATTAAATAATACCGCAACTCGATTTGCTTCTAACACTGAATATTACAAGCAATGTTTCAAGTTCTTCCGACTGTTGGAGGGTTTTTAATGTTCGCAACGAAGCGCGAAAATATGTGTGATGTTACTCGAGAGAATATGGATGTGTTCTGACGACTCGGTGTCGTCTTGACTCCTACGTCGATGATGAAGTCAGAGGTAGTACGCTGATTGGTTTTTTACTTTTTTACGAAATTCCAATCAGCGTGCTCTTTAGGATTAGGCCCGCCTTTCATAGCTCCCTTAGAGCGTCTTCGTCTAGGAAGGGTGGGAAATCCGGAGAGTTGGCGGGAGGACCCTGAACGTCCGGCAATGCCGCGATTTTTTCTTCTAGGTACATTTGGCGACCATAAGTAACCGTTAGGTCCGTGCGTGACCGTTTCGAAAGTACCCTTCGGAAAAAACTGTGTTTATGATCGGAAAGTGACCGTTGAGGATGAAGCGAAAATTAACTCTAAATTTATGGCAAGACATGTAGTAAAATTAATAGCTGAAAAAAACCCGAAGTATTTAATTCAAAAACGGTTGTCTAACGGACCGATCATAAATAAACTTTCGAAATCCTCATCCAGATGTACCGTCGGACGGAACAACTACCTACGAAATCCTCGCGTATTGTATTCCGTCGTACGTACGGTACAGTAACTCTGCAGTATCCACCCTTAATTAACTAGTATACTTTTCTTTTCTGAACAACCAACAATATCCGAAGTGATTGAATGAACGTTTGTAAGTTGTTCTTCCGATTGGAGATTTCGTGGTCGAAACACGATTCTGTTACCCAAGGGATTTTGCGAATGCGTGGCAATCCCGGATCTTTATTGGTCGTTACCAGTGTGTTGATTTAAACATCAACTTTCTACGATTGAGAGAATGTTGTAGACGTGACTAGCAGATTTTACAGAGAAACGAACGTTGCTTAGGTTTATTGTAACGGACAAGAAAGGGCCCCCAAAGGACCACGGGTATCGAATTCATTCCAGCAATTAACATCGTCAACCAGTCGTTATTAAATTTTTTACGGTGATTTATCGTAGCTTTACAACAGGGACTAAACATAGTTTCGTTTCGCTAATTTACTAATATACTTTTTTCTTACATTTCCTCAAGTATAGCGAATTCCATTTTTCCGTTGTGAAACAAGTCCGAAGAAGTTATTAGATATTCTTAGGTCTGTGACGAGAAGGAAGTATACTACAGGATTTTTATTTCCTTGATTGGATTGCATCATATGAAACAATGTTCCAGATTAGTGAAAGAGATATCGATCAATTTTTCTTCTTAATTATTGTGAAAGTAAGGAAAAGAAATAAATTTTATTGAAACGTTATATATTTATATAGTTTTATTAGTTTCTGCATATAATTATATAAATATTATATTGCATGATATTATAATAGTATATTAGTAGTATATTTGTCGTATATTAATCCAATAATACATTATTGCATTACGAAGTTGTAGAAGTTAATTTCCATTAAAAATAATTTTTAGATCGTCATTCTAGGAGCGAATCTATAAAGGGTAAAAGGGATGATCATCATAATAGATAATTTTCATAAGATTAAACTACTTTTATTGATATTTGATTTTATCAAGCTTTAAGATTGTTTACTTGCAAAATTGCTTGCGTATGTTACACTGATATTACGTTTTGTTAATCGTTTTATTGAAATATCAATGTGTTAGTAAAAACTAAGAATTCTAAATACTTCAAGCACTATTCCAGATTATAATATGCGTTCTTAACATTAGATTTACGGACGTTTGATGGTCACTTTATTTAAAGTTTAACTAAAGTAGAAAAACAAATAAATTGCACATGATATGTGTACTGCCTAAAGCATTGATTCTTTTGCTGAAAGTTGATGAAAGTTGACATTTTTACAAAAATTTCTTAACAAGTTCTGTCATCTAAAATAGACCTATTATCCGTCATTTTGAATTGTTCCATAAATCTAGTGTTAAGGAGGGACTGTTATAATAATACAAATGGTTATTACATCAAAATCTGAAATCAAAATCTAAATTCGTATAATTCATTGTTCATTTTATTCTTTTATTTTAAATATTTTATTAATGTCTAAATATATTATTCATGTTTCGAAAGTGTAAGAGAAAATATTATTTTGAATTTAAATAATTTGAGTGCCAACATTCTTGTTTAGAATATTTATCATCTACTTCGGTTCTAAGTACATTAATTAAATGAATGTACAATTATTCTTTGCAAAAAACAGGATCCTAAACTTTTCTTTTACTCTGATCTACTCTTATTCAAGGAAATTAGAAATGAGTAAAAATATTTAAATATTATTTAATATAAATTCATATTATATGATGCTTATAGTTATTTTTAATTTAAATAAAGCAATAAAAGTTTAATTGCTGTTTATCTTTCAGTGAAAAGATTATAAAATCATAAGAGTTTACGGTAGCTATCCAATTAATGTTTATCCATGAATTTTAATGTCTCATATATAATTAAATTGTGCTCTTTAAAATTGTCTTCCACGTTTAAAGTGGTCGTAACTGTCTCCTAGAATATAATTTGCGATGATATCTCAGCATACAGAGGATTTGAGTCATATCGAGAGATAAAAGATTGTCTTGGATAGAGGATTATTCTTCCTAATCTAAACGAAATCCCATTTTACTGTTAATCACCTTAGGAATTTATCTGACACCTGGTATTCTGTTATGCAAGCTCAGGTTATTCCGTAAATAATGTCGTGAATCCTCTTATCTTGAATACAATTTATCTTTGGCTAATTGTCGTACAAGTTACCTTCTTTGTAACTTCAGTTTTAATTTATTTTCAAACATACGGTGTTAATAAAGGTCATCATAAATTAAAGAAAGTTTTCTCTACATACATACATTATAGTGAAATTATACTGATATTCTGTTAATAAGAAACATAATACAAAAGTGTTAGTATGTAAATTTATATTAATGTATATGTATATTCGACTACTATATTTATAGATTATTGAAAATTTATTAAATTATAAGCGATGAAATATTAGTAATGATATAAATATTGTTTCCTTACAAGATATTCTCTTTTTAATAATAATGAAATGACTCGAATATAAACATTTTAATTTGTTACTAAAATGTTTAAAGTATTAAATATCAGTAAATCATCAAAGAATTGTAATGTCTTAGTAATGTTTATTTCGAATTTCTGTTTTTTAGAAAAATAAAATTAACACAACTTTTTGTTTTTCTTTCAATCTCTTCTTATTTCACTTTGTATTTCTATATATTTGTCAAACATAATATAATTTTTGATGTTGTTTCCGAATTACGTATTATTGCTTACATATGTATATCTAGATCAACTAAGCTGTGACATCGTATGACCTACAATATAATTAACATATTCTCACAAACATAAATTTTATATTTCTGCAGGGTTGAAATTACAGAATTGTAGAACTAGTATGATACATTATGAACATATAATTATAACAGTTATTAACATATCTGCTTCTTCTCTCGTAGAAATGTAATTACATATTGTACTTGAGTGTAATATACTGAATAATAATTGATATGTTACATTATTCACATAGCGGAAATTCTTGCTTGTCTAATATGCATGAATGAATTAAATCTGCACAATTTATCTTAATTATGCTAATTGAAAACCACATTGTACGACTAATTAAATTCGCGAAATATTTATAATTCATTTTCTTGAGTTGAGTACTTTCAGCACATACTGGGACCTAGATGTTTTTGTAGATGTTTTTTCTACAAAAACTAGATGTTTTTGTAGATGTTATTAAAACAACTTTCATGTTGGCGAACACTGATTTAAGAATTTATGCTATCTTCAGTAGAGTTGTTAACTACTTTTCTTACTTGGAGTGAACAAGGTAAATTGATAAAAATGACTACTTGAAATAATACATAACTTATTATTTTATCAAAAATGTTCCGAGATTCTTCGTTTCGAGAAAATCTTATGATAGTTACAAATCTCGTCTATGTGGATATGCCTCTAAAGTTTAACGTGATTTTGCATTTTGTAAATAGATTAACATACCAATTTCTACATAAATTTATTCTCTAAGATGTTCTACGTAAAAAGGTATGTCAAAAATATTAACAATTCATGAGGTATATTAAATTTGAAAGAATGACATTTAAAGTCAAACATTTTAAAATGTATATCATAAATTGATTTTATTTTATATTGTATTCTAGTATTTTTTTACATAGAATGTTTTGATAAATCGATTTATATAAAAATGAACACGCACTTTTATTAGAAAAAATGAAATATATTCCTTTCTACAAATAAAATTATAAGTTCGTCCTTACGTAGATCGAATCTTCAAAATATTTGAAATTTTGTATATTGAATAAGAAAGTATTAGTGTCAACATACAAATGTGAACAATTGATGAGATACTTTAAATATTTATATGAAATTTTTAAACTTGAAGTTTGTTATGAATTGTTATTATTTTTAACATTTTATGCAACTAGTTTATGTAGAATTTTTTACCCAAAATGCCATCCAACTGCATATACAAGTATGTAGTAGTAGTAGTAGTATAAGTCAAGCGAGTGGTGCTACTAGGGCCCCTAAAGTCACTTAGATCTATAGAGTTCCATTGTGACGTCCCGCTAGTGGTTGTGGATCAGCCCTGTAGTCCCAGTCTTGCGTTTCTCGCCAGGCTGCACAGGTCCGTTATCCTTTTGTAATTCAGTTCCTTGGGGCCTAGAAACATAGACCCAAGGTATCTGTATCTTTTGAGGCATAGGGCGGGGCATCGGCACATAAAGTGCACAACGTCCTCCCTGTCTTCTCCGCATAAGCTGCATGTGGCCTGCGTTGTCAACCCCAAGATGGACATGTGAGCTCGTAGGTGCACATGTCCTGTGAGGAGGCCAACAGCAAGTCTTGTACTCCCCCTACTCAGGGACAGAAGCTCGTGTGCTCTGAGGTGTAGAATTTGCTTCTCTTGATATCGAGGTATTGGTTCCATTTTAGTTTGGGGTCAAAGTGGACTCCCAGATATTTGATGGGATTGGAGTATTTTATTTCATTATTCCAGAGCTTGAGAGCATCAATCTTCTCTGGTTTGTATTTTCTGGTGAAGATCATAGCTTCAGTCTTGCCTGCATTGACCGGTAGACCTCTGATCTCACACCAGTCTTGAACAATTCTCAGTGCTTTATCCATTAGCTCCTTGAGGGTTAAGAGAAAGCCGCCTCTTAGTACGATAGCTACATCATCGGCATAGTCATACACCTGGAGGCTGGCGTTCTGTAGCTTGACTAGAAGTTCGTCTACCACTAGGCACCATAAAAGAGGGGATAAAACCCCTCCTTGCGGGCATCCTTTCGTGGGGTCCCCCTTCATAGTCAAGTTTTCTTGGTTGACAGTCAGTAGTCTGCCTGTCAGCATGCTGAGTGTCCAATACAAGCATGTAATGCTGCTTAAAAAAATATATGAAACATGTAAAAATACGTTAATAATTATGAACAATTGAAGAATGTTGACAGAAAAACACTTTTTGTAGTAATTTCGCCTCTTCAACTTGCATACTAAAATGATTTGATATTATTATTATAACAGAAATTTAAGTTTTGCAATTTAGTCAATCACCCGATATAATGCAAAAGCGCAAAGAACCACTTCGAAGAAATGTGAACTTTTCCAACATAAATATAGAAATAAAACTTACGTATTATTATAATTTGTCAGGAAAAATATTCCCATACAAAATGAATGAACACATGATATTACTACGTAATGGCGACAAAATCTCATGTACTGCACACAGTATATACAGTCAATAGCAAATGTGGTTACTCTAGAGAAAAAATGTAAATGAAGAGGAAAGGCCTTACCACCTTGATTCTTAAGAATTGTTGAAAATTATAAAATTTCAAGATTAATTAACCATATGGAGATATAGTAATTTAGAAATATAAGAATATGGCAACTTAGTAAATTCAAAATATATCAGCAACTTCTTTCTATAATAACAGTTACTTAAAAAGATCACTTCAGATAATACTGTTTGTTACAATATTTCACTCCTCTTTCTTATTCGGACACTATTCACTTTCCATAAACTAACAATATTTAGAAGCTATTCGAACTGTAAGGTATTTTGTATGCAAACGTCTGGAACGCAATTCTACTTTCGTATCAGTTTGTATTTTGTATTTGCGAACATAAATAAGTAATATTTAACTTGAAATAAAAAGAAAAAAAAGGACAATAATGACAACAGACAATTCGTAATTTACCATAGAGAGAAAAGCCAAACTTATCAAGAAATGGCACAATTTTTAATAATAAAGGAGAGTATAGTTGCGAACATCATTGAAAGGTATGAGGAAAAAAATCGCATCGATTTTAAATTCAGAAGTTTATCATGAAAATGGAAAAAAAAAATCAGTGTTGAAACTGCATAGGATAATGAGAAACAATAAATATAGTAGTCGAATAGCAAGAAGAAAGCCATACACTAATGACCTGAATCATGAAAAAAGACTGATTTTCGCAACAGAATTTGTTGAACAGTCTCAAAATTTTCTATGGTGAAAGTAAATATTGTATTCTAGATCGAAAATTAATATGTCCTAAAACTTTAAATCCAAAAGATTTACAACCCATTTTAAAACACGGAGAAGAATTTATGACAGTATTTGTCATGCATTTCCAGTGCAGACGTTGGTAAATTGGTGTTCATTGCTAATATTTTAGATAAGAATAGATATTGGAACCGTTTAAAATAAATTTGCTTGGACGTGCAAATAATATAGCAATACAAACTACCTTCAAATTTTATCAGGACAGCTATCTAAAGCACAAATTTCGAATACATAGTACAGGAACATTTGTTATACAACAATACAAAAGTGTACATTCACCTCCACAATCCCCAGAAAATTCAAAGGTGAATTAAACCAAAAAATGAGAAAAATTTCAATAAATTCAATAGTTGTACTATATAGGAGGTAAAAGGAAGAATAGCATTCTATTTTTTTTTCAAAATATTTGAAAAAAAAAAGTTATTTTTAACACGCCCAAATGGTGATTTGACGTTATTAAGCAAAAAAAGGGTTTGCAACAAAATATTAAAATTGTAACCTCTCTTACTACATTCTATATAAATTCTTTACTTTTCATGAAATGTCCAAACATTAATGTGATATGTAAATGCGATGGCAAATTGTTTAAAATGAACTACATTTGAAAATATTGGAACGAAATTGTTTATATATTTTCAATCTACAATAAATGATACAAGTTTCTGTTAAATAAACTCCACAATAAATCATTGTCTTAAGTATCCGAATATTAATGTAAGTAACTGTATTTAAGCTTGTACATACAAATTTGTACACAAAATTATATTTACAATACATAATATACGTAAAATATATCTAGACGCTGTATATTGACAAAAATGTACTAATACTAAGAATATAAATAAAAATAAAAGAATTCAGGAATGTATGTTCAGGGTGTTCAAGGTTTTAGCGTCCAAAGACTATTGATATACATATTCTGTGGATTGAAATAAAAAAGAAATGTTATATGAATATAAATCTCTTAAAGCTTTATTAAAAATAGTAATACTAAAAAGGAAGAATAGTAGCAAACTTACAGTAAATGCGCTACGATAAAAAAGAAAGGAACAATATTTACGTTTACTTTTATATATGAGTTATGTTTACTATCCGAGATTGACGTATACAAGGCTCATCAGTAGATTGATGGACATCATATTGAAATGTCGCAATTATTTACAAATATTGAAAGTAATAAATTTTATTTTCACCGATATCAATCCTGTGCCGTCTAAGATGACGAATATTTTGAAATCGAATATTAGTTGCTACTTGCATAAAGAGAATTATAGTAAATATTTCTTATTTGCTTCTGCCTTACATCGCAATAACCATGAGATTGCTACTGTTCCCTTCATTTTATTTTATTACGTACTATAATTTTTAATCCATCCTCAAAAGACTTACGTTTGCATAACATTTCTTTCTTATTTCAACATAGAATATAGTAATAAAATACGCACATTAAAACCTGAAATAACCTTTACACCAAATAAAGAGAAAATACAGAAAAGTCCTTGTGCCCGAAATGAGTAAAGACTCTAAACAAAACGTTTATAACGTAACATTATAATTATTACACGCTTCTTTACGGTGTGTTAACAAGAAATAAGAGGTAATTTGGTTAAAATGCTGTATCAGGTCAATACAAGATGGTCGCCTTCACGTGTCAACAAGTTGCTACGGATGCACAATTAACAACTGTAGCGATTGGGTAATAAATTTACTTTGAGGTTCTTGAAGGGCTAGGTCTGATCGGATGTTTTGCATAGGCCCTTGTATTATATGTTAGGGTCGGTTTTGTTAGACACGTGGCTTTTTTCAACAGATGGGGAAAGCTTAGAAAATAGCAGATTGTAGTTAGGATTCAAACGAGACACATCGCACCTTCATTGCTTTAGTTCAAGTTTAGTATTCGTTACAGTTATTAGTTATTATTTATTATCGTTTTAGTTATTGTTTTGCTAAAAATACATTGTATATTCTTGTTTTATATTCTTGTTGTCTGTAAACCATAGCGACATTTATTTACTGTGTCCCGCGCTATCTTAAATAACCTTTTTTATTAATGTCTCGTATGTAACTCTTTCAAAAAATCGATACAATATTTACATCAGCATGTTGAAACACGTAAAATAACATATACGGCGCGTTAAAAGCTTAGCGAGACAAGGGTAAAGTCTCATTTAAGCTTTTGTGACTAAAAAACTTCACCCTATTTTACTCGACTTTCCCTTACTATGTAATCGTACCAAAATAGTTCGGTAGTCTTTACTGGCATGTTTTTTATGTGTTCGGAGCAGGAATATTTGAGGTAGACCTAATTTCCGTTGAGCTATAAAAGCGTTACTGATACCATACCTGCTTTATGCAGAATTCACGTGCAAGAGAGCGTGGCAGCCGGTGCACTGTCCGATGCACGTGACGCGAGACTCGTTGCGTCGGGCACGGTCACGTGCACCGGCTAAGCGGACTCTGACTCCGTGAGGCAAGGCAATATACAGATTTACCGGCGCGTTCCTCGTGTACCATGAAATATACATGAATCATATGGAACACATGTCTTGTGCCGTTTTCAGCTAAAGTGGGCAGGTAGTTTTGTCTAAAATTATCAGGATCTGATGGAGGGAAAGTTCCTCAGGAATTCACTGACGCTGTTGACGTCTGTACGTAAGGCCATATATAGAGAAATTCGTTGTGCCGAGATATATCAACGCGCTGAAACTCATTACCACTTTGTTATGCCAGTTATATCTTAACGACGTGTGAATTTTGATGAGAGAGTTAGTAATTTTATGAAAAGTAATATTTATTCATTTGAAATGGTAAATGAACATGAATATAATAATTATTGGGATATGGAAGCAAGGTGTTATTTTAATAAAACACAATTGTTAGATTTGAAAACGAACTAGTGATCTCTTTATTTGCTCTTTCACGAGATGCTAAGGGACGTGCGCTATTCACACTAGACCTCAGACCGTTTTTCCGTTTAATTAGACAGAATGTTTATTTCTTGCCTTTAAATAATCTATGAAAGAAATAACATGGGATTGTTTTTATATATTCCAACAATAATTTTATTACCCGTATATGTATTTAAAATAATTTAGAGGTAAGGTTCAAACACAAGGATATCAAAGAGTATAAACTCAAGGGATTCACTACATTATATTGCAATTATAGAGAACAGAATATATTCTGTAAGAAAATAAACGTTTTATTCTAAATATTATTAATTGTCTGTTGAAATGGTTTGTAATCTGTTTTAATTATTGCTGTCTATTCTCCTGAGAAAACTTTTGTGACTGAATAAAACTGCTAATAACACAAATTCTTTTTATAGTTAGGAAAAGTTGCTGTTACTTATTTACGTGGCATGAAAATCAAAATAAATAATTAGACATAAACATTAAGTTATAGAAGTAAATTCTGAAAGAATATTTATTTTTTACCAGGAAACAGTTTGCACCAGCCATTTTTATTTAAAAAATAATTCTAGCCGTAATATAAATTTGTATAATATTCAATTAGGATGATTGAGAGTAAACAATAAATTCTAGAATTGTAAAATACTATTTTTATTTTGCAAGAAGGCACAGTTTATACGCTAGTTATTTTCGTAAAAATAATTACATATTCATATTATATTTAATATAAAATTACAGTCACTGTATGGGAATATTTAACATCAGTGCTTCAAATTTTTTATCAAAAGTACTGCTTATACGTTACAATCTTTTTATATACTACATGTTTCTTATCAACAAGTTTTGCTGAAGTAGTATTTAATTCTTGAAAATTGTTGAGTTCTTTTTATGTAAATATAGACCATAATATTCAACATAATAATTCGAAGTTGAATCTTAATGATATTAAGATGTGTAAGTAAAAATATTTTCTGTAAATATTTCATAAATCTTAATTAATGTATTAAATATTTCAATGATTACATTCTGATTTATTAAAAGTAAATTGTATATTTAAAGTACATTTCATGATAAATATTTTAATGACTTCTTTATAGTGTTTACAATATTTAACATATCAGACGTAAATAGTAGTTTAAATGCATAAAAGTTTGTATTTGAAATATTTGGAAAGAAAGAATAATGAACTTATAAATAAAAAATGTAGATGGAATAAACAGATTTTCAGGAATTTGCATTTCAAATTACGCAGCTGTGCAAAGAATAAAAATGGCAATACTTACTCAGTAAATATCTTGATGCTGTTTTGCCTTCAATTGACTTCAATTTGGTAAATTTATTATAACTTTATGTAACTGGCTTCGTATCTGATAACAAAAGTTGTCAAACGGTGAAAGATAGGTCAATGTAATAGACAACAAAATAATGAATAATAAGGTACTTAATTGCAAACATTGCCCTCCAATTATCATTTTTATAGTTCTAAAAGTTGAGTAACTAATTCGACTAGATTTTTTTAAAATAAGATAATTATATTGACGTTGATATAATTATCAATTCCATACAATTTTTTGAAACGAAATTATTTATTAGTTTCAAGGGAAAAAGGTAGATTTGTGTCGCATGATATGAGAGGTATATTTAAAGACCATAAGATAATTGCAACCATTATGAAACCATTATAATTTTTCTGTTTTCATCGCAAACGTTAAAAAAGTAGTTCGATACAGTCTGTTGATCTGCTTACGTCAATCGCAGACAAGCATGATAATCGATTAAATTAATAAAGTAATATGAAAAGTAATTAATCAAATAATAAGGACGATTAATCTCATTAATTATTTTTCCACCCACACAAAGTGTGCGGATAAGTATGTAGTCTGTTGAAGCAAGAGTTGCTGTATCATGCATAAATCAACTCACAATCTGCAGCAAACGATCATTATGATATTAAAGCTGTTTCCTATGCGATCAAAATAAATATACCAACGGCATGCGGTGTGTGGAATTATTGCACGTTTTATCCGTGAATACGCACATTTTTTATACAGAGCAATCATTTATCTGTATTATCTGAGCGACTGATATTATCAGGGTGAACAGTTTTCTGGTCAACCTTGCTCTGAGTTTAATATTCCATTTACGTTTATCACTCGTTTATACAGAATACTTATCATAACGGTCTCTGTAATATTTCACATAGCGTCGATGATCTGATAACGAATATTTTCAGCAAAAATTAGTCAGCACTCAAACTGCAATAAATTATAACGTTAACATTTACTACAACACCTCATTTATAATCAAAAATCAAGATTTCCTTCGCTCAGACAGACAGCGCCATATGTTAATGATATCAAGACAAGTTCAATGATATCAAACGGAGAACCTTGTTTCTTCTTTCCTTTTCTTTCAATCAATAATTAAAACAAACGTCTGAAAAGGTAATTATTCAAATATATATTTTTGTTAAAATGATGTTACTGAAATAGGATTATTTTTCAGAAAACGTTATTCAATACGATCTGAAAAAACTCAGACACAGATGAAATGATTTTTGTAACATTTTAATGAAAGTTAGTTTAGCGAAACACAAAGTTAAAGAAGTTTAATTAAATAATTAATATGATTATTCTGAATCTTACAATGAATCTTTCAATCTTTCAATCATTTAAAATGGACTGAATTCAGAACTTATGAATTGAAAATTGGATTTGCATATGAACTTGCAACCACATTTCCGAGCTTTACTATAAATTCCTAAAGTTTGAACATTTCTCTTAAACCATGCTGTATATAGGAATGTGGTTCTATTTCATTGCCCCAAATCTAGGGTTCTATTTACAGCTGGAGAATTGATTTATAAGAGACAGTGACATCTGTGACTAAAAAGAACAGGGTTCACGTTCCGGTTTCTTATATCGAGCAATTATCTTAAAAATATATACAAACTGTGTCATTGCAATCTCGGTGATTACAGCAACCCAGTTTGGAGTTACAATTATCTCAGACATGATAATAACAAACCAATAAATAACATGACAAACTTTTTTTAAATTCTTTCCTCTTTTTATAATTCGGATTAAAATTCCTTGGGTTGGGAAAAGATCTTCATCATTTTATTCATCATTTTCATCATTTCATGTAACTAATTTCATGGTATAATTAGATAATATATTTTTATAACATACACCTAGCTTTATTTCCTGCTTTTCTCCTCTTATATAATTTTATTGTCATTAGCATTAATATTATTATTACTACTACTACTATTTTATTATTACCATTACCATTACTGTTGTAATAACTATAATAAGCTATAATATTCTAATAAAAATAGTAAATAATGTATTCTCTAATGTTCGTCTTCTATCCTTTTCAATAAGCAAGGATCCATCTGCATTCTAGCTCTAAGTCTGCGGGTATGACTCATTAAAAATAAGAGTTTTATGTGTTATTACTAAAATAGTCTTGTTGGATTGGTATAAATAGTAACTGTTTAAATAATACTGATTGCGTTAATTGTATAATTTTTTATATATAATGTATTAAACAAACAGATAAGAAAAATCACCAATGTAGTAAGAATTGATAATAGTAACCTGACTGAATGCACAATCTGTTTAATAATGTTAAGTTCACACTAATGTAAACAAAATTCGTGTCATAATTATTATAAATATTTCAGATTGCAAAATATTATTAGTTTAAATGTGACATTTTCTTAATTTTATTATATAAAATTCTGTATGTTTTTTTATTTCAGAAGAAAATTTTTGTTCGTGAATTTTTATTTTTAAGAATTAAAAAAGGTATTTCCTTAATGGAGCCCATCTATAGCCATCAGAAACGTACTATTTCTTCAAACAACGTTTATTATACTAATTGCGTTGATAAATCATACATTTTGAAATACAATACGATCACACTACGCAGTTATCTCTTACCAATATTTATAAATTTATAAAAACACAAACCTTTAAGTATCTTGACTTTTATAATTTATAATATCAAATTATAATTTTTTAATATTTTTTTAAATGATTTATAATTTGCATTATTGTAAATTTAAGAAAATCTTACATTGTTAAAACAACATCTTCGATTTATAATTAAACACGAACAGAGAATATCTATCCGTTAACATATTCTTCGTGCGTAGTTAAAGATCAGATTTTCACATCGTCATTGATCATTGGATATAGAAATTCAATGGACTCGTGAGTAAAAGTAAGTTTCTTGAAAGGAATTCGAGTTGTATAAGGGCAAAATTCATTCTTTGAACGAACACATGAATTTTGTATCCGCAGCAATAGCTATGCGGGTGAAACCGTGAAGTTTCGTAACGTTTCGCAGCTATCAAATGCTAAGTAAAATAGAAACGAGAGGACACAGATGGACGTCGATCGACGACGAGTTTCGTTTTCCATTCTTAGTGGCGAGAATGCGCGGCCAGCTGGGATCGGAGATTAAGAAAAAAAGAACATACACTGTCGTAAGATAGCTTTTACAACGCTTCTCTTTCAGTGAAATTGAGAGATTACGTGCATCTCCTTGTTCGTCCTTGCACGCTTAAGTGATTACGGTGTTCACCAACTTCCTGTATTTTACGTGGTGTCCATTAGCAACGGAAAAAGGTTAAAACTTGTGGTTCGAAACTTTCCATGGAAAATAGCAAAGCAAGTTCGCGTTTCGTTTCCCTTTTACTGTTACTCAAAGCAGGAAGATGTTGTTTTTCTGAGATACTTTACGACATTGTAACATTCTTTAACCCATTGAAAAGTAATCATGATAACTTCATTTTTCTTATACACTTACATAAAATTCGGATGTCTTCTATTTTTTAAATAAGTATGTAAATGAGGGTTATGAGATGAAATCTAAATTTATTTAGATATTTGTTTTGCAATCAAAGTTTATTAACTTTATCGGTGTAACAATACTATTTAAAAATAATTTATTTTTACATTTCATTTTTTCAAATAACTTGAAGTAAAGGATTGTTTCATTTTGTAATTCGAATTTCATTTGTAATTGGAAAAGTTGAGTAACATAAGTACGTCTATTTTCATTTGTAAATTTAAAGTACCTTAACACTTTCTCAAGTGAAACATTTCAAATAAAAAATTGTATATAAACATATATAGTTTCACTAGAAAAGTAATGTATTTTGAAACAATATCTGTAAAATAAACCGGATACATGAATTAATAATTATTCAAATCAATGTTAGACAGGACATTCATTAAACTCGGCATAGAAATCAAAGTGTCCATTGAAATTGTTCACTCATCATTGTTACTTTTTGATGATCGTTTGTCAACTTGTCGCTATTGTGCCGTTATTTCGAAGCGTAGCTGGTGTTAAACCTTCAGCAACATTCAGAGTTGCTTTTAAATGGCTCCAAGCGCAGTCAACAAGTCCTGACTCCGGGTCGAACGATCGCCACTCGTGCATGTCGAGCTTCTATATTCCAGTCATCCTTGAACGTAAAGATGCAGTCATGCTTAGCTTGGTAGGCGAACAAAGAGGGAGAGACAGTGAGCAATCTCCTGGGTATTCGAAAAATTTACACCCACGATCTCCGTTATCTTTGTCGCCGATTGTTTTATTTTATCATATGTCTGGGTACATGTACTACGATTGCAACACCTTCACTTTTTAATGTTGTTTGAATTATCGCTTTTACTATAAATAACATTTTTCGTTTAATTTATTCTAAAGAAATGATGCAGGGTCATTATAGTATAAAAATCTTAAATTTATCATTAAAGATTGAAACTGATTTAAAATAAATAATTCTGATTAGTAATATAAGTAAGTAACTGATCAATGAACACTGACTGAGAAAAAATTAGAAAATTAACTATGCATTGATTATACTATGTATACATATATTGATTATTTTTTGTGTATACTTCACTTGATTTTTAGGGTTAATCATTTTCTCTGTGAACATCATTATAAACAGTTAATCTCACTTTTGATGTATAACACATGACCTGTTCAATAACAGAGTAATGTTGATGTTAAAGTTTAATAGAACACATTACATATTCGTAATATGATGTATTATTATATATTATTAATAAATAATTTATTATACGGTATTAATGTTAAATATTATTCCAATGTTAATATTGGAATATTATAATTTATGTCATTATTTAGTTGAAACGATATGAACTGACTGTTTTTATAGATATTAATACTAATTAACGATTCTCAATTTTAATTTATGAACTGAGAGCTTACAATCGTAAATAAAAGCAGTACAATGATAAAAAATAAATTGCATAATGAAAAAACAGGTGAGCTATATTTTGAATATATCAGAGAAAGTTAAATGTTAAAATAATATATTTTAGCTGTTATGGTCTATAAAACATACTTTATTTGAAATCATAAGTGCCAATTGTACTTATGAGTGCAAAGTGAAAAAACAAATAAAAGTCAATAATATTCACGATTGTAACTTCTGCGAAATCTTCGTATGCCGAATGAAAATGAAATCAGTATATACAGAACATGATTTGGTTAGGTCTGTTACGGTGAAAAACCGAAATGTGGTGAATGTCGACACTCACCGGTGAATATCGACATTCACATAGTCGCTTGGTGTATGTCCGAAATATTTGCTCAATACCCTTATTTCGGACTTACACCGGTGAATGTCGATATTCACCATGCACTAATGGTGAATGTTGAACATGTCGTAGATTTAACCTAACCACTTCAGAAAGTATTTTAGAGTACTTTTTTTGAGAAAAATAAAAACAATTGTCTTCTCGCTTACCCGCAGTTAATGCATTTAATTTTTCAAGAAAAAGATCACGATTTATTGCAGTATCCATTCAGTATCAGTTACGGTATCGGAAAAAAATTAAGAAAACGATACTCGTATCATCAAAGCTTGCATTAAAGTGACAAATCTAACTGAGTCCAAGCAGACCAAAGGATTTGGCGGGAAAGAGCCAGTCGCTTCTTTGTCGGCTCCTCCCTTTCGGGCCTTCACCAGAGCATATCTGTGATTGTCGACATACACCGGTGGAGGTCCGAATGTACAAGAATGTAATAAAATATTCGGTCTTTCACCGACGTTTTTGGTGTATGTCGACACCGGTCGACATTCACCAATTTTGGTCTTTCACCGTAACATGTCTACATAACAATGAAGAATACAAGAACTACTATAAAAGTTTATGGAAAGCTAATATTATAACATCAGATTGCGAATTTGAAAGGTACACAAAATAGTTCATAAAAAATATAACATACAAGTGAGTAAATTTAATAAACTTGTGACTATTAACTTCTCATCTAAATCTTTACAGAAGGCACACGTAGATATCTGTAGCATTTAGTTGTGAAATGTTTGATTTCTACAATTAGCAAGACATGCGTTACTGTTGACGATGTTTCCGTTTGTCACTAACACTGTTTATTTTTTCAATTCATTTTATTGAGTCCATATTTTTTTATGTCCATTTTTTTATGAGTACATATCTACATTAAGTAAATAAATGGTTTAAGATTTAGAAAATGAAAATAACATAGAATCAAATGAAATTGAAGTTGACGCTGCGTTAGTAACTCGCAATTCGAGTGTTAATCAACGGACATTTTAAGATATATCGGTCGGTCACTTTTTATTGGCAAATGTGTTAAATATTGGAACAGTGAGAGGGTGAAAGAAACGGTGAGAGGTGATAAATGCACAAGCAACCATATGGGTGCGTATAGGAAAAATTCTATGTATCGTTAACTAAAACGATCCCATAAATTTGTGACAGACTATGAATTCGTGTATCGTGGTATGTTGACTGCTTGTACTTAATAACCTTTCACTCGCTTAAGGTGAATATGAGTAGTTTTTGTATAAATCTGCGCCATAAACATCAATTGACTTTAACACGTTCGCTGCAGAGCATAACATACATACTATTGCACAAAAGTGTTAGGATATTCATTAAATTTCTCATAATCTTCTGAAAAATTGAATTAGGTTGGTAAGAAATAAATGACCGATTTAGAGACGTTCAACTTTACCTTGCTTCTATGACAGGAGTTGTTTATTATTAGTAGACTACAAATATTTATATAAATACAGAGTGTTTCAGTAATCATGATATCATCGGAAAAGTTATTTTTTTGCATCTAAATAAATGAAAGTTATAATTGAAGTTCTTATATACGACTTCACTTTCGAGAAAATTATTTAAAAACTCTTGAATATATTAGTAAAGCATTTGTTACTCAAAGGCAATAATAATTCCAGCAATTGTTAGTTAATCTAATTACGCTAACATTATTAATTTAACAAGTAATGAAATTGAAAGATCAATTAAATGTATCATTTTACAGTTTTTTTTTACAATTTCAAATTCGTTCATAATGTACGTATTAATATTTTTACTTAATTATAGGCTAATTACTCCTATTAACTTAGAATGTTTAGGAAAATTGTACAATAATTTTTTTAGAGTTATATCGAAAAGTGAAGCCCTCATTATCATTCGGCTTTATTGATTTTCTTTCGAAATGTTTCTACGTTAAAAATTAAAATAAAAAAATGAATAGTGATGATTAATGATTTGAGTGTTAATGATTGTTTCCAGCTGCGTTAGAGTGCACAAACAGTAACAGTGATATGGTTACGGATAATATCCAGTGTATAATTGTTCAACTTGACAGAGCACCGCTCTACTAGATCAGTTACAAATTAAAAGTATTCATGTTTGATCAATCGAAGCGGTTCAGTACTTTGACTTTTAAGATAGTGAGATATTACACCTTCTGACTTTTACTTATAAAGGCATGTTAAGTAACAAGTGGAAAAAGAACGTTGGAAATGTCATAGAATTCTAATAAAAATTTGTACAAGAACTTGAAAATTGAAAAGCAAAAACACATTAAAATCTGTTAATTCTTCTTTGATTAAACGAATATGATTATGTCTACTGTAATGGCAGCAATACTTTCAGAAATACTTGTAGTTCAATGAAGAAACTAACAGTCTAAAAATATTGGTGCAGTATTTTAATCATATAATTGTGTTAAAAATAATATTTACTGTTTTTTTTTGCATTTCTCTTATATTGGTAGGCCTTATATTATATTTAAAATAATGCCTTTACTTTTATAGTGAAACTGGTAAATCAGCCCACGTATAAATTTCTTTATATAGTGTTTAAAGTTGTAGAATACTTAATAAATAATAATGATAATCTTTATAATCTTTGCATAAAAATGTTAACTTGTGATTAGTGATTGTAACTGAAATTGGTAATTTGTCTGGTATATGTTTAATTTATGATATAATAACTATTAATATTAATGACCGCTTTCCACTTACAGGATAATTGTTTCCGCACCCAAAAAATACGCGATAGCGAACTTACTTATGTAACAACCAAGTAGCTTAATAACTGCGAGAATGTCGATAAAAGCTATCAAAGTTCCATCGAACATCTAAGTACAGTTCTACATTTGATAAGAAATTATTCTCATGTATTAACGCCTCTATATGCAAACGCGATTGTTCAAACCGCTTTTAACAGACGATCACTAAAGAAACGTGAGGATAGGAATCTAAGAATCCATTTATACGGGTCGTTCGTGATTAAAGGATAAGATCTGCGGCGGCATTTCTAAGGCGGGCGCAATGACTGGAGCCATTCTACCGTACTCTTCGTCACGAGACGAAGCGGCGGCAGATATGCATATACACGGTTTACCATAATATGTGGACACAGGTTTATCACTGGTTCTAATATGCAATCAACATATCATGTTCTATCTGACTTAGTTTCCGAATTGCAATTGTTTCTGCATTGTATCAGATATTCACTTATTTTCATAAAAACTGTTAAATGAGCACCAAATCATAATATTATGTATCTCCTTATAATTGTAGTGAACTCTAGTGCCTATGTTACAATTTTAGTCGAATTATTTATTAAAAATAACAAAAGAAAGGAGTATAGTTAGTATTCAATCTAGATATATTGATAAAGTAAAAAATGAGCCTAAAAATTTAAGTGTATGTGTTCTTAACGATCTGTATTATATCATATTTGGTCATTTACTAAATTCATATAAAAGATATTTTCTCATAGCTAATTACGTGAAGAAAAATAACATTCAAACAACTACACACAGTATGTTAATTTATTCTTCGTTTCTTAAATGTAGAGAAAATTTCATACGATAAATAATTTTAATATTATATATACATAGTTGTTTAAATTTCCTTATGCATGGTATGTTACTCCATCGCAAGAAATTTGGGTGTAAATTTCGATCATGTTAGATTTGAAGTACTAAATTGTATTGTTTGTTTTGCTGATCCAAGTTTTCTGTATTTTATGCAGTCGTATGTGATTGGTAGTTATTTCTTAACCTTCTTGCTGCGGCACGTTTGTAACAAGATACATTATTCATGACTGAACTATTCTGTTTTATAAATTTGGTAACTAGAAGTAATATATTTTCAATATAAAAGAGTGATTTTGAACGCAATCGTTTCTTATATGTAATACAATTTTTACAGTACTACATTAAAAAATTATACAAAAGTCACGTGTTTACAATGAACATTTCACTATTTTGTTAGAACAAAAAAAAAACGCAAAACACGACGCAATATCAAAAAGGAGGTGCTAGTAGGATGAATGTACGGGATGTCTAAAAAATGTACGCTTCTACTACAATTTGAGAGAATAGGCAATTTATTGAGACGTATCTTCGCACGGAACGTTCGGACGATTCTATGGGGCCTGTCTTTTTGTTAGCCCTGCATCGTCCGCTTCAATCTTACAGGCAAGGGCGGGGAGGGTGCCAAGTGACATTGACTATGCCTGCCTGCAGTCCTGCCCGCTTTCTCCGCAGGAAAATCCCGACACGTCTGACAATTTCTATTAAGCAATTATCATTTAAGAAAAAATACTCTAGTTACCAAAAGATTATAATCATTCACGTATTCAAACATTTGTTAACAACAAACATTCCAAGGAATAGAGTTAATAATCACTAGTGCCGGGAGACAAACAGGGTCAGAATGAAAGGAACGATCAGAAAGCAGTGCACATATGTAAATGTACGTTTGTATAGACGGTTCTAGTTAATCGTAGGCGCAATGGTATCCGGTAGTGATATGTTTAATAGCAATATATGGGAGCGTACTTATTTTCTGTGGTTTCACACCAGCACGTGTTACTGCGTGGAATTATTTTCTCGGCGCGCAAGATCAAGGGAATCTGGTTTCTTACCAGTAAAATGTAGCTGCAAATGTAGTCGTGTTTATCCCGAACGTTGCCGCATTTGCATGAAATCGCAACATCTAAACTACAGGACGTACCATAATATGTGCCCATCATTCCAGTTCGGTTGAAATAATTAATTGAGTTTTTTTTATTGAATTTACATTTTCATTTAACTATTTACAAGCAAGTTTGATGCCTTGTGTAAAATTTTGTTAATTGTTGCATCAAAAATATTTTTCTAAATGGAAAATTGATTGGCAAGTTTTCAAAGAGATACTTAAAATTTTTGTCTCAAATATTAACTTAAATATTAACATAAGTCACATTCAGTAACTTTTACACATATAATAAATCATTAAAAAATGTTATATTATAGCAAAACTTTATATTTATATTTATATTTATATTCAGAGGATTTTATAATTGCACACTTAAACTTCAATCTTAAATTATTTTATACTAATTTAAATTTTTTCAAATTTAAAATAGTTTGAACTCTTTAGAATGTACATTAATGTTAACATTAACCATTCAACACAAACCACCTACTTTTTCGCATATAGCATTGGAAACATATAAAAATATAAAGCTATTTTTGTTTCATGAGCGACTATAATGATCATTAATAGCAGAAAGGTGAAAATATTATTATATGTATGACACAATAGCGTTTGTTATTTTATTACTACGATCGTAAATACAGTCGTTCCAACAATACTACGTTTGTACCAGCAAAAGCATTTATATTTTTTTCCAAGTCGTTAGGATTTAATGATACATTCAAGTGCAGGTTCATTATCCGTTAAATTGCTCATATTCTTCGACGTTTAGTTTGTTTAAGTGAACGGCGGTTATGACAAATTGTAATAAACGTTTGTCACGCGTATGTATATTTTACTGGATTACCCTGGTTACGTGCGCTTATAATATTCTTTTGCAAAAGATATTGTTCGATTGCTGTGGCAATAGGTACGAAGATACAAATGAACTGTCGACACGATGATTTAGAATGCATTATAGAGCAGTAGTAAACTAACGACTCAGCAATTACGATCGTCGACTGAAATGTGGATGGTGCACCATTACAAAATTTTCACTGCTATTCAACTCACAATGAGATCGCATGAATTATCGTTCTGTTGTTGAACGTTTAACTGCTGATTTAAAAGATCGGCCAACCGCTGCAATTGTTACCTTTCGAATTTCAAGAACGACGGTATGTATCAAATTGTTGCATATCTGGCAGATTTCAAAACATCGAAAATGTGACATGAATTCATAAAATAAAGATGGTGTAAAATAACACTTATACAATATCAATTTGAAATTTAAAGTTTGTTAGTTATTTTATGTATTGATTGCTTTTAAGACGTGAGAAGTGTCACGCGATTTTATGGATAATGATGGTTGGAACTGAATAATTAATGAAAAGAATATTTCCAAAGTGAATTTGTTATTTTCACATATTTTATGATAGAAATATCATTTATAATATAAACAGTTAATTATAATATATGCAAAATGTAAATATGTTTATATAATATTAAGCTACAATAAAATTACCAGTTCGAAAAAGTTACATTCGAGATAATTTCGAAGATAAAATCATTTATCTGATACGATTTGAGTTGTTTCCGCGGAAATCAGTTTACATACGAGTCCTAGTACATCGTTACGAGCGTTTAAAGGAAAATTTATAGATTCGTCATCGCTATTATTTACTAAAGTTATGGTCGATTACAAGTTTTGCCTCAGCTTTCAAGACTTCAGTATCTCATGCCATATGAAGCTTGATTGATCATAAATTCGAGCGTTATCGTGAAAGCGGGTAGAAAATATTTTTATCATAAAAACCGGAAAGTCAATAGAGGAAAAGGGAAAAGCAACCTGAAAGGAAAGATAGGATAGGTTTGAACAAGTATACTAAGGGTTGTAGAGTTACTATTTTACGATATGGAGATTGTACGCTGATTTCTGTACATGTTTTACTCTATCAGATGCAGATCTGTTATCAGAAAATTTGAGCTAAAAATTAAAAAGGAAAGAAACGATAAACGTAGGTTAGTAAATCTTGTTTCGAAGTTGCTGATTCCAGTTTTAATTAGTCATTTTTTTGTTATGGTGAAACAAGTGTAGTCCATGCATAAAGTACTTACAACATCTGACAAGAGGGTTACAAAACTGAAAATTTTATGTTTGATTAAAAATGTAATTTTTCGATTATTCATTTTATTTATAAGTAAATAATTATTTACATTTTTGGAATGTCCGATTAGATAAATACATCTCTAAACATTTTTCTAAATAAAGCAATTGAAAGTGAAATAGAAAGCTTGATTTCTGACAAATAAATACGGAACATGCGTTTCACAGATAAACCAACAAATTATGGGAAGCTGTTATGTGGGAAATGGGAGACGCCATACAGCGTGAAGTATGTAAACTAGAACCACTAGGATAATTTGATAAATAACAACTTTTGTAGAAACTGACGGAGATAAATGAAGTATGATTCTCATAACGACTGCTCAATTCATTGCTCTATTCTTTATCACATATGTTATTCCTATATACATATTAATCACACATATTTGTGTAGCCCAAACTATATATCCTATATGATAAGCAGCACTGTACAATGTCTTTATGGTTTCGAATGTCCAAAAATTTATTGCTTGCATTTAACTTTCCCTAAGAAACATAATATTCTACACCGATCTTTTTAAGTCTAAAATTACACTTTACAATATAAATTTTAAAGCGTATTATGAATTCGTGTTGCAATTGTACCCGTTATTATATGTATATGATCTTTTGTTCCGGTACTCTTAAACCTAATCCATATTGGACTTACAAATGAAAACAGATCGTAATGCGACTGGTTCGTTACGATCGCGAATCGTTTTAAGATTATTGCATATGCCCTTTTCTCGCGAATGAGTATACCGTTCTTCACGTTCTCTAATTTGCAAATCGTTCTTCGAAATCTTCGTGCAACAATCATCGAATAGAAGAAAAAAGGATGAAACAATTGTAGGTACCATATCGTTGACAGCGTTAGGTCCGGCTTACATGCGATTTAGAATGCGATTATCCTTATTTCTAAGGTGCCTCTAATTGGCTTGGAGTATAATAACAACCGTGCTGGTAACGATGGAGTCTCCCGTGAAGAGATGGCAGCGTTAAGGTGCATATAGGTAAACAGCGTTCGTAATCCGCGATTAGTTAATAACATAATAATGTGCAATCACTTTACAAATTGCTTATAATAAATTTCTACACAATTCTCAAATATGTATGTTACGATGAAAGACCGAAATCTGGCGAATGTCGACATTCACATAGTCGCTTGGTGTATGTACGAAATATTTGCTTAATACCCTTATTTCGAACTTACACCGGTGAATGTCGACATTCACCATGCATTAATGGTGAATGTTGAACATGTCGTAGATTTAACCTAACCACTTCAGAAAGTATTTTAGAGTACTTTCTTTGAGAAAAATAAAAACAATTGTAATGGAATATACTAACTATTAAACAATTAAAATAAACACATAACTTTTAAACTCTTTATATTTGTAATTATAAAAGATGGGAAGAAATATCAGATCAACACGAGACACGATAACAGAATGTAATATAGAAATTTCATGAAGAAAACAAACACATAAAGCAATATTACAATTATTTTATTTTAATATTTGAGAATCTAAAATTAAATCGAGTGGCATCGAATTAATAGTTGATAATTTAATGTTCATATTTATCGACATCTAATTACCGACGTTTTATAAGTTATCGATTCATATTTATTTTTGCCACTCAATTATGAAAATTCAACAAATTGTTTTCTCGCTTACCCGCAGTTAATGCATTTAATTTTTCAAGAAAAAGATCACGATTTATTGCAGCATCCATTCAGTATCAGTTACGGTATCGGAAAAAAATTAAGAAAACGATACTCGCGTCATCAAAGCTTGCATTAAACTGACAAATCTAACTGAGTCCCAGCAGACCAAAGGATTTGGCGGAAAAGAGCCAGTCACTTCTTTGTCGGCTCCTCTCTTTCGGACCTTCACCAGAGCATATCTGTGATTGTCGACATACAGCGGTGAAGGTCCGAATGTACAAGAATGTAATAAAATATTCGGTCTTTCACCGACGTATTTGGTGTATGTCGACATTCACCAATTTCGGTCTTTCACCGTAACATGTACATAAACAGCCGTTCTGCCGAAGGTTACTGTAGAGAATAAAAATTAATGTATCATTTCTATTTAATTATGTTTAGTCTACAATAATATCGATAGTGCCATGATATTGTTGAAACTAATAGAAATTATTAACGTAGAATGTTATCATTGAAATCTGTTTACTTCTATTGGAATTTCAAATCTAAAGTTATCCTAAGCTAAAATTGTATTTTATTTTTCAAATCTATGTTTTCTTGTTTGAAATTACAACAAATTTTTGTTGGAAGAAGGTTGTTTAGAGTTTAAAGAAGAATAAATAAATTTGTCTGGATAAATTATCTACTATTTCAATCATTCGTACTTGACTTAATAATAGTATGTTGCTCATTGTACAACACTTTGTGGTAACTTAACAAATAAGGCTGAATAATAAACAAGTAATAAATTTCAATGATGAAATTATATGTTATATTCGGATTGACAAAATCTTTACGATGTTATCGATTTTTATGTGTGTACAAAATTAGTTAATTATTAGTATGTGCTGTTTTTGTCGTAATATATTTGGCAACCTAGACTTCCCTATATTATCCAACGAGTTTAAAGTTTTTCAAGCTTATTTTTTGTTACAAATTATTGTCCTTAATTATTGTTGATTAGTATTAAACTAATTCCGATTGTTCTGATACCATAATTTTATAAAATGTTTATTTAACATTGAAATATTATTAAAAAAATAATTTGTGAACCATTAATTTTCAAAAATAGCCTCTTCACATTTATACAAGTTTAATTGGCAGGTATTATTAGAATAATAAAATTTATTAATGTGAAATTGTTGTCCAAATTGCTCGACTAATATCAATTAATACTATTTTTTCTTCTTCGTTTCTTATATAATATGTATAACTTTTTATTGATTCAACTCTCAAATTTGAAAGTCTGGTATACAGATTCAACATTAAAAATATTACTAAACGAGTAACACTCTTCAAAATATCATAAAATGTAATCAAATATTTATTAAGTTTCAACACAGACAAAGAAACTGTTAAGGTACTATAATAGTATTTTCAGCGTTAAAAACTACCTTAACATATGATATAAAAACTTTTACACAGAATGCTTTTATCGTATTATGGAGTCAGTAGTCTTTTTATGGCCTACTTTGCCTATGAGTCATATCCTGTTCCCGAACTGTTTGTAATCGTCAGTGAAGACGCGCCTTTATACGATTGCCGATCGACGTGCAACGTGCAATGCACCCAAGATGGCACAGTCTCAGGACTCCGAGAGCGTTGTGAACTTTAACACGTTGCAGTCCTTGAATTTTCGAGACTCGGATGCAATGCGACTCCACGTAGCGGATCGTGAATATAATTCTCGTGACTTGATCGGCAGACCGTTGGAAAGAGTTGTTGTCGATGTTGCTGTCTCTTTTTCTCAATAGTTAGTGAAACTCGCCTCGATGAAACCTCTTCAACATCTCACGTGATTTCTTTGATTCTACAGAGAAATCTTATTGTGAGCGGAAAGCAGGTGTTTCTTGTCTACATTAACAATTAAATAATTTTGTGAAAAATTTCTTTTTCGAGAAGTTTTACACTGAAGATTCGTTAAGCTGTTTTAGTTTTTAACTCTGTTCTCGAGGTAAACATTAAACACTATAGGTTGAAAGGAAAATTTATAATAATATGTTGAAAATTCTATTTAGAAAATAATAAATATTCAGTTTGATTATTCCGCTGCTATCCTGTTGTTATATGTTAATGTTAAGCCTTATGCATTTCAAACGAGCGATGATATAACAAATAAGAACTAGACAGATGAAGCGTTCAATGATCTCATTATGCATAGATAATTATTCTGTTTTTATTTTTTAAAATTGTTATGATTTGATACATTTTGAATTAATGTAATAAATTATTTTAAATGTTTAAGCCGTGATATCTTCGCAGGTATTAAATTTTTAACTGAGTTCTGCGGATTGTTCTTAGACAGTGGTAAGGTATACTACAAATATTATTTTAATAAATATTTTGACTAAAGATTTACACAGTTATAGAAACACAGTTATTGATATAATATTAATTGTTCAAGTAGTTAGTGAAAATAATAATCTAATGTTAATAATCCAAGTAATTACTAAGAATGACGATCTAATGTTAATAATTCAAACAGTTAGCGAAAATAATGATGTAATGTTAATAATGTAAGTAGGTAATTAAGGTAACGATGTAATGTTAATAGTTCAAATAGGTCACAAAAATAATACAAAATAATAGTAGAGATTGTGGCTTTTACATTTGTTTTATACGTTTTCAAATCCTTTTTTTTCTGAATTTGTCGGAAGATTCATCAATAAGGTTACCTAGCGAACTCTAGTCTTAAACGACCAAAAAGAAGTACACATACGCACAAATGCTTCTCCAATTTTTGTTCAGTGTATCGATAGAATAATACTCATAAATACTAAATTAACGTCTTGAATGTTGTATGGAAAGTGGTCGTGTGTACAATACAACACATTATAGGTAATTGTAATTAAATATTTAGAATACGATCATTTTATTATTCACTTTCATCTGTCCATTTAATATTTCATGTAAACAATATAACATTAATATAATTTAAAATATAAACAAGTGTTTTCTGTCTTTTCTGTAGTGTTGGTCACCGACCCTTGAACATCATAAGAATGTGATCAAAAATTTATGTCGTTACTGTTGTATTACTCAAATGTATTAGTAGTTCTAATTATTCTGCAAAGGCAGAACATTTTCAAAAATCTTAGCTGTATAATATCTAGTTTTGAATCTGATTTAACGTCTAATTATAGCGATACCAACAATAATTCCACATTATTTATTGATCATGCATAAGTTAATATGCATACGCATGCTAGGTCACGAGACTTACGTAGGTCTTTTAAAAGTGCAAGACACTTTTGCACGATAGACCTTGAGTCGAGCCCCTGGAATGCACTTCACCGGGCATTGTTCGCAGCTCATGTTGAACACCATTACAAATATTCAAATCTTGCCTTTCCTTTAACTTCTTGTAAACAGTAATTATTGATGAACAGCTGTACGCCGGCAAAAAATATGCTTCACTACTTGTGGAAACAACAGACATGTAGCAAAGACATTTGTACTTTCCTAGTTAATGACCGATCGTGTACGATAATGACTACACGAGATGTTGGAGATGTAGTTTAGACACATGCAATTTGTCATAAGGTATATTTAAACCGTTTTAAATACACATGTTTAGATATGTACACATGGCTATTTCTGGCAGAAGAATGGTACTAAATAGATGATCCATATTGTAAAACGAAAAAAATGATAGTTACAAAATCCTAAGGTTAATTCTATTAATATAATGACATCAAAAGTCGGAAGGAAATGAAAGAAATGTGAGAGTGTAAGAAAACGAGAAACTTTATAAGAAAAGTGGAATGATTTGGAAGAAACAGAAAAAATATAAGTAAACTCGTTAAATGGATAAACGAATTCATTACGAAATACATATGTACATACATATACATCATTTAAAATACCAATAAGTTTACAATTTGGCACACAAGCATAACATTGAAAAATTAAAGTGAAGAATTGTTAATATATCTTTACTATTTGTACAGAGTCTGTAATGAACGAAAATTTAATTAATGCAGTGAATTGCAGTGAATAATGCATGCCTGTGAATCAGTAACTGATAATACTCCTTTCGAGAATTTATCGAACATGAATAATAATCTACTTTGTGCGTCCAATTTAAAAAATTGCTACGGCTATAATCACTACTTCCATTTAAGAGGAACACTCTTGTCGAATCGTTTATTTTTATGTTTCTTGTAAAATTGCTGTGTATTGTAACTTTTAAAAACAAGTCTTTTTATGATGTTGTACAACTCTTTTTATGAAAGAGTTGGGTTAACAGATAGCTGACGTTAGCGTAGTTCCCACTTGTAATACTACTGTGTATTAAACCACTCATCAATCATTTGTAACTTTTACATCTCTTAAATCTCTTCTAAAACTATTGCATTTCTTATATCTCTTTAAACTTTCCACTTCTTTAGCTGTTTATAAATCACTGTATCTTCGCTAAAATTTTAGCTTTGTATTTGCTAGCAAAAATTGACGGTAACTATTTTCTTGTAAATCGTATATGAAATTAAAAATTATAATTCAATATTATTTATAATTGATAAATAAATAGTATGCTATTTGCATACTTATTTAGTTTTAAATAACTACTTTCACTACAACTTTTTCAAGTTTGTTCTGCTCTTGGTTTTTCGTGGAAACATTCATTTTTTGATTCCACATTGCTTACTCCTTTTTCATTATTACGATCAGAAAGTGAACGCAAAAACATTTATGCTCAAAGAATGTTCCGTTCTGGTTCAGTTAGACTGAAATCCAGCGCCACGCCAGCCAAGCGTAATTTCCCTTACTCTAAAACAACAAAATTTGCAGCTGTAACTGTGTACGATAACGTAGAATAATACATAGTGTATCACAATTATATAGTACTCTCTATATATCGTTATAATCACATCTGTATCAGTATATTATTATATCTTAACAGAGATTATACATGTGCATTATTACGACTAATTTATTTACATTTATTATTATACGTGCTCATACATTGTATTCATCATACTGTGTCCAAAATAAAAGATACACAATCATGTTCATAAAAAATGTTTACAATATAGTTTCCATTTGTTCTAACAAATAAATTTAAGAAACAGCAAACGCATATTTACGATGTTTAAATATTTTAGTTGAATTAACATTTCATTTTAAGATTATTGAAATTATTCAAAATGTAAAATTTAAGCAAAAATTAATAAAATGCAAAATTTGAATTGAATTGAATTAAGATTGTCTATGATATTCTTTTACTTTGAGTAGAGCTATTAGGACCTTAGGTATAAAACATAAAAATATTTTGGTCTTTCTATCTTTTTTCACAAAAATTATTTTCAAAGCCACGTTTGTATGTTATATTCGATTCAAATTGAAACTATACGCGTTATTTTTATAATTTAACACTATCTTCTCTCATTTCTATATAGATGAATAAAGATCTTTGAATACAAAATACCAAAAAAATAGAAAGCAAAATACGACACGCAAAATAAATTTTAATTACTTGAAAAGTGAAATTGCAAACTGATGATTTAAAGTTATGTATAGAATTACTAAGAAGATTAAGTTGAGAATTACAATGATTGATCTTTACATATTTTATTTCGATTGTATTTTTATGCTTTATCATCATCTTCTTGAAATATAAAATTTAAAATTAGGTGTGGAAATGAATAATTTGTGATTAATTTATTATTGTTCATACATATCTAATTATTGAATTACCTAATTTTTTAACAATATAATATCGTAAATTATGACCATTGTCATGTTTCAAAGTTGTTTTTATATTGCTTTCTACGTTTCTCTCATTTTTCTCCAAATATATTACCATCGATTGTCATTAAAATTTCTAAACTTTTGCAAGGTGCTTAATATTCAAAACACAAGTACGATAGTTTAAACTCCCTTCGATTTGTTTAAACTTTAAATCTTCAAATGCGAATATAATTTAATCAATTTAAAGTAATCATTAATTTACTTTCTTAGCCGATTATAATCTAGATACATTCTCATAGGTATCCAATAAAGTTCTCTTTGTTTCTGTATGCACACTATACAGTATGTCCGCGGCTAAGTGTGACAGCTTGATATCTCCTGAACTATTGATGTCACGAAAAAGTGCTTATATGGAAATTGCAGGGTAAAAGAGGCCCGATGTTTTGGCCGAAGCGAAATTTTTTTATTGTTATTAATGTAAAAGATATGATAGTGAAGTTTCGATTTATACGTGGAATTTCAATTTTTTTTTCGATCAGGCGATAGTGCTTTTCAAGACGAATTCATCAAGGTTTTATGTACCTACCCGATTTTTAGTAGTTTTCGAGATATAACGCTTAGAAATTTACTGATTTTCAGCAGTGACGTCTCGGTTTGACGAGTAAGTCATAAAAACGATCTTATTGTTACAGTAAGTGCCGTAGGTTAGACCCTGCCTGCCGAAACAGATAGGCGGGGTCTATGGTCAAAAATGGCAGTTCCGAAGAGTAAGAAACGTGAAAAAAATTATCCATTACAGTCTATGATGTCCCAAACTCCCAAACTATTAATATAATCTTCGATACGGAAATCTTAAACTGTAATGGATAATTTTTTTCACGTTTCTTACTCTTCGGAACTGCCATTTTTGACCATAGACCCCGCCTATCTGTTTCGGCAGGCAGGGTCTAACCTACGGCACTTACTGTAACAATAAGATCGTTTTTATGACTTACTCGTCAAACCGAGACGTCACTGCTGAAAATCAGTAAATTTCTAAGCGTTATATCTCGAAAACTACTAAAAATCGGGTAGGTACATAAAACCTTGATGAATTCGTCTTGAAAAGCACTATCGCCTGATCGAAAAAAAAATTGAAATTCCACGTATAAATCGAAACTTCACTATCATATCTTTTACATTAATAACAATAAAAAAATTTCGCTTCGGCCAAAACATCGGGCCTCTTTTACCCTGCAATTTCCATATAAGCACTTTTTCGTGACATCAATAGTTCAGGAGATATCAAGCTGTCACACTTAGCCGCGGACATACTGTACATGCACATATCCTAAATCAAAAGCAACAGTGACAAAAAGACGTAGAAAATGTTTATAGGTAACTATATTTGAAAGTATCGCTTAGCCTGATTTGTGAATCAATATCATTAGTTTCTACCGATGAAAATAGAAAGAACTATCTTGATAACCTAGTAAAATGATATAGTGTTCCATTAGTTCTAGACAAGAGTATACAATACCATAGTTTCACTGAGGTTAATAATTAAAATCAGTTTGTCACTATTCAATAACCAAGTAATAAATTTTCGAGTTTTAAAATCAATCTCGAATTATCGTAATATCAAACTAAGTTTATTAATCCATCGAACGAAAGCAACGATAGCGTAACGCCATAGGGTGCCTTTTATATGATACGGCTCCTATCTTGTTCAATGACTAGTGTACGCCTTGTGTTTTATACCGGTTTCACCTGTTTCATACAATTCTTCAACGACCAAACAAGCTCAATAATCGTGATCGTGAATGCCTGTCCAAACACCTAAAACGTGATGCGATTCCGCTGAATTCGCTGGTCACGTTTGATGTCACTGCGCTTAGGTTTTTTGATTTAGCAACACACCGAGCGTGCTACTTTTTATTCGAGAAACGCGTACCCATTATTTCGAAAGCAACTGCAGTTTTTGTACCGATACAACGATCTAACTTTTTCACTCTTTGAGCATTCTTACAGATCCGTACTAGCTAGCTTGTAGTAAAGTTCATTGAACACACCCAGCCGTTTCAAGAACACCGACGTGTTCATGCGTAAGGGGTTATGCTTACCTTTCATCAATGTTAACACTTCGATTATCGCATAGTTTGCGAAATCAATGAATTAGTTGATTTGATATTTCTTTATAGAGAAAGGGACTATTTTGAAAACAATTCTTGGTGACTTTTATAGTGTATGGTACAAAATTATAATTTCCAAAATTGGAACTAAATCATAATGCGATAAACAAAACAAAACTATAGAGTATTTGTGCAAATTATTATAGCAAAGTCGTAAATACGACACTTTACAATACAATACGGCATTAGTCATTACAGTATTAATAGTGTACGAAATTATTGTATAAAATGTTGTTGCAAAGCTAAGTAATGTTCATTTGGAATAATGATCAAATAGGTTCCATATTTGATATATTTTTTATTCTCATATGATGAGTATACCGATTGATTTAATTAGTGAATAACAAAGTTATTTATTTTTAATTGTTATATGGAATTTTTGTATAAAAGAGACAAATATATTTCTCTTCTGAAGGAATTTTATATTACCTGAAATATTGAATGCAAAACTAATGGAAATAATATATACTTGAATAACTGAATTACTAATCGTCACATATTCAAACAGTGGATTATTAATATTTGAATACTGAAATATTTAAATTTCAAATCTTGGAATTCTGAAATACTGGAATACAAATACATACGCTTAAATTACAAATGTTCATATTTGAAATGTTCGTACACTTAGTGTGATTATATTAACCCTTTGGAGTATGACTTTTCTCTCACAATAATAATAACAATAATAATAAATAAAAATAAATACATATTTTCTACTTAAACAATTAATATTTCGGGAAGGTATGATAATAGGTTGATAAAGGACAAAAAATAGTTTTCTATTATTAATGTTTCAAATGTATGTATTTTAACAAAATATCAGGAGTTTATGTCATATTTGAAATATGATGCAATGTTTTCACTTAGTCTAAATATTTAAAAAAATTGATTTATCTAAACAATAAAAATGGATTTACATTTACTTGTTGTAATTAAAAAACATACTTGTATTTATATAAATGAATTTTATTAAATATTTTTTAAAAATAGTTTTTTGATCAATACGATGAAAAAATAACAATCCGTGAAAGATTTTAAATTTTTACATTCCGAAAAGTACAAAACACAACTTTTATTAATACTGTTTCTGTTTGCTCATAACATTTTAAAAAATCACCTTACGTAACAAGGATATACAGTTTTCTATAAAAAAATACGCATAACTAATATATTTCCTGTACATGCTCACTTACCAGAAACTAACTACATGAAATTACTTCCCTCTCGATACAGAAAAAGTTTCGTTTGAATGATATTCTAAGTAACGCATAATTTATAAGATAATTGCATTTATAGGTTAAAACGAGACACGCTGTATACTACCAATTTTTTAATAATTATTCGTCAGACAATAAAATAAATTAGAAATTTTGAAAGAAAAAAATCACTCACGTTTCTTTCTGATATTTTTAAAGGATTTAGAAAACAATTTGATATGTTGATATAACAAAAAAAGAACAAGTATACCTTAATTGCAAAATCCTGTTTAATAACTGGATAATTGACAACTTTTGTGTAATTTAATATCCTAAATATTAAACAAAAATTAATTAAGGCGAATTACTTGTATAAACCAATCAGTACAAAAGTTGTTAGCACAGTAATTTCCTTCTTCATTGTATATATTTAAAAATGGAATTACCAATTTTAAATGCAAATACACTTTCAAATAGAAAATGAATTTGAAAAATAAGTAAATCCTGAGGAATTCACCAGCATATACCAGAATACATAAATTAATAAACGTAACCATTCATTATCTTATTATCTCGACAAAAACATGACAACAAAACTTTGTAATATAACATGTTGTAACCTAAAACTAGCCATTTTGACTGGTTGGTAGTTCTTGTGTTAAATGCCGCATGTTGCCAAATTCTGCGATCCAATTTCATCGTAAAACCGGTGTCTTTAACTATTTTGTTATTGTATGCTTCGGTCTCGAAGTCATGTTTTGACACAGCAAGAAGCGTTTAGCAACAGAACAGGAACGGAACGTATCGTGAACAGCGTTGTTTGTGGCACTAACCTACGCGGAATAGCTTCAGAGATCTCGTAAAACCGATTATCTTTCGCAGTTTCGCTTAAGCGCGTCCTAAGCCTAGCATTTCATAAGCTCAACCACAGTTTGGTCAACGATCGAATTTCACCGTCATTTCTTGTCGATGGTTCTCCAAACTGTGTATTTTGCGTGAGTCATTCGTGTGGTGTAGAATTTTTAGTAATAACAAAACATGGATTCTACATGGGACGAATAAAATCTGTATGGTTAAATGAGAAGTGCATTTATGGTATTTTATTTTTACAGCTGGAAAACTTTATAATTTTAAATATACAAGATATGCCAATAAAATACATTCACTCTTTATTAATGTTAATATTATATTTCATAATTGATACTAAGGTTGGTATTCAAATTAATATTAATATGTGTACATTTTATTGAAAAACATTATACATATATTCTATATATTTGTTGCTAGATAAAAACGGAAGTGGCCTACAAAATAAAATAATATTACACATATGAAAATTAGAAATTATTTAATTGTCTTTTGGTTTCTTTACTATACGTTACTTCAATTTTATAATAGTGAAATGTTGTTCGATTCTGATATTTAACAGTTACCACTAATTTATTCTCATTACACATTATACACAAAAATCTTACAAAGACATAAGTAAATTAACTTTTAGAGTTGCAGCGATTCTTTTTTACCACACAATTTAAAAAAAAATACTGTGTAAAGGTCTGTTGCTATTTCTTTCAAAAAGAATTAAAAATTTTATTTGGTAGGTCGTACAGACATTTTAAATAACAAGTAGATAAGACAAAATTTGGAGTTACTTATTTAAACCGAACACGAAACATAAAATTATTTATAGCCCAGAGCGTTATGCAGCAATTTCTGAATCCGTCCATACTTGTATCTTTTTTATTGGACGTTGGATAAGTAATTGTTCTATTTAGATTATACAAAACCTGTAGAAACATTGTGTGTAAAAAGTTTTCTATCGGCAGCCAGGACGAAAATTGGCCAATTTCTATCATTGTTCTTTACAGAAACGCGTCAGCCGGTCAACACGTGACCAATCGTACACGTGCCTTAACTTCAGTGAAGGGTTCGAACGACAGGAAAGCAATGATATCCACGTGCTGAAAATAATAATCAGGCGTTACCTAATGTAATTTTCGTGGTTGGATGCCATGACTAGGTTGCACTGCACGTTCGTTATCGATTTCAATTGTCGGCGTAATTAGGTAGCTTGTCGAACGGCTCAAAATAATTACACTCGGAAAACGCTAACCAACGCACCTGATTTAAAAACGATCGTATCGGCAAGCCTATTTACATGAACAGGGACACACTTCGTATCACTTTGTTACTTGACGAATCACGCACACGATCGGCGTTTAATGTACAATTTTAAGGAGGCCCTCGATACGATCATTGATCAACCTCCGATAAATTACCATGCAAACGACAGGTTGTTTTTTGCATAGTAAGGTCGTTGAATTAACTGAGTCATAGGTTCACCTACTTTATAAATTCGCCTCGAGGCACGGAACACTTAAAGTAATTTTTTTGTGCCACATACCTTCTTAGGTAGTCTTATTTATTTCCCTTTATTGATAATATGCAGGAATTTGAAATTGTATACATCAGAAATTCAATGTGCAATACGATGGTTTAAATTTAATTTTGCATTGAAGTTAAATATGAAAGAACTTTAATATTTTTTAGTGCAATTAATGCATTATACAATAGTTTATATATTAACTACTTAACTAATGTATTATAAATTATGGTGCAATGAGGTATCTTCGTATTTTTATATATCAATTACGCAAAAGTTCGTTATTTTTAGTTAATAAATTCTCAAATTATCAGATTTTCAGATTTCTCAATTACAAACATTTCAAATTCTGAAACTTCGAAATTTCATAATTTTTAAAGTCTTAAATTTATAAATTTCAAACTTTCAAATTGATAAATGCAAGTTTATGAAAACTGAACCTCTTAAACCCCTAAATTCTTAAATATGCAAATCCTATTTATAGATTTTTATATTTCTAAATTTCTTAATTTGTAAATTTCCAAACTTCAAAATTCCCAAATTTTCAAATTTCCAAGCTATTCAATTTTCAAATCCATGTATGTATATTACTTGTTAGTGGCATATGATAGCAGTATGTTAATAACTTTTATTTGCTTATTCTAAAATATTATCTGAAAGCATTTCAAATGTAAGAATAATCTCATCTTTGAACGACCTTCGTTCAATAATTATTTATTTCATATCTCTTTTACATTATTTCTGCCAATATATGTATTTTAAGAAATGAATAATTCCTTGAACATAATGATTTAAATAATATTCTATACATTTTCTATAATATTATTTGCACAATAAATTAGATATTATTCAAATTGTTGTTTAGAAGTAATATTACCTTTTCATATGATATATTCAAAATACTGGTCACTTGTATTAATACTTATCTACACATGATACTGAACTGGAAAGCTTGTAGAATTTGATAAATAAATCGTTTTTGTGATGCAGGTTTTGCGACAATCACATTGTAGCACGAGAGTTACGGGAACGCATTATTGGTATACCGTTGAAATGCCATAAGAAATGCCATTCAATCATTCACTCATCGTGGGTAGACATGTAGACATTAATGTAGGCGGCAAACACTTTGAAAATCTAATACCATAAGGTGATATTACTTCTCTAATTTTATTTTTTTTACATTCTTTCAACTCAAACTTATTGCTTCTTCTTCAATGTCCATTCAAGGTTGTAATATTTAGGTCATGGAAACACGATTAAAACGCTTTTGTTCATTTATTCTGATGTCATCTACAATATCGTGTTACAAAAGGTGGATGTTGATATACGAAATATTTTCGGCGACCATTGTCGATACGACTTTTGCAGAAATTTCTTACTAGCATTAGATCACGAAATTAGCTAAAATTTTCTTAGCCATTCATTCTATTCTTAACAGTACTAAAAATAATTTCAACTATTTTTTCTGTACAGATATTTTATATATATAGAAGTAATTAAATCGCATGCATATTCAATAGAAATTGTAAAGAAAATGTTTTAGCTGGTATTTATATTTTGAAAACAAGTAGATACACAAAAATTGCAAATTTTAATTTATAATATTTGCGGGTATGCCTGCATATATATGTATGTATGTAACAAGAAGATTAATGCACGGTTTAAATTTAATACATGTGCTGAACTGCCTTACAGAAAGTTTTAAAGAAAAATGAGCGTTAATTGGTCAGAATGAAAAGAGTACATTCCAGTTCATACGTTCTTTGTTGGTCGAAATGGTCCCGGCTATTAATTATGATCGTATAAAATAAGAAATGTACAATATGTGCAGAGATTTCTTGTGAGTTAAGAAATGCACAAGATATGTACATCACTACAATAGTTTGCTGATTTATTAAAACACTCCCTTTTTATGTTTTATATTGTAACATTTAGCTAAAAAAGTCACTTAATAAATTAAATAATTGAGGTATTTCATACTGAACTATTATTCCTTTTTGCCGAATTTCTTAGACAGAAAATCTAATAGTATTGAAAATATGACAGGTTGATATTCAAGGCACAAAAGTCTAAAATAACTACTTAATAAATGTTACAAATCTATATAGTATGTTCTAAAAATTGTGGAACAAGTGTTTTGGTGACGATACTGTGTAAAAGAATGAATTGAAAAAACAAAAGTAGCTTTCTTTCATATTTATCTTAAATCTCTGAGGAAAATGCATTCAAAAATTTTTAGAAATATTTATTAAAAAATTTGTTTACGGCATTGGAGGTGACAATTTCAATACTTGTTTGATTAATACAACAACTAATGAATATTATGGTGATTTTTATAAGCAAATACATTTTTTTTTAAGTTCTAAAAGAATTGTTATTATTAAACAATACTGTTTTTGATACTGTTATTTACAATTAAATTCGTAATACTATACATATATTAGTATTGTGCGAATGTATTTCAGTAGTCTTAATATTTATATTTATTAATTTATACTATCGACCAATTATTAAATTAATATAAAGGTTGAAAAATTTTTTAAATTTACCTTTTTCGAAATCGAAGCTGAATACGGAAAAATATTCTCTTTTATATAATTTTATATAATAATCTTTTTTTAAGGCTAGTCAAAAGTATCTGTATATACGTATGGTGTACTTCAAATAATATGTTAGTTCGTTTGACATAACAGTGACCATTGTTATTTTAGTTTTAAGCAGTTAATTACAATAAAAGTAATAGGAAATTCCGACTGTTACTTAATTTACGACATAATTCTGTTCACATGAAGACTTCTTCATTGTCTAGAGTCCCTATGTATATCTACATCATAGTCTCTATCAAATTCACGGGATGTTCTCAAGACAAAAACTTCCATCACGACCTCATTTTTCTAAAACAGCAGTTCTCAACCTTTTCTTAAATGTATGTTATTAGAATCAACATTCAAGCACTCCAAACGTACCAAATGAAATATGCTTTGGATACTGGTGAGCATAGTAGACTTTTATACAGAAAAGTACGATACAGAATAAAAAATCCAATCACTTGCTGAATTTTGATTGGTTAATTTTTAACTTCAAGAATTTGAAAATTTAAATATGTCAAGGTTTACAAATTTGAGGTTTGGAAATTTGGGAATTTAAATCTTCAGAAATGTTTAAATTAAAAACATTAAGAATTTAGACAGTCTATAATGTAACAAATCGAAATTTTGGAGACTTAGAGCTTTGGCAATTTGTGGCTTTGCACATTTTGAAAATTTAAAAATTTGTAATTTTGAATATTTCTAATCCGTTATGTTTTATTCTAAATAGTAGATGCTAATATACAAATGTAAATTTAGTTATAATAAATCATAACTGTCCTCTTTCTTCCTTAAAAATTCCAGAAGAATTCAGGTTATCATATTCCATGATAAAATTTGTTTTAAACAGACTGTACTGATTGCGAGTATCACAAGGTTTACATATGTCATGTAACACTTTCATATATCATAAATTATAAATATGTAAATATCCGTGTCTGCTCATCACAGGTGGAAGATATTTTACGTAAGTTTCTTTGAGGAAACTCGATCAGCGGGTAATTTTCTCACGCAACTTGCCTTGTAATTCCTTCATGCGTGCAATCTACGGGGTCTAATAAGATCCTTCTAACAAGATTGTCGACAATGCTCGCGTTTCAGCGAATACACGAACATACCCGTGTTTAAATCGCAAGTGTCCAACGCCGATTCGACTCCCATATTGTCCGTGTCGTTTATCTACGTCGATTAACAATTTTTTTCGTAGGTGTATGCCTTCTTATGAAACGGGATAAGAGAATAAATCGCACAGTTAGCGTCGTTCCATTTCTATAAAGCAGGTCCGGATTTGTCTTGCGTGTATAACGCTTTTCACTTGGAACGATCGCTTGATGTGATTACTCTTTGGGCCACGTTTAATTCGACTCCGATTTCGTTCACGGCAATATTTTATCCTTCCGCGACGTATCAAGCAGCCACATTCGAATCTGGATCACTGATAAGTTTCTTTGGCCAGTTGACCGGTGGTTTCACGATATTTGAATTTCTCTGTTCGAATTATCGCTGAAATGATGACTCGAAAAAATGGGTGGTAATTTCAGGTAAACAGTAGTGCAATATTTAAGGAATCAGTTAAGAGAATTATAATTTCTGTTGTATTTAGACGATGCAAAGTTATTGAAATAATTTGCATCAATAAAATGATAAATAATTTTGACACATGTGTTACGAGAAGCTCGGAGTACAGTTAAAGTAATATTTATGGGTATTTTGTTAAGCCTAAAAGCGTTTCATTCTTGCAATTTCGAACAGATATTTCAGACCACATGAACGTCTCCACAACTTGACGTTCCTAACTATTGACAATAGCTTTCTAAAAGGCCAGAAAAGCACATTTTTTATAACATCAATATATCTTCCTTTAAAGAAGTTATGTCTATGGTCTTAAGGTGTGCACCCCTGCGACGTGCAATGTTTACGAAAATCCTTGTATACCCGACAGGTCAAAGCACTCTAACTCAGTCATTCAGCAGTCTCGCAATCTGTCTCATTACTTGGTTCTTTTGTAGGACCCAAATCACTTAACTGTTTTGGGTCATCTTACTAATAAAACGTTATTTACAACTTTGGAGTGAATACTAAAAGTCGAACAATCCCATTCGCTGAACCATTCCACCAATCAGTATTTTTCCCAAATAACAATATGTCCTGATTGGCCTTTTCTGGTAACGCCTTCACGTTCTGAGCTTCCTCCATTGCTTTCTTTTCTGGCGACTAGTCAGTCTTAGTTTAGAGGCGACTAGTCAATCTTAGATTACCTTCCGTTGAAATATAACCAGTCTTAAACTACCTTTGGTTGAAGTATACTTAGTCTTACAAATCGCAGTAACTATCAACTGCAACAACACACAACCACCATTGCAACTATTGGGATGATGAACTACATCCTTTATTGACTTGGTCACATCAGTGTAGAGGACTCTGAACCACTCTATAGATTCTAATTCAATAATAATTGTACATATTATTCCACTACCGTAACAACGTAACAAGTTGTGGAAACGCCATGGGTCAACGAAGATTTACAACCTTCGACAACAATTATAAAAAGTTAATATTTGACCCGACGCACAACACATGGAAGCTTTTTCTTTTCTTCGACATTCTGAAGAACTTATGTTCTTAAAATATAAGAACAATGGTTAATAATATATTAATAAATTCTAGGTTATGTTGATGTTATGACAAATTTAAAATTAAATAAAATTATATTTCTGTATAGATATTATTAACGTCAAGATATATGTAGAATACAAGATATACTTGCCTTAATACAATTTATATTAACAATATACAAATTGTCATATTAGGTCTAATAACACATTTTTAATTGTGAAAGTAAAATAAATGAAAATAGTGTAAATGTTTAAGAGAAAACCACCATAAGTTGTTGCTGGAATTTGTTCGTCTATTGAACTCTTAACGTTTAATGAACTTTAAATTACAGAGATTAATATGAGTACATTAATTACTACACTAATTATTACGTAAACCAAATCTAAATCTTGTACCCTGACATAGATATTTTATCTTTCCTAACTACCATCCCGTTTTCTGATTTGTACTTATCATTTTATTTTATCTATACAAAAATAAATAAGATACTATTATTTTATACGTATGTGACTTTGACGAATCTAAATTTGAAACGATTTTAGAAGTTTGTAAAGAAATTATTTTACGTTGAGTAAAAAAAAATCAACAATTAATGGGCATTTTAAATTAATAAGTGCAATTATTAATATCCAAATGTGTTATTAGTCCGAACTCTTGATAATGTTGTTACTCATACGGGTATGTATCAAATGTACAGTTCAGTCCGTTATTTTGTGAATTAATATGTCACAATTAATATGTTATCATGTAACATATTAATACATTTTTATAATGTCCGTAGTTACACTTATAAAACTATAGCACTCACTAATTATTAAATTAACAAGCATTATTGAAAATGTCATTTCATTTGCCGTAAATGAATTTCCTTATAAAAGTTTTGAAGAATTTCAAAGTTCAATAAAGTTCAAACTACATGTAAACAAATCATATGGTATATATGTATCTGCCTTATTTTTTAACACAGAATCACTGTCCGTTCGATTCTACCATCAATCACCAAACACTTCAAGAAGTAATGTAATTGTGACTGTCAACAATTAGCTTAATGTCAAAATTAGTGTAACTTACCCTAGACGATTCCAAACTTTCGAACATGGTTTGATCGTTCTCGATTAATCCTGAAGTGTCAAGATAATTGTTATGCTATCATACGTTGAAGAGCGCATAATGAACACTTTCTCGATCTACAGGAAGAAAAATTTCTGATCTCTGCGGATACAAACGTAATGCTTCATGATTCGTTAAATCAACTTTATTGTGTAATATATATACGTAACGCGAGGATTTTTCTTTTAACAAGCCAGTCGAAATCAGTTCGCGTAGCCCAGTCTCGTATAATGCCGTTTTTATGCTAACAACCAAGATCGTTCTCATAGTGTTCTATCATGTTATGCCTTACTGCACATTCCTAACAAATGCTTCAGTCACTGAAGCAAACGTTTCACTGCTACAAAATATCTATGTTATATTATTGCTAAACAAATTTTACTTCAATGACATTTATATAATAGAGTCTTGAACGGTATACTATTTATTTTGGTTCCATTATTCAACGTTCTATTATTAAACTTTCATTCATTCTCTTTTTCACTTTTATCCATAATTATAAAATTTACGAAGCATGTAGCAAAGTGCTATAATCCTACAGATACTATAATGGGTTAGATTAATGACACATCATGCAAATCAATGTCTATCTGATTTCTAACACCTTGTCATACGTTCTTCTACATTATTTTTTGCCTGTACGTGCAATGAACTCGTTAAATATTCTTTCACTAACTAATATGTCGTAAATCTACGGTCATTAATTCGACATCGTAAAACCACTAATAAATTTCTTCAAATCGTATTGGCAAGAACTTCTGGCTTGCAAAAAAATCTTTCGCTTTCGCTAACAGTATTCGGTTTGGAAGACAGAATTACATTTGCATTATAATTGTAAACTACACTTACACTGATTCGTTAGATTACAATTATACCTTCACAAGTTCCGACAATCACAATATCTTTTATGTGTTTGAGCTACCGAAAGAATGAAATTAAAAAAAGAACGAAAAGAAATCGTAGCAAGTATTTGGTTTGCAACCTGCTAATAAATTCATCGATAAGGCTACTCAGCAGATTTGTGTGGTAGATACAAAATGATTATTATTTTCTTAGATATGAAATCACGATTTAAACCTTCAAAAACAGGCACTGGATGACGTCGCAATATTTAAGCTAATATTTAACGTCGCAATATACTAGACATTTTTTAATGGATTTAACAATTATTATTTAAACAAACAGATGTGCCAACAAAAAATAAATATATTGCGCTAACAATCACTTTCAATGAAAATAATAAGAAAACTCGGTTAAACTTCATTTTGAGAAACTATCCTTTTCAACTTGAATTCCATAACCTGATAGTATTCAATAAATATAAACGAAATACGATAGTGTATGTTGCAACCATCGGCTCAAAAATTATATGTTATTTAAATTTCATAATTTAGGAATGCTGTATAATTTACTTTAAGTGGTAATTGAGATTTTATTATATAGTAAAACACATTTAGTATGCAGACTGTGTCCATTAAAAACGTCATTAAGTCTATACTATTTTGGCAACAGAAGTGTTGCTATAATTATAAGTACTTTGGACTGCAGAAGTGCTATCCGACTGTTGTTAACACGCCCTCTTCCCATCATTCAGTTTTTTTACAGGACATTAGTGTAATTTTGTTCTCTGAATACGAATGTCATTTATTATATTTCAAGTAGTTAAAATTTAACGAAATTCAACAATCTAATTCGAACTAAAAGTAAATTGTACTTAATAGTACAAACTCTTTACTCTGATTAACTTTAGTGTATTTATATACTATTCACTATGAGTTCTATGAAATTTTTGAAACGTGCAAATTTTAATGTATTCCTTTAAAACTGATAATATAATACAATAATAACTCTGGCAGTGGATGCCTCACAATACACGATTACAATCGTACGATAGTTGGTATTAGTGCCAATTATCCTGAACATGATGATTATCTACTTTTCCGACATGACTCTATTCTCATTCACTAAATTTCGGTTCATCGATTTTCAAAATCATGTCAAAATATGAATTGATTTGCGAAACATTTTTAGCCTAACTAATACTACTTGTATCTTTTATACTTAAATAAATTGTGTTACCGGACAACGGTTGAAGAACTAGAATCTGAGGCATCTTCTAATAGAATCCAAAGTAAGTAAAAAAGAAATGATGCCGCGTAATAAAATTTCACCAAAAATTGGAAATAGCACCGATTAATCGTTACTATAAGTAGGAGTTACAATTTATTTTATAATACATGTAAGTAATCCGACGTGTCGTATCGGGTCAGGCGAATTAAAAGAATTCGTGTTTTCAAGAAAGTATTACTCATTTCACACAAAAACTACTGTAGACAAATAATTTTCTCCTTAGTAACTAACAATATATTAAGATAATAATGGGAAGTCTGTTCGGTCTTGCGACACAAATAATTCTCATTTCTTATATCTGACGCTAATCCATTTTAATCCAATATCGAGAATAAAATTGGTTCTACAAAATTGCAAAGCCGTGCAGCGATCGTATTGAGTAATGGATATTGTATGAAATACGGGGCAATTAAAGGCTTGAAAAGAAATCTAATCGAAGCGAAAGAGAAAAGTCAATTGGAAAGCACGCGATGCGGATTACGCGAAGAATTCTTAATCTCCTTTGTCGCGATCGCGGAAACCAGATACTTCGAGGATAAGATGCGATCTGTTATTCATTAACAGTAATAAGTTACGAAGCCTCGGTGGAAGAATTTACCTCGTTTACCTCGAGAAGAATTTACTTGTCCCTTAAAAATGTTCCAAGAATCTTAAGTTAGCTAATACTACAATGAGAAACTGAATGGAAACAAGCAGCCTCTTCCCACGTTAGAAATGTTTCCGCGTACTCTTTTAAAAATGATAAAACCTCCCCTACATGGGGAGGTCAACCTCCCCCTTGATTAATTAGATATGAATGTCACATAGATAGTAAATTATTGGGTTGTCCGGGAAGTCTTGCAGATTTCATTTTCTTTCTTTGAACAGTGAAAAATGTTGAAACATTTCAACATTTGTACATAAAGGTGGCCGTTAAGATTGAGTTACGGGTATTAATGAATAATACATTCATGTTTGAAAGATGTTTGTTAATAATAAAAATATAAATTTCGTAAGAGATATTTTAGTCGCAAAATTTGTCAAATAACTCAATATAATCAATCTAAAAAAAGTTTTTCTAATCCAATATCATAAAAATTTGCTAGATAATCGATATAAATCCGAATGTAACGAATTAATTTTTGAAACAAAATTATTCTAATGCTATAGAAACTTCTAACAGTTTAACCATAAATACAATTTATCAAAAACGTATAAAAAGTTTACAATAACACACAAGAAATGTATTTGTTATGAAAGAAAATTATTATTGGTCTGACTAGAAAAATGATTATTCAATTGATTGCCACTGATTGGCTTCCATTTAGTACATAATATGTATAACTTACGATAAACTAATTTGGTAATACATAGAAATCAGATTAAACTTATGCGATATAGCTTTATTAGTTCTACATTTATTTTCTAAATAAAAAATAAATACGTTCATTGTATGAAAAATAACATTTGTCCCATAAATATACAGATTATAGAAACAATAACATAATAATAGCGGCTGTAATTTACAATAATTATTCCTTATAATAGCCACAATTACAGTACACATACAATGTGGAGCATTAAAATTGCTGTCGTTCAACATTATGTGAAACGTATATAATTACGGACAGTATTAAATTTTAAATTTCATCGACAAAGTGTAATCAAAGATTCTTATAATATATGTAATGATGTTTAAGTATATACTATGTAGAATTTAAAATTATAGACTACTAAAAAATTGAAGTAAAATTTAAATACATTCTTTGTATGAAAGTAATTCAGTCAATCAAGTTTTAAATTTAATGGTATTCATAAATATAATATACGAGTGGTACTATTCATAGGTATAATGTTAAATGACAGTAATTCTCTCTCCTGGTACCTTTCATTACATGTATACTTTTTCCAAATAAATAATGCTTCATAGATGTAAAACATTATTTGCCCATGCATAACAAATAGCGGTTATTGATATCGTAATTACATAGTTAGACTACGTATATTTCTGCAAACATGTGTTTGTAATATACAAAAAACAGTTATTTGAGGGGCTAATTTGAACATTATATATCTTTTCCACATTCCACACAATTAATTTCTTTTTCTTATTCATACCACGTACCTTACATGTTTTTTGTGTGCTGCAATGTGCTATTCATGCATAAATATCGGCAGTCCAATTAAAATTTCAAAAAACTAGGAAATATAATCCAATAGTTTTTTCCTACTAAAATTACTCCAATTGCTGAGTTTATAATTTTATTTATTTTTACATTAAGGAACATTAACATCTTTTGTTTAACGACTTTCTATTGAAGTACTTATTATTTACATAAAGGAATGAAAATCTCAAATACAAATTAAGAAAACAATTTTAAGAGTTTACGAATTGTACCTAAGTCACGCGGAAATAAATTCTTCAGCTGAAAATCAGGAAACAAAACCGAATAAAAGAATATTATTGAATATTAGACTGTTAACGACTTATAAATTTTAATACATATATATTACTTATATTTGATGGCATATTCATTAGCATTTATTATCTGTTGGCATTTCCTTGATGTCGATTCAATGTGGCCTTTAATTAAACTGGTAAATAAATTGTTTCAAATCTGCTATACGACTTCGAACGATTTTATCAATGTTACTATGTATACTGTTGGCCACGCAATCTTACTTCACAGGTGTCAGATTAAAATTATGTGATTGTACGAGTCAAACTAAAATATTGATATTATTATTTGATAACAGATCACATTAGTTGAAAAAACCAAAGGAGTTATTTCAGTTAATTAATTCTGTATCAATTTTTTTATGAATATCAATTTACGATAAGGAAACAGTTATTACTTTTGTATAAATCAAATAGCAATTCTTATAAATCAACAACAATTTGTCATAAAAAGTAATGATCATTCTTATATAATACAATAATTGCTTCTTGCATTCATAATATACAGAGTGTATCAGTTTCTTACCAAAGTTTGCTCACATATTCCATGTACAAAAATAAGAAGAAAATGTTATATTAACATAGAATTTTAAATATTTCATATTATAATGTCATATTTAAATATTTTAAAGATTAAAAAGTTGTAATAAAAGTACATAAGTGATGACAACGGACTGTAGCTCAATATTATACACATATATGTATACGATGCTTTAGAAGTTTAAATAAAAACTTTATAAAACCCATAAAACTTTAAAGTGAATTATTGATTTTTGTATTTGTTGTATACCTCCAATAAGATATTCCAGAAGCATTTTTTAATACTTTTACTAATTTTTTTCTATAGAATATGCTAAAAATGTTTTACATAAAAAACTAAATTAAATTATTATTCAATGACAAATACCCCGTATCTGTCATTAAATAATAAAACAGTCCTTTATCATTTGAATCTTTTGTTGTAACTTTTTTAATAAAATATTTACAACTTTACGTTAATATAACAGTCTTTTCTTAATTTTGTATAATGTGGCTGTAAGAAGTTAGCCAGATTCTAAAGAAGAACATGTTATAAAATCTAATTAAATTTTTTAAATTTAATAATGAAAATCAGTATGATGTAAAGAAAATTATGAAATCATATTTTTTTACAATAATTTACTATCTGAACATTTTTAAAGAAAAAGAAATGAAGTTGATGTAGGCGCTTGTAAATAAAAATGAATTGTAATTCTCGAAAACGTATTATGGTCGAGTAATTTTGTTTAGGATTCAGAAGATTGCGACAACTTCTCGAAATATTTACCATTCTAAAGCAGTTGATGTTGGGTAAGAACGAGCCTGCGCTTTCCATTTCATATCGTCTTCGTGATTTAATTTCACGAGCGTAACGGTTCTCATTCTGAACCATTAAAATTCACTGTTCTTACATTAATGAAATGCTGCAATATTCATAAATAATCAAATATGTTCCATGACCTCTTACGCAAATGCAGATAGAGAACGTATTCTTGTTTTAATACATGAAATGAAAAATGCTTGTAGTGTAGCTCATCTTATATGAACAAATTATCTGATATTCTCTATTAATCATGTAGTGATCATGATCGTGAGTATAGTAGCAGTATAGTATTTATTGTAGTATTTAATATTTATATACTATTTATGGTGTAATCGTAGCTGCATATGTATTATAATTGGCATGAATTTTGTATTGATATTTATATACATTTTATTTCGGCAAAATTAGTAGTATTAAATTTTCGATCAAATATGCTATTAATATAATCAATATTGTAATCACTATCTTTATCTGAAATACTGAAATGAAGCATTATTTAAAAATCATGTAATTCTTGTTTTATATTTCCAATAAAATTATGTCAAAAATTGTTATCAAGGCAGAAAACCAAAGTTTTAATAATTAATAAAAATTTAAAATAAATACTATTAATAAATAAATAGTATTTATTTTACTTCGTTCCATATTTGTATTTACATATTTCGTGAATGATATTTTATTATTCGTAAGATTCGCGTGAACGTGTATTTTATAATTTGAAATTCGCTGGAGAATGAGATTCACTGAGAGATCCTCGATTGCATAGTACCCCCTTCAGTGGATGTACAACGCGTGAACAATTACTAGAATACGAAAGACAATATCCTATGCAAACACGAATGTAGTCGCAAGCGGTGCAGTCGTGTTTCCTATCGGGTAAGCGAGAATAAAAGTTTCTTACTTGGCAGAATAAGTATGTGCCAATGACTCGTAGGATAATTACTTCAATTATCTGGATAGTGAAAGACCGCGAACCCAAATGGGGCTGGAGTTTCACTTCGATTTCGAACACCCGATTAAATAAATTCAACCTATTTCCATGCTATTATTCGCACGCTTACTCAATCGCTCGTAAATCTGCAATTAACACTCTTCCTACTTTTCTAATTAAGAGTCGGTGCGCTGTGGTGCTTCTTCCTTATATCGATCTGAAATCGAGGTTAACTGTCGATAGATGTAAAGTGGGATTTTTTGAACATGTAACGAAAAATAAAAAACATTGTAAATAACTTAATATCGTTCTAATTACTAATTAGTGATTATTTATTCCTATTGTAACTAATCATATCTATGAACGAAACCAGTGATAAATACTATTTCTATGTTTTTTTTTTTAATTCTATGCATAAGTCAAAGCATAGATACGATCAGAAATTGCAAGAATGTTATTTCTACGGTTGTCATATACGCTTTCACTACATGCTTCAAACATGAAAAACTAGGGTCACTGAATTAGGAAATTAATTTTAATGTTGGGAGGTAGTGGAAAATTAAATTGTGAAGCAATGTCTGGTATTATATATAACAAATAGTGTATTAATTAATAAGATTACATTGGATACGATTTTTGATAACACGTGTTTACTATGACAACTCTACGAGGACAATGGACGATTCTACGAGTTACGTAGTTTTGACTCAAATACAAACAAGGTGTCGCTGCTCGACACAGATAAGAAACGCGGTGTACATACATAAGTTTAAATTCGCGCAAACACTTAACATTTAAAATAACAAAAACCTGTTAGAAAATAGTGCAGAGCAATATTTATACAGTAAATTAATATATAAAATGAAAATGGTGTCTTTCTGACATATATTTCTGTAATTCGAATTTTTATCTATAGTTGGTCTGATTCACTAGATTTACTAATAGCAACAATATTTCGCATTCCATCTATAATCAAATAGTTTTAAAAAACGTGAAAATTTAGAAATTTAAGAACTTGAGTGTTTGGAGATTTTGAAATTCCGAAAATTGGAAATTTGGGAGTTTCAGGATGTGTAGATTTAGAATTTTTAAATCATGAGAGTTTAGAAATATACGAATTTTGATATTTCAGTATTTGAAAATTTAAGAATTGGAAAACGTGGAAATTCTAAAATTAAAAATTCGGGAGTTTAAAATTTTGGAAATTGTAATTCAGAAATTTTATGACTTAAACGTTTTAAAAATTAGGAATATATCCCCACATTTCCAAATTTTCAAATGCCTAAATTTTTAGAATGTTATTTTATTTCTTTGTGTCCAATTGATACAACGTAGTTTTGTGTAACAGACATGTTAGATTACACCATTACTGAATTTCAGTACGTTGGTCTGTATAAAAATTCTGAAAAATCTTTAGATGAAAGGTATTGTTAATTGATTGGTACGATAACAGTGAAATCAAAAGAACAAATAGCCTGTTATATTGTTCAGCAAGAAATTTATTTAAAAATGTCGAGTTCTAAACGACATTTAGAAATAAAGGTATCTCGTACGATGAAATCGTACTTCGCTAAATAACGTCGGCGTTTAATAACAGACTTAGCTACCTGTACTCCTTTGTAATGTCAGTGTTATTACAACATTCCTGGCTGCTAGCACAAAATTATTATCGATAGCCAACAATGGTCGATGCAATTAGAAGTGAACACAGGTTAGCTGGCCGTCTAGAATCTTACCATTTGCGATTGGGTTGTTAATCTCGTACCGTGTGGCCTGACGGAAGCTTCGGTGGGTACAAACCATGGTGTTTGTAGAAAAATCATTGCAACCGAAGGATAATCAAGGAAACGGAAGAGTGCTAATCGATGTGGTCCACCGAGCATGAACCGTTTTTGGAAGCAGTTCTTCAACCACTCGTTACGGTTCAAATAAATTTCTACATTTTTATAATTTTAATTCAAGCTTTGCTTATCATCAATTACGATTGATATCTTAATATCGACCAATTGTTGTATGTATTAAATTTTTATGAGACATAATATTTTACTTCTTTATTCCATCGTCAGTTAATTAACTATTATTTTATCGATTGTTATATTATTTTGATACTCTATCTATTAATTACTAAATAATTATTATTGTACTACTATACATGTATTACCTATAGTTTTATGTCTCTTTGATCACTAGTATTATAGTTTGTATACATACCATTTAAATTTATTATTTAGAAGTACCTATTACAATTATTGCAATTATTGTAATTATGTCATTTTTAAGTTATTTTAAATTTAAACAAATTTTTATTTTCAGTAAGTAAGTATTATAAATAATTATATTAAATACGTAAGTAAGTAATTGCTTAAGGATGTAACAAACAAATACTGACCATATTGGTCTAAATTGGAGGAAACTCACGTAAAATGGCGGTGAAATTCAAATCCATTTGTATGAATACAAAGTCTATAATGAAATATATATTTTTATCGATTTAATATACAATGGTAATATATGTTTTGTTGCAGTATTTATCAATTTTATGATAAAATGTAAATTTTATTTTCAAATCTGCATTTAAGCGTGCTTGAATTATAATATAATCTCTGCTTTGTCAAATATAAATTAATAGTCTATTATGTATTAGAATAAATAAGGAAACTTGATGCTGTAACAAACTAAACCGCAGTATTTTATATTAAATTGATAAAAATATTTATTTTACCATTTTATTTTGCCGCAATCTCTAAATTAGTATTGTAATATTTTTCTAATTAAATGATGTCTCTTGGTCTTTATTTGGATTTAGACACGTATGACTTTAAGGCACACTGAAACACGGATAAATCCTTACTTTCCTAGAAACTCACTAATAATCCTTACCATACATAGTATTCAACGTAAGAGTAATCTGTTATCTGATATCTAACTGCAAGTCCTTATATCCACTAATAAATGAAATGTTAACAAATATAGACTACACATATATAAATTATCTTCTGTTTTATCTTTTTTTCGATATAAAAAGGAATGTAATGTAATTTGAAGTAAATTTATAAGATAACAGAAAACTCAAATAAATCTTATTTCGTATTAATTTCGTTTCAATATTGATATTACGTTTCGTGTTTTTCCACTAGAGTATATGTATGTGATAATATACATGAATGACCAATCATTAAATATGTTATCATCGACATAGATGCAATTTCAAGTAGGATCGAATTATTAATGGAGTAAATCTTACAAGTAAACTTACCAAAGTGTCACTCTCCGATTTTTCTGAAATTTGGATATGTTATAGTACATGGAAAATAGGGGGACACGTATTTTTTTCTGCGGTAAAACATATTTAGAATATGAAACAACCCCCCAAAGTGTGAGGGTAAAATGGAAAAATTGCGATATCTTTGAGATCAGTGAAGCAATTTTGATGATTTTTGGTATGAAATTATCTGTTAGCGCCAACGTATTTTTGAGGGTCGTCGAAGGCAATTAGCCCGCCGCTATTTTGCTTTCGTACGATTTATGATCGGGATGAACTGTGCGAAGTCTGGACGAGTGAATGGTTGTAAACGGACGGCTAGGGCGACAGACGATTGCCAGTGACTTGAAGTCACATGGCAATCGGATGTTGCAGACTTATTTGTTTGAATGAGGAAAATTGGGAAAGGCAAGCAGCCCGACGTTGCGTTGCCGGAATGAATAGGAACATTGTTCCTCAAGGATCTGGCCACGGAGTGGGGAAGGCGAGGATGCCTTCTGGTAAGAGGACTAAGTTTGACCTCTTGGCACTTACCCCAGCACCTTGATTGGGAACCGTTCTTTTTGACAAAAGTATCTAACATCAGAAGTGGGATTCGAATAGCAAAATTTTTGCTAAGTCCGCGTTCACGATGGCTGATGAATCGAATAAAACTTCCGTTACTTCATTCGAAGATTTATTCCGCCGGTTTATGGAAACGGTCGCGAGTTCTTCTTCTGCCGCGGCTGTGAGACCGGAATCGTTAGTGGAAGCGGTGCCGGAATTTAGTGGATCGGACATTGGTGAGGACGCTACCAAGTGGTGTAATCTTGTTGAGACGATTACAGAAAAACTTTCGGCTTCTCAGCGGTTGAGCATTGCCACCCATGCTTTGGTTGGTCAGGCAAAGAAGTGGTATCGCGAGTGGGAAGGGAATCCGCGAACGTGGCAGAAATTTCGTGAAGATCTTTGTTCCGTATTTGTTACGGAAGACCGTTTATGTGAACGGTTGACGCGTGCAGTGATGTACACGAGTGATTCGGCTACTTCGTACACTGAGTATGCGCGTAATAAATTGAAGTATTATGGACAAACGCAGGTAGCTTTTAAGCCGTGTGAATTGATAAGTTTAGTTATCGGGAATGTTATGGACGCTAGTGTGCGCCAATCTTTGATGAATGCCCGGTATACTACTACGGCTGATTTACTTAGCGGCATAGGACATTTTGTAAAAGTGCCGAAAAAGGACATTGAATGCGAGCCCGGTCGTGACCGAGTTCAGGAGCGCGGAGAACAAGTGCGCGATTATAAGAGACAGTCAAGCGATCGTGTAATATCACGGCGATCGCGAGATATTCAAGGGAAACGGTGCTTTAGGTGCAACGAAATGGGACATTTTGAGAGGGAATGCCCAAAGAGGCGTCGACCCAACGGTGAGCCGTCGCGGGAACAGGCGAACAGGGCATCGGCTGGACCTGTTTGTGGACTCTGTTTGAAGCGAGGTCACGAAGAAGATGATTGTTGGGTTAAACGGCGAACAAAACAAAATGTTTAAAGTCGCAAACATTAAGGAAAAAGACAATTAGTTGGTGTTCTGTCTTGTCGATAGTGGTGTAGATTGTTCGCTCGTAAAGGAAGGTGTTGTTAAACACGTTGGATGTAATGTTACTCCTTTTGTTATTACGGTGTGGGGCTAGGAAACTTGTGTCTTTCGACAATTGGCTGCATTGTGGTGGTTATCGAGTTTAAGGATGTAGCTGTGAAGCTGGACTTTTTTCTTCGTTATACCACCTGACGGATTCGTGTTGTTGTTGGAAGAAACGCAATTGTTGCGTTTGTCGCATGCTGATCATCGGATGGTGACCATGTTCGAGGGAGCGAAGGTGCAACGTAGGTCAGGGTTTTCCAAGGACAGCGAGGAACTACCTGGACGACGGTGTAACGTAGTAAACGTTAATGGTGACGAGGGCGGTGAATATGGATTTCTTGAGGAATTGCTGAGATGGTATGAGACATATGATTGATGCGGGCGGTAAGGTAAGAGCTGTAAATATTACCGATTGCTCGTTGGTGGCTATTCCTTCGAGATTATTTGTTTGAATTGAAATATAGGAAAAGGAAAATTGTTAAACACGAGGATTATTTAAGTAGGAATCCGCATAAGGATTATCCTGTTAATGTTGTTTGTAAGGGTTCCCGTTTAGTCGTTGTATAAGAGAGTCACGATGTAGCAAGGGATATTATTGAAAGAATAGGAAATTATTTCTTTTAGTTTTGAAGCAAGGAACGGAGTATTGTGCCGTAAAATGCTCAGGGACATCGGTCAAGTAATTTATAGATGTTTTGTTCCGAAACGAAGTCGGTTGGTATTGTTTGGAGTACCACGTACAGTTATTTTAGATTGGGATATAAATTTTTCTTCCGAAGTATTTAAATAATTTATTAGAAGTTAGGGTGTAGAATTGCAATACATTGTCACAGGAGCTCTATGGCAAATGGACAAGTGGAAAAATGTATTGTTACTGTTAGTAATTTGCTTACGATGGAATTAAGGGGAAGTAAGGATTGGCCGAGCTAGTTGTTGAAATAATGTTAACACTTGGTACGACGGTTTAAAATCCACGGGGTTTTTACCGTGTTGTTTATTATTCGGTGTAGAGAGGAGTGCCGGTGCGACAGCCTCTGCTGAAATGTCGTTGCCGGACATTATTGACGAAATTATTTTAAATGAGGATAGGGCAATAGCTTTGGAAAGGTTGAACAGAAATTAAAAAAGGAACAGAATGCTGTATTTAAAGTCGGTGTTTCAGTTTTTGTTAGGTTCCCGAATTCCAGAAGGGCAAAAGCAGGTGTAAAGTTTAATGGAATGATACGCAGTTGAGCGATGACGATACGGAATCTACTGATGGACCGTGTTAGCGTTAGGATATTTAGCACTGTTTGTTAATTGTTTTATTAATTTCTATTGTATTACATGTGGATTAATCTTTTTACTGTACAAATGAACATTTTTCTTTCTTTTATCTTTTGTGTGCTATTGGGTTTATGCAATATTATAATGGCGATATTCGATAGTTTTGAGAATAATTGTTTAACGAAACATTTTAGTTTTTGTTTTTGTCCGTACATTTTTATAATAAAATCATTGGAGACTTGAATAAATGAGTGGTTTTGTGGCATTTTAACTGTATGCCCTGTGGTCAAGTGTGTTTTTATAACTGATGATGGGAAGATATTTGTATGCTCCGTAAAGCGCAGTGTCGTCGGAGGTGTAATATGTGCAGTCAGTTGTATACTCCGTAAAGCGCAGAGCCGTCGGAAGGGTATTAAGATTATTGGTATCCGGGAATAACGTATGAAAGGCGTCAATGTCGTGTATGGAATAGAACGTTAAGACTTCGAAAGAGATTTTCAAGGGGTGACAATAAGGCCACGGACTTGATAGAATATTCTTCGAAGGACGACGTTTGAAAACTGCACGAATTGCGCGGAATAGAGGACGTTATCAATCCCGAGGGAATATGGCAACAAAATGTTTGTTTGATGTTATGATACATATGGTTGTTCTTATGAATTGATGCTTCCCGAGAGCGTGAAGCACGTCAGGTTGGCCGTGTTAGCGCCAACGTATTTTTGAGGGTCGTCGAAGGCAATTAGCCCGCCGCTATTTTGCTTTCGTACGATTTATGATCGGGATGAACTGTGCGAAGTCTGGACGAGTGAATGGTTGTAAACGGACGGCTAGGGCGACAGACGATTGCCAGTGACTTGAAGTCACATGGCAATCGGATGTTGCAGACTTATTTGTTTGAATGAGGAAAATTGGGAAAGGCAAGCAGCCCGACGTTGCGTTGCCGGAATGAATAGGAACATTGTTCCTCAAGGATCTGGCCACGGAGTGGGGAAGGCGAGGATGCCTTCTGGTAAGAGGACTAAGTTTGACCTCTTGGCACTTACCCCAGCACCTTGATTGGGAACCGTTCTTTTTGACAAAAGTATCTAACATATCTTTCGATAGAAGACAAAAATTGGCTTAGGTATGTTGGAAGGGGAGTGAAAATTAGGGGTGAGATACCTCTAAAGCGACCAATTTCTTGCTGTAAAAAAATCAGTTTTGATCGGATCGAAATAAAATCTATTAACACTTCAAGAGGAAAGTTAATTAGGGAACACGTATTTTTTTTGTACATAAATATTTGGGACGTAAACAACTCCTAAATTACCGCGCTCATTTGGCACTACGCATGAAACACCTTGTAAAACTGTATCATTTAACTGTTCGATTTTTTTTATTATATCGGTTATTTACGTTACTGAATGGAAATCTGAAATCAATGTTCAATATAACGGACCCATTATGGCGGACAAAAACTCGAACACCTATTTAAATAGACTGTATCTGTTACATGTGATATTCATGTTACCAGAATGCAAAGGAAATTACAATTGTTTTAACTACGTGTCCTTAATTGTTTAACTATTGGAAACTTAGATATGTAGAAGGATATCCGAAAAATGTGTACTAATCCTTTAACTGATTATTACACATATATTTAACTTTCATGAAGGTGTTTATTGACATATTTCCGTGACTAATACAACAAATTAACAAAGAGTAAGTTAGTATACAATAGATTAGTCTTTTTCTCACTATCGCGCGTGTGGATTACCTACCTATTAGGTGGCACTAATTACAAAAAAGTTGGCGTATTAATATAACTTATATTTTTCTCCATAGTAGTAAAATTGTTATTATTCCTTACTAACAATAATTATTATTCTATAGTTTATAATAATGTTATTGTAGAATAATATTTAATAATAAAGAAGATTAATGAAATTTATTAACAAATAAATAGATATAATTAATGAAACACAACACAAATGGAATCTCTCGAATTATAAATCTCGTACGTCTTTATCTCACGATTTCACTCAAAGCAATGCCCTCTTCGGTTCGCTCCTCAAAAACATTCAATCCCACTCAAAAGACAATCTTCTAGCAATCTTCATTACATGCAAACTTCAATCATACCATACGCAAGCTTCATTCATAATATGCACCCACGCTGATCATACAATTACAAAGTACAGATACACACACATACCACATTATGTAAATGCTATCTTTTGTAAAAAAATTATACTGTGAAGAATTTAAACATGTTCTGTGATAGGTTAAACGCGGTGCGATATTCTAGGCATGTAAGTAAAAAAATGGAAGTATGCATCGAATGAACGACATGAACGTCGAAGAAGATTCCTGCAAGTGGCTTGATCTCTCAATCGTGATCGCGTTTCCTCGCCAATTGATTGACAACTGTATAATTAGCGGTCTGGAAGCTCGCGTTACACATTACGTGTAACGACGTGTAATGAAACAGCTCGTTCATCTTCGCCGATTTAACGATCCTGCTGTATTCGAATTTGAAGTCACGTCTCTCGCACGACATACCACTCGTCACATTCATAAATGTCAGAGTGACCTTTTTTTGTTATTTAGAAAACTTTGCTTTGTCAGTAAATGAGAGGTAATTTCTCAGTGACACGTGTAATATATCGGACGCAATTAACGCACGATGCTGCTAACATCTCGCCGTGCATTAATTTATAGTTATAGTTACAATGATTGAAATGAAATGTAACAAAAATGATGAAACGAGCATAAGCGACAGTATATGAAGACGTAAAGGAATTACGCTAAGGTGTTAATACGATATTTGAACACGTTGACAATTATGAAGATCAAGTGTGATCTACATTATAAATTTAATATAATCAAGTATTAAAAGAAAAAAAATGAAGATTATTAAGTAGTACTAATGTTATGTTACTTATGTAAGAGAGCAATTAGAAAGCTTCAAATGAGAAATGAAATGATCGTACTCTAAATAATTGTAATTGCTTGTAATGTGTTATGTTAGTAGTATTGTACTATTATACTAATCATTCACCGTAGCGAATACTATGCTACTGTAGTTATAATACAAACTATACTAGAAATGCAAGATACCAAGTACGATGCTACCAGTGAAACAGGCTTTTGTTATATTGTTACCTTCACATGGACTTTCAGGTACACTGATTGTGCCGCCTTATTATCGTAACACTTAAGGATTTCTTGAACATCGTTATATCAGAAAAGAATTTTATCACCAACTCAATATATTGCCAGTTCCACTTTCTATTGTAACAAATTTGAAATTTCGGAAATTTGAAATCTGGGAATACCAAATGCGTAAAATGTTAAATACGAAAAGTTTGAAATTTTCAATATTTTTAAATGGTGACATTTCAAACTTTCAAATTTACTAACAGATTTTCTAAACAGCTTGAAAAATATTTAACTTCAGAATTTTCAGATTTCGAAATTTCACGATTTGGGAATTTAAATATTCAGTAACTGATTTAAAAACTGACAAATTGTAGAATTTAGGCAATTGAATGGATGGAAACTTACAAAATATTTTTGTCATAAGTATCTAGAATTTGAAACTTCCCATTTTCTAAATTATTATATTTTCTAATTATGCATTGTTAAATTAAAGAACTTCAAGTGTGGAAACTTTTACATATACAATTTGGAAAAATATATTGTTTCCGAATTTAGAAATATACAAAATTCTGAAAGGTAAAAGTTTAAACATTTAAAAATTCACTTAGAAATTTTTAATTCTAGGAGTGAATAATTAACAAAATTTTAATTTCAATTTACAATGCTAATTACAATGTAATGCAACATCTCGCAACATTTCCTAAAGTTAACCTGTTTTTTCTAATATTTTCTTTTATTTCCTCGTTACTGCTTTACTTAAAACTGTCATCTTGGTTCACATCGCATTCATATACTTACTATTATTTACATTTTCCCCTATAATTTTATAATTTGAAATCAATGTCGAATTCTTTGCGAGATAATTAACATTCTCATTTTCCGTAATCTCTTAAAACATTGAATATTATTAACCCTGATATAACGTAAAATGTATGGAATGTTTGCGGAAAATGGGTATTGTAATCTTGCGTATAGCAAGAAAGTCGAGAAAGGAACTTGAGGAAAGGAATTTCAACGAGGCTACGGAGAAATTATAGTAACAGCACACTGCATAGTTTTATGTAAGATATTTTCAATTTTTTAGATTCTATTCGTTCAACGTTAATCAGATGCCAATATTTTATATTTTATATTGTATTAATAAACTCAGAAGAAACATTTGATAACTTTCTCCATGGTTTCTATTCTATAAAAAGCTATTCATGGTTCACAATAGTGATAGTGTATCTAATGAGAATACGATTTAACGGTTCAATAGGATTAATCGAATTTACAATTTGGTTTAAAATTGATACCCTTAAACTTTAAAGAAAGAACATTTCTCTATATCACAGTTATAAATATGTGTAATAATTAATCTAACTATTTAACAAGATTAATAAGACTAATTAATTATTCTTGCACCTACTATTGATAACGGATTCAACTTTCCACAAGCTCGGTCTAATAAATTGCAGCTTATGTTACAAATTAGATCAGAATTCCGAGTTCCGATCAATTACGGAAATTAATATCATAACAAACGTTACAATCGTGCAACTCTTCCTTTCTAATAATCTTCTGTTGAAATCGATAGAACGTTGTATCATCCTAGGGTCGTTCCGTGCATTTATAAACGGATGAATGTCTTCATGTGAGGAAACAATCGGAAAATCTTAGTGTTTAATCGCGTTGCGATTCTGCGCAAGTGAACAGCCATGTACGAAATTTCGTAATTCACGGCAATTTCGAAAGCTACGGAAGGCTACCGCAAAATTATTCCGCACAGCAATATTAATCTTTGTCGAATATATATTTTCAAGGATTTGCACAACCTTGCGTTTTATGGTTAGCAATTAGTCGCTGTTATAGACATGCAGTCTGTAACATAAGAACCCATACGTCATATCTGCAAACACAACAAGCCTAATGTGCAAAATTTTTATGTTGGGTATTTTAGGACAGATGGTAAACTCAAATGCAACTTGAGCTTCCTTTAAATTAAAATTTTTAACTTCTTAAATTTCTTACATTTCTCTCCAATATTTCTAAGTTTCTTAATCTATAACTAAGTAATACATAATATTTTGTCTCAAGTTCTTTTTCAAATAAATTAGTATAAAAAATGTAATACAATACGATTTCCAGTATATTATATACAAAAATCAGTTGTGCACCCAACGGAAGGTATAAAATATACGTACAACTCGAACTATAGTAATATTTTTTAGATGAAAGAAATTAAAAATTCCAATTTATGCATATTTTTTCTTTGGACCCATAGTTTACGTATGCGAAATTTGTTCAAAATATTTCAACGTTTTTATGAACAAAATGTGCAAAATTATGATAATGTTTAACATATTTTATAAACAAATAAATTTTTCAAAAATCCACACACGCCATATTATTGGCCTTCGACAACTGAAAAATATGCATTTTGAATTTTTCGTTTAGACTTAATAGTTCCCGAGATATTTGGTGAAATAGTTTTTCAACCCCAACTTTAAGGGTTATTTTCACCACTTCAAAGTAGATATTCGCTGACAAAAAAAATATGTGTCAAATATTTTTTCGAGTTCTATAACATAAAAATTACATTAACATTGGCGTGTATCAATTGGGTGATGTCTCTTGTGAGTATTAAATCTCAAAGCGATTTATTAGAAACTAAAATGTGGCTTATTACTTTTGATGAAACAGTTTATTTTCTTTTTAAATTTTTGTTTAACTTTTAATTGAATAGTTTTGAATTCATCTCTAAATCAAATATATTATTAATAAGTATTAAATGTGCGAAATAAATACAGTTTATCAATAAACGTTAATACTATTGACAATACATATTTTATAAAATTTAATATTTGAGGTGTTCAAATTGTTGTGTATTAAAGAGCCAATAGATCGGCTACAAATTTTAAAAATTGTATTGTCTTATCCAAATACGAGAAAATATCTTGGGATCAATAAAATCTGCATACAGTTTGAAATTTGTAAGCCAATATTTTCTGTACATACAAAAATTTTAAAATTTCGAGAATTTTAAGAGGCGCAATGAAACATTTTAAAATAATTTATTACTGTTACCGTTGTTGCTAAATATATGGAACATAAAGCGTCTTTCATGTTTCAAGATAAAATAATATTTATTTTAAAGTATTGACCTAATGTATGGTGTATTGAAAAGTAATACAGTAATCATAAATTCATATTTTTGCACAATTTTGTGCATAAATTAAGCTACTAAGGAGTTTCCAAGGTTGCCGATTATCAATCTGTATGTACGTCGTCGTGTCGTCAATAGTTAGCGACGGTCTCGGACGCTGTAGAATCTATGACGATTCTCAATATGAATAGGAGTGGACTGTATGAAAATGGATTGACTTCGAGATAAACAAAAAACTGAATTTATTGTAACGGTAGTGATTGGTGTATAAGTTAAATGTACAAATGTAAAATTGAATGAATGCCGAACTTGTGTTATGTATAACGAAAAGCTTCTAATGTTTAATGGTTTACTAATGTCACTTATCAACGAATGTCAAATGAATGTCTAATGAATGTCTAACGAATGTCTAACGAATGTCTAACTGTCCGACGCTTTCCCACAATCCAGGAAAGCTCGGAGTAGGCGTTTACACTTCCTCAAACTTGGAAGGGATAGCAAAACTGATATTCTTATTGGCTGAAAACTATGGAGTAAAAATGGTAAAAAATGACGTCAAGAAAGTTCGGTTTTTCCCAAAATGACCGTAGCGAGTAATAAACCTAAGGAGTACCTCGACATGAATAGAAAATGCAAACAAAAAACTCTATGACTACGGCTAAGGGTTCGGGCCACAGATGTACTGGCAATAAATCAAGAAAAACTCGTTAGAATGTAATGACTCCTTGGGTCCTATTTCTGCTATGACTCAAGAGTTATTGAAATAAATGAAATGTTTTCTAAAAGATCTAAAATTTACGAACTATTGTGCCCAAACTTGGCCGAAGGTCTAAACCTCTATAACGCGTATTCTAAAACCTAACACAATCTGATGTCTAAAGTCAAGAATTCAAAATGGCGGATCCAATATAATCGTTATTTAGGTACTGAATTCGCTGAATTTATTGATTCTTAGTTATAAATGAACAATGATGTATTTCAAACCTTGTAAAATTTGACATAATTTTATAACGTATTATTGTCGCAAAATAGCAAAAATACAAATTTATGGCATACAAATGTTTAAAACTGTCATATAAATCGTTTATTATCGTTCTTAATATAGCGATATTAACACATGTTAATACTACTTTTCAAAAAATAATAAACTGCAAACGTTTAAAATATGTGAACATTTATATTTTTAGAGTTGACGTATGTGTTATGAAAATTTCTTTCATCCTGTAACTTGGCTCAGATGTTCTGTACGTATTCAATATTAAACTGACTTGTTCCACAAAATATAATTATCATTATAAAATTGCAAATGTGTAGTAGTTATTAGTACCTACGATTCACGATCAATGATCAAGTTTTGAAATAATTTCGATCACGTTTTACAATATGAGTACCAATGTGCAGTCAAAATCGCATGCATTTTTAGAACATATTTTAATGAACAAAAAATTGTTGTCATATGTTAATAAAGTAAACCTAAATCTTAATTGAATAATTAATAACAAAAATTAAATTATGGAATCAAATTACAAAACACAGTATGATTTTATGTTCTTTATGCGGAAAAGACAGACCTACATATCGAAAAGTTTATTTTGTTTCAAAACTGCTTAAAATTTTTTAATGGAAGTGAAAATGAAAAAACCAAATAAATTGAAGAAAACTGTAAAATTATACGAAAGTTAACGGGAGTTTAATCATTTCCAATGATAAAATTACGTCAGGTCTTGAACCATTCGTTTTCACTTGATAGCATAATTACGATAGGTCGAGGATCCAACTCGATATACGCTCGCGTCCAATTAATATCAATCTGAAGCAAATTGTATCCGAGTCAACCGTAATTAAAACCACATCATCTTAAACTACCCTCAGGAACATGCTTGAATCATTGCGTCGATGATTCAATACATTACGAAATGTTCTAGATCGTTCAATATGCGTTGTAAACTAATATTTAACGTGATAAGCTGTTTTTAGCGCTGTTGAAGAAATCGACGAAAAACTTGACTATAGCGTATGTGTAACATTGTACTACCCTTGTTAACATGTTAAACAGTATTGGTAAAAACAAATGTATTGTACGAATTCTTTGGATCATTTAAAAACAAATAAATATAAGACGTGTTCGTATAGTTCTTAAATCACCCGTAAATGTTTAATAGTTAAAACATGGCAGTTGTATAACTGGTATTGGATAACGTTTTTTTTACAGTAAATCTCCTAAGCATTAAATTTCTTAAATTCAACGTTATGCTTATATTCTACGACTCGATCGAAACATTTTTTAGATTAGTTTGAGATGAAATATGACGTATTCCGATTTTTTGTCTCAAATGATCCAATAAATGTTCAATATGATTAATATCTGTTGACTGCGTACAACTTATGACATTGCAATTTCTAGTCTTCACACCGACAAACGTTGTAATGTTTAATTTGATTGCATTCAATTTCGCGATTTACTATAACATGAAAACGAACCCTAACGGTGACGTTCTTCAGACTGCCTAAACCAAAGAGACAGCGTACAGTAACTAAAGAGAACATCGTGTTACAAAAACTAGAAATCGACGTAACGATGCAGGGCTAATGTAAGAAAAGGAAATCGTTATGAAAAGAAAAAAAGGAATAGAACGAGCGAGGAGAATGCAGCGATGCATCGATAAAGAAATGCTCGCGTTCGAATAGCTCAGCACGTTTCCGCGGAGAATCCGGTTCTTCAAATACTTTCTACTAATAACGATTCTGTTCCCATCGTGTAACAGGTATACCTAGCGATGTTTATTCGCCGAACTGCTATCGGACGCAGCTTGAATCACTATTGTTCTAAGCGACAACCATGACCTGCCGCACGCATAAGATGAAATCTTTTTTCGCAGATCGCTATCGACAGCTGTTCACGAGAAGGTCGCCATTTCGCAATTAAGCTTCGAGTAGTTTCGCGAATGATATTAATCATTCACACTTGAAAATAAGCTGCATTTATTTATTCTTACATGACAAATCACTTGTGGTGAATTGAGCGTTGTTTAGAATCTAATATATATTCATGTACCTGAAACTTATAGCATTTTTAATTTAAATATGACTAGCTATTGTCAGTCAATTGGTTTTTCGTGCCATGAACTGTATTTGTACAGTTTTGGATAAAAGAATAGAACATGTGTGTTATTGTTGATTTATGAAAATAAATTATCGGAAAATATTTCTGAAAGATTACGAATTTTCTAATTGTAGCAAATACTACATAAAAGCCACGTCATGGAAATAAGGTATTAAAATGAGCAAAATAAATATAATTCCTATTATTTTCCATTACTTCAGTGACTAGTTTCAACAATAATTTAAACAATCGTTGAGTTGAATTTTGTAGCACATTATTACTTTAAGGCTCAATACTATTTGTTTATTTATTCAATCAATCACCTGGATAAGAAACTCATTTATGTAAAGACAGGAATGCTATTTATTTAAGTAGTGAAGTTTTTCAAAACTAACAGAGAATAACTAAAAAAAATTTTAAAGCTGACAAGAACTGTTGGATAACATACATCCCTGTCCATAAACATTCGAATAATACTATTATAAAATGATTTTAAAATCTTTCTATAAAATATTGTGTGTATATGAAACTATGCGGACAAGGTAATCGTACTTAATATATTCTCTTCAATTTTAGAAAATCTTTATGGACTTGTGAAACTCGTTGTACAAATTGAAAATTTACACATTGATTTCTGAGTGTTGTTAAAATTTCTGAAATTGTGCGCGTTGAATGCATAGAATCAATTTTATTTAAATCGCCGATTCAGTCATCTAGTATTTAATGCGATTTAAAGTTTAATCAAGAAGTATATGCCATCCTTAAACTTATACATCTACCAAGACAAAATTTCATTACTATGAATAATCTAGCACGATAGTACATTTATGAGGACATTTAAAATTTCGTATATACAATTGTTAACACAGTGATATTTAAAGTTCTTGTTCATTATAAGAAGGTAATGAAATTGTTGATTTAATTGAGCTTTACTGGTTACGAAGTATGCGACAAACTGCGAAAAGTTAATAATTAACCAAACAAAAATGCATTTGAGATTTATCATATTGCACTTCAGAATGAATTGATATGAAACGATCAATGGTAAACATAAGTGTATCTATACTAGGATCAAAACAGGTTCCAGTACCATCATCGTATTCACGTTATTGAGTACTTCGACGAAGTAAGAAAAGAAAATGGCACGATACAATACGGTTTTATGACTCTATTCAGTTTTATTTCCGTTTAACTGGTGGTTACGGTTTTGCTGATCTTAATAGATTATACGTTTGTAATTTTACGATTATAATTGTCATTATAGATAAATTGCACAAATGAAGTATATTTTCAATGAAATGAAAGTTGTCATTATTATAACTATAGATCATTAGTAATATTTATAGCAATGATTACTTGAAATTTGATATAAATTAAAGATACGAAATTGTTAAGCAATATCTGTGTTATCATTTCTGCAAAATAATGTTTGGTAATTACAGTGTATTCTAATATGTATATTAATTAACAGCTGTAACGTTGTGTAATGCGAGGATTAGTTATAACCGACTATTTAAATGTATAATAAGAGAAAAGAATTTTGAAGTTCGATTTAAAAAATAATAATTTGTACATATTTTTATTAATATTTTTCAATATGTATTTAGGGCACTTATAGACATTTCTTAAATTGTAATCCTTAAACTGTATATATACTAAATAGCTATATATTTTTGAGAGTTTTATTTTCAATAAAATAACGCAAATTTTCAATTTTCAGCATTCTATAAAAATGACTTGATTACTGTTAACATGTAATTACTGTATGATCTAATTAAAATAAAATAATGTAAATGGTTATTGCACTAAAGTGCTTAAAACAAAAATATGTTCAAGCAGTGATTTCTGTGAAATCGATATTAATATCAAAAGTACCCTTTTAGAACTTATAAAATTAACATTTTAGTTTTTTAGACTTGATTAATGGAAATACAAATGATAATGCTCAGTGCAAATCTAATTATAAGAAATATTAATTTGCTAAAAATCTGTAAGATCAATCAGTTAATCAAAAACTACAGAAGTTCATTAAAAGAAAAATAATGAACTGTGATCCGTAAATTATTTGAATTATGGTGTGAAATCTATGCAAATAAAACTATAAATATTAAGGTACTAATTTATTCTGGTAATTAAAATAGCGATGTCACTGCTGAAAATGAAGAGAAAATAAATTTCTAATAAATTTGAGCAATGGATTAAATTAATTACATATTTATATAATTATAAAAAGAAAAGAAAAAATTCATTGTATTCTTTTGTAAAATTATTTTTAGAAAACTTTATTAAACTTTTGAATGAACTTTATAAATGCAAATTGTTTTCTTTAATATAATAAATCGTGTTTGCGTTTATTTCATTTAGCTGCATTGTTACATTTGTGTATCTACTTTAAAATTACATTTTCCTTACATTTAACTTAAGAAATATATTATGAACATATGCGCTAACAATGAATCGTTTTTTTTTATATTTCTTTAATATGTACTAACTACGCTATAACAACAATTAAGCGAAGAAAATCAGATCCCATGGTGCAATTAATATGCGCCTTGGCTTTATTCTAAGCGCCAACTATGAATAGATGATCGCTATTCTTTGATGTGCGTCTATTTTCAAAGCAACTGGGTTCTACACGATTATTGCATTAACGTTGCTTAGGATACATGCTGAGTTCAACTCGTGGGTGGCCCCGTTACTGTAAATAATTGGTTAGCAACTAAACAAACCCAGGTTGTATTCCTGATTACAAGAATGTTTCGCAAGCCAGTAAATGCCTCATTGTTTCTTAACACCTAACATTTCATACAACAACGAATTCTACCATCCTCAATTTATATCTGATTCAACTGTTTTGTCATATTGCATTGAATATGAAAAATAAGTCTTTCTAACATGTTAGCTTGTGGTTTTAAAAAATTAAATTTCACAGTGAGATATAACTAATAAAAGGATACACAAAGCTTAGAAACTTTATTCTTGGACAGGACAGTTAAATGGATTTCCACTTTCAATTTGTGTTAAGCCTCGACAAATAATAGGACTGATGAAAAAGAAGACGTTGAAAGCAAATAACTATGATTGTATAACTCTTAATCCTCGGCTTCGGTTTTTTATTTATATTAATTTGGATACTGCATGTAAAATTTTAGCAACTTTTCAAAGTGAATGTAAGTCACATGTAGGATATAAATTGGTTTCAATATCATCAACTAGTATTGTCATTGTGATATTTAGTTTTAAAATTGTTAACCATTCAATTATGTACAAAATACAACTATCAATTTAAAATATATTTTCTTTTCTAAAGAAGTATTAATCAAGTTACAAAATTGATTCCAGACATAAGCGCTTTCACTTACTAGTTTGGCTGCTATAACAAAAACAAGTACACTAAGTGCAACATTTGTTGCACTAATTTACGCACTTAATCAGTTATTTCAAATAGTTTCAATCATAGCTGTGTATTTTAACAAAACGCACTCATATATGTATAGTTTGTAGATTCAATAAAATCGTAAATTATGGGTAAATGTTTTCAGGAACTGTACACAATTAGTTTTAGTATTGTTTTAACTACCGTTACCTAAGTATTTATCAGGAAAAAGCACACGTGTCGTAAAACGAGAGCTCTCGTTTCCAGATGAAAATGTGTTAGTTTAATTATTTTAATGATGCAGAAAAAAGTCAAGATGAGATTATTACGTGGAATAAAAATATTTTATTTATAATAAATTCATTTTATCAATTACTTAGATTTAAACTCAACAAAGTTCCTTATATTTAAAATCAATTGCATTTAAATTACGAATTAAAAATAAATTAGAATATTACCTACGATTATATTTAATTTCTAATTACTTGTAATTTATTGAAAGTTGTTTGCAGACTAATGACTATAAATAATCTATAATATTATTTAATAGATTGCATAACCTGAATACAAACTGAAAAATAGTAATTATCATTGTTTATAAATTAGTTTCAATTGTAATTTCTACTAATCAGTAATCTGGAATATTGCTTACACCTTGTACAACTTATATACAAAATGTTATATTGGTTAACGCGAACAGTTTGTAGATATAAAGCTAATAAATTTTGCTATTACATTTTGATTAGTATGAACATTAAAAATAAGCAGAAATGTCGTTGTTAACAAAATTCCACTTGGTTGTTAATTACTGCAACTCGTTTGAGCACTAGAACATTTACCTCATTGTTCGGATAAGTTGCTTTCGTGACGCAGAAGAACGTCGTCTATTGAAATCGTGTCGCATAGAATTCTTTAACTGCCGTAAGCCATGGAGCTGATCGGTCGATTCTGCATGTCCCCCGGTAACGTTCCGACATTGCTACTTGTATATGCAAATCGCGACAGGCCAGTTGGCCCGACAAAAAGTCTCGTACGGTGAAACGAGCCACGGCAGCGTGCAGGATGTAATAGAGCCACCTGTCTGTCTACGTTTGGCCCGGAAAATAGGCTTGAGTATCGCGGCGACAGCCACTCGCGTGGTTTATGAGAACAGTTTAAAAGGAATCGGGTCGGAATAACCGTCGGGCCTCTAACTGGCTGTCTAAGGAAACATTCCGTCGTTATTAGCTCCCTTGATTAACCAATGTAGCCTTTTGCGTTGGTCGAACTTACTTTTTTTTGGCTATCGCTCGAACTTTGGGATAGAATTGTGTCACCGGATAATACCCATAAATTCGTCAATGAAATCTTTTTTTCGGAAATCGTTTATTTAACCAGACTTTATTGTTTGTTGCAGGTATGGATGCATTCATTTAATTACGTACACAATTTACTAGCAAGAGAGGTATGTTGAATTATTTAATAGTTATATGTTACTTTACATGTAAATACATTTAAATTTATGACCATTGTGTTTCGTTTTAATTTGTGAATAGGTATTTATCTTTTTACATTATTCGTGTCTTTTACTGCACCACGTGAATAATTAATAATTACCATTCGAGAAAATTCTGTGCAACAATTTTATTTACATAATAAAAGATTCAAGTAGTAAAAACATAATTGGTGAAAGTTATAGATTTAAAGTAATTCACCAGTTGTCCAATAGAACTTCTTCTAAGATCAATGGAAAATCTTGAAATTTCGTAACTACAAACGTACGGTCGGCTTTATCATGTTGAGTGCCTGCACCTCATTCACGTGACTCTCCATTCAGATCGCGTGGACTAGAAATAACCTTTTAAGTATGGGTTTAAATCTCGTACTGCGAACGAAGACAAAAGACTACTAAGTACTGTAGTACTGAAATACTATTTTATATTGTGTGACTGGAGAGCTCTAAGAATGTTTTTACCAGGCTGCTCAATCTCCATAACTTCACGAAGACTTGAAGCGATGCATATCTTAGGGATCAGTACATGCAACAACGACTACAGTTATTTCACGACTTCAAAGAATAATCTATGTTATTGCATTTAGTATACAGTTATTTATTTTTTCAGACATAATTTAAGACATAATAGGATGAAGAAGAGCTACAGTAAATCTTCTCACATTGCAACATTTGTTTCTCTCCTCAAGTACAAAACGTTTCTTCCTGCGCCTATGCATGTGTCATATCTGCGCTTAAATTACCTTCCCTCCAATCAGTCCAAATATAATACGAAACTCACCGCGGGTCCTACGATACAAGCTGACAAATTTTCAGTTCCTAATATAACAGTATAATTTTTTAATTTTTACTTTTTTTACTGCAAATTTCTTTAACATATTCGTAAGGTTTTTTTGACTAAAGTGAGACCAACCAGTATATAATTCAAATAATATTTACCATTCATTAAAAAATGAATTACTTCAATAGATTGACTCAAGAACTGTGATTGAATTTGCACTTGCAACGAATCCCCCTCAGATCGGCTAGAAAACAAACATCGAATTCTCACTTTGCAATATATCCATCCCAAATCCAATTCCCGTATTGTTTCTGAAAACACTGTTGGAACATCGTCAAACATATAAATATCTCACCGTTTTTTATTTCACTTATAATTAGATTGGCGAGCTAGTGACGAAACGCTTTTGCCGCCGTCCTCAAAGGCGAGCCGCAGCGAGTAAAGGACAGCCGCCGGGTTTCAATTTTCGTGTTTAGTGTTCCCATAGTGATTATTTTCAATCCCGGTCTCCGTTGCACTGTAAGAAGTTGATTACTGTAAGAAGAAGATTACTGTACTTCGTTAAGTTGTAACAAAATGAAGTGATATATTTGAAAACTATTATTTGTCCGAAATAAATAAAAAAAACTGTAGACATATTTGAAGATATACTAAAGATACTTTCTACAAGAACAATACAATTTGTTTTATCCGTCATTGATGTGATCATTGTGGTTTGCATTAACGATGAAACCAAAAGCTGCATGTATTTATACGCTTTTCAGTATAATTTGACATTAAAAAGAATTTGTTTGCCTACATATGAAATTATGGCTATAAGTGATTGTAAGGGATTAAACAGTAAGAAATTAAAGGATTATACATGAAAACATGATTCACATAATCCAACATTTGCATAATATGAATAAAATGGCCTTTTTACTATTCATCCATTTTGGAAATGTACGTGTTGCGATACATTAACATGCAATTCGAATAACCTTCCATTTCAGGAAGTTAAACAATCCTAATAAATTAGAACAATCATATAAAATCAAAAACATGGTTTTGGAAATAGCTTAAACTTGGGCCGCAATGGAAAACGATTAATTACAAGATTTATTTCGTTTTATTTTTTATTTCAAAATTTAATTCACTTTTTCTATTTAAAAATAAAGCCTTTAATTGTAATTAATTGAAGAAATTATAAAATAATTGTTTGATAAATGATCTGGTGTTATTGTAACGGTACTCAGGCAGTCAAATTACTAGAAAATTAAGTATTTTTGGAGAATTAGTTTCAGCAAAATGAAAGTAACTTCAGATTGCTACTTCTATACGGTGTTTATTACTGTTATTACACGCAGTGCCCTCATTTTAATTATAATCGTTGAAATACGTTACAAGAATCTGTAGATATTAAACAAACTTTTTAAAAAAATTATTTCGAAGAATGCTATAATGTAGCATAAATACTACTTGTGTAAAGTACTGATAGAAATTTCAAGGTTATGTTACATTTTACTAACGGAATGCTACATTTCTTCCTTAATTATACTCTTTTACAAAGTAATTCAGGAAGGTACTATACGATGTCTATATATTTTGTTTTATGGACTGTTATAAAATAACAACAATATAAAAAACGATATAAAATGTAAATAAATTACGAAAAATACCTGGACATATAAAAGCACAGATATAACCAATGTTTTAAGTTTTGCAAACGAATTCATGGGGCAATTATAATATTCTTCATCAAAACAGAGAACGCATTAAATGAATATTCAGAATAAATTAGTAAATAGTTTCTAATTAAATGCGTTGAAAAATTCCCATAATAGTTAATTGGTTTCAACCGATTACCAGTAACTACGTCATGGGAGCAGAACTTTTCTAACAATTGAAAGGTCTGGTCTGTATTAGCGACACAATCAAGTAGAATTTAGTTCGCGGTAGCTGAGAGGCACATAATGGCTAGTTTCCCCAAGTGTTTCATTGTTTTACAATCATCCATGAAACAGAATGAAGTAGCGCCAAAAATGGTTACAATATAACATTCCATTAGCTTCACTTTGAAATAAACAAGTATTTTATTTGCAACGGATATATTTATGTCACATTATGTTTTTCTTAATTCTAATATACTCTTCAAAAAATATTATTTTAATATCTTTCGTTCTTTCTGAGATATTCCCGCGAATCCATTTAGGATTTTTCGATCGAATACGTGAAAGAAAAGAAGTTTCAATAAAACAGTAGCTAAGAAGAAACGATTTTTCACAAAATTCTCATTTTTGTGAAAAAGGAACAGAGCTTTATTTTTTCCCTACAAAATAAAGTTTTTATGAACTACTGCAGTTTCAATGCAAAAAGTATTATAGTTTGAATATGTCTAAATTTTAAGTCGGTTTGTAGCTTCAATTTTTATAAAAGGTATTTCAATCAAATTTAATGTTAGCGTTAGTTATATTTTCTTGAATATTTTTACAACATTTCTACTTCACCTGCTATAAGTTATAAAACATATGCACTTTATATTTAAGCGGTGTTCAAAGTGGAAGTCAACGCAAAAATGAAGTTCTATAGACAAGAAAATGCATTTCATTTCCAATAAAATAATACATATTTAATCGAATTGAAAATCGTCCATTGAGTAACAAAGATCTTTGCAAAGCAACGATATTCCGATGAAATCCAATATATTATTTTCATAATGATTGACGAAAATTTGACAGCAAAAACTTAACTACTGTGCAAAACTGACTGCTGCATTGTACCTTTAGATAAGTAAAAAAAGTAATTATAAATTTATAATATTTTGTTTTTTAATACGACCGCAGACTTTGTTTTGTAATGTAAGAATCTCATTATTTATAAATAGGAATGTACGTGGATCACCCTATATACAACATTGGGGAACAAAAAGCTTCTTTACTACTAAACGGACGATAGTTATCATTTCTAAGCAGCTACCGTGAAGAGGTTTACAATCTTATCCGTGTGTACGTAGATTATAAATTACACGGTACTTCGTTGCTGTCGCGTTCGTTTCTAAAGCACGGCTACCGTACCGAAACGAGAATAACCGCGGCTCATTTCGAGACATGCTTATGGATATATATAAACGATCGCTCATGCTCGTTACAAGTTTGATCGATAGCGATAATACGCTTTAACGTGTACTACTGAATAATTCTTTTACTTTTGTTAAGACAATGAGACGGAGAATCTAAGTACATTTAATACGAATTCATTTTGCAACATGTAGTTTTTTATGTTTTTTCTTCTTGTAATAATATAGAATTATTCTTCATCCTTTAGTTTTTATGAAACTTGAAATGTCATAAGAAGTAATAGTAACTAAGCATTTCCGACTTTTGTTTGGAGCTATTATTAAAATTAATAATTTTAACGCTTTCTAATTGTAAGTATTGTGATTCAATATTTCCTAATTATTACAATTTATATTTATATAATAATTTTATTATAATACAGCTGTGTTTACTGCTTCCATTTAAACTCCAGAATATTTCCGACAACACGCGTATGTTTATAGGTATTACGACCGGAAAAGATGATTATTTTCAAGAACTGTATTATTTTATACTGTTACTGATTTATTTAATTTATTTAATTTTAATGGTATGAAGTATCTTTAAAAAATTTAAGATATCTCTGTACACAGATTGGAATATTTTTATCGAACATATTGAAAAATTCACAAAATGAAAATAAAATTGTGGAATTCTGTTATTAATGTAAAGTTTATGATTTATAATTTTTTAACAATATACTGTAAGTTATTATTTCTTAACCTTTTGCACTTTAAAGTCTAATAACAACCGTCACGTACTCGCAGTTCAAGTGCGATAATCCTTTTTCAGATTTATTAATACGCTTGGTTTTTTAATTTAAATCTAATAATTTGCACAATCAGGTATCAGCGAATACAAAACTCACGTGATATTTTAAGTATTTTTGTGCATAAATAATCAATTATGTTTGACGCATCTGCTGAATCATAGTGCAAATGGTTACCTTACCTTAATATTAGCAAAATTTGGAAAAAATATTTTTAAAAATAAATTTTACATACATTGCTTTCAAAATTTTGTTAACGGAAGATATTTTTTAAATACTAAATTTTTTAAATATTTAAATTTTTTAAATATGTTTTTCTACCTCTTATACTTTCAGAATTGTACACGAAAGTATGAAGGCTAGATTCTTGATTATTCCTGGAGATTATGTTTTATTCAAGTCATGAGTCACGTCTTGAGGATTTTTAACATATAATCTAAAATAAAAAATATGTCTCACACAATGTTTTAACAATTCTTTTTAATTCAGCATTATGCTAGTTATATGTATTTATGTTAAACGATACAATATATCAATTGATGTTAAAGAAAAAAAAAATGAAAAATTTGATTGTTGATGTTAATAGAAGTAATAATTTATCCTAAGCTTAGTTAATGATGTTGGTATTAATAGAAATGTACTTTCGATCGATGCGTTTTTTTCATTCTCTGGTTTGTAATTGTGATAAGTTTCTTAATCGTTACTTTACCAGAGTTTGCATAGGTTGCGACACAACGAGCTATCAAGGAATACAACGTGGATAAAGATTGACAAATTTAAAGAAGATAGAGTTCAACAATTTATTCGCTAAAGTATAAATCTTTTATTTGTGGACTGAGAATTATAAAATCCGTGTTGCAACGTGAAACGTAATCGGTGCTCAAGTTAGAAAGTGCTCCTTCAGATGCATTCGAATGAACCTTAACGCACTTGCAAAGTAAGTCGCACCATTAACATCGAAATTGTTGAAAAACGTGTTGTGAATTTAGATATGCATGTAATAGTGTCAAAAATTGGAAAACTTTTCATAAAGTATCTCAAAATATAAATTGTTACTTAAGAAAAAAATTATACACCATTTACATCTTATCTATATTATAATGGTAACATTCGTACAATATATTTAAATCTTTGACTAACTAGAGAAACATTGAAGTCCTTTACTGTCCTCTTAATTAAGTATCATAATAATTTCCAACGGAAACACATTTCCCTACCAAAGAAACAAAAGCTGAAGAATCTATTTGTAAATCTTTCGTGATAAAATAAATTACAAAGTCCTTCATCACTTTACAAGTTATGGCATTGTGAAAGATAAATGATTACAAGTTGAGAACCTGAGTTTTAATGACTGAACGATCAGTTACCGTGCGATTGTAAATAGTGCAATTAAACTGAATAAATAAACGCTCATTCTACTGATCTTGATAATATTCAACATTCTTCACACTTGAATTTATATTGGAATTTTATCAAGTAAAAAAGAAAACAATCATTTATTTGTACATACACGGTGTATCATGCCACGTGATCGACTATTTGTGCAGACAGCGTCGACGCTTCATTACTCAATTAAAGTTTCAAACCTTGGAACTTAAAGTTACAAAAGCCGAAATTCAATAAAATGTGTGGCAGTCAAAGTCGCACTATCGGTAGTTGGATCGTGTCTTACTATAATACAATTATTATTGAAAACTTACATGTGATATCTCAGTAATGAAACAGAATAATATCCGCTGTACTCATAAATTATTCCAACACGCGATTGCCTATGCAAAGAGAAAACTGTTTCAAATGTAGAACGGAAAAGCGTGAAGAAACATGTATCAGATCGTGCCAAATACAACTGATAGTCACCAGTGACACACAAATTAGTTAGTATACATCTTGAGTCTATTCTATGTATACTGTTTTTATTCAAAATTATTTTGTTCATCGAAACAGAAGGTGCTTGAACGTAAGCGGTGTAAAACTTCCTAATAAAATGTCTTCCTTAACGAGGTTTTCGCAAAATGATTCTTAATTAAATGCCAGAAATACTTTCGCACCGTTCGGTCCCAACGGTTCCTTTCGCTTTTCCGGTTTTTCCTGTGAAGGTTCGCTGTGATCATAAAAGGAAAACCGACGACCAATGAAGATTTACGACGCTTACAATAATTTTTATTACAAAACACTTTTTCCGAGAAATTGTTAATTAAAAGAATAATTCAGTAATGCAGGAAACACTACTGTTTGATACTTTGAGTACTGCCTGCGAGGAATATGGTGGATGAGGTAGAAACTTTCAAGTCAACTCTGTAATCATCCGTTGAGAGATTTATGAACGTTATCCACGAATAGAAGGAACCCTTCCTTGTTCACAAGACTTTCATGCCGAATTTTTTCATGTATTTTGCATAGTATTGTCAGATTTATGTCAATATAGGAGTACAAAATGCATTCTACAATATTTGAAATTCTCAAAGAGGCGTCTATTTATTTTGAGGTTAAATTGCTGCAATTCTATGACTTCATTACGCGATGGAATATGGTAACAAACCTGTTTCGGTGGGTTTAAAGGATCATTGTGCAATGAAACTTCAAAGTTGTCTTTCACCAGAAACTTGATAATTCACAAAGAATCGTTTATTTAAATGCCAGGGATTCTCGGGATTTCAATGGCTGCTACACTTTTTCCGCCTTTTTCCCTAATTGTGCATAAGTACTTTCGACAGACACAACATCGCATAATTGCCACTAAGTAACAGCAATTTGAAGTCGTAGCCGAATGCCAAGCTAACGAGCTTAACATGTGCCAATCGTGGGTGCGCTCGTGCGACACTTATTCGACGCACGTTTCAGTGGTTTCACGGTTTTACAAAATCTCTTGTAACGTCCACGAAATCTGCAGTTAATTCTCAGTAAATGTTCACTTTCCCCCGTCTTGTCCCTAGCGATCGTGTGAAATCCCTATTTAAATAATGCCATGCGCAATTTTCCAGTTATTCGTGCGGTTTTTATCCGTGATATTCTTCATGAGATGCCTCGTTAATTACCGTTTCATTTTTTAATGAATTGTACTTAGTGTTCTTTAAAAATTGTTCGAACTGTCGCAGATACTGTCTTAATGTAAACTATTCTAATTTTTCATTCCATTAATTATATATTCGATTTTAGTGAAAATTTAACGGTTAAGCTATATAGTTGACCCTACTTAGTAGTCCAGAGCTTGTTGTTTAAAGTAAACATTTTTGATTATTAACAAATAGTGCTAACAACTTTTAAAAAGTATAGAAAGTTAATAGATTAAAGTATTTGATGACCTTTTGTTTTATCAACTTCTTCACGTTTAAACTTCTTTACGAAGATTTGTTTACGTTTTACATGTTGGTTTTAAATTGCAAGATACAGATCTGTAATTCGATATAGCGAATGTTGATGCGTTTTGATTGATTATCTTGTGTTTTGGGAAATATATACATAATAACTGTTGATATAATTTTAAGTAATTGCTAAGTTGTCGGCATTCAATATCAACAACACATAAAATATCTTGCAGCTTAAAACAGAAACACGTCATATATCTTGAAACGTGGATTAATCAATATTATATTTACCATGTTACATGTTAACATTAAAGAAATAATATCTAACTCGCTCTGCAGTAATTAAAAATATTTTAAATTGCATTTATACAGGAGTTTGATTGACCCGTTCATTTAAAAATTATAATAATAATTCTTTTAATAAATACTATGAAATATAAATATTATTTTTCTTTTATCTTTGAAATAAACTATTTTTAGAATGTATTATGTGACAATATTTATGACAGTTTTAGGAAAAATACATGAACTTGTAATATTAAATTATTTCGTGCTTGTAGATGAATTAATTATGAACACTTCATAAAAATGTTTTTTATTTAACACTTTTAATTATTATTGTTATTTTTAATTTGATTAAGAAACTTATTACAATGGTACAATAATATCTTCAACTGCCTACTAAAAGGTGCACTTTAAAAACTATCATTTTACGAAATGTTTGAATATTATGAATGATCTTTTATAGGATAATAATTAAATCAAATAATCCTGTTATTGAACAAATTAGAATATGGTAATAGTCAATTTTTACTTATTTTAGCAGAAGATGTTAATTATTAAATGTTGGCTCTATTTAATGAAGTTATTTTCGAATGCAATGAAAGTTGTGTTTAATTTAATTGCCTTTATTTACCACTACCATCTTTTGCGATCATTATCACTTCACCGTTAATTATATCTTTCTTGTTAATTTGAATAAATTATAGTATAGGGCTTTCTTTCTTTTATAAAATTGATAGTTTCAAAAATACATACATATATGTACTTGTAAGAGAATTATTTCCTAAAGGAATGATCTTTGACATACCAAGTAAAATACCTAAAACTTCAAGGTTTTAAGGTTCTGCTGAATAGACTGCTTTATTTGCCATTTGTGCTGAAACGGAGTAAAGTTAGTCACTAATGGGGACGCGGCCACTAATGGGTACATTTGCCTTATACGTTCTATAAAAGATTCTCCACCACGCAAGTCATTAAGTATAATATTCGCTGTACCTAAAATGTTCGAGATATATACAATATTCTTAGAAGATGTGATCAATACTTCCCGGAATTACAATTAATAAAAATATTTTGAATCGTGCAATTTCTGAAATATAAATAAATCGTGGAAACGGTAGTAGGAAATACGTCCAAGAGCCGGTTGCGAGAAGCTCGGCGGGAAGAAAAAGGAGAAAAAGGAACTTGTAAAGAGAGGTAGGAAGGAATGACGGATGCCGAGGTTTCTACGGATGCCGGGTAAATCTAGTTCCTCATATCTCGCACCTTTTAAGTGATCCGACCCAAGTGAAGTAACATCGCCGTTGGTGTTTCTTTCGTCGACCTCCTTGCACGGCTTATGTCAGGATCAGATGCACGTTCGCCAGCCTGATCAGGCAGTTCGTTCGGCTGACCAAAATGGCAGGTGAGACATTCTCCCGCTGGTCAACTCACGTAAATAAGGACGCGTTATTTGTAACGTTTACTTTGTCAGGAATCGCTCGCCTTTTCGATCATTCCGCCGGGACAACAGAGATACGGAGAAATCGTCGAAATACTTAGACTGGCCCATATGAATATTCGGATACCACAGGATTTCCCTGTCAACAACAGCAAAAAGAATTTTACATGAATTTTTAAATAAATGAGTTAGGTTTTTAAGCAAACGAATCCCGATAATTTATAATACAGTAGGGAATTTCTTGATATTATTTCTGTTTGTGTTGAACGACCAAACTAATTCAAATTTATTAGCAACACGAGTTTTACGTAAATATAATTATAAGTTATTGAAAGTCAATGCTTATATTGCACAAAAATATTATTGTGCAACACTATAAAATTTAACGGCTTTATACTCGTATCATGACATCTGCATGAAGCGCAAGAGTACTCATACTTAAGCTGTAATTAATTTTTTGAACAGTAAAGTCTTTACATTTATTATACAATACAGAATTGAAATTTAGTTGCCAGTGAAAAATTTCATGTCCTGGTTCTTTATGAACTGCACTTTTGTAGTAATTATTCGCGACTCATATCAACATTTAACAGCATATGTGACAATATTTGTCAATATTTGAAATCGTTGATATTAAAGTAACCATCTCAAACAACTTTTATATCTTAAGTGACTCTCGCGTTTAAGTTTAATTTAATTTTATTTAATATTTAGTTTGATATTGCATTAATTATGGAACGGGGATGAAAAAAATAAAATGATATAAATAATTTGACTTACATAACAATTCCGAAAAATGCACTTTTGAATTCTTACAAACGATGCGATGAAAAAATTACATTAAACAAATGTATTACCAACAAATATTTATTTGAAAAGTAATATTTATATTACAAAATTACAATACTTTGAGTAGACACAAGCAAAAATTTTAATTATGAAAGATATGGAATAATTTTGTAAATTATAAAATTTACTATTAGTTTATGTTTGACGGGCTACAAGATTTTTACAATATAATTAATTTATTACAAAAGGTAGTGAAGGATTAATACTAATCTTATTTAGCAATTTCATTCCAAAACATTTTTTCAATACACGTGTATAGTGAAATAGAAAAGTATTATACGAACACGTCAAAATTTCATATTTTTGCAATTATCGGCAAAACTCCATTGCGGAATACGGTTTCCAGCAGTCAGCAGACGAGATTGAACCTTATCAATTATAAAAAATAACACAAAACGTTAATAGTGAAGAGTAACAGATTGAATGTTGCAAGAATGTAGAAAAGTTTTGATAGCTTTTGATCGATGGAAGCGTTTGCAATCGGTTGAAATCCAATTAGGGTCGCACATACAATAGCAGAATCAATTTTACGATCGTTGTTGCGCTGAAGCGTAATAATGAGGAATCACGATCGAACCGTACTATAATTTAGATTAATTTCCTATTAGGCTTGCCTCTATTGTGTTACTTTACCCTGCACATCCGTTGGGCACATTGCAAAACCGATTAGCGAAATAAAAGAATGAATATAATCCGTTGTTAAGAGTCGAGTTAACGTGAAATTAATCGATTATTTAGATGTCGCAATACTGTTTAAAAGGTGTTACCTTCATTGAAACCGTAGTTTCGGCACAAAAGAAAATAGAACAGGAAATAATACAAAGAAAAACCTTGATACTTTGCACAAGCAAACAAGAATTTTTAGATTCACTACGTTATGGTGCTTAGTCATAGTTCAGCACGCGAAGATTGCTGAACACTTACGTTTACATTGTTGTCTTGGAAAGGAAAATAGTTCCTATTGCTTTCCTTGATCTTTACTTTTTTCGAGGCCGAGTGAAAATAGGTGCTTCAAAATCTGTCGAAACCATTGTACAAATTAGCGCAATTACGTTTTTGTCAAAGGTAACTAAATTACACAGTTGTGCGAAGACTGATGTTTTGTCCTACATACGACCATGTGATTTCTGAATATTTAAAAATATAATACATAAGGAATTCGAGAATTTGAAAACTTCCAGATTTAAAAATTAGGAAAGTAAAAAATTATCAGATGAAAAAATTTAAAAATTTGGGGAAATTGGGGAATTTAATTAATAAAATTAAATAAAAGCTCGATCATTTGGGAATTAGAAAATTTGAGAATTTGAAAGCTTGGAAACTTGGTGTTTTAAAAATTTAAGAATTCAAAAAGTTGAAAATTGTGGAATTTAGAAATTTAAAAATTTGATGATCTGAAAATTAGAAATTGTTTAGTTCGGAAATTTAGAAATTTGGATAATTGGAAACTTGATTAGTTGTACCTTTAAAAGACAGAATGTATAAATTTCCAAATACAAAAAGTGCAAAAATATGTGACTAACAATTTCAAATATTATCTATTCTATGTCCTATGTTTCTCATGCTGCGTGAAAAAGGTCAGTTCGTATTTTTTAAACAAGTATTTAATTAATATTGGTTCAGCTACTAGATTATAAGGACAAACTACTTTACCAGTTCAATATCAAATACATTTTTGCGTGTTTGAAAATTATTAAGTAGTTTAATTGATCTTTTAATATTAGCACTTAGTTATTAGTGAGTAAGTACTTTATATAATCGTGAGATATGTACTTAAGTATTTTTGTTAGATTTGATAATTATATAAAACTTGCTACTATACTTCCTATGCAAACCATAGGTATGAAACGACTGTTTTCAAGTTTTTTAGACACGTAAATGCACCATAATTTCTTCAATAGTTTCTGGTAACTCATTACACGTTCAAGAATACTTTTAAGCACTACGTTACGTTCCTTGTGAGAAAAGTAAAACGTAACACAGGAATTGAAGTTTACCATTGCGTTTTCATAGACTCGTTTCCCGCTCCGCTTTCTCTCATTACAATAGAACCTTTAGACTCTTTATGTCTTCCTAATTTCAAAAACAAATTGATACCTGCTATAGTTATTGATCATTCGTATTCTGTACATAAATTTTAACTTCACTTCTCGAAAGAGAGTTTCAATAAATGTTTAATGGTGCTCGTAACTCGTGAAAAATTAATAAATTTATACAAACACTGACAAGTATAAAAAAAATTCTTCGGGTAACAATAAGAAATGTTAATCAAATATTTTTACTTGTAATATACTATAGTGTATGTTTAAAAAAATACGTATATTCAATGTATACCTTTTTTTGAAGAAGGTTATATTTACAAAGCAAAAGTAGCTCTTAAAATTTAAAGCGCAAAGAGCACTAATGAAATATTGTAAAAGGATATTAAAAATACTGCAAAGGAGAGACGTCTCGAAGGAAATGTGTTGTGATAAATGTAACATTTATAAATTCGTTGAATTATATTATAATTTCCAATTATAGAAAACGATTTCACATAATTTTATAGTTAAAATACTTAGTGTTAGTCATTGATTATTGAAATCATTATTAATGTAATTTGATATATAATTAATACAGTCAACCTAATTAATAAGGCTCAAATATGTAAATAAAATCTACAGTACATTATAGTAGAAGTATAACTTATTTACAATATCGGAATACTTTCTCCATTAAAGTGCAAACAATATTTTATATTGATTAGGTAATATAATCAAATTAGGTTTAATTAAACTTGCTTAAATAAAGCTTGTTTTCCAATTTACAATCCTAAATAAATTTACTGTATGTATGATTAATCCTTAGCCTGGAAACGCACACAAAATCAGATAAAACGGATACCCGGCGGCAACTTTAATTTACTTAGCTGGATCTTTAATTGTGAATAAAATAATACTTTGATAAAACATTCCTTAATTTGTAACTCTAGATTTAGATATTTTTAGTTTTTCGCCATACGTAGAGGACAAATCAATTAATCTTTAGTCAACCCCGATTCGGATAAGCCATTTATGTAATGTCAATAAACAGCCCGAGTTAATTGGAACATACATTCGTATGCCAAATAAAAATTCTAATTATTTCCTGAGCACTTGAAGCAAGTTTTGTTTATTTCCTAACGACCATTGCAAATTATAACTTTTTGCAATTATCCCAAACTTCTTTCTGCGTTCTGATGTTTCTGAAAGATATATTATACTTATTAAATGTAACTTTATTTCGTGATATTTTCCATTGAGTAGACTTTAGTTAGACTTTAAGTTTAATCGCATGATATACAGACGTCTCTGTTTCAGCCACGTTCAACTGTATTTATAAAGTAAGGGAATGATCCACGATCAGTACATTTTCTGAACATATATACCATATGCCTGGATTATTTGAGGACACTTAAATATTTGGAAAGATATGAATGACACGAGAAAAGTATATGATATTATAATTAGAAAGATGCATTATACTTTTATCCCATAAAGGTCGTACTGGAATTTTTAAATGAATTAGCACACATTTTCTTTAAATAAATTATATTCTTGAAAGATCGTGCTTTAAAAAGTATTTAAGTATAACATTAAGAAAGTTAATGGTATTATTATTTCTTTAGTTAAACTGTATATTGTTTTACACAGAGATGGCATATTTGGAACATTTTATATCAAGTATTCAATAAATAAAAATCAATAACTGCGAAAATACGTATTTCAAATTTTTATTCGAAATATGTCATTTTTAATTGACAATATTTCATAAATTATTACTTTTCAAATGTTATATCTTAGTACTATTTTAAACACAGTACTATAAGGAATTAATCTGTGATTTAGTCAATTGAAAATTTGAATGCCTTTCACAGACCGCTTCAAGGTTATTGCAAGGTCAAATCGGCAAAAGTATGGAATTTAAGTTTTAACATAATTCAATTTTAATCTCCACTATTTTCTCGTATCATTAATATTTTTTTATTAAATATTCAAGTATATCCAAATAAATTAGACATACTGTATATGCGAAAACTACTGAATAAATTCTCTTGCTAATAACAAAGCTGGTTTTTCACCTAAAAATTAATTTTTACTTTCAAATATAAATTTTTTCCACTTTACTACAATTATTTTAATGATGTTTCAGAACTAGTATTTCATTCTTCTAATGACATCGCAACTGCTATTGTCTCTTCACTTTATGCAAATACTTATCATTTATACATTTTGTTATATGCGGCTATAGATAACAATTTGAAAGAATCAAGTCTGGAGAGTAGAGTGAATGTTCTGCCAATTTATAGGTTAAGTACTCGATTTTTTTCATTATAAAGACATATTTATGTGTAGATATTATATCAAGTAGAATATAATCTTAGCGCTTTAAACCGCGCTAAAAGCTAAAAGTGATGTTTATTGCAAAAAATTCGAGAAACAATGTTTTGTTACCAACAAAAACTTATTAGACATCTTTCGAATATTAATTAATATTTGGTCAAGATATCAATTGTTTAATCATTTGTTATAACATAATAATATTTTTGACTTATTTTTCATGTCACTAATGCCATTTAAATGAAATACTCTAGATATCTGAGAATTTAATACACAAAATCTCATGAGATTCATATATGAAAATTATTTAAATACATTTGTCTTACTTCTAAAAACTCTATAACATTTTTCAAGTGCAAAGTTTTAATTCGATTGGTTCGGTAAAAAGAAATCATGGAAGGAATTTTGGATTTCTCAATACTGTCTTTAGAAAACTAGGTGTGTGAGTTTGTTGAATTTACCTTAGTCGGATACAAGCTAAACCGAATACTTAAATAGTTCACTTATTGCGCAAATATGACGCAAACAAAACATCGTTAAACTATCTGAAAGTATATTTGTAGCGCAGTGAACGTAATTTGTCATTTGCTATTAAAAAAGATTAATTTTATAATTTATTTACAATATTTCAGATATATATTACGTATCAATTTGGTAGTTCATTACTAAATTTCGAATGTTGTGGACTCTGAAAAATTAAAAAGTTATTTATAATGTAACTATTACTTATAAATTTCAATTTTGTCATAATCATTAGCACATGTTGTTAAAGTAGATGTAGTACGTATGTTACATCAATTAGTAGAAGTAATAAAAGTACTTATTAATTTTGTCAATATATTTTCCGATATTTGATATTTGAAAAAGATAATTTGATATAGAATTAAATTGACGGTGGAGCATATCAAACAATAATAAGTTGTGTTTTTCAGACCACAGTTAATTTAACCTTAATTATTTACAGCCATTATAGCTTAATAAAAAACAAGTATGAATTTTCCATTCAGTTCAATGTTATTGAAAAACCGGTCCTTATAGCACAATTTTACGAGGAGTAAATTCGATACGTGTTCCAACACTTTTGAACGACAGTGTATCTCGCATTCCAAACGTAGCTGAAATAATTGTTGCACGTATCGTATCAATAATATTCAAAGTCATCGGCGCACAATTAACAGGTTTGCGACCCTCGGCGATCAGCACATAGCAATTTATCCAACGGAATAACCGATGAATATTCATACACGTGCATTCATCCATTCTACTCGATCGTAGATCATCACGAATGGAAGCCAAGGGACGAAAGGAGGCCGGTATGATGAATCCATGCCACTGACACGTACACTCGGTTCCTCAATTATCTGTTACGGACGACTGGATGAACCCGAAGAAAACTACAAACACACGATCCGAGCAACCACTTTCTCCATGGCTGTAAGCATTCGAAGCGGAATTTTTTCATTCGTTCCTCCAGGCCGAAGGATTATTCATTCGCTTGCTTATTCAGAGCCGAACGGAAGATCGCTGAAGGAAAACCACTCGCACAGACGAGCTATTCGATAGCAGTCGATGATGTCAGTGCCAAGATCGATCGAATCGCAAGCGAGTGTGGTCAGGAACTACACACAGTCTATTCAAAAAGTTCAGTCACTAATTTTATTACATATCGAATTTAATTTTTAAGCTTCTGTTATACATGTCTTCCCTTTGTACTCATATTTGGCACAGTTTATACAAACATTGGAAAAGTCATGAACAACTCTTTTTCGAAATGGTTAAAACAATTGCCACTGTACTTTTAAATGTTGTTAAATCATTTAAATTATTGAAAGTTATTTCTGATTTCGAAAATAGGGTCAGCTGAATCTAGACTTGGTGGGATATCGGATCAAAATAACTGACTGCCGAATTAGGCATATTATCTAATTTAATTGAGCGATTATCAAATATGGCACACGATCTCAAGGAATTTTATAATTGAAACGTTTATTACTGATCATTAATAACTGAACACATTACTATCTACACAATACAAAAAGTTTGTGCATCAAAATAGTTAATACGTTTAAAAAAATTTCTTGTATTTAAAAAGCTGGTTAACATTTCCAGCTAAAAATTTCGGTAGAACTATTAATTGCGCACGTTGCGCATTTTTATCTCTTCGTTCTTGAGGAATGGGCGAATGGTTCCTTGTACGTTTCAGACTTTCGAGATCTCACATTCGTTGTATCGACTCGTGAAAGTAATTCGAATATTTTATCGGCGTTGTAAATAAGAAAGGTGGTGTTCTGTGAACGGTATCGGTCGCCCAACTGACCGCAGCACCGATCACCTTGACCATGAAAGATGCACGGGCAACTCTTCAGGCCGTGGATCCTCAGGAATTTGTTACGTCGTAACCAATGTCAGCTCCGTGGACGGTACATTCGTTTCTTGTAAAGGCCACTGATCTGCGATTTCTTGAATCACATGTAAAACGGCAGAGTCGAGCATCGTTTTGTATCAAGATAAATGTTTAAAGATTCTTTATTTGATAATTTAGAGACGATTCCTATTTTCTGATTCGACGATTTGAATGTTTGTGTTAACGTTGAGAAATAAGTTCAATTCTGATGATTTCTATCATATTGCATGTTATGTTGTATGGGATAGTATGGTATGATCGAATATATGCTTACATATACTAGATGTGGTTTTGAATATCACACATACAACCATTCACGTTGTTTTTGCAGATAGCATAAGTTCATTTATTCGTACATTCAGATATTTAAAGATTTGAATCAATTTAGAAATTTTGACAAAGATTAATTAATTCGAGTAATGTTTTTAAAACTACACACGCGCTAAATTTAAAACAGAAAACCTTAGATATTCCTATTATCCGGGTTTATATTAAATTCCAGAATAAAACAAATTATAATTGTTGCTATAGATTATTGAAACGTTATCGGTAATATTGGTAATACATTAATTATATGGAGATAATACCGTTAAATTATCATTAGAAAGGGGCTGAGGTAGAATGTGATGTGTAATTTTATCGATCAAATCTATTTGTTTTATTTAAACTTTAAATTTAACCTAATAATGATTTTATCATTTAAATGCATTTATCCTTCTTTAAAACGTAGCGTAGTATAATGCACACTTTTATCATTCAAATTTAATTTTATTTTTTTTGTTAATTAGATTAGATTTTTATATCATATTTAAACTGGTGTAATCATAATTTTAGCCCCGATTATATTTCAGTATATTCTAGTCCAAGTTCGAAAGGACTAGTTAGATTTAAATGATAATTATATTATTTATATAATATCTGTATATAATATCATTTATATTATTAATTTCATACAAAAGTAGTATAAAAGTAAAATAAACTTATTTTAAGGTTGTCCACGTACATTCCATAACGAGTTTACTTACCAATTTCTAAATACTTGTGTTACTAATATATCACCATTCTTAATAAATCATATCATCTAACGGTGGTATTTTAGTTTCTACATTTTTTTTTTTGCAACTTCTCCATCATCTTTTTTCAGATTTGTTTTTGAAAACAGAAGTTCATTACAGACCCCAAAATTCACTAATTTCTTCCATCATTTTTTCGACTCTCCAAATTTCATTTATTTTTTTCGATTTTAATTAATTTGGGAGTAACTGTACAAAGGTTGTTATAAAAATACTTTTTTCTGTTCGCTATATTAACACAAATTACGTAGTTTTATCTGCATAACTGTTGTTGCAGTATTATATTTGGATTTGTTACCGGCATTTCAAATGTGTGGATTAAGACCAGATATGAATGTAATCTGGAGAAAAGAAGCAAGTCGTGGGTAATAAAAATATCGGTACAATAAGCCGGAACGAGGAAAATTCACGGTTCATAGGTGACGGATATATCTTCTAAAACGATCGTTGAGAGACCCGGAAAGATGTGCTAATAAGAACTGATTAAAATCGGCTTTGTTATTTGTTCCTCCTTAGGAAGAAAGCCTCTTTCACGTTACAAATGTGTAATTGGGAGCGAAACACGCATGTGGATGCACACCTATACAACGCCACAAAAGAAAGTGTTCACCGCGATCGGTCTCTTTCACGGGATAATCAGATCATTTTTCGTTCACTTTCACCAGATCTTTCTGGGACTTCTTTTTGAAATACATATTTATCAATATATGGGTGTTCGATTCAGGTTTCCGTATGCACATGTAAAATTCATAATCTCGTATAATTAATGGGATCATAAATCCACAACAACGAAACGTGAGACATGTACACTCCTACTAATAAGAAAGGATTTTCAGCGTAAAAATTTTGATTTTAATGAAACTGTGGAAAGTGATAAAGAGCATCGAGTTATGCAAGAAATCATTTCTTTCTCGCGAATCATAAAAAAATATTGAATGTATATAACTGTAAAAATGCCTCGTAAATTAATAATTTTAATACACAAAATTGAAAATTAAGTGATATATAGGTAATACGTAAAATAATACTTATATACGCGTATTATATCCACAATTCATACATGAATTTGCACATATGTATATAGATGTGATATCTCCCTGTTCTCTGCTTTTCCACGCTACATGGTAAAAATATGAAAAAATTCGTCAAACATTAAGGAATGATTTCACCTTCTCATAATTTTAACCAAAAAAAAGATCGATACTTTCTACAGTCTCACAAAGTTTTATTGCATTTGAATTTTCGAGTTACGATCTTGCAAGCCAATTTTGGTACGAATGAATAAATGTCTTTCATATTAATATATGCATAAAAGCGATAGTATAAGAAAAAATTTTTTAAAATATGATACAATGAAATTTTATTACACTTTTCAAATATTTCTTGTTTTAGAATATTTCTTATTTAACGTTATTCAATGAATTGTGTAGAATTATATTCATTCGAAGTTAATCACGGTTATAAAAATAATAATGGAATTGCAATTGTTTTTAACAGTTAAATATTGGTTATGAATAATGTAATGTATTAATCATATTAATTTCCATAACACAATAGTCATTGATTTGTACTAATAATACTATTAATAAATAACCAATACAAGTATAGTAATAGAAAATTAATTAGACCTTATTTTTCAACTTCCGTCTTTTTTATGCAAAAGTAAATCGAAAACGTTTATTATTAATTACATAAATCTCCATATATTTATTTTCATCTTAATCTTTTCTTTCTATCTAAACAATCCTACTGGAAGAAAAACACTTTCACAACGATTAAAATACTCAGCTAATGAAATAAATAACCTGTACTATCGACTATCAGCCGACATCACCTTATTTAAACGACACATTGCTTTCAAAGGCTATAATTCTAAATGTCGATAACGATTTTAATGTACAGTTTCTTTAATACATTCCTCCGAATTTTAAACATTATACTTGAGATAAAATCTAATACGAGACTTTACATGGTTATACAACTGATTTATGAGCAGACTGCTTGCCTTGTTAAAAAAAATATTTAGCAACTTGTAAGATAATCGATACGTGGTACTTAACGCATTTTAAAGTGTGACATGTGCACGTGTATTTTAACCTCAAATTGCTTCGTGAAATTGCTCTAAACACTAATTACCTGATCTTACAGCAGTTAAGTGAAGACGGTGAAGGTTCCATGATATTTAAAATGTCTTTATAAATTTGTAATTCTTTCAATCCGATTATCTAACCATTGTTTTCGACAGTTTGTTTATTGAACACGTGATAGTTAATGACGCTTGATTTTATGATTATTTTCATCGATTACGAACTTTCTATTTCGCGCAAATGTCTTACAAATGTTCGCGCGAATTCCGTGAAAGTACATTAATTTATGCAATATTAGATACACGATATACATAAACAATGATTAAAATGACAATCTTTCAATTTTATTTTATTTGTACTATTTATTTATAATTAAGTATTTATATAAATACTTGTGGAATTAGTATTATTAGTATTTTTAGCACGTTTGTAATAGAAAATAATATTTTAAAGCTAATTTTGATCTCTGAAGATTGTTACAATAAAGTAAAAGAGTATTCACATAATTTAGGACGGTGAAACTGAAGACCTTATTAAGAATTCGTTCAATAAAATTTGTTCCGCGAATTGGTTTAATTTTCCTTTTATTAGGAACATACGCCACGTATTACTTTAAAAAGTAGTAGAATAACAAATATGATTCAAATTAATTTCGGAATATGTTCCCAATGACATTTAGCAATATTTAAGGGTATAAAAAAAACTTCGAATATTTTGTACTGAATGAAATAAAATAAATATAAGTTTCAACAGTTGTTTGCTAAGTATATACATACAACAGGTATTTACATATATGTACAGTCATGGTTGATTTTTATGTATATATCTTAGACCTTCCTTGTCAACGCTGATAATGTAAAACTAAAATGAGTGTATTATACATAACAAATATTTATAAGTAGTGTTATAAAATATGCAGGGTGCGCAATTCTTCTACAAAACTTCAACAGCATTTTCTATAAACAAAGGTAATAAAAAAATATTATTTAAATGTAGGCTTTTAAATACTTCAGCAAAATATTACGAAAAACATACAAAATAATAATATATGATTTTCTCATTCTAATGTTTCTCATTGAAAATGCTGGTAACATTCTATAGGAGAAAACTAACATATTCTATAAGTTTTGTAATTGCACATACTGCGTAGTAATTCGAATATGTAAAAATACATATAAGAACGTTATTGTGTTATATTTCGTAATATACATTTTGTATGGGCCAAAATTGGTTCGATACCGGCTGACTGAGGGTTTAAAGTACCCATTTTCGAACATACTGTCCTTGGTAAGTTTTCCTCAAGGTGAATATAATAATTTTCTTTCACTCTGTAATGCATAACAATTTAAACGACATGTTGGCACGAAATCGCGTGCATTTCCTTTTTCTTAGCTGCTCAACAATTTAACGCAGAAGATACGATCTCTTAAGCGTGTAAACATTAACACCACGAGAAATCTTTCCCGGATATAGCTTTTTACGTTTCAGTTTTGCAATAAAATACACTCAACTTGTACCAAGGACGTGCTTCACATAGAAGTGGAAAATATACGTTGCTTTATTGGGGTATTATTAACCCTTTATAACATGTAATTTTTCAGGAACACATTTGTAGATTCATATTTTATAATTCTTTCATTTCTTTGCTGTAACAAAGCCCTTTTCTAACTTTCGAAATTTCTATACTTTTTAATTTCTAAATTTTAAAAATTTTAAATTCCTCAACTTTTAAATTTCTAAATCTTTACATTCTCAAATATCATAATTTTTTCAAATTTTCAAATTTAGAAACTTTTAAATTTTTAACTTTTTAAATACAAAATTTCTAAATTTCTACGTTTTAACATTTGAAATTTTTGTCTGTCCTTTTTTTCTATTTATACATAAAAAAGCAACATTAATCTGTCGAATTTTCCAAAATCACCCTGTATATACAGAATATTATTTTGTATGAGTCTATGCTTACTTACACATTTTGTATTATACTGTACTTATCATTGCTCTGAAAACGTCATAAAAGATTTAAGTTTTTTACGAAGTGGTCTATTGTGGTTGATATTCTTTTCTCATTTAAAAGTAATAGTTTAGTACTTACTGGCTAGACTAGGCTTAATATTAGTCCGCTTTCTTCCTCGTTGATCGGTGGCAATCGAATAATTTATTGTTCGTTCCGCATCAATCACACTACTGACCACATACAGCTGATTTTACAATGCTCCTGGTACGCAATTTCGCGAATATTAAAGTTCGACGCATTCGCTGTGCAACTCTTATTGCACGATATGTATGCAAATTCACAGAAAACCGGTTGCAATTTACGGCTCACCAGGGTTGCCATTATTTAAGGAATAAAACAGTAACAAAAGTGTCTGTCAGCGTTACTGTTTCTCCATTTGCATGGCGAGGTGATTTTTCACTTCTGCGTTTTGCACCAAACCATTTCTCGCTATGCTCGAACCGTTTGCACTGTTTGCGTTGAAAAATCGTTATAGTTCTGTATTATTCGAACACAGAGTGGCCAACATTAGGCGAATGATGATATTATATTATTATATCATATAATTTCGAAATACAGAAAGTCTAACATGGTTTAATGACATAAAAGCATAGAAAATTTGCAGTTATAGTATATTAATTTAAAGATTGCAGTTTAATAAAAATAATTACACAAACTCTTTTTTAATATTGTTTATACATACTGGGTGGTTTTTAGTCGTACAAAATCATGCATTTATAGAAACTGACTGCTTGTTGCATCAATCAAACAATAAACCAGAATAATCCCTATTAATATTTATATTAAATCATAGGGTCCTAAACTGCGATTCGCGGACTTTTGACGATTCAAGACTTTTTATATTCGTTGTTACTTAACTATTTAATAACATCGCTAAACAATAATTAGTAAAAATTTAATTATGGGATTGGTCCGCAAAAAAAAGTATTGATCAAGAGGTGTTTTTACATGACATAAGTTTAATATTATAAGGTCATATTAAAATTGTTACGCAATAATCTAATACAGAGGTTCTTAATGTATCGAAAAATGCTATTTGTGCAGTACATTATTTAAGTCGAAGCTAAAAATTTCATAAAAATGACTACACAAATCAGTTGTGTAGTCATTTTAATACAAAATGGCTGGTTGCCAATTACACTACACAAAATAATTTGTTACCTAAATAGATTATTGCATAAAAAACCTAATTGCATTTTATAACAAGTAAATTTTGTAAAATTGCATTTATGCTATATTAATCTGAAGCTCAACTTTTAGTCAAAAATAACTGTAAAATGTTTTACAATACAACGAACAAGACAATTTACGGTTTAATAATATACCATTGATTCTTGTTTAATGAAAAAGATGATGCAGGGAAGAATATTCTACCACAGGCGAGTTATTACGATTATTGCGTAATAATAATCGTGGCAACATGTTATTATAGGTTAAGTCACATGCGATGAGTATTCGGCTTAGTATTCATTTCAAAGCGAGTTGGTTCATTTAATAACAGGTGAAATGGATGGTAGGATCGATTCGACGAACGCTTGGCAAACAACCAATTACATATTGAACATTCATAATTTTTGGTTATTGAAACGAATGACTTCTTCATTTGCATCAATTTTTTACTTGGGAGAAACTATCATATTGGATACATTTAGTCGAAAGTTTTTCATCAAAATTACACCACTCCATTTACAATCGTATTTTGCAATGTAACACAAAACTAGCTTAAAGAGTATTCACTCTTTGTAATTTCTATCCATGTTTATGGCAGCTTTTATAAGTTTGTGGCAGAAATTCGGTTCTCATAAAAATGATAGGAATTGTGTACATATTCCCACTACCTTAAAAGCATTATTTTTCAGTAGTTTTATCATTCCCCATAACTTAAGTAGGAAAGGGTAATTTCTCAATTTTTAATTGTTATCCATTTGTGCTTCTTTGTTTCGCAACGAATCATCAAAAGTTTTGATATTTATATTCTCTTTCATTGTAGTCAAAATGATTGTAGTTATGTCAGATATAAACCAGACTTCTAGAATTCATAAGTACTTAAATTCTCGAGTTCCTTTTCCAAATTTTAAAAATAAGATTCCAAATTCTAAAACGATATTATCAATTATAGTTTTAAATAAATTATCTCTAAAAACATAGTAATCCAGTCATCCATGAATCATTCATTTCATTTAAACTGATATGCATTATTTATTTTTAATCATTCTCTTTTAAACTCATATACATATACATTTGGTTTCATTGACATATTTATTACACAAATTAAAAGACAATGAATTGTCCATAATTAATTTCTTCAATTTAAAAAAATTAATTAATTATATAAAATTCAAATTATTTCTAATATAATACCTATTAAATAATAATTTATTTTATTATTTCATACGTGTACGTCTTAAGCACGTAGACAACTGACACAACATCGGCTCTGGCAACAACGTGTCTAAGTACTTCAGTGATTTAATGGCATGATATATAAAAATATGTAACTACCCACGGCTGTTAGCGTGTTAACATTCGGGATAATCAAACAGCGTGGTATGATAACAGCATAAGAGGCCTGTCGTGCCACCACTCGAGTTTGTCTAGGTTACACCGTGCAATATCACATTACTTTCAGATATTACCCTGATGTCTATTCTTATTGCAGTGTACAAAATGATATACGAATGATTTGAAGCGGTGGTCAGTTAACTGAATCATCACGTGTTCGTAAAGATCATGCGTGACTCGTGAGCCTTGGCACGCGTGTTGCATGCGTTAGTCTGTAAGTAAGAATCGATGAAACGCTCACGCACTTGAATGCACTCGCATGCACTCGTGCATTCTCCAGCGCCCACCTATCTGGTAGCCACAATACGCCACCTACGTCTATCATTCAACTTCAATGGATAACGTTGTTTGTCAGCTACACCCACTTGTTGACACGGAGGAACGTGTCATATTTCTTTTCGATGCTCGTATAGTCACGTTTTAATGAGAAACTCGATTGACGTGTAACGTTTCGTACAAGAAAAACCTAAATGTAAGGCATAAATTATTTTAGTTTATGACAGCAGATGGTGAGGCAATGTACGTTGCAACATGGTGGTTGTTTCTTGTTGCACTGTTGCGTTTGAACGGCTAAAATCTGTAACAAACTGAACATCTACTCCATTGGAAAGGTGAAGATCTTGAAAACGTTCTTCCCAATGCAACACTCTTTACCTTTTATTTCAAAAAAATCTGCAAGGTCTTCCGCTAATTTGAATATCTCCAGATTCATGTAATATTGTTTCCATAAATGTTGCACGAAAAGCATCTACTGGTAATTTAGCATTATTTTTCTTTAATGTTTAACTGCTATATCATGCATATATAATTTAAATTTTCATATGAATCTATCATATATATCGTTAAGAATCTGTCAGTTTACCCAATTCGAAATATTCGTATTAAGTATTTGGAATTATAAATAATAAATGTAATAAGCAGCTTGGCAGTCGATCGTAACCGCAGAATTGTAGAGCAAGTACAATGCAATGTATATAAGCTTGAAAAATTTTGTTGTTATCAGTTCTTAATAATTTGAAGAATTTACGTGTTTCGAAAGTTTCGATAGTTTGAAACTTGATATAACTTCGTATTTGAGTTTTGAAAATTAAAATATTCGGTTCGAACTCATCCCTAAAGAATGGTGATAATCGTAATTGCTTTCGGACTGGATTTCTGTTGCGGCGAAAAGGATAATGACTATTGACCATTGAACTTCTAATCGGGAAACCAGTATCCGCCCTCCGGTTGTCGGCTTCTACGATCGAGGTGCAAGTCGGATACAGGTTGTTACAATAAAGCCGCCAGGCATGACAAATAACTAGATCGTTTCGCTACCGTTAAACACGTGCGTTGCATTAATGGTCAATGGTGATTCGACAAACATCGGACACCCGAGGCGTGTGACAGGACGGAAAGAAGTCCTATGAACATTGTACCCACGAACAAGATGTGTCTGTTGCTCTTTACATTCGCTGTTGTAAAACGGGGCACGTGCTGGTTATAAATCAGTCCGAATTACGCGTTGACAAGTCATAAATAATTCTATGTAGCGTTGTTGGTCGTTTATTTTGTATCGGTAGGGAAGCATATGTCATAAATAAGAGAAACGGTATTTCATATCGTGCGACGATATCGAGAAAAAGATAACAGGATAGACATTAGACAATATCAACTTTATTTCTTCCAAGTTGATCGTACTAATGAAGAAAAGATATAAATGCGAGATAATTGATTTACATTAAACTTTATATAATTCGAGAGAACCTCAACTCTTCAGAATGGGAGAAAAATTCACGTATAAAAATGTTTATGATTTACATAAGAGATGCACTTATAATTTGGCATTTAATGAAAAGAAACTTTTAGACATGTATTGGAAAACTGAAACTGTCACATGTTTTAAGAATAACTTTTATCATATCAAGAAATGTGAATATGTAAATTCTAATGTGTGAAATTATTAAATAAGCTTAACTTAAACTCTGATTGCTTTAAAAATCAAGGATCACAAGCTTTTGGTAAAAATTATTAAGAAACATGCTTTGCAAACTACACACTAAAGGTATAACAGTTATTGTACAGTTTATTAATAAGTATTAGACTTAATTTCCTGCAGAACATGATATACATGCAGTTATGTCAATGAAAAATATATTATACATTCACTGTTACATAGCTTAATTAAATTCAACGTGGATAAACATTCATGTAAGATCCTACTTCAAAAAAGTGAAACTGATCCTACTTCATTATATAGATTTACTGTTAGCACACCATTTTGGATAATGATAAATTAAATGATAAAGTAAATAAATAATCGGATAATGTTCCGATTTTGATATATAATTTACGTCAAATTCAAGTTAAATACTGCAGTTGATTTATATTTGCATTTATGGGTGAAATTTAAGTATGAGTATATTTCTTCTGTACTTGTCATATGTAAATTTACTCGTTTTCAAATTGATTTACAAGCAACGAGTTTAGTATTTGGTACGTTCTTATACTATTTCCAGAGTTTATTGCTAGAATGTAAGTTTTTTGTTAGTGTTACTTTTCGATCATGAATAGTTTGTTTTAATGTTCTTATTAATAGTAGATTATCAGTATGTTTGCAACGTTTTACGATTACTATTTTGCTGCAAAACGTGGATATGTAGTTACTTCAGGAAAAATATACAACATAAATTGTATATATTCTAATGTAATCATCATATTCATAATTTATTATTAATTCGTTGCTTTTCGCTGTTAACGTATAATTTCTTCGTTATGTGAAATTGATTAAATCAAATGTCGAAAACAATTTTTCGTACAATTTCAATAACAGTATAAATTTATAAAAATTTTACAAGTCTTTCAAGTTTGATGTCCATTTTTACATTAAATTATAATTAAATGATCGTTAACGTTCAGTCAGATTATGTTTTAAAATGCTATGATAAAGTACTTACATGATGTAAATGTAAAAACTATTTTGCTACAGAAGCTCTTGTGCCCAAATTCCCATTAAATTGTAACATTTAATTACTTAACATTTAAGCATTCACATAAAATTATATTTAATATCAATTTATATTAAATATATGTTATTCTATATATATTATGATTAATGTATTGTCATTATTCTTTAAACTTTTTAAATGTTACTCAATTATTCCCATTCAATTATTTAATTCACTTTTAACAAAATACATGTTAGATTTAGGTTATCTCACCATTCCAACATAACACAAAAAAATATTAAATCATTCTTATTAAATATGATCATTCGAAAGCTAAAGTTAAGTTACAAGTATGTTATACAACATCCATTATGTAATAAGTTTAAAAAATAATATTTGCAAATATCATTCATGTTTGTCATTCAATGATCGAAAATCGTTTTTATCTAAATTATAAAACTATTTAATTTGCTGATCGTCACATGTACAAAAATTAAAACAAATCAATAAATTTATAATAGTAAAATAATGGAAGACAAAAGGATAATAATAAAGTGCTTATGTCACTGTTCACTTAAAATAAGTTTAATTGTAAAAATCTCTAATTAAGTAAAGCAATATTGAAGTAAGGTACTCTACCATTTGTAACATTCTATTTTCTGACACTTAGCACTATTGTGTATAATTATAGTTTAACCGAGGATCAGCGTGAGAAAAATCAATACATTCATCAAAGTAATTGGTTTTCAGGGAACGTTAATGATCAAAACGTCCTTGCACAGATGATCGTGACGCTCTAGATCCTTGCTGCACCTACGGAGGAACAGAACGGTAACAAGGATGCTATTTCCTTGATGCTGAAAACCAGTTTCTCATTTTTCATTTAGAATTACTATCGGTATTTGCAGGATAAAGGCTTAGCTAAGCTGTACATGCAAAACAAATGATTCAAAATGATGAATAATAACGCAGCGAAGTGAATTATTATTTCTCGCGTTCTTCAAACTGAGTTGGTTCATCTTGTTGCATCTTTGTGTTCAAAATAATATTAATTTTGCGTGTTTGTTACAGCAAATTTCTTATATATTATTATCGTAGGGCTATAATTGAACTATCGAAGTTAGTAACTATTATACCGCAGTAACTATTTCAAGCAATTTGTGATGACCATATTCAACATGAGTTAGATTAATTTAATTTATGATATATTTATAATAGAGAACTTGTGTGTAACATGAGTTAAAATTCATTAAAATTCATTGTTTGAAATATAATTTCAAAGGAGTCGTTACAAAAAAATCTGTAATGATTATATCGACAAAAATTATAATAATGAGACTTGAAATTGTGAAGTATAATGCTCTGCTAAATCTTCGAGGAAGAATGTGCTTGTATTTAGGTAATCGAGATTAAATTTTCGAGCCAATATTGTAATTACTATTATTGATACCAATCAATATTTGAGAAATCATATGAAATGATCATACCTGAAAAAATCGCAATAATTTCAGGTTTAAAGTATAAAACATATTATTTTGTAATATATTGAGAGGAGAATGGACTTGTAAGATTAAAGTCAAATTTACATGTATTTACATAATTTATATGTAAATTTATTATCAGTTAATATTCGAGGAATCGTTCTTTGATAATCGTGCCTAACAAGAATTACAGTAACCGGAGTTTATAGCATGAAACATATTATTGGTGAAGATTGTTAATAGGAAATCCAGATATTTGGGAGGTTATAATGGAAATATTATCTCCCGATATTTAACGAATCATTTCAAAAAACTTATGATAATTCTAATCTGCAAGAACTACAAAATTGAGGTTTAGGTTTTGAACTGTGTTATTTTTTTATACCTGTAAACGGAATAATGTTTCGTTTGAATTTTCATTTCAAACTTATGGTATTTGAGACTGACACAAACTCAGAAATTTAAATTTATAAACTAATGACAGGCAATTGTACTCGTGAAAATATTAGTGAGTCATCTTCTCGATTTGAAAGTTTAAAATCTGAGATATCCAGAACTGTAAATTCGAAATACGAAATATGCAAGCTTTTAGATTCTCAAATTTGCGAAAGTTTATACTTAAATATTTCGTAATATCTGTATTTACTAACCTCCAAATTCTACTGTCCTCAAACTGTTAGATGATTAATTGTCTTAATCTGCATACTTCTATTTCAAATTGACATGTTCCCAAATTTCAAGATTTTAAGACTTGGAAATTTTCAAATTATTAAACTTTCGTATTACCAAATTTTTTAATTTCAAACTATCTAAATTTCCACATTTCCAAATATTGAAATTTCTAAATTTTTAAATTATCTAATTACCAAATCCCTAAATACTTAGACTTCTGAAAGCTTACATTTATGAAATTTTAAATTTTCATAACACAAAATTACAACTTTCAAATTGTCTACATTTCAAAGTTTTTAAATAAAATTTCCACGTTTTCTAAATTTTCGAAATCCAAATATCAAATCTCAAATTCTACAAACATAAATTTTACAAACATTAGAGTTATAAATTATTCAAATTTCAAATTACTAATTTTTACAGAATCCTATATTTCTGAATGACCAGATTACCAAATCTACAAATTTTCAAATTTATTCATTTTTAAATTTGCAAATTTCTGAACATCCGAAATTTTTATGTTTCCAACTTTTCAAGCCTACATATATCCATCTCCTCAAATCCCTAAATCTCTCAATCTCCAAATCTCCAGATTACGGAGTCCCCAAATCCTCGAATTCTCAGATCCTTATGTCTCTAGATCCACAGATCCGCAGATCCTCGAATTTTCCGAATCTTCAGTTCCTTATATTTTCAAATTCACAGAGCCATAGATTTACAGATATCACAGATCCGCAAATCCATCGATCCTCATATCCTCAAATCTATAAATTCCTAAATTCTCAAAATTCCTAAACTCTCAAAATCCCAAATTTCTAAATTTTTAAAAATTCTCAACTTTATAAATCCCCGTCTCGATAAATCGTTAAACCTCTAAATTTGAATATTTGCAATCTACATGGATCCCAGCGATCTACATGCATGGCGTAACTGTAAGCACCGATATCTTCCGACGGACGTGATCTACCCATTGCTGTTCTAAACCACAAGCATCATTATAATGGAAAGTTTGAGTGTGATGCATATTGTTCTCTAAAGCTGTAATAGGGAAATGTATTTACAAGACTACGGATGTTCTTATCGAACTCGCTATATCTGTCATAACCTGGTCGTCCGTTACCAGGAAACCAATCTCCTGACGAAGAAGAGAGAAAGTCATAGGAATATCATGACTCTTGTAAGATTCTACTGTTCTCCAAGGAAATTATACCGATCATGTGTACTTGCGGCGATGCTTTGTATCGAACCGATCTTTACGAGCACCAACCAGTCTCTGTTCGGAGATAAATTGCGGTAGTCTACGGGTACCTGATCTGAAATCCATCGTCCATGGAATAAATTTAGCGTCAATGGTGGTTAACCGATACGAGTCCATGGAAAAGGAATTGATGCCTTTTCACTTTTCTAAGTGGTGTTACATATTTTTATAACGAGTTTGTCAGGGGCGGATCCAGATGTCTTATCTGGAAATGGACGTGAAAAGATATATATTTTTGAATTTCTCAATATCCGATTTTAAATTTGTTTATTGCCTTCTCAGTAAAATTTTAATTCAGCGTAACTAATCAAACTCGGATAAATTATTTATAAAATATAAAAAAAATGATCAGATTACTTTAATGAAATATGTAAATAAATATAAAACTCATTAAAATATAAAAGAATGCGGATGTTAAGGAAAGCAATTTAATTTTGCTGTATATTAATTTCTTGAAGGTTCGACAATTTTTGGATACACTCTAGGAGGTTTCAATACAGACATACGAAATTTTATCAATTTCCAGTCGTGTCAAATAAATAAATTATGCTGAAAATTTTATTATGTAAAGATTCATTCGTTATGTAAGATATTGTCATAGTTACGTTATTGCAAAATACTACTGTTTATTATATATTTCTATATGATAAACCTCTATAACTTCTTTAATTCTGTCTTCTATTACTTTAATTAACCGACTTCGAAAAAGGAGGAGGTTACTCAATTCGATCGGTATTTTTTTTTGTTTTTTTTTTTTTCTATGTATGTTCGCCGATTACTCCTGACTGGAGTGCGCTTTTAGTATGTTATCACGGACATGATTCTGAACAACTTTGTTCATATACAAATTTCACGGAAAACTTTAGTTTTCGAGATATTAGCGAAAATTGTTGTTAATTTTTGCAAATACTTCGAACGATTTTTGTCTCCTTCTAATACATTATTAGTGGCATGATTCTGAACGTGTTTTTTCTTATGTATAATTGTCGGAAAACTTTAGCTTTTTTTATATTACCGAAAAACTATTATTATTAATATTAGTGGAACGCCAAGTGCTATGCACCGGAAAACCAAGAAATTAAGTAAAAGAAATAACTTGGTGAAGTAAAAGAAATTACTTCATTAGGAAATAGAAATTATTTTATACTTTTTAATGAATTTCGAAATCGGTGTATTTTTTTTCTGAAAATTATTTTATTTTTCAATCGAATTTAATGGATCACAGAAAATAAAAATCTGCATTTACATTTTATGCATTATTAATATGTAATAATGGTTTAATTAAACGAATGACCTGTATATTATCAGTTCGTAAATTAGATTTTTATTAATTATCATTTTATGAGGAAGGTTATTAAATTATAATTCCGTCGAATAATTTCAATTATCGGAATCCGAAACTTTCAAAGCTTATATAACTTATAAATTAATAAAATAAAATGTATTTCATTCTGGTTTAGTTATCCAACATTTAATTAAGACCTTAATGAGACGTGTTAATATATAATGCATACAAATATTACTACCAAAATTGATAATTATTGTTTAAATGGTATCTTTTTTGATAAGATATAAATTGATGACGACATCCTCTCGTAAATTTGCAATGAACTATTAAAAAACAATTAATAGGTCGTCTAACGCGATATTTGATATTTAATTAAGGAGAAAGTGTCGTCCATTTCTCGTATTTCACAATTTTCCATGAAAAATACGAAACAACTTTATGTTTCCGTACCGAAGTACGTAACCTAACCAATCTTTCCGATGGGGTCATTAAGTAATGACCGAGATCGCACCAACCATCCAAGTTTTCTTCCATTCTCGATAATGTTTTGTAATTGCTGATCCATTATACCAATGATGATTCATCTGATGGGAATATTATTACTGAGATCTATGTTGGTATACAATTATCTGTAATATGTGTTCTCAAAGATCACACACCTACTAGTTGATACGTTATTGCACAAGTATTATATATAAATTCACTTATGCATTACGTAATATCAGTTCATATTTCGAAGAACAATTTGTTACTTTTATAATGAACATTGTTGTGACAAGTTACACAATAAAATATGTGCATTTTGTCAAAGAAAAGAAATAATTATCGAAATTGACGGAGTTATTGTATGTTTCTCATGTGTCATAATTATTATTTTATGTAGTGTCTTTTCAAGATGTTATTTTGCAGCATTATACCATATTTTATACATAATGTTCAGTATTAAAAATACAATATTTCTCTTATTCTTACTGAGGTTTTATTATTATTTTTCTATTATTACTTATGAAATTTTATGAGTGTATCTTTCTCCTAAATTGATAAAAATCATGCAACGATTGATTATATAGAAGATGATTTAGTAAACTAAGTGAAAATAGGAAAATAATTATAATTTTAATATTATTAGATGTATAACAAATTACATATGTTGTTGTGTGATTAATATATTATATATTAAATAGAAAAACCTGACGAAGATTTAAATAGAAAAAGAAAGTAGAAAAAACAGGAAATAAGAAGATATCGAAATTACTTCAATATTATTACAATATTATTACAATTATTATAAATATTTCCTACATGCACTGATTAATATTCATATAAACTTTAAATAGTACAATATTTTTATACGTCTATCAATTGTTTTCAAATTTTTATATTAATGTTGTTTAATTAATTAGCGCATGTACTATCCATCAAAATCTTTATGAGATCATCAGTAAAATGTCTTGAAATTTTAATAGCGATTAAACTTAAATTACATTGGTCAAATACATTAAAAAAATATATATTTTACGTATTAAATTTTGGAAACTTTTTTTTACTATTAACATAACTTGCATTATTATCTAACATAATTAGAGGTGTTATTGATAATATTTTGGCAATGAGGTTTAAATTGGATAAAATGAAATTAATTTCGCAGAGAAGCCAGCAAAAGGTTTTTGATAATATTTGTTTAAATTCTTAGAAAATAAAAATGAGATCATTACAACAGGTTTGAAAATTTTTTAAAGACGATGATAAAACGATTGTATATTCATGAACAATTAGTGCCATTAAATGTGAACGAGGAATACTGAAGCAGACTCTCAATCAGATATACTAATCCAACCACATTCCCAAGGCCAGTTTGGCCCAACCACATTCCCAAGGCCAGAATTGAATTCGTGTTATTAGATCATTGTCATTAAATGGGCGAAACACACACGATCTGACATAGTTTCATTACATCAAAATGATATAAAATGTCACTTACCTTATACTTATTTCGCGTATAAAATCTGATGAAAATAAATATACAAACTTTTATAAAACGTTCTTAACATAAGATCGATAATTCTTAGAATCACAATAAAGTAATGGTGTTTACCCAAAGTTAATATATTTTGTTTTTAATATGAAAATTTTTGCCACATTAGTAATACAATGTGTTTCTGGTATACATGTAAAACTTTTGAAATTTAATAAATAAAAGAATAAAAACTGTGAAACAAAAAGTTGGAAAAGTAAAACCTCAATCTCTTAAATATTTAAAAATGTATTGTACAGGATTTTTGAGGCGTACATAATTAATACAAAAATTGTAGGAACGTAATCAATTTTATTTTGAAGTATAAGGAAAGCAAGTGTCTTATAAGTTAATCGCTCGGTCTCTGAGAAGAGAATGAATACCTGCTCCGCGGTCGCAGGACCCGACGGACCGATAACGCGATATCGAAGCTTCGATTGTTGACGAACGTTACTAATAACGTCCGAAAATGCTTCACCGTTCATAGACACGGAACCTTGCTACTTACGCGTATTGCTATCGAATTTTCTTATGGAATCGAACATTCACTTATTAAAAAATCAACTCTGCCGGTTTCGCCGGTAACTTAGCGGCCCCGGGTCGACTTCGTCTTCCCGTGCATGCGTGGACCTTCATAGCGGTAGATGACTACCCAATTGAGGTCTATAGTAGCCTCGGAACGATTTCCATCTTTCCGAGCACGCGGGGAGCTTAACGACCACAGAAAATCCTTTAGTTTTCTGCGCACGCTGGGCTACACCGTTGAGAGTTGACACAATCAGACTGTTACGATTATTGTGGCGAAATAATTGCCCTTTATAGCTAATATTCCTGCGTCTATGATTCCAATGTTTGCGAATCGGTGCATCAATCGCTTATAAAATAAACATATAACTGAAACGAATGCGCTTCTTCGCTTACCGTTAAACAAACTTAACATTAACAAATATTATATATTAAACATTATAAATAAACTTTTCATTACAGTACATTAAATAATTTAAATTAAATCTGTACTAAACATGTATGTTAACACTAGGTTTGTAGAAGTCGGGTGTGCAGTTACTTTTAGATTAAAAATAAAGTGAAATTCATAAACCTAATATTGAAAGAATCAAGTTAAAGAAAGCAAAGTGGTTTAATGTGAAATTCATGTATTATTGCTTTACAGGTTTCTATCACAACATTCCACGGCGAATGTTACTGGTAATTTATGATCAAATTCGTTATGATTAATGAATAATGTTTTTGTCGGAAATGGAGGTATTATAACTTCTATTCATAATTTGATCATTTTGTTTGCAAAAAATTAATACAATACTTGCATCCTTCTATCAGTCCAATTGTTAACGTTTCATATCTTAACGTTTCTATTCTTTATTACTAGATACAATATAATCATACGAAGGGTTCACGGAAAGAACAATGCCGTGTACGAAAAAAGTTCATCAATATTCAAAGGTATTTTTACACGGATCTATAAAAGTTTATTACTTTTAAACGTTTAGACGAAGCTGGAACAATATACAGAATGCTTTAAACGTAAATTACAATTAAGTGTAAAATTTGTTTACATAATAAAATACAAAACAATATATACAGAAAATATTATTTATATATTTAAAATAAATGAATATATCATTTTCTTCTTTTCACGAAAAGAAACTTACTCCAAATGTAGAACAAAAAGGACTGAACAAATTTTTAAATAACTGATCAAGTTATTTATTGCGACATTGTTCAGTAGTGCAAAATATAATTCCCTTCAATTAATTTAAGTGTTAGAGAATTTGTTAAATTGCTCCTATATTCTAAATGGTAATTGAAGCGTGTGCTAAATGGAGGGTATTCGTTGTAATAACTAGTTATATGTAATACCTTCCTTGCAAAGCAGATTATATTTAATTTTTTTTAATTTTCTATCTACTTACATACTTATTGTTTACTGTATTTAGGAATGGAACAGAAATTATTGATTCTGTTTTTAATAACTAGAAGATACAGAACAGTTTTTTTGTATTTCATTCAGCTACTAGAATCGTAATGGAAAATCCTAATGCACCTAGAAAATGTATTTAATCATTTTAACATATCACTTGTCCGGAAAAAGTAAATTTAAATGGAAGAACTTTCACACTCTATATTTTTGTTAATTTCATTAGTCAGCTGCCGATATTTATGCAAATATGTATTCATAAAATATTTCCGTGCCCCGGGCAATTGAAAGTATTAACTTTATTAGCATATTTCACGTATCTTATATGTGCACTTTGAACAGTTCATTTAGTTTTTACACCTTCTCATTATCACCCTCCTTTAGAAATGTGATCTATAAATTGTTGCAGATATTAATTAGAAGAGTCAGTGTGTTAATTATAAATTAGGAGTTAAATGTTTCTCGTTTGGCAGTTCATTTCCTCAATTCGGTACACAATTTATTCACTTGCAAATCAATTCATGTAACCGGCAAATCTTGATCGCAAACTTTACCAGCTGTTTATTCAACATATCGGTCATGATCCACTTTCTATGTAAGGATACGGAAGTCAGAAGCATCCGATCGCAGATAACTATAGCGATGTTACCCTCTGAAGAATTATGAGGGCACGAGCATCGATGTAATCTATTCGATTTATCAGATTGTAGATACGAATACAACGAGAAAGTTGGTAGACAAGTAATTAGAAAGTGTGACGTTCGCATTTTTTTTCACATTGCAGGAACACAATATAATTATTTATTTACAAGAAATGTTGGCTAAGTACAATCTTAACTTATTGCGATAAAATTTATACATGATCTGGTATTGAAAAGAATATGTAACACTACAGTAAATGCTATTAATATCCGAATATCACAATATTTACATAATTATTTATTATTAGATTAAAGAAAGAAATGTTATGGGGATGATAAAGTGTTTATTCCAATTTACAGAAACGTAGGTTATACTACATTTATTTTATATACGAATGAGAAACAGCACCATCATAAATTACAACTGTGCAAAAATATTTAGATACTTTTATTATTAGATCAGTCATATAGTTAGATAGTTGTGATAAGATAATAGGATAATTTCGTATATGTATAAATATTGTTTGTATCTAAACCAATGTAAAATTTGGTACAACTCTTTGAGGTAACCTTAACATTACTAGCAAATATTATACATAATAGTAAATTTTGTTATATGCCGCTGCAGTCTTATCCACAGTTATTCATATAACGGGACTCCACTATATCTACGTATCGGAATATTAATGAGCACATCTATATTTTTTATCTAACAGTTGAGATATTTCAATCGTATATCTCTTAATCGTATAGCTAATATCTATACGATATTGTATTACCTACAAGAAAAAAATGGACATAGATATAGACATATTAATATTATTAAAAATTTTTAAGAATATTTTCAAAAGATAATTTTAATGTTATATTTAAAAAGATAGTGTAAATAATTTACTTACATCTTCTTCTTGTTTTATTAAAATTCCTTTATGAGAAACCTAGGTTTCGGTTTTAAATTTTTCGATTAAATGTTATAGCTATGAAGGAATTGAATTTTTTTTAGTAGAAGAGCGTTTTTTATGTTTATGTGTCGAATATTATAAACAATTACAATCTTTTAAAAAGTAATTGAGAAACATAAATTTTTACAAAACAAATAACAGTAATACTTGTTTATTATATTAAAATTATAATAATAGTGAATTTTAACTGCAAATTTTATGAATAACTGTGTATGTGCTTCGTGTTGATTGTGTTTACTGCTAGAACGCTTGGTGAATTCTTTGCTGGATGAATAATCGATTGATTGGTACTTTCCGCTGATCAAACTCAGGTGTATTTTTTATCGAATATCCAATAAGGAAATGGATTGGGGTAGAAGCTGTTAGGTCATGTGAAACACTGGGCAATAGAGTTAAAGACCCGGAATTTAAGATTGCTTCTATTTCAACTATAGAATATAAATGATGCTTAAAGAATTTTATAACTGCTGCCCGCAAGTCGCCGAAATCGAGGAAGCGAAAAATATATGTCAATTCCTTCAGAGAGAGAGTATTATACGAATTTAGAGTTATTTTTGTCAAATGCCTATGCTTATAAGTAACTATGTGGACTAATTTAACTTTCCTTAAAAGACACAAATCATGGTAAATGTAGTCCACTTGCAAGAGCACCAATCGTATGTCCCTGAAGTTGAAATTTTTCTTACTGAATTCTTAAATAATTATAAATGATAAACCAGAATTTATTAGGAATAAAATTCTTTACAAAAAATTCTGACAAAGTGTTACTTTGTTAAGAAACATTAAAGTGAAATTATTTATTTATAATGAAAGTAGATAATATTTTGGACAGCAACTTATACACATTTCACATTACACAAGATTAAAATTATTATTCTTTGTAAATAATGGAAAAAGTTAGACGATTTTAACGATAAGGAAATAAATTTTCCTTTTTTTTTAACTTTTTGCGATATAACAAGCATATTAGTGCTCAATTATTTTATATCACATTTTTTAAATCAAATTAATACAACTGTAATTGTTTAGGAGCAATCGAAAATCTCTTAAAACTAATAGTATAATGTTTAATTAATATTTAAAGTGAATAACGATAAAGTGACATAACTGTTTTTTAAATATTTTTAACCAATTAAAAAACCAATTAAAAACATTCCACTTTTATTCAAGAATTGTTAATCTCTAACAATCACTTATTTCACAATGTATTAAAAAATAAAAAGAATGATAAATAAAAAATATTTATTAAAGAAGATAATATCGTAAGTAAAATTGTAATACATTGCAATGGAAAGAAGCTGTTCGCTTCTTTTTGAAAACAATTTCGGAAAAACAGATTTCTATTTCCTTTCCAAAAATAATTTCGGATAAAAGTTTATTTTAAGCAACCTGTATTTAACAGAATCTATTAAGGTATTGAAAGCATTTGACCCATTAGGAGATCGAAAGCGACCGATTAACTTTATCTGGACATTTCTAGTTTCCTACCAAATCATTACTGCACGCTCCGAGATATACAAAATATTCGTGACAAACTATCATAAATCGTTATACGAGCGGTGAAAACGTGTTTGTCCGGAGGGGTTAAATTTTATTATGCTAGAAAATAATCATTGATTGCTAGTGAATCTTGTTATACAAGCTGCTTCACCCGAAGTATGGCGTTACTCGTAAATTGTTTAAAGATATAAATTATATTCGTGATGTTATTTCAGATATCTTTGTACCATTACGAGGAACTAAAATTCATTCGAGTCGTTTAATCTTTCGTCATAATTTTAGTTCGATCGTTAAAACAGTTTCTTAGTTATTGAATAACTTGTTAAGTTGTTTTAACATGCATTAGACATATAAATTTGTTTGAATACGTGTTCTATGAACATTGGTAGGTATATGTATAATACATTACGCATAACAACAGTAGCAAATATTTCAGCAAAACTTTTTACTAGGTATGACTATTAACTGTGATTAAGTATTACGTGGAATAATGATATTTGCATTGTTAAAATAAAAATTTGATAAACAAGTTTTCTGAATTTAAGGTTTTACGGTTGTTTATTTATTAATTTTTCAAGTATATGCAGTTCTACTATATATATATACATTGTATATATGTTAAATCATCTCGAGTCTACGAATGCATAATTTTATAACATTATATTCTATCAATTCACATGAATTATAAAATTCTTTAAATTTTATACATACAACGTTTTAAAACATCGGTGTAACGATTGCAAATTTCATTACTTATGTCAATTTGTATCGTTTTTTAGGTGGACTTTCAAAATTTAGCATTCATTCCTTATTATTATACTTCCAACTAAATGAATATCTTCTGTATTTAAATACTTTCAAACAGTATGTTGCGCATACACTAGTACCAGAGATGATTTATTTCACTATAACTTTCTACTAAATAAACAATTTCTTTAATCATACCTTGCATCTATTAGTTACAGTTGTCAATTCTGTTAAACCATTATTTCGCCAATATGGTTGAATTAACCCGAATCAAAGCCGGTATTTCAAACAGTTTTTGCCATTTAATTGGGAACAGTTCGCGTCAAGAGATATTCCATTCGCCTCCAACACTATATTTTCCGCTTCTCCGGGTATCGTTAATAACGTTGTAGGATCGTTTCCCGGTTATTTCCGGATGAAAGCAACGAATGATAGAGAGAAGAAGTGGCGAGTGAAAGAGGCGAAGTACGATCGGCTGGATTTTTCCCTTCGAGAGAAAGTTCTTGATTGGACCTGTGCGCACGCCATAATAAATTAAACGAAAGTTTAAGTCGTCACGATCTCTAGGAGAAGATCGCTACCTCGTGTAGCACGCTGCAGATGATGCGGATGCTGTGACAGGGACGAATTTCAGCATAAAAGTAACGTGACGCAAGCATAGTTTCAGTGTAAAAGTAATGTGATTCAATATGACGTTCTAAATTTGCAACGATCTTTATTTCGTCTGCACATTCGTATTTAATTCAACTATTAAAAGCTATGACACATATAAATATACATATATGTATGTATAACTTTAATATAGTTTTACATTGTGTGTTATTGCATGATATTAAACTCTTATTATAAAAGGGTAATGCATTTTCAAATGTGCGTGTTCAAATTTACAAATTGTTGCATATCATATGACTGATTATGAAAGGTACAATGCTTCACACAATTTAATCACATGAAAAAAGTGGAAACTCATGTTTACATTCATTATATCAATGTAAGAATTTAAATTCGAAAAAAGGATTACGCATATGCACTTTGTTCACATCCTGAATAACTGGTTCTTGAAAAAATAAATCAATCATTTCCAAGATAAAACCTTTATATTTTTCTATGTTCGTGTACAGAATGTCACAGAAAAAATAGAACAATTTACAAATTGCATTTTGATCTATTATTTATATCAGAATAAATCGAAAATTTAATTACCATTTTGAAAGACAAACAATTAAACAATTGGTACCCTCTAAGAACATTACTAAAGTGCAAATTAATTCATTTTCTGTTAAAATGAAGATCCAGCTATGTTGCATAAAAAATAATGGCGAAATGTTAATGCAATCATTTTTATCAAATCTTGACGTGCAAATTAATGTATTATAAGTGTTATTTCGCAATATCTTTGAGTCATAAAATTATATTAAACGTTTATATGTTTCAAAATCGGTCATTTAATATATAATTATTGTAAATATTGTCGCAGAAATATCATTGCAATTCAGCAGTGCATTTTATCACGTGCTAAAAGCGACCTGTTGGACACCTGGTTTGTTAGGGCCATAAAGTATCACATTACTCCAAGAGATTGCTCCGAAGCTCGTCCCTGTATAATAGCAGGCCGGATGCTTTCACTCTCGACAAATATTTTCGACGAACGAAACACTCTTTCTCCTCCTTTCCCTCACTCATCTTCTCCTTTCCTCTGGTATCCTAGTATCTTCGTAAAACGTCCTTTTCAATGCGATTCCTCGATTAAGGTGTGGCTGCAAACTCCCACGTTCCTTGGCAAGTGATTCCCATGGTATCGTGCTTGGCCTGCTAACGTTGCGCATCGATACACCTTCTCTTTTTTGCCGTTAACTGTTGACATTATTGTCTTCGTGCAAAGTTGTCCGCTTGCAGTCAATCATTTACTGACATATAAGATAAGCAAAAGATGCAACATCATCTTCAGCATTAGGTTATCTTAAATTAAGATGGTTATATCTCAAACTTACTTTACCAAGAAATTTATTTAAAATTTAACTGAATATAAATAATAATGACATTTAATCCCCGATGATATTTCGAAAGATTTATGCGTATTAAATGGTAGAGAATTCTGTTTACAGTCATCATCGATCACGTACGACATGGGACGAAAATTTTGTGGAAGTACATTTCTAATTTTAGAGCGAGAATTATTTTTTAAATTTTATTTAAAAACTAAAGAATTATAAAAGAATATAGCGTAAATTATTCCCAAAGAAAATACAAATTATTTACCATAAAATTTCAAAAATGAGGTCTAAGAAGGACAAATATACTTGCCATTAATAATTTGTATCCATTTATCACCAGGAAAAATAGATACTTTTGGCTTCCTTTGAACTATTGAGTTTACATACTTTTTATAAATATCATATTAAAAGATTGAATATTTAAAATAAAAATTTTTAACTAAATTTACTTCATTTGTCATGTTTTCATATCACGACTCTTAAATTTGACTTTCATGATAAAATCATCTTAAATGGAGAATTTTTAAACATAAATAATTCGTATACTTTCCCATGTAGAAATGCTTTAAAACAATATTTATGTGGTATAATTGGGAACTTAACGTTTTATAAGAAAGATTATATAAATTATTTATTACCGTTCTTAGTAGTTAGTAACAGCTAGCAATGATCCACTTCAAAATAAACAGTCTCGTACAATTTGACTAAAGTTTGTTACTTCAAATGTCAAATTGATTCCATATAAATGCAACGTTATGATAATTTTTATGATAATATTTTCTTATATATATTTTTTTTGTTTCAACCATCATATTGATTATTTACAATTAGTTCGTATTAGCTTCCTACATATTAAGTGGTCAATTTGTAAACAATAACAAAATCTAATATCTAACGTAAAATAGTACCTTATATTAATTAAAAATTTTAAGTTCGATGAAATTTGGTGGATCTATAAACACTTCATCAATACATTCAACGTAAAATGATCGATTCTACACTTGTACTGAGTTTTCACTTATGGCACGCAACTTTGTTTTATTTCGCAATTATTGTGAAATGCTGGTGAGCACATGTGAAATGACTATAAACAACTTATAGTTACGGCAGCAATTGGTAAATCCGAACAAGATATATATAAGGATTTATATTATATGTGATGTAATTGCAAGTAATTCAGGAAACTTAAATCGTATTTTACGTAACTGTCACCGTGATTTTTTAAGCATTTCCGGTAATTTGTCAGAAAAATGTTTCTAACAAATGTCAATCAAGTTTAAATTGGGTATAAACTGCAATAATTGTAATTTAAACTGATTAAAAATAAATTAACAACTTTTAAGCAATTGTTTTTCTTATAAATGGTTAAGGTTATTTTGAACTTTTTAAATGTTACTAAATATATTAAAAATGTATGTTAAATTCAGAAAATATTATAGCGAAAAATTATTTTACTTGTTTACATTTTTTAGTACTTTGTACATTTGACTGACTAACAATAAGTGCGTACCATAAAATGAGTATAAACAACATACAAAAGTAAACATAACGTGTGCAGTGTTGCAGTTTTTTTTGCATATAGTTAATATTTATAAACTCAAATTTGTTTCAAAGTTGTAGTATAGCAAGTCATCAGGTATCGTTCGGAAAAGAACCTTTTACAGGTCAGTTCCTTTACTCTTTAGAAAAAAGAAGTATGTAGTAGCCACTAAGTAGCATGAAATCCCCTCGTCTCGAATTACTTTAATCCAGTTTAATAATGTATTGTTAGATAAATATCTTGTAAGTCCATGTAGGTCCATGTTGATTCTATCATGATACAAAATATTCCATAATTATTCATTTCCTTATGAGAGCAATCTCATGGTAATGTTAAAGACTTCGAACTTATAATTTTTGTTCAAACGTTGCTGAAACATAATTATATGTATAAAAATATTGGATTAGTGTATGATCATCTGCCATTTATGTATGTGAGTCTTTTGTTAGCGACAAAAGGCCTATAGTTTTCTTTCTTTTTTTAATATTTTTCTATGTTTATCGAAAAATGTGTATCGAAAATTATATTCATATTAATCATATTGCGATTTACAATTAAGAGACAGAATGGTAAACAGCAGTATAGCTAGTTCGTGATTTCAACGAACTTTTTGGAAATACAACAATTAGTGAAAGGTTTGTAAAGTGTGGTAAAGTGCCCGGTCGTGGAAGTTCGATGGTAGAGTTCTTCCTGGATTGTCCACTAAGCTACTATCACCTGATTTGAAGCAGACAAACCACTTCTGACTATTGTCTTTCACCTATTTTTTCCTTGAGGTCGCAAAATGACTGTACTACCTTCTTCCATTCTTGCAGTGGTAAAGCACAATGTGTGGAGTATAAATGATGTTCAATTTGTAATTTTATAAAGCAAACATATAAGAATATTTTTATTAAAAATGTATCAACAAAATACTAATTTTCATTAACAAAAAAATTATCTACATGAATGGTAAATAAGTATGCACCGATCCAATAGTTACGTTCATTAAAGTAAACTTTTGTTATATAATTATTTCGCTCATTAAATCAGATATTGGAAGAGTGATATATGTATATACATGCAGAAAGTAAAAATAATATACTCGAACAATTTAGATTTCACATTTGAAATACAAATAAGGCGGTATGTTTAGATTTTCAATTTATCCGAATATGACTAAAAGCTGGTTTCTCAACGTGAGAAAAACCAACCAGAAAACAATAATTTAGTAGAGCATATAATAAAATTTTAATAATGACTTAGTTTTAATGCAGGTACTAACTACAATGGATAAAAAAGTACCATTTCCAGGATTTTTACTAACATCAAAGAAAGTAAATTTTGAATAAATATATTTTATACCTTATATTAATATTTCCACTGTCACTTTATATGCTATGTTAATGACGCTTAAAATTTTCATTCGAATCACTTTTATTACTAAGATTTTATTTATTAACTTAATTAGAAAGACTTGTATTATTTTGAATTGTAAATAAGAAGTCTGTCACAATATTGTGAAAACATGTGATAAAAGTTCAAAATTATAACACTCTCTAATTGTAACTGCTTTAAAATAACACCTAACGCGTTAATAATATCACATAATGTAATTTAAAAATTATGGCTGTAAAGATGTAAGAAACATTAAAGTTAATTAACACGTAAGCCAACACAAAGTGTCTCCTAAACTATTAACAAGGATTAACTATATTCAAATTAAAATGTGTAGCGACATTCTGCGTCATTTTAGACATTGGGTATAGGCACTTGACATGCTCTTTTTCTTTTGAAATTCCCTGTATGTAGGGAAGAAGGTATGAGAGACACTGTTAGAGTCTAACAATTCACAAGTGACAAGATCTTTGCTACCAGTGTGAAGATTAATGAAATCTCATGCAATTAAGCTTGATCTGATGATCACGATTCGGCGAATAAATGCAAGTTATTAGAATGGTTACGTATATTTCCTATTCTCTGTAAACTTTCAATTATACGTATCGCATCAATGACGTTAATTGTAAACCCGGATGTGAATGCAACCAGACGAAGCTTACAATCATGATGACCAGAATTAATGAGGTTTTCTTGTGTCAATTTAGCAACAGTTCTACTATTTAAGATTTCTTACGAAAGACACGAAACTATGTACAATCAGTAAATATGTAAACTGATTTTGGACTTTTTAAAGTATATCTCTGTAGCGAATGACGCACCGGTACCTCAAAACGGCACTGGTCATACATACAAATATGCCGTACTGATCATCTTTATGATTGAAATATTGTTACTTTAAAATTTTATTCACTATTGTGAAAATAACTAACAACATATTAATATCAATAAACGAATTTCGTAGTACGTTTTATTAAAATATTATACAAAATATAGGAAACGATTGTCAAATTTCATGTTTATTGTAATAACCTTTAAGGGTGTATATGAGAGCCTATATTTATAGGATACGTTAGTAACTTGATATGAGCAAAGCTGGAACACACTACATATGATAACGAATAATAGAGCAGTTGTGATTTCATATTTTTTATTAATAAAATGTTTACAACAGTACATTACGCTAGCATTCCTTTTTTATTTTTACAAATCGAATTTATGATTTCCAGAAATATAGAACATCCTAGTTCTTTACTGTCAAATTTTATTACTTAAAATTTGTTGTAATATTTTATAGTTTGTCGCAACTAATGTATCTAATTAAACGATTTAATAGAACTTAACCACAGCTTGGATGTATGTGTTTGATTAATATTAATGTCGGTGAATAAAATGAGTGAAATATATTACCAGGAAAGTGATTGTTTTGTTGTCTAAAAAATTACTATATGCAGTCAGTGTTGTCTGTCTATTACTTTCAACAACCGAGATTTTATTATAATAAAACGGTTCCAATCACCGTTGGCTACTGCGATATTTAACATGTCAGTTAATCCTGGGCTAAGAGTAATCATTCCTCGCTATCTTAAGCGGTCTACTATGTCTCCTATGCTGTTCAGCGACTGATAAAATATTACCGAGATATCACTCAGGAAGGTCTTTCAAATATCGTTACACCGTTAGAGTAGTAAGCACTGTTGGCTTTGAGGGAACTTTTCGAAATGAATTGAAAGTAGGAAGCGCATAAGGCATGATTTCAATCGTCCAGATACAAATTTTCCTCTCGTTTCATGGTGGCACGTAATATCTGAACGATCCTTTCTCACTACGACCCGGAGGGCGAGAAAAAAAAGAAACGAGAGAGGTTTGTACTTCAAACGATGGTAATCACTTCCTCGTCGGTCGTAAGAATCCGGTCCGATTTGCGATTTGATTATGTCGTTCACTGAGTATTACAATTTCAAAGCAGTTCCGACCGCCTAGAAACGGAAAACGGTATGTTGTCTTCTCGATGTATCGGAATCTCTTTTTCTTTTCCTGTCGTCGCCAACTGTATGTCCGTCAAACGAATTCATGTTGTACAGCCGATTGAAAGGCATGAGATACGATTTGTTGCAATCTAGCACAAAAATAAAAAACTTCGCATTTACACGGCCAGTGGCTAGCAATCCTTTACGGGATTTAAAAAATTCGGTTTCATATGGCGATAATTTTATCTTACTATTAACGCCAGAAAAGATAACATGCGGCAACTGTCACGGTGGTCAGAGCGTTAATAAAACAGATGATTAATTTTTTTACTCCGACATTTTTACACTTTCACACAGTAATACTCGGACACGATATACTCGGACCATTCATTGTAAATTAAAAATATGATACATCAACACCTTCATTTGGCTATAATATTTAGTCGAACAAATTTTGAATAAATATCGCATTTTTAGACCTAATTAATAATCAGACACTAGCCGCTTTCTATAAACTAGCAATACTTAAAAGAAAGTCAATCTACGGGATGTTTTATATCGCGTATCTTGAATATTCAATATGAGATATTTCAAAGCGTAAACAACTAATATTTAATATTCAACAAAAACAAATATACCAATTTTGATAAGAGACAACCTGTAATTTATCATAAATAGAAATGTGAAACTTACCGAGAAATAGCACAGTTTTTACAGTTAGTAATGAAGAACTGTACAATAGTAGACATCGTTAAAGAATATAAGGAAAAAGATGTAAAATCTTAAACCTCTAAATTTCTACACTCATAAATATCTAAAATCCTATATTCTCAAATTTTTAATTTCCTAAATTCTTAAAACGCCAAATCCACAAATCTCTGAATTGTAAGATCTGCAAATATCCGAATTTTCAAGTCTACAAATTATCGAAGACCCAAATTAAAGGTCTTAATTTGAAAATTTCTAAATTTCTAAATCAATGAATGATAAAAGCTTAATTCTCAACGCCGCCAGTTTCCTTATGAAAGCTGGTATTCTCCATCATTAAATGCAACGGCATTTCATTGTAACATTCAATGTTACATGCATTTGATATTAATAGCTTGATTAGATCTACTTATTGAGAATACACGAAGAACATGCAAGTTTCGCTTCTTAGTTTGCTATTCTTTTTAATTATTGGTTACGGGAACACAAGACAATAAACACGATGAAGATCGTGACTTTCCGGGTTAGCAATTTCATCGTATTAAGTTATTATGATCACACGGTGAATTATGGTTTTTTCTCTATCGTATATCACCATACAGAAAGACAATAACAAAACGTCCGGTTCTTGCTAGAAACAATGGCATGAACAATGTTGAAAGCGCAGTACCAGCAAACAAATTCTCTTGCGGATCATCCTCGTTCTTGTTGACATCAGAAAGTATCATTGAATAACGAGGTCGCGTAAGCGGTAGATTAACATTTGATAACTGCCATTGTCGCGTTGTGGAAGAGGAATATACGTTGTTGAAGAGGTGACGCATCGGCCAACGTTGTTACTCAAGAACACGACACGAAGAGTAGGTATCTTTCGACATCGACTGTCTGATTGTTCCCTGGTAAAGATGTAACTGGCTAACACATCTTTAGAAAGAGAACATGTGTGTTGATGCGACCAATATCTGTGTCATCGTATAACATGAGGTATGCATCATTCCAACACCTTGAACAAGATGAATCTCAATATGAATAGATAATTCAAAACTTTTTTCCGATTTTCTTTACTCGTCGTACTGCATATCAATTTTACTAATGTCGTTATAATCATGGAAATATATTTTATCCATCTTCGCTGTACTAAGCTTTTAAGAGGGAAATTTAAATCGATATGACAAATGCAAATTCATCGAACAATTGAAAGAGTTATGCTGCATTACTTAAATGTGTTAAATACTTAAGAGAAATCGACATAAAAATATTAGAAACCCATATCTACGTGTATTGTATCAATATGAAGATTAAAGGTTGATGAATCAGCTTAATAACCGATATAGCAATACTAATAATATGATGCAAAAATATTACAGACTATTAAAAACAATTAGATTTAAATAATTTATGAACGCTTGATTTATATCTGTTTTGAACTACAATTTATGTTAACGTTATTGCATTATTTTATATACAATTTTATATTGCACTGTGTTACGAGATTGATCTCGCTGTATACAATATGATTATTATAAATAAATATTTGACCGATTTTACTAACAAAAACAATAAAACTTTTACAGATCAAATGAATGATAAATTCGTTTTGCTCGCTTAATCATTAGCTGTTCACCATTTTTGAAGAAAGTTGTTTGTCTATTTAGTTATTAGATTGGCAACAGACTAAATATAGGGTTTTTTTAGTTTCGTAAGTTCGACGTGTGCCGATTTTCGGCCATACTTTTTTGCAGTTCCTCCCACTTCCATTGCGACCGTTAGAGAACGTAGGTGTGCGGTAGTAGTATAGACAGTTTTTCCTTTACATTATTATGTTAGTTTGTAATCATTATCTTTTGTATTATCTCTTTATATTATAAACTTTAAACATGGTTATGTGCTCTTTTATTCCACTGAAATTGAACCTGAACAATTTTTTAGTGGCGTGCTTATAACTTTGCAAAATTATGGCTATTCAGTGATGATGAGTTAATTTTTAATGATGCGTTTCAAAGACCACACATATATTTAAAAGATTTTTGTAATTTTTAATACACATTATAGTATTATAGACCAATATATTAACAAGTGTATTAAATATATATTGTATATTAGAAGAGATTTTTTCTGTTTTATTAGGTAGTTATAAATTATTATATTATTATTACATAAGTATAATATAAATTACTACAGTAAAATGTATTAGTCATAAATTAATATTATTTACATTTGATAATAAGGAAATAAATAATTTATACTTTTTGCGTTAAAGTATATTATTGTACTATATATGCTTAAATACATTGATGTAGCTTTAATTTTGTATGTCTCAACACATCTTTCGTTGCAATGAATAAATACTACAAACATAAAATTTTCACTTAAATTGCGGAAATTTTACAGAATTGTTCCAACAAATTACTGATCGGTGCCGCGTTACGTTACGGCAGCCATAAATGGTTGTGGTGAAATGTCCAACACTTTGCAATATAATAAGTTCATCTTAGAAACCTTATTCTGGTTAATCCAACAACAGTTATCCGATGAATATGAAATTGTATGTATAAAATAGATAAAGCTTAAATTTTGATTTAATTTATAAGTTCTAAAATTTTTAATTACATGTTGAGCAACGAAACGAATGTTATCTGAGTATATCGTTATTATAATGGTTTACATATTGGTGTACAAACACCAATTCGGAATATTTCAACAAGCAGTGCTATTTATTTCTGCATAAATTTTGCTAAATTAGTCGTCAAAGTGCATATTACACTTGTTTTCTCAAGCTAGAGCAGTATTAAATGTTAATGCGTTCTAGCATATCGGTATCAACCAATGAATACATGTTTTCCAGTATTTTTTATCATGGTTCCGAATACTTTCTTTTATTATGTAAGGAATTGATGTAATTACAAACGACCATGAGCAATTTGTCTTGAATTTAGTTACAGATGCAGTATTAAACGAATGACTTCTTCTGCATATACAGGGTGTGATAAAAGTAATTTTTCATTTCTAAAAATTATATAATTTGTTTCAAATACAATTTGCATTTTTTTGTTTCCAGAAATCGGGGCAGCATGAAACGAGCATTTTATTAAGTATTTAAGAGAAGGAAGTTACTTCCTTTCCTTAGGAAGCTAGGAAGTTACTTCCTAAATTAAAACTGTCATTTCTGTATCCACATAATATCCTGTTGTCATGCACGTGTCACCATTCTGAACTGTAATTTAAAATAATATAAACATTTATTTACTTCGTTTGAAAGCAGCAAAATAAGTTGTAACCAATAAATTATGTATCCCATTTATATACTTCATTCTTATTATTCATACATTCATTGTTAAATGAACAATAAAATGACCAAAATTATTGTAAATATAAAAGATATACAAATATCTTAAAAGTGGTTCAAAAAAAATGTAATTGCTGACAAGCCTATAACTTGCAGCCTCTATTTTTTTAAATTGATGTTTTCTGACATCTTACATTTTTAAATGTATGGTAATGTTTTATTTGGTTTACGCCGATGCGCGGGACTCGTGGGCGTGGGTTACAATTAACCCGACTACCGTAATGAGACCAAGAAAGTAGTTTGTTCGAATTCATTTGTCCAGTATGTATATTTACTAATCAAACGGAAAAAGAAATACATGGTGAATAGGAAATGCATCAGGTGATTTTAACTGAACGCCTTGTCTTTCAAACTGTAGCTGACAGGTGGAGCCAAGGGAACGACTGTAAGAACCGTTTTAACTTTGAACACGTAGCATGAAGATCTCCGGAGACGCAGTACGTCGCTGCTAAATGTTTTGTGACTTGTCATCGCAGTAATTGACTTTCTCTCCTGACAACGACGAAAGAAAACTGTCGTTGCTGTACGCTCGAATGATCTCCGTTAATTAATCCTTTCTAACTTGTCGTAACTTTAATAGTTAAGTTTTCAGTGATTTTGTATTGTTTGTTCTTTCTGCAAAGCAATTGGATCCATTTTCGTTTTTAAGTGTTCCTAATTTTTTCTTCAACGGTTATAGATACTTGTATAAGAATATAATTTCTGTGCTGAACATGACAAATTAAGTCATCATTGAATTATTTGTAGATAATAATATATTTTCTAGACACATTTGGTTTTGAATGCATGGATGTATGTTTATTAAAATGAAAATTTGTGGGTTAATAGATTTTTATTATAAATGCTGAAAAAAATTTACTTCGTCATAATCGAAAACACATAGTTAAGAGGTTAAATATGTTTGCAGTGTTTTATGTTATTACTTCATGGAAAATTATAGAAAGTAATCTTTATCATTTAAAATTTTTACTTTGCAATTATATGTATACTCACGGTCCATACTTAAAAATAATCAGTTATATAAATCAATTTCAAAAATATTTGCTTTTAAATTATTTTATATACTAATATATTCAATTATTAAAAACAAATGATTAGTATATTAAAAAATTATCATATGTGTTAGTATGAAAATACACGTATATTTATGTGTTAACTGTACATATCTACAGTTTCTACAGATATTTGTTTCTACAGATGCAAATGTTAATAAAATATTATGGAAATGTTGATTACATTACGTGATTAAAATTTCTCTTAATAAAAATAAAAATGAAGCTCGGACAAACATATGATTAATATGTCCATGATAATAATAAACAGTGCTAAAAATTAATTGAACATAGAGGCATTCATTTTTCAGATTTTAATTAAAATCCTTCAAAGATATTATGTATGATTAAGAAATGACATGAGCAATTTAAGTAAACAGAAATCGAATCACCTTTACAAACATCAATTAAAATAGTGTTGTCTCCATCATAATTTCAATTGATAAAGTCTTCATAAAACCTGTCGCGACGTATTAATAATGACCACGTTTATGTAGATCGTGATACCAGACGCATTTATCATTCGCGGTCAACTTCGTTATTACTCCACAGAAAATTTCAAGAAAATGTTGTAACGAGCTTTGTTACATGAAGGGTGCAGTAATTTATCAACGACGACTCTGGTATTCAATTTATTTTACATTAGATGAGTTCCAAGATTATGTCTATTAGCGAATTAATTAAAACTTTTGCATATCATTGAACAATAACATCTTTTTTCTACATCGAATAACGTTTACTGGTCCGAAATTCGATTTCAATCTTACGAAATCCATTGATCTTGAGGATTGAAAAGGCGAAAAAAATGTATGCATGCGGTTGAACTTCAGTTATAATTAACAGCTGCTTGTTCCAGAAAACCGGATATTGTATAAGCAGTCAGTATACTTTCGACCTTACAGGATGTCTCAAAAATTACGAACGGCACTTTATTTTCTAAATCTTTTATATTTTCCTCAATAACTGTTAATACCCTAAATCTTTCACAAGATAATCGTCCGTTTGTTAAATCCGACTAATTATATAGTTACTAATAACCAAGTAGTTGATGCGATTTCAATTCAAGAGAAAGAAAGTCGAAATCAAACCATATTCTGTAATGAATTATCGGTATATTTCAAAATATGCATGATTTATAATTCAGTCATATTCCGTTCAGTTTTCGAAGTGTTCCAAATATTTTCCTGGATTGTTACCAAGATTTTATCAATTTATTTTTCGGGTATATTTTTTTCTTTCAATGTTTTTTTTATAGGCCTTGCCCATGATGTAATTCCACAGAAAAAAGTTACATAAATTCAGATAAGGTAAATAAAAAAGTCAATCCATTATTCGAGAGCAAAAATATAATTAACCTTTTTTGTTCGGTGTAACCTATGATGAATGAATTTTGTAAAAAAACTTATTGACCTGTTTTTTAAAAAATCTTTAATATGACGTTCTTGAAATTCCGAGTTTTTAAGTTATATCGTTTGCCATGTTAAAGTTGTACTTTAGAAATTTCCAGGCTGATTATGATGCTAAACAAACATGCATGACAATTTATTACCAAATTACTTTTTTTCGAAACAGTTTAATAAATTTTAGTATTGATAACATGCATATAAACAAATTTATACAGAAAAGTTTTTGAAACAATTAATAAATCTTAAATAAATATGTTAATTTTATAAAATATAAATTATTGAATTAACTTAACTCGTTCTTGCTGTTGACAATTTTCGCCAAACAAATAGGCAAAATATTTCTAAATTAGTAGAGTACAAACTGATGTTATAAATGTTCTCTTCTTATCGGGGAAATGCGGGCTGACATACTACGAAACATTCTGTTCCCCTCGTAGTAAACATTACATCTTTAATTTTTGTTTTAGTTGTTTTCGGTTGCTGCTTCTATATGTGATATATCTATATGATTTTATTAAAATGAGGACGTATCATACGCTATGCAAACTGGAAGTTTTCAAAAATAATGAAGTAAATGAAACCTTGTACCTATTCAGAAAAATAAGATAAAAAACTGTGGTTTAATAATATATTTCGCAATAAACCAATTATTTACGGAGATTTGTTATTTGTTTCAGATGGAGCTCCAGTTCCGGAGGATACAGTTGAACACGAGGTAAGAAACAGTAACAAATAAAATATAAATTATGCATCAGTCGAAAGGTTGATTTATATCAGGAAATATGGACGATGCAATTTGTAAAATACATTTATCTCACGTCGTTTCAAATTATTCGTACGAAATGATTTCACATTAGCGTATTCAGTGATGTTTTGTAACTTTATTTTGAGTAAGAAAAGCAAAAGCCTAATACCATTTCTGAATATAAATCATATAATAGAAGTTAATTTAGACATAAGGAAACTGTCCTCGTTAGTGTGTGGTTAAGTCAAATTGCTGACTTACGAATTAATTAATAAATTGTTGGATTTTAATTTCGTCTCATACATATATGTCTCGTACGGCGTCATTCTTTAAATGAATTGAATTTGAAATTTATTTGCATTTATACAAATACTCGTTTACAGTAAGAAAAAGGACAGTTTCAAGGACGTTTTCACTAATTCTGTAATTAATCGTAATTATTAATATAGTTAAAATCTGTCATTATTTTGATCAATATTGTTGATGTATCATTATATGTATAGCGCAAGAACATTCTAAAATTAATATACGATACAAACATAAGTAATAATATAATTAAAAAAGTGACTAATAATACACGTTAATAACATTAATTTACAATATGCATTAATTGCTGAGTTATTGAAATTGTCAAACACTCAATACAATGTGGGTTGCTCGAACTTAATTGACATTTACACGTATGTGCGGACAAAAAAATACTAAAGTTCAAAGGAAATTTGTGGAATTTTCAACACCCTTGATCGCTAAGTAGCATTATAGCTACATGTATCCTTTCGCCGGAAAAACCTTTAACTGTAGTAAAAATGTATGCGGCAATTAAAGCTATAAAAATAAGATACTTTGAGACTTGATGGTTGAGGATTTAATTCGGATTGATAATTTAATGATTACTTTGCTGTAACAGAAAGAATTATTTACATTATTATTTTTATAGTCGTAGATAAACAAGAAATGTTTCGATCATATGTTCGTAAACATTTGGAATAATTTTTAAATTCAATTTCAATACAAACAAAACCAGGTACAAGGAAATGCTATTTGACATTTTCATTTTATCATATTCATTTCATTTATTTCATTTTATGTTTGCACGTGAAATTATCTCTGCTTCGTAGTACTATGTTATTCGGCCCTATACGTTACAAATTATGTTTCTTATAGATATTAATCTATATGACTAAATTGTATATAGTATTTCGCTTTGGAATAGTATTCCCCTACAAATCGTATTTTAAAGTTATATCGAGCATTCAAATAAAATGATTAAGGAAAAATATACAGAATGATCATTAATTAAGCCTGAACGTTACTATTAACTTATTATTACCTATGTTATTTTACAAATTATTTAAAATTATTCTATATTATTATACTAATTGTGTTGATATATTATTACTGACAGTATAAAAACATTTCAAGCGATGAACTGCTTGAAACACTCGTAAATACATCAATTCTAATAACACTGTTAAATAAAATATTGAATGCTGCATAAAAAAGTTTATATCTTCAAGAAACATAGCCTGTCAAATTAATTTCAACAGACACTAAATAATGCAACATTAAATAAAATTATAGTTCTTATAAAAAATTTGTTAAATAACTTGCATACCAACAAATTTCATTTCACCTTAGTATGTAGATCGACAGAACGAGACACGGAATTTTAATGAACTGTGCAACACAGTATAAGAAATAACCACAAAACGTAAGTTGCACATCTAGAAACGAAAGGACCAGCTTATTAGAACTCAATCAATCATTATTGCAACGTGACCATCGTTTTGATTTGGAATGGTACCCAAACGTCGTAGGTCGATATCCCACGATCAATTGTAATTGAAATCGGAATGTATTAATTTTGCAATAAAGTAATTAAAGCGAGTATATACATGCAATTATAACATATTCAAATATTCACAATATAATTAAAATATCTCAATAATCACAAAGTGACAAATAAAAACAAAAGTATTTTACAATATAAAATATTTATTTCCATAAAATGAAATATTACATTGTAATTGTGTCATCAATACTCAATGAAATTTGAATTTTTTATTTTCTTTGCGTACTTTTAGTCATTATTACAAATTTAATGTTTATTTCTTTCCATATGGTATAGCACTTACTAGAAGTAATAATATTAACGAATTTTTCTGAGCAACGTCGCAAATTACTGTAAACATGTTATTACTTTTTCTTGTAGAAAGTATTAGTAAATGTTTGATGTGAACTATAATATTATCACGCAAGAATGAGATGGACCAATTTTTTCATAGTGAGATAGATTAGCTTAGATGAAAAAGGCGCACATAAACACAAGGCATCTATTTTAACGAGAAACGACGAAATATCCTAGAATAAAGTCAATCTATCGCCAGAATGTTTTCGTAAAGGTTATTTAATATAATCACAAACATATGTTTTCAATACTTTTCCACGGGTGAAATAGTACAGGAAATTTAAAAATCTTTAAATGAAGCATATTATTTATTTCTTATAATATAATACTTTTAAGTTATTGGAACAAATTCAGTGATTTATTGCACAGACTAATTCGTTTAATATGTAGCAATAAATTCGTCCATAATTACGGAAATAGATTAACGCATTTCATATTTTCAGCAAAGTAAATTTGACTTGATCATGTTGCTAATATCTGCATTGAAATTTTTCTATCAAACTTCGATATTTTTAGACATTTTATCGTTTATACTCACCAATATATTTATTTTGGAATTATTAATTAATTTCTTCTTAATATTTCTACACTAGTGAAAATATTAGCAAGATTTCTCTGGATGGAAATATGTGTCACAAGATGATTCAACTGTACATTTTTTTATTTTATAGTTTTTCATAAATCGAAATAACTTCATATGGAACAGCATTCAGCGCAATTGAAGAAACGCTGTCATATTACAGGAAATGGAATGTACAACATTAATCACATTTAACATTTCGTCTTGATTGATTCGAATAATTTGTTGTGACTAATAATAATAAGCCACATATAATAAACAAGAATAAGATAGAAGAAAGTATTGCATTAAAGTTTTATAAGTGATATACTGTACCAGAAGTTAATTACTATAAATGTCGAAACGTTGATAAAAAAACAGCAATACGGTGCAAATCTGTTAGTTCCTAATAATTAAATCAGAAATTAAATTTACTATTTACTACTATTTGCTATAACAAGAGCCAATTAATTATTGTTCAAATTTCTTATTAGACATACCGTTAAATTCTTACAACGTGTAATAAAATATTAATAATAAATACATGTAGTTCCATTTAAGAAAGTTACACTGGTATTATTACAATCATTAATAATAATTAAGAAACAATTTCAAATATTTTCTTAGGTTTCTTCCATATAATGAAAGAGGTTCCACGTAAAATAGATCTTTACGCTTTCAATAATTAAAGGAATAATAGTGTGTACACGTTTAGACCGGACGTACAGTGTAATTTGTATCAAATACGAGGGCGGGGATAGAATATTGCAGCTAATTGGATTCCCCGCGCACAAACGTTGACTTAATATAATAATCATCGACGTGTCTGTACCGCTTGTACGAACGAGCTGCATGATTAATATGCGTTCTGTAATCGCTTGTTAATAGCAGCTGTAGCGTGTCGAATGTAACGCTACTACGTCACGATAAAAAATTAAATAATACCGCAACGCGATTTGCTTCTAACACTGAATATTACAAGCCATGTTTCAAGTTCTCCTGACTGTTGGAGGTTAAAGTTCGCAACGAAATGACGCGAATACAGGTGGGAACCCTCTTAAGGGGTGGTAGCTGGGGTGATTTTGAACAACTTTTTCCTTTACCAAAATGCTGGTTAAAGCTTAGTTTTTGAATTATTAATGAAAAACACTGACCAATCAGAGGGCGAGAATAGCGCGCGCTCGGATGCGAGAGCGACGGGTGCAAGCGTGACGATTGACACTGGTCATGAACAAACAAATCGCGCGACAAAATTGCTCTGAATATTCATCTTCATTTTCGTTTCATCGATACATTTAGTTCCGTTAATAAATGTATACTTAGTGAATTTTGTAACTATTTACCGGCTGACGCATTATCGACGGTGGTAACTACGTTACCGATGTCGCGCGATTTGTTTGTTCACGACCAGTGTCAATCGTCACGCTTGCACCCGTCGCTCTCGCATCCGAGCGCGCGCTATTCTCGCCCTCTGATTGGTCAGTGTTTTTTTCCGAAGTACCTTTCGGAAAAAACCGTGTTTATGATCGGAAAGTGACCGTTGAGGATGAAGCGAAAATTAACTCTAAATTTATGGCAAGACATGTAGTAAAATTAATAGCTAAAAAAAAACTGAAGTATTTAACTCAAAAACGGTTGTCTAACGGACCGATCATAAATAAACTTTCGAAATCCTCACCCAGATGTACCGTCGGACGGAACAGCAGCTTCTTTTCTTTCTTTTGCGATCATTCGATGCAACAATCCATCTTCCTCTGTCCTGAACTGTGATCACTGTGAAGGATGGGGAGAGACGTATCGTGATTTTGATCTCGTTCAAGTGAACGAACCTTTCACTTATTACTTCATTGCTTTTCTATACTTTTTGATTAGAAAAGAAGAAGAAAGAAATAAACAAATACGAGAAAACTTTTACCGGTGAAAGATGCATAAAACGTTCCATTGATTAGACTTCTTATATACCTAAGTATGAAGAACTTGATTACACGTGATCTCCGATAAAGTTATATCCGAGATATAATTACATGCATGTTTTCCGTAATGTTTTTGCGACTCATGTATGTTGCTTTTTAGTATTGCCTTTTAATAATATGTTTAGTCTTTTCGTGTAGTTGCCATTCCTCGAAGTTTTGTAATAATTGAAAAAATCATAATCAATAATTTAATTTAACATATGTTATAAAATAAATGAGCTATTTTATATTAATATAGTACAATTGTCTCTGCGATTTTTAACTGAGGAAATACTTGTTACATGTTTACGTAATTGATAGTTGATCTAAATATTTTATGTAAAATTTTTATTTTTGAAGCAGAATTTTAAGCTTATGTTTCAATTTTTTATCAGTAATATAATATAAAATAATATATTGTTGTACGAAGTAAAGATTAATGGCGTTAAAAATTCTGAAAAAAATGATTTTGAAAAAAATATTCCGATGTATACAGCATTTTTTATACTACTAACATTGAAAGAGATATTTAAGCTACAGTACGTAAATGTATCTCGTTCAGTCTAAACATTACTGTAAATGGTAGATTAAACATTTCTTGTGTATGTATAAAAATTGTTAATCCGTTGTTGCGTAACATTTGTTCTACTATAATAAATTTTACTATGATATCATCTCAAAATATAACTTACGGTTGCATTAATTGAATTAGCAAGTAACAAGATATTGCATCCAACCAATTTACCGCGACATTTTCTTGCATGGCCAGAATTATTCAAACACAACCGTATTCACCTCTTATTACACGTTACAATACTTATCTCATCCATCACTTTCATTTACGAGGGCAAAGGGTATTTGTGATCTACGAATTTCTATGCAACGCGTAGTCGTAGGTCATTTACAGTAGTACATTAGTTTGTTTGCCGGAAAATGTCCTGTGTCTCATTGATTTATATTTGTTTCCATATCCGTGAATATCTAAAAGTTAACGATTTTATTTATGCGTTTGCACTTAACGGTATTTCATTGCCGTTTAGAAGAGTTTACGTTTTATCACTGAAGGCATATAAATTCCTGTTTATAAATGAAGATTTAAATGGCGAACCGTGTTAATTGCCTGAAGTGAACATTTCCAATAGAAACAAAAACTGTATGTTCATTTTGCCATTTAACATGGCGCCTGAGAAAAATGTTAAATAGGTACGTGTGTGACTATTTACAATGTTGGTATTACGTTAATTATATTCATCTATTGCGGATTATTCCACAATTCCTGAAAATACTGTTTAATTTATATAACTGTATTTACGTGGTATACAAATAATTCATTTTTTCAATATGTACGATAGAGTAAAATCTTTTGCATAAAAAAGACATCAGAAAATAATGAATGTATTTATTTTTCTTATAGTTTTGACAGTAGACGCTTGTATCTTGAAAATAAATGTACAAGTAAACTTTCTCATATAAAGAATTTAGACGGTTTAAAAAATTTGCCGGTATTTTTACTTTTAAATTATTTGAACGATTTTAAATATTATTAGAATTTTGGCGGTTTGACTAGCTATGGTAGGGATGCTAGGAAAAGTAAAGGAGAAGGAAGAAGAACATTTCTCGTCTGCGGGACCTGGCTGTGGACTCATCACAGTAAAGGCGTTCTAGCAGGCCCTTGCCTTAGACGCGGGGATGTAAGGAAGGGATGGACAGGAACTATATGAATAGGAAGGCTCTTGGAGTACTTGCGAGAAAGTCAAGTCTCGATCCTATGCGCCGTCTAGTGGCGATGAGCGTGGGAGTGAAACCGCCACAGAATTAATAATATTAACGTTATCATTATCCTGTTTGTATCATATACTAATTAACTTTTGAAAAGCTAACAAATTCTTTCATAAACATATATATTTTCAAATTAGTGTTTCTACATGTATTAAAGTATTATAATGTGATAAATAAATGGCTTCTATAAAATATAAAATAAACTTCTCGACTACTGCATAAAAATGCTATATTTAACTGTAAATGAGATAAATAGTCACACTTCTGCACAATTTTTTAAGTATAAAATAGTATCATGTACATAATAAGAAATTTCAGTAAGAGAAATGTTTTTGTTTCCATTGTAATGTCTAATGAACTATTTGATTTATCGGATATCGTTGTAATTCATCATTAACAAACGTATATTACATTTCTACATTTGATATTTCGTAATAGAAACGGGCCTCTTGTTGTTAATAAAATTCTCATAAATAAATGGTAGCGGAAAATTCAAATGTAATAGTATTAATGCGGAACTATTCCCAGTATGAACAAAAAAAAAAAATATCTTAGAACTTGTCTTCGTTAAATAATATTTTATAATATACTGGGTCGTAAAAAGCTTTCACAATATTTAAGGAGAATTTAACGAAGTCGTAATTATATTTTTGCGAATATTTGTATTATTTAACATAAAATTGTGATATTTATAGCCTAATATATTTTAAAATAATATGCCATATCATAAATTCTTAATAAATATTTGTAGAATATTTCCATTTTTTGAACCTTGACACTTGCGATGAAATAAGATGCTCGAAATCATATTAACATTCTGCAGTGAAGTGGTCTAACAGATAAAAAAGAAGCAATTTAATTCTAGAGTTTCATGGATTAGCTAATACATATTTGATTTGCATTTATCTCTTCTCAACGTGCAGTGATTCGCTACTGGCGTGCAACACTTGTATGCAATGTCGAATTACCATACAATCGTAAAATCATGCATACCTTGTCTCCCATTAAATCACCAATAACCGAATGTCGAATACGTAATCGATCGTTACTTTTAGATACCTTTAAAAAACGAATCAGTGGAAATAATCGAGCGAGGAAAGAGTACTACGAATACAGAGTAGGTAGATAGAGTTACAATACTAACGCGATGCGGTTGACCTGACATATTGGTAACAATGCTAGGCGTGTCACTGGCGTGTTGCAACTAATTCTAACGATTATCTTTTGTATTAACTATTAAGGTACGTATCTACAAAGGAAGATTCAGGAATCCTTTTTATTTCATTTATTTATAGTTTCATATATCCTATAGATATCTTTATTATAGTATCGCGAATATTTGTTCGCTATCATAGTGTACATAGTGTATGGACATTCATAAAATGTTTAAAGTTTTGATTCCATTTATTTACGTTACTTTTGTTGCCCATTGTTTTTCACTCACGATGAAGTCATTTATAAATGTTTCCTTCTATTTGAATTTTGGAATAAGCGGCTGCTTTGGGAACAAGGTACGTTAGAACCTACAATCATACAGGTTTTTTAACACTTTCCAAAGAATTACTTTGAACAAAGAAACATGTTGAATAGAAATCCAATAATTTGTTTTTTAAATTATCGTGAATATGAATGAAGAGATAATGATGATACTTGAATATCCATTTAATTATGAAAGCTAGTTGTCTCCAATATGTAGGGATGATTTTAGTGATCTCATGAGAAGTAGCATAACCATGTCCCAGTAAAATATTTGTAGATGGGATAAAAAACTTAAACACGTTTAAAGTTAACAATAATACAAATAATTTTATATTAATTATACGTAATCTGTACAATGTCTATGAGAATTGTCTTTTACGCCGCCAATAGCGGATAATATATGGCAATGAGTATGAAATTCTTATTCTGTGAGATTAACATTTGTATGAAATTCATATTTGAATAGTGGTATATTACATTTTTTTTATTTGTACAAATCAAGTACCGCGCAATTGTTTGACATAACGGAACTAATGTTTTAGATGTTTAAATATGGTGTTAATTACGATCTTACTATTTCGTGGGATAACTGTACTAATATGACTAGCAACACCGTAGCTGATAGAATCACTAGATTGTACTAAAAAGAAGAAGAGATGATGTAAGTAAACTGTAGGTAAAAGGGATGCAATAGGAAGGAGTGGTTGAGACCGTTTAGCACACGCTAAAAATGTTACTGCTGTTCCTTTGGTGGAAACGTGCCTTTAAGATCAATGCCCGTGATTATTGCTCACGTCTGCACGTGCACGTTCTTCAAACAAATAACAGTGTGTATAGGTATAATACTGAATAGCACAGGTATAAGTGCATTTCATATCCACGATGTACATGCGATACAAGCCAACTAGTTTTGCAGGCGGTCGTCAGCACGAAGATGTTTTAAATGTCAAGGCGGGAACACGGTGGAGTTGTCCCAGTATACAGACCCGCGCCTTTTATGAGATCGGTCAATGAGCTACGCGAAAGGAGCTTCGGTATACGTCATCTTGGCATGTTTTAATGACAACTGATCAGAAGAACAATGAATACAGTAATTTGTAATGTTCTTTGAGTAATTGTCGTTGCATGGAATGGAATTACTCTTTCTTTCATCGTAAAGAAACTTAACGAGTTGCGCTAGCGATTAAATATCTCGAGACATTTGAAAAATTTTACAAAAATTTGAGAATAATAATTGTAAAACTATGAAGAAATTTAAGATGAACATTTGTCTATAAAATAGTTTTCTATAATACCATCACTGATCAATTATTGCAGAATTGTAATTTATTCTATTTTTTGTTAAAATTGTTTAAGTAGGTATTCAATTTTGTATGGATTTTAAAAGACACTTATTATCATTTAAAAATTAATAATTATATTAATAATGCTATACAATATATAAAGTGGGCATGAAATTAAGCCTTTAATTCCAATTATGTCACTTGATTGTGCATACAATAGAATATAAAATAAAATATAAACTAATTTTGTTACTGCCTTCTGGTTCTTTCTCAATTTATTGTGAGTTTACGTCTTTCAAAATTTTTACTAATATTAAAACAATGTAATGAAATTATAAATATGTTCATTTCTGTGTCGTATTTATTTTCTGCATTCGTATTAAAAAAAAATGTTATTATAAGTAAGATCTTTGTAAATAATAAAATATAATCGAAATAAAGACCACACAGTTAAGGAGATATAATGTTGGTTCAACGTTTAAAGTCCATGCCGAATTATACGTATACGTGTTACAGTATTTAAGTAAACGTGATTCAACGCTGGCGCAGTCTTACATATTTCAATTAGATTCCTGATAAGTAAACTCGTATCATTCATATTTATGTCACTGTTATTGAATGTAATTATGCTATAACTCTATTCGCAGACTTCAAATGATATATTAGTAAAGCCATAAATATAAATATACCTATCGTATTGCTAACAATATTTTTTAATCGGAAGTTTCATAAATCCATATGTAGCTAATAAAAACATTATTTTGTTTGAAGCCTACCTATAAAAAATCGTACTATAAAATTAGACGCGTTTAAAATATTTAAATCATAAAGAAAGTACATTAATATTTAATAACAGTTATAAACCTAATGAGATTGAAAGAAAGTAAACATCTTAGATTTTCTATTTCATTTTTTTATTTTTTACGACGCACATACTATTTTCATATTACATTTTCTCTGATATGCATTCAAGTTCTATGAAATTTACTAATACATTTTCTGAATATACATATTTCTTGAAATAGAATGTGAATATAGCGAAAACTTGTAGGTTGAAAACCTGGCAACGCAAATAATACGTTTCTCTGAATATGAATTAATTATAACTCTTATGTTATCTTAACTATGGCGAAAATTGTCTTGGAAACATTGATTTTAACTTTAACTATAAAATTCAAAAAATTTCTGCTTTTGTTCTAGGATTCTGTAGCATCAGCATCTGAAATAGCCGAAGAATATGAAGACACTGACGATTCAGACATGTACATGGAACCAGAAGTTGACGAAACTCATCACGAGGACAAAGCAGATGAAGAATCTCCAAAAAATACAACCGAGCAAATACCAACGGAATCACACGAAATCATGGATGACACTGTCAACATCACTACAGAAAAATCCGTTTCCAAAGATCAAGAAGCAGAAAATACCAAAGAGATCGGTCAAAGTCAAGATTCGGAAGATAAAAGCTTAGAAACTGACAGTCAAAACTTCTTCCCATCATTTGCGGAATTGTTCGCCAATCACAGACTTCCTTTCACGGAACAACAGAGATACAGGCCGAACAGGTTCCTGGGATACTTCCAACGTGATCGTAGCGGTTATCAAACCGCAGCAGCGACATCCAAAGATACCCATCATCCAATTTTGGGATCAGGCAATTTCGGTGTCATTCGAGGTGGCACTTACTACCCTGAAGACAAGGATGCTGACGAGTATTCGACTGACGATAGTCTCTACAATCCTTACTATCATGGCGGAAATCGAGGCCGAAGTAACTACTTCAGAAATCCGAAACCACAACCTATTCGTGGCGGTGACTTTTTCGCAAACTTCCGAGACTTTGCTGACATCACGGCACCACCGAAATCGAGTTTCTCGCATTTGTCCGTGGTTTATGCTAACAAAAATGGGAGTGCCACTGGTCGCATCACTGAACCACGGAACATTATTGAAACTTTAAGGATGTTGGAAGAAGAAGAACAAACAACGATGGAGGCAGTCGCTACAACGGAAGTGCCAAGGAAGAAACAGAGCAAAGGCAAGAGGAAGCTGATGAAGATGAAGCAATACGAAGAAGATAAAGCGAGGAGGTCTCGTATAACGGTAGAGCCTTTGTTAGCACTTAGTTGAACGTATGGTAGAATTTGAGTTGTACGGATGTGCGAACGCGAACCTCGGGACCTTTCCCAAACACAAAATCTGGCTGCGAGATTGGAATCGAAGTCTGAAAAGTGTGGTTACTGCCTTTCAGGAGCTTGTGCCAAAAAATGAAAGGAATAGTTACAAAAAAGGACGTTCGAATTTTCTTCTCTTACTTCGGTTTTGAAAGTTTAAAGTGCCGAAGATACCAACGTAAAACTTGTAGTATTTGTATTCTATGGTGAATTTGGTGACAATTAATAATTGTTGTTGAGAGAAAATATGTGGCATTTGGAAAAGTTGAAGTCAGAACCTGAAAGCGATAACGTCTTATCATTAGGAAAATTAGTTAAACATGTTTAATTAATTACTGAAATTAACATTTTTCTAATTGCTTATTACCAATTATTAAAATTACTAATTAGTTAAAGTTACTTAAATCAATCAAATTCGTTTAACTAAATTACTAATTATTGGAATTAATAGTTGCTAACTATTAATGCCAATATTTAATTATTTTGTTAATTGGTATGATCAAACGTATAACTAATACGATATGCAATTCTGTAATTATTAAAATTATTAATTATTAGTTACAAAAATTAATAACTACAATAATTCATAATTTTAATCATTTTATTTATGAGAAAAGCTATTGATTATTAAAATTAGTCATTTTAATAATTAATATTGTAGAATAAATACAAATTATAATTAAATTATTCATTACCAAAATTAGTAATTACTCTAATTACTTATTTTAAGGATAGTAACTTTAATAATTAATGATAAGTAATTAGTAAAATTATGAAATATTACATACTATAATGTCTAATAATATTAGTGCAATTATTAAACTTGTTTAACTATTTGTAAGTTCAGTAATTTCTCGTTTTATGGGGATAAATTTGGTACGTGCAATGTTACACTAAATAAGTTTGCTTGGATCTTGTTGCAATTTACAATTAGATGTGTCTTTCATTCACATCGTAACTGATACACTTAACATAAATGCGTTCTGGTTTTCGCAACAGATTTGTCTATTATGTGGAAAGCAAGTTTGTGTAACTTGAATTGTCCATCAGAAATAATTTTAAGATCTTACATGTGTAATATTTTACTGGTACTTTGTCATTATCTAGACCCATCTCAATTTTATCAGATAATTTAAAAAAAAATTTTGAATGTTCTTTGTATTTCTTTATTTTTTTTGCAACTAATGCAGTTGTATTTTATATAATGTGTGTCTCAGCCTGGAACAAATAAGGAACAAAGAAGGTTATCTAGATTAAACAGTAATTCCGTTACTGTGGTTAAACATATTTATTAATATCTTTCTTTGCAGTCAGCATGTAGAAACGTCATTTGTCATATCTTGTTTTTACATGTTCATTAATTACAAACGTATTGGATACTGTTTTTCACGGCTGTGCACACATTTGTAATTTTTTAATTTTGTTACTGAAGAATATTTTTACTAAGAATTATAAAGTCGATTCCTTATTTAATACTCACACGTTATTCGCCATGATGACCTTCGTGTGCAAAATAGTCAAAAAATTGATTTAAACATTGATGATGACTGTACCAGTCAAAATGAATCAGCATTTAATAGACGGGGATTAAGTGCCTAATAGTAAACTAATATTAAAATATCGGACGATGGTTCAAAATTTTTGAAACCTTCGTTATCGTTTGACCAATTGTGCGACATTTTGCGTATGAACGCAAGCTATTATCAAGATTTCAGATGATTATGTCAAACTCGTTTATCAGCAATTCACGAACACATTTCAAATTGATTGAATGCACTTGCTCGTGCACTTTCGTTATGCTTGAGTAAGCTTCGCTCTTGCACGAGTAACTCGTACGTATACGCTACCGTTATTCTTTGGCACACGCGATCTCGTGTTACCATGATTACTTCAAGTGTGAAAACATAAAATTCGCTGGATGCGTTATCAATGGTTGCGGATAGAATCGCAGAATGTCGATTTGTGTCCTTCTGCAAATAAATTCCTGCCTTGCGTTTTCTTTAGTGTTTTAGCTAAAGTGAACCGGATCAACAACTGCCTTCATTCGGCTAAGCATTCATTCGCGAACCTCGTTTCTACTTTAATGTATGTATCCACTAGGAAAACATTAACGAACATTTTTCTCTCAATTGTTGTTACAATTAATTTACAGAGAGCAAACCTCGTTTTTTGTTTTTATAAAATCCTTTGAATACTGTGTTTAATTTGAGAAATATATTTAATTGTTCGCTTTTTTTTAACGTTGCAACAATTAATGTCATAATATGATCTAATGAAAGTTTCGACATGAAGGAGAAAATGAACAGTTGAATTTATATCTCAAATTTACCACGATGCGTAAAGGATTGGATTAAAAATGAGGCGATAATTGGTATATTTAAATTATTGATTGTTATAACTAGTTAATAATAAATTTTTAAATGGAACATTTGGTTTCTGCCAAAAGAACTTACTTTCGAAACACTCTGATTTTAATTCAGGTATGCGTATGTGCACTTAAGAACTTGAATTTTAATTTGTTTTTGTTTGTACAGTGAGAGACATCGAACTTCTTGAACAAGTTGTCCCTGAAGTGCAATGAATGTTTTAGCCTGGAGATAAACCTCGTGTTTATTATTTTCTTTCTTTCTTTTTCAACAGTTCTTGTAACATGTATTGAGAGTTTTGGATTAGCGGTGATAAAATCTCGATCACGGTGTAAATTCTTGAACAAGACTGTTCTAACATAGCAACAGACGTCAATGTAGTAATACGATACGTTACAATTGAAATAAACCAGTTTGAGGCACGAAATACCACCTTAAGCCTTGAGACCACACTTGTATTTTTGAGTATTTACATCTATTATTTATGTAGATACAATCATTTTCTGAAATAAACAAATACACGGTAAGTGTATTGTAAATGTTAATATATTGATTGCCTTGAAGTTTGTAGATAGCTACCGCCTCAAACTTTATACATAGAATTGAATTATTAAGAAAACAGAAAAGAAAGAAACTTCTGATAATATTAATATTATATCAGTTATGTAAAATACAACATTGGGAGACTAAATTTGGAAATTGAGTAGTACTATGCTTAATAATAAATATTTCAGTATATCTTTCAAAAGCTATGAATATTTCGGATATTTATTTTTACTGTAATAATTACTATGTAACATAACTTAGTATTAAATAATAATGGTAAATAATGATAAGCATAATCTGCTGATGAATGTATGATCATTTTAACAGCAGTAATATAAATAAGCAGTAATGTAACTAAAAAGTCCAAAAATTATAATGGCTGGTCTATATAATGCAGCCATTGTAATATGTTACATACATACTGACATGTTTCAGATATTAACTTTTGTATTATAAATGATAGTAGATAACTGAAAAATAAGTAGATAATTAATACATTTGCTGAACTGTCAGACCCGCGTGGAAATGGTTTAATGTGGCATGTCATGTTTTAAAATGGTTTATTTGGTAAATATTCATTGCTGTTCTAAAGATACAGACAACAGCAATAAAAATGTTGTTTGTTCCTTTTGTGGATGCGTACCTTAAAATTAATCGTAAATAAGTATGTATTTTTAAGTGCAGAATGTCTGCGTTCATTAAATTCACGAAGACTGTTCATTTATTAATCATTATCGGCTTAAAGTAGAATTATTCATCTCTTTTCATCGATTGAATCAACGCTTTCTCATAAAACACTTTACTTTTGTTCAGCTTTATGAGTATTTTCTTTCATAAAATACCTTTGGAACGCTTTCTCTTTTCTTCTTGAACTGCGAAACGCTTATATTTCGATCACTACAAAAGACTTTCTGGTTCGAACATCAAAAACGATCCCGGATTTTTTGGTGAATGTCACAATAGAAATTCACTTTGCGTTTCATAAAGGGAAAAGGTGTCGTATTGTTATTATAATTGTTGTTGATTATTTTAAGCGTACCGATAGAAATAAGAATTCATCGTATCAACTTATTGGAAAGATCGTGTCTCATACTATTCACTTTTCTGTAAAGAACACGATAAATTATCGAAATAAAATATATTTTTCATAAATCACTCGAGTATAAAAACCTTCTATAATTTATATATAACACTATTATTATTGAGGTAAGTAATTTTAAATAAATTTATTATATGATTGCATGTCAAATGATCCCTTTGAAAGTATAACATTTCTTACATGGTTTCATAAAAGTATCTTAAAATAGAAATGAAAGCATATAAATTTAAATCTTACGGCTTAATGAAAATGATTACATAAGCATATCATTAATAGTTTCTTAATAAGAAACGGTTAGATGTCAGTTGGAATAAATCATGAATAAAACTATGATTTCTAATTATACGCTAAAATTTTGCATGAAAAGTTTCACACAACTTAACGACAGAAATTCATATTATCACAACATTTCTGTTTTTTTAGGTTTAAAATTTTATAAAAGTACCTATACACAATTTTCATTTATCAGTTCTCATAAAAAATGACTAGTTATCGGTTGAAGTGAAAAATTAATCAAAGTAAAAGTTTCCAACTCATTTAGATATAATTTAAAAAATCGGATACTGTTTGATAATATATTATAAGAAGTATCGTCAAATAATTCTGCCAATTTGAAGTTAATGTTTCTTAAAAATGATTGCATAAGCACTACTATAATGTTCTGAGCACAAAATTATTGTTGCTTAATAATAGCAGCCAATGGTATACAATAAAGTTTTAAATACAATATTGTACTTTAGATTTCAATTATGATATTTGATTAGCTGTAAATACTTATAATTTACTATTAATAAATTGTGTTTTATAAAAATTTAATATTATACCAAACAATACTAAATATTTTAATTCGTGTTAATAATTTAATGCAATACTTAGCCTAATAAATTTTCGATCTGCTTCAAAAGTTTTAAAATTTTGACAATGGAGCAAAGTGTCACTTTAAATAAACAATCATATTAAACTAAAATATTAATCATTTTTTTAATAATGAGATATTATATCATTGTTTACTGTTATAACTGTCTATATATTCATAAATTTATTGCAATTATTAATAAAATTTTGTATAATAATTTTTTATTTTATATATATATATTTCATATTTTATATAATTAACATATATAATAAATACCATTATGTGGTATTTATTATCATCACTATTAATCAGCTTTATTATGTCAGAGTGAATTCCACTCTGTTTACAGAAGTTGTCTTAAATATTTTACAATCTTAAAATACATATTTTAGACCTTTTTATTTAAATGGTACTATAAGTTTTTTATGAAATTTAAATTATGAAATTTTTACTTAATTTTATATAAAATATATTTTTATGTTTGAGCACAAATATAAGTAAGGCAAGTAGACTTTGACAATGATTATTATTTAGTAATAATACTTTACATCTTATACTACAGATTTTTTAAAATTGGTGAGTTGTAACACTTTAACATTATGTGACAGTTTCTGATATTCGAATGACACAAATTATTTTTGTTTAATGCACTTTTTCAACATAGTGATTAATTTTCCTATGGAGTAATGCACTTCTGCGAAAGTTGCAGTTTGACGCATCCAGGCTGGCGTACTCAGAATATTATACTCTTTGCATCGAGTTATTCCTTTTCCACCTTTTATTTCAACTTTGGCTCCCATTTCTCTAACCTTCTTAATAGCGTCCGCATATGGCCACTCAGAACACGGACCTAGTATACATAAAAATTAAACATTTCAAACTGTGATACATTTTTGCAATAGAAACATGTACTACAAATTAAGGAGTATTGATAGAACTTTGTTTAAAATTGTGCATTTAAGCTTTGAATCGAAAATTTTAATAAAAATATTTTTAGATATCTATCTGATAAAATTGTGCAATAAATGATACATAAAATTTCAATTGTCATTTACTTCAGTAGTCTGCTATCATAAAGTTAATCAATTTAAAAATTTAGCATCATGTTTGATGAAAAAAATAAAATGTAAATTTATATTAATAATTTTCATCCCTAAAAAATTTGTATTATTTTACAATTTTACAATTTCAATTCTACCTTTTCTTGTAATTGAATTCTTTATAAGAATACGTAATATATTATTATGTGTGATATATTTGTATGTAACTCATTACTTTACTATTAGTATATACATGTTATATTATGTTATGTTTCAAATTATTATACTCTTAAAGTACATATTGTATAACAATATAGTATGCAACGATATCGTATATTGTAACTAATTCACGTTTTTTCTGAATAAAACAAGTATGCGCGACATAAATATGTATTAATAATGTTGCAAATTAATCATTTTTTGAATAACTTACTTTCTCGTCCAAGCGTGATTTTACAACCTTTCAATACTTTTGCGACTAGGACACTTGCTATACACATCGTTGCAATTGGTTTTTTTGCGCAAGAAAAGTCTTCAATGAGTTTCTCTAGATCCGGAAGAATAGTACAGTCAGCACCTTTTTGAGCAAAATTACTCCTGTAAACCGAAATAATTTGTATACATTGTATATTAAAAACTCTTCTTTTATACATTGAATAAATTGAATATTTTGAAAAGAATGATTATCGGGATAACATTTGATTTATTATTTTTGTTATCGTTTCCTTGTATTATTCGTAGGATTTCTTATTTGCAATACTTGTTATTATTTTATTAAAATAATACATTATGTAGAAAGCGACATTACTAAAAAGTTATTTTAAACAATAACATCTTATTGAACATTCTATTTAAGAAGAGATTCATTTCTAGATTAAAAATTCGTCAACCTATTATCTAATCGTCGCCATGATTAATTATTGAAACAGTCATACTCTTGTTTACATTGTATCATTATTGTATTTAATGTGTAAAAATAATGAAAATGTTTATGTGTATTAACATGTTTATGTATTAAAAGTGAAAAGAGATATGGAACCTGTACGTATTATTGATACAGAAAGTCGTCCATGATTGAGGTACACTGTACATCTACACATCATTGAAAAACTTATTGTTTTAATAAAGTGTTTAAAAACCTATGTTAACCTATTAACGCTCAGAGGAACGATCTTTCGAAGACTTTTTTATTCAAAGAATTCAAGATATTTTATGTAAAATTGGAAGCAATTTTTCAAGAAAAAACACAAATTTGCTTTGACAGATCTTTTTCAATTAACTATGTCACATTATAACTGTTTGAGCTCAACTTGGAAGAGTGAATTTCATGCGTCCATGGATCCTAAACTTTAAAATGTAAAAAAATAGCTGTCGTTCTAACTTCTAGGTGCGCGTAATCCTCGCGCTCTGATTAGCCCATGTTTTTCTTTAATAATTAAAAAAACGAAGCTTTAAATCCCAGTTTTGCAAAGGGAAATTTTATTCAGATTGAAGTCCTCCACCACTTATTTCCGGAGGTTACTCTAGTTGTGAGACACCCTGTATGATGCTTGTCGAAATTTAACATCAAATATGGCAAAATAAAACCAACTCAGCAGTTAACGGGTTAATATAACATTTTCTTCATATCTCTTCAGCGTTTAATCATTTAATTCGGGGACACTCTGTACATAAATGTCTCCTGGATTTATGAACGATGTTATGTTGAAATCAAGGTTAAGAAGTGCATAAACCTTCCTTCTACGACATTTATAATGTACCCGAAGGGGAGTGTCTGTTTTGAAAATAAAATAATTAGTGGTTTGATAATACGTCGTCAAATAACCAACGGCATGATATATATTATCAGAATAACATATTTCATGTAACTTTTATATTACTTGTTTTATATTGATTGTAATTTACAAAGAAATGAAAGGCAATTGAATTAATAGGTTCAAAATTGCATTTTATACAATAGACAAAATTTATTATCTAAATAAAAGTTTATCGCTATGTCACAATGTGAATTCACATTAATCAAATAAAAATTTTAACGTTATTTCTAATCATTACCGAATAACCGAATCTTTAACGTTATTTTTTATTCATTTAGAACAATTATCAAATGTTAGAAGAATATTTGTATTGCTACAATAACATACCAGATATTTTGGACATGAAATATTTAAGGTAACCGTGTGTTGTTACTCATCAGACATTAAATTATAACTGCGAATTATGTTTTAATTTTAACAAGAGCAACATATGTAGCATACAATAAGCACTCTGGAATGTTAACTCCACATACACTAGTCAAAAGAATTAAGGGAGCAGAAAAATTCCTTAAATTTTTAGGTCATATTCAAATTGCTCTGTCTCCATTGAAATTCATCACTGAAGACACTCAAAATAGTCATTTTGAAATTTCAGGTCTCTAGTTTCGATCTTTTGTCTCAAATATTTTTTAGGCCTTTTTCACTAATGAAGCATAAAAAATCGCGATGAAAAAACTTTAGAAGTTTTTTGTTTTTTTAAGATTTGTACAGACGTAGGAACATTTTTTTATTAATGCCACTTCTGGTCTACTGTTTTCTGTTCCTTCGCCTATAATTTGCACGTCCACGAAGTTCGTTTTGATGATCGGTTGTAAAGTTATGAGCTATCAAAGCCGAAATCACGCTTTTTCCATTGATAGTCATTATCTCAATTGCAAAGCAAGTTGAATATGACCTAAAAATTTAAGGAATTTTTCTGTTCCTTTAATTCTTTTGACTAGTGTATAAGTCATAATTTCAATTTTTTGTGTAATTATTTACAAAACTGTTTTCTCCTCGCCTTCGATGACCCTGAAGGTCATGTTTACAGGGCGTGATTCCTTTCCTGTATCCGGATAAATTTTTTTGCTGCGCCTGTTACTCGTATCCGGATATAGTTTCCGAGATATTCAGGCAAAAAAGTTTCGACATTTTAATTTTGACGCAAATTGGGTGTGATTTGGGTTTAAATAAATAACTGTGCATATTTATCACAGTTGCGGGATACATTCAAAACGTTAACTAAAGTCCGACCCGTGATTTAAAAAATCTTAAAAAAAGAGCATAACATAGTACTTATTTTAGTACTTATGAAATTTATAAGTATTCATAAAAACATTTTCTTTATCTCACAGAATCCGACTTTAATCATTTTCAAACCAGCCGTAATAAAATGGAACATATTGTGTAACATCTAAAAAAGACTTCTTTATCGAGTACCTTAATAAATCCAATCATTTGTTCAATTATTTATGAAAGTTTCATAGATGGTCATATACATATTTGTCGTAATAGAGCGATATAACATATATCTATACAATACGTGATAACTTAAAGCTGGGTACAAACAAGTGCATCACAGTCATTAGTTCAGTCCGCCATTAGGTCAGTTACAATATTGCCGAGCGACATAATTGTGCTACCGCCCAAACGAATACATATTTGCTCAAACACGTTCGCTCCTTACCACGATGTACTCGCGGCGCGCTCGTTTGTACGCAGTCTTACATTTAGTCGTATAATGCATGTCTATACATATACTGCATAGCAATCTGAACATAGTCTGCTCGGATAAGTATTCTAATTAACCTGATGAGCCATTTTCTTTGAGTACAATTATATATTTATAATATATTTATATTTTCTCAATAGAAAAAAGTTAAACAATACATAAGATAAATGTCCTATTGTAAGATAAATGAACAATTGACTCTGTTAATAATAGTATTTCTATTTTTTTTAACGTTTATACTGATCAAAATATAACAGCAAAATATATTAATTTAAATTGTAAGTTTCTATAATACAATATTTAAGTCATGCAAAAATATTATTGTACTGTAGGGCGGTGAGAACCGTCAGTTATAAGTCTGCCCACCTAACGATACAAGATTTCTATGTTCTGATTTCTATATTCGATATGGTGCAATATTTCTAAATTCTGGAAAAAGAACGTACGAGAAAGTTAGTGTGGCCGAAAGCGTTGAAAAGTGAACATATTGTGGAATTTGCGTAGTAGATTAAAGACATTGCAGAATTTACATGGATATTATGTACATGTGTACTGGCTTTGTTCTTTGAGGAACTCGGGGGCGGAGACCCCCACCCTTCTTCTCAGTGTTTTCAGGTGATTTTAGGAGCATCTACTCTATGCAAATATGTCATATCTTATACCGTTTGACCTGTGAATTTGTATACGTGAGTCAGTCAGTTTTATTGTAATTGTGATAATGCGGATTTGAACAATCTATTATAATCTGATCATATCAACTCCTTTTAATTCCACACTACTAGACTACAACATTCAACATTTTCAAACTCGTATCATAATGACTCAAGTAAGCGAGGGAATATTTTCATTAACGCAATAATTTATTATTGTTATAAAACATAATAAAATAATAATAAAAAAACCCAACAATAAAAAATAAAAATTAATCTGAATCTTTCTTACAAATTTTGCTGAAATATTGTTATTTTGTTTAAAATCATACTTCTCAGCTACTTTCAAAACAGAAAATGTTAAAAAGGTGTTTTAAATAAAAGTTGATCGGTTTTCGGTTGACTGTACATTATAATAAAACGAACTTCGAAAAATATTTTTTATAATTATCAAGATTACCTGCTTTTTTTTCAAGAGTTATTTGTATTTTTTAGTTAATAGTATCATAGTTCGTGCAAAAACAAATTCAAAGATTTTTTATAATATAACCTTCGGATGACCTTGAAAAAGCAAGAAAGTAATTTGAAAAAATGGTAAGCTTGAACTAAATGCTTTACATCAAATACTTAAATAAGATTTCATTTTACCATTTGCCAAAGATACTGTTTTACATTTTCTTAAGTCATTTTCCATAAACGTAATTTAATTTTTTGTATAATTAAAAATTTCTTAAGTAGTATAATTTCAGTATCTGTCCAAAATATACAGTACATTTTTTGTGTTTCTGTACAATAAGCATTACTAAGTACTTTGTATCGAAAAACTAGATTTAAAACACGTATCATGAAAATTTAGCTACGGAACAAACAGATTCACTGTTTTCAATCAGTATTATAAAAATTAATATATTAATAGTTAATAAGTGAAGCTATGTTACAATTTGAATACTAACAAAGTCTTCACAACGCCAAATCCTCCAGGGAGTACAAGTGCTTTATGCGTGCAAGCTTCACATTCGCACAGTGGTTGTATACATGATCTAGTTATTCTGGCAGCTTCAATTAATGCATTTCTGGTTGGGCTGTCTGGGTCAGGTTCTTTGGTATAGTGATTGACAGTCTCACAGATTTCTATGTCTGGCGCGTAAAAACGCGGTACCATACCTTTCTGTATAATATGTATGATAGAACTCATAGCTTCTGAAATTTCAGTACCATCGAGATAACCGCACCCGCACAAAATCTACGGTAGAAATATTTAAATGCAAATCATTTTGTACATTATCATTAACTCGTTTGTTATCAACGTTCCATACACCCATTTGTAAGTCATCAGACATTTTTTAGTGATCCATCCAAAATGACCACAATTTCTATACTTCTACACTACATGCAGGTTCTCTGACTTAAATAAACTTAAATAAACTCAAAATCGTATATTTTACGTTGTTTACATTTTTCGATTTATAAGTGACGGAAGTTTAACGCTAATTTTCTGTCAAAATATCATAGTTTGAGAAACTAATAAATAGTTATTTGATTTAATATTGCGAGCAGTTAATAATATTAATGCGAAATAAAATTAATTCTTACTCTTACTTTTCTTTATATATTTTTTGTATATTATACTTTGGGGTATTTTTCTTTTAGAAGGATGTATTTGAAAATTATACCATACTGGATGTTTCAGAAAAAATGTACCTGTACATTATGAAAATTTTAAATTTTCCATGCAAAGAGAAAACAAAATTATCTATTAAGAAGGGCTCATACATATAAGGTCTCTCGCTGCTGTCACTATTTTCCATAGGAAGATTTACTATATGAGTATCAATACGCAGCATAAATATGATTTTATACAAATTTCATGGATACGTGAGCGCAAGAGTAGATTTTTCGAACTATTGTATATGTTCAATGTGTTAAATAACTTGTGTTTTTGTGCGTTCATTAGTACAGAAGGTATTTAAGTTTTAAATATTCTCATAAATGCATTCCTCTCTATTACGTATAGAGTTACATCTTTCTTTTTATATTCACTAAATTGATTCTTATTGCGACATACAGGTTATATATTTTTTTTTTCATATAATACCAATGCAACTTTTAATTTTCAAATGCTTTACACATTACGATTTATGGCCTCCTGTTCAGCAGCTACTTAGTGCTTATGAATCAAGCATTTAATATTTGTAATTAGGCAATAGAATGTACCTTAAAAAGTATTTTCTACCAGGAAATGAATTACAAAACTCGCAGGAACGATCAAGAATTTAACAGTTTAATCATTCTGTTCGCTAACGATGTTCACCGTTTTTACACGAAACTATAATCCGCGTTACAGTTACATACTTTTCAAGAAACAAATCGGTATACGTTTTCACTTTCTGCAAAAAGAACATTAGAGTACGTTTACAGAAGAGCTATTACGGTGAGTAATATTTCAACTGGAAATCATTTATATTTGAATGAGTTAATAAGGAAATAACTTGAACCCCGTTTAAATTTTCGCGTGCAGAAATGAAGCGGTACCTGCACAAGAATTACGACGATTCAAGGAAGCTTATTAATCTAAAGATACTATTAAGAAATGAATAATTTAATGATAGAAATGTTTAGCTATTTTCCCATTAAAGAAAATGAGATTCGATTAGAGAAAAAAGTGGTGCAATAAATAACTCGTAGTTATATAAGTATTTCATATTTAAATTATTTCGTTCCGATTAAAAATATTTAAGAAAATGTTTTCTTATATTTTCCACATCTTCTATCGTTTATCACTATTTCAACGATAATATTGCACAAAATAATATTCGGGACAGATTATTAATTATGTAATAGAGAATATCTTGTACTGGGTATAAGTAAATTCTTATTAAAAAATAAATCGGAGATATAGAAGAACGATTTTTTATGAGTAGCTACATTTTTGAGAAAATTGTTTGTAAATTAAATTTTAATACTAATATACAATAAAATTAATATTAAGTAGAATTTAATATTTAATATCATTTCGTTAAGTTTAAAAATTCTTTAAAGTCTGTGTAGAAATATTTGTTTACGACAAGGAAACTGCTAATATCAGTTGTTCCTCATTATTTCAATTAATGTATATTACAAATGAATAAATATAGTTGATAATATTCTTAAAATGCATCATCAATCAATAGCTATATCTTTTCTTGTTGTACATAACATGCTACATGTACTTGTGACATTTACTATTAAATCGTGTTGATATACTTTGTAGTTTCTAATATTTACAACTTTTGTCCGAATTAATAATTTGATAAAAGATATATTAACATATATTTTGAATTCATCTTTATACATACATATTGTAAATGAAAAAGTGAATAAAATTACAAAGAAAACAAATTAGAAAATGTTGGATGTAAATGCATCCATTTACTCTACGGTTTAGTGAACTGATAATGCTTTGTGACATATTAATACAGATGTAAAATATCTTACTGTAGATTTAAATAATTTTTCTATTTCACTTTGAAGGTAAAGTCATAACAAAGTTTTTATACTATTTCAAACTAGTTTTACTTAATGTAAATGATCCCCATTTCTCTTATTAATACAACTTTAAAAGTTTTTTTTTTATTTGATGTACTGTGACTTATATTATCTTTTTATTTGTATATTTCAAGTGTACGAATACTTTTGTCCTTCACTGCATATGCTGCGGATTGCATAAGATAATAATGTATTACAGTTTAATTTCTTAACATAGTTCCAAGCCATGTTTAGAGGAAAGAAAGAATTTAATTAAAAATAGCTGATGCAAATTAAAGCACTGTAACATGATCTTTAGAAAATCAAGAATAGATAATCTGAAAGTTTCAACTTATCACACAATAAGTCATCATGTAGTAACACTTGAATATAACAATGTAGTGCATATAAATAAAGTAACAAGACGTAATTATTTTATTTTCGAAGGACTTAATAAAATGTCAAACTAATTCAAGACGTAAATCTGCATATAGCGTCTTCAAATGAATAGATATGAATATACAATATAGTTTTTATCATAAAAACGAAGGGGGCTGAATTACAATTGTTAACGTAAATGTACATACACGTACACTCTATTGAAATTAATAGATTAATAATGTTTATACAATTTGCTTTGATCGAGCTATACAAATAAACTAATCAGAAAATGTCATTATATCAATCTGCAGTATCTATTAATTTATATCACTCAAATTTTTAAATTATAATTTTTCTGTTGTAAACAAAGTACTTATATTTAACTTCTGAGATGGTTATGTCATATATGTACGCTAATTTTTCGAAATATTTTCATTCTGTTGAAATACCTACATTTCTTGAAACGTACAAAATTGTGTTCAAAAATTATTATAACGTATTTATGAGCTATTTTTAAATACTGACCGTATCTTGCGAGTATGTAAATAGTGAAAAGTTGATGCCATTAAAATATGTTTTTGAATAATGAACCAAAATACTAAATTAACCATTTTAAATTTTAATTTTATATTATTACTTTGACTTTGTAATATATCTTAAAAAAATACATAAACACTAAAAGTATTTCATTTCACATGTGAATATTTACTCAAATTATTCAAGACATTTAACTGGATTTTTTGAAATTCTTGTAGAGAAAAAAAGACTTAACAAATTCTTTAAATTATCAAAACTGTTTAGGTTATATGAAATTAGAAATTTAAAGTTCTGAGTAAAACTAAAATGATTTATCATTTGGAGTAATTAAAATTTTTCATGTTCCTTAAACTGAAAAGCCCAAGTTATTTAAATCATTCATGTTATTTCATTTATGTATAATATTTCAGATGTGCAACTTATTTAAGATGTGTAGATAATTTAATCGATTTAGATTATATGTTATTCAAGCGATTTAAATAATTTAAATCAATCAGTAAATCTCTTAAATTGTTTAAATTATTTAAGTCATATAAACAATGTCATATAATTGTAAATAATTTTTTTAATACATTATACATACTTGTAAATATACGATGAAAGTATCATTATACTTTTTTAAATGCTGTAAAAGTTATTAAATAATTACCAAACGTCATAAAAATTTATTTCTGTATAGGTATCTGACATTTAATTCAATTTAAAGTAACCTCTGTTCATATCATTTTCAATTTATAATTACAGTATACATAATTTACAGATATCCTATAAATATGAATAGTATACATTATGTGTACTTACAACAGCTACATGAATTGGTTCCGGTTTTTTCTTTAGTACTTTGCACTTTCTATTCAAAATTTGTGATGTATATAAACTAGACGATAGTACGGATCTAAATATGTTAGGATCATTTCGCAACAACGGTGATATTCCTGCACGTAACATGGTACAAAATTAAAATATGGTAAAAAATTTTAAGTTATAAAATCATTTAAAATTTTGTCCTTTTGATTAGAATTAGATTTGACAACTAATTTTACATAATAATTTCTTCCATTTTTCTTTTAATGCTACTCACTTGTTTTATTCAGGAAATAACATTGAAAATATAATTTTATAATATATGGATATCAGAATGAAAATACAATGGCAATTTAAATTTAACTGTACGTGTGCTTGTCCAAATTTTATTATTCTAGTACTTCACCATTATTACTTTACTACTTTACAACTGTACTACTATACTATTGTACTATTTTACTATTTTACTACTTTACTGTTTCACTATTTTCTTATTTTGCCATTTTATTTTTATTTTCTACATTCCTTTAAATTCTGCCTTATTAATACATAATAAAACCTTTCAGCTAAAAAATAATATACTTAACTTTTATCGAAATATTATTATATTTGTTTTATAAGTTTGTGTCATAATTGACGTATATTAAAATATCACAGCACTTAACAGCAACTGTTACTTTCGATGCTTCTCAATTTCCACGTTGAATTATTATTATCCATTATTATCCATAATTTCAATAAATCATAGATATATTGATTATACTCATTGTTAGTGGTATACTAATGTACTATTGAAATATAAAGTATAATTTTGCGATTCAAATCTATTTACTTTAGTTTACTCTTTAAATCTAGCTTAACATAACCGATGTTAAATTTATGTTTGAAGTTCGAACAGGAATAACTAAATTTCAATTATAGAATTATGTACTGCATTCTGTTCTAGTAGCTCGTGTTCGTTTGAACGATACTGTAACCAGAGTTTCAGAAGTTTCAATTACTTTATGACCGATTCAATGAATTAATTATAATCTCCAATTGGATATTTTTTAATTGAAAATAAAGTCCTATTTTAAAGTAGTTAATAAATAGAATTTAATTAATGATCAATGATTATGTTACTTTTGATAGAGAATTAAAATTTAATTTCTAAATTATAAACTCCATTTCAATCATTAATTAAATAAAAATTTTTATAAATTAATATCGTTCTTTCTAATATTGTTACTATTATCTATTATGTCAACGTAACTAAATTTGAAAAAGAAAATTGACTATGAATATTACTTCATGTAATATTATTTCATCAGAACATTGTCGAATTCTTGTTTAAATATGTAATAATTTCTTTTATTTATGTGCATCTTCTTATTTTTCAAAGATAGTAGCTTATATTTTAATGTAAATGAAATTGTATTATTTCTCTTTAAATTAATAATTTGTTTCATTCTTATTTAATTCATGAAAATAATTATAATTATTACGTATAATTTTATTCGCTATTAATAAAATATTTTTTTGTGATAATATGCGGGTATTTTATAATTTTGGTCTGTAGAGTAATATCGATATACAAATATTCGTATTTGACTATTATCGATATCTACCAATAACGTTATCGATAGCATCATTTCTATTTCCATGTATCCATAACAGAGGGCAGTAGCAACAAGAATTATATAAGGAGCCCTCAATGTACTTCGCATAAACTACGTTGAAGTTATGTTTGCTCGATCGGTAAATTCATTTTCTGGTATTGTTCTGGTTTGCGACTGTGCTAGGAGAAGTAAGAGTCAAAGGAAAATCAAAATAGCAGGATAGAAGAAGAGCAAAGAGGTGAAAGGAAAATGGAAAGAGAAGAAGAAAGTTCGAAGCTCATGTGCTTAAATAAACATCGGTAAGGTAGACTGAACTTACTTTATGGATCGTATAACCGTTATTGAGCTCTAGAAGCAATTTTCGCACAGTCTATGAATACGGAACACATAATGGGGTGCGGTGGAAAGATTTAACAACACCATAAGAAAGAATACTGTATGTGATAATAAATCCACCCACTGTATATTCATTGAAATATATAAATCTTATGTGAAATTAAATTTTAGTTCAATATATAAACGAATCTTAATTATTTTGATCAATAAAATAAATAAAAATATACTTTTTATAATAAAAGCTGTGTTACAGGAACGAAATTATTGTGTGGGTTAATAATTAGATTGCAGTAGTTTATGTAAGTATAATATGCTGCCAACATATTAAACATACAGGGCATACATATACACGTGTAGTAGTTACAATATTTATATATTTCTATTTAACCAATGCATTTATTATTACTATTCAGTACACAGGACGTCATAAAAAATAATTGTGTCTGTTGTATGTATGAACGTACTGTGTTATTGAAACCTTTTAACACTTCAAAATTCTGAACTGATTATGGGCAGGTAAATGTGCAGAATTTCATCGAATCAATGTATATATTATTGTACAATTTTTTAACTGTTAAAAAAACGTAACGTTTAATAAGTACAAAACTGCAATAGCAAAATGTTACTACCGATGAAATTTGCATAGATTGCAATGCAAGGTCTGCAGCAAATGCATAATTAAGTTATACTTTACAGAAACATATATGTCATAAATTACTAAAAATTCATGTTTAAACTTACATTTCATTATAGACAATAATGAAATTTTGTCATTATTGACGTAATAAACCAATAATTGATTAATATAATCCGGGTAAAAATTAATTAAGTCGAGTACTCCTTAAACGTTTTCTACATCTATACCTGGTTCAATTTTTCTGTTTAATAACAAACTCCGTGGAAAATCACTACAGCTCATGTTATTCGTATTTTGTTGATGGCGAAATTACTAACGAAGAAACGATGCTCGTTAAGAACAATTCAAGTATGGTGTACAAATAAAAATGACATGAATATCACATTAATATAACCATTTAATGTCTTCATTTTCGAAATTACAAAACATGTTAAATACAAGAATAAAATCCATTATACTGCCATTGATAACACTATCGATTACTTATTAATGCATTGTAATTTTTGGTAATAAACTAATTGTGGCAGTTAAGACATAAATAGCGTAGAAAGTTTTGAAGGTCCTTGAAGACCTAGGCTTGTGCGAACGTTTTGACGCGTAAGCCCTTGTTTGTCTTTTTAGGACCATGTGGCCATTTTCTTCCTGGTTAGGAGCCGTTGGAAAATTCGACAGAATAGTTCTGACCTTTGTAGTATTGGTATTGCGCTCATTTAACCATCGTTTATTATCCGTGTCAAAGTTCACTGTTTTGTATTTATTTTTGTTAACAGACTTATTATTGTTATTTGTTATTGTTCTTATTATTGTTATTGTTTTGTTAAATATATTTGTTGTCTGTTACCCCGTGTCACAGTTACGTCACCCTTATCTTAAATAATAACTGAAATTTCTCTATTTTATACAATTAACGTTATAGCAATTTTAATTTTCTGTTTAGGATGTATTCGTAGATGGCAGTGTTGAAAAAATCGGTGGGATTGTGCATTTCTATATTATTGTATATCGTATCAGGGTTGAAATATAATTTAAACTATAATAAACAGCTATAGTTTCTCCGACGTTAGCGATAGAAAATTGATACTATTTACTTAAAAATAATTGTAAATGTCAAAAATAAATGTTACATAATTTTACTAAAATATTCTTGAATTGGCTTCACTATAATTTTAAAACGTCACATGGACATTTTGTTAGTTGAATTAATTCCTAAAATTCTTTACATGGCTGGGAAACGTCCATTAAAAAAAATGTAAGAAATATATATATATAACATGTAAAATATATAAAATAAACATTAAAGATCCCATAATAATAAAACATATTTTTTTCAAATTTTTTTCAAATTGCTAATTTGTTATAATAATGCGAAGTGGTTCAAGTTCGTAAACGGGGCAAGCGCCTATACAAGCTATTTTTATTACAATATGAGCAAAAGTTTGTTTCCCTGTTTTGTTTTACTATATCCCCTTTTATATTTCAGGTAAGAGTACTTGTTTGCAGTATAGAGTAGCATTGCATAATACAGTGAAAAGTATTTTATAGCAGATTTGTTAATAATTCTGCTTTTGCCCTATTGCACATAAAATAACGTTTCAAGTATTTTTAACTTCAAGTTACTCTTTTATCTCATTTTCGGGGAAAGTGCAGAGTAATTGACATTTAAAATAATTTCCTATCAAAATCAAAATATGCAAGGAAAATTAAGGTCCTGGTTCATAATAATTAAATAGTAGTAATTGTACAAAGCGTTCGATATCTACAGTGTTAAGTTTTTACATAGCAGACTGAAAATACTTACGTTTAAATACCAACTTTACAAAAACCAGTCTGCGCTTACCCCACTTCACGTTATATACATATGTATTGTATGTACAATACAAAAAATTTAAATTCTTTTCTACCTTAAATCGTTTCTGTTTTGATGCAAGATTACGTTTCGTAGACAGTCACCGGACAGAAAACACATTATCCGATATATTAGCGAATAAGAAAGTAATGACAGCGTATACATATATAGTATATCTTTCGATTACGGTCATAGTGTAATACCTATGTATTGATGCATTAAGTTATTATGTTATTTAGCGATCATTCAAAGATAATATATATGTGATCAAAAATAACGATGGCATTCGTGTGAATGCTAAACAAAATTATCGAAGAATTGCTATATCATTAATGTAGCTAAATACCGCATTTTCTAGATCTCCTGGTTATCAATGTTATATGTAACCAAAAACCAAAAGCTTGATTGAGTAAAAATAATATTCGTATGACTATACATGATTGAGAAAAAGCTGGATGATAATCAAATAATGCTTCAAATAGTTATATATTTAATTATTCAACATAAAAATAATAATTGCTTAACATGTTTTGAGTGCAGTAATATATTCGTTATTTTTGTAGATATTCTTTCTTTAATTATAAATAAATGATTTGACAATTCTTCAAATGACTACAAATCATACATATATGTATGTATCCTTATCTGACAGGAATATTTTAGGTAATACAATATTTTAAATACACTACATTCCAAATGTAGCACGTTCAACATGTAATAATAAATTAAATAATTGTTAATGTATTTTAATTTTCAATATACGCATTTCTAATTGGAGCAATATATTCGGTACTCTTCTATATATATTATTTTTAATTATGTATCAATAAATGATACCAAAACCCTAAAATGACCACAAATGACACATTTATCTTAAAATAACACCACTATTTTCGAACAGATTTTAATGTTCGTCAAAACTTAACCTGTATTAGTCGCTTATAATATTGTTTAGTGTTTGAGGGTTAAAATACAGTTCAATCAAAATCATTTCCTTTTCACTCCGAAATTATGAAGCAGCCAATCTCGGCTTATTCTAATTATCAGCCGAAGACGAGCACACCCCCGAGTGTCGTTTCGTTGGCCCGCCATCACGTTGCTTCCCTTTTCTATGAGACATATGAAAGCTTACGCATAATCTTATGTAAATTCCGCGCTACCCTTATGCTTGTACGTTGTTCCATATAGGAAGAGCAACTTACGCGGGTTGGTCTCGGGTTACACACGGAAAGGGATGCTTAGGCGACGGTTCGTCGATGTTGCACGGGGCTAGGGCGCGGGGCTTGTATGAATGTTAAAATAAGTTTGAAATTGTCGCGGACAAGTTCGGCCCCGTGGGAGGTAGCCGTCGAGTAATTCTACTGTGCTGGCGGTTTCGGCCCTTCGGCGAGTTTGCGACCAGCCGCGAATTCCTACCAACTTCTACGTTCATACATTTCCGACTTAACCCTCATACTGCTAGCTTCCTGTTAATAATGCGTCTTTTACCCATTAAGATTCAAATTCTTATATAATCTGTATCTGAAATTTGGTTATTTTAACCGACGTTTAATGAGTATTTATTTTCAAATTAAAACTAAATTATACAAATAGAAAAATAATAGAAAATATGTAAACTTCCTTATACAATAACTTTATCTTGATCAAGGTTAACATACATTTTGTCAGAAGCTTCTTAATCCTTTCTCGTGGCATTTATTTATCAAATACGTCAGTAAAGGCTAACTATTCAGGGCTACAACATTAAAACGATCAAAGAAAATCAAAATAGTGTGAGTATTTTATAATCAGGAGTCCTTGATAACGCAACTTATAGTTGGACCGGAATTTCAAGTTGAAGAGTATTCAAAATTTGAGTAAGGTTTGTCACATTTGAACTGTAAGTGCATCACGAGTGAGACTCATCAAAGCACGGAAAGAGGTTAATAATTTTTGTAATTGGAAATAAACAATCAAAAATCAGTTATCTTCACGAATACCGTAAGTATAGTGTTAATTAAATCGTAATTAATCGAAAATGAATTTCGTTGTCCAAAATATACATGTACACTGCGGAATAAAGGTATATATTAAACTTGTATTATAGATAAAGTGTAAAGTAATTAGCCTACAGAAATCTAATTCTAAATATTGTTCAGAAATTACTGACAAATATTTAATACGCTTTAAATTAAGAATGCACTTAAAATTTGCATAGTGAAGGATATAAAATAGACATAACAATTTGGCTTTCTTTACTCGTTTCATTGTTATAGCTATGGATAATTTGTTCTGACTGACGCATCTGACAAATAAATTGAACAGCAGTATTTATATAATCGCAACTCGCACTTCGATGTTAATTTGAGATTAACTAATTTAAATGAAAAGAATTTAACATTTTCTAACTCACGAATTCCTCATGTTTATAAATTTTGAATGTTACAAATTTTAAATCCCTAATTTTCAAATTACGAAATTCTTATAAAAATCCTAAATTCTTAAATTATCAAATCCATAAAACTCTAAATCTCTAAATTTCCAAATTTTCAAATTAGTAAATATTGAACTAAAAGATGACTAATTTTGTTATTAAATTGTCAACTGCCCCAATTTTTAGATTTTTAATCTCTAAGCTTTTAAATTTTTAAGTTGTATAACTAAACAACTTATATATTTCTAATTTACCAGGTTTTCGAAATTTTTCAGTATCTCAAATGTTTGAAATTGTTGAAGTTTCCAAACTTTTATATCCCCATATTTTCTAGTTTCAAAATTACATAGTTTCTAAATTTTTTAATTTTACATTTTTCAGATGTCTTAAACATCTAAACTTAAAACTTTTTTAATTTCCAAATTTGAAGATGTTATTCTGTCCAATTTTTTAATTCAAAGAAGTATGTTTATTCAAAATTTGAAAATTTATAGTTTTAAAAGTTTGTTTACGTGGAAATTTGAAAGTTTGTTCATTAAAAACCAACCTGTAGTAAGATCTATTTCTCCTATACCTTAATTATTTAATTAGTACAATAAACAAAAAAAATTATACTAATTTTCGCTTATGTCGATTCGTTCTTTTTGACTGGTTAAAATCAGTTAAAAACAGAGTAATCTCTTGTTATTTTTAGATGTATTCAAAGCTAACAAATAAGGTAAGAAGGATGATATACTTGTAAATTCGTAAAATTTTCTGTACTGATATAATTATTTTACAATCAATAATAATTGTTTTGAATGGACGGGAGAGTCAAGGTTTCAATTACATTAAGGTCTTATTTATCTTAGATTTAGAAGATTTAGAATTTGTTTTAACAAATGTAATAGTCATTGTCAGAAATAGATTGCAATATGCAATCATTTATTTTCATTTGAACACATTGACATTCACTTCTGGTGTCAGCATGATGAAACAAAAATGTTTTGCGCTTTAATATATGTTTTACTGATTTCAGCTGAGAAATCGAAATAATGAAAGAAACGCGTAAACTTAGTCACTGACAAGTCTTCGATTCGTATAAATTGGTTCTGCAGAGCATTCGTTGAAGCTGCCAAGTTCGCTTACCGATCGAGATTCGATCTTTTCCCTTCGGGACTAAGGAACGTGGCCTCGGTGCACAAAGATGGAGCTGGCCCAAGGGTGATGGCACACCTAGTTTTGATTCACCTCATGGCATTTTACCGGTCACGCGGCTGACGGCGCGTAATTGTTCTCTTGTCTGGTTCTCGCAACGGCATCCAACCCCTGCCAACATTTGCCATCCCCGCGATTGCCTGCGCGCCAAGAATACATAAGCAGCCTGCTTTACCAATTCGCAATGCTGCAAACTTTCGTACGCCTACCATCCAATCCTCCTATCATGTTTTCTTATACGTATGGGAATGTAAGGTAAGCGATTCGGGAAACCGCAACTTACTTGACACACTAGACTGTTTTCAACGTTCTCCATAAAATTCCATCCCAATTTTCTTACGATGGAATTCTTCTTGACACTTTAAACATACAGTGGCGTACAAAAAATCGGGCAATACTGTTTTGTATCTACTAAAGTTAAACTCTCAATTGATTTTTCTTGTACATTATTTCTAATATTAATATTAACACTAACTATCAACGAGTGTATAATGTATACTGTTAAGTATGTATAAAAGAATTTCAAATATCGCACTAAAAAAATTTTTCCACTACCTTTTAAAAGATGGCGTTGATATAATAATATGAGATGACAAATAAACAATTACTTAACCTTAGCTGTTCTTGGCGCAAAGACGCTGCATATGTTCACTCGTAAAATATACATACTTATGAACTGCTTATTTTGAAAATTAGAAACGGTAGGAACAATGCTAGAAAAGAAATGTTAGAAACAATTGGAAACGTTTAGAAAGAGCGTTTCAAATTGGGGCCCTCTATTTCTTCGGTATTAGAATTGATTGACATAAATATTTTTCTCTATATCGAAAGTTGTAGATTTTGGTAAATGTGCAGGTATATCTCAAAACACAACAATATTTAAGAAGCTTAGCATAATATCGATTACTTTTGAAAGCTACAAATGTAAGTTATTTACTTTCCGTGGAACTGTGCTTAAGTTGTTTACGTGGCGTCAGTGTGTCTAGGGATTTGTTATTCGATCGGATATCAATTTTCCCTTTATATTCAAGTATGTTTATAATCAAATATTCGTAATGAAATATTTTTAAATTTAATATTAATGAGATTAAGAGTCAAGATGTGTTTTATGTGTACTACACGTATAATCTTTCTTATTGAATAAATAATATGAAAATTATAATTTAAAAATTGTATTTCGATTAAAAAGTTAAATTTTAGTAATTTCAACTTTAACTTTAGCTTTAACTCGCATTAATAAATTGTTTGATTTTTCTGTAAGTCAGAAATATGTGTATTATTACCTTCTTCAATTTTAACAATATTTACAACACGTTTTTGATATTTGCAGCAGAAATGTCATTATACACGTATTATATAATAAAATAAATCAAATGAAAAATTGTATATATACATATTAGGAAATGAAAAAAATACTAACTTTTATACACAAGTTTTCACCATACATCATAAAAGTCAATTTTAGTTTCATAAATTATTGTCATATAATTTGTTAACTTAGGAATCCAGTGAATCAAATAATATAAGTAAAAAAAAAATGATTATCGCAAAATTATGAATGAACATACGCCGATTTTATCAGGAACGTTAACGTAATGTATATTTCCAAGATGTATCGAATCTAGCAGATGGACATAGGGTGACACGGCTCACCAACCAGTCGACGAGACTTTTAGAACTTGACAAACGACCGTTTTTCCCCTTCGTGTCCCTCCTCGAAATTCGTGTATCGTTCGAAATCGAACTATCGATACGTTTGACGGGTTATTAATGATTGACAGACTCATCCGTTTCTCTAGTTCACCCGATTATCAATTCGTACTTTCTCTTTTTATCCGATCATTCATATGAAGAATACTCGATTCTTTTAAAAGAATCGATTCTTGTATAAGATCTATGAGGATTCATATCAACTATTTAAATAAAATATTAAATGATAAAATTGTAATTTAAAATTATTAAATTTACAGAAATTAAACGAAATAATAAAATTAGATAATTAATTATTTTGCGTTAGCTTACTACAAAAATATGAAAATAAAATTTCCATAATTAATGTATCTTAAACATATGTACATAACTGCAACCCGCAGTTTAAGCTTTACAAAAGCATGATTTCAAATTAAAAGTTTCTAGTTAATGTAGCGATTTGGCCCTATTTTCTAATCTAAAACTAATTGAAAATCTTTTATAAGTTTCAGTTCCGAAGGTATACTCCAATGCGAAGGAAAATGATACAGTTCTGCCTTGCAAACTATAATCAAAAACGTGAACAGCAGACTTCTTAAGTAATTCATTAGACCAGTATACATATTGGTATACATGTATGTATAAAGATGAAGTAAAAGATTTTAACTGCGTAATGTCAATAAAATACTATATTAAAACGAACTGTAAAGATTTCGCACATCGTTTTATTCCAATCACATATTTTCCAAATTCCTTTTTCGTATGAATTCATATTTTACCCTGAAGCTAAAGAGTTCTCTTCGTAATCTACTTAATATCGCGACAATAAACAGAATTTGTTTATTTTTTAAAAATCAATCGAAATATCAAATAAATGCTGCGTGGAACTATCATTTTGTTGGCTGTATAAATTTTGGCTGTGTCGTCCACATCAAGTTCATCAAAATCGATTAAGAATTGTTGAAATAAATTACTAGGTTTTCTAGTACAAAATTTTTTGCTGCTGTAGAAAAGATTTAAACGTATAAATGAATAAATAATAAAGATAATCGGTTTTTTAGTCCGTTCTAATCGATCTTGACAGAACTGGTTCAGAATCGCCCATCTGTACTTGACGTAGTTGCGCCGTGATTCACAGACAGAATCGCGTAATTCCACACGATAGCAATCATATCGCGGCTAGATAATTGGCAGAGAACCGACAATCGTCGTAATTTCCGGTTCCCGGCGCGGAAATTCTGACGCGTGACACGCGACGGATCGACGCTCCTGGGAGGCACCTCATTCAATTAGCTACTCAGTTACTCGCATCACATCGCATTTACCCACCAATTCTCTCTCTCTGTCTCTCTCCCTCTGTCTCTTTCTCTCTCATCCCCTCTAGTATTCGGCTAACTCTCCAACGACCCTCTGAAATCGTCTGTACTGTTCCACATAGGCTGCCTTCACCACCAACTCGTGATTTAAACTTTTCGAGAAGCTCGACAACGATCGTCCCTTTCTCCCGATACGTGCATACCAGGCTGAATGTCACCGGCTTGTCATTTGGTAACACGGCTTTAGTTCGGTCGTCATGTCAACCGGGTCCCCGTAAACTTCCTATAAGTTTGTTTCCGTGTCTGTTGCCAGCACGACTGAAACTCTGGCATCTTGGGTGTGGAACGACAGTGACGATTATTATCGGGACGTCTAGCTTCACACTTGTTGAAACATTAAGCGATCTTGAAGGATTGTTTCGGTAACATATGCTCGACAGTTAATGCGTATCACGTGAAAGAGAAATAATTAATCCCTCGCTACACGATTTATCTGTCACGTGCGTTAAACGGGACTAACTATTCACAGGTATAATATTAAAACGAATGGATATGTTATAAGTAGACTTATTTTTAAATTGAACTGTATTTAAACTTCAAGTAAGATTTATTATTAACAGTTAGATTATCGTGAGATTTATAGGCAACTGATGTTTTAAATTGGGGTAAAAAGGCAAAAACAATTTTGCACGATATCCGGCAATGTTATATCAAGTGACCGATTTTCAAATACGTAGCGATACGTACTACCTGACACAAATCTGTCATATCATTTTGAAGCTGTAGAATTCATGGACAATATATTTTGCACACTTCTTTATTAATGTCGTATGTGAAAATTAGCTATTTGTCAATTACAATAAACGTATAAGATGTAAATCTGATTTGTTGACGTAAAAACATTAAATTTCACTTGGTAATTTTGATACGTTACTAATTATTGGCATATTCAATTTTAGTGATCGATTAAAAAAAATGACATATTGAATTATATATTTTAACAAAAGTTTATTAATCTTTTAACGCGATGTAATCATAAAAATAACGCTTAAGTAATTTCTTTTAACTAACAAAATTTGAAAAATAATGTGCGTCACATTTTTTGATATTTGTTAAAAATTTTAGATGTACTCTATTCGTGCAGCTAATATAAAATCATTATACGTCAATTATTATTGAAAAATTCTAGTTATTACACCAAATATGTTAATGAGTAATACTTATTTCCATATTTTATTATTCTTGTAACATATTTTACGATTAGAGTTATTAAAATACACGTAAGTTTCGATCATGATGTCACATTTATCACAGTACGTCATCATTAAACTTGAAATCGTGCAAAAATTACTATACATATAATTAATTTATCAATTTTTTAATACAAAATGATAGATTATCAGTTGCAGGAACGAATAAATAATACTGATAGTTCCTAATATTTAGATCGTTGCATTTAAAACACAATACGATCTTTTGGAAAAAAAATATCATGAAATATCATTTGCGATATATCAATATAAAATAATTTAACAAAATAGCTTTGTAACGTCATACAAAAAATTACTTCATTAGATGACGTGACAGTATTAATCATGGGCAGAATCAAAAGTGAATTCTCAAATAACAAAAAAAACTTGGTAAATGCTTTTCAAAAACAGCACCCTCTGATTCCAATAATCTCGAAATATTAAAGTTATTAAATTTATCATTCTGAGTAACTTTCGCCTGTACATACATTCACTAGTGAGGCATAAGGTCAAAAGTAATAAAAAAAATATTTTCAAAAAATATATTCAAGACATATCCACTCGATTACTTGTGAAGATTTTGAAATATGTCGCAAGTAACATTTTAAGTAATCTTATTTATATGGAGTCGCTTTCTAATTTGTACGACGTATGTGAAAAATTTCAGTTAACTTTACTGAAAGTCACCAGCATAACTCTCTGTTGCTTGTCAAAATTAATATACTCTATGAATATACTCATATTTTTAGATGATGTTACCTATAGCAAATAATAACAAAATATGTTACATTGAACTAAAGTATTATGGAGTTTATTGTGTCAAAAATATTTTCGCTAAGAAAAGCAAACTGGTATATAGTAAGTATGCATATAGGTAATACTAAAGTATATCAGTCGTAATTTTAATTGAAGTTATTTACTTTTATTAAAAGTATTGTCCTCAATAACATATTACAAAGATTAAACTGTAATACCTTTTCGTAAATTAGCCACCAAAGTTTTATTTAACACCTTACTGTTCTAAATGGAAATTGTCATCGTCCAAAATTTGTACTAATTATTTAAAATTGTCTACAGTCAATGTTATCAAAATAAATTGTAATTAATATTGAAATTCAATATTCTATTATAGAATGAAATATTTTGTAAAAACTTACAAATAATACTTTAACCAAAATTCAAAGCTCACATATTAAAGAATATATAATAGAATAGTTTAAAACTTACATAGTAAAAATAAAACGGAATCTTAAGTTGTATTTAAATTATGATAGTCGGCAATTCGAGAATTTCATAAAAGAAATTAAGTGTCAAAAGGGAGTTACAGCAAAGAATAAATACCATCGCATAAAAGGAAGAGATGGAATGTAATATTTAACCCCTTGATAAAAGAAAAGATCGTTTTCTGCAACCTTGTAGAGTTGGTTTCACTGAAAGTAATACAAAAGATGTGAAACATTCAAAGGCGTTTCTGTCAAGATTGTTGAAAGCAAATTTAAATTCCTTATTTCTTTTTTTGTCGGTAGGGTGCGAGGCTTAATACCAAAGTGGCGGTGCAAACCGTTTTATGCTTCCGCTTTATGCCAACCGACCCCTTCTTTCCTTCGCGAACGAGACCTCTTTATTTATTCATTTATTCCGGCGAGATGAACTTTACGGAGATTTTAATAGCACCCTGACTTCCTTGAAACTCTCGGCAAAAGCAGACATTTTAGATTTAGGAACGCGTGATGTACGCGGCCGCGAAACAATCCTGTGGAAAACGGTTTTAGACGGCTGGAGACGTTTGGAAGATACGAGAATTCGCGAGGGAGGAATATTGTGTGAACTCGTTTCGCAAAATTAATTACTTAGACCTCGCAACTAAAGCGTAGCTCGTGATTGTGGCGCGAACCTGTAACAGCAAACGTCGTCGTAACATATGCCACAATTTAACGACTGTCATGGTTTCTGCTTACGGATAATTCTGTAGGGAACTACTTATTTTTCACTTTGCTGCCTTCCTCTACCGATAGCAGATGGGAAAATTATTATACTCAAACAAGGAATCCCATATTTTATTACTTTAACCGACAGAATAGAACGGATATTTTTATTTTAATAATGTATTACCTTTTAAAAATTCCCCATAAGGTAAATTTCATTTTGAGGCACCATTTGTTTTAATATCTATTGCATGATCAGATAATAATACAGCGATTTCGAGTGTCGGAGACTATTAGTTGTCGTAGAGTCTGGTTCTCAATCGTTGTTCATAAATTATTTAAGCATAGAAAAATACGAATAGTATCGACTAGATTAAATATTCAGTTGCACTAAGACTGTTTCATAAATTAATTTAATATTTTATTCAGTTTAAAGACCAACAAATTTAAATTGTATGAAAGAAAATACAAACCTGTCAAAGAAACAGTCATTGGGAATGTTGGGTATGGTCCATACTGATCCCAGCAACTGTCTTATTGCAATTCAGAATCGTGAGGCATTTTTAGCACTGTTATACCATCTGTAAAGAAACACTTAAATATTGGTAGTGAAATTTACATAGACTGTTTTAAAAATTTCACAGAACTAAATGCAGAAGGCTACAGAAGAGTTCATAGGTAAGTATAATTTGAATCTGACGATGAGTTAAATTGACGATAAGTCAAGTGTCGATTTAATTTGAATTAAATAAAGTTTAATAAATAACAATGGCAAATTTAATAAACAATGAGCAACAGCACATACACCCACACAATAGAATCATGTTGGCTGCCTTTAAAAAATAAGATGAGAATGCAGAGGCTTATACGGCAATGAAACATTTCGACTGTGTCAATATTTATAGCGTTAATCTTGTCACCAAAATAATATTGATTTAATAACATTTTAACGAATACGGTCCGAGCACAATACTAAATAACAGAATCTTTTACTAAATAATAAAATTCACTCAGTTATCTTATTTCAGTAAACTGTGCATAATTCCAAAATTACTAAACTTTAACAACATGTAATTTTTGATGCAATGATTTAGAACACACGTTATTTATTAAATGCTTTAATAAATATTTTAAGTTATAGCTTTAAATGATACTTTTTTTAATATTTATGGTCGCATCATAACTGTAAAACTGCATATTTAAGTTAAATACATTGCTGGTATTAGAATTAAATCCCTATACGTTCAAATTTTGTAATATAATAACTGCAAAATTGTAGGATTAAATAGGAAAACAATAACATAATTACAAGAAAAGGATAGGTATGAAATAAATTATAGCAATATCTATCACATATTACGTACTATAAAATGTTATAGATACACTATACCCCTACGCTATAAAAATGATTACAATGCATTAAAAGTTCTTTTGTTAAATGGCAATATAAAGATTTTATGAAATTTTTAAAATTTTGTTACCATTTTGGATAGGAAGTTACAATTATTAACTTATCACGCCTAATCAATTTAAAAATATTAAATAATTGATATGCATTTATAATCAATATTTATTCCATATGAGTTTGTAATTACATATTTAATGAAATGCTTTATTGAACGTTCTAATAATATTTCTAAAATAAAATTATCTGATTTGTAGTTTCAGTAAATGAGCATTTCTAAATACATATGTATATTAAGTCTGATACAATTTTAGGCTCTCTACGTTAATTTTGAAACATAAATTGTGCTGAATAAATCGCGAAAATTGCAATCATTATTATTTTCATGTAAACTGATTAGTTACTAAAAGGATAGTCGTATGTTAGAAATTTTGCTAACTATTCGCCATTTTCAATTAAAAGCATTAATAAATTACTTGTTCAGTCAGTTTACAAACGTGAAGCTTCAAATTAACGAAGTAGAAGTGTTTTGAAAATATAATTAAACACGTTTAAAATACACATAATAGATATTATATCATTCAAATTGAATTTAGGTTAACCATTACACCACGTCTATTCAAACTCATATTAATTTAAACGTATTAATCAACAGATGGTTAGTTCTTATTTTAAAAATTATTAATATATTTTACAAACGCATTGGATAATTAATTTTGAATATTATTGTATTTTATATCTTATAATATATTTCCGTAAATGTCTTAAATTGAGAGATAATTGAGAACATGTGAAACGAATATGGAAATGACATTACATTCAAATTATGTTTTTACAAGTACCTTTACATGTATAACTAATGCCTATAAAATATATAGAGAAAACTTGAATTCGTGAATAAAAGATATTAAAAGCGAAATATAATTCTTATTGATAGAATAGTAGAATCGACTCCATTTTCAAATATGTAAATAATTTGAGTGGAATTTGCTAAAATATACAAATGATGAACTGTGTTTAATCAAAACGTTTTTCCATCAATATTAATGTGGATGGACTTCGATAGTATTAATGTATTCTTTACCTGCAATAAAAACTTAGGAGTGTGGAACACAAATGCTTAACTGTTAATTTACAAATTTGAAAATTTTACATTTTTGTATTTGTGAAGGCGACCTTCTAAGTTTCTATACATGAAAATGAAAAAATTCAATATTTCTATATTTCTAAATTTCATAATTTTTATTGTTTTATCTACCTTCTTTAAATTTTCAAATCTTTAAAATTTAAAGATTTAAAAAAAAAACTTTAAAATTTCAAATGATATTAGAATCCAAAAACTTTCTAGTTTTTAGTTTTAAATATTTGAAAAAATAAAAACTACAAATTAAAATGTTGAAAATTAAAAATTTCTATGTTGTTAAATTCTAACAACATAGAAATTTTTTAATTCTTTCTCTATTCTACGTCTAATCGCACACAGAGTGTGAACTATCGATGCTCGTTCACCCCTTTAGGGAGTTTATCTGCCCATTACTGCTCTAAACCCACAAGCAAAGGTTAGTTAAAACATCGGCACAGAAGTTTTCTGAACAACTCAAACGTTCATGGAGGCGTTCTTCGCGGAATGATTCGTCTGAAGCATTCCCGCTTGTAATAATTCATTATTAAAAAGCGTTAAGCGTACAAAGACGAAAAATTATGGAACCAGGTCCCGAGCTCGACGATAATTTTGCCTTGAAGATTGTACTAGGGAGAAAGAGTCGGTCGTTGCAGAACGCGAACAACTAGCGAGCCTCGAGAATTCGAGACGAGTTTCGTTGTGAGGGAGTTTTATTGTATTTTTTTCATTAACAAGTCCGTGCCGATCTCAGGGGACCGGAAAAGTTGGCGGCGAGTTTTAGCTAGACTTTTGTTAATGTTCGGAATTAACGGAGTAAGGAGACTTTAAGTCATAAGGCCCCATGGGAGCACGGGGTTCGACGCGAACTTTCACGATTCTTTATTTCTTTATCAACTCCGACCCCTGGTTCCACCTCCGTCTCACGGAATGCTCGCCAACCCGACCAACCATTTCTTCTCGCTGTGCCAGCACTCTATAATTACTTTGTTCGGCACAATTCTTTTATTTTCTTTCTCTTTTAACTCTGCGACATCGCTAGTAAACGGAACCCTTGCACTCCCGAAACGACCCTTTCTTCTTTTCATCGGATCATGTAGTATTAAGTTAATAAGAAACGTGGTTTTTGGAAATAAATCAGTGTATGTGTGAAAGAAGAAAAAGAATATTTTAATATAAAAAACGCGGTCAGGGACGTTAATCTCGAATTGACTGACATGATCGTCGTAGGCTTGCAGAAAATTGACGATCGGCAGTTACTCGAGCAACGGTCATACCCAACATTCCATGCAGCAGATTTTGCGTAAAAGAAACAATATCGTTCTTGAAACAAATCGTCTTACCATCACTGATATTCAACGACGCAATTAATTTTATTTCTCTCAGTACAAAACTTGTGGTTTCTTCATCATTTATCTGCATATTTGCTTTTTTAGTTCAAGACTTACTTTAAAAGCAAGTTAAATTTTTATCGAAAGTAGGGCAAAACACGCAGGAAAGTAATATTTTTTACATTTGACCCAAAAGCTTCTTCGTAATAAGTAGTCAGGCTGTTAATTACATTTTTTTGCTGTTAGCGTCACCGTTATTTTTGTCCTAATGAATCAAGAAATAACATTAACCGCTTTGAAGAGACTCATGAAGAAATACATGTTTTAACGTATAATAGAATTTTTATTGTGAGAAATAATAATTCACATGTACATAGTTTGTTCATCTACTCTCAATTAGAGTTATGATATGTATAATACATCACCCTTGGTACAGTTTTTGCAGTGCTTTTCGTTCCCATAGCATCTAATAATGAAATAATGACTGTTTTAATGTGAATAGTTTAATTATCAGTACTATTAAGAAAGTTGAAATGGCAGAAGTTTGAGTTCAACCAACACAAGAGATTTGTGTTGCGGTTTGTTAGTGTCTGTCAATAAAGGAAAACAGATATTATACATATGTATCTATAAAAAATAAATTGTCTAAAAATATTTCTGGAAACGAGGAAAAGGCGTATTATTTTTATAATGTCGTTATATTTGTTTCGGTTTTCCCTAATCATCGGTACTTTTTATAATGGTGTAGAATGAATGATACATGTAAGTAAAAGATTACCTGTAAAACAGAACGTGTGCGTATATTTTAAATTAGTCTTTTGTTAAACTCAAGACAAGCTCGGTTCTACGAGTTAAATTTTGTTACAGTTAAATTTCGAAATTACATTGTTTTAGGTACGTACGTTACATGAATGTGTAGAGATAGTTGGAAAGGCGATTATCATTTTCATGCTTAATGATAATTATAATTTATATCTTTGGAGTTGGCTATTTAGCTTTGGTCGCTGTAAATTATATAAATGACATTGCCGCACAATATGATTAATACTTTGTATTGTTTCATTACAACTGCATTTTGAATTATTGACAATTCCTATGCGAGCCAGTGACATTGTGAAATTATAATCATGTGCTCTACACTGATCAATTGTAACAGTAAACTTGCAAGAGAGACCTTTACAAGTGTAAATGTCTGTACATTCATTGTGTTACTTACATTGCACATTCGATTAATTAATTTTTTTTTCATTTCAGTGTTATGTTTCTAACTTTACGTGTATTTCTGATAAAGTCCAAATGTTTTTAAACCAACCAATAACCACGTGTCTATTAAATCCATTCATTATTTGAACAATTTTTTTCCTTCGTCATATGGTAAATAATCGAAGCAATTGAAGGATGTAATTGTTTGTAACAATAAGTAGGTAGATTCGTTACATATTTTTAGTGTATATCTTATTTTGTAAAATAAATGTGAGGTTTCATTTGTGATAAGAAGAAACAAATGGAGAATTGTGTATATCAGACGAAACGAACGATAGTCACTGAATTATACAGGCATTCAAATTCTGACAATACACGTTGAAAACTTGAAGATAATCTCCCTTTAAAAAATATTATTACATTATACAATTATATCTTTATTTCCGGAAATATTGTTAGATTTTCCATAAATTGTGTGAATTATAATAAATTTATTTACATTTTATATTAAATACATTAACAAATATTAAGAATAATATTAAAAAATAATCCGTTTAAAGCCTAAAGTAGGCTTTTAAATTTTATACATATAAGATGTATAAAATTTAGTTTTTCTTCGATTGTACTGCAACTTGGCGTTTTATTTCAGATTTGAGATTTGATAAATGAAAGTATTTAGGTATGTTGACATTTTCTTTCCATTATTAAATTATTGATATGGTGTGACATTACATTAATGGTTGTTGTGATATGATGTATGATGTTTAACATAAGTGTTTAGCAACTAACAGTAACAGTTAACATAAGTTATTAACTACCGGAACATTGAAAATGTTGAAAAGGTAGTTTATGCGAATACGATGTCTGTCTGTCTGTCCGTCCGTCCGTCATCACGATAACTCCTCACCAGATTGACGGATTCTTTTGAAACTGGGTACATAGGTTCTCTATAGGTAGTAAAAGAACCCTATTGAATTTGGTGGTGATTGGTCCACCTGCACCGCGGAAGTGCGTTTAGTATGTTTGCATGTCGGCAAATAATATAATTTAATTTGCTTCCAGAAATAAAGTCTGATCTTAACTAACTTTTAATAGTGATTTTTAACCGACTTCGAAAAAGGAGGAGGTTACTCAATTCGATCAGTATATTTTTTTTTTTTTTTTTTTTTTTTTTATGTATGTCCGCCGATTACGCCTAGCTGGATGGACCGATCGGAATGAAACCTTTTGCATCTTGTAGGTCCTGACTCCCCATTGGTACCATTATCAAAAAATTTTTCATTTTTCAATTGCAAAGTATTGTTATTGCAAAAAAACCGGCAACTTTTGAAATAAACTTTTCTCGATTTTAGTGCGCTTTTAATATCTTATCACGGACATGATTCTGAACAATTTTGTTCCTATAAAAATTTCGCGGAAAGCTTTACTTTTCGAGATATTAGCGAAAACTTGTTATTAACTTTCGAAATCAACTTTGGACGATTTTAATGTCCTTTTAATATGTTGTCAGGGGCATTGTTCTGGACAACTTTTTCCTTATGCATAATTGACGGAAAGCTTTACTTTTCGAGATATTACCGAAATAATTGTATCTTATACAATTCTCCCCATTCCACTAAAAAGCATGAAATAAAATAATTTTAAGAAAAAAAATATACCGACTTCGAAATGCACTAAAAAGTGTAAAATAATTTCTATTTCCTAATGAAGTAATTTCTATTTCATTCAATCATACAATTACGTAACAGATATGAATGAAACCTATTTACTCGTTAGGTAGTATATTAAATATATTTCAACCTTTTCGGAGGCGGCGCAAAATTAAAAGGTTTTCTTGAACATATCAAACTTGGGACAGTCGAACAATTTGCGCCGCCTCCGAAAAGGTTGAAATATATTTAATATACTACCTAACGAGTAAATAGGTTTCATTCATATCTGTTACGTAATTGTATGATTGAATGAAATAGAAATTACTTCATTAGGAAATAGAAATTATTTTACACTTTTTAGTGCATTTCGAAGTCGGTATATTTTTTTTCTTAAAATTATTTTATAATTATTAGCATGGCATAAAACAGTGTACAGAATGACATGTTCCGGTAGTTATACTTATTGTGTTTACACATTCTAGTTTTCAATTACTAATATTGACATTTAATATAACAAATATTTAACTACTAATAGTTACATATTCTCTAAGATGTTAATATACTGTATACTATGAAATTGAAGAGACGTCATGCATAATATAACATGATTGCAACGTGTACATTCCGATGTTCCATTAGGGTGACGATTGACGTGCGCATAGCATCCATGATGTTCGAATCGAGGTGAACATGTCTTCGTATCATCCCATGTGTTAGAACAGCGGTCAGAATGATTGTACTCGGTTTCCGGTAACTAATCGACCGACTGTCAAGACCAAATCAACCCCTAACTCGTAGTGCTTAGTGGTTCTCCACGGCTGAGGGTTAGCTGAAAGAAAAAGTAACATTTCTTCATTTTAATTTTATTTCGATCCATCTATGCAAATAAAATATGAAAAGTTATAGAAAATTTATTTATAAAGCTGAGGCAGAATATTACTACAGGATGTACGAAAACTAATTAAAAATAAAAATAAAACTTGTTTTAATTTTTTTTTAAATATTTTGTGTTAAGTGTATTATATTCTCTTAAAAATATACCTCGGAAGGTTCTTAAAAAGTATCACAAAGATATCAGCCAGAAATACCAAACGTAACAGAAACACTGTTAAACTTCACTTTTTGAAATATAATTCATACTTATTGATAAATATAGTATTTTTTAATACTGTTAAATTTATTGATAATTGCATTATATTCTACTGTTATTTAATCTGCTTTAAATGAAATTTTTTGAAATATTAACGCTACACAGTATTTCTTATTATTAAATAAAAAAATATGGATGTATTTGTAGATTTAGATAATTTTTTAACGTGGTAACTTTCATTTTATTAAGATATTAATGATTAACTAAATTAAATTAAATTTGTAATATCAGCCGTTAATCCCTTGAGAAGTCTATCGATTTATTTCTTAAGTCAAAATGTAATTAATAGAGATACCATACTTTGTTGATTGATGAAATCTAACGAAACATTGCACATAAAAAATAGACAAGATATATTTAAAATAATGTGATTTTACTAAATTGAATTCGTTCAAATACAATTAAATTTATTTAATTGATAATATAAATAGAAATGAATTTATTTTCCATTAAATTCCTTTATGATACTGATATATTACCAAATTTAATGTCGGGTATTGCGTCGATCTATATACAAACGTGAAAAATATTTTATTTTCGTTGTTTACCTTGTAACTTGTGTACATTATAAACTATGTTCAGTAGCAAAAATGAACTGAAAGTGAAAGCAGAATATAAATATAAAATTGTAACATGCAAAGTACAAAACTGTATGTTTTTTCATATGTCGTAATTTTCAAGTTATTATTATTGCATATTTACAAATATAATTCAGTATAATCAGTACTATAGGCATTGATGTTATTTGAGCATGTAACAATTTACAAATTATGTTATAAATGATTGCAAGCAAATGAAATTAGTAAGGTAACTGAGTGTACACAAATCGAATAAAAAATCTTCGTATGTATTTCGGTAATGAGGCGAAAATTGAGACAGCTTTATTAAGTTGAGGAAAGTTGCCGTGATTAAGTTACAACTCGACCCCTCGGGCAGCCTCCGAAGTCACCCTCGCTGCTAATTTTATTTATTACGCAATTTAAAAATCGATGCCTCGATAGGAACCAATAAAGAACTACTCATAAGGTCGAAACGATTATTCTTAACCATAGAATACTCATTTTACAATCATATAAAAATTTAGACGACTGTGACATTTTTTTTTTTAATTATTTTTACATTCATGCGCGTATACTTAAAAAAAATAGGAAAATAAGGACAGTCACAGTAATATAATGTGCACTATACAACGAAATAGAAAACAATTGTAACGAACTTGCAATTAAACATAATTTAAAAGGTACTCGTATTATTAATGGTGGTGAATTTTTTCAATTAATTTCTTAGGAAACTGGCGCTTGAGACCAAACAGTTACATATTTTTCATTCTAAACTGTTTACTTATTTTCTAACGGAAGACCATCTCTTTCCTGCTTATTATATTATTTGAGTTCAATCTTATATATAGTAATATATTACTCTATTTATCATAATGTAAAAGGGCATCGTTTGTAATAGTACCTAATTTCTTAAATACCTAATTTCTTTGGTACATGTAATATACATATATAATACGTATTACATATTATATATTTTTAACTGTTGACATGCATATTAGCAAGAGTAAAAATAACCTTCAAGTTTGAAAAATATATTTTGTCGAATATCTTGGAAATTACTAAAGCTAGAAAAACAATATAAATAACAAAATTAAATACAGAATCTAAATAGGTAAACAAGTTCCAAGAAATTCTGTCTGTTTAAAGAACACATTTAAAAAGTAGCATTTTTTCGTCAAGGGTTATTTCACATTTCGATAAATTTGGTCATGAAAAATTTATATTGAAATATAACATTAAATTGTAATGAATATTTTTTGTTACATTATAGAAAATTTATTTAGAATATATAATAGTTTCCACGCGAGTTTAAGAGACATAGATTAACTTGAGTCTAAAACAATAAACAAAAAGATACTGTTTTCAATGTATTACTTATAAAAATATTTTATAGTTTCTCGAACGAAGAATGAAGCTTTTCATAATTTATACTAATAGCTAGATTCGTTGTTACAAAATATATTATTTTGCCATTTTTTATTGTATTATTATTTTGATTGTAATAGTTTCTGCAAATAACTAATAGGTATTCAATTCAATGTTTTTTTCACTCTTCATTTCAGAAATGATTGACATATAGTTGATACAACCGTCAAGAGTTAAAAAATAGTACACGTTAAATAATATTTTGACAACTACAATGTATATAAGTTTCATTAACACTAAAACTACCAAAACGGTCAAATGACCGCTCCACAAGTTTCTTATTATAACATACACATCTTGTTAAAGTACATTTCTTGAAATCAACATTGATTTTCATTAAAATGAAGAATGAATGTGTATACTAATTTATGCTTCGCCGTTTGTTCATTTATTTTTTAACTTCATTTTTAATTTCAAATTAAGCACACATTATATGCTGGTAGGTTTAGTGTTAAAGTCAGGAATTATAACTTCAGAATGTCCTCTTCTTCGATAAGTTTTAAGTATATAAATATTATTCTGTCTAATAATCACACATTTAATATACTTACATCATAAATTATATAACACCTTGTATAACGAGTTTTTGACGAGAAGGCAAATTCCTTCTAACAAGTCGCTAACTACACGAGTATAGCAACAGACCGTCGTACGCTAACCAAGTTAATTTAACCCGATTAACTGAAGACTAAGAGCTGACTTAGCTAGAGGGGTGAATACACGACAGGGGATGTGAATACCTCTGCTGTCAGTCTCTAAATTTTTAATTAATTAACGATCAATTTGCACGCGAAATTCGCCTTCAAGAGTTTAACGCGTGTTCTGGAAGTTTCATAACTCGAGGCGTGGAAAAATAGCAACGACCAAAAAATGAAAGCTGGCGAAAATCCTCGAATAATGAAGACTAATACATGTTTCGTGGATTGCAGAAAAATATTTTATTTGCGATGGGCAGCTTTTGTTTTCGCATTATCACTTCTCGACAATTTATTTTCTTCTTTCGCTGATGAGATATTGATTGACAAAAAAAATTTATCACACATTTTCATAAAATAATTTTCTTAATAATCACATTAAATTGTATAAACAATGTGGCTATTTTTCAAGTTCAGAGAATTAAGACTAATTTACTTTCCTATTTTTTTAAACTTATATTCAAAATATAATGTAAATAGTTTTATTTAGTAAAAGAAATTTAAGTTAAAATATTACAGAGCAGCAAAAATTTAATAAAAAGTAAACCTGAACCTTTAATAAACTTAAACCTGGATTTAATAGATTCAATAATAGAAATAATAAATCAGGTCCATTGAATATAAAATTATCAAATTTAATGTGGCAATCAAAGCACAATATACTAATTGTTTTGGTGAATAGTTTTCAGACATAGAAAAATATTTGTTTTTTAATACTTTATATTGTATGTACATTTTGGACAAAATCGAATAAGGTACTGCATGTATAACTTTGGTGACATATTATAATGAAAACTTGAGATGGTAGAGAAGATTAAATCCTCGATTTAGTGAGCAGTTAGCAGATAGTGTGTGCCTAGATTCCAAAATTAAGCGAAAGACCAAGCGTCATCTGGTGCACGTTTTGGGAGTACAGGAACCCCTCAAGTGCTGCCGACCTCGTATATCCCTCCAAGTCCATAGTCCGACGCAAAGGACTTTATCGGGTGCTTGCCTCGTAATTAGCCACTTTGAATCTCAAAGGTTCCGTTGAAATCCCTTAAGATTTCTCTTGCAATGCCACTCGCTACTAGCTTAATCTAAATCAATAATATTACAATATTCTTAAAAGTAATGTGAAAGATATTTTAAGTCGCGGATAATAGAATAAATATAATAGAAGTCTTATATTCAGTTTCATCGCAGAAAATAACAAATTTTAAAATATCTTGTTTCAATGTTTATAATTTATTTAGTTGGAAATGTTTTCCGATTTGATTAAATTTTCTGTTAAATTACAGTTATTTATTTATATTTCAATTATAACTAATTTAATTGCTCTTGTTAGAATTATGTATTTTAAAAATATTTTTCTTTTTATCATTTGTAACAATAAATAAATTAAGTAGGTGCGAAGGAAACAAAATAAATTGAAGTATTTGAGGTAAAAGGTGAAGATAGTTGATAATGTGGGATTAGCGAATGTCTTCTATAAAATTGTCACGTTTGTAAAAACTGTGAAATATGCAAAATATCGACTAACTATTGCTATATTCGAGAAGGAAACGATTATGCACAAAAAGAAGTAAAACAAAAATTTAATGAAACTGTTCATATCAAGCTTTACCATTTCAGAAGCGATTTTGAACATTCATCAGACAGATACGTGCATGTTTTTGTTCATATCATCAGGCTCTGATATTTCTGAGAAATATTAGTTTATTACGTCCAGAAATTATTGATGTACAAATACTATTGATATCATTAACTTGTCTTAAAATATTCTTCTAATAAAATAAGTATCATTTCCATACCATTCAGAAACAGTTTGATATCATTAAATGAAAATACATTATTTTTTAAAAAAAAGGTATTGAATTTCTGATAGACCAAGAAAAAGTAAAAGAAAATTTCCAAATCCTTTGCAGTGTGTAAATTTCTAAACAGTCATCGTATAAAATTTCCAAATATCTACATATTCCAATTTTTAAATATTTAAAGGACATCTTACGTTTTTTTGATTTTCAAATATTCAAATTTGAACGTATTCAAAAAAATTGAGATTTGATATGGGAAATTTATGTTGCCTAACTTGCTAATTTAGAAATTTTTGATTCCTAAATTCACAAGTTTCTGCTTCTCATGTTCCTAAATTTTCAATTTTCACATTTCCAACTTTAATAAATCTTATATTTCCTGATTCGGAAAATTTTTAATTTTTTTTCTTTTATTTCATAATTTCGAAAACATTCTCTCACGTGTAATTCCTTGTAGAAAAATAAGCAAGAAGTATACAATGCAATTTGTTGGCTTTCAATTCAGTTATCAAGAAAATTGAGTTTGAAAGTTCGTTATGTTCTTGGGTGGGTACGACAACGGTATTTTCTGTCGAACAACGTAAGTATTGACTCTATTGCATCACAGTTTAGTGGAAAGATAAGTAGATTTTGAAATATTAATTAACCGACTTCGAAAGAGGAGGAGGTTACTCAATTCGACCAGTATATTTTTTTTTTTTTTTTTCTATGTATGTTCGCTGATTACTCCTAACTGGGTGGACCAATCGGAACGAAACCTTTTGCATCTGATAGGGTCTAACTGACTTACTCCATTAGGAAATAGAAATTATTTTATACTTTTTAGTGCATTTCGAAGTCGGCGTATTTTTTTTCTGAAAATTACATCCGTGTCAGATATTAGTTAAAAAAGGTCAACCAACAACTTTTGGAGTCAACTTTTGGACTCTGTAGAAATGTTGATGAAAAATTTAAATAGACCTAACAATTTTATTAATAATTGGCCTGCAAATAAATGGTATTTCCATTTTTTTTTATAATATTTTTTTTTTTAAATGAAGGCAGCAGAAAAACCGAATAAGAAAAAGAAAACTGCAAAGAAATTCAAACGACTTATTATAGAAAGTGATACTTCTACGTCATCTGAGGAACTTTAAGTTCAAATTTCAATGTATTTTGAATAAATTACCGTTATATTTTGTTATTTTATTGTGGAAATAAATTTTGTTATTTAAATGTATAATTTCTGTTTACATTTATAAAAGTGTCAGCTATAGGAGTATCTAGATGTCAGATATTGGATATACTACATTTCGACCATGTCAGTTATTGGTGTAATTACCATAACCTTGTTTATTTAATTTTCTTAACATTAACAAAATTTAAATAGCTTTTGGTTACGTCAATTTAAAGATAAAGGATCAATCAATTTTGATAAAATATTAGCGACTGTTTTTATTGATTTTAAATATTTTTTTATTTAAATTGTTTGAATTCTTTCTCTTAAACTGTCAGCTAGTGGGCAACTTACCTTACTGATTTTTAAATTAAATGATTATTTACTTGAACCTAACTTTTTGTTTTCGTACATTAAGCTTATTCTACTCGTTCCATTTTATCGTAACCCGATACTTTCAGAATGCATCGAAATGCAACCGTTTGGTGCAAGCATGCACACGCACACGTTCACAATTTACGCAAGCATTCTACGTCAGGGTAATAAAACATTTCGCGTGCGAGGGTATAATTGTCGGGGTCGGCCCGTGCGCGGTTTATACGGTGCTGGTACGATGAGGGGTGGCAAGGGATGGCGAGGGGTATGTAGTCTAGGTTTAGGGGCCCCGGGAGGGTACCGCGCCCCCTTTTTCATCCTGTAGTTATTTATCGCCCTGTTTCCTACTCTCTCTTACTCTATCGCGGTTCTATATACCCTCGGCTTGACCAGTGGCGAAGGCGGTATAGCTTGGCTGCCTAGTATCGGTGATAGAACGTGATACGTTTGTTTCTGTTGGTGGTAGTTTTGCTTCGACCTTCGTCAAGTCGTTCATGACCCTCGAATCAAGAATTGCTACCTTTCGTCCGGCGTTTTCCCAACCTCCGCATAGCCACCTTCCTCTCATTTCCCCTTCTACGGATTTTAATATGAGATTTAATGCAATTTCGCGGTCCGGTAGATCGTTCTGTTATGTATCAGTGCCAATATGGATATGTAGCGGTGTCGTGTTGCTTAGGTATAATCTGTAAAATGTAATAGGTAGACTATGGATGTTTGTGCATCTATAATATATCAAAGTTTACAAAGTGTAAATAAATTACGTGATCTATGGACTGCGGAGCTCATATGTTAGACTGGTTACATAGTCTATGTGCATTTGGTACATATATCACAAATTCAATAAATTTCGGCACATTATTAATAAAATACGCAATAAAATAAGATATAATAGTGTATATTTTTATGTAATTATTTGTACTATATTACGTTACACGTAACAAGTTATTTTATCGTGTAAGTTATGTTCGTTGAAAACGAAATAAACAAGCGTTTATATTTTATAATATGAAAGATTTGTAATGTATAGTGTATATACTCAATCTTCTGGAACCGAATTGACAGCTGCAGTAGTAACCATTTAGTACTTCCTTTTCTAGTTGCAGTTCATGTTTGTAAGAAATATGTATGTAAGAAATAAGAATTTCAAGTAGGGTACGATTCCAAAATCGTACTAAGCTCGTAAATAAACTCTTACAAGGGAACATATCCAACCTCGACACGCCGATTTTGATGAAACGTATGTGAGATATAGTTCTCAAAAAAATATTTGACACGTATTTTTTTTATCGGCAATCGTGCATATTGAAGGGCTGAAAATAGCCCTCGAAGTTGGGGGTGAAAACCATATTTTTGGGAATATCTCCGGAATTAAAGAAGATAATTGGATTCTTTTTTTTTGTAAATTGTTGGTCTTTAAATAGGTAATTTTTGTGCGAAAAAAAATTTCAAGAAACTTTATTTGTTTAAATAATATTTGGAAAATTTAAAATTTTTGTTTAAATTTTTGCACTAAATGTTAATCTATTTTTTTGCAACTTCGTGTACGTAATCTATAGACAAAAATAGGGGATACGTATTTTTGGAATTTGTTGTTTTTTGCCATGTTTATTAGATATATAATTTAAAATCACCTGCTGAGAAGAGAGGTAATCAGCATTTTTATTAAAAATATCATTATTTGTGCAATCATTTACAATATTTTAGACATTTTATACCTCTACATATACCGTTACTTGATTTCTGCATATGTATTGTAAGTGTCGTAGGTTTAAGCGTGACGCGGTTATAATCAACGCCGTAAGCAGCATAGGCTTTTATGATCAATACTGCTTTCATACTTTTACAGGCGTAAAGACTTCAATCTAAATAACATATTTAGAACTTTTGGAAACATTGGGATTTTTTATCAAATTAAAAAAATAGAATTAAATTAAATTATTTTTTAGCTATATTGGCCATATTAGCTATATTAGTCAATTCTTTTCATATAGTTGCATTTATATTGCTTCGACATGCAATAATAACTACAGATTTTATGTAGTAGATTATAATAATGAATTATGCAGTAATATTTATATCATAGATTGGAATGCTACATTATATTCTGATTTCTAAACAGACTACTACAGAGTGTCCGCGCCTAAGTGTGACAGTGCGATATTTCAAGAACTATTGATGTCATGAAAAAGTGTTTATATGGAAATTGCAAAGTAAAAGGGGCTCTATATTTTGGCGTAAACAAAATTTGTTTAATGTTATTAATGTAAAAGATAGGATGATGAAGTTTCGTTTTTTAAATGGAACTATATATTTTTTTTTTTCGATCTGGCGATAGTGCTTTTCAAGACGAATTTATCAAGGTTTTATGTACTTATCCAATTTTTATTAGTTTTCGAAATATAACGCTTAGAAATTTACTGATTTTAAGCAGAAACGTCACGATTTGAGTAGTAAGTCATAAAAATGGTCTTATTGTTGCGGTAAGTGCCGCGAGTTTTACTCTGCCTGCCGAAACTGATAACCGAGGGTCTACGGTCCCAACGGTAAGTCCGAAGAGTACGAAACGTGGAAAGAATTGTCCATCATCCTCGATGCGGAAAACTTAGAGCGTAATAAAGAGCACCCTGTAATTTACATAATAGCACTTTATCCGGATGATATGAGTATAACGTTTCACATGATATATGCCACATAGTTCAGATTTCATAGTTCAGATTGATAATATTATGTTATAAATTTATATTATAAACCGATTTTTATTGAGATATTTATAATAAATATGTATTTCCAGAACTTGCGTATACTTTTATTTTGAATATTTCTTTCTGTGCCGATAGACTTTATTTACGCGATTTTCATTCACATAAAACGAATCCATATGGTATTGATGCGCCGCGTAAATTCAGGGACAAGTGTACTATACAATAGGTTAAACCTACTGCCGGTTAAAGTCATTATCATTAAAAATTGGCGAATCGTATAGGTGAAAACGGTAATTTTAATGTATTCCGTTGCTAGAACTCAAGAAAATGAAGAATTTTGATGTACGTAGACAGAACGTTCTAGACATGGAACTGACGGGACTTGCAATCGAGGGGAAACGCGTTCCGGCAGTAACATTCTGTCGGTATTCGAGCTACGTAAGTGACACATTGACGGGAACTGACCACCGGTTGGCAGCCCTGACCGTCTCCCCAGGGTGACTAGTTACCGCATGATTGGCCCTCCATTACCATATAACGTGCACACTAACGTGCATGCGGTCCTCCGCGATATTCCTCCTCCACCTTCGGATTTGCTTCGATTTCCTCCATTTCTGAACGAAAACAAACAGCAAGAATGATACTAATAAGTTTTATGTTGATGCAAAGTCTCAGTTTCCTTGACCTTCTTTAAAACTTTTTTAGTCACAACATCTCACAGTATCTTACAAATATTATTATCCATAGTTACTAAAATAATTGTTAGTCATTTTTTAAGACGAACGTTAACTAAATTATACTTCATATAAAATATGAAATATATTTGACTTTTTATTTTCAGAACGATTAGACTGTATCTCATACTTTAATACAACTACCGGCTGTGCTTCTTAAGATAGGCTGAATCGTTTAGCTGTTTCTTCATAGAATTTAGTATGAGTCATGTAACCGATCTTTTCTAATTGTATTGCTAGTGCTGTTTTTACCATTTTCTTTACTGTATTTTTCTTGTAAATTAAAATTGTTAAGTTTGTATATTATTTTGTATGTTGGTATGTAATGGCCGGTTTGTTGATTTTACTTGTTGTAACCCAATATAAATAATAAATTTTGACTAATCATTTTATCACATTAGAATACCTCTTTACTATTCTATTTTGTCATTCTACCTGTATCCCTACATTTTATTTTGCAAATCCTAATTTTTCCCAAAACAGAATAATAATCAATTTCCCTCACTCGTTTGTCCCCAGTCTGAGTCTTAAAATAAAAAATTATTGATTTGAAACTTAATTCGGAGTTTTCAACATTACTAAGGACGCATACTCACAAGCTAAGAATTAAGATAGTGGAACATGAATATTTTCGTCTTTGCTTTACCACTCTATATTTAAAAACCTTAAATAGTATTGTAAGAGTAAGTACAAGAAACTGATTAGAAGAGTGAATGTGTCAAAGTAGAAATGATAAAGTTCATTGTATTGTATATTATTTTTGTCATTAAATTTTCCTTATCGTTACAGTACGAATTATTGTTATGTCAACTCGCCTTTTTCTAATCAGAGCTGGAATTTAGGTCATTTATCATGATATACAGTCCGTGTGCACGATGAAACGTCACTGTAGTTCCTAGAATGGCTGCGAACTTCAGATATGTTTAATCTTTTCCGAACACCGAATCTTGTATACGACGTTCCTATGAATCATAATCAGCGTAAAAACAAAGGGTTTGCTTGGGAAAAAAGAGAAAATGAAAAGCTATCGTACCGTTGATGGAAGCAAGCATCATATCCCCCCGGACCTAGTCGTTTCTCGTAACACGCACATTTTGCGAGATTCTGGTATGAGTCGACAAGATGTACGAACGAGTTTGTACCGAGGTTTCAAAGGTTTTTGCAGCCTTATCTCGCGACCCCTTCGGTATAAGGCCAGGACTCGACGAAGAGAACAACCCTGGCCACGGTTAGATGGATAGACACGACGCGAACGTACGTAGACATGTGAGGGTGCACTCGCTTAATTACACCGGAGGCCTCGTGGGATGCTGAGAGGTTGAAGTGAACCTTACCCTCCCTCTTCCGTCCTTTCGGTTCTCCACCTTCGATTCTCGTCTCCCTTTCTCCAGCTTGATATTCTCTCTCACTTTGTCTCACTCTGCTTCTCTTCTCGTGATATCTGCAACGTAACCCCACCAGAATATATCGCATCTCCGCGCTGAGATTTCCAAACTGGCGCGTAGGTAAGCTGGTGTTGCATCTCTCCTGGGGACACGTGGCCGGTTGCAGTCGAATGCACTGTCTGCATCGTTGAGGCGTTCTGCAAACGAACCGCAGCTCGTAATGGCGCACGAGTAATTCCCCGTATCCGACGTCGTTGCTCGAGAAACACGGTATGTACTCGTTTCGTCTACATAGAGTCAACATGTTTGTCATGTACGAACGCATTATACTGAAACTTTTTGTTTCTCATTTTGTATGCTACCGTGAAACTCTCCTCTGTTTACACCTCTTGGAACGGATACCTCAATGGTGTGCTATGTTTAATAGGAATTGGGTTACATTGGAATTATGTTCTACTTTTGCTTCCGTGTATTCTTTTGCTTGTTTTGGTATTCGTACATTTAAAGCTTGGTCTTAATGTTGAGTATTCAAAAGTTTTTTCAATTTTAATACCGTTGATCTTCTTTTAATTCAGAATTCACTTTAATATTACATATTCTATTTTTTTTTTTATTTTAAATATTTGAAATCACTTCTAAACATTATACCTTAAAAATCTCTTTCAATTTTAAATATCACGTATTTTTCTTAATATTAAATGTTACATGTTTCCCTTAATATTAAACACTCAACATTTGACTTAATATTAAATGTGCATAACAATTGAATTCAGCGAACTATACAATTAAATAGACTGTTTAAGTGGTCTGTGCATTTGAATTATATATTTAATTATAACATATTTGATGATATATACTTCATATTTTTAGAAATCAGTGAATACAGAGTAAACACAACTCGAAAATTTAGACAATAAAATTGTTAAATTGTCTTTAGGGGTGTTGAGTCGATTATGTGAGATAAAATAAATTCGTTGAATAAATCAGAGCAAATAATTGCATTTATAAAAGCGAATGGTGGAAGAATTATTGAAATTAAACTGCCAAAACAACAGTACATCTACCGATACGCGAAATATTCGCAGGTACCAAACCTTAACTGAACCACAACTGTAAAGGATGTTAGCTTTACTACGGCTTTAATTCTGTGTTTAGCGAAAAAATCGTTCTTTATTCGATGTTCGATTTAAAACGACCAATGATGAGAAATATAGTAACTAACAACAAAAGAGATTGCAGTGACATACTTCTTTTGGTAAGCTTTTATTTGATTATTCAATGTTGCTGTGGTTTAATATTAGAGCGTAATGGCGCCATTTTGTTATTCCGCTTTGGGCGGGAAAATTTGAACGTAACTTCAGGTCCTATGTTACGAGTTGCAAAGTAACTATATTTTCAGATTTTTAAATTTTGAGATCAAGAAGTTCGTGAGGAAGTATTTTTTGGGGTTTGGGAATTTAAGAATTTAAAAATTTGGTGTCTTGCAAATTTGGAAATTTAGAAATTTATGGGTTTAGAATTTTGAGAATATACAGAATTGGGCATTAAAGAATTTGAGAAGTTAGAAATTTCAAAATTAAAAAAGGTATAAGAATTGCCAATTTAACAAATATTTTAAAATGAATACGAATGAACTCTATCTACGTCACAATATGGCGATAACCATGAAGTAAATATTAATACTAATGTCGTTATAAATTATTTATAATATAAAATATATACTCTATCATTGACTGTATGTAGCAACTACGTATAGTAAAGCTATCATTTCGTTGCTTCAAGAACTATTTAATAAATTTGTTGCATGAATTTAATTGTACGTGTTTATTATTTTCTGTTATTAATTGCAAATATGTTTAATGGTTAGGGTTACAGTCAGAATCATTAATAAATTTTTGTATTTGTCGTTGTCACTAAGTGATTTTGAAGTAACATTCATAGTACATTTTGTGCTGACGCGCAGTCAATTATTGCAAATAATTTTTAAATATTATGATATATTTTTTAATTTGGAAAATTCAACAACAAATTTTTAATTTGCAATTCTTCTATAATTTTTTTTTATTATAATATAACTGTGTTTAAATAATATTAAGATATAAAGAAATCGTAAAAATAAGTCACGTTAAAGCTTTCTTAAAACTATGCAAAAGCTGGTAAAAACATTTTCGATTGGAGTGCTAATAACCATGTAATTTTCATTGGTCACAATCCGTAATTCACCCTGTATAATATTAATCAAATTGCGAAATTAAATGTATAACTGAAAATTATAATAACCTAAGCCTATTTTTATTCACTGTTCTATTTAATCAATTTTTATATAAGAAATGTATAAGTGCTCTTATTTGTCATATCATTTTCAGAGAGTAACAGAAATGGAGCTGAATTAATTTGGCTCTCAGGTATAGAAATATAATCTTAAATGCTACAACTAATGTTCTGAAGAAAAGAATTTCTTCTTTATTAAAATATTCTTTCTGGTCAAAATATATATAAAAAATTGTTTCTTATAACAATTACGAATTATTGTAATAACATTTCCATCTACAGTTACTCGATTTAATATTCGGACACCATGGTATTTGCGAAATTAAAGCTTTATATTTTTATTTGCAATGAGATTATCGAATTTTCTAATCCGCAATGAATTACAGCACATATTCTAGTTTACAAATATGTAAAATTAAATACTTTATTTTTTATTGCTTTCCACATAATAAATTATAAATGAAATTAAACCCAATATTGATGTCGAAAAAATATTCGGACACTTAATATTACATAAAGTTTTTTCTTATTTACAGTACATGTAACAACAAAGCGATATTTTTAATGTTAATTTCATATTTTTTGGGACATCTTTTTTGTCTGATGACGTGTTGCAGACGTGTTGGCATGTTTTAAATTGTTTTATTTAAATAATTTTGAGTAACACACTTCCACTCTTGCATCAACCGTATTTTTAATTCGTCTTTTGTTTTTATGGGGGTGGTTTTAACATTATGATCCATAAAGTCCCGTAGATTTTCGGTTGGATTAAATTTCGGTAACTGTGATGGAGGATGGAGCACTTTCGGACAATTTAAAGTATGCCTTAATTAGACCTTTTTCTAGTTACATTTCAATTTATATAGAATATGTTAACAAAAACTGTGAAATAAATCGGTAATTTTAAAATTACCATCAATTAAAAGATTAATCTAATATGAATATAATATTCAATTTACGTTTGACAACTTCCAAACGATAGAATGGTCCGTATTGCTATTATATAATAAACTAACACCTTGTTAACACAAGATGGTTACACCGAGAACAGACCGGTCGTACAACGTACGGTCGCCAACGACGTGACAATTATCCCGTAAACGGTGTCCCATTCGAACCCCCTGGCAATTCTAATCTGCCCTTGGTCTTTACTATGTAACGCCACTAGTTTATCCCTGTATTTCGATGCACTCGCTTAATCAGTTAATTAAGAAGGAGCCGGTAAATGGACTTAACGATTCGTTCCAACGTGCTCGCTTCGGACACGTTCAACTCTAGAAACATTCATCATTCCGACGCCTGTTAGTGGCGCAAAACGTCTACGTGGTCTAATCTTGTGCCCATAAATAAGATAACAATTTTTCATCCCTTCTTACAGAACCTTGACTCGAGGGGTCGCGCCCACGAGGAATGAGAAAGGGATGTGATCGTGGAGGAGAACCAAAGAGTGGGCAGGAGGGAAAGCTGAGGCAGACAGAAAACGGAAAAGTTTGTAACCCTCGTTACTGGGTATCGAGTTCCAATTAGATGACGATCGCATTTCCAGTGGCGGGCCCGGAAGACGTTTTTGCGTGTACCTGAGACGAACGGCTGATCGCCGACTTACCTTATCCTCCCATGGGTAAATCAAACGGATACTAATTTGTGGCGTTCAGGGAGTTTCCTTGATTCGAACATCGTTACACGTTGGCAATCATCGTAATCGTTTTTTCCTTACTATCGACACTTAATGCCTAGATGAATTTCAATCCTTCTTACAAACACACTTGTCTAAACATCGACAGTTAAAACGAAGGCATTTCTACAAAATTAATCAAATTTTTTGGTCTTTAAGAAATATGTAATAAGAACATATTTATATATCTATTGATTTAGTATTTTTTTGTGGAAGGGATTCCACGTTTGCAGTGTATTTTCGGTATTATTGATCCATTTGGAACCATGGTCTCTAAATGAGAATTACTCATTTTATCAGCTACGTATCAATAAGAGTAATGAGTATAATAAAGAACTTATTTCATTCTCATTGTGTACATTTAATCATTGCTTGTAATTGTAAATTACAAACTGAAGTATGTTTCAGAGTACATTTACTCAGAAATTTGCAGGAATACATACTCTATTTTGTAATCTAGAATGCATGATTAAAAGTTTACAATAAAAAGGAAAGAGTTAAATAGAACACTTTTCAAATCAAAATAAACAATTTATGAAATAATCTTGAAACGTTTCATAACTGATTGAATATCATAAACTGCATATATTCGTTTTATGAATAAATAATTTTTTATCTATGCTAAAATAGTGTAACATAAATTTTAATGCATGTAATAGGATCTCGAAGCAGGTAAAAATGTTTTCATCTTGTATACTTTAAGCATTATGATGAAAATAAACAAAAAGAGATACTTTATAATTAAAAGAAATACTTTCTTTGATTACAAAAAGAGATATTTTAAATGTTAAATTCTAAATATTAAATACTTCCACATACCCACGTCGAACTCTAATAATTCTTTTGAGATGGATTTACAAAATAGATATACATGCCATTTTTGTTTTTTAAAATGAATGAGATATTTTTATACATATAGACCGTGTCAAATATAATAATATATGGAGCTACATTATTATGCAAATCAATAACTCCTAAGATATTTGATTAATAACTTTTAAACACTAATTGTTTTTCATTTTACATTCAAATTCTACGTCATACTACATAGTAAAATAATTACTGAATTATATTTTGCTTCAAATGGATACTCAAGTACATCAGTTCTAGAACAAATATGCAAATATATTTGAAGTCTTTAAATATATTACCTCTTGTAAAGTTCTTCATGCGGAAAATGAAAAAAAAGTAAAAATATTGAAAGAATAGGAATCTAAAACAATTTAAAAATATTTTAATGAAAATGTAAGGAATTCCTAACATCGATGTGAATATGAATTATACGTTTACATTTCTATTTTGGAAAACCTACTTAGATAAATATAAAGTTGCAAGGTGAACCAGATGTTCGTTTAGATAATAAATGCTACAAGGTTCATTCATTATTCTAATTATCAGTACGCTCCTCGTTAATATCATAAATGGAAAGTGAGCGTTATCAACGATGTTGTGAAAAGAATATTTCGTACCTTTTGTCACGCATAGCAGCAGGCATATCCTATAAATAAAGTCAATCCATCGCATAAGTAATTCGTTGTTCTGTGTTCTACTTCGCTGACCGATATTATTTCACATAACCAGAGTAACCCTAATAAGCAATATCTACGTATTAAAGTTAAGTAAGTAATTTCTGCTTAAAATAAAATTACAACTTTCCATAAAATTTATCTTGAAATCTCACTTACTAATCATTAGGACTAAAACATATGTATATCACCTACGGATCATATAACGAGCTTTCAATTTTTAAACGGTGCATAAATTTATAACTTTGAGGCCTCGATAGGGTAAAAGATTACTTAGTGGGTAAGACAATATTTCTACAATTATTCAAGAATACCAGGAATTCCATAGACAGTAAATACGATAGGGATTTTTAAGTTGGTCATATTTGTGCTCGAGATTGCTTTAAGATTCAAAATTTAATCTTTTTTATTGGCTCTTCTGAGTTCTATGATTTCCATTGAATTAAATATTTTCGTTTCCTTTCTCTTTCTAAATATGTATTGTTTTAAAAGTATTACAGAGTTAAAGTTAACTCTCAGTTCTCATATACAATTTCACTAATTACATAGTCGTTACATTAGGTTCATTAAACCCAGTACAATTTTTAAATAGTTACTGTTTATATATTAAAGAAAAACAGGTAAAATTTAATATTCGAAGGATATATTATTAATTATTATAAAATTAAAATATTTAATAGAATTATTAATTTAATTCTACTTTTTTTTGCTTTTTCAAAAATCTCAATGTTTCTAAAAGTTCTAAATATTTTATTTGGGCTGAAGACTTTACGGCTATAAAAGTATAAAATCAATATTGGCCATAAAAGTCTGTTCCTTGCGGCGGTGATTAGAACCGCGTCACACTCATACCGCGACTCTTACAATAATTTTTGAGAAGTCAATTAATGACATATAAGGAGGTATGTCAAAAATATTGTAAAAGATTGTAAAAATAATTATATTTTTAATAAAAATGCTGATTGCTCCTCTTCGCAGGAGATGATTTTAAATTATATATCTAATAAACATTGCCATAAACAACAAATTCCAAAAATACGTATTTTCTATTGTAGTCTGTAGTTTATATACATAAAGTTGCAAAAAAATATTTAATTTTTATATAAAAATATTCAACATTTAGTACAAAAATTTAAACAAAAATTAATATTTTTCAGAACATTATTCAAACAAATAAAGCTTTTTAATATTTTGTTGAGGACAAAAATTCCCTACTTAAGGACCAACAAGTTAAAAAAAAGCTTCCAATTATCCGTTTTAATTACGGAGATATTCCCGAAAGTATGATTTCAGCTTTTAACTATGAGGGCTATTTTCATCCCTTCAATGTGAACGATAGCCGATAAAAATAATACGTGTCAAATATTTTTTTGAGAACTATCTTTCACATAAGTTTCATTAAAATCGGCATGCCCCGGTTCGATGTTTCCTTGTAAGCTAGTTAAATTAGTTATTAGAAGATTTTCTCGTCTAACATAAAATGATATTAATTTTAATGAATGCGATAAAATGTTGACTCAACAATCAATTTTATTCGCAATATTAAAAATGCATCAGCGTCGTATCTTCACATATCTAAGATTTAGTACTTTTACTTTATAAGCGAATATAATTTTAATAATTTAACAGATCTCTCGTAATATTGCTTATTTATTGATTCACACCCACTCCACCTGTGGACTGTTTGGTACACGAAACAAGCGTAACTCGATACGGAATATCGAAGTCAGCGTACTCTCTCGAGAGGTTTCGAAACCCGCGATATGTAGCTCGCGACTCCTCCGGAAGGAAGGTAGGTACCAAAGAGGTTGCCGAGAAGATCGTGCCACGGTAGAGGAAACGGTAGGAGGATGCTATGGAGGTGGAGGATGCACTCCAATGGGTCCTGCGACAAAGAGCAAGATCAGTGTGACTCTCAGATATCCCTTGGGTCCCGAACGACGATCCCATATGGTTTTCACCTTACTACTGTGGATAGCATAGTTGTAACTTTGAAACAACGTTATTCAAAGGAAATATTAAAATCGAATATCCTTAACAGATTTACGTGATCCATTAGAGAATTGGTTAATACGATCAGATGATTAAGATAGGGTAATTTAGAGAGAAACGAACTACCTTCCGTAAGAATAAAATTTCGTTTATAACGGAATAAGAGGTAGGAAGTTTCGTTTACGATGTATTGTGGTAAATTTATTTACCACAATAATAGTCCACTATATTTCCAAAAATAGACATAACAAATTATAAAATAATGATCTATCCAGGGCCCGATGTTAGGGGATACAAGTGAAACCATCACCCAGAATGACAAATTTGGTTGGCCGTAAAATTGATGAAAAAAATTGCAATGAATAAAGGAAAATTGAAAAAGCGATAAAAATGTAGATAATACTTGGTAGTACTTGGTACACATCTCACGCCCATTTTAGAATTAAGATTCCTCTAAGATTTTGATTTTGGTCAATGCTCCGAGCTTTGTCAATTGAGATCGGTTGTTTCATTTCTGTCACATAATTGTGAACAGTAAGTGTACAGTGTGAACTTCACCGATTTTATACGATAAAACATAAAATAGCAATTGTTATTTAGTATAAAGATTGTTGAAAAACAATTTTAAAAACATTTTAAATTAGAAAAAAAAACTAAGTAAAATATATAACAGTATTTGCCAGGTATCACGTTTACCAGAACATCAATACAAAAAAGGAGACTTGAAAACAACGTACAACTTCACAAGAAGGTGAAGGCATTAAGGGTACCCAACAAAATAATGTCACCCGAATATAAGTCTGATTAAACTATGTTTAAATCGCATTTTGAATTTATCAGATTTTTATTTCGTTATAACAACTACTATTACAGATAATGTTGCAACTACCAGTAAATTGCTACTGCACAGAAAGAATGCACACAAATAATCAATTACCTTCATTTTACAAAAACACTCGCGAAATATAGGTAACAACATTTCGCACAATTTTGATTTCCGATCTAACAACGGCCCGATACATTGCAAGGTATAGAAATAATATTTTTAGTAAATGATGGTCACCCAACTTCTATGTATGCTTACAAATTTTCACACAATAATAAGAATCGAATTCATTTCACAACTGGCTTACTTGTTATGACACGGAAGATGTTATTGAAAGTTATTGAAAGCATGCAGATGTTATGCTAAAATATCATGAAACGTCAAAAAGCTACACAGTATAAATCAATTCTGGTTAGAATTTAAGTGTAGACTAAAAATCAGAGAATCTTGGATGATCATCAATTTAGAACTAAACTATCAGAATGCAAACTTGTTGCGAACTGTTTATATTAGGTTGGGAAATAAGTTCATAGCGTTTTGACATTTTCTTTTTTTTATAGCGATATTTTGCAATTTGTAAAAGGTTATAATATTCATTCGATAGAGCTCTTTCTGCTCTACAAAACTGTGTCAATCGTTTTTTTCAGTAGATTCATTCGTCATTACATTGTGGCTCAGAAATGGAATATCAAGAAGGTAAAAAGCGGCAATTTCAACACCTGTTTTTCTTCATAGTGTCATAGGTGAGTCGACAGCACGGAAATGGTTTGCAAAATTCAATCTAAGGTTGGGCAATAAGTTCGTAGCGTTCACTTCGTGAATCACCCAGGCTCCCAATTTTTCGACAAATCCCATTGAATGGAGATAATTGAGAATAGTTTTGTTGTTACAGTTCATTTTCGTGCTGTCGACTCGCCTGTGACACCTTTTCCGTATATATTGCAAATATCCCGGGCTCCTTCAGCAGCTTTTTGGCCGCAATGTAAAGCAAAGAAGAGCAGGTGTCGAAAGTGCTAATTTCTACCTCTTGGATCTTCCATTTCTGAGCCTCAATAGTAATAACAAATGAAACTACTGAAAAAACCGATTAACACAGTTTTGTAGAGCAGAAAGAGCTCTATCGAATGAATATTATAACCCCTTGCAAATTGCAAAATGTCGCTGTAAAAAAAGGAAAATGTCAAAACGCTACGAACTTATTCCTCAACCTATTACAATTCGAATGTTAAGAATAAGTTGTTTAGAATCTTAGGATAAATCGGATTAATTGTAAATAACAATAGAAACTTTGTAGAATTCATTGTGTTGTTGGCTGAATTTGATCCTGCTCTATGTACAAAATTTTAAGAAAAGAAAGAGTATAAGCAACACTCCACATATCCAAAATTATTCAGAATGAGTTAGTCAATATAATAGATAATAACGTTAAAGGCATATTTCAAAATTAGTTAGTGAATCAAAATATTATTGAGTTATCTCGTACTGTATCCGTAATACTTGTAAAACTGAATAAATATTTATGATAATTACATATGTTTCTATCCATCAAATCAATGACAATTCAAAAACATTGGAAATTGTTATAAATGAGTTTTTAGGATTTGATCCTATCAACAAATCTTCAGAATTGACATTAACTAAAGTTTTCGTAAAGATTAGATATATCGAAATTAACACGATATGCGGAGACAAGAATACCATAACTGAAGACAAGTACTCACTCTGTGTATTAACATACGTTAATACTATATGCGTCAATAAAATATTTATAATAATTATAAAATAAAAAGAACATATATGTAGAAGATACACAAGAAAGCTTTATAAGTCCAAGAATCATTGTTCACTTCGAATATCAATATAGGAATGTGTCTTTTATTTATAGCATAACATTATGCTCGCTAAACCCTCCTATACTGCACATAAACAAGACATAAGAGCAGGTTTGATTAAAACTTTTTATCCGCGGCAATGCATGTCGACATGTTGCTACGGACACACGATTATCAACATATTTATAAACATCTCAAAAGTAGAATGTGACTTCCGCAAAATCGGATACGATACTCGTATTCAGTATGTCAAAACGAGTAAAATGACATATATCATGTGGTAAAACCTTGAAGGGTATTGGTAAGGTCTTAACGTTTAGTTTATTATTCTTTGCATGTCGCGTTTCTGATAAATGATTTTAAACCACGATTCAAAGGAGCACCAACTCCGTCTTGATCGTCAATTTAACACGTCGCGACTTATTCGAATCTTATCGGATCAAGCGTGTAACGAGATTTATTCATCCGTCTGATATGCTCCCGGAGACACTATAGGAACCTGTGTTGACAGTCACTGGGGGATCGAATAAGTGGTACTCTCCGTGGCTGACTTCCGCTGATGGGGGTGCGACTGAGGAGAGTTTACGTCGACAGTGCACGGTAAACCCCCGGAATTGTGGCTCCCCCTTGCGCCTCCAGAGACTCCCGGCCCCGAGTATTGAAAATTACATCTTATTCTGCCGTGAACCACCCATCCACCACCCCTTCTACGAATCAACTGAACCCCCGCCACCTGAAAACCGTTGCTTCCATGCGTTTGTAATCGGCCACAATCGTTACTCGATGCATTCACTCACGATACGTTCATTCCTCGATGCTGAAACTTTTACTGTTTCCTTTATAAACAGTCGGTTCAAATTAAACATACATGAAGTAAAATACCAATGCTCAAACGAGTCCGGATAATAAATAATTCTATGGGAATTGTGTTAATTATAACATTTCTGTTTATTTTCAACGTTTATACTAATTAAAATGCAATTGCAAATGTATTAGCTTTACATATACATGATTATAAGTTTCCACAATTAAATACATATATCGCACAATAATGTTGTTTCAAAATACTCCAAGATTCAATGTTTTAGACTCATTTTATAATTGCAAGAGAAAAAGTACTTGTGTTAAAGTTCGGATTAAGTAATATTAGATTATTTATTAAATAGTACAGTTGTTTTACATTTTTTAAATAGTAAAGAATTCAAATGAATTTTATTTTCTATTAATTTTGTTTGAACACTGAAAGCAATCTGTTTTTTCGTTGACACCTGATAATGTGACACTGACGAGTTATTAAATGCCATCCATAGAGATGCGATTTTACATAAGCCCAAAATATTAAACGGATCAGACTTATTGCATTATGAATTTATTTTCTCCTTAAGGTTTATTATATTAAAATATATATGTTTTATAGTTCATAAAATTATGTTAATAATAATAACACAGAAATTTTTTATACAATATAAAATTACATAAAGAAACGAATTTAAAATCCATAAAGAAACGAAAAAGGAAAAAGATTCTACACAAAACAATGTTTGTGTTGTAAGAAATAGTTTTTAAACGGACATTTCGTTACAAGTTGCCAATGAAAGTTTCATATGCTAAAATTAATTCTCCGCAAAAAGAATTAATATATTATATCCAAAATATTTTCGTTCCAGAAAATATTACAATCTTCATTTTTTTATTCAATGATTCAAATAATGATTAACTAATTCACATTTAATGCTTGAATCAATAATACATTTTACAATACATTGACATATTTCATTAATTATATAAATTCTTTCATCGTACCAAATCTGAATAAGTTAATAAAATTATGGAAAAGTTTGTTTTCGTAATTACAATTTTCATTGCGCCTTCTTAAAATACTGCAAATTTGCAATGTTAACTTTTCTTTGATACATGTTTTTAATAAAAAATACGTGTTTATTATTATATTCCTATTCGTCTCATTTAATAGAATTTTAAAATGACCTTTTTTAAAGCTGAGAAAATCATATAGTAAAGAGATAGGCTAGAAATTTGGTTGCACTTTGAAGGACAAATAATTATATTCTGTTTCAATACACTGGTGGCCAAAATTAACGCACCACTTTCTTTACACCGTTGTCATTTCCACTGTGTAGTAGATAGGACTTTGAAATTTTGAGGATAGGTGAGCCCATGTGTTATCTCAATACTCCAGGAGTGCCATTGTTATCTGCTACCCCCTTCCGGGATCGGCGACCCTTTGAATACTATAAGGTCAAGAAAGTGACAAAAAAGGTTCTAAATTCGACCGAAAAAAAGAAAAAATCCAATTTTTTTTTCAAGGATGAGGCTCCTTATGTTACAGCCTTTCCGAAAATGCCCAGCTCAACCCCCTCCAACACCCCCAACCCCCTCCATAATTTTCCACCCTTTCCAAAAGGGTGGTTATTTCGATTTCGCTGAAACTTTTGCCGGAGCTTCGTCTCGAGCCCTCTTACATGTGGTAAAATTTTGGTCGCATTTACACCAACCCCTTGGACGCTACGCCCTGTCAAGGACAACACCTTACTGTTTTTTCATCTTTTCCACAGTTAAAAACCAATTTTGGACCTGCAATTCACGGAAAAATTTGTTTTCGTCACGACAGTATCGTGTTTGTTGATGGTTGGGCCCTAGCGTGAAACCAACCCCCGTTGTGGAGGTTGCTACCCCCTACTCTATCAATCCGCCCCCGGGGGTGGGCGGGTAAATTGAGTGCATGCTACCGATTGAGGGACCATTGAAGCATTTCTGTGCAAACTTTCAAGACGATTGCTCGAACCGTTCTCGCAGGATAAACAAAAAAGTGGAAATTTTGCGATTTACAACCCCCAAGTTCACTTCACAATCCCTACTGATTGGAGGGGGTTGGCGTGCCGCGGATCGGCTTCTCATGAAGCTTGAGCCCTCCTCTTCTCGGTCCCAGAAGATGGAATTGCTCACACGATCCGCACAGCCTCCAGCGATGCCGCCAACATACCCTGTCATCGTCGTGTCGGCCAAGGCGATCACCGTGGCCTCCAAGCGGCGAGTATATGAACCAAAAGCGCTCCGTACGATATAGACTTCCAGCCACCCAAAAAGACTCAAAGAAAAATAACAGCATTCCACACGCCAACAATTAACAGACAATTTTTTAAACTCATTTCTTTCACATTTCTAGCAGTTTTGCTGATTTCTTTTTCAAAGCAAAATTGTAACAAAAAAATTAGCAATTTTAAACGCACGGAAAAATGAAATCAAAAATGGTGAGAAAAAATTAAATTTTAATAAAATAAAAACAATACAATTTATAAACAATAAAATTAATGAACAATAAAATTATAAAAACGTTTGGCCCCCACGGGCCCACTTAACGGCACGGCAGCGGGCGGCATAGTCCTTATTAAATTATTTAAATAATTGTCTGTTAATTGTTGGCGTGTGGAATGCTGTTACTTTTCTTTGAGTCTTTTTGGGTGGCTGGAAGTCCATATCGTACGGAGCGCTTTTGGTTCATATACTCGCCGTTTGGAGGCCACGGTGATCGCCTTGGCCGACACGACGATGACAGGGTATGTTGGCGGCTTCGCTGGAGGCTGTGGGGATCGTGTGAGCAATTCCATCTTCTGGGACCGAGAAGAGGAGGGTTCAAGCTTCATGAGAAGCCGATCCGCGGCACGCCAACCCCCTCCAATCAGTAGGGATTGTGAAGTGAACTTGGGGGTTGTAAATCGCAAAATTTCCACTTTTTTGTTTATCCTGCGAGAACGGTTCGAGCAATCGTCTTGAAAGTTTGCACAGAAATGCTTCAATGGTCCCTCAATCGGTAGCATGCACTCAATTTACCCGCCCACCCCCGGGGGCGGATTGATAGAGTAGGGGGTAGCAACCTCCACAACGGGGGTTGGTTTCACGCTAGGGCCCAACCATCAACAAACACGATACTGTCGTGACGAAAACAAATTTTTCCGTGAATTGCAGGTCCAAAATTGGTTTTTAACTGTGGAAAAGATGAAAAAACAGTAAGGTGTTGTCCTTGACAGGGCGTAGCGTCCAAGGGGTTGGTGTAAATGCGACCAAAATTTTACCACATGTAAGAGGGCTCGAGACGAAGCTCCGGCAAAAGTTTCAGCGAAATCGAAATAACCACCCTTTTGGAAAGGGTGGAAAATTATGGAGGGGGTTGGGGGTGTTGGAGGGGGTTGAGCTGGGCATTTTCGGAAAGGCTGTAACATAAGGAGCCTCATCCTTGAAAAAAAAATTGGATTTTTTCTTTTTTTCGGTCGAATTTAGAACCTTTTTTGTCACTTTCTTGACCTTATAGTATTCAAAGGGTCGCCGATCCCGGAAGGGGGTAGCAGATAACAATGGCACTCCTGGAGTATTGAGATAACACATGGGCTCACCTATCCTCAAAATTTCAAAGTCCTATCTACTACACAGTGGAAATGACAACGGTGTAAAGAAAGTGGTGCGTTAATTTTGGCCACCAGTGTATTATTTTTAACATAGATACACGTGTTATTAAGACATATAGTTATACGTAAGATTAGAAATTGTTAGAATAGTGTTATTTATAACAAAAAAAATACTATTTAAATACGCGCACAATACATTCGAAATGTATTTAATTATACAGAGTGTGAAAATTAAAATTGTCAGATTGTAAACATTAACGAGTATCTGACACGAGATCATACGCAAATGTCAGAAATACATTCAGTTAATGTAGAAATACATTCCGTAACTCTTAATAAAGGGTCTGAGCGCTTAATGGCCCCAGGAAACAAAATTCAAAAAAACCATATGGATCCCGCTGTAGCCTGCTTCGAGTAGACCACGCGTACCCATTTGACCTTCCATATCGCCGTCGTCGCTTCAGAAGAGGAGGAAATGTCTCCCGACCGGTCGAAGTACATCGGACATACAGCGACTTGAAATGATATCTCACCCGCGTTTAGGGCTACAAAGCTAATCGAGGGTTCTTTGGAAAACTGGTGAAACGTACTTTCTTATGCGCGTATCAAATGTTGAGAAAGGTGCGATGAAGATGCTGCTGAGTGGGGGAGCTGAAATGCATTGATTGTATATAAATGCATTCGACGGACCACTTTAGCTACACACTCAATTTGTGTCCCTCTTGAAGGCGAACAAAATGCGATATTCCAATCCAAAATCCATTGGGGGCTAGATACTTTAATTTCGAAAAAACCGTAGTTGGTCGCACCCGATTTTACATATTTCGCACACCTACCTCAATATAAGCATGAGAAAGACGCTCTGGAACGGCTACGATCGTGAAGGAAGTTCTGAAAGATGACGACCTCTTACAGCTACTGAAGCCGAACGATGTGCTAATCGTCGATCGCGGATTACGCGACGCTGTAGACTATATGGAGAACCTAAGTTACAAAGTCGTTATACCAGCAATGAAAGGCAACAGAAAGCAGCTTCCTTGCGAAAAGGCCAATTTTTCTCGACTAGTTACGAAGCTCCGTTGGATGGTTGAAGCTGTGCATGGTCGCGTCGCTCAGCGGTACAAAATGTTGCACCATACCCTCAACAATAGAGCGCTCCCCAAGTGCGTTCGCTCTGTCGCATCGTTGGCTATTTGGAAAACAAATACGTGGGAAGACGCTCACATGTCTTCAGAAGTCATTGATCGCATGCAGCGATACATGGGTACCGAACACTCTTGGAGAGCAGGTGGAACGAGAGAGGTGGAGTCGTAGAAACACTCTTCTGCAACGGACCTCGGCCACCACCCTGACCGATTTCCCGAAACTGACTCGAGACCAGTCACTACTATTGACCTCGGGCCCATATCAAATCGATTTAGCACAATCGATTTTAGCGGAATTGATGGAAGCCGACAACAACAACATCTCTATGATATTCGTAAAAGAAACACCGAACATGGTTTAGAAATCAGGTTGCGACATGTGAATGCAAAAACTTACCGGGTCTACATCGACTATGAATCGAAAATGGACCAGGTTGAAGGAATTTGGAGATATTGGTGTAAGTGCCTGAATGAGAACTGGACAGTAGGCTGCTGCTCACATGTGGCCGCTGCCATCTTCTACTTGGCCCATGCTCGGTACCTCTCGCAAATTCTGCATCTGGCTGCACAATTAACGGAGCTCTTTGTACCATCCAAAGAAAAAACGGAAGCAGAAGGGAGTGACAGCGAGGCTTATGTGCTTCCAGAGCGGCTTTCTCATGCTTATATTGAGGTAGGTGTGCGAAATATGTAAAATCGGGTGCGACCAACCACGGTTTTTTCGAAATTAAAGTATCGGGCCCCCAATGGATTTTGGATTCGAATATCGCATTTTGTTCGCCTTCAAGGGAGACACAAATTGAGTGTGTAGCTAAAGTGGTCCGTCGAATGCATTTATGTGCAATCAATGCATTTCAGTTCCCCCACTCGGCAGCATCTTCATCGCACCTTTCTCAACATTTGATACGCGCATCAGAAAGTAGGTTTCTCCAGCTTTCCAAAGAACCCTCGATTAGCTTTGTAGCCCTAAACGCGGGTGAGATATGATTATTTCAAGTCGCTGTATGTCCGATGTACTTCGACCGGTCGGGAGACATTTCCTCCTCTTCTAGAGCGACGACGGCGATATGGAAGGTCAAACATGGATACGCGTGGTCTACTCGAAGCAGGCTACACGATCCATATGGTTTTTTTAAAATTTTTTTTCTGGGGCCAAAAAGTGTATCTTATGCGCCGAGACGCTTTGTTACATTTACATACCTTAATGGTCGCGAATAATTACTTAACGAGTGAAAAAAATATTCTGCTCAACACTCACTTTAATTACTAAGAACTTTCTGAAAGTTTCAGTTTGAGTTTCGAAACCTTACTGAACTATTTCTATAGAAGTGGACTAAATGTTTTAAATTTTAAATATTGATTTTGTTTCAGAATGATATTGATTATTATTAATTAAATAAACTTTTGTTCCCTGTATCCTTTCTTAGATTGGAATATATCTCCTCAATAGAAACTTATTTAAAAATTAGGTAAACTTAATTAAGTTAGGTTAAGTTGCACAAACTATTGCTTATTCGTAATGTATAAAGTAAGTTTAACCTAGTTGCAGAAATTAAATATGCAAAATCTAAAATATTTATTTAACAATCATGCAAGAAAATAAAATTGTCTTCTATATCAAATATACCTACATACTTATCGTATAATTAATAAATCTCGAAAAAGAAAATTGTAATTAGTCTGATTGGGTTAACTTAAATATGACTTCAAGAAAAGTTTTTACAAAAATGTTGAAAACCTAAAACAATAAAAGGCAATATCAAATTGCTTATTAACAAATACTAATGCATAAGAAATATTAACTATAAAGAATATTTAGGCAGGACATCTCCAGAATATTTCTATAAAATGTTTATATGAACACATATTTAATAAATATTTATTTATATTTATCTAAATATACATTTTATTGTTGGACCACTATTAACATTATTTTTATCAAATATTTTACTATCACTGTTATATTGGGTATCTATATTTAATGTGCGTGTATGCACTTTACTAGGACACCCTGTACATTTGCAAATACAGTGTGAAACATTAAAGTAGACGTTGGATCAAGTTTTTCTGCTTTAACCATTCAAATTAGTAAATATCTTAAATTTTGTGAACTACCTTATAGTATTGACTTAAAATAAATAGCTTAAAATGAAAAATCTTTATGCATTGTTAAAATTATATTTCAATTTACATTGCTTGAAATTACTACTGACAAGTAAACCTACCTAACAATGAGTGAAAATGATAATTGATGCTTCTTTAAATTTTATTCATTAATTAATACAAGTTTTTGAAAATTATCAATATACTATAATATAAAACATATTTTTAATTTTGTGAAGTCAGTTTTTAAACCTGCGTTATTATTTTAGCCCTCAGCGAACATGGTCTTGCGTCTATTCACGTTTCATATCACTTTTCGAAAGTTCAGAAAGTAAACAATACTAAAAACATTAATCCTTGCATTACACAAAAAGTGAACAACGATTTTAGTAGACAAAAACTATGTTTGAATCGCTCATGAGAATGTGTTGGAAAATATTGAAAGGATACTGAGCGAAACCTAACCTAACACGTCAAGCCGACGACGATAGAGGCAGGGAGAAGATCTCGTGGAAATATCGAAGCGAGGAAAAAGTATAAACATTTAGACAAGTTTAAACTCCGAACTTTCTTTTCGTGTCGCGACGAAGATAGGTACAGGGGTGGGTGAGTTGACGTTTCCAGGACTTCAATATTTGTTAAACTCAACTCCTCGTCCTTTTACCTTTCTGACATCCCTCTAGCTTCTCCTGTAGCCGCGTGCCATCGGGCGACCCTCTTTTATAACGCATAAACTTCACGATATAGGATCGTATATGGGTGACATATAGATTTTATATACGATTACCTCAGCAAATGCAACCGTCGTTTCTCTTCCGGTCCAATAAACCTAAGTGATTTTGCGATCGTATTTTCGTGGTTTCATTTCGATTGTGTTGTACTTTGATGCGCACGGATAAACCCCGACTCTCTGTATATTTCACAGAGACTTTTATAGATTTATACCATTTATATCTACTATTGCTCAGTTGTCGGTGGAAAAAGCTTGAATGAATTATTTATCACTCTTTATTAATTGTAAGTACGGTGGAAATCATTAGTACTTCAATTATTTTGAAAACTGTAACAGTCACAAGAATATTATTCAGACGATCCGTTTAAAAAAAGGTACAGAAATTTGTAAACCGATTTTATTACAAATACAATGGCATAATGATATAATGTCTCTTATTTAATTGGAATAGTTATTTACAAAATAATAATTAAAATGCGTTACAGAAACGGAAGTATCATAAATATATGTATAAATAGCTATTATAACTTCTTTCTGCAAACTACGATTTATTCTGTAGTCGCGTCAAACATAAAGAGTTATTGATTGCTACTATGTTATGGCGACTAAAGGAAGTCAGAATGCCATGCCTATTTTTTATTTAGCGATTTTTTACTGCGTAAATTACAATTAGACTTGACTTGAACGTTTAGCTAAAACTGCAAGTACTAAAAATATAAAAAAGTTTTAGCACACTTAAACTGCGAGTGTGTGGTGAATATAGTTTGTCCTTATAGCACAAAAGATTAAGTGCTATATTTGCGGATAAGTAAATAGAGTAATTAAGTTCACCGTGTTGATTAAATTAAAAATATCTAGCACAACATGAGATAATAATTATTTAGGAGAATTATACAAATTTTAAATATTTTTATTTAATATTGATAAACTGAAACTGGCTAGGCAATTATCAGCCAAGTAAGGAAGTAAGCGTGTTTTAAAATTACAGAGGAGTTTACGGGGACGATTGGTTTTCAAGCGTTCACCCTCGGCTACATGGGTACCGCGGTGATGAAAACGAAGTGGAAGAGGTTGAATTTTAGCTTCGTTCTACCGTCCGGTTGGAGGGTAATGGGAGAGGGAAAAGAGAATGGGAATAGGAAGGAGGAGAAGCTGACGGGATTGCATTCGTGTTGGTCACGAGTTCCGAACTTGGGAATTTTGGCCGGTGGCTCGTTCGCGGGGCACAAAGCGGTCTGCCGGACTTAACGTGATTAGCAGAGATACCCCGGCAGCTTCCTATTATCCGCGGTCCAGACGCCGCCACACAACCATCCCCCATCTCCTTCTCCCTCTAGCCCTTTTCGACCCCCGCCCCCTCTCCGTCAACCACTTCATCTCGGTTCAACCGTACAAATGGATAACGCTGACTATCAATGTCTTCGTTAAACTGTTGTCTTTCTTCCATCCGATTAGCTCTGATCTCCCCAACACCCGAACAATTTGACCGCTGTTTTCGTTTCACCGATAAAGTTAAATATTCATGACAGTCATTTTAACGAAACACCTGCCCGTATAAACTCAAGTATCCAAGTGGATTTAGCTCCCACATAAATTCTGTGCAATCGGTACGATTAAGTTTCCGTGGATACAGCTCTGCTCGGTTGATCAGGATCAGAAACGAAGAGTCGAGCCGATACTAAAATCAGAGAAGCGAAGCGATACTCGAATGCACGAGCTTGCGGACAGTACACAGGGTGAGAGTCCCTGCGAGTATGAAACTCAATTTGATTCCTGCTTCCACCCGATCCCCGGTCGTCGGAAACGGGGATGGGTGGCCAGAGAGGGAGGAGTGGCGGACCAACGCCACCCCAGAAAAGGGGGTGCTCCCAGGGGCGTGCGACTGACCCGACATCCTGCAGGATCCAGCCACTCATATTGCCAATTACCAACTCTACGACCCTCTCGCTTTTCGCTCGCTTCGGACTTCGAATGATTCCAGTCACTTTCAGGCTGCTCCAGTTACGTCGCCGACGTCCTCTTCGTGATGCTATGAAGAAAAGTCATCCTTGTGTATCTATAAGTTTCTGTAAGCGCGCCTGTGTATCTATTCTGGAGTGTAATGAAGATAACTTTAGTCGAGTATCAAAGAATTAATGAGTTACTAACTATAGAACTATCCACAGTTATTAAAAAGTTATTTTTAACAAAATCAGTTAAAATTACTGGTATAGAATATTTTCGTATTTATTGATTTATTGCTTTCATACAAGAGGAGTTTCGTGTCATGCAGTACATTTTTTGGTATTATTAATCCATTTGAGGCCATAATCCTGAAGGGAAGTGTGACTCTTTTGATCACTTATTATTGAAATAATAAGAGTAATAAATAGATGCTTTATTAACAAAACTATTCTTATATAATAATGAAGTATATAATATATTAAATATGCCTTAAAAATTATGTTACTTTTATACTAAAGTAAATTATTAGATATAAGAATTTGTAATTTGCCACATTTTTTATAAACATTTCTCTCCTTAGTGTACTTTCCACATACATACCTTTCATAAATAACACAGTTGTCTAACTATCTAACAATGATTGGACTCATTACTTGATTAATACTGAAATAAATATCTGTAGCAATGTAAAGTCACTCAAATTAATCTATTAAAGAAATTTAAAGTTCGTCCAAATTTAATTATGTATGCAGGTAAACATCTTTTACAAGATAGTCAATCATCAGCAATGATTTTGCAAGGCACTTGGAATAAGTAAATGTGAACAACTCTGACAGTATTAAAACTTTTCATTTGTAAAGTATATATTATTTTTCCGTTGAAAATCCATAGTCTCTTATTCTATTAAGGATATAAAGACTTAATTATTTAATTTCATTTATCAGTTTGCTATTACGTATTATTAACCAAATGTTAAGAATACTTACGCTTCTTTTATATTTTAACATTTTTGTGTACTTAATATTTAATATTTAATGCATTTGCTTATATATTATATTTTAATATTTAAATTAAACAAATCTATAGGGCTAATATGTAATAATTGCTATGACCGTTAAAATATTCACAGATACTAATGTTTGGCATTTTTTTGGCATTTTTTTAATCAAAGTTTGTTAATTGGAACGTTATTGGCCGACCACTCTGATCTTGATGATATATTTTAAAAATATTTCCGCAGTAAATCATATTTCTGTCTAGAATTTATATTCTTATACCGCTATCCATGTCCAAAGAACAAATAGAAAAATTCACCTTGTACTTTGTTGCCTCTAAAAACTCCTTTCTTTTTATCCCCACTACTGATATTACGAGAAAGACAATTTTCTTAAATAACATTTATTTAAATAGTTTGATGATTTTCCTTAAAATGAACTAATGATCATCTCTTTTTTAAATTTTGGTTTGTTCTTAGTGAAATTATCTTTGTATAGCCTGCGACTCTACCGTAACACATTGCCTGGCGCAGTGAAAATTCACGTATACGGTCAGCCATATTCATAATACAGATTATTAAGAATATAAATTGTAAATACTTCAGTTTCATTTTTTAATTTAGTAGTATATGTTATGAACTCGACGTTATCAACACTCAAAAGTTTTTATTTCTGTTTATCCTTTAGACGATTAAATTAACTAACATAGAAAAGATGCAACTACACCTTCGACGTTTTAACTGAGTTTCGATTTAAACCATTTGCAATAATAAGTGCAACTATCTTCCCATTTACTAGATACTTTCACACCATTTTTTTAAAAAACGGACGTGCACCTGTTAAATGTGCACATTTTGATAATACCGGTACAAGGATATAACTTTCATATTTTAGATTTTTTGTTATTAAACTTTTACTAATAGATTTTTTGTATTTTTTAAATTAAGACGACATCAAACATGATTTTAGGTGGACTATATTTATTCATTTAATCGACGATATTTTCAATTTACACAATTTTTTCAAAAAATCTCCATTCAGCGTAAATTTGAGAGTAGATGTATAAAAAAAATATAGAATGTTAGCCACAACTGGCGAGTCATTTTTTATGAAAATAATTTTTACGCTTTTATGTTATCTACATACTACCTGCAAAGTATCACGTAACTGGCGGTATAATTACAAGTGGGATGATGAAACAAGAATGTATATAATCAAATTTTATAAATGGCTATGTTTTCGGGAAAATTACATTTTGAAATCTACTCGTACTAGTGGAATGTTTCTATCTTAATTTCTTTAACCCAAAACTTCATTTCACAAATTTTATTTTATATTTTTGATTTATTTTTTTGGTGAAATCATCTCATTTCTGATTGTACCGCAATATCATAAATTGCTTTGGGAACATATCACCGTTTATTACTACTTCGAAAAGACGACTGAGAAAAATATAAATTATTTCTTCTAATTAGTTTTTAGAAATCAGTAGTGAGCAAGAGATTCCACGTAAATTATAAATCCAGTTATACTGACAAGAAGCGCTTCCAAAGAATTTTTGCAAATGACAGAAATGGAAATTGACGTATTATTTATTAGTAATTAATAATGAACCAGTAATTATAATGCCATCATATTACGGTGTCATTTCAATGTCATTTGCACTAACTTCCCAAATTTAAGAATTAGAATATTTCTAATTTTAAAACATGAATTCATTGTATTTTCAAGTTTTTGCAACTTTCAAAGTATATTTGAAAATTTAATAATGGAAACGTAGAAATTTCTATATTTTTAAATTCCTGAATTTATGAAATTCTGTATAATTTATAAACTTACAAATGTGAAAATTTGAAGTTTCTGTGATTACAAACTGGGAAATTTTTAATTTCTATAATTTCGAAACGCCCAAATTTTCAATTTTCAATTATCAAGTTTCCAAATTTCTAAATTTTGTGTTTATTTCTAAATTTTTAAATATTCTAACTTAAAAATGATCGATTTGTAAAAATTGGATACTTTGATAATTTAATAATTTGACAGTTACATAATTTGATAAATAGATAGTTTAATAACTTAATAATTTGATAATGCAATAGTTTAATTTAATGTTGCCCCTTCTACTTCAGTAAAGTTTCTACGGCCTGGTTTAAATAATTAATTGCACACAACGTGTGAGAATGTTATAGCACTCCGGTGTCATTAGGGTCGCCTGATAACTATTTTGTTAATATTTCTATTCGTATTTTCTATAGAAATATACGTTTGTATGAATATCTATCGTTTAGAATAGTGTCAAAAGTTACAAAATAGATAATATTTAGATCAAGGTACTAATAAATTATTATTAAAATTTATTGAATAGTTTAGAATGCACTTTCTAAGAAAATATTTTTTCATTATATGTACATTTGAAATAATATCTTAATGCAATTACTTATTAATGAACTTGAATTATATAAATAAAACCTTAAGGATAAATTTATTAAATGAACAATAGGTTTCGAGTAGGCCAGGGATCGGAAACCTGCGGCTCGCGAGCCACAAACGGCTCTTTGGATGTAAAGCTGCGGCTCTTCAGTTCCATACGCAAATATTATTTATTTTATCAAAAAAAAAAACTCATTATCTAATATTGCCAAGCGCTGCAATTGCAATGCATCGAATTACCACGCGCTGGAATTTCAACGCAACGAATTACCACACGCTGGAATTGCAACACATCGAATTACCACGCGCTGGAATTGCAATGCATTGAATTACCACACGCTGGAATTCCAACGCATCGAATTACCACTCGCTGGAATTGCAATGCATTGAATTACCAAGCGCTGGAATTGCAACGCATCGAATTACCACGCGCTGGAATTGCAATGCATTGAATCACCAAGCGCTGGAATTCCAACGCATTGAATTACCAAGCGCTGGAATCGCAACGCATCGAATTACCACGCGCTGGAATTGCAATGCATTGAATTACCAAGCGCTGGAATCGTAACGCATTCAATTACGACGCGTCGAATTACCAAGCGCTGGAATCGCAACGCATCGAATTACCACGCTCTTCAGTTGCATACGCAAATATTATTTATTTGAACAAAAAAAACTCATTATCTAACATTGCCATATATATATTATCTACTTTGTTGTGAAAAATACTACTTATATATGTAAAAATAGATTATTTTTTTCTATCAAAAAACTTTATTTAAGCGAGTACTATTTATTGTTGGCAAGACAAAATTTTGTGGCTCTTTAAGAGCTTTGAAATTTTGTAAATTGTAATTTTTGACTCTTCCGACTCAAAAGGTTGCCGACCGCTGGAGTAGGCTAACGAGTCAATAGGTTTCATTTATATATATTACGTAATTGTATGATTGAATGAAATAGAAATTACTTCATTAGGAAATAGAAATTATTTTATACTTTTTAGTGCATTTCGAAGTCGGTGTATTTTTTTCTTAAAATTATTGTATTATCCCTTTTCATTTTACCCATGGGATAAAAGAGGAAATTTTTACACTTCTAGAAAATTTATTTTCCTTGCCAGCAAGATATTTTTTTCTTTAACAAACTATCGTATAATATGAAATCTTTAAATATTCAAAGCTCAAACATTATTACTAATCTCAAGTTGACCACGGATTATAAAAAAATGAGACTTTTAAAAGAAATGTATTAATTAAGAAAATATAGTAATATATTTTTCTTATAACATAAAATGTAAAGCTTCCAATATTTCTCTTAACCTTACGCTGACCACAGACCAATAGGAGATAAGAAGAAACATGACCCAACTTACGCTATTTTCCACTATAAGTTATCCTAATTCTCTAACTAATGCTTCAGTAAGGATGTGGAATAATGAATAGGAAGATGTGTCCCTTCTCAAGCAGCGAAGGAAGAGAGTTTCAGCTTAAAACATCCAACAGCACGAGCGTATCATCACTTCAGACAGGTCTTGCGACTTGTGAATCTCATTAAAATCATTGGTGCGTGCTTTTCGGTTTCCCGGCTTCGCGCTGGCGACCCACGACTCCATTAAGATGACCACGTCCCCGTGATATTGCTCAAACATCAAGCTATCACCACGCCTTCATCCTAGTGCTCAATGGTCGAGGCAAGCCAAGCAAGTTTCTACTACTGAAGAGTCAGATTACGTGTATGTCTTCTCTGTCATAAGACGCGAGACATCAAATCGATTATATTTTTAATTTTAATGCTTATGTCAAAAGTATTTCCGTTTTCTTTCTAAGTACGTAATAAGTGAATATAATTTCATAAATTCTATAATATTGTTTAAATATGTAAAATTTATTCTATTCTTCTTCTGTGTTCAAACATTTCTTTGATTCACTGGGGATATATGTTCCAAGCTAATTTTTTATATCGCGTAAAATACTGAATGTTTAATTAAGAATAGTATATTTTCGATGATATAAATCAGTAACCATTGGAAGTGGACAAAAATTAAATGAAAATTTATCTAATTTTAATGATGTTTTATTTGATATATTTATTGCACAAAAGGACGACTGTAACAAATAACTGTACGTAAACGACATGAATTGAACATACAAATTGAAGCGTATTTGAGGGCTCGTAAAAAATAAAACAATGCTAAAAATTGCTCCGTATTTTTTATCGTGTTTAATACTGTATTTAGAATGAATATTCAATGTTTCTCAACATTATTCTTTGTTGTATTTATGACATGCAGAATTATTTTGGAGCAATCGAACCGTAATAATTAGAACAGGCAAGATCAACAAAATATATTATAAAAGAATTTTCGAAATGTGAGCTATCATAAACGATCAATGTTATCGTTTAAACTTTTATCACAGTTAATTCAAAACTTGATCGCTCAACATAAGTTGTATTTTGCTTACAAATGCTTACAACTCATGACAAATTATTTCATATTATAAAAACCGTTATTCATAAACATTTCATCAGCAACATTTCTTAGCGCAATAAAGAATGACATATTATAAATGTTTTTTTAATTTTTCATATTTTAAAACGCACTGACAGAAATTGACGATGAGCTATAGATTATAGAATACAAAATAAATTTTCTAGTTAGAATTTATTTTCTATAGGTAGTATCAAGAGAAGATTCTATAAAAGACTCAAAGGTAATTTAGGACAAGTAGACCATTAATTTATTACAAATAATATATTTTTATCTCACAAAGTATTGTTAACTTCATTTTTTTTTATTAAACGATGGAAAGGAGTAAATCAATATATATTTACTACTTGAGACAGTAATTGTTAATGACTATAAATATCGTTTAATTTCAGATTCACATCAACATTTGCAAATTTTAATTAATTCAAAATACTTCTTTTCAGAAGTATAGATTTTTATTATATTACCTGAAAGAGGGAATTTTATCCTTTTAGATAAACATGCAATGTCAGAATATAGAAGAAATTTCAATTATTTTATCTACCCTCCTGAACGTTTGATTATTGGGATATTTTAATCAAATGAGTATGATCCTGTTTTCATTTGTCACGCGTTTTACATTATTTTCCTACCAAGAACTGTTATAATATTTTATTGGCGTTCAAACAATATGAATATATTAGTAATAATATTGAATTTACACAATGTTATTATATTTTCTCTTTAAAATCCAAAGCTGTTGGTTAATCTTGCCCTTCGTCACATTCTCTTCACTCTTCGTTTTATCCAGCTCGATTATATGGAAAGCAAATTTGAATAATGTCTTTTATCGGCCTGAACATCCCCTTGTTATCCGCTTGGTAGACAGGAAGGTATGTGTGCGTATTTATCGTAAATATTCCAAGTGGTTTGGCTCCCACGGGATACCGTATCGTTGTAGAAGTCTCGACATTAAGAGGAGCGTGTTTTACTCAAGATTTCGCAAGGTATCAAAACGGGCCGATTAAAAAGTTTTTAAAACAATCGCGATAGAAGTGTCATAAACATATCCCTGTTACACAGAAAGTTACATCGATTAAATTTCAGTACCCTGTCGCGATCAAATGTTTTTATTTCTTTTCTTATACGTGTCAAATATTAAAGATTTGAATATTTATGGTATTTATCTCACCCCCGCATAAAAAAGTTCTGTAGAATCTGCTTTGTGTTAGTTGTTATCTTACTATTCAGAGTATTGTGTTATAACTCTAAAAATACAAAGTCTTTAAAAATTCTTTTTAAGAAAGCTATTGATCATATGTGAATACATTATTTAGAGACAAGGTATCAGATTATTTGTACTTTAATCAAATTCGTACATTATAATACATTTTTTAAAATGTTTTAAAATAATACATTATATTATAATTTCTATAAAATCTTACATGAATTATGAAATTTAAAGCTGTTTATCTGTAAGTAATATTGTTTTCTTCCATTTTAAAAGTATCTTTTATAGAATAGATTTATGTGAAAACGTGCATAAAAGTTTTTAGTGCCAAAAACTAGTAGCTGACATATGCATTGTTTCAGTTATTTGCGTGCGGGTTGAATTACTGACATGCTTGAAGAAAAGTAACTACAATTTATAAAATATAAAAAGAGGTGTCAATACCCGGATCAATTGTAACTATGGGGATTCTTACCTTATATAGAAATATTATTATATTGCGCAATGCTATTTACTTAATTTAAATTGAAATTGTATCTATTTTTGTAAAAGAAACGCTTAAAAAATTGTAAAAATTCTTACAATTTTGAGAAAACATTTTCAGTACATGAATTAATTGTAGAATAAAAGATATTATATATAAACGATAAATTCTAAATTTTACATAAAATCTCAGACTTCTGGTAAAATTTATAACGATTTTAATTATTTAGTTGAGATCGGTTAATTTTAATATTTTATATTGCATTCAAATATAAAAAATACGATTTTGAGACAAATACGTTTAAAAATATCGTTATGTTTTTAATAAATAATATCCCGCGAATGGTACAAATGCATTTAAAATACTTTTCTCCAAATCGAACGAAAAATCTTGCACATAGAGAACGAATTATTCCACAAAAAAATCCTGCAAATAACACGATTTTGATATTGCTTTACACAGATTACATGTATAAAAGTTGTGAATTGTGTTTACTGAAGCACAAGCTAGCCGTTTCAAGCGAGAGGGTGAAAAGCTGCGGATTTCTGGATACCGAAGAGGGGAGAGATTCGCTGGAACGTGTTTACTCCCGGCGAAACTAATTGCGCGTGCACGATTTTATTAAATTTGTCCACAACGTTACCTCATTTGCATTCGTTAATGAGTTTTCGGTCTGCCAGTCCGAGCCAGGGACGTAACAAGCTTGGTACGGGCGGAAAAGGGGGGTGGACTAGCTGGAACAAGCGGATGGACAGGCGAATAAGCGAAGTGTACCGGTTTGGTTTTTGCCCGAATTTGCATACTTTTCGCGGTAGGTTAATTCCTGGAGTCTGCAAAAATCGTCACACCCTCTTTTCCTCTTTTTTTTTTTATTCCTATTCCATGAATGACATTTGGCTGACCACTACCAGGGCAGACTTTTATATTGTACATATAAATACACGGAGGTTATAGTAGACCACTGTAGATCACTCTGTGGTCTGGCATCTCAAGGGTCGCATTATCCCCCATGCCCAAGAGGTAGCAACCCTTTTTGTCGGGCTTTCTTCTACAAATTACGTTCTATATCCTACTACCTCGACCAGAAAAGAGTTTAATCGACCCCATGGAAAAAAGATGTACTAAGTATTTCTTGGCAGATTGCAATAGTACTACATCTTTTGGATAATTCTTATAGCGAAACATACAGTTTAATTCTTACAGTATGATGTTTTTGCTTAAACAATGTTACGGTTCCAATTAATATACCGAACGTACTACTTTTACCAAGGCCGACATTAAATTCTTCGGCCCTTTTATGGAATAATCTAGTATAAATTCTACAAATGTGAGTGTTTTTGAAAATAACAAGTAGTAACAAAATGTGCGATTTCGATCTGAAAATAGGTATTATTTCGTTTCTAACAGACTAAACACTAAGTGGAAAAAATTCTATAACAATAAATTTCACATGTTTCATGGAAATCAATAAGACCTAAGTTACCTCCATTTTAAAATACGTTCAAAATATAAGATCGATTTATTGAATTATATTAAACAAAACATAAGAGTAACATTACTATTAGAAAAGTTTAAAGCAAAATATAAATTAAAATTAATTTATAATAATTAATTATAATTAAAGAATTAATGTAATTGGTTAGAAAGTATAACGTTCACATTTTAATGTTTTTTATAACTTTGCTATCAAACTTCTACGGTTCTAAACTTCTACAATGATATGTTATAGTATTACAAAAGTGCTATAAAAAGAATAAGAAACCATTTAAGTGTCTGATAGACAGCAAGAATGGCTAATATTTCTTATCAAACATACACGGTAAAACATAGTGAATCTTTTAAACGGGTTAAATTGAAAAATTCACGTGATTTCTTTTTTTATTTCGTACAATTTCTCGACGAAACACAGGAAAGAAATGGATATGTTTTACCAGAGTTCAAGTATCTTTATCGCCCGTCTTCTTTCTCGCTAGAATACACCTTGGTTCATTCCATGCGTTGGTGCCGCAAATTGAATCTTCCCGGACGACAGGATGCTTCATTATTTAGCAGCGGGTTCCGTTGGCTATTTGCAAAATTATTGTTACGGAATTGGGACGAGGATGGTGTTCGAGCCTTGTGGAGAAACGAGTACACGTTCTTTTCTACTTATAGTTTTTTTTGTAGCAAAGTACAATATCTTCCGAAAAAGTTTTGTTATCGAATCTATTTTAAGGATTGTTTTTACTTATGTAACTAATTATTCTACATGCTTAAATTTACTACACATTTAGTGCTATATTTTGTTGCAAACAATTTCCCGTCATAGTTTTGAAAATAATTTTTTAGCTCACATGTGTGTTGTTATTGTTGCGAACTGGACCGGGAAATAAGTTCGGAACATTAATGTTAAAAAATTAATATTATAAAGATGAACAATTATTTTTTTGCCCATTTTTAACGATATCCATCTACTAAAAGAGTGTATTACTAACTTTGTTCCAGTTTTGTATAAAAGAACAATATTAAAAACAACCGAATATTGAAACATACCTAAAATGAAAGATTTTGCACAACTTATGTTGGAATAAAAAATATATTATTTATTTTTTTCGAAATTGTTGAAAATTGGAACAACGTGATTAAGTTTAAAAACATAAATATATTTATAACTCGTTCAAACTTCAAATTTTCAATCTCATTGTTATCGGATAATGTTTATTAATAAAATAACTATAGAAAATTATACAAAAAATATTTATAAGGGCTATAACACATCGGTGATTAATAAAAATAAAAAATAATGAATTTAATTAATGACAGGAAATTGTCTGGGATAAAATATAACACTAAATGCATAATATATGAAAATGTAATGGGTTTTATCATTAATGATTATTAATTATGATTATATGTATAATTTTTCAAAAAAGTGCCTAATTTCGTTATACTGACTGTATTCACATTGGCAAGCGGAGAACACTTAGACGGTTTTTATTTTATCATAAATGTAATATAATAATTGTCATTACAATCACAGATACAACTTCATTATTCATGTATTATACATATGCTGTTTCAAACAACAATTCCAAAATCCATATAAATTGGGCTCTATTATGGAATCTATACTTTTTAACGTCTGTAATAATTATCTAGACTTATTTTAAAATATTTATAAAATTACAGGTATTTTATGGATACTTAATGATAAGTCAAATTCCAACTTGAACTTCAAACTTAACCTAACTCATATTTTTATTCAAAATTTGTGCATAAATAAGTAATTTTATACGACGCAATTAAGCAGAACATTCAACTTTGAATACCTCGATTTATCTCAATTATTTTTTAATTATACTTGTACCTAGGAATTTTGTTACCCCGCGCAATATATTTTTCAATCATAATGTTTTAAAAAGAATATCGGTATTTGGCATTTTATAAATGTTTTGCACATGTTTGTTTGATATTAAAACAGATTTCAATATATCTGATCATAAATTCTGAATAGTTTATAGAAAAGGAATGTATACTATCTACATATTTTATAGGAAGAGAAATAATTAAAAGGCAAGATTCTAATATTTCGAAAGACATATTTACTTGTTATGACTCTTTCTGCACTATAAAGATCAATTATTTGAATATTTAACGAACGATAGCCTGATGCTCGGCTTTGACAAGGAAGCAAATGATTTCTTGTATAATTTACTCCAGAATCCTTTAAAATAACTCATTGCATTTAAATTCCGTATAATTCGAAGCAATTTTGGCACTGTATGCTAAAGAACCTACGAAACCTATACAACGGTACAACCACCAAAATTAAGCAGTCCAATTTGTAAACGAAAGGAATTCACATAGTGAGACACAATACTTTATTTACCTCCTTTGCTTGCTTCGAATTGCTATCAGAAAACATGTATGATATGACCTCTGATTATTCACAGATCCAAGTGGTTAATACGAATATTTTTAATTATGTAAATGAACAAGTTCTTGATAACATATGTGATACATTCGTGTAGAAATTAATATGACATTCATATCTAGGTGACGCGGTTGTCAAAATGTTAAGAACGTTTGTCCTTTTCCGGTATTATGTCGCGTGATGAACGGCTGTTTACAAGATTGCCCAAAGCGACAACAGTGGTCACTACGGACGAGGAAATTCTTTTACAAAAGTGACACCGATAAGTCTTGCAATTGGTCACCGTAATCCCTGAACGAGAAAACGAAGAAAAGCTAGAGGAAAGACGTTCGAATGTCGACCCTGTCGACCGTACGAGAATAAAACATTGCGGCACACCCCCCGCGAGACATCGGCGGATGATTTGTGAGTGGAAACAATAAGCGCCCCCTGCAATATTCATCACAGTAAACCCCACTCACGCAGCCAACCGGTGAAGCTTGTTTCTCTGGCACGTTCCAACGAAAGAAGAACAACGTGAAGGAGTATTGGGTGGGGAATGTCCGGCTAAAAGTTTGATGGGTTACCGTGTGCCCTAGGGAAAATGGTCGCAGGGCGCATTGCTAGGCATCTCGCGTGGCCCCGTCGTAGGACCTGAAAGATTTTGGGATTCTATCAAACTGGACAATGCAATAATGCGCAACCCTCTGGCTCTTCTCGAGCGGCAACGTGAAAAATAGCTGCGTTCTGAATTTGCTGTTTCTTTCCCCCGCTTGAACCGTCCTTTCGTATATCAAAGAATACGCCGGAAAATATGAATTTAATGTTTGTTGCGTTTATGCAATTCATTAACCCTTTATTAAGAAGAAATTGCAAGCTATTTTGTGAAACAAATAAATGGATGTTCGAAATTACATAAATATAAACGTAACCAATCTCGTGAGAGAACCTCTTTTTCTATTACTTCACTTGTTAAATTTATTTCTCAATTAAGGTTAGAATGCTAATTACAAAATCGAAATTAGAAAATATTATATTAATAACGTTGTCATAATGAAATTTAACACATAGAAAATCGTAACGAAGTTAACCAACTACTTCTGTTGTAAATCACCAGTATCTGCATTATTGTACTCATGGCAGCCTATTTTTATGTAAATGTTTATTTATTGCAATCATGATAGCCTATTTGTATTCTAAATCTATTTTTATCAATATAATCGATATAAAACGAGGAGTATTAAATAACGAGAGATTTTAAACCATTGTGCACGTTTTCAGTTATGAAGGTTCATACATGACATACACATACACGCCTAATTGATCGTTTCCGTATTCAAAGTTCCGTGATGGTAGTAATTAACGGCAACCAGGAAGCAGCTTTTGTACGACGCGTGATCATGCCATGCTCGTTATCAGGTACTTCTCTTATGTTAGGGACAATGGAGATTTTTTGAAAAGACTGCATGAATTCTAAATCCATGCTGGGAATATGGCCCAGCGCGGCGTAATTTGAGTTAATTCCGCTGCAGGGAGCAAGAGACTTGATTAAAAATCTTCACTCATTGTCTTCTGTTTGCTCTGGGTGCATACTGGGCTCTGGCCAATTTTCTCGAACGATGCTGGAAAAGGCGTTCATTAAAATTCATAAGAATATGCATCTAGTTAGCAGTCGCTATTAATTCACGTTCGTTACACGTTCTCCTACTTGACGTCTCTTTGTTTCTATTTTACACGTTCCTAGGGAATTTCGTCCAAAGGATGCCTTTCTATCTTAAGCCAGTAAAGACCGAAACGTCGAAGCTAATACGCAAAGATAATTATAAATTCTCTTTCCCGATTACGCTTCGAATCCTGAGGGTACAGCAGAATCAATGAAAGGCGACTTGAACTTAACTCCGAAGGTAATCTAACAGAGAACAGAAAGTTTTGTCCGATGTTAGGCGTGCATAGCTTCGGTTAAACCATAGAAGATTGCTTGGTCTTATTTCAGTGTTGGCCGACAACGTCCGAGAAATTGTAAATAATGGAAGAAGAAGGAAAATGATTTTTCCTTGTTGAATGTCGAATTGAAAATTTAACGTCGTTGGGTGAACGAACGAAGACATTAGACCGGCGAGGGCGTAAGCAAATACGGTTAACACTGTTTACTTTGGTTTGAATAGGAATCACATGTGTGGTACTCGAGAAACCGCGACCGAAGGTCCTCTTACTCTGTGACCTTCTCCACCTCGGTGCACACCCAACGGTCCCTCAAGTTAAATAGTATAATGGCCAATTTAAAATGTCCCGGAGTATCTAAGATCCGTGTTTGCCCGTGGTTGAGATGTGTTTGAACGGCATCTCGTTCCTGGGTACTGGGAATAGAGAAAGAAGGTGGTTACCACGATGACAAACCCCATGGGCCCTCGATCACAGAGTATCTTGAACTTTGAATCATGTGGATTCTTGAAATATATACACTAAAGCGCAAACTGTAACCAATTGCAGAAATTTTTAGAAAAAGTTTAAACAAGAATTTATGTTTTCTTAACACCGTAACCAGATGGTTTATGCATTCGTAATTTTAATATTTAACTTTGTATGCTGTGGCTATTTACCTTATTTTTGTGTATTCTGTTAAAAATAGGTATATCGATTAACTTTGTATATTAATTATATACAAATTATTGTAGTTATTAATACAAGAATTCTCAAATATAACTTTGTTAATAATTTATTTAAATTCTTAATGAAAGATCATATTAGAATTTTCTTAATTCTAACGTCACTGTGAAAGAAATGTATTAGAAATAATAACAAGCTAATTATATGTATGTAGTCATGGTCATAATGTTAAAACTCTTTAATTGAGAAACGCCATTCTTATTTCTGACTGCTTACATAGCTAACCAATAGAATAAAATTTAGATATCATTAATTGAAAAAATTAGAATGTTTAATCAATCACTGTTCTCTATGGTGGTTCTATTAAATACAAATTATGGAAGTTGCATCATGAAAAGAAACACATAATTGTAAAGGTAATACCTACGAAATTGTTGGGTATTTAAAATATATTTTCTTATAAAACATAAAATTCATAGAATTGGTTGATATCGCATAAAGCTGACCACAAAATCTAACTTAACTTAATTTTGTAAGAAAAAATATCATTTGTGGTTACTTTAAAACTTGATATGATTTACAGAATTACAACAGATTATAAGTGTTAATAAAGTATATGATTTACTCTGTTCTAAGATGTAATGTTTAAGTGTATAAAATAGTACAATGTGTTAATAACTTTTTACAATAAAATTACTGACGTATAATATACACATAAGTTGAAATTAAAAATAAAGTAGGAAGAATTCCTAAACGTTATCAGGAAAAATGAAATAGTTTTTTTTTATAAACGGTATTTGCAAATAAGAAGAATCGTCATTTGGTTATAGTTAGATTTAGAACACGTAGTATAGAGCATAAATACTCTTTCAATTGTTAATAACAAAATTACTAATGTCAAATCACAAAGTGTTGTGCCACTGCTTACGCAACAATATATCGCCGAAAGATTAATGTATCAATCTAGTTGAAAATATAAATTCTTAGTATTTAAATATATACACATAAAATCGCGACAGAAAGGGAAGAAAAGAAGAGCTGCCACGTCGGTTTCCATGGGACTGAGAAATAAAAATGAGTCTGTCGCTTCCCATATTAAGTGTAGGCAGCTACCGTCCAGGACACCCATGGGGCACGAGTGAGATCGCAGCGACGTATTTAAATAAAACATTGTATCGCACTGCAATTCACCCATCCACTCCGTTCCCTATCCTCTCCTACCACCATTTTCCTACAAATAAACAAATTAAGCTGCAACGAATGTGCCGCACTGCAGGGGCAACTTTAACGCTTAACAAACTGCCCTACGTCTGCTCTTCCTAACGTTCGCGTTTATCCTTCGAGCAGTTCGTGTTCCAGCTTTTTAAACCATTTAAACGACATTCTGTCCTTTTAGAGAATAACTTCTAATTAGGAACAGCTCTTCAAAGCTTTCGAAAAACAAAGCATGTGACATTTATTAATTTTAATTTACTAAATTAATTAATAATATTTTCTATGAGTTCATTTATTTTAATAATAAATGTTGTTCAATTTTGCGTACTTTTCTTTTTAGCATGCTGAACATGTTATTTTTAACCGACTTCGAAAAAGGAGGAGGTTACTCAATTCGATCAGTATATTTTTTTTTTTTTCCTATGTATGTTCGCCGATTACTCCTAACTGGGTGGACCAATCGGAAAACCTTTTCATTTTGCGCCGCGTCCGAAAGGGTTGAAATGTACTTAACATACTACCTAACGAGTGAATAGGTTTCATTCACATATATTACGTAATTGTATGATTGAATGAAATAGAATTTACTTCATTAGGAAATACAAATTATTTTATACTTTTCAGTGCATTTCGAAGTCGGTGTATTTTTTTTCTGAAAATTATTTTATCTTCGTCAGTTATTGCTTTTCGAAAGATTCTTGCATGTATTTTTTCAAGACGATCATTTTGTTCTACTTTTCCTGACAAGGAATTTTTGTATGGCTGCAGCAAATTGGTTTCTACAAATATTATTAGATACAGCATTTCCGCTCCAATATCGAAACTTTCCGTTTTCTTATACACGTACTCAGTTAAAGGATTTAAATGTTATTTACGTTACACCAACACCATCTTGATGTACACTTGATGTTATCTCTGCTCGTCACTAACGACAACCAGCAGTAAGTTGGGACCGTTCAAAGGTACTCGAAGGAGGAAATAACGAATAGAAGGCGTGTTATGAGGAATACTATTCCGGATGAATTGTTTCGGTTCTTTCCATTCAACGGTAAACGAAAAATAGGTAGTCGGCACGAAACGGCGTTCGTAATGACAAAGAAGCCGCTCGATGCGTCTCCGTGGTCTCCGGGGAAGATCCAGAACGATTAATCAGCTGTTGGCGAGGCGGAGAAGAGCATGTCCCAGAGGGTACCACGAAGCTCGCACAATGTTTCTTTTCTTCCGTTACTGTGCAGTACAACGAATCCCATGAAAACTGTCGACCTTTTTTCTATGGAAAACCGTGCGTGTGGCCCGCGATGACTCGACGAGATCCGTCCAAATATTTGACTTCCGAAAAACCTCAGAAGATACACTACCGCTACAGATAGCGATTCACAGGTACGTGCCAACATTCATTGAAATTCTCTAGAGAACTGAGGGGATCATTGTCGCTTGTTTCCAAATCTCGTGCCGTTTAACTCGCTCCAATTTAACCCTTTCTGGAATTGAAAAGGATCTTCAACTTAACTTTTCTACGAAGTTCAAATCTAAAAAGAATGGTAGAATTAAGTTATGTTCGTAAAGGTTTAATACGGATAGCAGAACTTCTTATATATATTTTGACTATAACTTCGAATCTTTTGCAGAATTGATTGTTTTAAAATGTGTTGGATAAACGTATTCAAAAGAATAAGATTAAAAATAATATTGACGCGCTAAAAAATGTAAGAATTGTATAAAAATTATGAGAAATGGAAAAAGAAAGTGCAAATTGCTAATTTGAAGCAGATTCAGTTATAATTTAGATCTAATTCAGCCCACCTAGCATTTTTGCTAAAGCAGTTGTTAAGCCCTTAATTATTGAATATTTTACTTCGACGAAAACTAATTATTATATAATTCAATCAAAAGTTACATTTCTCTATTTATATATTATATTAGATTTAGAAATAAATTAAATGTGTTTCAATTAAGTTGCACTTAAAAATTTGTTAATAAAGTGATAGGATATATACTCTTCCGAAGAATAAGGTGGTGCTTTTAATTTCTTTTTGCAAAATTGATGGTTACTTTTTATGTAAATATTCAGTATTTAAAGCAAAAAGTATCTATCAGCAAAGTAATATTTGTATGCAAATACATTAACTTATTTCTGCGTACAGTTATATAAAAATACGGAATTTAAAATCGATATTGAAATGTGTTTGATTCATTTTACTTTGTTACAAAAATAAAATTTGGCTACATGTCAGAAAAAATAAAATGCAGTTATGCTTCATAAAATGCAACGTACAAATACTAAGTTAAAACAATTTAAAAAATGTTTTCATAACGATTTTAATAATGGAGTTAAAATGAGTTAAAGCCGAATAGTCTATAGAGAGCGATGGAGAATATTGTTGAAAAAGAAATAATGGACTATTACGCAATACTATTATTTACACTGAATTAAGAAGTAACTGCATATCATCAGGTATATATTACAGTAACGAATAATTCCAAAAGGCAGAAATATTACAGCGACTGATTTTGACAAAACTTAGACAAAACTGATTTTGACAAAGTCATATACATCATAGCTTTGTTAATTGCAGCATCATCGTTCAAAGATAAAAAACCTTAAAAGTAAAAAATATATACATTAGGCATACTTTGCGTTAGAATACCATCAGAGATCGAGATTTACGCGAGTTTTACATTCCACAGAAGGACGAAAACGATCCATCATTTACTCGTGTCCGACTCACCAAAGTACCATCCCCAAACGTCGGTAATCCCGTATCACCGGGCCAGCACCGCAAAACTTTCCTGAAAAACACAACTTTTTCCCGTCGTTCTACTTGCCACCTTAACGCGTTTCCAGTCTTCCTTTTTGTTTCTATCCGGCAAGAACTTACATGAATGTTTCTGCATGTATCACGTTAACATATAGTGTGCAGAAATAAGAAGTTTTGGCTAGTACGCAGAGCCAAGAAGGATACTTTGTTCACTTCGCGTAATTTTATTTTTGATGGTTCCGAAATGGCGCTTATAGCAGGACCATCATACGTGTGGATTCTGTTGATTGATTAATTAATTTTTAGCTGTGCAAAGCATGGCACTTGGACAAGATAAATTTTTCCCTTATTGTCTAACAAAATGTATAAATGTATCAATTTCCTGGATCTTATGTGTTTATTTTAGTTTTTATGATTCTTTGTAGGATCATACTGGACTTTAATTACGACTTTGGTAATTTACAAGGATTAATATTTCCCAATTATTAACTTATTTATTTTCGAAGTATTTCATTGGTACTTTTTGTCACTTGATACTACATGATATACATAATAGATATGATCAAAATCGGAAATACGTAGGGTGTCCAAGAAGACTGAAACCTGCTTATACTACACATTCTTAAGGTCATATAGATGAAAAGTTTATAAACTCTGTATGACTCATTGAAGCTATAGAAACATATAAAGATATTATCCACGAATGCTGTAGATAATGATTGACTTAATCTGAATAGTTTAACTATGAATAATAGCCAAAAAGTCCAAACAACTGAAATTTAATTCAGTTCTGAATTATAAATTAAGTTTACCAATCGCACGACATTCGTATCATTGCTCAGTATGAATACGCAAAATATATTCAGTAATAATATCTATGGAAGCAAAGGCACGTTAATTTTATCACCCTGTTACTTTTGTCTCCGCTCATCCCCATAATTGCGTCGGTAAAAAGTGGCATTATTACCTTACAGTTAATCGGATTTGCATTCGTGTAACTAGCCAAGTTTTCATCCCTAAACAACACACGTGTATCACTGGCTCGTTTGTAAACACGAACACCAGAGGAGGAGAAAATAGAAGGAAGGAGGTAAATACCCCTCGTGACTTGGTTAGGGACGTAAGCCGCGAGAACCATCAGAAATTTCGTGAGAGCCACTGAACCACGCCACGATGAATATTTCTCCAGGACTACGGATTATCATACGGAATGAGATTGCGCTTGAATCATTGATGGACCGTTGCTCGACCGATATCGCTCGCGAATTTCAAGCGTGAATTGAGTTTAAGGTAACGACTGTGATTTCATCCGGAACTTACCCTTCCATGGTTGGCGAACTGCGGAAGGAAATGGAAAGTAAGGAATGAAGGAATAGTATTTTGTCTGTGTCCTGTCTAGTGGACATCGGTATAATTTATATTATATTGTATTTATTTCATGTACTGATTTGAAAGGAAATGCAAATATTTCGTACAATCATGTTCTATTTGACTATATTTATGAAATGTTGCAACGTTGGTATTTAGATAACTTTCTTCCGTAAGAACATTACATGTCACATTCCTGTATTACAATGCATTTTAATTGTAAAGTGTACTACTACCTTCCGTTGATTTTATAGAAAAAAATCTGCAATTTCTAATTCCGTTTTCTCTACCTGTAGAATTTGACCCACACTTTTCAGTTCATTTGGATGTAGGATGAACAAAAAGATCAGGAAATGTAGGACACTTGATAGTTGCGTTGTGAAAATAAGTGAGGTAATGAATATTCTGTAACGTTTTATTTGCTTTGTTATATAAAGAAATAATATTTCATGTTTATCATCTTATTATATACTATTAACACAATCAAATGTTATTAATTTTCAAAATATTAAAATATTAAAAACATATTTAATGTTAGTAATGTTATTGATTAAGATATCACTTATCATGGCAGGTCGTTAATCACATTGTTTAAAATCTTTGAAACAAGTTTCTCAAAATTCTTTTCATAAAAACACACCTAACATTAATTCAACCTAACTTAGACCCAACATACAAAGTTCGAATGTACAAAATAATCCTATTAATACAGTTATAATTTATCAATATAAGAAAATAGTAGTAATTTTTTAAATTTTTATTCGTATGTAGTATTCCTTTTTTAACAAAAAACATGAATTTCTTTTTTAAATTAATTTAATTCATATTTAACTTAATCCGCAAATTATTTTATAATATAATAAATTTACGAATGTAAGTGTCATTTGTAATAATAAAGCGTTACTTCCACAGTTCTCAGTGAGAAGTATCCGTAGTTACTTTAAAATACGGATAGCAATTTCGTATGATGCTCGAAATCGGTAGAAACAAGGGGTACACGATCGACAAAACGAGACGAATGCACAAACAGACGCACATCATTTGTTCAACGTCCCTCGCCGTTGTTTGCATCGTGCAACCTGCACCCCAAATAATCGGGACCAGTCCTTTTCTCCTGCTCGTGCCTACCGACAAATTGCGCACGCGTCCTCCTGGGAATCCACGAAGTTATGACCGAGGCTGACGACTTTCCGACTCGCGTAATTACCGTTCTGGGCTCCTGCCCTCATGAACTCGTCCCAAAAGTATCGGAAGCCGTACGCACCCCGCCTTGGACACGTGCGATCATTTTCGGCCACCAAGTCAACTTGTAATGCGATAAAGAAAACGGTTAACTTGCAAAAGTATTTGAATGTTTGAATCCCAATATGTTAGTAAGTGAAATGCGCACGTTGCATTCACATTTACAAAACGATGCAATTTAAATAAGTTGTAAGTTTAATCGTTAAATTGGACCTCTGGAGTCACGAAATCCTAAAGAGAAATGAATTTCCATTTGCAATATTAAAAGTATAATGAGATAATAGAGTATTAAATAAGCGCATATCAAAGATACCGAGACAGTTTTCTTTAGAGTTAATGGTATTTGACAAAGTATACAGAATCAGAAGAACATTGAATATAACGCATGAGCTATTTTGATATGAATTTATATTAACATTTATAGAAGAACCCCTATTCACCGATTTTAATATTTTGTATATTTTTAGAATAAGTATAACATAGTTCTTTATGTAACTATGTTAGCTATCCTGTAAACGATTATACGTATATGCATAAATAGGACTACAAATGAATTTTGAAGTTTTTTAACTGTAATATTCTTTAGTTAATTATTTTATAATATAATTACGTAATATTCATTGAAGATGGAATATCGATTGCTTTTGTGTGTATACAAAAATAATTTTTATAGAATTAGATAAAAAGAATAATGGTCACTTGAATAGAAATGTGTTACTTTTGACGGAAAAAATTATTTTCTTTAATTAATAAAAATTGCCCTTGGCGTTCACAAAAACGATGGTGTTTTAATAATTTGACATTCTACCCGAAACTATTTATCCAATTACAGTATAATCGGTTAATTGGTTATTTATGAACATGAACACCATTTCAGATGTATTGAAATAAACGTCGTAAGATCTCGAAATCCTCAAAGGATCAGGTGTCGGTTTGTATTGATTGCAGGCTGTAATTTCATCAATGTTATGAATGTTAAAGTGAAATTTACTAATAACAACTAGTACTACCAATCTTTCTTACGTTAGCAAAATGTTAAAAAAAACTTTTTCAATATTAATTTTGAACAAAAAGATCTTTCCTAAGCCAAATCTAAATGACAAACTTATATTTAAACCAGTGAACAACGTTTTGCAACGTCCTATTTTTAAGTTTCAATATTATTTCAGAAACATTTTTATTAGAAATCATGTATCAATATCGTTCAATTATGGTATACTTCCGATAAACGCTCTTTTTTTAAACCAAACTAAACGAAATATTAAAATCTTATAAGCAATGCATTTTTATTTGCTTAATTGTATATTTATTGGTGTAATTTCCTAATTATATATCTGTTTATTTATTTATCTAGCTGTACATCTATTCATTTAATGGTCTAATTATACATCTATTCGTTTAATCGTCTAACTGTACACCTACTCATTTAATTATCGAAATCTATGTGAAATCTATGAAACATACATGAAAGCTATATCGTCGTCATCTATGTGCTTCAACTAAAATTGCGTCACAAATTTTTGAACGAAAGAGTGGCATATAAAGCGATGCATATCTACAGAAATAGTTTAAAAAAGATTGTCAACTCAAATATAAATTGTTGCTATCTTATCCATCGTCCGAGGGTTAAATTTGAGAGAATCGAACGTACCAAGATTAATGGCGACCAGGTTTTTGCTGTTTGGTAACAAAACCGCGAGGAGCAGAGTGTGCGGACGGTGCAACCGGGTTACTACTGTTTGCGCCGATCCGTACATAGCCAGTTCCTCCTGCCGAGTGCAAAAGGGGTGGAGAGTGCAGGAATAGAGAAATACCAGGGTTGTACTAGGTTTTCAGACGTATATAGGTGGAATATCGCAAGGAAAGGCGCACAGTGGTTGCGCGCACGGCCACCAGGGGCGTGTCCGGTGCCGCCTTCACAGCCAGCTACCAGTGTGAAATCCACCAACCCCTTGGACCCCACTCCGACGATGCCACCTATGCACCTTAACTCTTAATTTGCAGAGACCTCGCTCTTAATTGTGGAGCACTGCTCCGGCCCACTTGCACCTGCGCGGTCACGGCGTGCAGCTGCAGCCATCTGGAACGTCGGCAACTTCTCTGCCGTAGCAAATAGGGATCGCCTTTTTTGCATTACTTTTCAGAAAGGAATTTCGCGAAGTTCTCTTTCCTTGACGGCTAGATCGTTTGAATCTAGCTTGTTATCTATCAGTGATAGCAAAATCATTTTAAGACAGGAATACTGTATATCAGAAACAGCCATACGCAACGTTCACATTTTTGTATGCGGTAAATAGAGATAACCTTTGTATTATTTTTCAGAAATGAATTTCACGAAGTTCTTTTACTTTGAGAGTTATATCTTGTCAAGATAGGGGTCATGAACCGCATATCAAATTAGCGCGTTCTTTATAGTAATAATATTGTTAGTACACTAGTGGTAGGCTGTTTAACGCTAAACCTCCTAAAGTTGTTAAAATGACTGTTTAACAAGATTTTTATTTGAATTCATGAAGTTTGTTAAAATAGTGTTTCTAAATCGTGTTTTTCAAGATAAAGAATTAATGTGTACATTATTCTATGATTTTTCGTCCATTTATTTATTTTTTAAATTCATTTTTAATTTCAAAATAAGTATACATTATGGGACAGTAAGCGGGTTTAATGTTAATATTGCTCTACAATTCAGAAGATGAGCGTGATTGAAAACTATATGTTCTTGTATTAAATTCATAACTACATATGACGGAAATTGTGTAAGATATTACTAATGCAATTTCATTCTGAATTAAGAATTTATAAATATTGTTAGTATTTTATTGTTTTATATCATTGAAATAGCAAAAAGATACTTGAAACCGTATTAAATTGGCATTCTAAGTTCGAACTAAACTAATTAATTAATTATAATAAATAATTAAAGTAAAGAAAAACGCAGGTATTAGTTACTCTAGCTTGTTGAATAATTTTGTTATTCTAACATAAATTCAGTTAAATATTGGTACTGATTGACCATAGTCCTTTTTTATTCAGCTTTCGTAATAGTATAGAGAGCTATGATAAATATTTGCTTTTAACTTAATAGTTACTCTACTGTACAAACTAAATATTTAATATTACGATTAATTTATAAAATTCTATTATTTAACATTTGAACGTTTGTATAAATTGTATATTTTTATTTTACATCTGTGCATAATAAGCTATGTACAGATATTCTGCTAATATATCACCTTGCAATATTATTCTTCAAAGGTTTAGTGATTTTCTTGCTTTGTACAATTGAACTTAGGATAGTTCTTCGTCATTTTAATAACGTAGTAGTATAAGTCATTAATATGATTTGTACTATTAATATGATTTGTTAGTTCACTAAGCAAAAAAATTTGTACATAATGAAATTTTTAGTTACAAAGTTACTTGTCCAGTCAGTAAAGGGGTTATTCGAAAGTTATGTTTATGATGATTCTAATATTTCTAAAAAAATGTCTAGTTTCGTTCTTCTTTTGGTCTGAATATTGGAAATGCAAACTTTGTACAATACTCCAAAAGAAAGGAAGAACCTTGATTCAATAAAGTCTTTAATTCTACTATGATTATAGTAGTTTGAAAATTAAAAACTTGATTTATTTGAGAATTGAAACTTTGAACACTTACGTTAAATCTGTCAAAAATCTTAGTTAATAGTCATTTAATTTTTAACAAACCTGGTGGATTACTCTGATAATATTTGGCTATTTCCACTAGATATATCTTAAAGCGTTTAACAATGTTATTTTGCATTGGATGATAATATCTTTCATTAGATAACTAATTATTGATGCGTCATCCAAATATGCCTGACATGGCGACGAATTTGATAAAATGATTTTAATCTAATAAATTTCACATTCTCCATATTTTCATACAGATATCTTGTACTCCTTAACAAGGTTTAAGATCGTATTTTTGATTCTTCTAATTAATTTGTATTTTCTTTGAGCAAAACAAAATACTCAAGTGTCATCTGTTACAGTGTGATTAACATGACCTTCGCTCAATATTTCGAAGAAAGAAAATCTTATTTTTTAGCCTTATGTTTAATATCTAACAGGATTGTGTCACAAAGAGTGGTGACTTGTTCTGTTTTAGAATTAAGGCAATCTTAATTTAATACACACCTATAATCTACATATAATTTAAACATGTTATGTGTACCAATATTTCTATATCATGTAAAGTGTAAAGATACACATCCAATTTGCATATTTAATTTATCGTAATTGTACTATCAGAAATATATACAGTAATAATGCAGCAGTTTTTGAGAAAAATATACGGAATTGATGAGAAAGGTAACATTTGTTTGAGAAACAAGTGTTTCGATCGGAGTTCGAGCATACATTTTCATGATTCAGAAGTTTCTCAACTTCTCCAGCCGGATAGACGATATTTATCTTCATACTGTTTTAATATCACCAGCAAAAGGTTGCTCGCAGTTTACAGCTTTTTCTTATAAACGCAAGATTCTTCTCGTCTCAGCTTCCACCCTCTTACTACCATATGCTAGGCAGTTCATCGGGATTAAGTTTCTCTTCGAAATTACTGGGCTACCCTGAACTTTGCTTGTTCATCGACAATGTATAATAAGAAAAAGATACTCAAAAAAGAGTAATTAAAGCTATTTAATTACCATTGAAACGCGCTCTGATTTACTTCACTGACATAATATATAATGTGATCCATTAATTTTCGTGTAAAGCCGTTATCTAAATAAAACTAATATACATATCATGTAAAAAGGAATACAGAAATACTTTATTAGAAATACGACCTAATACTCGATAACATTGGTTTAACTAATCAATGTTTTTATTCTATTAATGATCAGATAGGCATTTTCATTAAATTTATTGTAAGTTCAGTATTAAATTGATGTATCATAAATTCTGTTTTCAAGTACTTCACTGCTATTGGTAACTAATTGCTTTATATGAAGAATATTGACAGAAGATCTACATAGTCTTATGTACAATCTTATATTTTAACTCCTTATCATACTTCACAAGCCTGACTCGTGACGGAGTCAGAATTCAAACATGAAACGATTCAATTTAAAGTTTAATTACAATAAAAATTCACTGAATTGACATAATACTTTAATTCTCTCTACTTATTTCATTATTGTAGTAATGAATAGTTAATTCTAATTGCCGCGCCTGATGAATAAATTGTATGGCAAGGAGTTAAACTTTAAATTGATATGCAGAAAATATTAATTATGCAGTTATTCTCAGTTATTGAATATCTCTAACTGTTCCATATACAACAACCTAATGTATAACATCCTTTTGTCGGTTACTTTTTTATAATATGTAAGAAGGGAAGTATTGAAAAATATTTTTTGGTGGTTTAGCAAGTTTGAAAATAAATTGGGGCGGTGACAATCGCGTATTTCTAGAGGTGGCAACGACTTCGTATGTGCACGATAGAAAAATATGCTTGTACATTATTTAAGGTCGCGACGCACGATGTCTCCGGAGATTCGGAGGCGAGGCGGTACCGACGTCACAGCTTTCCATCTATCCATCTGCATATGCTTTGAAACGGGGAATCCACGAAGAGGATACTTTTCTATGTGGATCTGATCTATACTCTTTCTAGCTTGAAAAACGAGAAAACAGAAAAATCGAGGCGCAGAAGGAAACACGCTCTTGTTCTTTCTTGAGCATTAAAATCTACACGTACTTTGCCGTTATGCAATGGCCGTAAGATCAGTAGGAATTGAAAAGGTGAATAACAAACGTCTATGAACACAAGAACAAATAGTTTTCCTATAGATATATAGAAATGTGGAAATATAAAAATTTAGGTCATTTAGATGTGAAAATTTAGAAGTTTAAATATTTAAAAATATGAAAATTGAAAAATTTAAGTGCTTTAAAATTATAAAATTTGAACAATACGAAATTCAAAAATTTGCAAATTGAAAATTCTAAAAATTGCATACTTATATATTTAAAAATTTGAAAATGTAGAATGTTAAAAATGTGAAAATTTTCAAAATTACTTGTTTCTTCTGATACAGGAGTATCTCATAATAAAAGGACGATGGCATATAATAAACAACATTAATAAACCTACAAATGTTAATTATTATTTCGAATATTTTGAATTGTGCCATATACCTTAAAAACATAATTTCTATTTCAGTATAAGATATATTGATACTTCATTAAACATTTCTTTGAATGACCCTGGCTGAAGTTTGAGGTTAAATTTCGTGTACCTTAACCCGATAATCAATTTTATAACTAAAATATACATATGCTAGTCACTACTTTAAAGCTGTGTTTTGCTCTTGAAATACAAAAATTTCTCTGAATAAAAATGTCGTAGAGAAATCGTACAATTAAGTAATTAGTTTGTAAGTAATTGTAAACATAGAAATACAAAGTTCTCACATATACATATACATATGTATATTGTATACAGTGAAGTGGTAATACCTCAATGATACACGAAATTAATTCGTTCCAGAGTATATTAAGTACTAAAAGCTAACAAAATAATCACTTCTCTTTGCAACATAGAAATAATGTGTTTTATTTATCAAAATATTTGACTGCTAGGAAATGATAATTTAGAAAATAATTATGTATTTCAATTTTATCAGGTGCAAAATGTACATTCATTTTTGAAGAATGATTAGTTTGGCGAATTACTTTATTTTAAGCACAAAGAAAAAACAAGGGCTTACGCTTTTATCTTACTTTTTATCACTTACATATTTAAAAGTAGGCTATACTTTAATGTACAATTTCTTCTAGCATTAAGTAACAATAGTCTTTAACATAAAATGAAATGAACAGAGATATTTTTATAAGAAAAGTTCCGCACATTAATTAAACAGCAAACATTGTTGCTCTTAATATTTTTAAATTGATCTACTTAATGTATTTCAATTTTTTATTTGTTTTTGTAAAAGAAAATTGGTGTTTCTATCTATTTTTCCGTGGAATAAATAAAATTAGCCTTGAATTCACCTTGAATTTATTTTCTACGTCGTGGGAGTAAATGGAACCAGTAGATATTGAGTCTATTTTTGTTGTGCACGACAGGGGAATTAAAATAAATGTGCTTTGAAAAATAATTTTAACCAATTGTAATCGAAACTACGAACTGACCTTTCTGAAACATTCTACGAAAGAGATATAGTAAGCGAATACCTACTTTGGATTTATGCAGCATTATAAAGACTTGGGAATATCTTTGTAATAACTTTGGTAATAACTAATACATTCATCTGTAGATAATGAAATTATAATGATGAAATAAGAAGGACCATTGACAATTTTTATTTATGTTAAAATTTGACAACATTTTTATCGGTGTTCATAAAAATGGAAATATGAAATTACTGTAAAATACAGTCATTAGTGATATCTACCTACTTAAAAGATTAATTCTAGATAACAATGAGTAATCTCAAAACAGGACACCTGGACAACTAATGAAATTATTTTATTATTAGTTATAAAGACATCAAACTCTAATTGATAAAATTCTTAGTTATTTGGTTGAAATAAATAAATAAATAAGTACACGCACACATAAAAAAGTTGATAAACGTTTGTACAATCAATATATCGATATCAGTATACTGTTAATCTATTAATGCGAACTATCGGAAAACGCAATTTACAACAATCAGTAAATCATTGATGATGTTTCTTTAAAAGGTGGGTAAACAAGTAATTAATTAACTACTAATTTCTCAGTTTTCTTCGACGAGAAACCTATAATTTTATTTCGCAAAATGATGCCATATTTTTAATATATATATAAGTAATAAATAAAATTTCTTATATTTTATCGCTTCTAATATTTTGTTACCATACAAAGTTTTTTGTCATTTTCAGCTTAGCACGAAACTATATTCGGTAAACAGTCTCGATAATTTCATTGTTTATTTATACTTCATCGTATAGAATATTTAATGAAAACGTAGTCGCTAGGAACGAGACTACATAAGGGAGAATTAATTAGACTTCTGATCAGTTTCTAAAAAAGTTAAGGTTAGTTACAAGGAATTTATTTCAGTTCGTTTAGATGTTTTGATTGTTCTTGACTGAAACCGAAGCGACTGTCGAGACCGAAACGATTGCAAGTTGATTCGTCGCTTCGAAGAGGGTAGACCAGTTTCCAAAGTCCGAGTTTTAGCCCCGAAGGAGCTGACCTCCATTACGCGGGGTTAACCGCTCAGTCTTCTCACTTCCGGTAGACTTTGATTGGCCTCGCAATCCTATTAATTCTAGACATCGTTCCTTGCTGAGTTTCGTCATTTCGCGAAGAAACAAAGATATCTGACAATTTAGTTTCAACTCCGACAGACTTCCGGCTAACAAGTGTCCCAAGGGAGTCCCTCTATGATTTTCATACATTATTATTGATATGTTTAATGCGGGAAATATAATTTTGCGATATTACTAGGATTTGGTATGTAAATAATATAAGACAGCAAAATAGTATATAACAGTAAAAACTTATGTTCTACGCTAATAAAATTATCATTCCCAAATTTTACTGAATACTTTTTTTACGTTTAACGCTGCAAGTATTGATTGAACTTTTATTATATTTCAATTTACAATTTAATGTTTAATTTCTTGTTTAATATAGTTATGACATTTCTTGTTTGGAATTGTAGCTAGAAAAGTGCGAAAGTTATAAAAGAATGAAATATTTATCCAATTACGCTCCGTCCATATATTATTAGAAATATTTTACTATTTTAAAATAAATGCATTTTAGATTTAGTTATACATTTTGTAAAATCATGTTGGTAATCATTTTGTATTTAGGCATGATAGTAAACCTAAGAATAGGTCAAATTTCTATGAAATAATCGTAATAAACGTGATATTCATAGCAGTTACCGGACTTCAAGTCCATGAAATGAAAATAATTGAAAATAAATATTGGAAAACAGTGTTTTGGATAAAAAAAATTTGTGAGCATATTAACTAAAGTTCATAAAGACACACTGAAAACATTCATCGTAATACTATTAGAATTGATTCTTTGATCACAAAATAACGCTAATTAATGAGATAATTTTAAATAGGATGTATACAACTTTCAAAATATTTTTATATTTAACAATTCCATTCTCAGTCACGAGTTAGTAAATAATTGTTTGACATTACATTGCTCATTTTTAATAGTACTACTTAAATATAAAGCTGAAATTAGGAAATATTCTAGACTATAAACAAAATATTAAATAATAAATCTATTAATGTACAACTAACATGGGTGTCTTGTAACTAATAAGTTGTCATAATACTGATAAAAAATAATTTCTAACAATTAGTAAATAAATTACAGCACTTGCTACAGCTTTAACTGTCATGCGAAAATTGTACAAACTTTTTTAACTACTTATCTTATTTCCGATGTATACATATAATATCATGCATATTTTAATTATATTTAGCTTTATTTATGAGAGAAACTTTCAGGTTATGTATCAAAATTATTAGCAATAGGTAACGGAAAATCCTTTTTATTATAGTGAACAGTAGATTGTTATGAAAACTGATACGATTATTATTGTATGCAAATGAAGAAGTTATATATTCAAAAGATTTATAATTACATGAAGTTTTAGTCATTCGAAAATGAAGTTATCGGAGAAACACTGTAGAACTTATCTAACAATTAAAATAATTCAGAGCAAATACTAACACCGTGATCGAAAATACTAATATAGTAAACACTCAGTTATATGAAATAACTGATTTCGGAAAATACATCTTATCTCTTTCAAAATTTATCTAAAATTTATTATGGAATATCAGTTTGAAACTTACTATTTAATGATATAAAATACGCAAAAATGTAATCAAGATTTTCGGTACAAAATGGCTTTACGTTTGTATGGTCCTATGTTTCAATAAACAGTATATTAACTAACGTGTAGTTTATTGTTAATGCTGTCAATTAAAAAATAAACAACTTACTATAACTCGTTCTTTTTTTTGTATGAAGGTGTTTTACAAAAAGATTAGACTAGAAGAAATAGTGAATAAAGAAATTAATCACGTAGAAAAAAAGATTGTTTCACTTCTTAATTTTCGGTTAATGAATTTTCAAATTTAATAATTTATATTTTTTATGGGAAATTTTGGTATTTGAAGATTTAAAAATTCGAGAACTTAGGAATTTGAAAATTTATGAACCAAAAGTCAATGAGCTTCTCATAAATTAATAAATCCTCATTTTTTGTTATTTTGGTCGCAATCAAAAACATGAAATATTGCTATTTATTTAAAAATTTTTTCTGGAAGTGTGATAACAGAACTATAAATAATTCAATTCAATTCATAGAAATTTGTATTGAAAAAGGTGTTTAATCTACAATAATTATTTGACCTTTATTACTCCTAATATATAGTTTTGCACTCAACAATAAAAAACAAAACACGCTTATGAATTTAATCATGAAGTATAGTAAAATAAAGATCCTTTTCCTTCTTTTTGAAATGTGTCCCAAATGGTCAAATTTTACCGCAAAATTCAAATGTTACGTTTATTAAAATCGATATTATTGATTATTGAATTTATTTTATATCATCTAACCTAGTATGTTGATCCCCATAAAATTCATTTGATTAATGTATAACTAAACACATTGATCTCAAAAAATTCGTTTGTTTATGGAATAACTTAACACGTTAATCCAAAAGAATTGCTTTGATTATAGTATAATTTAGCACGTTAATCCTAACAAAATTCATTTGATTATAGTGTAACCTAATTCACTCATCTCGAATAAAATCATTTAATTATGGTATAACTCGATCCATTGATCGAAAGAAAATTCCTTTCAGATCCGTAAAATCGAAAGAAAAGTTAAAGGTAGCACGATTATGCTGTTGCTAAAAGATTTTAATGATTTACGGAAAGTGTGATCACAGAAACGTGATCTCCAACGCGAAACCATCGAGTGCAGGTTGTCCCATGAGGCAGTGAATTTCGGAGGAAAATCGAAAGGTACGGTAGGTCGAGTTAGCGCTATATACCAACATCGCTACTGTAGCAAGCTCTAACCGACCTTTTCACTTCCCTTTCCCCCTCGCGGACGCAGTCACTGCCGCCAACTCTATTTATCAAATGTACGTTTAATTTTTTCGCGGGTACAATCATACATCATCCTCGAGGCGTGATCCGGTTAAGGCTGGAGGGTTGGGGCGGGACGGTTTCCGTAGACGTGGCAGGATTACCAACCGAAAAATTCACCGTAAAATAGAACCCCACCTTTTGCTTCTTCTGCGAATAACTGTGTTCCCGTTTGCAGGTCGGAATTGCTACTGATAGATTGACCGAACCGTCGAGAGTGCTGCGTCTCGTACAGTTTTAAAGGAAACAGCAGGATGCACGACCGAAATAACGTTGAAATATACCAAGAGTTTTTGACGACCCGATCGACACGTCATGCCGACGGAAGAAATTTTCGAGGAAGTCGTTTCTATCCGACCTGACAGCTCGTGTCATGATATCGATGCTCCCTGATCGGAGTTGGCTTCTCTGTGTTGAAAGAATACGTGTCAGCGAATAGAACGCTTATCGTTTACTTGAACTACTGTAGTTAGAAAAATTTCACTTATTTTATTCGTAATGAAATTGTGAAAATTTTAGTATTAAGAAATAATTGGTTATATTTACTTTTGTGACGAAATGAACATTTACATGTCTCTATTACATGACATTTTAGTACGATATAAATAAAATAATTTTAAGAAAAAAAATACACCGACTTCGAATGCACTAAAAAGTATAAAATAATTTCTATTTCCTAATGAAGTAATTTCTATTTCATTCAATCATACAATTACGTAACAGATATGAATGAAACCTATTTACTCGTTAGGTAGTATATTAAATACATTTCAACCTTTTCGGAGGCGGCGCAAATTTGGTAATTCCCGCATTGTGGGCTCCGTTTATAGGTTCTTAGATCCACGGCTTCGACATGCGAACGAAGTTGATTCAATTTCATTTATATCAGAAACGTTGCGAAATGAAGATGCAGTCGTTACATTTACGTATATTGCTAGATATATCTATATTGGTACGTATTCTTTCACAGGATTTATTAATTTCCAATACACCATACCACAATCAACTGGTTATTGGGAGCAACGTTTACTGAGGTATTTTTAATTTTGAAAAAATTTAATCTGATTTTGAAAAATCAGAAAATATCAGTATATTTTCACTGTTTTTATTTAGATATCTTTTTAACCGTATCTATGTATTTGTTTGTTTATGCTTAACTAAATTCTATTTTTAAAAATCTTTATGTAATGAGATTGTTCCTGATTTTTTATAGTCTGCATAATACATTGAAGGTAAAATGATATATATATAAAGATTCAATTTTATTTTCAAAGTAATTTTTCAAAAATTTAACAGAAATTATAAAGTTTGCTTTTGCGCTAATATCTCGAAAATTAAAGTTTTCCGTGAAATTTGTATATGAACAAAATTGTTCAGAATCATGTCCGTGACAAGATATTAAAAGCGCACTAAAATTGAGAAAAGTTTATTTCAAAAGTTGCCGGTTTTTTTGCAATAACAATACTTTGCTATTAAAAAATGAAAATTTTTTTATAATGGTACCAATGGGGAGTCAGAACCTACAAGATGCAAAAGGTTTCATTCCGATCGGTCCATCCGGCTAGGCGTAATCGGCGGGTATACATAGAAAAGAAAAAATATACTGATCGAATTGAGTAACCTCCTCCTCTTTCGAAGTCGGTTAAAAAATACAATACGGTCTGATATAAAATATAATAAATAAGGTGCAACAATATGTAAAAATATTGTAAAATAATATAATATATAATGTAAATATGTATATAAAACGTACATGTTAATCACTATAATAATACAATACAAATTAAAATCAGTATAGTAGACATCGAAAATATTAGTGTTATTACAAGAATATAAGTACTTATAGCATTTAGTTATTACAATAATAACATAGGGAAGTGATTCTGAAACAATCTGTAAATACTAATCAAAAAGTCAAAATTTCATTGAAGTCAAAATATCAAAACTTCAAATTGCAATATTATCCAGTAAATTATGTTTTCTATCTAGAAATTCAAGGGAGATGAAAAGTATTTAATTAGTATATTTTGCCGTCATATATTCGTATTTTGTTTCTGGCAAAATGATTATATAACAAGTAAATGAACTAATGTAATATGGTTAATAAATGCTACGATTATGATTGTATAAAATAATTTAATGTAATGTGATATATGCGCTGCGTGATATATTCAACTTCATTTTACCGAATTTAAAATGTTAATTTGATCTAGTTGAATTTTTGCTCCGTATTCTTTGTTTAGCATTGAAAATAACATTCCGTACAACAAAATTGTTACATTATATAATGTGCAAATTATCTACGTATGATTGATTAAGGAGCATACATACATCAAATAATGTTATTACTATTAATTAATAGTAACATTACTATAATTACAATGTAATGCAATACCAATATTATAACACTAGTATCAAAATTGTTATATTGCAATTAATAATATTACAATAATATTATATTACTAGTATTATTAATATTTCACAACATTGTAGATAATACTATATGTAATATTATGTCATGACAATGCTATTACCTAAAGGTAGATGTTAGTGAAGCACTGCATATGTATAATAATACTACAGGTAATACTATTTCGACAAGAGCATTATAATAACAGTATTGTTAGAAATAATATTAATATTGTAATTATTAGAAACAAAACTGTTATTAGTATAATAATTATAATATTATCATTACTATACTAATACTATGCAAAATAAGATTAATATGACCATTTAATTCATTGAATTCAGTGAAAACATTAAGTCGCATTTGTTATATCAATACATTATTAACCTCGCGACCAAGATGCGATACTTCCAATAATAAGTAAATATGAGGAAATTATGAAAAGTTCTGTCATTAGAGAATCATGTTACAGTAAAAAAATTTACAAAATTCATCAATGGAAAATACTAGAAGCTTAAATTACCATTAAAGCATCTATAACGAATTATACTGAGCCAAAATATTTTTTAATTCAATCGTACCGCGAATAACGATTGATCGGACCACTACTAGTAGAACAACCTGTCCGCATTATACTATGATTTATCATGGTATAACTGCAATCGTTTTATGTTACAACTGTTTTTACTTTGCCCTCCATTTACATATGATGGAGGACAAAAGTATTCGTACACTTAATTATTGCTACAAGTATTTTAGTCGGAAATTTCTAAATTAATATTTTGTACGATAATGCTTTGAGCAAATCGCTTCACGTAATATATCGGGCGTTGACAACACTAAATTTTTAACGAAATCGGGATCTACATTACACCATTCTTTTTTTAGTATTTCTTTCAAGTTATAATATGTTTTTGCACACTTTTTTCTAGTTTCGTCCATACATGTTCCATAGGATTTAAGTCAAGCAATTGTGGAGGAGCTGCTAACCTGTGGGGAGTATTGGTATTAACAACCACTGACATACTATACGTATAGGCTGTATGTTTCGCGTCGCAGCCTTGCTGAACATAAAATTCATCTGCATCTACTTCATCTGCACTGTTTTGTAAATTTTCTTTTAAAATATATAAATATAAATGTTTATCCATTATTTTATTTGTTATTACTACATTGTCGTCTCCAGAAGCAGCAATATATCAGATTTCCACTCCTGTGTTTCGTCGTTGATTGCATATTTTTAAAATCCATTTCAGTATTAGCTTTCCGTCATATATTTTTGCTATCATCCGACTCAAAAATATTAAATTTGAACTCTTCGGAAAATACTACGTTTTTTCCAGCAGTCGTATCTAGCATTTATGTATTGTTCTGCAAATTCTAATCTTTTTTTTTGTTTACTTGCTTATAAGTTATTTCTTGCTCGTAACTTTACTGTTACATCCGGCCCAATATCGATCACGGTTAGTACTGTTGTAGGGTGAATTTCTTTCAGCATATATTCTTTAAAGTGTGATGCAATTTCAAATGCACTAGTATCTGGTTTTTGTTTAATAGTTCGGACGATTTTATGCTTCTCTCATAGTTAATTTTCGGGGTCTACCGGTTCTTCTTTTTAGTATTTCTAATATATTTAGTCCTTCTAACGTCGTTTCATTACGTTTTCTTTCCATATTGCAAATATTAGAGCTAAAGTTTACTTGCTACGATTACTACTGACTACACTAACATAACATCATTTAATGTAACAATTACATTGACCAGAACGCCCTGATGTAATCGCAACTGTTGTATTTATCAACATAAATGAAAATGTACGAATACTTTTGTCCCCCACTGTGATAAACAAGTTAAGCGTATAACTCGAATTAACCGTAGTTCAAACATGCTTATAATAAAACTTTCTTCGCGTACAACGTGATCCAATAGTTTGTTTCATCTAAGGGTAGCAACGAAAGAAGGTACCCGAAGATCTGACTTCTTCAATATAGTCACGGCATCTTCTATACACAAGATTGTATCAAAAGCAAAAAGGAAGGTTGCGGCTGGCAGAAGCCACGGTGGCTGCGGCTCAGCCCCGAGAAATTATGGCTCTTGTCACGGCTGTTCATTTGTAGATGGAGTTTTTGCTCCCCGAGGAGGCTGCCCCAATCACGAGCCGCGGAAATTGCACCCCCCAACCCCTTCCCTTACTACTTCGCCTTCCCATCCCCTCAGCCAGATCCGGAGAACTATACCCCTTCTTTGCTCTCCTTCTTCCACTTTCAGAGCTTCGGATCCACCCCGTCTTCCTTCTCCCTTTTTTTTCTCTTCGACTCATCCTACCTTTTCGCCGATGCTTTACCACCGTCGATCTATTGACGCCCCCGTTCGCTCGAGATGATTTATCGAAAATTGGAAACCTGACGATTGTCGATCGTCACCCCTCTCCTACCGTTCTAGACAACTGCGAGAATTTCGTTTGAGAGTTAAGAGCGAAGACTTTCGTTCGACTGTATCGTAAGAAAAGTCCTTTTAACGAGATTCTCTTTTTTGTTGTAATGAAAACACTTATACAGAGGTGGATTTAAAGAAGAAACCGACGAGTCGGAAATTCCTTGCTGTTTATTTAACACGTTAACTGCTACAATGAAGCGATTGAAAATTTGATTGGGTAGTATTTTTGTTTTTAACGAATCTTGCCAAATATTTTCGTGCTAAATATAAACGACATAATGCAAACTTGCTAAATATTTTGTTACGTTTATTGTTCATATTTGTAAGCAGTTATGTGAGCATTTCAAATTAGATAAGTAAAAAATTTGTTAATAAATTCGTACAAAAATTTAAACATAATTCATGTATGAGTGACCAGACAATTAAAGTTTTAATCGATGTATGTGTTCTTTTATCCTACATAATTGACATCGTTAAATTAGGCAAAATGAGAAATGTAACATGTATAGAAAATTACAGAATTTATTTTAATTGTTTTGCGATTACACGATTCTTGTAATCCTAAGCACTATTAATTTTTATTATAAGCATGTTGTCATTTTGAAATAAAAGTAGATGTATAATACAGAAATGAACATATTAATGTCAACATTTAAATCTGAAATTCGCCGAAGATTTTTTAAAAGTCAAGATACGGCTGTAAAGGAACTTTACAATTCATAATTCATTTTTCATTTTTATGACGACATACTTATATAAAAAATTATCTCCGTATTTTAAAAAATAGAGTTACAAACGTTTGAAGAGAATTGGAATAACTATTGAATTGTAATGCAATAACAGAAACAATGTGATACTTTATACAAATTAACCACATTAAACCTATAAGGTTATAAGTAACCATGTTGAATGAAAAAAATGGATTTCTGTTTTCGTACAAATCAGCATGCATGTTTAGAGCTTTTCTTGAAACAGCAAATAGCATCACTGAAAAAATATTTAACCGCTTTATTTTTTAGTGCACATTTGTTAGTTCCTATTCGTGACGAAGTCTTATATGCTATTTATTTCAACATTTTTAATTTCGTAATACAATTTTTTTCAAATTTCTGGCGGCATGAAATTTTTGCAGTTTTTGTAATAAGTTTTGGTAAACAACTTACAACTTATTATGTTATACGTTGCTCAATGGATTGTCGAACATACGAACTACCAACATGTACATAGTGTAAAAATATACATGACTTCCCGATTATCCTCGTTCTTTGCGTAACAGCTAATGCTTCTCCTTTCATTGCAGTAATTCTTAACTAAATACCGTAAGTACTAAATAAATATTTACAACCATTTTTTTTTATTTTTAATCACTGTATTAACTGAGTTCTTAACCAATATCACAAATACATGTATTAAGTCTTTGACTTCTTGTATGAACCATATACTAGACTGTGTTATGAAATTTAAAATAATTTACTAATGACGCATTTATATCTTATTGTATTAAAACAGAAGAAAGTGATCAATAATATACGAATTTCCAATATAATGTTAGTCAGAAATATACTAAATTCTACAGTTCTGTAATAATAGTAAATATTAAATTTATGATCATTAAATATTATTAAAGTGATTGTCTCCAAAATATCTAATAATTGATACAAGATACACTTATTGCAATGCCATACAAAATTAGTATCTGAAGTGTAATAGTAAAGTAAAATAAAACATTTCTATAATAATCAATAAACTTTTAAGTATTTACAATTTTAATTTTTCTTACAGGTAACAATTTAATAGAATTTATTCAGCGTGATGAATTCCATATATTGTAACAAAAATTTAATGCAATGAAAAGGTTGAAAGAAAAAGAATATTTAACATCCCATGTGAGACTTATTATAATAATTCCCTACAGTAGTAAACGTAAAGCTTAAATTGGAATGTGAAACAATTGCATTCTGAAGCGTGCTGTACGATGTATGTCCATTTCCATTGTGGTATTTAACGTGGGTGGTTAACCCACGCAAAATTACGTTCCACAACAAAAGAAGACAAAACTTTTCCAATGTGAAGCGTGCAGAGGGTAACGAAACGGTGTTGAATCGCTGCGAAAGCGACAAACAGCAATCGCGGTATTTGAGGCTTTTAACGCAACACGTCCATGTGTAATACGGACTACTGCTATTACTGTTATTGCGAACATCAGAGTTTTTTAATTTGATTCTTGTGTTAATGGTTAATATCTTATATACACAATATAAGTTTAAATCTGATTCACCAACCCAAAAATTAATCATGTTTGGAAACTTTTTTCTAAATTATTTCATATAAAACTGTGCAAAAATAAATATAAATATAATATAATTATGCAAAAATGTATATATAAATATAAAAATATTTTACTGTATCAAAATTTCATAATAAAGAAAGAAAATATGAATGACATAGTTTTCTCCTGTCGTCTATCTTTTATAAACAAATATTAAGGTCGATAATATAATATTTTATGTGCTATGCGCAGTATTATGTTATATATTATAGTGCCTATTTGGATAGATTGTGGATTTCCATAGCTAACGTCATAGCAAGAGAATCTAATCGACTGCTACTTTTAAGTAGATACATTTAATGAAAAGATGCCACTGGTTTACGAAGAATAAATTATTACAGTTTTATATGAGCACATATACGTCCTGACGAATTGGTTTTATTATATTTATTTTGTGGACTCAGTAAAAGTATTTTTACGTTATACACGATCGAAATTTATATGTATAAACCATCATTTACATTCTTGTTAGTTACAGGTGATTTCAACGGCATTCTTGTTAAAAAAAATTCCGGAATCAACGTTTCACACACACGAAAAACTTTGACATCAAAGCAATTTTCTCCGGAAATTTTCTGTCCTCGATTCTAACTAATTTGAACGCAGTTACTCGCTGAAATAAAGGTAGACCCATTTCAATCGTCTGGAATCGATTTCCCATGTGATAACGTCGTATGGTAATTCATGCAATTTCCTTCATTCCCCTCCATCTCTTGTTCCGTTGAAGATAAAGTAACGTTTCTGTAATTAAAGTTGTGGTATATCAGAGATACGGGAAACCGTGAAAAGGTAGAGAAGCGAGCAAGATCCATCACGATGCGATAACGAAGGCATCAGCTGATGACACATTTTAATATCTTAAAACAGGCAGCTGGGAAGCCGAAAAATTTCTGTTCTTGTCAGTCTGTCGGTTGCCTCTCTGTCACCAGCAGGCAACAAAAGACCGCGTCATGCATTATCCTTCTGGTTTTCCAGCTTTCGTCGAAGCTCATGGAAAGAAGAGAAAAGACAACCCTGTAAAAAAAGAAGAAGACGAGGCCCTGTAGTTCGCAGAGAGAGGGCTGTTGCAGAAGCGAGGAGGCGACAAGCGAAGTCCCCAGGTGCCAGCAGAGAGCGATGATTAAGCTCGCATTTTAATCAAAGACCTGGAGTGAAAAGTCTTGTAGTATGGAGATGATAGGATTGCCCGCTTGATAAATCAAATCGGTATTTCTCGCGGTTCGCTACTAATCAATTTTTTCCTTTCCCTTTATCCTTGGCTGATCCTACGTTGCGAAGCCCTTTTCACTGATTTTATATCCGATTCCATCATCGTCGATACATTATTATTTGCCTCCCAACTCTGACGGAAAGCTGGTGTACCTTCTTGCTTAAAATTTTATTTTCACTGCGATCAACTTTGTTTTATTAATTTTTAGCTATTTACTGTATATAATATATTCAAATATACGTTTAAAAGTTTTTATATTACAAGCAATATTTTTCTCTCGAAATATCTTACATAAATTGTTACGGTCGCTGTGTAAAATTTGACAAAAACGTGCGTGAAATATTTAATAACATATTTCTTTGTTGTACGACTTCAAACATTTGAATCACATTCTTTCTTCTTTCAGTCTTACATGATTATTCTTTTTTTTAGTGCGCCTTTTATCTACTTTCATTTGTCAATAAACACAGTTTAGTTTCTTCTTGCCTTTTACATTTTATATATATAGTTTATTTTTTTCGTATACTTGATGGCTTTTCCTTTATTTCTTAGTTCAAATCTTGGCATTATTTTTAACTTTCTGATCTTGTCTGCATTTAAAATATACTTTGCTGAAGGAATGAAGTACTAAAGCGAGCTTCAACAAAAATTTAACAATATCGAAATCCCATCATTGTTAAAATTAATCCAAAACTGTTACGACTAAATATAGAGTGACACTTGAGCCATATACTTTTTCCGTAGCCTTTGACTAATTTCCTTTATTAGTACTCAACACGTGAAATGTGTGCTTCGTAGAAAGCTGTTATATTGAAAAATGTTAGATGAGAATATATGTATTTTATATTGCAACATAGTATCTTCGGCATTCGCATGAAATGGATAAACCTATCTGACTGAAAAAATGTAGAGTTGAACAAAATATGAATGTTTGAAGAAAAGTTTTGCTTCTTTTTAAAAAATATCATATTAATTAAATAGTACAATAGTAATAATTTAAATGAACGTTATTAAGTTTATCGGTTTATATAGAATCGAATGTATATTATTTATTTGTTTTTATGAGCCAAGCTAAATTGATTGATCGAATATTTTCTGAGCACAACGACAGATAACTCCTGGTTTGCAAATTGACAATTTTTTTTATTTGGTAAGAATATACTGTAAAATATATTTCGAATTTCAAAAAATTTGATTTAACTGATTCTGTGAAAAAAACTCTGAAAAAAAAACACTTTACATAGAAAAAATATAGTAGAATATTATATTATTTTATGTAAAAAGATTTAATATAAAATATTCCATTTAATTATAATTGTTGTTTCTATAATATTAGAATAAAATTATTGTAAAATATTCGATGTCAAAGAATCGGAGGAAATAATATGACTTCGCACATAATTTGTTGCAACTGGAAACGAATATAGTTTCAATCTGAATTTAGTTCCTTTTAAGCCAATCGCTACTTTAACGAATGATGCAGATTTTGAGACTGTCTTTATAAAAGGCTCATTTCTTTTAAATATATCCTGTTGAAAATAGTTTTCGGTATGGATTGGTTTAAAGTGGATTCAATTCAAATTGCGATTTTGCCAGACCGTTCTACAGATCTTAACCGAATTGAAAACGTTTGGGGAATTCTCTTCAGGCGGGTTTATGTAGAGAATCGGCAATATGAATCTCCCCGAAAACTTCAAATGGCAATTCTTGCAGGCTGATAGAAATGTGACACTGAACTGCTAAAACTTCGATAAAATCAATGAATAATGACCAAATATAATCACATTAATTATCACGTTTTTATCATTAACACTAGAACTAACAAATGGATCATTTAATTAATTCACAATCTCTCTTTTCTAAAGAACATCAATTGTTTTATCGTTTGTTTTTTATTTTTCTATTATATTTTTAATTTCATCTTATGAGTGTATTATACATCAGTAGGTTTAGTATGGAGGTTTATTTGTCAGGAAGTTTTAATTTTTGAAAACTTCATAATATGTACTATAAATTTAAAACGATTTAAAATGGTCGGGTAGCATAACTTATTTATAAAGTTACCGAACAATTGAATGTTTTCCTTCAGTTGTTCTCACAAATAAATGCAAGTGAAATTCAATGAAATATATGTATGATTCAATAATTAGACACAAAGTACTGATTTGATAAGTACTAATTTAGAAATACATGCTGATTTATAGTTGGAAACAAAATTTGACATGTATTGAAGTATGTAGAAGCATTTTGTGACTTGTGTTTCTATTGCTTTAACCATTCGACATATTTTGTTCATGAACAATCATGATTTATGATTAATCAGGTTTCAAAATAATTTCAAATTCATTTTAAAAGATAGTTGAATAAACACTCAAATTTTTAATGACACCTTTAAATGAATAAATCATAAAAGAAAAAATTAAGTCATGAATCCATAGTTTTAATGCTGCTTAAAACTGCAACACTGAAATCTTTACATCAGTATGTTTTAGCTTACAAATACTTTAATATTTTAAGACTCCACTTACATCCGATTTTTGTACGTACTTTACAATACTTGTAAATAAAATTGCCAACTTTCAGAGTACTTATTGTTTCTGTCCTAAAGATTCAGGAATAAGTATGGATATGAGGTTAATTTCATCGCATATCACTACTAGACTACTGTTGATAACAGTGAAGCCTGAGCGTGCGTATATAGATTGATTGTGCTACACCAATAAAAATCAATCGTTCATTCTATGATTTGAAAAGATATAAATAGCATTAGCCTCGAGCTTTTTTTTTATGCAAAAAAATAACTAATTTTGTCAAAGTGGGCCAATCTCAACCAAATTTTCATCTGCAATGCCCCATGCCACGAGGATGCTAAGTTCAAAATTTGGTTGAGATTGGTCCAGTAGTTTTGGCTCTAGCGTGGGTAATTTCCCTACATTTTTCATGTTATAGTCTTCGCTAACGCTCAGACAATTAGGAGGTGATTCCATATATTTGAGGGATATTGTATGCGTTTAATATTGCAATAATACTAGAATCGACAATAATGAAACGGTATTATCAATTTTGTCTCCACAACCGATATTATTCTGAATGGGTGGGGGCAGCTAATACGGTTTTGTTATCAATCTGTACCATAAAGCAAAGTTGCCTGGAGGCAAATGAACTTCTCTATCCCCCATGTCCACGAAATCCCACGGAAGGCTGTGCCGGTCGGGTTTGGGCAGAAATTTTATGAACTAAATTATTATAACGGGCGAAATGCGAGCAAGCGCATGCTTTACGACTCCCAACATTCTCGTATAGCTCCCTTAGCTCGTCCGATGTTCCGTGTATCCCGCCTCCTTCTCCTGTGTACGATAGAGTACAAGACACGTCGCCATCATCCATACATTATGTACGGACTAATGCTGTTTTTATTCAATGGTCTCCACACTATATACAACGCACGGCCCCATCCGTGAGACGCTAAACCCCCGGGCATCGTTCTTTACGGCGATATAATTTAATTTTTCAGATTTAAGGGCCACCTATTCTCCCTCGTCTACGTCTTCGCTACACGATCCCACGGCGAAGAATTTTCCTCCAAAGAAGCATCGAATACCAGAGTTTATGGATTTTGGATTGTCCGTAGATGTTGGTTAAAGAACCCCTGAAATCAGTTCAGACTGTGCGTTTTATCGTAAGGAAGGTAAATGTCCTAGCACTCAAACGAGTCTAAGTAATTAAAAATTGAGTAGGAATTTTGTTAAAAGCAACATTTCATTTTAACCCTTTGCACTCCAGAGGCGCCTCTCCGGCGCCATTCGATTTAATACAATAATTTGAAATAAGCATTATTTAATTAATTGTATAATAGTGCTCATGTGATATATAAACATAGTGAAAAAGACAATAGTGGAAATTATGAGTAGAGGAATAATAACTTCAAAAGAAGTCATTTAACATTTTAATTAATATTTTAAAGTTGCTATTTGCAAAACGGTAAAATTATCTTGGAGTGCAAAGGGTTAAAACTTCAAATCAAACAGTTTGTATGAACTTTATAAAGATACAATTATAAGTTTCCATAATTCAATATTTATATCGTCCAGAAGTACGATTATTCAATATTCCATATCGATTATTCGATATTGGGATTCAATATCCCAAGGTTTGAGGTTTCAAAAGTAATTTCATAATGACATTATTAGTTGCATAATGACATTCATAATTTTATAATTCATTTAAAGTTATGATTAATTAATGATATATAATCTTTCAAATAACAAAGTTATTGTAGATTTATTAAATAATAGAGAATTGAAATTAAATATATTAATTCCAATTACCGACACAAACACAATTTTACGTGAATTATTAAACGAATCAGACTTATTGAATTTATTACATTGTTAATATTTATTGCATTCATGTAAGTGTGTTTTATACATATACTGTAAATTTATGTTAACAATAACTACAAAGGAATATCATTCTGGTTATTCTTAAATTCGTCATAATAACAGCGTAACAAATACTAATAATGAAATTAAATAAAAATCGTTTTTTCTGTTGTAAATAAAGTTGTTTACAAAAATCTTGCAGAATTATAAATTTTATTTTTTTACATCATTTTGTAATTTAGTTTCGTAGAGTCATCAACATAACTGCGTTTCCTTTCTTCAAGTTGATAATTTGCAATATGTTCAAGGTTAAGAAAATCCATTTTTGTTCAAGTAGTATTGTTTATCAATTTATGAAGTCAAACAAAAAAAAATTTATAATGTTTGCTGAACATGCTTGAATATTAGCCAAATAATACGTATATAAAAATGTTAAGTTTGTCTTTAAAGAACTGTAAGTGTTTTTAAAAACTTAAACTCGTAAGTATGGTGTTGAAAAACGTGCCACGTAAGACTGTTGATGGCTTTGCGGAATATTATTATTTAACACTAAACCTACCGACATATAATGTATACTTATTTGGAAATTAAAAATAAAGTTAAAGAATAAGTATACGAACGACAAAACATAAATTAGCACGCACATTTATTCTTTATCTTGATGAAAATCAATGTTGATTTCAAGGAATGTACTTTGACAAAATGTGTACCTTATAATAGGAAACTTGTGGAGCGGTCATTTGACCGGTTTGGTAATTTTAGTGTTAAGAAAAAATGTTCATTGATTTATCAAGTGATAAATAATTTGACATGGTCGTAGTAAATGTTTTTTTCGGTATAATAATATTTTAGTTTCGTTGATAAATGATGAATAATAGTTTTAAGCTCTTCGGAGGGAGTGTTATCAACTCTACTACAGACTGTTGGCACTGAGAAACAAACGAACATAAACTAACATTTCTCTTGTTGAGGGTGATTTACTATGCTTTAGAAATTAGAAATGAGATTTTAATTATTAATTATTGTACTAAATGACTGCGGTAAATGGCCTTTCAAATGCAAATTAAAATGACTCTGCATCCGGGTACCGCGTCAGTACCATAGCATTCGTCTTTCAAAAATTAATAAAAGAATTGTATCGTAGAAATAATTAACTATAAATACAACGTTATCGTACACGTCTTCTAATTTAGAAAAAAAGTGAATCTAATATTACTTAACCTGATCTAATTTAATTAACTTTTAATCGTATATTCCCTATTAGTTCAATATTTTACAAAACCATCATAATACTTCTATCTTAACGAAATCAAAAATATCGTCGTGATGTGTCTCTAAGGATGTAATATCATTCTCCAGTGTATCCTAATATATTCCAACCTAACCTAATCTAACATAATTATGAAAGCATTAACTGCATAATCAGTTCCATTTTGCGATCATTTTTATACTTTGCATCCCCTATCGATTATGTATCCAGAGCACAATCATAACATCTCTAGTATCTAACCTAGAAATATCATCGCGACGTACCTCTGAGAGTTTAGTGTCGTTGCCTCTGGTACAGGAGACACGATTGCTTGCGTCAAAGAGATCGAAATTGAAAATTTGAATGACAACCATGCACTCTCGTCCGGACGTGCGTCGGGGATATACGCGAAGGTGGGTAGGTGAGACCCAACGAGAGTATCTTGAAATGCGAATGAGCAAAAAAGATAGAGAGAGGCCGGGGAAAGGATGCTGCGTTCTCAAAGGGGACATACCGTGGATGATATTTTATTCTTGGCCCTCTGCCCTCCTCCACCTTCTACCCCTGACATCTTCCAGGTCTTCTCGGTCCCGTTGATGCCGTTCTCGCGGCACCACCGTAAGTAGCGCCAGCAAACGGGGCTCGAAGCCTGGTCTGATGGATTTCACGACTCCGCAGGGTCCCCTCAATCCACACTCACTCCTCACCTCTGACCTCACTGTCGTTCCGACCTCTGTGCGTTTCACCACATACGCTTTCACACGTACTCGTTCACGTATGGTCGCGTAAGTATTACGCATCTTTTTATCTACGTTACGAGTTCAATCTACAACCTATCAAAACGCCGTTACTATTATTTCGTCGCTGACAATAAGTGGATAGATTGTATGTCCTTTGATCAAATCAGAATTTTATATTTCATTAAGTGTATTTGTGTTTTTAAGTATACCTTGTAATCGTTTAAATATTAATTAGAAATAACTATTCTGGCTTAATAGTTGGTAAAACCTACAGCGTAAATTAAATTTATGTGACAATTACATTAAAGAAAATACAAATATTATCCTTATTTTTTTATTCTATTGCATTTTAATACATTTGCTACTTCTATTTCTACATTGTATTTTACAATTTATAAACTATGAAAATAAAATTTTATCATGTTATTAATTTGTTATATAAGAAGCATAAATAAGTTACATTTAATAAATAATTAACATTGGTAAAAAAACGAAATATTTGTAATTTTAATTTCTTAGAGATGATTACTTCTAATAATTCATTACTATTTATTATTACTGTTGAAAAAAATAGTTGTTAATTTGTTTAATATTTACAGCATCTTTTACATAATTACCATGTACTTCGACAGTATATATCTAAAACTGAACGAGGGTTATTACATGTACCTTCAATTGCATTCCTTAGATTTTCGGGTTGACAATGCGATTACTAAAACATTTGTCGTAAGATAGTCAATAAAGTCGTGATACTACTACCTCTGTAGACGATCTTCTTTAGCTATCAACCTTAGAAAAAAGAAAAGAAAACCTGCTCACGTTGTGAAACGTATGCTTACAGGGGTGTCAGTTGGAAGGGCAATGGGAAATTCACGGGGCGCGTAAAACCTTCCATGGTGACAAATCCATTGGTCGTATACCGTGGAATTTTCAATTATTGCTTAAATAAAATATTGCTCGACGAGGGGAATAGAAACGAAAGACGGGGGACAGTGCAATATGACATAAACCTGCCGTTACGATGTCTTCTAAATGGATTGTAAAATTGTCAAACTATAATAAATGCAATCAACTGACCACGAGATGTGATTAAGTCATTATGACTAATTCAAATGTAGTTGCTAATTGTCAATGTTTTATTTAACTTTTATTTTTTTTTTTTAATTCAATATTTAAGGTCACATGCACCTTCTTAGGTTGTTAATGACGACATTTGATTTGGGACTATTGAAACTTCAATTTCTTTCTGTACGCAAATTATTAAATATTAGCGTTACTTGATTTTGTGCAGAGAATTTTAATAAACAAAGAAATAAAGGAAGAGATTGAATAAAATAAATTAAAATAATTCAAAGATTTATTTTTTTAATAATTCAACAATAATGTACAATTTATTGAGAAGGAAAATCGTACTTTATTTAACAATAATGTCATATTGCACTTTCCTAAACTGTTTTAAATACATATATAAGACAGCAAAAGTTATTAATATATATAATACCTCGATTGTCCCAAAAGCTAACAGCTAAATTGTAAAAGGCAATTTGACTCGTAGTAACGTTGAATTAGTTATCTATATTAATTGGCATTGAAAATTTTTTTAAACACAACACCATTTATGGATCTTAAAATTGAGTTAAGATTAGATCAGATTAATATTGAACATCATGAAATCTGTAAATATTTAAGAAATATTGAAACATTTAAATTTAAATTCTCAAGCCTGAATTCGATTTGTATTTAGTCATACTCTGGTACTTACAAATATTTAGTATTTAGGCTTAGGGCCTAGAATTTGTCTATATTGAGAAATAGTCAGAATCTAGTCAATTATCCGATAAAATAATTTTAAGAAAAAAATACACCGACTTCGAAATGCACTAAAAAGTATAACTTCCTCCTTTTTCGAAGTCGGTTAAAAAATAAAATGTTGTACGAAAAAATTTCATTAATATTTTCGGCCTGCGTTGACACATAGAATCAATGTCCTTATGCTTTTGTGACTAGTTCATTCATGTAACATCGCAGTAACAGGATGCAGTTGTCTGGCAAGAACTGTTTTTCACAGGTGCTATCCTTTTTTCGCAGTAACCGGTCAGGCGAAAACGGACGACGTTGAAGTTTTTAATACTCCCCGTAAACAGGCAGCATCTACCTCTGGGACGAACTTTGAATTAGCAGAGACATATTCATACGAAGAGTTTGCATCGGGGGACGTTCCTCGGAGGGTACTCCGTCATCTCACTGCTTCTCTCGCTCACCTCGTGCCTTCCCTGTACTATCCCACGGACGTCCTTAGGGAAAGGCTGCTCATTAATTAAGTCTTTTTGCAGACTGACCCGCACAAGTGGCAGCGAAAGCTTAAAAAGCCACCAGACCTCTATCACCTACACGCGACAGTCTCATATTCGTTTGTTCACCGATACTCGACGATGTTATGTGAGTTATATTTGTCTTGTTCCTTGCCGACCTCTCAACCCTTTCGACCTTCTCCATTTAAGTCTTAAAAGTCCAGATACTGCTTCATATGTGCTTTACAATTATAAGAATATTGATTTTAAGAGTGCTTACTTATTAGTAAAGATTTGTAGATATTATTAATGAAGACTTATGCAGGTAAGAGTAGAGACCGTCTACATAGAGAGTGCTTCGAATTTAGCGGTACAACCGAGGAAGAAGTGAATCTACTTGAAGAAATAAGACAAATACATAGAAAAGAATTTTATTATATTATATACATATAATTTATATAATTTATTATATTTCATTTTATTGTATTATATAAAACATTATTTATGTAATTTTATTTTCGAGAAAATTATATTTCATAATTTTTCATACTTTTAATGAATGCAACAAGTTATTTATTAATTTAAAAATGATCAAATGTTATTAAACGAATGAATGAAATCATTAATATTTCTAAAGTTTACAATCAATCACAATTTTTTATATTATTTATATAGGTACTAATGTAGAATGTGATAAATTTTTAGGATCATGAGGCACATAATTAAGAATATATGTGATACATTATAGAGGTTAACACATTTTAATGGCGTTAATAGTTACATTTCAGTATTAGGTTAATGTTCAAAATGGTTCATTGTAACAACACTATCCCAATATTAATGCTAGCAATTTAAATACGATAAAAAAATACGGATATGTGAAAATAAATTTGTTTTATGACGTTCTGAAGTTTCGAACTTCGAAATCTTAAAAAATTATATGTTTTATACCGTTTCATGGCCCATGATGTTTATTAAATACATACTTTTAGTTCAAAGGAAACAGAATATGTTGTTAAAACTTTTAAATGAAACACAGGAAAAAAATGTTTGAGAATAATACCTCTTACTATTCTACGCTTATTTTTGAATTTCAGTAACAATTCGTATACATTTAATATATGTATATTTAAGTTAACATACATTTAATTCCTCACAATACATTTTCATTTAATAAATGTACTATAATTACAAGGTTACATAAAAATGGTAGATTTAAAATTCCTTATTTCAAATTAGAAATATTATTAACGTGTTTAGGTTGAAATATTTATGACTTTCCACTGAGATAATGAGTGATTCGGCATTCAATTTATCAAATGACTACTAATTACTGTATTAATAATAATGAAGCGATAAATACTTACATTGTTGATGTGTACGCACATACCTACTTTGAATGCGGTGATGCATATATTACAATTTTACCGCGACGTCTAATTTAATACATAAAACGGTACAGGGAATCCTCCAATAACAGTTTTCCTATCGCATGCTCTGATAAAATAATTTTAAGAAAAAAATACACCGACTTCGAAATGCACTAAAAAGTATAAAATAATTTCTATTTCCTAATGAAGTAATTTCTATTTGAGCCGTTTATTTTGAAAGTGGCCGAAGTCCATTTATCTTAAAATCGAGATATTTAAGGGTTTGCGTTTCAATGAATTTAAAAATATACGTATAGGACATTAATGAGTCGTACTGCTTAAGTGTATCTAAGGGTGTTTAAATTTATAGTTCCTATTAAAATAGTGGCAATTATTAAGTGAATAATATGCGTTTTCTTATCAAGAATGGAGTTAGGCCACTTTCAAAATTAACAACCAGATTCAATATAAAATTTGGAGGTGCCCAAGTCCATTCAACATAATTGAAGATGCTTCAAATTGAAAAAACCAATACTGAATTTATTTTACATATCTTTAAAACACTTCAGGAACATAATTTATGCGATTCAATTAACTACATAACGTGCAAAATTACAAACATAAATTTATTACAAAACAATTTACTACTCATCTACGTTTTGTGTGTGTAAAAGGGATTTAAAGTAATCATGATGTTCCGGTGGTATATATCGTAATAGGTCCATTATGTCCTTGAATTTTGCTGTTGTAATTTGTTGTTTTTGTTGTCCAAAAACTGAGGTTAAATTGTAAATACTAATTAATTAAAATTACCTTCATCACTACTTTCCGACATTATCAAGAGTAAATATATTATCTTGATTATTTAAGTATAAATGGAGTTAGGCCACTTTCAAACTACACGGTTCGATTATTAAACTAACTCTGAAAACTTATGTGTCAAGAATTATCGTATTTGCTCGGATTATGAGCAACCTGAAATGCTTTACTGATAAATAACATAAAGTTGTACACGTAACCATGATAACCGGAAAAAATTGAAAAACGGAGTTAGGCCACTTTCAAAATAAACGGCTCATTTCACTCGTTAGGTAGTATATTAAATGCATTTCAACCCTTTCGTACGCGGCGCAAAATTAAAAGGTTTTCTTGCACATGTCAACCTTTGGATACTGGAATATAGGCAAAGCTTGTATAGCTGTTTTTTTTTAGCCGACTTCGAAAAAGGAGGAGGTTACTCAATTCGATCAGTATATTTTTTTTTTTCTATGTATGCCCGCCGATTACGCCTAGCCGGATGGACCGATCGGAATGAAACCTTTTGCATCTTGTAGGTTCAGACTCCCCATTGGTACCCTTATAAAAAAAATTTTCATTTTTTAATTGCAAAGTATTGTTATTGCAAAAAAAACCAGCAACTTTTGAAATAAACTTTTCTCGATTTTAGTGCGCTTTTAATCTCTTGTCACGGACATGATTCTGAACAATTTTGTTCCTATACAAATTTCACGGAAAACTTTAATTTTCGAGATATTAGCGAAAAAAGCAAACTTTATCATTTCTGTTAAATTTTTGAAAAATTACTTTGAAAATAAAATTGAATCTTTATATATATATCATTTTACCTTCAATGTATTATTCCGACTATAAAAAATCAGGAACAATCTCATTACATAAAGATTTTTAAAAATAGAATTTAGTTAAGCATAAACAAACAAATACACAGATATGGTTAAAAAGATATCTAAATAAAAACAGTGAAAATATACTGATTTTCTTGGTTTGAATACACAAGGTACATTTGTCTCTATGCAACTGCAGAACATTTGAAACTTTGAAGAGGCCTGTACGACCGTGCGGGGTCGTAGAATGGTCGCAAGTGAGTTTCCTCGGCGAGTTAGCGGCAAATTGTTAAGGGATAGGGAATACTACGTACGTGAACATGACATCTGAGCCGTGCCGGAACTATGGGAACGTACATATTGCCTTCACTCACGTATGCAAATAAGTTCGAGGCCAGTCCGAAGAACCCCGAAGGTGTGAAATGCAACAAGAGCAAGTGATTCTGGCCACAATAATAAACGATATTCTTGGACTACTTCCATGACACAAACTAACATTTAATTAGATACATTGGAGAAACGATGAGAAAGACGATAGAAATGTACAGAATATTTCCGATCTGGCGGTATAACCGAAAATGAGGTGTATCCACGTGAAATAGTAGATAAAAATTATAGAACAAATTTTTTTCTTATACAGCTTTATTTTAGAGATAAGTGAATTTAAACATTTTTGAAATATATACTGTTTACTATAATTTACTATAAAACTTTAACTATAACCTGTTTTGGTATGAAAATTTTATATAAAAAAATATCCATTGAAATACACAAAATGAATAAAAAGTAACAAAAAGTAAGAAATTTGAAGATTATCTTGCCATAAAGTTTCCTAAATGCCCAAATGAACTTCATCATCACATTAAATAAATATGTCCACATTCAGTCAATTCAATCAAATCAGTCAATTTTATTACGTATACAAGCGAGATGTGAATAGGGAGAAAGTATCAATGTATTATGAAATATAGTATGAAATTTTTATGACAAAAAATAACATCTATGCAGAGTTCCAACTTTGGGGCAAATTGGAAAGTCATTTTCTTGCGATCGATCCCAAATCTGAAAGAATTTCAAAACTTCCAGAATGAAACCTTAATGCCAAATTATCGCGACACCTATAAGCGGCTAATTAAATATCAGACTTAGCAAAAATTGTTAACTGATTGCATTGTATTATATATAAAAATGCAAATTCTAAACGATGTAGATATTTTCTGCTTTTACATTCCCTCGCTCATGCTGTTATATCGAATGCCACTTGCACTGATAGTAACCCCTTGATTACTAACCCCTTACCTTCCTCTTAATTTGTTTTTATAATGTTAACTAAAATAACATATACATATATCGTCCAAGTATAATCTTATAATATGAACGCAAAATTTTAGTTACCTGGAAGGGATATGTAAAAAGGGGAAATTATGAATGACTAAAAATCGTGTAGTAATTATATCATGTCAATCGTGATATACATATAATTTTGTTCAAAAGCATTTATTTATAGACACTATGAAAAATTAGAAAACTTTTTTCCTATGTTATACAGAGTCGCATCCAACAATAACGTTTACATATTTATAAACATCGATGACGTACCGTGGACAACTGTACGCTAACGCGTTGGAGGCTGACTCAGGCTTAAGGGATGCACCGCCTACACCATTTTGAACAGTTTCAATGTGACAATCTGACGTTCTAGGTGACCACTTGAAAAATTTGCCGACTGTCCTTGTTCTTTGGTTCTATTGTTGTGCATGACCGCAAGATCCAATGGTTCCTACCACCGAAAGTACGTGTACGTCTAGGCGGTCATTTTCCTTTATTGATCAATTGGCGTCGTAGATCAGGTAGGCCTGTGGATCAGCCTCCTAAGCGCTAATAGTTGACCATAATACATACATACGCTCCCTTTGATTATGTTCAGGAGTTATGTGAAATAAAATAGACGCATAGAGTATATCAGATCAATAATTATATTTATAAAGGAAAAGTTAAACGGTGAAACTAATTAAAACTAACTAAAAAGAACTGCTATGACAGTACATGTATCTATATATACCTCGAGTACTCACAGGTCCCATATCCTAATTAAACAATAATTTCAAAGGATGTGGGGTTTTCTAAAAACGGTATAAACATGGTCAATGCTTTAACTTCAACAGATTAGGTACAAGTATACAGATGAAATTCGTGGGATTTGTCTTCAACTTAGCGGATTAAAACATGCAAAGTTGACAATTTTCATAAATTTCCAAATCTCTAACTGCACAAATCCCTTCATCGCTAAATCACCAAATTCGCAAATTATCAAACTCCCAAATCTTCAAATCCCCTAAATTTAGTCCTTGTATGCGTATATTCCCAAATTCCTAAAAATCGTTAAAAATTCAAATTTAAAAATTCTAAAATTTTTAAACTTCCAAATTCTTACACTTCCAGATTACCAAATTTATAAATTTAAAAATTAAATTGCTCAATTTTTTAAGATTTCACAATTTTAAAACTCTAAACTTGAAAAATGGAAGATTTAAACATTTTTGAATTTACTAGTCATAAATCAACAAGTATTGCGATCTGTTTTCCTTACATCGTCAGTTTCCCTAGGGAAGTCTACTACGCCAATGAACAGGATAACATTTATGTATCTTTCACAACTCAAGGTATCACGATTCTAACACGAGAAAACAGAGATAAAAATATCTTTTTGTTTGACAATGTTTTATACAAGCATACGACAAGTGGATGAGAAATGTGAACTTTTTTATTTAAACATGCAAATTAACATTTGAATCGTTGTTTTAATACATTCAACTTTCGTCAGAAATAAACATCATATAAAAATGAAAACAAATTTATTCTATACATATACTGGATCCAAAAAATACTTGAACACGAAGTCCTAACTTTAATAAGAAACGTGATATGGTAATAATATATAACTTGTTATACCTTAATAAACAAGGCAATATAACGTAACATAAACATTTATAATGTAATACGGTATCTGCTTTTAATAGTTGAAAAGCATTCGTATATAAATTCATTATAAGAAAAAATGTTACTCACTTATTTAGTTGCTGTATTATGTAAAAAAATTATGAATACTTTCTCACATTATCGTAAACCGAAGATTTGGTATAATATGTCGAGACGTACTGCAAAGTAATGAAAAGAAAGATTAATTTTTCCCTTTTTGACGTTACAATAAGAAAATACCACATATATAAAATGACAAAAACGTTCAACAAATCAGGAGAAGTGTAATATATTTAGTTTGTAAGTGTTCTACTATTTACGAATAACAGAATATTGAAATCCACTTCTACAAAAACATAACCATCATTCATAAACATAACATTCCATATTTAGAACAGTTATACTATTTTTATTGTACTGAAAATAAAGGTAAAAGTTATGTCAGGTTATTGTATTACTATGTTCGCGATAAAATTATATGCAATCTAGAGCGGATTTATACATACATTTCCTTTAAATCCAGAACAGATTATATGAAATTTATTTTTTTCTGGACTCGTGGCAATTGACGAAGAGGAAACACGGGTAGGGGAACGTTTTCGACCGCGAGATAGCCTTCACCCTCTCTCACTATCGCCACGGCCCAAACGAAACAAACAATATGTTAGCAACCCCCGACGATATTTCGAATTTGAATTTAAATAACTTGGCAGGATCGGCTTTGGGACTCTGGGACCACGCACGAGTGTTCCTTCTTTCATTTCTCGTTTTTCCTCTCTCTCTTCAGCTCCCGTTCTTCAACGTTTCGCCTCTTTTCCTCGTTTCCACTACCTCACTTCCGTACGTGCCACGATATTTGACTCTGACACACGGGTAAATCCTGACTTATAATGTCAGTTCTTGGCAACCGCGGGCATGGGTGAGATTTGGACACTGACCCGTTTGTTAATTCTTAATTGATCTAATATTTACAATATCACCCGAGTCTCGGAGACCCAGCCAGATTTCCCTTGGTGACCCAAGTCACGGAGCTCTGCGGTTATATTGAAAAATATTGAGCCGTCGAAATGTTTGAACGTCCTTTACCTCTTTCTCTTTGCAATTTCTTTCTGACCCTAGAGCTTGATTAAAGTTTACTTACCGCGAGTCGACAAATATGTCGTTTAAAACGAATTATCGTTTGCATTGATACGGTTATTTAATAAATACAATAATTTAGAAAGAAATCTGTACAGCAAATTATTATAAGTATTAATAATATGTACTGTGAGTATGATTTAAATCTTCATTATACATACGCTCCTTTTTTATGTAGTATTTATGCACAATTTTTATATTATACTTAATATATTTTGCAATTGCTATATTTTTTTCAAACATGAATGAAATATAAATTTTGCAATTAACCAAATTATTGAAAGTGTTTTATACTTTTTGTAATTATATGTAATTCTTTGTTGTTGTTTCTGACAAATTGCAAATTAGCAAAATATTATTTAGAAGAGTACAATTATTTCCATAAGTGAAAAATATCATTTAAGAGCAGAACAAATAGTTTTGTATCTGAGATTTTTTAACAGTGGAATTGTAAGCATCTTGCATAAATGAAGGTTAAAGGTAAGTTACATTTCTCCTGAATTTGACTAAATATCCAATACAATTATACTATACCGCATTATTTGATTACTATTCGACATTATTAATAATATTGGAATAGAAAATACACCGCTTTTGAAATTTGTATTTTAATAAAAATTGCAAGTAAAAAATACTGTATTAAAACTAACAAAACATAGCATTTTTATTTTTTGAAAAGAGGTTATCATAGTACTAGAAAGAAATAAAGATACCAATAAGACATAGTATTATTTTACAACTGTGATAATACCAAAAAAAATAACCATGTCATCAACTTAAATTTAAAGAATGGTTTCTATAACAACTTAACCAGATATTTCTTGTGGTATTCGAAATAATTTTTAAGAACGGATTTCAAATTTGAGACTCAAGAACAACACTTTAAAGTAGCAGTAACTTTAATATACGTGATATTACCTTTGTGGCATAAAATAAGGGATATTCCCAAAATAGATATATATTTATAATAGTCGTACATAGTAAGGGAAATTCAATTTTGATCTTCATATACTAGTGATGCTCAAGGGATCGCTACCATATCGAAGTTAGTGAAAATTAGTCGATTAAATTTTAACTACGTGATATTTAATAAATGTTAGCTAACGGTGGTATGCATACTTCAAAAATTTAATCATGTAACTTTTTGCGATACACTGCATGAGAGGAAAGGGAAGTTTTTACAAGAGTGAATTTATACTTTGACAATACAAATATTTATGTGATAATTTTATTGTAACTATTTGCCGAAATAATATTGATTTACTGGCAGTTTTAATGGACACGATGCAAGCATAATATACAATAATGTAAATAAGAAAGCTCAGCTGGTTTCCACATTGAAGTAACTTATAAAGTACTCAAGGAGTACCAAACTTTATCAGTACAAGTTTCGAACTAATAGAATCCGATATTCCAAATCATTATACTTATTTCATCTTATTGAATATTGTCTGACTATCTAAAGATGCAAAAAAGTGGTCTATGGTGACGTTTAACCAAATACATGTTTCAAATTTTTAGTTCACGAGTAAGTCACCGCTAAATTTACGGACGACATCAAAATGACGCATCTTAGACTCCTTATTTTAAATTACAGAAATTAAGATTCTTTTGTAATTACATAAATTAGTTTATGTTCCGTCTCTTACATATTTACCGGTGTATTCTATTTTTAATTTGAAAGTAATTGCACATTGGACGTCCGTAAATCAAAATGTTAAACCGAATGGTTAGTGTGAATCGTCTTTCAAGAAAAAGAGTTCCGGAAGGAGTTAATTGATAGTATTCTTTGAGAACACATCTTTTCAACAGAAGTCTCAGAAAATGCTGGTAAAATTCGACGGGGAATTCCAAGATTGACGCGTGGCGGTGGACGGTTCCTACATTATTCCCACAACGAGATGTATCCGTCTTCGGGCAAATGGCGCGTGGTAAGGACCAGTCGAGCAAGCGACACCACCTCGGCTCGTACCGAGTGACAACGTTAATATTTGAGAATTCGCTTATCGCGTGCTTAATATGCAAGGGTTAATATGAAGGCGCCCCCCAGGAGTCGTAAGGTGGTAGCACACGTATGCTGGCTACGTTCATGCCACCCTTTACCCGCGAGTAACCCAGGGCTAACACTCGCTGCATATTTCATATTTATATTAACCTGATTAAGACGTGTCGTCCCGCGGCTTAATGCAGATATGTGGAGTTTGTTTCTGAACTGGCATTCATTTTAATGGAATTTGTAATTAAATGAGCTATGCCGCACCTCTTTCTGTCTTACCCGCCTGCCGGAACCCGACCCTCCTAGGATCATTGGAACGTTTTCGATCTCTTCTGCGTCCAATTTTCGCAATCTGTTTTGAAATTGTAAGATGTACGCGTACAGTTACTGTTTACGATTACGGTGAAGTGGACTCACATTTCTAATAGATTTAGATGACTCATTTTCTGTAAGATACTTCAAGCAATGCAATTATATTCTGTTGTAAGATCACACTCGGATATGTATAGGATATACATATGAACTATTCGTATACGAGTAATATTACTTGACGAAGAATGGCATACAATAAAAAAACTTGTTTCTGTGTTGAAATTATGGATGAATATAATGATAAAAAGTTATGTAGAAGAATTTGTATGAAGGAATGATGACGAAAATTGTAGATTTGTTAAGGAAACTTAAGTTATGTTGGTAAAATAAGTGATGAAGCCTAATAGCGTTAATACTTTGAAATTAGGTTATGGAACGAAAAATTAATGAAAGAGTTACGTCATCGAAATGTTGTCCCACTCTTTTCTGATAATTACTACCTTTACTATTAGATTATATATCTTAGAGTAATATGTTAGCTCTAATTGCAAAAATCCGTCTATTCACTTGTGAATAAATAAAATAGTAAAGAATATAGAGAACTTACGTGAATTATTATATTACATCAGACAGATTATGTTAGGTTATGTTTGTATTTTCGCACTGGAATATATATTATACATTTACGATCTTAATTTTATTGAATAATTAATTCCGCAAATTCCTAAAAGAAATTATCAAGAAAACCGTAGCAATAGTTTACAAAAAAATTTTCTAAGTAAACATAAGTTTACAAAAATGAATAAACCATTATAGAGAAATGTTTACATTAATACCCTACACAACAGCTACAGTATTAAAAAAGTGTTCCCAGTAACTCGTTAATATATTGTTATTTAATGTTTATTAAATTTTTATTTGTTAGAAATAGAATTATGATATCTACCTATGTTTTGTAATCGCGATGAATTGCTTGATCATTTCTTCGCTATAATTCATACGTTCACAGTATGATTTTTGTCAGGCTTATTATTTCCTGAGAATATAAATCGTTAATACACTATTCCATATACAAATATAGATTATTAATACAAAGTTTACGATTGTTTTAAAAAATCAAAACTTTGAAGGAGATCATAAATAGATAAAAATTTTACATTATTCCATCGTTATTATGTGTTTATATTAAAAATGATTTTTTGGTCATGATTAATGTGTTGATTCCTAGATATACGAAAGGTAATCTGGTTAGATTTATGACTGATGACATTTGACGAGTGTCTTAAAGAGACGACAGATAAAACATATAAAATGTTATACATATTACTTTATTCTATCATTTGTTGACATTAGAAATGATTGAGTGTTGACGTACTAATACCTAGATATTCAAGAGGTTCTATAATTAATTTCGTTAGTGTCGATACTTAACAAGTGTCTGAAGAAGCCTATAAATAAGAAACATATACGCATAATGTTACATTACTCCATCACATCATCCGTTTATATTAAAAACGATTTATTAAATAGTGATTAATATGTTAATGACAGGATATACGAAAGGTTCTCTGACCAGTTTCTTGGGCGACGATATTTATCGAGTGTCGTTGATAATAAATTCCGTTTGGTACGTGTATACCGAGCGGTTCATGAATATTGCAGACTAGAGTGCGCAGTATTATTCGGTTACGAGGCGTGATTAGCGTCTTCGTCAACTCACATCAAACTTTCCCGATTAATCAACCTGGCTTGCCCCTACGGTGCCTCGTGTACGCTATCATTCGCCATCTTTGTCTTCCGTTCAGTTTCCGTTTCTCGTTCTAACCTATGGCCTTCCCTTTCGCGGTGGTGACGATGCGACCGTAATGTAAACTAATTAAACTGGAGGCCAGGCACTAATGTGTCCATTATGTCGTCCTGCCTTCGTCCAAGCTTCGCACCGGACCCTCAATCCCTCCTTCCTCCTCTATTCCTTTGCTATCTCTCACGGTTCGTTCACTTTCTGACCCTGATCCAACCGCAATCTGCTAGAAACGTTAAATATCACACCCAACTGCGTTTTAATCCTTGTTTCTCTGTTGAATGAGCATTAAAACTTTTCTGCACTGAAACTTTTGTAATTGCAAATGTACTTTTTTAATTTTCGAATGGCAAAAGAGACCAGAGACAAACATAATATGAGAGAAATGTATCAATTGTTGTAGATCAACTATAGTAAATACCAGATGTATCAGAACAAAGTCAGTTTTACGACAGTGAAGACGCACAAATTTATTTCGGTTAATTTGCAACAAATATATTACAACTGAGTCTGTAACGAGTGACTTGAGATTTCACGATATCAATCAACTATCAGTATTAGAATCAAGTAACGCACGGTTTGTTCAAGCAAATGTAAGACTTCGCACAATGGCTAATATGAAGTTGGCGCTGGCAAATACGAAGTGAATCACGTAACGCCAAATTACAGAATGAAGCCCGGGGCCGGGTGCTCTCGCGTGTTATATGTGTTTCACACCCCTACGACGTCTCCTGGCAACCACGCCGATTTCTTCGAAATCTGCCACGTGCCCTCATTCGATTTTGGTTTCGCGGCCATCCCTCTATGACCGAACCGCCGAACCTCGCGATGCCATCCGCCCTTTGCGACCGAGCCGCCGAGCTGTCGCACCACACGCCGATACCGATGTCGCGCCGGCACTTGCCGGTATCCGCCATCAAACGGAGCGGTCCGCACCCTTGTACTCGTTTCTGGAAAATTACGCGTGAGGAGACGTCGCCGAGGAAGGTCTTTCTTTTCTGCCAAAGTGCGCACTAGGGTTCGCCGACATTCCGCGGCACATCAAATACTTATTAATTTGCGTCTTACTTAGAATCTCAGAGCATGTTCCACGTGCCACTTGCCACGTGCCCCACGCACGTATTCATTTCTTAGAAAAATTAATTATTTCTTGTCTTCGAGTGCGACCGATCCCGCAGACAGCCAACCGGAGCGCGGGGCAAGCAAGTTCGCCCCCGCCCGGGTTCTCATCCGGCCCTCGGTGTTTTGGTGAGCACCACCACTCCCGGGCGGATTGGTTACCCCCGGTGCTACGGTGGTGTTTTTCATGCCGAAACACTCATGATGCTCGACGAATACGGCCACAGGTTTTCCCGTGCACGTAGGGCTTCGAGGCATGAAAACTCGCCATGCCTGCTGCTCTTGACCAGTCGTCCCCGAAAACCCCGCTAATTTCATTAAGATGTTTATATATTCCTAAATTCTCATTGCATGCTCTAAGACGCCTTGTTCGACTCGTTCTATCCGTAACACCAGATGATCTTGTGAGGTTTGTTTTTTAATAAGTGCGTGAGTTGGTATGAGTGAGTAGGTTGGTATGAGTGAGGAGTTTGGTATGCGTGAAGAGATTGGTAGGACTGAGGACGAGAAGAAAAGGAGGATGAAGAAAAAAAGGAGAGTGGAGTGAGAGCGTCGGAATAATGGAAAAAAGGTTTTATGTATTTTCACAAAGAATTAAAATAGTTTAGTTTAAAGAAAGATAAACGTGAATTTCAAGATCACTAATTCCCACAGATCTATCGTCATCTGTATATTTCAATTCCAGATCCTCTTTACCGCAGTTGTCGCAAATACATAATAACGGTGTTGTTAATATAAATATTTAATTGACATAGTGTATCAGAAGTTTGTCCCTCGTTTAATTATGTACTTTTCTATTATAATCCTTTATCGTTTTCTTATTTTCTATTTTAATATTCTATTTTTATTTTCTATTTTAAAATTCTTTGCAATTTATTGTGTTGCATTAAATGACTACTTTATTGCCAGGTATAAATAACATTATTAATTAGGAAAAAATTAAACTGATTATAATAACATGTTTATAAAAGATACCGCTAGTAGAAGTATCAGTAATAAATTCGTGATATAATATTTTTTTCATTTAACCTGAAAATTAATTGACTAATTATAGTTAATAAAAACTTACTATTATTTATTTCAATATTTCTCATGTCAAAATTTTACATTATATTTATGCTTGTGTGCATGTTTATGTGTATCTGTGGAATTATTACTCTCTTGTCATAAAATAATTTATCCGATACATGAATCAAAACTAATTATTCACAGCTGTAATATTAGAAAGACTAAAAAAAATTTGAGTATTATGTTTACTTTATATATTGCATAATTTTTGATTATGTGAATTCTTATTGAACTTCAACTTCAAATTGGAACGTATTCAAATTCGAATTTTTGTTTAAACTGTGAATCACGAGTGAGACTTATCAAAGTATGATAAATGATTAGAAATATCATGTAAAAATATCATTTATTTTTTTTCTGCTAAACTGAAAATTGTGTTATCATCGCCCTACACTGCGGTGGAGAACTATAGCACCATCTATATTTTTAGTAGATTCTGACTTTGGAAGAACAATACATAAAAATCATCCATATAAAATTGAAGAGTATAGTGAACAATGGACTTCAGTGAAAATTTGTTGATATTATTTTATTATATAAAAAAATATAACATGAAAATTAATTTTTCATTGTTGCATAATTATAGCACCATGCGAATAAATGTCAAACATAAATATGATTTTAATAACTTGTAAGGCCTCCTTGTTTCTGAAAAATTCGTTGATTAATTTCATTTTATTGAAATATGCTTTTAGTATTGCGTTTTTTGGTTCTAAAATATTTCCATACTGTCGATTTTCGACATAAACTTTTCGAACAATAATGGCCCAAATATTTTCCATCAGGTTTCGGTTTTGGTGAATATACTGGTCATTTAATAATATTAACTTTGTTTCTTTCCAACCATGATCCTGTTTTCCTGCTGGCGTGTACAGCAGCGTTGTCCGCTTGGAAAGTTCAATTAATTGCATCATGTGCAATTAATTGCAATTGTCTGATAAAATTATGGTGTACCCCTCACTACCCATCTTTTTCGACGGAAAAGCCAATTACAACATGCCATCAATGCAAGGGGCACTCCAATTTGACTTTGTCCATCGAAATTTCTTTCCGAAAAGTATTGTGGTTCTTTTCGGAGATGTCGCCAATATGAATTATAGTTGTCAGGATCATCATGATTAAACTTCTTTTCATCCGAAAATATAACCTTATAATCGGTGATAGGAGTTTAAGTAAATTGGTGTATAAGATTTTGACATCTAAGGTTAACTTATGCTTTTCCAGTCGCGATACATGTTCGCTCGAGCGTATTCAAGCCTCGCAACATTATGCCGTGGTGGAAGTTTTGGTGCACATTTTAATTTTAATTTCTGCCATGTTAGGATTACTTTTCAAAATTCAAAATTAAGTTGAATTCCTTTTTAATTTGGTTACAGCTGTTTTGGATGTTACTGGCTGCTTTTACAATTGCTCGTTCGGTACTGGGACTGAATTTTTTCTTTGCACCATTCTTTTTATTGTTGCCATAATTAACGAAATTATTTAAGAAAATCAAAATGATTTTATGTAAGCGCCCTAGCCTACGGGCAATTTCGTGAATACTAATTTTATCCTCCTTAAACGCCAAAATTTTACCCTTTTCCTCTTTGGTCAAGTATCTACCACGTTGCATTGTTCAACAAAGGGTATTATCAAATTTCAATTTGTATATTAATAAGAATGTAATTATTTATCTTCAGTGAGTTTGAATTGGATGGAGAGAAGTTAATTTAATGACATTGGTGCTATAGTTACGCAACAAGCCAAAATCACATTTTCGATTATATCGTTTCTAATAGAAGAGCAACTTCAATGAGACTTAATATAAAATTTATTGCGACCCATACCATTTCATCTTTATCAATTGATTTTCTACATTTTAACTCTGAATTACAGAACAACTAAAATAGTAGATGGTGCTATAGTTATGCACTGCAGTGTATGGTCAGGAACAAAAGTAGTAAATGAGTCATTTAATGGAAAGCCTTAGATTATATTTGAAGTTTTTAGGCATGTTTATGACCACAGTTTTACATGATTTTTGAATTGATAAGAATTCTATACAAATTCTAGTACAGGCAATCAATTAATCTGCAGTTTGATAATACTTTTAACACAAGTGTGGAAAGTAACTAATACAAATTTGAGTTGTAACAAATGGCACATTAGTAAGAAAAATTTCATGACGAAAATGACAATCACATAACGTTAATAAGATAACTTTTAAAAGTTATTTCTTCATCTTTCAAAACAAACATATCTCTTCCACGCATGTTAATGCCTTGACACATTTTACGTAACAAAGTATTATGGTATAATTTCAAAATAAGTCAATAATTCACAGGGCCTGTACATACTATGTAGAGATTGCATCACACCTAGCACTTGGCTGTTTGCGAGATCCCATACTTAGAAATCGAAATGATATTCTCATTTTTTAAATTTCAGATTCGAAAATTTCGAAGTATTCATCTTTCTAAACTTACAAGTTCATTAATTTCATACATTTTTAACTTTTCAAATTCCAACACTCAAACTTATAATGTTTCTTTTTCTAAATTGTCTTTCTGAATCTTTAAATTCTCAGATCTTAAGATTTATACATTTAAAATTTTAATGATGTTTAAACATCTAAATTTCAGGATAAAAAATTTCCAAATCCTCAAACTCGAAAATATCTAAAAAATTACATTATTTCAAAATTCCTGACTTTTCAAAGTCTTATAATTTCTACAATTCAAAATTTTTTAATTTTCTACTCAATACATTAAAAAATTCCTGAATTCTACGCGCGAAAACAAAGTATTTAATATAGAAAGTTGATACAAATATTTCATACAGAATAGTTTTTCAAAATGTGTATCAAAATGTCTCGAATAATCAATCTATGTAAAGTCAAAAAAAGCTCTTTGATGACAGAAATATTATTGCAAGTAGAAATTGATTAAAAAAGAAATATTTGTGTGTCTTTATTATAAAGAGATACAAATATTACCAACAGTATAATCTCCCCAAATTTTACCAACATATTGCTTAAGGTTAAAATAAAACGACTAATTAAATTCTAGCTAAAAATCATATGAAAGCTTTCGTGTGTACAATATTATACAAAAAGTATTATAAATTTACGAAACAATAGCATTTTTTCCGTTTTTACATATATTATATTTTTAAAAAGCATTATGTATATTTAAATTTTTACAAATTATTTAAGTAAGATAATCTGCAATGACTGTCTAAAGATTAAAATTGGTTAAGTGAAATCTAATTGTGTTTCTTCTACAATTAAAAGACTGCAATGTCATATTTTAAAATGTATATCTGACTTATATGAAAATAGATATGGTATTTAGTTAACATTGTATGAACAGCGATCAGTTATAAAGGTGACAAGTTATTAACCCAGTTACGGCGTTTAAAAGATTAAATTACTTAAGTTACTTACTTATCCTCTGAAAGACGAAACTTTCTTTCATCCTTCAAGGATCAAAGAGCCTGAAGTTTACCCTAGTTTATTCTTCAGTTAACGCATTAAATTGGAAATTAATTTATCACTTAATACGTAATATTGCAGTACATTGTAACAAGATTAAGGTTACGCAGGTAATCGGTAACCCATGACGTTTATGAATAGGATAGTTTTAATGAAACTGTTTCTTACATTAACTTTAAAATAAAGTGGCGAGAAGGGAAGGTAATAAATGAAGTACACAATGTTACATCTAAAAGTAACCAATATAATTTGTTTCAGTTGAGGATAACAAAAATACTTTAATATAGACTGTAATATTATAATAAAAATTAAACGCACAGTTGGAATGGTATCAAAGAACGAATATGCTGCACCAAATATGTTGTGACAAGATAGATTTTTCTATCTGGTCAAGAACTTTCAAGCCCGTTGATACTGTCTTGTGTAAAAATGTAGATTTTTTCTTCCGTTTTGTATCCTATTAATATATTGTAGTAGTTTTAGCCTGTTATATTGTATTATACTCTATGACCTTGAAGTAACTTGACTCATAAATTTAAAGTTATGTATGAAGTTTACTTTTAATTACAAGTGACCTATATTGAGGATTACAGTTGATCTTGAAAACTTTAACAAAAATGGCCTTCATGCAGAAATGTTCTTTTACAGCATCAGCTTTACGAAATCAGCTGTAAATAATAAGGAACACTTACTAATTTAATCCTTCTGTGCCTTTCAAATATTCCATAATGCTTGTATAAAACATTACATTTATGTTTTAGATGTTCTGATTTTTACTGAAATGTTATTATACGGAAATGTCGTGATTATGAGTGTTTTTCACATTTTTTTTTTTAGTATAATGTTATAGTTCCTGATAAGACAAGTCTAATAATATGCTGAATTTAAAACATTATCTGTTATCTAATGGAATTTGAGGTATAACAGCTCTGTCATATATCTATGTATTACTACAGGATATACAATGAGCGGAGTAAATACTGAACTAGAAAATGTATTAAAGCCAAACACTATCACTTTGAACAGCTACTATATTTTTTTATTATAAGAGCTTTTATTATTCACGAAGATTTTAAAAGTAGACTACTTTGAATATACTGTTTAGTAACAATTTTTGATACAGAAATTCATGATACATAACAGTGTACCCACTCATTTACATTAATCAAAATAATTTCATACTTATGGTATGATGTAATATGTTTCGTCAATATAGTAATCAATAAATAGAAAAAGTAATTGTATTTTATCTCTTAAAAAATTCAAATAAATTTAAATTCTTAAATCTTTCTATTTTTTAAGCGATCTAATTTGTTTAATGGAATTATATTTTACTTACTTTAAGTTGATAAAACTTTTAAAGATATTATAAAAATAATAGTAGGTGCATTAAATATACATACATATAAGTAAAAGAGTGTGTGGTTGATGTTAGTTTTCAGGAAAAATTAAATGTGCACATATGTGGCAGTGTGTTTGAAGAGATTACACGCTTTTAACATGCTCTGTTAGGCTACATTTTTGTTCATGCAAGAATCAACAAACTTATGAACATATTCGACATATTGAACATTTCGAGCATCAATGAGGGGGAACAAAAAGCTTCGTCAAAATAATTAAGTGCATCGTACGCCATTCTTTCTTCTCCCTGAAAAAATATCCATCAACCCTTAGTAGCGCACCCCCAAGTATCAACGAGGGGGCGCGACTATCAATTATTAACACCTCCATCTGTTGGTACATCTTTCCAGAGCTCTCTACTTGTACACTGTTATACAACGAGTCACTACATCCTATTACACGATGCAGTGGACCTCATAGTAAATGTACCTCTCGATTTCCTATCATAAAGCAAGATCATGATTCACAAGCAACAATTCCGAAATAAATTTTTTAAACCAAACATACGAATGACCTAACTGAATTTTCTTTTATTAGTTCAAATAATTATACACTAAACAATCAACCTGGTACATAAAGTGAACCTGTTTATGATTTGTTTATATTGTATCAATATAACCGATTTCGAAGCATAGGTCTGATATCAATTAATTATATGTAAGTAAGACGATATTGTAGTCGCGGGATATAAGATTCGAGGTTAAAGACTAATAAGATCAATCATGTAAATTTTTTATTAATGTCCTTTCTACAAGATGTTTCATCGAATATTAATGTATAATATGCTAAAACTAAGTTGTAAATTGGTTTGTTTCTTGTGTGTTCAAGAAAAAAACAATAGTTTCAATTTTAGCGTTACAATGAAAGTATTAACTCAGACAGTTCAGACGAAACTATTTACACAAAAATCAGTCAAAATACCTGGTCTTTATAAAATATGTAATAATAGAATATTTTGATATATATTGATTTATTATTTTCTTATGATTCCGAAATAAGCATTGACGCATTTTATCACTTACATATCAGTAAGATTAATAAGTATATTAACGAACATGTGCTTTAGTAAGAAAAATATTAAAATAGATTTCTATTATAAAGTTACATTATTCTTATAATAAAAACTAAATTATTAAGTTTAAAAAGTCATATATTTTAGTTTTTCCTTTTGAGTCCATTTTCCGCATATGCATGTATCTTTTTCAGGTATTACAAGTGGTAGTAGACCTATTATTATTACACTACCCGATTTGGTATCATTTGCGGGAATAATGTAGACACTTTGGAATTCTTTAAATATTAGCTTCGTGATTTTATTCTTGGTTTCTCATTTTTATAACAAAACATTCTCAGTAACATTCACAAAAAAATTCATAGTTTACATCTCTAGATATAAAGGAACAACTAAAGATATATTTCTGATAATTACTCCTATTACATTGAATAGCGTGCAGTAAAAATTATAGAAACATGTAAAAAGTTGTATAAGACATGGAATCTAGTTAATTCGGGATCGGTAAAGAGACTGTAGAATCCTTTTACATTTTGACTAACACCAGTCATTTTAACTGATATTGATGTCAGTAGTTATGATAAAATATTATGTCGATTTTTAATAAATATCAAAAAATAAAAGTTATTATATTATTTCTATTGTTATTGTTGCAAAAGCTATTACATCACTGCAAAAAAAATATAACACGTAGGAATTCTAAAATAAAACTCTAAAACTAGCCATTTTTACTGGTATGATAGTTTTACTGTTAAAGCGTAAATCTTTCACTGTTTAAGAGTGTTTTGTGCCATGGAGAATGCAGCACAGTGTTTTAATCAAGTGGCGTAGCATATTGCACCCTGAGTTAAATGCGACTCTACACCATCCGCCCCGCGGGGGTTCCTCTTACAAATTGCTACCTATGGTGCCCCCTCACAGTTATGTCAGCGATATGTCATGACTCCCTGAATGCATTATTGGCGAATTCGACATTAGGCACAATATGCGACTGTACCTATCTGCTGGTATTGTAAATGCTTAAAGTTAACGAACTAGTTGTTATGAATAAATTTGATAAAGCAATGAGCATACGCAAGCACTTCTTATGAACTTTCTTAATTCCTACTTCACGAGGTTAACAAAAATTTCGTTGTACATACAGTGAGTCACAAAATTATTGGCACAGGGATACATTTAGAAAAAAGGCGTCAAACAGAGGGTTTGCAAAAGTATTTTTATTATTTTTTCTTTCATAACATGTTCTTTACACTCTAAGCTAACTGAACAATACAAAAGAATAACAATATTTATTGTAAACAAAAGAAAATAACAATTCATAACACAATGTGTACATTTTCGAGGTCACAAAATTATTGGCACAGTCTGCATTCATTGCTTAGTGTAGCCTTGACTCGCAAAGAGCGACGCTGAATTGTAAAAATTTACAGTAAATACAATTTTTACGAAAGTTTGTATTATAATGGTTAATAAAGGTAGAGAAACAAGTGTAGAAGTTAGAAATATTATAATTTTGCATTGGAAGAATGGGAAATCGTATAGAGAAATAAGTAAAATTATAGGAAGAAGCTATAGTACAGTAAGAAATATTATTAAAAAATATGAAAGGGAAGGAAAAATAGAAAACAAGTATGGACGTGGTAGAAAGAGAAGCTTAAATACATCAGAAGAACTATTGTAAGAAAAGTAAAAGAAGATCCGAAAACAAGTGCTCCCAGAATTACTGCAATGTTGGAAAATTTTTGTGGAAAAACAGTTTCTAATGAAACAGTACGAAGAGTACTTAGAAGACACTTTTATAATGGTCACATCGCCAGACGAAAAGCACTAGTTAGTGCTATTAATAGAAAAAAAACGATTAGATTTTGCCAAAAAATACATATTGAAAACTTCTGACTTTTGGTATAATGTAATTTTTTGTGACGAATATAAATTTAATGTCTGGGGATCAGATGGTCGTTCAACAGTATGGAGAAAACCAAATGAAGAATTGAAACCTAGAAATTTGCAACCAACTGTGAAGCATGGAGGCGGTAGCGTCATGGTATGGGGGTGTTTCAGTTATTATGGCGTAGGGAACTTACATGTTATTAAAGAAACAATGAATAAAACAATGTATTTAGACATTTTGCGAAACAATTTAAAACAGAGTGCTTCAAAAATGGGTATTTTAGATAAGTTCCTGTTTTATCAAGACAACGGTCCGAAACATAAAGCACACATTGTAAAAGAGTGGCTATTATACAATTGTCCCAGAGTTATCGAAACACCCCCACAATCGCCCGATCTCAATCCTATTGAGATGATTTGGAACAAACTTGATGTCCAAGTACGAAAACATTGTATTACTAACAAAAATGTTTTGGAAACTAAATTAAAATCAGAATGGAATTCTATAAATATGGATTATATTAAAAAATTAATGGAATCAATGCCAAAAAGATTGGCAGAGATAATTAAGCAAAAAGGCTATCCTACAAAATACTAGAAAGCAAATTTTCATTTAAGAATAGTACTATAATTAATTATTTTACAATATGTGCCAATAATTTTGTGACCTCGAAAATGTACACATTGTGTTATGAATTATTTTCTTTTGTTTACAATAAATATTGTTATTCTTTTGTATTGTTCAGTTAGCTTAGAGTGTAAAGAACATGTTATGAAAGAAAAAATAATAAAAATACTTTTGCAAACCCTTTGTTTGACGCCTTTTTTTCTAAATGTATCCCTGTGCCAATAATTTTGTGACTCACTGTAAACTATGCCAACTTTCAAAACGCAGGAGTGGTAAAATTATAATACTCAGGAAATTTCTTCTTAAAAACATGTGTTATTTATAAGATCGCGTGGAGTACAGGGATAATAAATATACACAAGCACTGTTAACACGATAAAGAAAATAATCACAAAATGCGTCCTTTATTCTGCGTAGAAATACACACCGCGAGTTTTTCTCGCCATATTACATATCGACTGTCTTTTGTCGATCCTCAACCCGTGCGATCTCGTGTCCGAAAACACGCATACAGCGCCGCGTACAAATGGAAATTAAAATAATAAGTCGTGTTTCTTACAACATGTGACGGACGCAACTTCAATTAGTTTAACAATTTGATATATTCTAAGATAAAGGCAAGTGTGGATATAAACGTACATATGTTAAATAATCTATGGATTTCTGTTACTTATTAGATAAAAACCTTGTCTTCAATTTTAGCAACGTTATATTGAGTCCGCGCTGAATTTTTGTATATTTATGATTGTAAGTAGATGAAGTGATAAAATATCAAATAATTGTATTTTCTTATGTTCAACTTATTTAGTTTAAATGTTCAATATTTACTCTTAATTTCATGTATTATACTTTAAGAATAATAAAACAAACAACATACTTCGCTATTTTCACAATATAAATAAAATACATTATTTTTATTATATAATACATTGCACTATAGCAATACAAAAAATTTGTTTCATACCATCGATTATAAAATATTGAATTTTTGTATCAATATAACAATTTCACCACCAACTGTAATTAAATCATCAGATTGTAGTTTTCTGTTTGCAATTAATTCGTTATTCTATAAACATTATAATTTCCTGTAGTTTAATAAACAAGGATTTGATTACCATACTTTCTAAATTAAATTGACGACTTCTAAATTATGCAATATTTTGATCTTATTATTATTAAATTATTAATTACATAACATAATTTCTTATTATATTAAGTTAAGTTATTGCACTGACAATTTTTAAATTTCAAATGTACAGATGTTCATAAGCCCCTTGGCCTACAACATCGAGTTAAACTCGCGACGCACGTTACAGTTCAAATGTATGAAAATGTATGAAATGATACCAATTGCAGTTTGTATAATGAAAGATCGCTAAATTCACAATATACTTGACATTTTAACATTCTTTATTAACACTGTAGTATAAAATAGGCAGCTCTGACTGACTCACCTGCCGAAAGGCTAGGGGGCTAACATCAAAGTGTAATACTGTTTCTATCATTTTTCTATTTCATTCTATTTCTATCATATTAATATTCGTGTACGTATACATTCATTACTAATCAAAAATTTTGCTTTATTTATAACTTTGCTGTAAATCACAAATTTTATTAATACAAGCTCTGTAAAGTATATTTAGAAAAAGTAATCGTATCCGAAACCTTACAGTGTAAAATATTAAATCGGTCCACATGAATTAAACATTAAGTATTCAAACTGAACATCATTATTTAAAAATGAATATTACTATGAGTAATTTAATACAAAATTTAATTTTAATAATATGTCATTTGATAAAATATTAATTGCATATCGATAATTGGAATATTGATATTTTTGCTGAATTTCGTCCATAAGATGGAGAATCGATACGTCCGCTCGCAAAGGCAGTAGTCATTACATTTTTATGTGCCAACTGTCGCTGCACAGCAGGTTGTATTTATAGGCGTAAAACAATTTTCAGCATAGAAAATCACGTGTTATAGTTCCGTATTATAGCATAACAGCGCGCCATTCACGAGGTTCATGGGGCTAGTGTAGCATTCGTTACGGGGGTATTCATAAACCATCATAACTTTACTCGCGTGTGTTACGGGACCGTCCCTTTCTCCTCCATTCAGTACACATACGACTAACCTTTTGCTGTAAATTAATCATTAGGACTTGCCCAACTTTGCGAACGTTTAACTGTCATAACTATGAACATCCGACTAAAAATTACAACTGCATCGAAGTAGCTTGAAGAACGATTTTAATTCAAGTTCAAAGTTAGCCCACTTATTATACAATTTTAAAATTAATGTACTAGGTGTGCATTATAGTAGATCTTATAATTCAACTTTTAAAACATTGTTTACACTTTTTTATTAATATTCTAACAAATTTATGTACCAGGTATTTAATAAATCGGAGAATTGGGTTATCATCAAGTTATAAATCAGAAATGAATAACAAAAATTTATCGCTATTAGTCAAACAATTTCTACATAATATCTTTGCATTAAGAATTCAAGCATGTTATAAATATAAAGTTTTTCTAATTCTTAAAATTCCAAAATTTACAGTATCACAAACCTTAAAAAATTCCAAACTTTTACATTTTTGAAACTTTTAATTTCTAAATATCTACATTATCGATATTCCGAAATTCCCAAATATCTAGGATGTTAAATGTCCAAATACTCAAATACTCGAATTTCTAAAATTCTAAATTGTCAAGTACATAAATTTCTAAAATCTCAAATCTTCGAACTTCCAATGTCTAGATTAAAAGATTTATAAATTTTCAAATTGTTAAGCATTCAAATTCTCGAATTCTTCATAGTTTTTAAATTCCTAAACTTCTTACGGACCGAATTTATTAGTTCTCGGGTATTCAAATTCTATAATTTTTAAAATTTTTCGATATTTAAATTTTGGAATTCTTTAAAATTTTTATATCTCAAAATTTTCGGGAACACAAATTTAAAATTTCTTAGACATGCAAATTCACAAAATAGAAAAATTCTCAAACTTACATTCCTCAGTTTCCAAATTCTCGAGTACTTAAATTATGTTTCTTAAATTGTTGAAATTGTTTCAATTTCCAGATTATCGAATTTTTAAACATATACATTCTCACATTTTCACAATACTGAAATCCTAAAATTTCTAAAATTTTGAAATTCTCATATGTCCAAATTTTAAGTTCCCAATGTTGCCATATAATCAAATACTCATGTTCTATTAATAGGTTTTTTTTTACGGAATTTTTACCGGAGTTACTAACAACACAAAATGAAAAAGTCGCCAGCGATGTAATTTCATCAATTACCAATTGGCGCAAGAACATATGTATCGCGTTTTTAAAGTGACTTTCAGTAAGCCAAGGGTTGAATAAATACAATTTCATACTATAGCCGTAATACATTTATTCTTCGAACGATCTTCCACTATTGATATTTTCTGTATCAAAGTAGCGTATCACGCGTTTCAATAAATATCAAGGGAAACGGTTGTTGAAAGTAGGAAAATTTCCTGGCAACACAGTTTCAGTTTGCTAAACGGCACCTTCGCAACGTTACCATCACGTTTTCGAATTTCTTTGCGGGAATTTATTTCGGTTCTGCAACTGATGAGAGCACGTACGTGCAAGAGTCGGGGTCATAACTGGTATTCCGCTCTCTTGTACACGTCCTGAACGATAGTTTACAGAGATACGGACTAGTCCTTCAGGGCTCGCAAACCCAACGGCTGCCCACGGCGCCCACGGGAGAAACCTCGACAACTATCCTTGAACAGCGATGCGAAGGAACTTTCGAATCCCGTGAACTACAACTACGGTTGTTAGCCACGTTGCTGTTTTTGATAAGGATATTAATAAAGTTTAACGCCTATATCTGCGTACTGTTAGCGCTGACATTTGGAACGATTGCAAACAGGATCGAGTTTTGTAGGCGCATACAGGGCGCCCCAATTAAGTTGACGTACAAAATCTCGAAAACGTGTGATTTAAGAAAAATAAACTAATATGTGTCTTTCCGTATTGCGAGTTGAATGTTAAATAGCATTACACACTTTTTTAATACATGGGCGTATTCAAGGTTATTTCAAGGTCATCTTGTCCCTGTTCTGTGGATCCTTATACAAGAGATAAATAAGTAACGTACATATTATTAATATATAGTATATATTCAATTATATGTAACTCGTTTATGTTTGTATGTTATATTTAATATCAAAGTATAGGCGCATTATACACCGATGCGATGAATATTAAATTTGTATAAAACAAGTACAAAAGCAGCTTTATAATTACAGAAACCACTTGTTTGCTTCGAATATTGATACAGGAATGAGTCTTAAAGGCTAGCATCATGCTTGCTGAATTCTTTGTCATTACATTGTATGTATGTAAACAAAAGACAAAAGTTAGTTGGTCGCCAACGAATACTAACATGTTACGAATGCACGATTAGCACTATTTTCATGAATGTCGCAAAATTATGTAACTTCCATAAAAAATAGGTACGATATTCGAATGCAACGTGTCAATACTTGGCACATGATATGTATTATGTGCCAAAAGCTTGATGGAACAATGATTAAATCTGACTCGATTCGGGGACCAGATAGTCGAACGTTCGAATAGTAAAATGCTCGATAATAGAACATTCGAATAATTGAACGTTTTAATAATAGTGTTTCGAATGGTAAAACATTTGTATTGTGAAATGTTGGAATGAAAAATTAATCAGATCAATAGTATAATATTTAAAAGTCAGAACACTTAAATAATAGAACGCAGTTCAGGCAGCAGAAAATTTACGTAGAAAAATTTAAATGTTAAAATAATCCCTAAATAGTTTGAATAGTGGATTGTTTAGATAGTAAAGTAAGCTTTTATTGGTCGAAAATCGTTTTAAAAAATTACAATTCTTCACGGTGTATATATTTGTAGTATATTACTTCCGACATTTAATTGTTCTAATTTATCGAAGTTCCAAAATTTATAAATTCAACTAAAAATTTTAAAACTTCCGAAATTCCCAACTTTCCACGCTTCTAAAATCCCTATATTTGCGAATCCTAAAAATTTCACAGCCATAAAATTCAACAGTTGAGATCGTACGAAATACTAATCTTTCAAAGACACAAAATTCATAAATTCAGAAACTTATAATTTTAAATACTTGATGCTTAAAAGTCTCAAAATTCCATAATCAGAGTCGCATTGTTCTACATTCCAAAATTCTTAAATTTTTAAAGACAGAAAATTCTAAAATCTCAAAATTTCATACTTTTACAGTTCCAAGAGATCCTAAAATCCTAAAGCTCAAAAGATCTAATACTTTACAGTCTCAAGGTTTAAAAATATCAAAGTCTCCCCCCCCCCCCCCACAAATTTCTAAATCCGAAAATTTCGAAGGTTCCGAAATCACAAATTTCCAATATTTGAAGGTCACAAGATTCTAATTTCACTATTTTTCAAAATTCTTAAATCTAAGTCCCACAGTTCCAAAAATTTCAAAGCCTTATGCCCGCATAATCCAACGCACCAATATTCTGAAATCCCCAAATCTCAATATTCCAATGTTCGAAAATTTTGGAATTCAAAAATTTCAAAATTTTTAAGTTCCAAACTCTTAAGTCTTACAGATTCAAAATTCAAAAGAGGTATTAGCCCAAAATTTCAAATCTGAAATCTCCAAAATTAAAAATTCTTAAAACTCTAAAGTACATCCATAGTTCCAAATATTCAACACACAAGCGACCATTAGTTAGAATCCACACTTCAAGAATCACTGCAATAGCATTTCTAGTCAGTAAAATATTCAAGTAATAAACCATTTGAATGGTATTACATCCTAACCAAAAAACGGTTATACACGCAGCTTTTCAAATAATGCATGTTCAGACATGGAAGATTTTACTTTGTTGTTTCATCACGTTTCACAATTTTTGCAAAGTTCAGGGAAACAAATCTTAGTTCTGCGGTGACAACGAATTGTTTCGCCGGCATGAAAAGGTGACCAGATCTCCTCCTCCTTTCTCTTCCTCTTGATACTTAGGTTGTACAGCTTTCAGCAGAGTCGGCAACAGGAGTTCCTGAAGTCGCGACGAAGGCACGAAGCCAGCTAGTGGCCCCCATAGGGGCTGTGCACTGACTTTCGCCCCTATCTACCCTAAACCACGCTCTAGAAGCTTCTCCTCATACTCTAACCAGAAGATCGCTAGTGGTTTGGACTCGACTTCTAAAGACGGTTCGTCCCCTCCTTACGATACCCCGTTAGCATACATACTCTAACAAAACATACCACTAATTTAAATATCTGTATTATTTCCCCCATCTTTGATGAATTCTTAAATACAGTTTTTTAGAAAACGGAATTCCATATGGAACAAATTTATTTTTTTACATATGGTAATGTCATTTTGTTTTCAATTAAGCCACTAATTATGGGATGTAAGTCTATTTAAAAAAAAATTAATGTAACCTTGATTTTGCTAATAAAATCAAACGATACTGTAAAAACTATATTTAATTACTATTATCGCTATACAAATGAGAAAATAAGACACAGAATATCGTGGTATAAATGGGAACAGGTACTGTTATACAAACAAATAAACTGATAACAAGTCCTAAATGTTTCTCGTACCCAGTTTTGTTTAAAAAACACTGAGTTTTGAAATTCATCATTTTATTTCCAATAAAAGTTTATTTACGGCAAAGTTTGTTTATGGCAAACAAAATTACAATTTTTTTACAATTTACATAAAAGTTTCTTTATGGCAAACAAAATTACAATTTTTTAAGTATTTCGTTAAATGAACATTTAACAACTGTTACAAATTAATAAGTGCAATTATTATTATTCCTGTAGTACGTTGCTAGTCATTATTATTTTAGGCGTGGTGTGCTAATGCACAGTCCCATAAATTTAGTTAATGTATGGCAAGTACACATATGAATAACAGTAAGTTATATGCGGAAGAAACAATAATTGATAATAATTGTTGGAATAATAAATGCGACTTGAGATAGACGAGACACAAAAGAATATATATATTTTAAGAAATTTAAAGTACATCTGATCGCTATGCGTGCTCATTGAGGACTGCTTAATTAAGCACGTACGTACATAGATCGGTATCGATTCGCAGCGACACCAAACGTTCGTCAATCGTATTATCGTTTACCGACCATATCAATAATAATAATTTTTATAATATTAAGAATTATTGGCGATGAAGGTACAGTCTTACAGTAGGGCGATACACGCATTAACCCTTTGCACTCCTCAATTTCTTTTCCCTACCGACTCCTTAATTTACAAAAATTAATCGAGATAGGAATCCTGAGTAAAAGTTGTTAAAATAGTGTGAAGTATGTGACAAATACATTTTTCATTTATTATAAATAGTAAATAAATAAAAATATATATATTTAACCAATCTATTTATCTGAATTATTTGTAAGATCCAAGAGAAATGTAATGTCGAGCCACACTCGATAGAGGAGTGCAAAGGGTTAACGTGTCGGTCGCTATCTAACAGCAATTAATATTAATTCTTACATCGCCATTAGAACCGCCTTGCATTTATGTGTTTCTTTTGAATTTCAATGTTTTACGTTTCATACAATGGAATCGTGCATAAAATTGTATTTCTCTTCTTGAGTAAATCTTTTTCGTTCTCAATATATTGCATTATGTCACTTTGGACGCCGATCCTCTCCCACAGCAACAACTGCATTTATGAATTTATAATATTGATTAATTGTTTAAATAACCAACAAATTGTTAACCTATCATTAACCTTATAATCCATAAATTTTCATACAAATATTTTTCAAAATGCTCAAATCCAATATTTTCGAAAATGAAACCGCGTATGAAAAAATATTATTATTTATATTTTTAATACATAGAATCATTGCTATCGCACTTATTGACAGTAATATAATATTCCGTATAATATACTGATTTTCATATATTTTAGAAGCTAAAATATTTTGTATACTTGCAGAGACCTATGTATTCAATTATATACGTACTTCCATAATTTTATGAAAAGCTGTTATGTACACAAATATTATTTCTATTACAAATTGGTTATATATCATTGTTACAAGCTGTAAAGAGTAAACAGTAACAAAGATGCGGAGTATTTCAAAAAGCAGATTTATTTACAAATGTAAGATTTGCATTTTGAACGAGGTAAATTCAGCTGGAGTAGAGCGATACAAAGACACCGCTGGGAATGGAGGCGAAGTGTGGGAATAGCTGACTGGAGCTCGTAAAACGTCGCAAGGTACTTTAATTGGCAAAATATGTTAAAAGTCAAGCTCATGTTGAGATTTATTTGTTTCCTCCACTCTTGATCATGCCAATGTGCTTGAAAATTCATCAGAGAATACTACCCAAGAGAATACTGCCGGAAACATCAACTTTATTGTATCACAATGTTTCATGAGACACACGAAATTTATCGGTATACACTATTATTCACAAATGTTGAGATACCTATTCAATTTTACAAGTGAAATTGCTATTTATTTAAATGATTATTCAACAGCGTTTGTTATTATACAGAAGTGTATAATAACGAATACATGCTGTTAATGATACTAAAGTAAAAAAAGAGTGTTTAAATAATTTCGCTACGAAGCTTCATTAATTTTGTGATGACGCATTGCTCAAACAACAATAGCTGAAACTTCATTTTAGGCAGAACTTAGTACCGTTTTTTAATTAATACATTTTATTTAGATTGTACCTCTTTGTGGAATAAAATACTTCTATTAAAAAATATGGAAGTACAATTTTATTTGGAATATTCTTATACACATTTTGTTCATCTACATCATAATTTTTAATATTCTAGCGGTTAAGGCGATATCCGAGTTTGAATATCTATTTTAATTTTTAATATTACGTATAGAATTACAAAAAATATAATAATGAAGTAATGGTGCATAATGTCGACGTGTTAATGCCTAGCGTAAATTATAGTTGTATAATTTTTCTAAATACATGCCTGTTTAGCGCAGTTTTCAAACCTGACAAATACTACGAATTTCTATCTATGTATTGAATAAATAAGTATTAGAAATATTTGTTTTGTGCAGCTTACAATTGAAACAACAAAAGTTTACACCCGATAAAATAGTTATACACGATGTATACAAATCTATCATGTTTTGATGAATTTGTAATTAAGTTATACTTTACATTAAGTTATACTGTAAATTTATAATTAAGTTATACTTTAAATTAAGTTATACTGTAAATTTATAATTAAGTTATACTTTATATAAATGGTTTGCAATAAAATGTAAACAATTTTAATCGACAAAATAATGCAATAAATATCTTGATTTATGAAATATTAAAATGTGCAAATTGAACATACGTGAGAAAAACTGTTGAAGAAACCAAAAATTCACTCAAGGACTAACTACATTTCTCAATTTCGAATTTTCAAATTTTCACATTTTGTAACTTATAAATTTTCAGAGTTCCGAGGTTCCAATTTGCAAGCTTCACAAATCCTTCAATTTTCATATTTTAAATTTCTGAATTTGAAATTAACAAATTGCAAAATACATAAATTCCGAAACTCACAAATTGCCAAATTGCCAAATTGCCAAATTGCCAAATTCCTAAATTGCCAAATTCCTAAATTGCCAAATTCCCAAATTCCCAAATTCCCCAATTCCTACATTCCTAAATTTCGAAATTCTCATATTCCCATATTCTTAAAATTCAATTCCTAAATAACCAAACTTCTAGACTCTTAAATATCTAAATTTTTAAACATCAAATTTGTGAGTTCCTAATTTCCAAATGATTAAATTAACAATTCTTAACTTTCCAAATTGTAAATAAAAGAACTGCCAAACTCTCTTAGAACTAATTCTTAAATTTTTCAGATCTTACATTCTCAAATTCATAAGTTCCGAAATTTTCAAATTTCTAAATTAGCAAACTCAAAATTTCCAAGTTATCTGATTTTCAAATAAAATTTCTAAGTTTGTATTAATAATTACTATATTTCTAAGCCTCTATTCTAGTTTCCTGTATTCTAAACTTTTGAACTTCAAAATGTGAAAGTGCGGAAATGTGAAAATTCGTAAACTAAATAATAGGCATTTATAAATTTAAAAAATTGCTGGGCAAATTTGTAAATTATAATATTTAAAAATGTAAAAATTTGTAAATCTGAAAGTTTTTAATTTCTATAATTTTAAATTCCTAAGCTTGTAAATTAAACAATCTTTAAATTTAAAATTTGGATAATTCCGAATGTACAAAATTTAATGCTTTTCAAATTTTCAATTGGCCAAATAAAACAATTTGTAAGTTTAAAAATATAGAAATTTGTAAAATTGTTCTTTTACGAAATGTGTAAAACTATAATATAAGATATTTTATCTTCCTATCACACGCTGTATCATTTTTGATAAGAAGAAAATCGGTATTTAATTTAATTTAAATTTTAAAGAAATATGAATTTTCTTGTGAATAAATTTTTATTCATTACAAAATTAACGAGTACCGTCATGTTTTGTGGAGGTTTGCATTGTGTGCAAAGTCAGAAGAAGTATGATTTTAAAGAAAGTAGGAGGATAACGGATGCTAGCATCCTCCAACCACTGATTTGTTCCGGTCGTAAACTCTTTGGCATTCGGTACAACGTGGAAACCACGAACATACGTTTCCAAAATGTACTTGCACAGTCGTAAAGGTATTAGGAAGCATGATGTTTCGTTATTGTCGGCACAACGCGACATTACTTGCCTCTTTAGGCTTGTTCAGGACGATATACCGTTACCAGATTTATGATCACCCTTTTGATCCTCGCGAGACTCCTTCGAAAAGGACCTTTTTTACCTACAACCGCTGGTATGCCGTAGCAGCCCGTCGAAATTTGTCCGCCCGCAGGAGGAATGGGCGGGCACCGAGAGTGCGGGCGTTCTCCCAGGACGTTCAACGAAGGATAATCCTTCGAATAGAGGATCATCCAATTACGGTGCAGGTGACCCCAGGCGTCATTTGTATTCATTTCGTCTCCTTGTTGGCAGTAGCTTGTGTCTTCCTGTGCGACCGCTTGTCCTTCTTCTTCTTCAGGGTATCTTGTGCTGTTTGCTCTTCGACAGCATCGAAATTATACAAACGGGCGTTAAACAAAGACTTAGTCAGACCTTCCAGCGGGATTTTCCAAGGGATTATACGATCCATGTGGTTTTTGAAGCAATTAATTTGAGCTCAGTTGCTGTGACCACACTGCCACTAATCCTATTTATGAATGAAGGGTGAGAGAGCAATGGTTGTAAATCTGTTCCTGGGTAATTTACATTGATGTGCCTGAAGTGACGTTTACTTCATTTCTATATCAACAGTTTTTTTATTGTGTAACAATTTGAAATGTATTCAATCTACTGTTTATTTATAGTCTATTTCAAATATATTTTCGGCTTGTTTTAGTTAACGGTTTACGTTAAGTTTATTTAAGTTTACTTCCTGTTCACTTCAAACTTATTTAATATTTATTTTAAGTATATTTTCAGTACATTTTCAATTTATTTTGACTTTATTTGATTTACTTATATGGAATTCTGAAAAATATTTATTCCATTTATTTATTTGGAGTTTACTTTTAATGTTTACTTAGTTTATTTTAATGTTTGCTTGGTTTATTCATTTTGAGTTTATTTCAAAGTTTATTTATAAAGTACATATAAAACACATGATTGGCACAAGTGAAAATATATTTCAATTATTCTGCGCAATTCAGTTTCAACGTTTCCATGTAATGATGTTTTAATTAGAGATCAAAATAATTAGATCAGAATGTTCGTTACACACAAATTTTTAGAAAGAAACGTTGTAAAAGTTGCAATTTATTATCTCAAATTTGATATAGAGTTGCAGAAAATTTTGTAAAGTAATTTTTTCAAACCCTGATCTAAGTTAACTTAATTATCTTAATTTCAAGTATCCTTATTTCAAAACTATTTTAACTTTCACTGCATGATGTGTTTGTTGCATGCTTTGACTCAAAGTAACTACTCAATTTACGTTTTAAATCAAAGTTGTTTTAAAAATAAGAATGTGTAACGGCATGCACACGACAAAATATAAGAAAGAATTAAATATCGACCAGAATTTTTAATATTCTATAGGAAACAGATCATAATTCTTAATATTCGCGGCAAAAGTCTTTATTTCGAAAACGCGTATGAATGAATCTAGGATTTAAAGTTATTATGGATGAATTAAAGTAATTTTGAGATGAGACTGCAATGAAGAGTGGATGAGGATAGCAGCGAAATACAGACGTGTATAATTAATTATAATAAAAGTTAAAATTTGTAAATTAAATTTAAAGGTTTAATAAGATCTTTTAAAATATTGCTTATAATGTATATGTTACAGTGAAACACCGAAATCTGGAGAATGTCGACTTTTACCGGTGAGTGTCAGCATTCACATAATCGTTTGGTATATGTCCGGAATATTTGCTAAATACCCTTATTTCTGACTTACACCGGTAAATGTCGACATACACCGAACCTAATCTACATATGTGATTGTCGACATACACCGGTGAAGGTCCGAATGTACAAAAATTTAATAAAATATTCAATCTTTCAGCGACGTATTTGGTATACGTTGACATTCACCGGTGAAAGTTGACATTTTCCAGTTTCGGTCTTTCACGGTAACATATATATGAATATGCAAGTTGCCAAATTAATATACTCAAGATTTCATTTTAAAAATATACGATCGACGCGACTTTAATTAGTTTAACAATATTATTGATGATTAATATATTATAGATTGGATGTGAATATAAGTGTATATTACGTATTCTGTATTTCTTTATGTATCCCATGTTACGTATACTATGTAGTTGGACGAAAACGTTGACTTCAATTATAGATAATAAAAGCGAAATAACGAAACATTAAATAATTGTATTTTCTTGTATAATATACTATTTAACTTATGTTTAAGTATTTAATTTTGACTTATAATTACATTTCTTACTATTAAAATATATTGTAACAAAATGTAATAGAATTAATATATCGTAACACTTTTTTAAAAATATGTTTTATTTCATCGGTTAAAAATATCAAATATAGAATCTTTTGTTTGGGTTTAATAAATTGGTCGTCCACTGTAAGAAAAACATACTATGATGTACTTGGTGCTAACAAAGCTGTTAAACAATATTTTCAAATTGTTGAAATTGTAGTAACTGAACATTATATTGGCAGACTGATGAGGTTATTGAGTTACTCAATCAGATGACAATGGCGCAGGCCATAGATCACCGACGTAATAGGAAATGCACATATGACGAAATCTTCATGGCTCGTTGGCCGCTGAAGTAAAGCCTAGAGGCAGGTTTATAATGAAGAGAGCATGCACTTGTACGATCTGCTGCTGCGGTCTAAAATCTGACGCTCCCTCCAGATACCGACGGCACCCTCGTTGATGGCCTCGTTCCCCTTCAAGTGGATACTGTATCTCCACATTTAGCAAGTTTGAACGATAGCTGTGTTCTAAAAAAGATCGAGAGGCTGAATTCTAAAGAGGGGGTGAGCACACAGTGATACGATGTCCACATCTGTTTGCAATTGAAACAAGTGGCTCGATCCTTTTGGTTTTATCGGTTTATTGGTTGGTACTCATTCGATGTGTAACGAAACCTGTTCGATGGTTCTTTAACGTAATTGATCTGTTTAAAGTATACACAGACTATTTGGCTGTTATAGAATAAAATTATTTTCGGCAGTTAGCTGAAGAAACATCGATTTAATATTTAGTACGATTTATTTGTACAATTTCTGTACTTGAATATAATTATTAGTTATATGTGGCTATTACAATGAAATTTAGTTTTAGTTCAATTTATTATAACCACAAAATTGAATTCCTTGATCATGAAAACCCTGAGATGTGACGAATTTATTATAATTTATGTAAAAACACCAATACTCTATAACGGATGTTTTTATTATTTCAAATATGCACATATGAGTTCACAAGTACAATTATCAATTATTTCAGCTTATTTTCTGCTTATTGCTTATCACGTTCTTCCTTACATAACATTATTATACCATTCTGTATTGCTACGCGTAATTATTGTAGTTAATAAAGTCAAATTACCACTTCATAAAACGCAGCTTCCGAATTATAAATGTAAAGATTGTTTGATATGTAACCACAAAAGATGTACAATATTTGCAAATAATATTCAAATTGTTTATCTATATCAAAATTTATCTCATTTTATTAACTACAAGATAAAAATATAATCAATGTAATTATATACTGTAATTATTAAATACATAAAATTATGTAAAATTAATTTATAAGTTAATTTTATGCTTTATTATATTTACTATCGCTTGAATAAAATAATCTTCAAAAGTAACGTCCAATTTGACAAGAATCCGTTATCATCGAATCGATACAAAATTATTTTGCTATCGTCTTTAATAGTTTAGGACACGTTTAATTGTTTGGAACAACTTAAAAATCTCCACATGATATTCTTGTACTGCCTATTGTTTACAGTAGGTGCTTTAAATTTTAAATGCACATTCGAATTCTCGTAAGGTAGATCCATTAGTAATAAAAGATATGAGAAAAGAGAAATGATCGTTACTTTTGACAAAGAGAAAAAATCGAGGACAAGAGATATCTCGAAGACATTCGCAGTATGGATAGCCATTTTCATGCCAGCAACTAGAGATGATGTTTCAATAACAGGCGGCAGTTAGGCCGTCTCTAACGTGCATTTTGGTCGGCGAGTATTGTCATTCCCATATCTGAACGACCGTTGTTTGAAACAGTATCACAGGTACCTTACCTAGCTACACCACCTTTATGCACGCATGAAATCATCTCTCTGCGATACTACTTTTGATTACAGCCCGTACAATAGCCTATACAACATAACGTTCCATTCGGTTCAAACGTGTTTACTATACACGTGTTTTAACAATAAAATGAAGTTAAAGATCTTTCCTACTGTGACGATTTCAAAATTTCAGGATTATTTAATAACATTTCACAAATATTCTAAATGTTTTTGTGTAAAAATAGTGGCTTTATTCGAAGTTATAGTGATACAAGTTGTGTGAAACAAATAATTAAAAAAAATATTAACTCATATAATTATAGTTACTATATAAAATGTTATTGGTATCATGAAGAACATGATAGCGTTTGAAAGACAATGTGTCAATAATTAATTTCTTTAATAATATAATTTTATTTTTAAATTAATAAAAGAGTCAAAGTATTGATGGACAGGAAACATCAGTACATAAAATTTCAATATCCTCTAATCTTCGATTTTTAAGTTTCCTTCATCACCAATGAAAAGTATTGTTTTCAAAATTATTCAAGTATCCATAAGCTATAATTAATTAGTTTTACAAAGTGCTCGTGGAACAAAGACGAGAAGAAATTGTCTTGAAGTGATAGTTTTTGATTTTTATGAAACTTATGAATAATATAATTCTTAAAAAATTATTCGATACGTATTCTTTTTACTTTCCGCCATTCATGTTAAGGGGGTGCTAATAGCCCTAAAGTGGTAAGTGGGAATCATATTTCATCGAATGTTTCAGGAACCAGCAGAACTAAAATAATGGTTTAAAGCGCAAGATTACATGTTTCTTCACGGGGAATCGGAATATGAAAATGCATTTAAAAAATTCGTATTTGTTTAAATAACGTATTAAAAATCGGTACTTTTCCGTTCATGCTTCCAATTGAAATTTTCTCCATTTTCTTGTAAATTTCAATATGAAAACTATAGCCATAGGCACAAAATACAGATAAAATACACATTTACTTTGTAAATATAGTTAACATAGTTGAACTTATATTTTAGCGAGACGTAGTCCTTAAATGCATGCAATGAAACAGAGAAGTAACTTTCATGTCTTCTGCGAGGAAAAGTATCATTAGTGAAGTTAATAAAACACTTTTTATATATTTACTATAACTTTCAATCCTTATCTCAAGAGTTTTAGCCAATCAGCACCTTACCTGGAATTGTACTCTTTTGTGGGAAGGGATAACAAGGAAACTAAAATCTTTTTCTTCGTAGTTAAATAATATACAGATTAACAGTAGCGCTAACTCTTTTCAGTGCTTCTATATCTTTATAAGAACGGAACCCCTTGGTTTTGCGTTGTCAAAAATTTGAAACAATTCGGGAGCAATAGCCTACCTCAATAAAAGCCTTGTAACCGCGAGGAAAAGCCACAACGATCACCGCCGGCTGATGTTTATACCTGCGATGGTAATTTTGACCCCACCCGAAACAAATTTGGTAGACTCACAATAATGCAGTTACCAATAGAGACGTAAAAGTTCTTTTATGCACTCGATTATATGGATTAGAGGACTGCGTTTCGTCAAAACACTATAATGTTTACAATGTAAAAATGAAAATTCCATTTTATTCGCATTTTATACGTATAAGTATACTTCTCATATCAAAATGTACAAATAGATACAGTAATTTTTAAACGTGAAAATGAACAGAAAAGTGTTATTTTTTAATATATTATTTAAATAAATACGAATTTTTGAAATCCATTTTCATACTTAAATTCCTCGTGAAAAGCACATGATATTGAAATTGAAACTATCTCCCGAACTCTGCTGGTTCCACAGATATTTGACGAAATATTACTCTCACCTCTCACTTTGGGAACATGGACATTTGGACGTCTAGGAACTTAGGTATAATCTATATAATCTAGGGAATTTAAGAAAGTGACAATTTTCGAATTCGATGACTTGAGAATTTAGAAACTAAAGTGTTTGGATTAACCTTTCAATAATAAACGTTAGATTGATCGTGTACCAGAATTACTACGTGTATAAATAATGCATGATTAAAATTATATCGTAGAACAATTTAAGGGCAAACTTTCATATACTAGAAAACATATATTAATGGAAACAATTTAATGTTTAGGAAATATATAAAAGAGAGTGTAAGAAATACATAAAATTGAAGTTATGTTATCTGAACAGTCTACTGACCAGGAATTAACAATTTATGTACTAATGTTTGTAACATCTATAAAATTTTAGCTAAATACATGCTAGAAATATTATTATCAATTACAATTTATAGTTAGTGATTAAAGTAATTAAATAAAATATTCCACATGTTAGAATTTCAACTGATAAAATACAATAGTTATTTTTATTGTCATGTTACAATATATTGTATTGCAACAATAATATACCTTATTATATAAATACTGTATTTTAAAAACATAAAATAGTGTAAAAACTGAACACTTAAATATAAATTAAATATTTTGTTATAGCATAAATACAATTATTTAGGACTTCGTCACTTCGCCTTGTATATTTACAGTTATAAATAAAATAGGTTAAACGGAAGTCAAGATTTTTATCTCGTCACTCATAGAAACCCGCAAACATAGAATACTTAACACACAATTATATTCACATCCACTTTTTATTCTAGATATAGACTCTTAAATATCAATACTTCTAAATTAATTAAAATTGCATTGATAGGATATTTATAAGAACAAATTTCTTTAATATAATAATTTGGTAAACCACTGTAAAATTTTTGAACGTCAATAACATTTTGCGCTATAACAATGTAAAAGAAGATATTTATCAATCACAATTCGTATTATTGACATTGAATTTAAAAAAACAAACAGGTGTGTTCACAACGACTGAAATATTATCGCTGCGTGTCTTAAATAACGAAGAATTGATACGATCACTAGAAAATGTTGAAGTGGGACCGCTGTTATAGTGCGCATGCAACGAAATGGAGTATAGTGCTTTTGTCTGGCATTAAGGGGTGGGTATAGGTGGCGAAACGCCTCGTTGGTCACCAAAGGACGATGCCTTTCTCTCAATCTGTCATAGCGGTAGCGAAAACGTGCTTCTCCGCACCCGCTCGCCTTCCTCTCCTTTATCTCTGTTTATAGACGCCAACGAAGCTACGGGCCCGTAATCCAAACAGAGGGTGCCGTATTCACTCACCATAACCATTCACCATGTGTTCATTTACCAACAGATAACTACTGGTTTCCAGGCAAATATCTGTGGACACCAAACGCAAATTTTCGTATATCCCTATTACCGTGAATAATCTACTAGAAATTCTCATACGATTGATATCGTGATACGATGATATAAAAATACTATAAAATATTACTTTTCCGTACCAATTTAAAATACAAAATTTTGTAAAAATGATTATTTAAATAATTCATCAATATTTTTAATTTTTATTAAACAACAGTGAAATAATAGAATTCATCATCGTGATTGCATAGATAGTAAATATATGATTTTGAGATGTATTATGTTGACAGAATTGCATAATGACACTTGGCATAGTAATTTCACCCTTTGTTGCGAACTATAACTTTCGACATAATAGAAAGGTACATTCTTGAATTCTCATAAGTTGTACTAATAAAAGTATAATACCCAAATATTTTTCGCAAATTTGAAAAATTCCAACAAGAAATTACAATTGCATACGATAGGTATACGAAAGCATCATAACAAATACGCGTATATTACTTAACGAACTATCAATAAATACTTTAACGGGAAATTAAGATATATTGTACCAATAATAATAATTAAATTATACCAAAATATTCAGAACAATCCCTTAAATTAAGGAAACAACAATATTGCATAGATTTTAATGAAGAGGTGAGAATGATTAGTGACATCTGTGAATTCTCTTCGATCAAAGCCCAGACAAGCAGTACGTATGGACGTTGTTTTCAAACAAACAATTACAGCACTCGGTTTGATCGGTTTTAAAAATTGTTCACTGAACATTTCTTCCACCAGGTACCACTTCGGACACGCGACATTGCACTCGGTGGTGGCACAATGGCGTTCTATCAAGTTGATCCAGGACAATAGTACTTGTTACGAAGGCAACGAGATGTCACCGACCATGAATTAGCGTTGTGGTCGAGGTCGAAGCTGAAGAAGGGGTTTCTCTGAAAGGGGTGACAAGCGATGGAAACAAGAGAGGAGAAATTCTTTTCTTTCTTGCGTACAGATGCTCTTTATCGAAACACATGGTACGTCGTGGTTGCCCGCTTGAAGTTCCTGCCTGGTCCGCCTCAGGATTTATATCCTATCGAACTGCAACGTCACAAATGAACTGGTGCAGTTGACATAAACGATATAGTATGGTCGTAAAATTGGTCGAGTGTGAAAATACATGAAATTTCACTGTCGAATTTGTGTAACTTTTAAAAATATGTAGAAATTTAAGAAAGCTGGGCCTTGTTCAAGAGCGTATATAAGGAGGTTCATCCAGTTTTAAAACAAGTTATCTGACAATGTATTAATCAGTTTTACTAATTTGCTGTTTTCTGAAATTAATGGTAAATACGTAGATAGATTGCCTAATTTAATTTTGGATCTGAGAGGACATTATCGGATGACAATAATTGTGTATAGGAAATATAAAGGTGTACCCTTTTTTAAGAATTGTTTTACATAAAAATAGTGTTATAATTATTTTTCAAGCTATAAAAATGTTTGAAGCTTAAAGATATAATATTTCAGTATAAAATCGTAAATATTCTACAAATTATTGATTTTTACAATATATTTTGATGTTAATAATTTTCTTTACTAAGTGCTTCCAAAAATGAATCTACATATATATAATACATATAAAAAGATATATTTTTATGGATATATACACCAGTGCATTTTTATGAAATATGAACACTGCCTGAGAATGTAGAATGTAGTACCACGAATAGGTGTCATATTATATCGTTTCCACCAACCGCACTTATGTTGCAAGTACGTCAATACTAACACATGATTCATTCTTTGCAAGCTCGTACAACCATGTGGTAACTTGAGACTATACGAGGGATTTCCGTCAAGATATGACGAATTTCCAACCCTCTTGCACAATCGTAAGTCAGGATATCTAGTTACAGGGATTAACTAGATTTTCGTATTAGAAAAGTTGGCAATAGTTAGTGTTGTGGTTATGATTACTTCAATGCACAGAATAATTATGTTTGTAACTATAATAGAAATGTCCAACTTATTAAAGATAGGAGTAATTGTGATAGGAGCTTGTGTATATATTTACAATTTCGATTTAGATATTGAGTTTTAACTTCATGAATCTAATGATCTAATTTAATCCTTAAATGCATGATTTGCGAATTTTACCTGAAACAATTAACTAACAAAATACCTTGAAAGCGGTTGATTCAAATTAAAACAAACAGATGACACTATTGTGTATTTGATTTGTAAGTGGCATATCTGCAACACTACTCATTGCAGGTTTCCTACATTTTGTATATAATTTATAAGATTAAAACTGGTATGTTGCATATATACAACCATATGCATTTAAGGGTTAATTACTTGCAAGGATATAAATACGGAGACCAAATATAATATTTTAGTAACAAAACATTGACGATACATAATATACATATAAAGAAAATAAATAAAAATGTATTATTTATACAAGTTATATCTTTTAATTAAATTATTCCATTGTGTACATATTAAATTTCGTGATACGGATTGCGTTAAAAAATGGCATTAACCTAACCTTATTAACTAGTTCGGAACTCTCATTAGGGAACTAGGTTCCCTAATTTTAGGTTTAGCATAAAACACAAAACCTTGATTGCATCGATAATTCAAAATTTGTTATTCTATACAAATTTTCATTACACAATCGAAATCATTAAAATTCTTCCATAAACGATACATATTTTGTAATGTAAATTTGTGGCCAAGGTGCGAACGAACTGAACGTTTCGCAATAAACAGGCATAATTGGTCGGCCACCGTTCGAACAGATACGAGGAAACACCATCGATGGCACCTCCCGTCGATTCGGCTACCATTTCCACGTGTTTGTAATTTGCCATGAAATTCAGTCACGTTTGTATTTGCCTACACTTTCCCGCTCTCTTTCTCTCCTCTCTCCATCATTTCTCTCGTCGCTGTGAACTCGAGCTCGCTATCCTGTATGCAAAGCAAATGTATCATATCACACGGGCCCCCAGGGGTGCATTACAAACCCGATCATAGTATGTTTCCGGGCGTATTAATACGACCGTAAAAATGCAACCTCTATTTCGCGACTCGACCGGACTAAACTGTCCGCTAATTCCATTTGCTGTCGGTTGAGAGCACAATGGTTCCGCACCGGGTCTCGTTTTTCCGTTACTCGTGCCCGTTTCTTCTTTCGCGATAATTTATTTACCGGCCAGCTTTTGAATATTGACAGGAAATATGTATTAATGGAAGCGTTTTAAATTGTTGAAAAAGAAGATACGCACTCATGCTCATAAAACAATTAAAATACACAGTTTGATTGCGTTGTTGGTGAATAAATGAAAGACTTTTTTTAACTGCTCTGTGCTTAATACCATTTTTTATTGTACGACTGAAGGGAGAACAGCGAGGTGAAACTCTGAAAACCATAGTTATTGTCAATTATTTTTTGGACATAAATTTTACTGTACGATTATAATATTTAAAAGTAGAGGAATTTTTCAGAACACATCCCGGTCTTCGATTCCAAAAGTTTAAATTATAAATTTATATGTAATGGAATATACTAAATATTAAACAATTAAAATAAACACTTATAACTTTTAAACTCTTTATATTTGTAATTGTGAAAGATGGGAAGAAATATCAGATCAACACGACACACGATAACAGAATGTATAATAATATAGAAATTTCATGAAGAAAACAAGCACATAAAGCAATATTACAATTATTTTATTTTAATATTTGAGAATCTAGAATTGAATCGAGTGGCATCAAGTTAATAGTCGATAATTTAATGTTCATATTTATCGACATCTAATTACCGACATTTTATAAGTTATCGATTCAGATTTATTTTTGCCACTCAATTATGAAAATTCAACAATATATTTTGTTGGTTATAAAAACAAAAATCTTATGTTAAAAGGTCATCGAATTTGCTAACTATAAAATAAAAATATTTTATATGCGTTATAACATTTATATTAAATGTTAAATAATATGAACATGTGTTGTACAATTTTTCAAACATGTACAATATAAGTTTTTAAGGAGCTTTTCCTCTTTTATAAGGCTTATGATTATGTTAATTATCACAGAAGCTTTTGCATTGTACATACATGTAACTAAGATCGGTTATCATAGGTGTGAAGTGCATACATGTGCGCATGCGACTTATACAGTATTTCAAAGAACAAAATTCAAATATAAAGCGTGTAGCTTACAGTTTTCGTTAGTTTAACTGTTTTTTTTAATACTTTGTATTTAGCAGTTTTTTTCCTTAAATTTTCAATAAAATATACTAGTAGTAGACAATAAATTGCAGGATCCGAACTACTGAAATTCACGTGTTTAAAAGTTTTCAAATTTTTTAATTTTGAAGATTAATAGTTTCTGAATATTACCATTTTCAAATTCAGTGAATGTTTCAATCATTAATTTTTAAACTCTTATGTTTCTAGATGCGAAAGTTCTCAAAACTTTACATTCATACATTAAAATTTATAAAATTTCCAAATTTATACGAAATCTACCTAATATTCCCAAAATTGTAAATTTCAAAGTTTTAAGTTATCAAATATTTATATATTCATATGTTGAATATCCATATTCAAATTTTCAAATTTCAAGATTTCAAATTTTTTACTTTCCAGGTTTCCAAATTTTTCAATTTTTGAACTTCTAAATCTTACTATTCACCAATTCTTTATATTTCAAATCTTCCTAAATTTTCAGATTACTAAGATTTATTACTTCCAAACTTTTGAGCTTTTAAATTTTCACATATTTATATCATTAAAGCTGTCGAATTTCTATACTTTAACTTCTAATGTCCAACATGTTATTTCTGCGATCAACATATACACCAAGGCCCGTAAACCTCGCGGCGTGTACTTGATTTGCGCACAACTGGAGTGGATTATGAATCAACTCGCGATTCGTATTTATGGTATCCAAATAATTGTATTATTTATTTATCTAGTATTCCGTTGAATGATGTGTCAAACTAATGTATGTATATTTACATAACAGCGCACTAGTTCTGTATAACTCAGCCTGATATAGTGACAATAATAACAACTATTAAAACCAAATGTTAAGAATTTCATTAATTTGACATAATGAAACGACTGAACCACAATACTTAGTATCATTTAAGACAAAAACTATTAAAACGGTAAAAATGACTAGTTTACAACTTTCTTATTATAAGTTACACAATTTATTACAGTGCTTATTTGGAAATTTGTATTGATTTTCATTAAAATAAAGAATTAGTGCGTATATTAATCTATGTTTTATTGTTTGTAAATTTATATTACAATTTTAATTCCAAACTAAGTATGCATTATCACCGCCAAACTTAGTATTAAAAAGTTCTGCGTTCTTCTATTTTCATTTCTTCATTTTCTTTATATACATAATTTTATTATTCTTTATCTGTCTAATTGCGTAATAATCTAGATACCCGATTTTCTATATGGTAACACAGTTTTATTTAGTTATTCTCAAAATATACTAACATCATGTCAATTCATATGATCTCTACGATCGATTTTCGATCACAGCTCGTTCAAAAGTTCCTCCATATCATACAATTTACTTGTCAGGTGCGTCAGTAGACTGCTATAATATTGAAACAATTAGATAAAATTAAATGTTATATTATTTTTGCATTCAGCTGTCCTTGATTATGCAAGTTATAATCGTGACTTGAACTTCAAATTAAAGCGTATTCAAAACCCGAGTAAGGGCTTGTGTACGCAGTGTAGTCACCCGTGCTAGTAGCATTGCCAGTAGATAGTCGTGTTTTTACGCTACTAGCTTTGTTTATATCACATCTGTCGTTAGAAAAAGAAAGCAATGGGAGAGTTGTTAGAAGAAAGCCGTACGTAAATGAAGCGAATAGGAAGAAAAGACTAAATTATGCACAAGAATTTGTTTTAAAGGAAGATACATGGTGGAATGACGTAATTTTTAGTGATGAAAGTAAATTCAATATTTTCGGTTCAGATGGACGAAGAATGGTATGGAGAAAGAAGAATGAGGAATTTAAATTTAAAAATATAAAGTCAACTGTGAAACACGGTGGTGGAAATATACTTGTGTGAGAATGTATTTCAACATTTGGAACGGGCAAATTAGTTTTTATTGACAATATTATGGACAAAAATATATATTTAAACATTTTAAAAAATAATGTACATAAAAGTGCAATGAAAATGGGTAAACACAAGGCCCGTATTGTACAAGAATATTTGTTCTATAATTGTCCAAAATTATTACACTCTCCACCTCAGTCACCTGACCTAAACCCTATTGAAAACTTATGGGACAAATTGGAAAGACAAATTAGAAAAACTCCTTTAACATCAAAATAAATGTTAAAACAACAATTAAAAAAAGAATGGAACAATATTACTACCGAATACCTAAAAAAAATAATTGGTAACATGCCTCAACGATTAAAGGAAGTTATTAGTTAAAAAGGTATCCCTACAAGATATTAAATCATTTGTTAAGTATAAAAATTAAAGAAAAAATTACTTGATTTTCAAAGTGTCCGAATATTAAAGTAAGGTTAAAATTAGACATTGTTTTATTTAACACGTATTATTTAACGAATTATGGATGTTGTGTAAATAAAATTTATGTTATTGTTAACGAGACTCAGTGCCTAAATACTACACCTAACCATTCACGTTTTTGCCAGTTAAGAACAAAATTATAGTGCAACAAAATAAAAATTTTGTCGTGTCCGAATATTAAAGTTACTCTCTGTAGATCATAAGTCAGACTTGTCAGAGTATGGCAAGGGGTCAATACAATTATCGGGAAATATAGTGAACAATTATACATAAATAATTAAATGTAACAGAAGTATTCGAGGGGTTGTAATTTAAAGTCAACGAATATAAGGAACAAGAGCGAGTAAATCTCAAAAATGTGCAATGACAGGATAAACGTAATCAAAGCAAACATAGTTTCTATATCGCCCAACACCGCGTAGAAAAACGATTAACCTCCATGTTTATTTCTGTGGGCATGGCAGTAGCGGGTTGTTTCCGTGACCGCGAACGTATACAGCGAATGAACGAGTAGTCGGGGACCAACGAGTGATAATAAAACCTGAACAATCAAGCGGCACGTGCAAGTTAGAAACGAAGGCCAGAATAGAAGAGGAAGCGGCAGAAATACCTTGGCGTCTGACACAGACCATAGGATCTCGTTGGATGGGCGTATAGGGTGGAGACGATAAAAAGCAACCTTTACGGCGTGACGGAATTACCGCTATCCACTGTCGAACCACACCATGCTACCCCTGTTCGACCCTCTTCTTGATCTTACTCCTATTCCTTCGTGTATAATTGCACTACCAACGAGATTGTGTCGTTACTGCTTTGTTAGCGTGCACATAATGAGCTTCTTGTCGTTTCTACAAGTTTTCTGATATGCTTCGAATGTCTCCGCGAAATTTCTCTTGAGAACTTTTTGATACTATATTTTAGACAAGTAGAATCTTCATGCCTTTTTATATGAAAAAAGCAATTGAACTATGTTGTAATTGAAATTTGAATGTAGCAGAAATATGTATTTTATACAAAATTATCTTATATACATTTACATACAAACCTAAATTCAATTTCATGAACTTCATGTCATCGCACAAAATGCATTAAACCATATTACCGTTCAAAGAAAGGAACACAAAGAAAAATTGTAAAATTGTTTTAAGTAATAAGCGCTGCTTCAAATATATTTATATCAGTAAACAAAGAAGTCCATTTCCAAAATATAACTTAATGACCCCTTTGCAAAATGTGGAGACATGAACCATGCAATGAAGTATTAAACAATGATACAATTCAATAAAACCCTAAATGTAAAATTTCATAAATATATTATATTCTTAATTAATGTTATTTATTATTTTCCAGTCAAGCTTAATTGGTGTGATTTAAGATATCGTTAACCAGAGTCGTACTTTTTAACCACTTTCAAGATGTGCACGTTTATTGGACGAAAATGTTACGTCATCAGTTCATACATATTCTTGTTAAAATAAATATATCAATTTTTCATTTAATCAAAAATTCCTTAAGTAGTATCGTTTTGGCAATTTTTCGCTATATAAATATAAAAAGCAAAATAATTTGATCGTTACCTTTAATGTAAAATGAAAAGGTAATTTGTCTATGTTTTAGCTGTTTCGTCCAATCATTGAGTAAGACGACGCTGGTTATGTTAATTTAATAAATACAATCTTGACATTTGAACAATCCAGCTCCGCGGTAGCAGCTGTGTGACTCATGCTACCATTTTTGGCATTTGCAATACGGTTCTTGCAACCTGTGCCTGTAACTGATCTTCTAAAGAACTATCTGTATATGTATAATTGAAGCAGCTTACAATCAAACTCGTCTGTTTAGTTTTTTAATATAATTTTACGACATTAAAACAACTGTGATAATTTTGAAATGCGTTGATTACAAAGCAAACCAATTATTCAAACTGGGAAGATGAAAAGCTATCCAGATCATAAAAGGAAGATGAAACTATTACTCCATCCAGATTACATAAACAAATAGTTTTGAAATAAGAATGATACATTAAGAACATTTTAGTCACTATTAAACGTACAATTCTGCACTTTTATAAATGTTAAAATTTAGCTCATGTGTAATATTAACGTTTCATTGAAACTTTTTTTCCACTAATGGCTTATATGAAAACATTACAAGCAACTCTGTAAAATTTGAATTTCGTTTTAACTTCCTACTGCTTTATTTAATGTCTACTTTACTATACTGAACTTTAGTATCGATTGATATACAATCATTTAACAATTAAAATTAGCACGTAAAAACGTTTATTAACGAAAGAAGTAAAGAATATCGCCACCGTATCTTACTTATAACCCCGTTCTTTCTACATAAAAGAATGCATTTCCAGAGATCTATTTCAAGAACCTTAACGCGGTGCATCAATTGATAACTAGCAAAAATTAATTGTAAATAGAAAGGTTATCAAATATAATTTGCAAACGGAATAAGAATATCTACACCAATTTTTCAATTTTTATTTCAGTAACGTTTCTCTTAATAGCTGTACTTGTTAAGTTCTTGATGTCTCCTGTTGTTAAACAAATTCTAAGTATAAACATATTAGGAAAGTAAGTGCACTAAATGCTATACAAAATTTGAGAAATTGAGCTCGATATGAAATACCGTTCACTATTCTTAGGGTAGGGTGCAGTGTAACAACAAATTCACAGAGAAAATAAGAAAACAGGGTGTCCAAATTAAGCGAGCCGTGGAACAAACAGTGGATATTGCACGCAATGTGTCGCAGACGGAGCCCGGAATCAGTCCTGAGTAAACACGTTAATGTGTGAAATACACACATCTCACGGTGGCTAATATTGCGAGGACGTCGTCAGACAAGACCCTGACGCATTGTCCTTTAGCAGAAAACGTTACTTTGATTGCCATTGGGAACTCAAAATTACATAGCACCATCACTTACTGCTATAATTTGCTCTGTAAATATAGAAATATTTTAATTCATCATAAGCAGGTACAAATTGTTTCGTTATTAACAATAGAACATTTTTTGAAAATTATAGAAACAATAGAAGAAATATAGTTCTTCATTACAACTGTGTTTTTTAATAGTTACATTAACAGAGTTCTCGCTAATTTTAAAAAACCAACTTCATTAATCTATTTTACGGTATTTATGTTGCAAAATAAACCTATTAAGAAAAATAATAAATAAATTAGTCATTGCAGATAATTTTTATTTTTTTTACTAATAAATTTGTTTTATAATGTATACATATCAAACTCTTACTATGAAGATATTATGTATAATTGATAACTAAAACAAAATTTATTTATTCTTACAGAAATTATTGGATTGATACCTAATACCTTTTAAACGCCATTTGCATTTACAATTGCAGTTTACAAATTCCTATTTAAGATACTCATGTTAGTAATTGGCACTTCTATTCTCAGTTACCAACAATAATTTCTACTGACAAAAATTTGTTAAATTCACTTTTATCAGGAAAATTGTAATTATTTTGACGTTCTCATTTTATCCTTTATAGCTTTTGTAGTACTCGATATCTGTTCATTGCATAATTTTATTGTATTTTATTTTGTTCTACTTGTTAAGCCTATGATATTGTTATATTTCTGTTTTCAAACAGATATATAACATCCTTATGTTCTATTTCGTCTAACAACAACTATTAATTCGAGGACCTGAAAACTACAAATTGCTAAAGACACTTTTTGTGTCAACTGCTTTTATAATTTGGAAGATTATGTCTTTTTAATAATACTTAATTGTACAATTATCTATAAAAGCTACTAAGAGCAATTTATTTAAATGCAGCTTACAAATTAGTCCTCAATCTAAAAAATTGCTTATTAAGAAATTGAAATTTTGATAGTAATTACAATGAAAAATGATCGTTGTCATTTACCCTGCTTTCAGAAAACATCATTGATAATAGAAAAGAGTATTTGTTAGATATAAACTTACTCGTTCTTCATTTTATAGTAGACTAGTTTTTTTACATACGCGAAGAATTTATTTATTTATATTCAATTATTTTTTATGAATCTTCGTGTTCAGAAATTCAAGGTCATTTCAAGACAATATAACTATAATACCTTATCTGTAGTTATACCTTTTTATCGTCTGTTACAACTTTATACTAAATTAAGGTATGGTGCTATTTAAAAAGTTTAATATCTCATAAAATAAATGACACAAGTTGTCTTTGTCAGAATTTTAAAAGAATTAAATTTTCACTACTTTTATCTGTGTCATAATAAACATAACTGGACTTTTCTTCAACCGTAGAACAATAACTTTATTATTAACGAAGTTTACGAATATTTTTAAAGAATTTTTCCATAACATAGCAAAATTCACTAATACGATATACATAAATGTACATTTTATTTGTTTTGAAATTTTTACTTACAATCAAACCACTTTCCTAATCACTAACAAAAATGTTGTTCAACATAATTATATAAATTCAATAAATAAAATGTTTCGTGTGCAAAGCAGGACATACTTCATTGACTTTAATAATCTCCATACTTGTTACAGATGTCAAAGATTGACACAAGATTTTCTAAGCTCAGTCGTTTCAAAATAGCCTATCATATTTATGATAGATACTTCAAGATCCTCTATAATTTTTATAGACAATAGTACACTATAATCCATGGTAACTGTATATTTGTACAAAAAGTACACAATTTAGGTCCTATTTGTCCATTACAATGTAACTTAAACTATCGTTGGTCAACATTAAACATGTAATCGAATCGGTTATAATTACTCGAAAATGGAATTAATATTTAATTTCAATGAACACATATTTGTTTATAACGGAAACCATATCTGCACCCTTCGGGTATTGGTCACGTTTCCCTCATATTTGTTTTCTAAAATCGATAACCAATAAAAAGTGAGCAATCAGCAGTCGAAAGGTTAAAAAAGAAAAAAAAATACGAGGGAAAACATCAGAATAATTATTTTAAACATCGCGAGCGATCGCACGAATGCGCGAAATTCCATGGACGGGTGATCACATTCGCGGGTTAGGTTAGGGGGTAGAGAGAGGCACGCAGAGGGATCCGGGTGCGTTTACGCAATTACTCGATATTACTGCTCTGGGCATCGGTAACTCTACTAGCTCTCTACCAATAAACGCATAATCTCGTAATACCATTGATTTTCAATTCGTTATTTACCCGCCCTCGGTGGGGTTCTCAAATGGAAGAAGTGATTTTGCGCAGTTTAATCGGCTCGTCGATTCGTAACTAGATTAACTGACCGTAAACTTGCGACTCCCGATAGTTTGGGAAACATTTTCCCGGAAATACCGTTTACTCTGTAAAACTGTTCAACCGATGTCATTGAACGGTCGTCGACCCCCATGTACAGGGTGAATCGTAACGTATAAATATATGAAATATAAACGTTTGTTCTATCTAACCGTATTTTCAATTTATACCCAGTTATTTGCACGTTCTACAACACAAAACGCAACTTCTATTTTTGGCAGTGTATACATTTAAGTTGTAATTAAAAATAAACAGTGTGTTGTACTGAGATTATATCAACGGTTTATTGTGTGAACTTTGCATGTACACTTTTTGTGAAACTATAATTTTTATGTGCATCAAGTAGTTCTTATTCCTCATGCTGTATTAAAATCACAATTTTTTACTGTATAAATGTGCTAAAAATGATATATTTAGGTTTGTTACATCCTAGTAAATTTATAATTTTATGTACTTTTACCAACGTTTATAATTTCGTAGATTCTAACATGTACTGTCAACTAAATATCGAATTATTATTATTATAGTGCAAGAAGTAACTTAGTAAGTTTGATATGATATAAAATGTGATCGAAACTTTAAACCTATCTTTTCCGATACGCTAAAAATAAACATACAATATTTATAGAATAAAGCATCAATATTTTGTTTCACAACTTAAGAAATTAACAATAGATTGCCCAAGGAAGTCATTTTGATTGCTTTTTTATTTCAATTAGATAAACAATTATGAAAGACACAATATCTTAGAATTTTGTGACTTTTTGTACAACGTATAAATGCGTCTATTAATAATTGTAGTTACCTCCCCCTCCTTCATTTCCGGTATATATGTGTTATACCTACATTGCCCACAAGCAGTCATTTTGACTCCTCGAAAAATTTTAAATAATCAAATGACTCTTATTATTGAATTGAGTTTTCTTATATAGCTAATTTGATTCTGTATTGAAATAACAGTCTATACAGGGTGTTCAGCGTTTTTCTTGTAAATGGCTGGTACTAGAAAAAAATGAAAGAGAAAAAAGTGATAGTGTTTTTTATGATCAACATAATGAAGTAAGTATTTTTTTTGTGCTTATACTATTTTCTAAGATATGAAGGTAACCTTCAGTTTTTTTAACCGACTTCGAAAAAGGAGGAGGTTACTCAATTCGATCAGTATATTTTTTTTTCTTTTTTTTTTTTTATGTATGTCGGCCGATTACGCCTAGCTGGATGGACCGATCGGAATGAAACCTTTTGCATCTTGTAGGTCCTGACTCCCCATTGGTACCATTATAAAAAAAAATTTAATATTTCAATTGCAAAGTATTGTTTTTGCAAAAAAAACGGCAACTTTTGAAAAAAACTTTTCTCGATTTTAGTGCGCTTTAAACATCATATCACGGACATGATTCTTTACAATTTTGTTCATATACAAATTTCACAAAAAACCTTAGTTTACAAGATATTAGCAAAAAGTTGTTAATAACTTTCAAAATCAACTTTGCACGATTTTAATGTCCTTTTAATATGTTGTCAGGGACATTATTCTGGACAACCTTTTCCTTACGCATAATTGACGGAAAGCATCAGTTTTCGAGATATTAACAAACAAAATTGTTATTAACTTTTGAAATCAACTTTACACCGTTTTAATGTCCTTTTAATATGTTATCAGGAGCATGATTCAAGACAACCTTAGCCTCATACAAATTTCACGAAAAAGCTTTAGTTTACAATATATTAGCGAAACATTGTTATTAACTTTTAAAATCAACTTTGAACGATTTTAATGTCCATTTAATATGTTGTCAGGGGCATTGTTCTAGACAACCTTTTCCTTATGCATAATTGACGGGAAGCATCAGTTTTCGAGATATTAACGAAAAAATTGTTATTAACTTCTGAAATCAACTTTGCACAATTTTAATGTCCTTTTAATATGTTGTTAGGGTCATGGTTCTGAACAACTTTTTCCTTATCCGCAATTAACGGGAAGCAATAGTTGTCGAGTTATTAGCGAAACACTGTTGTTACTAATATATTAAAATAACGAAACTTAAAAAAAAAATAGAAAAAAAAGAAGAACTGTCTCACAATATCCTACACAATTCTCAGCATTCCACTAAAAAGCATGAAATAAAATAATTTTTAGAAAAAAAATACACCGACTTCGAAATGTACTAAAAAGTATAAAATAATTTCTATTTCCTAAATAAGTAATTTCTATCTCATTCAATCATACAACTACGTAACAGATATGAGTGAAACCTATTTACTTGTTAGGTAGTATATTAAATACATTTCAACCTTTTCGGAGGCGGCGCAAATTTGATAATTCCCTCGTCGTGGGCTCCGTTCATAGGTTCTTAGATATCACAATCAACTAGTTATTGGGAGCAACGTTTACTATGGTATTTTTAATTTTGCGCCGCCTCCGAAAAGGTTGAAATGTATTTAATATACTACCTAACAAGTAAATAGGTTTCACTCATATCTGTTACGTAGTTGTATGATTGAATGAGATAGAAATTACTTATTTAGGAAATAGAAATTATTTTATACTTTTTAGTACATTTCGAAGTCGGTGTATTTTTTTTCTAAAAATTATTTTATTAATGGAATGGTACATATTTTTTTATATCATATGGAAAAGCGTATCGAAACAAATTCGACGATGTATTATATCATGACCTTGAAATCCATTCTAAGTCACAAGCAAACGAAATATTTCAAATATTTCATATTACTGTACTTACCGGTATTTCTTACTGATATGTTTACATTTCGTGTTCAATGTGGTTTCCATTAGCTTGGATACACTTTTGTGCCCTACACAATACACTTTTGGTGGCATCCGCTATTATTGTTTGAGGTATTGATACACATGCGTCTGTTATCTTTTGCTTTAAATCATTGATATTTGCAGATGGAGTATAGTAAATCATATTTTTGATAGTTCCCCATAAAAAGAAATCTAAAGGTGACAGATCTGGGGATCTTGGTGGCCATTTCAGAGGTCCGTACGTTCCAATCCATTTATTTGGAAACACGTTGTTCAAGAAATTTGAAACCGTTCTACAGTTGTGAGGTGGGGCACCATCTTGTTGGAAATAAATGTCTTTAACGATAGATAATGGCAGTGCTTCCCAATAAGTCCGAAAATGTGTATCAAAAAATTCTAAATATCTGACACCATTCAGTGTTCCACTAAAAAAATAAGGTCCCAAGAGTACATTATCAATCATATCGCACCAGACATTAGAACGAAATTATACTTGAAAATTTTTTTCCCTTTTTCTTTTTGGATTATCAACACTCCAGAGATGAATATTATGATGGTTAGGCAACATATTATTATCAAAACTGAATTCATCAGTCCAAAGTATTTTTTTATAAAAATTACAGTCGTTTCTATTATTTGCAAGTAGCCAATGGCAATATTCTACGTAAGTACAGTAATATGAAATATTTGAAATATTTCGTTTGCTTGTGACTTAGAATGGATTTCAAGGTCATGATATAATACATCGTCGAATTCGTTTCGATACGCTCTTTTATATGATATAAAAAAATATGTACCATTCCATTAAAAAAACTGAAGGTTACCCTCATATCTTAGAAAATAGTTTAAACACGAAAAAAATACTTACTTTATTATGTTGATCATAAAAAACACTATCACTTTTTCCTCTTTCATTTTTTTCTAGTACGGGCCATTTACGAGGAAAACGCTGGCTAGTAAATCGCTGAGCACCCTGTATATGATAAGTTACAGTTGCTCAATAAGCTAAAGTAGTACTTGTTATTCGAATCTTTATACAGTGATACTTATTCTAACAAGTTGTTTATTTTATTTCTTTTGCGTCCTAAATTCATGAAAGAACTGTCGAATAGAACTGTGTTATTGGAAAAGCTAACGAACATAAGTGAAGAGTGCTCCGATATAGAGTTAGATGCAACAAATTCTGAACTATGATTAGAAAATGAAGCGGATATTCAAAGTGAAATATCTGGTACTGAAGATAGCGATGAAGAGTCGATCACCAATGATGAAAATGAAAGTATAAATAAATTATGCCCTGGAAAAGGTGTAGGGTGCTAAGTAGTTCAGACTCTGATGAAGAAACTGAAAACACCTTTCAGGAGACCGAAATAGCTGCCGATGGTACTGTGTGGTCAAAATTTGACGAAGGTGGTATTCCTGTAAGGTTACCATCTACTTGCATTTTGGATTGTTAACATTTACTATTAACTTGTTATATAACTGTAAATAATATAAAGAATATTAAAAATTAATTTTAAACAAAATTTCTTTACACATTAGTTATTCTTTCACAATACAGTCATTTTGACTGCTTTTGGACAATATAGGTATATACTAATTTTCAGTCTTTCTAGTGTTAAGTCATTTTGATTGTAATGAACAACACGCAGAGGATATTTTGCCTTGCAGAAGAAGTAGCGGCATCATTCAATTTTAAATGCGATCACATTGCATTAATAACAAAATCTATGTATAAGAGCTACATTAAGTAAACATCTAATTCAATAAATTACTTCCGAATTAAAATTAAATATACAAATTGCAGACATGTTGTTGTGTGTTGGTCACCTGTGACTGATTATGTATGATGATATTAAAGAAATTCCAGCTACTAATAAAAATCATTAAACCTGAAATTCAGTGGTTTATTTAACGAATGCAAAGGTACTCATAATTAAAAACTATTATGTGATATCATTAGCAGAAAAGAAACTCAAAGATTCGTCTATGAAGACCGGAGTCAACAACTAATGTCGTTTATCACTTATGCATGTAATTTAAAAACTCACACTTATCAAAGACAGCACGTTTTTAAATTAATTAGATCGACTGATTCTATATTTTCAGTATTATTTCTTTAATTTCTGGAAGATGTACGAGTTTTTACATACTAGGTATGTCCTGAAAGTAATGCCAGTAAGTCGATTACAAAGCATTTGTTTAACTTTTTGTTACAAATTATTAAAAATCTTCAAAATAGGTTCCTTCCGCGTCGATACATCGACTCCAGCGAATTTTCCAGCTCTCGAAAGCACTACGGTAGGCCTCCTCCGGAACTTCCTTTAATACCGCCGTACAAGCTCTTTTAATTCCCTCTACGGTCCCGAAATTCTTGCCTTTCGTTGGTGTTTTGAGGCGTGGAAATAAAAAAAAGTCGGGGGTGCTACATCCGGGCTGTACGGGGGCTGGGGGATCGTTGGCACCCCTGCTTTAACCAAGAAGACGGAGACACCAAAGGCGGTGTGGGCCGGAGCATTGTCGTGGTGCAACCTCCAGTTGTCTGCGATGTCTGGCCGAACACGTTGAACCCTGTGTTTTAGTCGTTTGAGGACTTCCAGATAAAATTTGGAGTTCACAGTTGTACCAGATTTTACAAACTCGTAATGCTCGGTGCTGTTCCACCAAGCGCTGCATTCTAGCTTGTACAATGACGCAAAACAGTTCTTACGGATAGGTTTGTCTTTTCCTAACGGATCCTCGGAGCACCTTCAGCAGCGGAAATCTGATTAACTGACGTCCTGTACTACCAATTTTCACCGAAACCATCGCGGTCCGACGTGAAGTCGTCTCATAATAAAATCATTGACATTATTTTCAGGACACACCATGTACATACAGTTGCCACTCATTTTATTGGAAACTATTTTACGTTATAGTGTATAAATTTTATTAAATATTAAAAGATTTTCTAAGAAAAAAGCTGTAAAATATCGTTAAATTGTTAACTGAAATTGAAAATAAAATTACTAATTGAAAAGATTTTCTACAATTTCAGTATGATACCCAGTGTGCTAAATTAAGTAAAAGCATTTAGATGTGAATAAAATATCCATGTGACGAACAAAATTTAACGGCTACTAATATAAATTTACTGAAATTTAAGAATGCTATTTATATAAATTTTAATTTTTTAAACAAACTTATTGTTAGTTGTGAGGTTATTAAGTTATTATTACTTTACTAAAATATGTCAAGTATTATTTCTATTATGAAGTTACAAATTTGACATACATTTATAGGCTTGAAGGTTCCTTAACGTATACCGATTTATAATAACATTTATATTGTTTTTCAGAAGTTTATTAAAAATTTCTAGAACATATTCTCCATTCTGTTACAACTTCAATCATTTACATATCTGCACCTACTTTTTTTTCTTTCTTTCTTATGATAAACCGACTCAAATTTAATGACAGTAACTTTCTTTATGTGTACAAGTATTTTAACATTATTCATATACAAGAGTGTAATCACATTAGACATTTTTAGTAAAAAATGATACCAAATACCTGAAAAAAGAAATAAATGATGAAAACACATAAATATAAAATAAATAATAATTTTTTATTTAAGCTTTAATCTATATATTTAATAAGTTACATGTTTATTAATAACAATTAGTGTTACTTCCACTAAGAAGTTATTTTTACAGAGGAATAGTGTTTTTACTTGTATAACACTAATATTATTATCAGCATCATTCATTCATAGAAATACCTTAAAAAATAATAATAAGCATCGTTTTAAATCATGGCATGTCATTTATAATGAATGAGAAACAACTGCTGTCTACTTAATCATTATGGAACCTCTTCCATGTTATGGTAAATAATGGAAATATTCCACGCAGGCAAAGTTACTACCGCGCATTGTAATAATTACATTTTTAACAAACGTTTCAATAAAGATTGCAATAAAAAGCAAGATGAAACGATATGGAATTGTCGAATGAGAATCGCGGCATGTTTACCACAACTGAATGTTCGGTAATTATAACAAAATACGTTAATATCACCGTGTGTGTTCAGGTGACCCTTCACGGTGCATCGGTCCGTGCTCTGATGCAACAGACCGTTTCAAATAGGTAATGCATGCGATATTAACATTGGCAATTTTTCGTATTAATTAACCGGGAATATGCGGTGGCGCCCAATTAAAGCCGATAAAATGTGTATGCCATCCGGCATGGCGATCCAAAAGAACCTTTTTGCGTACACCAGCTCAATAAATAAAATAGCATTTGTATACTATACGTGATCGCACTTATCGTGGATATTTTTCCCGATGGTGCCATAAATGTTGTGTTCGCATTGTAGATTGTAATCAGTTGATTTGTTGAAATTTTCCAGTGTATAATTATCGCTGCGGTTTCAACACCACGATTCACAATTATGTTTTAATGTAGATTTTATGCTGTTTCACAGGACTGATAGGTAACTAACATTCATATTAAGCCGTTTTAAAAAGGATCCTGTTTCGACTTGAACCATATAACGAACGTAAAACAATTATGCATTAACGTCCAACACTCTTTGAGTATATTAACCATGTATAAAGATTAGCGTTAAAAATTATATGCGTAAACATAATAAAATTGATTTCTATGTTTTTAGAAGATATCCTAATAAATGTTGTGCAAATATAGGGTCGCAATAGTTTATGACAAAATTATAATATAAATATAAAAATTACAAATGACTGGATTCTTGTTCGATCTATTAGACACGTTCAACGTTTTGAATGCCATTACAAAATAATTTAAGATGCTTGTAGTAATTGATTTTATTTTCGATAAACATAATAAACAATTTTCATAGCATTCCTCCGTTGTTCATTCAACGACCTTTTATATATGTAATTACTTTATATTTTATGAAGTAATTTCCATTAAAGTTAGTGATAGATTTATGTAAAAATTAATATGTCGCTAATTGTTGAATATGGATGAGACTTATAAACAGTAATTCGTGTATTTTTTACTGAATTCAACATTAGAAAAGGAAGGTGGCATCAAAGAAGGAAATAATTATTTATAATATTAGGATCTTTGTAGTATTTTTGTAACAAACCCTATATTTTTCTTTTTTACCATAGAATACGCTGATATGTTTGGTAAAATAAAAATAAAACGGTCTGCGTATGTTGCATAATACGCGTTTATTGAGATACTTCCTTTACCATTTTTTCAAACAGTATTTTAGTTTCCTTCTCTTCGTTATTATTTTGTGAAATATTAGCTTTGATGGATTTCAATGATTATAATCTCATTTAGGATATTATCGTATTCTATAATCCTATAATGCATCTTGTTGTTCGTCTTTATTTCCTCACACACCATGTAGATAGTGGAGAATGATGTTACTGAAGACACTTGAAGATCATACAGAAAGAAAGAACAAAACGAAACTAACTGAAATGTAAAAAGGCATACATACATACATATAACGTAGAGTAATGTAGACAGTGCAAGATGCAGTAAATTATTCATTACTCAAAACACTTTAAAGTATAATTTTAAATACGTTTTTATCAGCACAGCGTGATGAAACTCAAAATGACAGATTTGAAATAACTTTCAAATAAATTTAATTATTTCGTTTCACAATAAATTTAATTATTTACGGTGATACATATAGATTGTTCAAATATTAAAGACTAAAAATGATATCAGTTCTAAATATTTTTATCATTTTTCCAAAAATCAATATTTTATTGCTCTTATACGACATTCTAGCAGTATTTTATGTAAAATGTTTCATACAACCGATCCACAGAAATGAACATAAATTTTACATGAAAAAGCATCGCTAAAATTGAAATTTTCAAAAATATAAGTTTGTGTTCTTTCAAAATAATTTGTTTCTTAAACATTTTCTCGTACTTCTAATAGTAACATAAATGTCGTTCTGCAACACAATAACTGCTATACTTTGCTAGGTAAGAGCAGATGAGTAATTAACTATGTTACTAAACTTTAGTCGATCATTTTTTCATAATTACAATGCAATGAGATCGTGCATCACACTAATTCCTTGCAGTGAAATGATTACACGATGGTTTTAAATTTGCTACTTATTTGAAATTTCGACGAAAATGAAATTGAAGACAGCCTAACCTCTTAAGAAGGTGTCAAAGAAAATTATGTTTTCGGATACTTTTAGATTCCTCGCCAATTCAAATACCAAATCGATATTTCTACAAGAGTTGAACGTCTTTGTTGCCTGACGTCATCGTCCGTCCGTAAGTTTATGCAAAGGGGTGGCAGGACATCGGGCTGGCGGGCAGTGGATACCTACATAGCAGAACAAGATGGCATCTTCCCATGAGAATTCTCGAACGAGGCCGCAATCCAGCGGATACACGTCCCATCGACAGCGCTGGAAACCTCTCCCTTATCCTTCTACTTCCCCTTCTCTCATCACGTCTACTTTTCTTCCTTCTTTCACCTTCACCCCCTTTTTTGTTCTTCGCCCTTTCGTTTCTTTTTCCTCTTCTTAAATTTTGTGCGTGGCTTACGTGCGTTTTGTTGGTACCCGCTTCGTCTACCCTATTAACTTTTCTTCGCGCAGGCGTGAAAATCTAAGCACGTGAGCAATATTTGAGCCATTTATTTATAATAGAAAGTGAGGCAAGTTTCTTATTGCGAGATATCTAAGAGTTTGCAATTCAATCAATTTCAAGATATTGGTAAGCATTAATAGACAAATATTTTTTCTGTGGTGTTAGATAATGATGTTTATAATCCAATAGTGTTTAAATGCTAGAAGAAAAATAAAGGTCCGAATTATTTTCGTATTCGAATCTTGACTACAAGATTCTTCTGTTGCTACTTATTCTTATGGATATTATTTTCATAAACATATTAAAAATAATAAAACTCCACGAAAATTGAGGTTTTATTGGATTCTTTGTTATCGTTATTAGAAAAGAATTTTCTCAAAAGAAGCTTAATTTTTGGATGCATCACAGCCATAATTTTCATTGAAATCATTCCAAATCATATTTTTGTTAAATATACAATTCCTAATTAATTTTCAAATAACGATAAAATTATTAAAAGGTTTTGGACACTCTTGCGCAATTAAAGGTTATGTCCAGTTGAGCTTAGTTAAGCGAAATATAAGAACGTGGCTTAAAAAGTGATCGTAGCAAAATATGAATGTGTTACAAGCAAGTGAAGTGGCCTCGAAAATATGACTGACAAAAAGTCGAAAAAAAAAAAAAAACGAATGCTACCAAGTTGCATTTGGAGTGTAAAAGGCTGTATTGTGTTGAAGAAGGTTATGTTGAATCATATCATATTTGTATTGTACTGTTGTTATTTTCTATAAATGTTAAACTGTCACATATTTTCAACTTTTTTTTTTTAAATCTTGAGGACATCAGAAAAAAATTATGATACTTCATTTGTAACAAAAATTAGGAATCTACTCAGAACATTATATGTTAAAACTTTCAAAAATTTGAAAACAACAGTATCATAAGAACAAAAGTGTGCGATAATGCAGAATTGTTCAGAATTGAAAAATTCTAGGTTCAGGGCAAAACGATCAATACCATGATATTTCAATGGAAAAATCATTACTAAAAGAATATTTAGTATTCAGTTTTAAAAATTTAGTGGCCTTATGTAGATGTAGAAACTAATTAGCAGGAAAAAGAATGCTGAATTTTGGATTTTGTATAATTAAGACGGTGCGTTGAGGATTACATACTGAACAAATCTGTACAAAAATATTTTTGTATGTAAACACAGCTGTAGGATACCTCGATCCGCTGCAGCTAAGCAAGTCGTCCAACAGCATTAGAGCTATTGAAAGCAAATCTGCTGAGCATATACAAAAGTATAAATTTCAAAATATTAAAGTTTTCTGTTTTGTTATAGTAAAACTAAAGTTGCATACTGTTTTAATCGTCATAAGTGAATCATCAAAAAATAAACAATTTCTGCATTGCATTAAATCTCCATACATTACTAAAATCCCAACACGGTGTTTATAAAGTTTTGTTTATGAATGCTGATCATTTTACTTTGTGTGACTAAGAAATGTAAGAAATATAACAAATAATGTCTAAGAAATCTTAAAAATTCAAAGTTCCTTGTAAATTTTTTTTTATTACAGCAACTTAATAAAAAAGACTTTAATGTTCATAATTAATTTTGGCGACAACTGTAGTACATTGTTCTGAACTTAAATAATATAAACTAAACAATTTTTTTGCTTTTCCTATTTCATCAATTAAAGAAAATATTCGCCTAAATCTCTGAATCAGTATGAATGAATTAGTTCAATACTTTGCGTTTTATGTTGCGTGCCAATTAATTAAAAAAGGAATGGTTTTGTAGAAAATCTTTTATAGTTTTCGATCAATTTTCAGACAATTATTCAGCGCCGTCAGAACCGGCGCAAACTGTATGAAATGGGTGGGCTATTCCACACTTGGGACTGGGCTATGCGTGAAATTCCACATTCGGGTATTGCAAGGGCACTTTAATTACTAAATTCCCACAATACAAAGATCTCACAATTACAACTTTCAAATCGTCAAACTGAAATTTTAGAACCCAAAATAATGCAAGTCATCAAAATTTAAAAATAACCAAATTCTGAATTTTTCAAACTCACATTTCTAAATTTTGATTTCCTAATTTATAAATTCTTAAATTACTAGAATTCTAAGTGTTTGTTCATAAATTTTTGATTTTTTATTGTTCCTCAATTTTCAAATTTCATGTATTCCTAGATTCAGAGGGTTTTGTATTCTATGATTCCTAATCTTCTAGATCCCATAGATACCTTTATACATAGATCATCACTTCCTCAGGTTCTCACATCCCCGGATTCCTAAATTCTTAAATATTGAAATTCTCAAGATCACAAATTTCGAAATTATCTTAATTCTAAATTCCCCAATTCTCATATTCCTTAATTGTAAAATTTCCGAAGCTTCATATTTCTAATACTCTAAATTAAAATTGCCAAATTCCCAAATATGTAAATACTCAGATTTCCAGACCCTCAAATTCTTGACTCCCTAACATTTCAAATTCTTATATTTCTGTAGTCTTAGATTTCTAAATTCGTGGATTTACAAATTCCGTGTTCGCGAATCCTTCAAAATCCCAAATTTCCAAATCCCCATTGCTCGAATCTCCAATTTTCCAATTTTCCAAACTTCCAAGTCATCAAATTCTTCAATTTCCAAATTTCTTAATCATTAAATTAAAAAAGTTCTAATCTCCATACTCGTAAAAAGTATATAATAATACTTTCATATCCTAAACTCTCAAGTGTTTGTGTAATGTAAAACTTTCTATTTATACAAAGAAGAAAAATCGATCGTTTTACCTGTCGATTGCGGTTGCGCCTTAATTTTACCACCATGAACGAGCATGATAGCATTTAGAAAGGTAGCGCTGTAAAACAAGGTACACTTTCGGTAATCTTTGGTGTATGCAGGGAAGTCGTGTATCCCTACTACCCTCGTGGGTGTCCTATCTTCGACCAGCGCATTCACCACCCCTCTGGATCACCGTATCGCCTTTCACCGGAACGATTTCTCGACCTGGATGCATCGTTACACTTTGGTTAACTGGCCGAATTCCCTGTGTTCATCCCCAAAACGATCGGTTAACGACACGGCGCACGAGCATTTCCGCCCCTTTGGCGAACCTCCACTAAAATCGCCAATGTGCAGGGTCAGTGACAATTCGTAATACTCAGTCGATTGTTATTCCAGGAAATCTGTAACCGAATGTCCGTATTGTCATTTCATAAACGAGTATTATAGTGGATAGGACAATCGGTTTAGATAATGATATTTGCATTACGTTCGAAACAATGCGCGTCAGTTTGAATGATACAATATCGAGGATATTTAGAACAACTACCTTCAAGATAACTAAATCTGCAGACATAGCGAATTTTTAATTTATTAATTTAAATAGAAACTTATAAGTTTAAATGTAGCTAGTGTTCTTAAAATATGTATTAATTTTTGTTAATATGAAGAGCCATTATGCATTATAATTGTGTAGTGGGTTAATAAAAATTGTCGAAATAGTTTCTTCCTTAATTTCTTGAAAAAGATAAATTCTTAATCAAGTATGTTCGAAAGGAGTTATTAATCATGAAACTTATTTTATATTTTGTAAAATTGTATTATACCATTGACTTTGTTAGGTAAATATAGCACTGTAGTACAGAATACATACTATTATTTAAACAATTTATCTTAATATTACAGTAAATATAAATATTTAAAAATAATAAAATTTTGTTATTTGATAAACCGCATAGAGGATTGCATATTTTTCCGTAATATTTATTTTTGTGTGTAGAAACGAATATTTATGAACATTCATAAAATTCAAGACAAAGAAATAATGTTCGTTGCATGATCGTTCTGCTCTACCTTCCATTAAGATATAAAAATGATGATGCTTATAGTAACTGAAATATATTGAAACAACGCATAATAACATTTTTAATAGTAACGATATATACTTGTGTCGTTTATTTTTTTGTATACATACTTTAATGACTGTTAGAACATATGTCATTCTGCACTCGAACTCTAACTCATTTACACAATTATTATTTCCTAGATCTCTTATAACTCTGTTAAAAATTTAGGAGCTATTTATTATTTATGAATTGTTGATAAATTTATACTAAATAAATCGATATTTCAAGAGTCGTTACGTTTCATTCGATCATAATTGACTTCTAAATTTTCTACAAACCTCTAATACAATTTCTACATATATTTTAACACTGTAAATTTCTATAAAATCATGTAAAATGAAACGTTATTTCTCCATTATGAAAGGAAGACGACGTACCATTTTACTCGCACAAGTTTGAATTCTCCGAAAAAAAGCAATAGGTACAATGGCCAGTATTGTATGTGATATAGTCGGTAAACGGTAATACGATTGACGAACGTTTGGTGTCGCTGCGAATCGATACTGATCTATGTACTTACGTACGTGCTTAATTAAGCAGTCCTCAATGAGCACGCATAGCGATCAGATGTACTTTAAATTTCTTAAAATATATATATTCTTTTGTGTCTCGTCTATCTCAAATCGCATTTATTGTTCCAACAGTATGTACTCGTTTAGTTCAGCATTTGGTATGACAATACGGCTGATCAGCGCATCGGTGCACGATTATAATGATAATACCGCCCTCCATTTCGCAGGGGGAAGGAGGAGGGGGTGACCATGGCGGTACGCAGTACCCCCTAAGGGGTGCTCAAGTTTTTCGGCTAAAGTTTTTCCTACGCAGATGCGCCTCCGGACGGGACCATTTATTAGCACGGCTATCCTGCTTGTATGCTTCCATTCAAAAGGGCTGGACAACAACAGGTTGCCGCGTCAACGTCATTAGCCATTGCGTTTTTGTTCCGAGCCCATTGGGGTTTACCTTTGCTGAGATAAGGGCCGCAAACCTTCTCGGTTAATCCTTCCTTTCCGAAAATAATCTAAAGCTACGATCTTGCCACACAAAGAAATTTTGATAAGGTTAAACAAATTATATACATATAGATATTTCCCTGATGTGGATAAATGATTCTATTTGTACATGTTATGGAAATTTAAATGACCAGCAAAGAAATACTGGCAACTGATGTATGCCGATTTTCAGGAAACTTTGCACAACTATTTATTAGATCTAGGAATATGATCGTAATTCGGTGGTACAGGTGCTACACTCTAAACTCTAAACGAAAGATCAACCCTTTTCCCCGAGCTCGGAAGTCTATGTAGTTGCTTCTAAAGCGTAAAGGGTGGAGAATATTAAAGAATCTTTGGCACAAAAATTATACTGTTTCTTTCGATGTAGAAATGGATATAAATGGTTTTTGGAAAAAAATTTGTTAACAAAAAAAATTATTTTCCAATTTTTTTGAAAAATTTATTTGTTTTTTGTTATCCATAAAAGCACTTATTTTTTTTTTAATTTAGCAGTGTATTACACAATATGTATAATTATCGTAATTATTCTAAATACAATTACTACTTCAAGTTTGTTCATTTTCTATACTGGTTATTAATTTAGTACAGATGCAACACTGATAAGAGTCATTACTAGATATATTTCATATCACATTTATAACATCATAAGATTTCAATGTTCATACTTACTTACACATAATGTACGATAGCACGAACCGCAAGAGGAAGCAAGGTTGTGGCATTTTAATGTATTACAGTAAGGGTTGAAGATAGTTTATTCGATGAAGTTATTACAATAATGAATTTTTTCTTTAAAGTACCGCTTAAATCGAAGTTATCGTCAACCACATTAAAAAGTATAGGCCAATTTAATCGCATTTACTTTAATTTTAAGAAGAAATATATTAAAAAGTTATTAGTAAAAATTTCATAGTAAGTAATTAAACATATAGAACTTCTATTCTTGCATTGATATTGTCAAACTGTTTTATTAGTTTTTCTTGCATCTGTTATTTTGGAAATCGTGTAAAACCGAAATCATAATAAATACAATACGGTGTAAATCAGAGGATATAAGTATGTCATACACAATATATATATATGTAAATTAAAAATACTATAAAAATATATTCTAGACGTCGTAATTCCATAAATCATGCCATAAATCATTATTATTGTACTATGTGTAAGACACCCCACAATAACAAGCACGTACTGCAATTAACTGACATGTCTGAATATTCAACAATTATGTTATTCCTTAAATGTATAGAATACAAGATTTTAAAAGATTAATACAAATTTGCAAATGATATCATAATCTTCTTGGGTAAAACAAAAGAAGCAATAATTACTATTAATAAAAACAGCGATATATAAATTACAAAATATGAACAAAAACAAATGTGAAATTAAATTTAAAAACTTCATAAATTTATACTATTTACGTAATATAAGATTTTATGTTTATAAGTACAATAAACAGTAGAATAATGGGCAAGGATTAACAATCTCATGTATGCATTCTTTATAAATATTGTAAATGTCTATATGTCAATAAATAATCCAGTTCGATAGATTCTTTACTTTTATCGTTGTCGTAAAGTTCTACCTAATAAAAAATAACTTATGTTACCTTGATAAATGCAAAGAGGCAAATTTGATGGTACACGAAATTTCTATACATTTTGCGAAAGTTCGAGAAAGTACTTCATAATTTATTCCACACAGACCCACGGACATGGAACCGCAACCGCAAGTAAGCTTCTCCTACCAGGTTCGAGGACGCGTCTGTTTCCATAAACCAAATTATTTTTATATGCAGGGATCTACGTTTTCGTGAATTAATGATAAGCTTGTACGGTCACTCGATAGGCCCCTGACCATTCGACGATCCCTATGACATATATACAACTGGATAAAATTGCTGAACCACAGTTGTGGTTTTCCCATTTTCTTTCAATACCAATAATGGAGAGATTTGTTTCACTTCCTCTTGGCTTATTCATTCATTTATCATTCCGTTTCTAATATCAAGGAATTCGATGAAGCATTTTTCATCCTTTCTGAAATTTTCTGAAAGAAATTAGAAAGCATATACATAAATACAGTAGATACTATTGAAAAATGTCCACCATTTTTACTTCTCTAGTTTAAAAGATACATTATATCAGTAGAAGTAAATATTTTCATATTTTTATGCTAAAGATTTAGAAACAATATTCGTCATATTGATAACGTGCCAGATAGTTTGTAAATTAGCATCAAATTAATTATTGTAAAATTTGATTGATATACGTTAGAAACTAATCGTGTATAAAACAATGTCGCTCTCTTATTCATGATAGTTTTACTGTTACATTGTATGCCTTACCATTGTGTGTTAAATGATTTATATCCGTATCACATTTTATTACTTTTAGCAATGCACCCATTAAACTTAAAATCGGTTATTTAGTGAAAACATTTTCACAATAAGTTATTGAAACATGTATCAATTAGTGCTAAGAAATTATATTAGTTGCCTATTTTAATTTGTGTAAAACGAAGCTTTATACATATACTACAACATTTAAATAACATAATTTAAAATATTTCTAAATATATAAAATAATGTTGTACATTTGTATTATACGTAAAATTATATGACGTATAACATTTCAAAACGTTGAATTTAATATTGCTGCAGGAGCTTTCATAAATTTATACGAAAACATTATTTGAAAATTTATAGGTCTGTTGATTATGAATCCAATTTAATTAAGAATTTAAAAATTCGAATAAAATGTATAAAAATCTGAAAATTTTTGTTTTAAATCATTGGCTGTAATATGGTAAATATGTGTATAACAAATTATTAAAAATAAATGAACCCGAAAAGTGTTGAATTTTTGTCATATTGGTTACATTATTTTAAATTGTAAATATATCTCAGAAAGACTCATATGAAATTTTGTTGAATCATTGAATTGCAATCATTTTATTGGCCTCAAATCAGTTGCGTGTTTCCTATGAATGATGTTCAAAATATCAATAAACGTATAAAACTTCAAATGGAGCTACTTTAATTTGAAAAGCATATCATACATGATATGTCAAAGTAGATTAAACCATGTAACGAAGTGAAACAACGTGGAATGAATTCGTGTTTAATGCTGGAGAAATAACAACGCAGCCACAAAATGTTTCAAAATGCAGCGCGATTAAAGTCAATTTTAAACAATTACTTCTTTATGATTTGTAAACATAAATTGAAATATGCATACAGAGAATAGATACTAAGTTACTTTTATAAAACTAATTTTGTCACTAATTGCAAGCTTCTCTAAATCATTTATTGCAATTAAAATATCATTATTTAGTTAAATGTTAAGAAAGTTTATATAACTACTATTGTACATTTACGTACTTTGTGGAAATTTAGAAACATTTCTTTAATTGTCTTATTCAATATTTTAATTAACAACACGTGTAGATTCGGTTGTACGCAGACTTTATGATCATAATTTTCCGTGTAAAATTTTCACGAAAATACTGAATAATTCGGGTCGTGACTTTAGAATAAACTAAACGTCCAATAAAGTTTCACTTAATATTATAACTACCAACTAGTCAAAGTGATTGGATTCTGGTGTCACACTTTATTTACAAAATTTTAGTGTTGTCATTTTGTGAAAATATCTGTCATGGTTTATTGAGATGAAGAATGAAAATACTTATCTATATTTTCACTTGATTTGCAGTTTAAAAACAAATATGCATTCAACGCTAGCTGTAGTGTTAATAGATACATAGTATTATAAAGTAATTATTACCATAATGTATAATAACGTATATATGTATACATATAAATGTTAATAATAAATGTACATATTGATATTTACGCACGTATGTATCTCTTCCTTATAATTATCCTGATAATTTCGTTACTTTTAATTTAATTTATTCTAAAAATAAAATAATAAACGAGATAAGTAATGAGAATAGATATCTTCTAGTCAATAATAGGTTATATATTGTTTATAATAATAGGCTATATATTGAACTTTTGTAAGAGTTAATATTTGCACAATTTTCGACTACGCAGAATGTTTGTATACCTAACCATGGAGTTTGTTGATTCAACTGCAGTAAAAGCATGAATTCGTTTGTTTTTATCCATCGGTTGCAAACTCTGGTTACACAACATACAAACAATACTGTCGAATTTCATATTTGTTTTTAATAACTTTTAATAATAATTCAAGTGCCTACATTCATTACAATAGTTTTTCTTATTTTTACTTGTTAGAGTATGCTACCAACGTTATACGGAAATCATTTCATAATCTTCTTATTATTTTTTAATAAAGTCTTTAAAGCTCTATGTTAATATAACATTCTTTGTTTATTTATATGAATAGAGTATGATAATAAAGTTATTATAGTAAAAAAATTAGGACACCCTATATATTAAACATTAGTAAACAATAATTTTCTAAAAAAACAAACTTGTTATATCAAATTTGCTATTCATTGTACGGTCACTTTTCTATGACTACCATGAGCGGATACTTCATACTTTTGCGGATAAATGCATCCAAAGATTGACAGGTTGGTGGCCCTTGCCATCGTAACGAAGACAAAGATAATCACGCATCCACTTCACGATTCGCGCGTGCAAGTGCAAACAAACTCCGTCATAGAATTTTGGACGGTTCTGCTCGACGCACATGTTCTGAGATCGTGAGCCCGGGGGCTGCCACCCTACATAAGCATCACATATGTCAGGACATCTTTGGCAGGACCCTTCCTGCCTTCGCAGGATTCACCAGCTCTAACGTTACTATGGCCGGTATATCACGCTAGAGGGGTTCACCTATGGATGGTATTACAGTGGGGTAAAATGTGGTTCACTTGGAGGAGCGTCTCTGTTCGATTTCAAAAGGCTATCCTCGATTCACACGCAAAATTCGGACACCACCACTTCAAAGGCCCAAACAAGTGTATGCATTTTCACATTATAAGTATCAGGTAGAAAAATTGATATTAACCTTTCGTTACCAACGATGAGATATCTCGACATCATTAATGCAATTCCACAGACAAAATATCAATCGACCCAATGTTGCTTATGTAACATTACGTACTGGTTTATCTCGTTTCTGTTTTAAGATGCATCAATTTGAAGGATTTGAGTATTGTAAGTAAATTTTATTCATTCCAAATTTTGTTAGGACAACTTAAAATATATCAATCGTAGCATTATATTAGTGAAATTATGGCACGAAGAATCTCTTCTGTGCATTTGCATTGATAATATCGTCATGGCGAGATATCCCATTCGTGGCAGGAAAAAGTAAATAACACCTTTAAAGATATTGAACGGAAAGGAAAAGGAAGAAGCTTTCATGATTCGTGCCTTAGGCACAGAGCAATCAAAATTAGACAATGAATATACACATACGACCTAAATGCATATTTTTGCCACTATTTTCTATGCTTTGAATCTTGCATGTATTTTAAACTTCAGTTACGAAATATGCATATATTATGCACATATATCGCGTGGACATCTAAAATATTCGTTATAAATTCTATTCATTATAAATATTCGTTATAAATTCTAGTCTTGCTGATATACATACATATGCAGATAAATAGTTATCATAAGAAAACTTATATTACGGGTGAGTAAAATACGAATTGTAGAATAAATTAGTTATTAAGAAATTTCATATTTAAAATTAGTTTATACATAATTCTTTTACAATTCGTATTGCACTAACTCGTATTGTATACGTATTAGGTCACTTTTATAATAAAGAGCATATACATGTAATCTCTCAAAATTTGTTAAAAATACACACAACGTGGACTGACGCGATATTAAACAACAGTCACCAAATTCAAAAAAATGATACAAAAAATGTTAAAGAAAATCAATCTTTCTGTTTCAGTGATTGAGTGAACGTGCACAATTGAAATTTTTGCATTTAAGTCGACATATGTCGAGATAAGTTCTGTGCATAACAGAACAAACGGGGAAACCAGAATCGAAATATTATCATAGCTCAATAATAGACTTAGAACACGATTCTATGGTGGACTAGGGTGCATCGCAACTGCAAACCATAGCAGTACTGAATCCCACGACCCTACCAATTTGTAATTGGATTTGGTCGGTGCAGTGATGTTCATTTGACATCATTGAGACATTCAGCTACGTGGACACCGTTTGCCATCGGATTAGCCGAATATTTAAGACACTTGTATGAATATGACCCGTCACCCTCAATTATCCAAACTGCGGTACATTTTCTGTTATTCAGGTTAGGGATCATCTTATCTTAAGATAAACGAAACGTGTTCTTATTTACATTCTACTAACTTTCTTGCAACCAACAGGTGTAATAAGTATTAATTATTTTTAGAATGTATACATAAACTAATTGTAAATACAAGAAACGGTTAATTGGTTTGTAGAAATCGTTTATTCCATTTTTTTTTTTATTTATGCTGAATTAATAAGTATTCTAATCAGCATAATATATGTATACATATGTAAACATATATTTGTATTTTACTAAATCAATTATTACATCTCTCTTTTCTCTTTATTTTCTAAACAGTTTCATTATCCGGCCAATTATTAAATCTATAATATACATACATATACCTTATATCAATATAGGTCTAAATTCGAATTTTGTATAGATTATATTATAAGAAATACAAAACAATTTTATCGATTATTAGTTGAATATTAATATTAGTTTTGATTAATTTGCAGATTTCGAAGTTAAATAATATTTCTCATTCTAGAGGATATGAAAAATAATATATAGGAAAATATAGCACTCGTTCTATTAAAATATGTAATTGATGTATACTTTATAAGTTCACTTGCCTTAGCTGCATTTTCTTTTGATGTAATTTGAGTTAACTTTCAAGCTTAATTTTTTTGAAAAATATTTTAGAGGAAAGTAAAAGAATTTCATGAAATAAAGTTTTTTAAACTCAACATATGCGACATTTTTTTTCTGCACAGAACCATTTTGTATATGTTAATCGAAGAACTTATTTTTTGTAGAACAGTATTGAATTGTTTATATCAAATTACTATTACCTTAGGAAATATTTTAATTCCAATATTATAATAAAAAATTATGAGTGGAATTTATTTTCATTTCGTATAAATGCATAGATCATAAATGTATTATTATAATTTTCTTACATTTTATTTTGTTATTATAATTTATATTAACTTCTAGATGGTTTATCAACATATGTATATTTTTAAAACTAGGTGTACCATTATTATGTTGCAATATTAAAATTAAAATAATTTTCAAACTAATAGTTTTATATATTATAAAAATTTAATACCTGCTCATAGACAATGGCGAACTAAGGCGACTTATATACAGAAATATACATACATAATCTTACCTAAACGAACAAATCTAATCTTTGATCGCACATACGCAGACATAACAAAATTTCATTGTATTAAGTTATCTTTTCATTGAATTTGTTTCTATCTTCGACATTCTGCAATACAATTCCATTTGCAAGATATTTCATGTTAAACTTTTACATGTCACACTGCACATTATACACATTGTAACATTTACCTTCATGTAGTGACATACAAGATGGTTCAATAAAATGTACTTGCGTATGAATGATAACATCAAACATAAGAAACGGCAAAAGTATTAGATAACACTGATATTAACTAATATTTGTTAGATGCGTCAGCCAACACTAATTATTATCCATTACACAAATGTTAACACAAATAAGGAAGGTTAAAACATTATGTTGCCTTCGTATTCAACAATTATGAATTATACAAATTATAGTTGAATTTAAACTTCAAATTGATGCGTATCTAAAATTTGAATATTTATCATATTTCAACTGTCATGATAAACAAGAGAATAATGGCATCATTTTGAACATTTACAGTGTTGTGATTGCTACCTCTATTCTGATTTCAATTATTGAATTATACAAGGAGAAAGAATGTGTACATTTTATTGAAAACCCCTGTATATAAAATTTTGAATAGAATGCGATTTTCAATTAGAAAATTTTATTTAGTTATAAATCAAAACGATCTACATCCATTTATTGCATAAGTTACTGTGCATCTCTCTTTCAAGGATTGATACAAGCAACCTTCAAACAACACGGCTAATTAGCTCCGTATTATTTGAAATAAAGCTTTTCCTGTAACTAGACTTCGCGTAATTCGAATTCCATATTATTCGAGGGTTGTCGCAATTTTTAACCGTACTATTCGCAACTTTGTGTAATTCAAATACCATGTTGTTCGAGAGATGGCTGTAATATAAAGATCATTGCAAGTATATAAAAAATAGCTTTCGAAGGAAATAATAGAATCAAACAACGGAATATTAAATTTTTGTCGCAAACGGACAAAAAGTGTTTTTTCACATATCAAACAATCAAGAAGCAAAAAGTAGTAACTCCACTTCTAGATGGACTTTCACGCTCTAGACTACTCGCGTCATTGCCATAAGATGGCAATGTTACAGGCCGTTGGGCAGCCGAGAGGGATCTCATGAATCACGACTCCGAAAGAGCGACGAGCTTTTAAAAAAAAAAGATGAAAAAAGAGGGAGGGAATGAAACCGGTTCGGCACGCGCACATCTCGAGCGCTTTATAACGACTCCTGCTAACAGTCATTAAACTTCGTTAAGCCATACGATAGGCATTTAACCTGGATCATTCTTATACGCTAGAGTGATAGTTATCCCTATTCATAAATTCAGGATGTATAATGCTATCAAATAAAAATGATTAGTCGTAGATCATTTCCGTGTTCAGAACTTTCGAAAACATTCTTTATTAGATATTGACAATATTTCTAATTACGTAGTATATTAATATTTTTATTATATTTTTCACTTTAAACAATTATTACATTTTCATTATCCTGTCAGGACACATTTTACAGGCGCAGAGTATGTGCAGTTTGTTCCAGTTTTTTATCACCAAACTTGACCTACATTCTATACGCGAAAATAAGAAAAAGATCCCATATTAACGCAGGATTTTAAATACTTTATTAAGAAGTTATAATGAAAGTACAAAATGACTTCACTACTGTGTTTATGAGTATCATGTACAGCGCGCCCCAATTTTGTAAACTTACAAAATTTTACATGTAAAACTTTGCCAATGTGTTGTATACATAAAAAAGGATAAAAAGATGTTATATAAGCATAAGCTTTTAAATCTTTTATAGAAAGATTATGAAAAATATTCGAAATGATAACGGACGATTTCCTACTTCGGTACTGTATGACCTAAAATCATGTAAACACTCTTTCCTTATTTGTATTTGGTATATTATTTTCTCTTATGTTTTATTTGTATCTGGCAATAAACTTATGTAGATAATACTGGATCGTCTCGTACATGATATCGAGCAACAGAACAATCCACAGTCAATCAGTATTTTTGTTATAATTTTTTAGTGAAATGTCTGTAATCCTATATGGATACAACATTCTCTTTGTAATTTTACAAACACGTTACGTTAATAAAGATAAGAGACAAAAAACTGTGACACCGTGTGCATGCATTATACATATACATACATACATACATATACATACATACATACATACATACATACATATACATACATATACGGGGTCGGCACTACTATTAAAGCGTAGTAGCTACTGCGCAGGGCGCTCAGCATAAAGGGCACACAAACTCAGCGTCCCTTATTAAACGGTCTAACGAGTATCATAGTAATCATAACACTTTGTTTAACACAATGCATAAACTGCAATGTATAATAAAGTTCAGTGAACTGCCTAAGAAAATATTATCGGTAGCAGCTCATTAAAGTTTGTACAATGCATAATAGCAGCAGGATCTGAATTACTGTCTTTCTTTTCTCGTAATTTCAATTCGTAGGATATATAACTTATAATTGAGGACAAACGAAAGGTTTATTAATTGTTTCGATTTAAGGCACAGAAAATCTTATCTTCGACACTGTCTACATTTTTAAAATACTTTGCTATGTACAAAACGGCGACGTTGCAGCAGAAATTGATGAATTATTAATTGCTTCAATAACATCATATTTTGTTCTTTAACATCATATTTTGTGCGGTGCAACTGATATTGTACATCTAAGTAAAACCTGAAGTTTTCAATAAATCCATAATAAATGACACAAATAAGTTCATCGAAATTATTGATATTTCGAAAAGAATGAGTAAAGATGTTACTAAAATTTTAAAAGTAATTACGTCCAAGATACGCGTTCATTTATAATAAGATGCATATAACATCAGTTAAGAATTAATACGCGTACTTTTTTCATGTAAGTATTAATATATTATTAGATTCATATTAAATATTTTATTTCGAAATAGTGAAAGAGGGGGGCGGGGGCAGTAATAAGTAATAAATCCTGGATCAAAATTCAAACTATACACGGCAGTAAAAATCAAAATACTTTTATCGCATAATTATTATTCTTGAAACTGTTATAATTTCGTAAAAAACATAAACTTTGTAGAATCTATTCAGACTTCTTTTAAAAAGAACAATCTCCAAGAAAATATTATTTTCTTCTAGGAAAAAATTATATTTTTAAATATTATTTTATGACTTCTGTCTAAGGTTTTTTGATCTTCGTTTAATATTTCATTTAATTTGAATTGACACCACAAGAAAAATTTCGCTGTTATTTGTTTAACAAAATAAATATTTTTTATACATATTTTTAACGTTCAATTAAATATAGTAACTTTGAATTAAAAGACTGATATTCCCCCGCTCTTTATAATAGTTTAAAAATATTTGCTATATTATTTCATTATTTATTAATGACATTTAACGAAGGAAAGGCCAAGTACAAGACGTTCCAATTGCTTGTAAATGCAAAACAGTCGAGAAAAGTGTACCTGCAAAGGCCATCGAGGAAAGAAAAGGGAGGGAAGTCAAATTACCCGACACAGAAAGCATTATCTTTACTTGATAGGTCTCACACTCTTGAGCCAGTGACTCTCAGTCATGAATCTTCCTCCGAAACGAATTTAAAAGTAATAGATTGCCTTACGACGGCAAGGTAACAAAATTGAGAAACACTATAGACACCGACTTCGTTCTTTCCCTCTTAAATTTACAATTTCCCACTCTCTTCTAACGCGTAAATTTATTCAAACAAATTCTATAATTACTTTTCCGACCAGTACGTTGTGTACGTCAAAATTTATCTACTGTTTCTGTCACTTTAAAATTTGTTCTGCTAAATTGGGTACAAGTATTTTAAATATGTAATAAACAGTGCAGGGATTGGTACTTTAATATAAAATGTACTCGATGAGTTTATATTTTGTTTCGAAGCAGTATAATACTGGCTTTATAAATACAGATGAATAAAATAAAAGAATTCTTTTAACTAAAAATTTTTAATTACAAGGTACATCGTAAAAAGGACAAAGAATGATACAAAAGAATAATCATTGTTATATTTTATGTAGTAATTGAATTGCTAACTTATATTACTCGTTTCAAACCAAATAGTTAATTGCATTATTTCTTGACGTCATGTAATAATAAGAATATTGTTTTGTAGCAGTTATTAAAACATCATGTGGAAACAACTTCCACCACACAATATATCACAGTGAATATCCCATTTGATTTGTGATTTCTTAAAATGGAATACACAATTCTAATATAATTCATATTTAACATGTGTGTAGGTTTTGAAAATATATTTCAAAGTTACAATCTTGAAAGTCCTTTGATATCGATTGCGAAATTATGAAAAATAATCTTGACTGCCTGTAAAAAAAGTAATATTTTTTAAATGAATTATATTGTACTTTATGAATAATTTATGATTTGCATTTACTTGACATTTAAGTGAAATACTCTTTAATACCGTTTGTTAGACTATAACAGTAAAATTTCATATTTACTGTAACTCCCTTTAATGTTTGCTTTTTAACGCAAAGTAAACCCATTCCTAAAATATTACTAAATGTATCTATTGTATAGTATTTTCCAAATGCAAATATTACCAAGAATATTTTTATATACCATATCGGACAGTAATTATGGTCATCTGAATCGCTTTCGTTATTTTTACGAATACAAGAACATGTTATTCTTTATTTCACATACAAATAGCAATGACAAGAAAAGTATTTGAACTATGAAAAGACACCTAATTGTGCGTTATTACTTGCTGGTAGTGGTTTATTTTAATAGATCTTTATTTACATTATTATTGAATGTCACTAATATTTTATTACTACCCTGAGGGAACACCTCCAAGTACAGACAATAATAGAAAATATATGATGAATTACCAGGTCCGGTTTAGGGGGAGGAGCTACGTGGGGCCTTAGCCCGGGTCCTACATTTCACGGAGATTCCCATTTCTTTGTTAAGTTTCTCTAACTGTAAGAAATCGTCTGAAGCGACTTACTCAAAATTATTTAATTATGTTTGTGCATAAGAAACATTCGACAGATAAAGTAAAATACTGAGCAAAATTAGAAAATCATTTTCCGTGTTGAAATGAATAAATATATGCATAAGTCAATGCACAAATAAAACAGTTAATATGTTTAGGAGAGATATCGTTTGAATCGAATATACCGAAAATTATTAATTTTTGCGACATTATTATAAAATTGATAAAAATAGACGCAAAAAGCTAAAGTTTTGCAGAATTTTATAGTATTGCAGTCTTTTTAACATATGATCTTAATAAATTGCGGTAACTTGTGACTTAAGTTTTCTGTATGACAATGTACATTTTTAGCACTGCATGTTTGGTTGTCCGTTCAAGAAACCATCTCGAAGTGGCTCGAAATTCTATGAAACCTTAATCCTCTTCTACATACAAATGATATAATATATTTCCATCTAAAATAACCAGTTCATTGTGTAATAGTGTAATCGATATTAAAAAAGGAAAGTGATTCTATGCAATTAATTCAATGACAACATTTCAATAACTGTTGTACATAAATATAAGAAAACAGTGTACTTATAATCTGTTATGATACTCAAGCAGCTTATTTAGAGAACTGACACAAAATTGTATTATCACAAAAAGTTGTCGATGATGTTCTTATTAATACAAATAAACAAGAGATTATCAGTGATCATTAAAATCTTAACAAGCGCAAACAGCAACATTACTTTTGCCATCTTAAAAAGTGAAGTTTTAAATTTAATGTTTGTATTTGCTGTTTAGGATTGAAGAGTGTAAATCGTGATTAATGTAAGTAAGCAAAAAATAAGAAACGATCTATTTAAAGAATGAACACGAATTCCACTCAGAATACCGCGAAAATGTTATGATTCTTAGAATAATTTTCATTTCCCATTTTGTTGTAAAGGAAAATGATTACAAATATTTACGACTGTAATTCTACTCATCACTTACAAAAATTTCCCTCCAATTATAAAGAAATAAAAAATCAATGTAATGTACTAAATCTGTAAAGTTTATATTTTGCAATTTTTAATGTTACTATTGATGCATGCAAAATAAGAGTTACATTATGTGTTATATTCCCGTCTTCATTCCTATCGTATATGTCTTTCGGTAAGAGTACTAGTACATCGCTACAAATGCAGGTAACATAATTTTATTCATGGACATAAAATGCACAGATTTCATTTATAAATTTTTTAACGATTAGCTTAAAAGAGAACGTTAAGAGTAAAATTCCTTCAGCCAATAATGCCCATGGTAGTCGATGACCTTGAAAATGGATGATTTTCAATCCAAGAATAAAAAACATCAACTTCTTTGAACGTTTATTCCTTTGAAGACAAGTGATAAGCAGGTGTAGGAAATTACCGAGAACGCTAAACCCGACAAGACGAAGATCAGGTAGACCAGTTGCTAGTAAGCCTCGATGGTCTCCTGAGGGAGAGACCACGGATTTCCCCGTACTTGATTGCAACTCGATAAAAACTGGGGCAGGCTAGGTGCGAGTTCGAGGCAGCTTCCACATCACAGTGAGGTGTTTCTTCGCGGTACGTGACGCTCCTGCCATTAAATGTCTGCACGTCAAGATAGGCTCTCCTCACCAGACGTCGACATCTCTCCCGGTAAGGATACCTCTGCTCCGCCATCGGGGTGGATTTCAGCATACCAGCTTGCAAATACCTACCCGGACACCAGTCATTGCAGCGATTTTCTTTTCAACCGTCGTCGATTATGCTTTCTTTTTTCGCGCGTTTTGTCGCCTCGTATCGCGATGTCGATGGAATTTATCTAGTAAAGAAACGCCTCCAAATTTGGAAGAGAGCCCGAACAACTGTAACACGTGGCCATCGAAACCAAGCTTCCATTCACCGTCGAATGTAAGCAATACATTATACTCCACTTGTACTGCGTTTTTACGATGATTCGATGTCTTCGAACAAGGAATTTGTTGTTTAACAATGTCGCGAATTTGCTTTGAATAACTTGATCAACACCTGCGACTGTCAATTTATCACCCCGCTTCGAACGCATCGATTGCACGAAACTGTAAGATTAATTTACAAAAAAAATGTAATTTACCGTTATCAAAAATTAATGTTCTTTCCTATTCTTCACAATTAGCAGTTTTCTAATTCTACTAATAAAACTTGATGCATCCTCTTTCAAATTATTTAAATTTACCGCGAAATGCTTGTATACGCGCATTGTTTGCACCGGAGCTAAGAAAATGTATATACGCTCGCGCAATTGCTTTTATAATTATATATTTATGTTACGAGTGAAGAGCAAAAGAATTCATTTTAAATCACACGCAATAGAAAGTTAGTGATAATGAAATACGGAATAACGCTATGCATAAGAAAATACTGGAACGTACAAGCGATTTTTAATCGCCAGTTACGTTTTTTTTTTCAAATATACAGTCAACAATAAATACGAGCAGTTTTTAAGTCAGAACGAGTTCGTACAATTCGATAATTATAAATCGAGGATCGCAACGAACGGAGAAGAATACAGCCCTATCCTAAAGCGTCGACGGCGCGCGCCAGATTAACAGTCTCGTGACGTTACCGTTGCGGCGCCACCGTCTTTGGTATCCGAGGTGGGTGGTTACTAGCGGGAGAAACGGCGAAGCGGATTGGTTAGAGGGGAGACGTTGGATTGGAGGAAAATCGAGAATGGGCAAGGCAAACGCGGCAGGCTGGTCGTTGCGCCGTGTCAGTAACGGCCACACCCACCTAGATGCTCGAGGTCCGTCCCCGTTGGGACCCGCTGGCACGCCGCTCGTGCCGGCCCTGACACATTCGACAAGCGGCGCCGTAACGGGAAGCAACGCGCGGCTGGGGACCTCGAAGGACCTCTCCTCTGGTTACGAGACACCCTACCGACACTTTCGTGCCGGCGATATACGCACCGCACCGACGTTGCCCGCTGCTCAGATTACCGCTGCTCTACGCGTATCTACCACGATTACATCATCCCAAGTGGATCGTTCGAACATCTCGAAGGAGTCGCGGGTACACGCTGGGGACCACAATCGAGAAGCCGGTGAAGCGATCGAACGTCTCGAGATTCCGGAAAAACTGAGATCACCAGTTTTGTCCGGCGTTTCTTGACCGCGCGTTAACGGAAATAGCGAGTGATACCAAGAGTGACGAAAGTTTAGTGAGGACCGTGGGGGACGAGAGACCGTGGACCGGTTTGTAAACAAAACCGAGTGAATAAACAGTGGTTCAGTGGAACAAACGGCGGAGACGAGAGCAATCGTGGCGTCGATCAATCGTGAGCTCGTGATCATCTAGGGGGTCGTACGCGGGACGCGTGTGCGCCGACACGCGGTCGGCCACAAATTTCATGGTGTGACAGGGTGACAGGTTATACAGATATTGATGCGCAGCCACGAGGCGTCAGCACCACCAAACGACACGATTGATGCCTGTTCCTGAAGAAGCGTGACGTTGATACAGGTGCGTCCTGACCGAGAGGCGAGCAGTCTCTCTCTCGATCAGCCGCGAAGGGCTCTCGAACGAGCCGATTAAGGTTCTTTGCGAAGGGTGACAACGAGAAGGTGAAAGCCTGTTGCCCCAGGAGAGTCCGTACGGCCTCACGACGCGGTCCGACGAGTGGAGTGGTCTCCTGCCCAGCTCCACGATCGTGGGTGCTGGGGGGTCGCCATGGCTCGGACTTGGCGCTGGGGGTGGCACGGGGGCCACCACCGGGGGCGGAAGCCCCGTAGAACTCGAGGGCCACTGGGGACGTAAGCTGTACGGAGCGAGTGTAGCTCCACCACCACCACCCCCTCATCACCACCCGCGAGCGCCTCTCGTTTTCGCGCCTCAGGACATGAGGCAGATACTCAAGGAGGAACCTGTGCCACGTGCTTGGCCACAACCCGCGCTCGCTGACAACGGAACGTAAGTACACCTGCGGGTTTACTCTTTTTCCTTTCTTGTCGGAATTTTCTTTACTTTACTACCAGAAATGGAGAGTAAAGTGATCATATTCCCAATCAGTTTTCATTTTTCCTTCAAATAAATTCCTCATCTTACAAAATTGAAATTCTAACTTTGATTTAGTCCATTGTGTTCCAATATTACTTTCAAATATCTACTTTGGTTGTGCTTATTTGACTAACGTGATCAGTTTCCATTTATTTTTGAGCAAAGTTTCTGATTGTACGAAATCGAAATTTTAGTTCTGATCTAATTCTGGAAGTTGTAATATATATTTTTAATATGTAGCTTTGTTAGAAGGTGCTAAATCAAATTACATTTTATGGTGAATGGATTATGACACTTAGTTTCAACGACGTGAACAGTTTCTCTTTTTCTTGTTTTCAAAAAGTTTTGAATTACGATTTGAAGAAAATTACAGTAAAATTCAATATAATTGAAATTCTAGAAGTAAAACCTGTTTTTTTAAAACACAAGTTTCATAATGTACAAGTATTAAATTGTATTTTATAGTGTACACCGTTTGACATATTTATTTAAAGAACACAGAGCAATTTTCCTTTTTTCTCATGCAAAGTTACTCACTGTAGGAAGTTTTCATTCGTAGTCAAATTATAATTTTTAAAACATATATAGTTTTATTATAAAAGGTATTTAAGTTAATATTTTATAGAGGAGGCATTTAAATTTATATTTTATGGAAAAGTTATTTTAATTTATATTTTGTGCAAAAATAATTTTGACATTTGAGTTTGAGTTATATAAGTTAATTTTGCATTTTTTAAATGGAAATTCTTAATTGTACAGCAATGAAATTCTAACACTCATCTACAATTTTAAAATGTGCATATTTTTATTATAGAATGACTATTTACGCTTTCTTATCTCAACGGTGATATCGACTCAATCTAACTTCTTAAAATACACGTAATTTTATTATATGAAATATTTAAAGTTTTTGGGAAAGACGTTTCGACGTTTCTATGTCAGTGATTTAAAATGTAACGCCTTCGTTTTAACATTGACATGAAAGAATTATTACTTCTATTTTGAAAATTTTATTTAAGTGTACGAACTAATTAGATTTACGTGAAATTAACTTAAAGTGGCGAATAAAAGGTATATAGATAGGTATATTAAAATTGGAACGTAAAATTTTAATCGCATTTCGCATTTAAAAATCAAATTGATAATAAAAAATATTTTATTTTCTATAATAATGTACATGGAATAGTAATAAAACTGTGTCTGTATCAATAGTAAAATTGCGACTGTTGTCAGCATAGCTATTTAAACAATAATCGTAAATAAAAATAATTGCAGCAAAAAGATGCACGAGAAAACATTTTCGGTATCATTTTTATTTTGAAAATAGTGAAAACATCAGGAAAAGGTAGAAAAATAGGCTTCCCTTTGTTGTGTCGTAAGCCGTCGGATAGCGAAATCCGTTCCTTTCCTCTGTTTTCTTCACTTTTATTTAAAACCAACACAAAAATAAAAAAAAAGCACAGGTAACAAATATTTGAAAAACCAACAATCGTCTGATGCGCATTTTCTAGTGGTTTGCAAATATTCGAAATTGTAGCTAATTGAACCTCGGTTTTTGCCGGAAAGTGATCAGCTCAACTCGATTTTCAAATCCCAAAAGTTTGTAAACACTGCAGGTGTGCTAAATCTCCATTTGAAACATTTTATGAGTTAAATTTTGTAAAAATCCGAAACGCAAAACAAATATTACACAATCAGAAGTGTAAAATATGTCATATTTTATTTTAAACTTGGATACAGAATTTTCTTGTATTTCAGTTTATTTTTTAAACGACACTTGTACTTCAATTTAATATTTGCACTACATGTTTATTGTTATCTTGTATTTTTTGAACACCGTGTCATGTAACTAGTCAACATTGTGTGCGGTAATTGACGATAGAATATAACAATTAAAGAAAGAAACGGATCTTACTTTAATAGTTCATTCAACCCTTGCTAGACTTAAACAATTATATCCATAAGTATATCCAATAATATAATATTTGAATGTTTGTCTTGTTGGAATCAGTTTTGTACCTTGCGTTTTTATTCTTTATAACTATTAATCGTAATTTTCCATAACAATTATTTCCGAACTGATTAATTCAAAATATCATTTATATATTACAGCTCAAATATTCTAAATTTTAGATGATTCGTACAGTTTAAGAATCAAACATTTTACCACGGAATATTATTATCTCAAATTACACTTTTTAAGAGGACTTGTCATCGTTAGACGAACGTTAAAAGTTATATATACCTAAATAATTGTCCAGAAATTGATTAAAAGTAACAAGTCAATATACGATCTAAAAGTATCGTACTTTATGTGCAGTTACTTGAATCAATGCTTTCGCTTGCTATTTGTTGGATGATCACTATACATTTTATATGATAGAATCATATTTAATATTTTCATATCGAAAAACGTACTTATGTAAGTAAATACATGTACGTTTTGAAAACATGAATACTCACACAAGTAGAATATTACGTAGGCCAAATTACAATTCTAGGCACATGAATTACCTTACTTTTTAATATTAATTCTAATTTCTATGATAAATTTCTTCGTAAAGTTGGAAAGGCAATCATGCGTCGCAAGTATTCCGTATGTTAGCGTTGAAATGACAGGGACTCGTTTCATTCACAACGATCATACTTTGTTCTAATCACACTGTGTCGAAAGCCTGCTCATAAAATTAAAACTATATTTGTCAAGATGTTGTATATTATTTGTAAAAACTATTTTAAGATTTTCAAAAATAAATTCCAAAATTATATGTATCCTACCATATTCATATTTACGTATTTACAAATTCTCGAGATATTGAATCGTCCCAAGATATTCATGTTTCGAAAACTGAAACACTTAATCTTTCGGTTCTCTCTAAATCTGGTACACGTGTCAAAAACACCTTCATCGCTAAAACATTGTGTCGCACAAGGAAGGAGGTGAGAATCGTCTTCGATTTTTCTTCCTCTTCATTAAACCCGAGAACACGTTCGAACTTTGACGCGTCAACGGGTAGCAAGGATGCCTTTGTATTTCGTGGCACGGGGAACAAATAGCCGGTTTATCTTCGAAAGCCGATCGTTTCAAAGCGGTTCACACGTAGCTGCATTTGGCGAACGATAAACCGTGCTTTATTGCAAGCTCGCTTAAGGGATTTGTACGACGTGCAAACGACGAAGGTACAGATACGCGGACTCGAGGAGGTAAATCGACCGGGTTGGGGGCTCGCTAATCCAATAGCGGTTCTCTTAACTAACCCCTTCCAAGTGGCGTGACACGGGAACGGACGACCGGAATCGAGTTAATGTAATTGAGAGTTTTAGCGCCTTTTGCACTCCTCTCTTTCCACTTTTATTCGATTGTTTTCTCACCACACGGCTCCAGCTTTTCTACATTCGAAAGGAAAACTGAAAAATCGGATAGTGTAATCAAACAAAATTCACGGTGTAGAAGAATGTTAAAAGTTGTCATTTTTGACTCCATGTGTACACGAAAAATTCATGTAGAAGATTTAGAAGTACCTCTAAAGGAAAGAATGTACCTACCGTTTGACGTGTAATAGAAAATTGAAAGAAATTGTTGCAAATATTAAAAAATGACACTAATCGCACTTATGTATGTATACATTAGATCTCAGCTTCATGCTTTTTAGATATTGATTCATCTTTAATGTTATTTTCTAAATAATCTGTAGATAATTTTCATCTGTCAAATTTCATATGACTGTTACGCCTTGTAAACGGCAACTAACATATTTATTAACATTACGTTTGTATATTATAATATCTTCAAATCTCATTTTATTTTTGCCACTTAATATGTAAACAAAATATTTTAATTTATCTGTGTGTCAAAAGTGCAACTTAATCTTACAAAATGAGTATACATCATTAAGACATTTTCGATAATTGATAGATTCTAACATTATTTAAATTCAAAATTTAAATACAAATTCTTTTTTATTGCTGGTGCTTGAATTTCAGAAAGTCGTATAAATTAAATGAAGAATAGTCGTTTGTTAGTGGGAAATGAAACAAGCATATGGATATTATGTGAACCATATAAATAGGGACATTGAATGTCAAGTTCGACAAGTCAAATCTGTATTTCTTACAAGTAATGAACACTAATGCGATCTCTAATTGAGCTTTATGATCTTTCCTATCTGTTGTAACTATTAACAGTAAGGTTATTGTCTATGTACTGTTGTGGTATTTTTTATACATATATATTAACCATTTATCAAAGAAACCTCTGCTCACACCAAGTTTTGTATAGGAAAAAATTTGTGCACTAAAACGTTTACTATATGGAAACATTGTAGAAATTTGGAAGATTATAATAAAAGATAATAAAAGACTAAAATACACGGACAATGTACGACTTAAATAAAACTAGAAAACTACTTAAAGTACAAAAAAAGATTCCGATGAACTAATTGATAAATACTGTTGTTTGCGTTTAGTTGTTGTGTTTAATGTTGTAAATCTAAAATAAATTTTAGTGCGTTTTGTGCAGCAGATTTTGTTAACGTTTAAGTGATTTACATGTAGAATAATTAGAAAACATCAGAAATCATTATTGGATACTAACATATATATTTAGAAGAATTATTGGGACATTATTGGAATAAAATACTGATAAAGTGGCACCTATTAACTATAAGACAAACTTTAGCTTTTTTTACTTGAATGAACATCACTGTGTCAAATATTGTGCTCAATATATTTGTCTTAAATTGACGAATACTTTTAATTTTGATTTATCAATATCTGTAAATGTAAATCTTTAGTTCTGTTAGTACAAATATTTGTCAGTAAAGAACCTCATAAATAGAAACCTGAAGTTCGTGAAAATCCGCCAATCTTGATAAAGAATCAAAAATGATTTTCCAAAGCATTTATTGTTATATTGTTATAATATACCCCGAATTTCAACGAAGTTAATCTTTTTGGACCGAATTTTTTGGACAGCGTGGATAGCTTTATTTATTATTAATAGTAACAATCTAAACGAAATTGAGATACATTACATAACCTTACGTTGTATGAAATTAGTTTTATAATAAAATAGTTATAATAAAATGGTTCAGTTTTTGTAAACTAAACTATGTGCTGTACAGTATTGTGTATACGCAACAAGCATAAGAGGGTTAAGGAGAAACTAATTAGGATCGTCACTTTTTCTTCTTAATCAAAGCTTAATTGAAACCATTCCAGAGCAATTTGAGACAAAACGTTAAAGCACCAGGATCGTTTCTGTTCAAATTTACCGTGAAAAGTTTCTCTTCCTTCTTGAAAAGCGGTCGTGACACACAGACGAGCTGTGCCGCAACTCGAAACGAGGGTGCGAGAGGGACTGGCGAAACTGTTTTAAAACTCCCGGCAAACAAACATAAACTCTCACGCTTTTTAAAAACCCCTAAAAAAGTTATCCACCTAATGAAGCAGTAAACTATCGTGCTCGACGAAGGGACGAGGTGTGTCGCTCGTGAAAAAAAACGATGACGTTCCTGTAACTTTGGGGGATGAAAGTGAAAGCAACGTACGACGGGAAAAGTCCCGAAACAATTGTTGCTTTTACAAATCGGAAAATATATTTTTATAATATAGTAGACAACACTTTTTGTCATTCAATTGATTTGCTGGCTATTACATGAATCATCGTTGAACCATTATTGTGTTGTTGCACATAGAAAGAGGGATTTCAGAACGTAGGAAATATACCATCATGTAATACTATAAAAATAACCCAGAATAGCACTTATGGTACTTACGGAAACTTAATATTTGTCGAGCATGATTATGTCAATGCTTTTCCAATATTCTTAACACAAAATAGTGAGTTATTGGTTGCAGTAATGAATTAAATTAATAGTCTTTAATTTATTAAGTTGTTGATTTCACACAATTTTTAACATGAGTTCAAATTAGAACTTTGCTTTCAATGATAACATTCGATGTGCAGGTTGTAATAGCAATTGTAATTTAAAATAGAGAAAATAACAATTTCTAATATTGTCATTAAACAATCTATTATAATTGATTGTTTGTCATATAGAATTTGAAGGCTCAGAATAAGAATTTTTCTTAATATATTCACTATTTTCACTTTCATCAACATTTTTTTAAATCCATGCTTATAGAAAATTTAATGTAAACATTTAAAATTATAACCTTTTTTTAGGCAACGATTGCAATTTTTTATTTACTTTATAAAAGCTTACATTGAATACAATTCTGTCGTTTAAGCACCGGCATTGCCATTTTGTATTCTCGTTAGATCTTTCAGTTTGGCACTGATCCTACTAGCGTATATTACCAGAATTTAATTTGCTTCAAAAATAAAAATATAGTTGAAAAATAAATAAACAAACGAGAAAATATAAATTAACTTATTATGTTCATTAATTTTTTATCTCGATGAAAATTAATACAGATTTCTAACAAAAAGCCTTTAACAAATTTTGTAATCAAAATAAGGAACTAATAAATCTTTGACCACTTTGCCAGTTTTATTATTAAGACGCTTGATAAAAATGAATAAACATTCATAAAAATACTTTTTGTATCTTTCAGTTTGAAAAAACCACCTTTTTGAAGTCTAGGGTGGCGTAGTATCTCAATAAACTTAAAATATCATGTTTATCTATTTCATTTCATAGTTCCACGAATTGATACAGAATTCATAATTGTAAACGCATTGATAAATTTTTGTCAGGCGAAACCGTGAAATATGACGTTAAATTGAACAGCATCCGCGACACGGTGGACTGGTCGCGAATTACATTCGGATATATTACAAATTGCTCATTATCTCCGCGCGTATTATGAATCACGTTGAGCGCGAGCGTAAATAGAGTGCGCTTCGGCCAACTCGTAATAACTAACGGCCGGATGGTATACATTAACTGCGGATTTATTGTAATTCTCTGCGATTGCTTTATCCACGAATTCGTAACCGTATCCGTGGCTTCGTATTATCCGCATATTTCGCCCGTAATGCATTGTGCGCAAATAGCATAGGTTGCGACCCTCCTGTAAAGTATAGACTAGCCTCGACTGGTTAATTCGACGATCTGCATTTTCAAATTGCCTGCGTGCCAATATTTACCCAGCGACCGATAAACCAAAAAAAAAATTCGTTTCGCCGACGAACTTAATTTGTTGCATAATTTCTATTGTATTTTTTTGTCAAATTAGGAATTTATTCAACTTCATTGTAGTCGCTGAGTATACATTTGATCTGTTGAAAATCGAGCAATGAAATAATAACACACAAAACTTTTATCTATAAGAATCCACTATTACACTGAAAGGAAACGGTTTGAAAAATTGGTAGTTTTTAATTGATAATATGACTATCTCTATGAATTATTTTCAAAAATTGACAAGATCAATGATAAGGTAATCGAGAAATGTCGGATAATGTTATTAGTCTTTCATAAAGTTACGCAGTGAAATTGGCTGCAATGAAAAGATAAAGTAATTCTTATTTATACATATAGAATTGATATTACAAAAACATGTATCTTCTTTTAAATAAATAGAACTACAAACAATAATAAGTTTCAGATTTGATGAACTATAAAACTGGGACATAAATTAAGTCGAAATTAAGTAATAATTTTGAATAATTATGAATAAAAATTTGTAATTAGTATATTTAACTAATTTCATTCCCGGTATCGCAAGTATTGATACGATATCAATAAAGAAACGAGAAATAGTATCGAAATAAAAGTACTGCGACTTTGAACGTGACAGGAATGAGAAAATTAAGAACGAACGTTTTTACACTATAAACGCATTTTAGTAGCTTCATTTTTTATGTTTTTGTATTTTAGTACTTATCTCATATGCAAGTTGCTAAAAAAATACATTCTATGTACGGTGTTCCCCGTCTGACCATACAATCGATATAGACGTGTGATATTTACGTGAAAAAATAAGCCAAGCATGGAATAAAATTTTTTTACACAAAATTTCATTTTTCGAAATAAATTTAATTCGAACAGTTTTTACGTGTATATAAAGACATTTATTTTCACCGCAAAAAAATAACAAATGCACATCATTTTTATTAATTTAACATTTCCTTAGTTTCATTGATTCAAATTTCATTAATTTCATGAATTTAAAATTTATTAATTCCAGTAATTCAAATTTCATTAATTTAATTGAATAAATGCATCTGATCTTTAACATCGCTAAAATTTATTGTTAGATATTCTTCACATAAATAATAATACATATAAGTAATGAAGCTAAACATATTTTAATGATATTAATAATTACATATTTTAATTTGTAATATTTTTTATTATAAAATTAACATATAATTTGTAGATTTTGTCATTTCCTATGTTGTAAACCAACTTTTTATGAATCCATAAAAAGTATGAAATTAAATTTTTGTCATAAATATACAAATATCCGCCATTTAATAATCTTTCAAATTATCATAATGGTGATACCTTGTTTACTGATACTGGTTCTGTGATTCCATCAAATGTATAGACCGCTCATTAGCTAAATCATTTCGATCTTGTTTTCCTACTACCATTTTCCTTAAATTGACATTTTCTTGGTAGAACTATTTGTAACATCTGAGCCCAGGGATGGGTGCAACGAAAAACTGGTATCGCGCGAAAAGTCCTATCGCGTCCTACATCTTCATTTGCCTATTTGGTGTGCGCGGGTCGCGTATTTGGTTATCTTTGTCGGCCGATCAGATCGGATCGGATCGAAACGCAGCATTGCTTCAGTCGTCGCGAAAGAAAAGTAACGCAGCAGAGATCGCAACGCCTCGAGGCCCTAATGCGCCAGCACGTTACCCGCCACCGATCAACGTTATCTGCTATCCGAAAGCAAGCGCATGGCAAATTGTACCCCCGAATCCCGCATACGGAAATCGAGCCTGTAATTATCACTTCTGTGTTTGCTCCGCGCTAACTGCAATCGTTGACCTAACTCTTTTGCTACGATAGAACTGGTCATCGCTGAATAGAACTGCGATTAATTAGCCCATTTACACGCGGATGCAACGTAGGCTTCAGGGAATAAGGACACATGTAGGGACTGAAAGTTCGTAAATTATTACCAAATTTCATATTTTCACATATTTTAATCTTTGTTTTCAAGTTTTAAAATTTTTAAATTTGCAAAATTTTACATTAAATATTAAAATTCTCACATTCCATCATCTTCAAAGTTTTGAATCCCAGAATCGTCAGAAAAATCCTCGGATCTCAAATTATTTAGATTCTAAATCCCTAGACCTCTCAGTTACTAAATCTTCAACTCCTTGTAACTCCAAAATTATACGTCCTTAAATTCTTAGATTACTTTATCCAAAAATTGTCAAATTCTCAAGTATTTGTCAAAATTCATAATTGATATTACTACCCCCGATTGCGTCGTTTTTTGTAAAGAAGGAAATGGATTTGTTTTTGACTGCATCAATATTCAGACGTAATATTGCATGATGCATATCCAAATTTGATCATTTCTATTTTTTCAAATCTTTATTTTTCAATTATTAAGCTTTTCAATTTATAACTTTTACGTTCTTATGCACCTTAAATATGAACATTTCTAAACACAAAAATTGCGCTATTTTCCAAATTCCTAAGTCTCTAAAGTAATTACATTTTTATCTCGCTTTCTTTTATTAAAATGATAGCTAATTAAAAAATAAATCAGGTTTTCATTCCACTTGTAAAATAGGAACAGTGGCGCTAATATCATCTAACGGTCAATACGCATAATGAAAAAATAACGTTTTCAGATTAGATGAATTTCTGGGTACCTCAAAATTGATAATTTTTATGTGTATTGCTATTCCCGTAAACCAATGATATTATACATATAAATTACCTTAATAAATTTTGTTACTTAAAATAAAAAACTTGTAAGACAGTCATTTGATTATTTTGACAGTTTGATAGTTTAGGAAATATAAAATGTTACAAATACATTTGTAAGAATGTTATTATTCTTTTAATAATCATCGATGTTTAATATAAAATACTTATATTTTTAAATAGATATCTGCAATAAAAGAAAAAAAAAATAAATAACGTATAAATCTTTTATAAAGTTAGCTTTGCGGGGAAAAGTTTCGTTGAAAGGCTCCCAACAGTACCACAAACAGTTTGTGATGTTTCGGTAAAAGAGGCAGTTTAAAAGAGGAAAACTGGAAAATACATAACACACGCGGATGGACAGTGCATCTAGGGGGTCGAGGCAATTTAACAGCACAGTATAATTATAATCACGCGGTGAGAGAGCGCTTCAAGCCAATATTCCTCTATTAAGCGGCTATTTTTCGCGTCATTTCATATTCTCGCCGCTTGTTAAGCGTGTCCAACATTTAGGGGTTGTATTATCTATTCACCTGTCCACATTGTTGTACTTCGGTCAAGTTGAAATTGAACTTCTCGACAAACTTTAGTAATTAAAACATACAACAATATTCAATCATATTTATACTTCGACTACTAAAACAATAATATACGATATTTATTGAATCTCTGATATGAACATTTATGCAACTGATTATATCAATCATGCTATTCGAAATTTAATTTTAAAAGTGTAGTACTATTATAAAAGTTATTATGAATTTCTAATAATTTTTTAGGGTTGTGTTTCCAATTCATAATATTTAATTATCTTAATAAATTATTACCTGATAAATTCTCGTTTACTTTTTATTTATTATTTACATCACATTAATTACAAGGTTATTATTATTCATATAATTAATTATGATAATAAATAATAATTATTATTAATAAGGTTTCTACTAACAGATTCAAACATGTACTTCACCCAATTAAATTTGGTTATTTATATTAATTTATAGATTAGATAGATTTTTTAATCAAAATATGAGAATGCGCAATTTTGTAATAGTAAATTTTAGATCGTAATATAACCATTTGATCTTTTATGAATAATAGTTATATCATTTTTTATATTTATTGATTTTATAATTGTTGACGAAGAATAAACATTTATAATTTTTCATTCGGAATAAGTGTTCAAAAATATTTGTGTGAAGAGGTCCTGTTTGTTTGAGTGCGTCCCTTTACGTTTCTATTCACTTGCTTCTTTTACTTTAATGAACTTTTATACTTGATAGATGATACCTGATAATCATTGCCTTGTATCATTTTTTAAGCGACTAGTTGTTTTACTAGAGAAAGATTTGGCTTTTATGCATCTTTTCAGATTACATACTTATTTAATTCATTTGTAAATAATTTAACATTTATTATTTTTACTTATTTCTTTATTTAAGAATTTATTAAATTCTTTAATTCTTTAATTCTTTAATAAATTTAAATTTATCTTCTTAATTTTCTTTTTCTAACAGCCCAGTATGTGTTGCTAAGCTAAAATCATACGTGTATATGTTTATCTATAAAATCTATTTTATTCGATAATTGTACAATTTTGTTTCCTTAAAACAGGCCGACGGTAATTATACCAAATTGATCAAAATAACCGATTTACAAGTTTCTTATTTTAAATTAAAAAATTTATTGTAATGATTTTTATCGCGATAAAAAATGTATTTGTATATAACACTAAAACTACCAACATTAAATGTGCACTTATTTTTAAATTGAAAGTGGAAAAATAAATAAATACTAAAGCATCAGTTAACGTATAAAACCAGTTTGTATCTCAATCAAATATGACTGACACTCCGACAAAAACACGACAAAATTTGGTAACACAGAATGCAACGCCTAAAATCATTTGCTTAAACTGGTTGGTAGTTCCAGAACTAAAATGCGTATTTTAGACAAATAAATATTTTAGTAACGACCGTTCATTAGGGAAAACAAGAATCGAAACAAAAATATCACTGTCCGACCTGTTAATTTTGAGAGAAACTGCATCACTTATGGAGTAACCACGCACGATATGATTATTTCATAAACCGTCATTGTTATTCTAACGAGTATGATCTTGAAACCGCATAGCTGCGGTCCGCCGCAGCTCGCAATAGTTTCCAAAAAGGTGTGCGACAGTATTGCACCGCAGGTGATAATGTAACGGTGTGGCAGGACGTGCCTAACACGTTATATAGGAATTGGTGCATGGCAAACGGGGCAAAATAATCGGACGTCGAGAGTTATGGGGCGCGAACCGGCGGCCGGTTAATCAGCCACCGATAATTATCGACACGGGCAGTACATCACTCCCCTCCTATCCTCTCGGCCACCCCACCGTCCTCTTTCCCCCGCAGTATACCCTCTCTGCACTGGATTCACCACCACTACCACCCTAACGCTCTCGAATACCCTGCTGACGAACCCCTTGTAGCCTCCTCCACCTCCTACTCCTCCTCTTCTGCTGCCTACCGGCAGACCGACATCCCACCACCTGCCGTGACAAACGCACCGCCGATACCATCATTTATTTCGCAAATGTGCTGCAAAACTGCCGCTATTCATTTTCGGTCCAGTCGATTCAGTTTTCCGCTCCGAGAGTCCGCCCTGATGTGCCACTGCGCACCCGCGCGATCGTTTTATCGCTTAGCGCCACCACCGCTACCGCAGCTTCCCGATCGCGGTGGTAACGACGGGTCCTTACCATCCCATCCGATAATGCGATTTCTCCACACTGTTTTTTAACCCTCTCTGCGCTCATAACTGCAAAGGTAACATACCTTTTGCATTGAGTAACGGACTTGGACGAATCCTTTGATATTTGAACACAAACAACGCTGCGCGGAAAACTAAAATCATTTATACAGGTGCAAGATGAGTACAATAATAATAGGCATGATGTAACATACTATTCATCAGAAGTTAAAATTATTAGAAGTTAGGGTAGATGAGATAGGTTTGCTTGCACTTAATACGTACGAGCTTGGACATTGTTGGCTAATTTGTTTTTCAAGTTTTTTAATTGATATCTATATAAATATTTTCCCTGGACTCAGATATGTTTATTGACAGTCCTGGTCAGAATACGTCAAATGCGATCATTCAAAATAGCAATTTCTAGAATATAAACATTTGGAACATTCTCGCATAGAGAAATATTTGATGGACTGTGCCTAGAGTATGTGTGCCATTTGTGGTTTCTTTAAAGATTTGTGTACATTTCAGTAGTATGTAGATAATTTTAGAAAAATGCGTGTACAAAAGTGGTAAATGTATTAGTATACCGTAAGTAGGAATAACTTCAGTTCCGTTCGAATAACTTTGTTTTAAAGTCGGAAAGAAATCATTTCCGAATTCCTGCTATGTATTATAAATTGTTAGCTTGTTATCACCTATTTTTTCACGTTCTAGCAATTTGAAAATTGAGATCAAAGCCATTTGTTGGTTTTGGAACAAAGTTAAAGTCAAAATATTACAAATTAAACAATGTTAAGGCATAATTGTTTGAAGCATCGTTATCATACAATATTGTTCTTACATGTTTTAAATTATTTATAAATTTATTATACGGGAGCAGCATTTTTGGTTAATCGTCTTTCTTTTATGCAAACTTGCGAACAGAAAATTAACGATTATAAATTTTTTTTAATAAACTACTCTGTATTGACAAATAATACAAATTTATTATACAAAAATAGGTTTGAATAGCAAATTCTCATCTTCTATACAAAGAGAAGGGAAGCGTTGGCAGTTTCATGTTACCTTACAGCTAAAATTAAAATTATTGAAAGGATTGTAAGTATATTAAAATGTGTCATATCATTTAGTACGTAAACTTTCGGTAAAATCCACATTGTAATTGTTATATTATTATTTTTAATATTAGCGGAGATAATGTCGTCAAATATATTTAATGTACCGTACCATTTCGATTTATCATTGTATAATAATATTGTGGCCCTCCATTATGTGATATGACATAAAATCACTATCTAGCTGACGAACGTTGCAGATAACAATATTAAAACGATGTATAATAATGTTATTAAAAAAAGTAAATTTTGTAAGGCATTTTTTTTCACGCAACAAACGTTATATTTCCGGCAGCTTTGTTCAATTTATTAAGTAGATATTTCTACAATTATGCGGAAAAGAGATAATCGAATTAAAAAAAAATAGAATTATGGATTATTTGCTGGATAATGATCCATGATGGCATGCATTGTGGTAATGTAACTTGTACTTGGTGTCGAAAGCTACTTTGTTTAAAACATTTTTACAAAGAATACTATTGTTGTCACGACAATATTGCTTATCGTACTTAAAGTATTCATTATGTACTAATGCAAGGAATTTAATTTGATATTTAAACGATATTTAAAAATTTTCTAAAATCAATAATTATATATTCCAGAAAAAATTGTTTTCACTTATACATATAACATTTATTGATAATAATATGTGATGTAGTTCGATTTCGTATCGTGCAGTGATTTGGCTCTCGCGCGCGGAATATAAACAACAATAATTTGTAAAACTGCGGGGAAACTATTTGTATACATATATTTAGGGTATTTAAAATATAATACTCGTCACTTCTTGTTACTGTGAAAATTGAAATACTTCTAAAACTAAGGTGATAAAATTTTAATGATTCATAACCCGATGAAATTTTATTATATTGTTTAGATCTTGTTGCCATACATAAGAAACCATAAAAGTTTTCATGTATCTTTATTGGTTTTCGAGGTGCTACTTATTAGTCGAAAATTCGAAGGATGGTGTTAATCCATAAAGTCGAGTCTCGACAGATGAAAAAATACGTTTCTACTTTTGAAGATTTTACAAATCATATTCGTAGAAATTGATCCGCATACCTGTGTAATAAAATTCGCAAATTTTTAAAAAATGATGTTGATTATTTCGGCTTCCGAGAAGTTCATCCAATGATGGCTATTAAAACCAGTCGCTTGTGCGTATTTAAGAATAATGTGCAGAGACATAGTACTATGAATGGTGGCAAAAGCTCAGTGAAAAGTCATGTTTTAGAAGATCAATCCGAGGGTAGTTGTACACATAAACCGTGTAAAAGCAGCACACCAGAAAAGGGGGACTTTCCGTGCCATTACTCAAAGATGGCATTGGAGTCCGGTGGCCTAATCTCAGCACATGAGACCTTAATGGGATTTTAAGGCGTCGAGGCCACCTGCGTGCTCCCCCACGGACAATCTCGTTTGTCTTTCCTCTCTACTAGTTTCGGCATTCTTATTGCATTCAAGGCCGTGTAGGACATATCTATTTGACCCTACAATACCAAACCTCGTCCTTGACATCCGAATTTGGTGTCCGCTCCCTTTATAGAACTTGATGTGCATTGTTCGCTTTGTTGACACCGAGATATTTTCGATTCTGGGATGATGTGTATATTGTTGTGTAGTGATATAAATGAAAAAAGGTATATTTATTTTTATAATATAGCAAGGAAACACAGCCAACATATGTTTATTAATTCAATGGTAGCAAACAATGCAACTTTATTAATATTTTCTTTTCGACTGTACGTTGCGTCAGAAGACTACCATATAATACATTGAACGATTACAACAGTTGATTTATCATATGTAGCGCGCACTTATAAAAAAGCAATAATTATGCCACCTAAGTATGGTCCTCAGAACTCAAGAAGTGATATTTTTTCATAAATGATATAGCAAATGAAACTTTTTAGAAAAAATTACGATTTAGAGGATTCAACAAGATTTAACCAATACTTTTGGTAAAAGTGTGGGCACTATAAACTATGAAACTTTTGGGATATTTCAGAAGAGTATTCTAAATACTTATGTATGGTTTTGTATATTTTGCTAAAAATAAAATGGAAAGCAATGTAGAAAATTTATGTTTGTTGGAATAATAAATGCGATTTGAGATAGACGAGACACAAAAGAAGATATATATTTTAAGAAATTTAAAGTACATCTGATCGCTATGCGTGCTCATTGAGGACTGCTTAATCAAGCGCGTACGTACACAGATCGGTATCGATTCGCAGTGACACTAAACGTTCGTCAATCGTATTACCGTTTACCGACTATATCAATTTTAAAGAATTGCAGTTTAGGGAACGAATCTTGTGTGAAATTTTTTTGTAGACTAACAGGTACGATTATGCTATTTGTCATTATATCACCTTCATGAGAAAAATAATTAATTTATTTTATCAGAAACATTTTTTATGAACGATGTAGTCGAATTCAGTAATTAAGTTTTGTAGGAAATATGTATTTGAAACAATATAAAATTTAACAGTATTCTTTAGGTGAATTTGTTAGTTTTCTTCATTAAGCTTTGTTATTTGACGTTTTATCAAATTAGCATTGTAAGAGACTTAACAATACCTTTTATTTACACTTAAATCTATACTCATACAAGAAAATAGATTATTTTTATGTAACTATTCTAAATATTTATTTAATAAGAGATGGAAAACATTCAAGTTTTATTTAATTTATTGATTATGAAGATTATTCGTCAGTCAGAAATCTCATATACAATAAAGTACATATTTGAGAAAAATAGTAACGGAAATTTATGACATTATTAATATTTTAGTAATAAGAAAAATAGGAAGTAGAACCCTTGTAAAGAAAGGAGCGGATGTAATTTTAATAATTCTGACTAAACTGTGTCACACCACGTGCGGTATTTTCTACTATCGTAGTCACCGCATAAATAACGTATTTTATATAATTTATAAGTTTGAAACAGAATCTATTATAAAAAATTTGTATTTTATTTGAATTTCAGAGTTGGAGTTGGCAGAGCACACTTCGAGAAACAACCACCAAGTAATTTGAGAAAAAGTAACTTCTTCCATTTCGTGATCGCTCTTTACGATCGACACGGTCAACCGATCGAGATAGAAAGGACCTCCTTCATGGGTTTCGTCGAAAAAGATCAGGTAACGTTTTTGACATCTTGCACACATTCAATAAATATATAACGTACAACGTGTCTCAGCAATCATGGTACAGCCAGAAGTGCTTGATTCCACTTGAGAAAGTAAATCGAAATTATAGAATAAAATGTTTGTTATATGAAAAGTGCACGAATTTGATATTTTTTAACTGATTAGTTTTTTCTGTTTATTTTACGTGTCGAATATGTATTCGTAAAACATTCTTCATCAATACAAATGTTTACTTTATAAGTTCAATTAATTATTATGAATGCACTCGATGAGCATTTCTTCACAGCAAGTACTTGAAATAATTTTTATTGAATTAAATTAAAAGATAAAAATAATATTTACATATCATAATCTGAATATCATTTGAATAAGCACGGATATTAGTAAAATATTTTAAAGCTTTTAAGGTAGATTCTGCGCCATTCAAGACTGTATTTTACATCTGACTATAACATGAAAAACGATGTTTTCTTTCTTACATAACCAATATGTATTTTCCTTATGAGTATTGCACGCTAGGGTAATTTAAAAAGTTAAAATATTCAGGAAAATATAAATTCTATATATTAATCTCTCTAAAAATTAATAATTAATAAACTTTTTTATTAAAATTCATTTACATTTATGAATTTTCCTAAAAAAAGTGAAAATACCAAATAATCGGATTTCGATGAGCAGCGGTTGTAATACAATTTCATAATTAATGAATTGTAACGTTAAATTGTTACTCTGAATTTTTCGAATATTAATTGAAATGTCGTTGATGGTTATCAAATTAAAAAGACGTCGATAACTTCGGTATTTCAATGTTCCTGGTAGTCCCAGTTTTCTCGAGAGGTTAAATGGAAAAAGGTGAGGTGGACCTTTATGACATCGGGGAATATCATGCGAGCGTACGCTTATCTCGATAATTGCCGTTTCCATCGGGGGTGACGTCAAATATTAAACGGCTTCGCCTATGCGTATCGATAGTCGGCAGGATACACCTCTAGCTTTTCCAGCAATTAGGCCGACAAGCGAAAATCCATTGGCTGTGTGAGAAATGGACGGACGCCATCGTAAGAGCATCCGATGTGGTCACGCGAACCGGCAAACAAATAATAGGTTTCCCTTTCTATCGATGATCTTATCTTACCGAACATTTGTTATTGAAATCGTTGTACGTCTATGAAAACTTTAGAAATAATATTTAACCTTCCTAATATCAGTTAACACTTTGTAGCTAAAAATTGACTAACATACGCATGTGTAATAAAAATAGTGGAACAATATATGTATTTAGTTTAATAAACAAATTATATACATATATAATAAAGTGATCCCTATATAATGATATGAAAAGCAATAGTAAGATATAACTAAAACATCGCATAATAAACAAGTTTTAATCAAATTAATTAAATAAAAGAGCATGTCGAACTTTTTATGTTTTAATATTAATCATTTGATATGTAATAATCTAATGTTTCTGTTTGCTATAACATATGAGTATTATATTTTTAATAATGTTGAAATCTGTTTTATTGCTCTTATTTCTTAATTCGTTGAAAATTATCCGAGTGTCCAGCCATCTAGATCCTTTGTTCAGAAATTAGTTTTGAAACTGGCAGGAAGCAAAAGAATCTATACACTTATACATAAGATTTCTAAATTAAGGAAAGAATATAATATAAAATCAGACATAAAAAAATGTTAATAATTGATATAATAATAACAAAAACTACTAAAAGACGTAGGTTTTCAACGAATAAGTTATTTGATTGAATTAAATTTGTAGTTGTATTTAGTTATAACAAAGGCCTATGTAGTATACATTAAATTCGAAGCATTCATCGGCTAATAAACGATTAACAAACAATAATAATGAATAATTCATGGTAGTTGAATTATGTTTAACTTGACTACGTTCGATCACATCGTAATTCAGATACAACCTAATGTATTTTCATTGAAAGAAATAAAAACAGGAATTTCCGCAAATGAAGTCATTATACGTGCTCCAATTTCTTGATCACTACATTTTTCTCCGAATGCAATAATGAAGAGCAATCAATTTAAAACGTACATTTCTTCAAGTATGCAACTTTCCTTCGGGATTGATTCATAACTCTATATCGTATATTTTATAATTATAGGATATCTCTTCCTGATAGAATCAAACTTTTTTATTTCCTCAAAGTAACATGCTTACCGTATATTACTATAAATTATAAAAGATTATCTCAGAGATGGTTGGTGGCGTGACGGTCGCCGTCACGACAAATACATACTGGACTAAATACAGTTCGATAAATAAACATTTATTACACTTATTCGCAAATAAATTTGTATGGTCAGTTTTTATATTATTGCAAGTTTCAATTGTCTAACTTACGTCAATATAGAGTGCTATTAATCATTCAGTAGCCACTTTTATTTTTTTGAAACATAGTGATACTTAATAAATTAACCTATTTTTCCTTTATTTTTAAAAATTGAAGCACATTTTTCATTTTCATTCGCTTCATTGTATTTATAACATCTAATGAATGTTGGAAAGTATAAGAAATCGAATTTTATAAATAAATAAGTTGTAACTTTTTAGTTTTGATTTTTTTGAATTATAATTAGCAATTTGTAAATTTTAGATATAGTACAAAGTTATATAAATATATTTCACAAGAAAAAATGTAGGATTCAAAAGTGGTAAAGTAGGCAGAAATAATTTTGATCAAAAATTCAGATAAAAATATCTATAAAAGTATCATTATTTTTACAATCGTTTACAATATTCTAGATATTATATACTTCTAAATGTGCCGTTAATAATTGTTTTCTCAATAATTATTGTAAGCGTCGCAGGTATGAGCGTCACGCGGTTCTAGTCACCACCGCATGGAATGTAGAATTTTAAAGCCATTGCTGAAGAATAATTTAATTTAATTTTATTTTTTAATTTCTTCAAAACTTTAAAGTTTCCAACAGTTCTAAATATTTTGTTTGGACTGAAGATTTTACGGCTGTAAAAGTATAAAATCAGTATTGGACATAAACTTTCCTTGCGGCGGCGATTAGAACCGCATCACGCTCATACCTGCGACGCTCACAATAATCACTGAGGAATCAATTAAAGGCATATGAAGAAATATATAATGTCCAGAATATTGTTAAAGATTGTAAAAATGATGATATTTTTAATAAAAATGCTGATTGCTCCTTTTTACACGAGGCGATTTTAAATTGAATATCTAACAAACATTACTACAAACAACAAATTCCAAAAACACGTGTTCTGTATTTTAGTCTATACTTTACATACATGAAGTTGCAAAAAAAAGTTCAACATTTAGTACAAAAATTATACATTTTCAAAACATTATTTAAACAAATAAAATTTCTTAACATTTTTGTGCACACAAAAATTCTCTATTTAAAGATCAATAATGTAAGAAAAGCTTCCAATTACCTTCTTTAATTCCGGAGATATTCCCAAAAGTATGATTTCAGCCCTTAACTTTGAGGGCTACTTTCACCCTTTCAATGTGAGCAATGGCCGATAAAAAAAATACGTGATAAATATTTTCTTGAGAAGTACCTTTCATATAAGTTTCGTTAAAATCGGTGTCCTGGTTCGATATGTTTCCTTGTAAGTTTAAGTTAATGCTGAGTTAGTTTTACGGTGGATTTAGAAAAGATTGACTATTTTAATCCAATACGTGCTAACGTCAAAAATCTATCAAATGAGGGCTTAGCTACTTAAAACTTTGAAATATTTCTTTGAAGTTTTTCTTCGATGAAACAAAATTTTTAATACTGTGTTATATTATTAGCTTATTATATTATTGTATAATTAATTGTACTGTTCATGTGTTTTGAGAATAGAATTGAAATTATGCCATGGATTATGACTTGAGGAAAAGAATAATATACAAAACGAATTTTGTTGCAAAAGCAATTGAAGAAGAGTATTAGCTTGCAAGAGCAACATCATCTGAAGTTATGTTATCTATTTCACAAAAAAGATAGTTATTTGAATTTTTTATTATTTATTAAGTTTAAGAAAATTTTATTATTCAATACGTGATAGTATATTAAATATTTACAACTTAAGTAAAAGTATTTCTTACTTGAATCATAAAACGATTTTAAAACTGTTGAATCATAGAGTATTGTACAATAATATTGTGTGATATAAGTATTGAATTATAGAAACATAATTATATCTATGTACAGCTAAACCATTTTGTTATTACATTTTCACTAATTTAAACGTTCAGAATAAACATAAATATTATTATTAACAATGTTACTGTGCAATTGTCAACTACTGGGACTCGTTTTAACTATAGGGTTATTTTACTTAAAAGATATACAAATTCAATTTACTTAAAAAAAACTCTAAGAAAAGCTTTTATTTAATACTTACTTCTGACTTAGTTTTTCATATAGATTCACTCTCTTTGCGTTAAGTTATTTCGAAAACAGAATATTTGGAAACTACCCTGTATATCATTAAGTGTTTATGATAAGAATAAAAGTAGTCAGGTAGCAAGTCATTAATGGAAACAATATTTGACTTGTGCTCGAAGACCTACTGCGACCCCGTGCGAACAGTCTGGAACGGGACACGATTGTCAGCGCGGTCATCGTTAGAACTCCACTTTCTATTGGTCAATTAGTATAGCTATTTAAGGAAAAGCTGACTGCCACACGCGGTTCAGTGTTCATTCTTGCGTAAAAGAACTCTCTACACAGGGAGAGACCATTCGAATGGACAAACGGACATGCGAATGGATGTGAATCCCTTCCTGCCAAGGAATTAGTACATGATTTATGTTCATTTTTTGTTTTAGTGCTTAACATATGCCAGTTCTGGTACAGTGAACAATACAGTGCTTATCAATAAAATAGATTAGAAATATACTAATATTTTCTTTTGTTCAAAACATTTCTTTTAGAGAATGAAATGCTTTTGGACTTCGGTAAATACAGTAGCTAAAAGATATCTAACTTTAGTTTTTGATTTTTTAATTTTTTACTTTGTTTGTAAAAAAAAATGGAAAAGTAAAGTAGTATTTTTGTTTTATGGAGTTCAGCATTTTGATAAACGAAGAGCTTAGTAGTTTGAATACGAAATTAAATGTCCATTTAATCTATATGATAGTGTTTACATTTTGTTGTCATATTTGTTATTATTTATTTTATTTTGGTTTGTTTTGGTATTATATTTATTATAACTTTTTGAGATGTTATTGTCTGCATAATGAAAAAAGTACATCGAACTGCTCGTTTAATAAGCAAATTAGTAATCTAAAATTTCAAACCGGTGTTATTGCTGTATCAATATCGCTTCTTGATGAGTGTACTGTCATACTCATTTTATTACAAAAATAAGTTATATTATATGTGTTTAAATTTAGAAAGGTTGGATTGAACTGATAATTAGCGAAATATCTGTTATATCAGCAAAATTTGAGAAGATAGTATAAAACCGCAAATAACTTCACTTAAAGTTATAGGTTTTACATGGACAGATTAAGTAAAGCATTTCCAAGCTTCATGCATGTAATTATGAATTTAATTACTTTAATGTATAAATATTAAAATTAATTGTATCGATGAATTTATTACATAATATCGATTACAATAATGAAGCTATAAATATTAAATATTTAATGGCCGTTAAATATTCTTGCATTTAACGACACAGTTATGGATGATAATGATAATATTATTTTATTCATCGTTGCCAAAGAATGTGATAACAACGAGGATAAAGTAAAGCTGAAAATGCATTAGATATTGCATCGAAATTAGCAGAGGTACAAACAAGATAAGACGTAAGAGAAATATTTAATTTAGAAAGAATTTGTCATATGATTATTTCGAGTTTGGCATATAAATATTGTATGTCCACTTTTTATAAAATTTGAATTTTTATATGCAACATATAGCTTTTAATCGGATTTTAGTAAAGACCAAATTAACTAAAAATTATATTTTAACTTATTGTAAGCCCCTCAGTCTATTATTCTAATTGCACAAATATTTATATCATTACAGATTCTAACTTCTATAGCTTATTAAATTAATGTTCAAAAAGTATTTGTTTAGTATAAAGCACCATCGAATTTGTAAATTTTCTTTTGAAAATACTAAAACGTGAACATGCATCATTTGCGTATTAAGCTATTGATATTTAAAAATAATTCACTTATTTTCGGTATTCTGGTCATCGCGTACTTCTTTAAATAATAAACATTTAAACTTCTAAATTGATTATTTAAAACCCATTTATGGAGAGGAATGTATTTTTCCATTAACTGCAAATTTAAACGATTCATTTTTTAATATCTTAAACAAATTTCAATGTACTTATTTTATTAACATTTCTCGTGGTATAATATAAAAATGAAAAAATATCACATATAGTCATACATATACGTGCATAAAACGTTCATGTTTACGTATTTCATAAAACTAACGTCTGTATCGTTATGTTTTATCAAAAATAAGATGTTTTGTTATAAAATGTTTGCAATTAAATTACACTAAGTTTATTACAATTTCACATAATTTTGAAAATATACTTTCACTTAAATGAACGACGAAATGTTTTAGAATAAAATGCTTTCATTCTTCAAATAAGAGAAGACGCAATATTATTGTTTTACTTGCAATCATTAGTCCTTCAACAAAGCGCTTCAATGTTTTATTTAAAATCAGTTAATAAAATACTCAGTGTTACAATACAGTAATCGGTAACTACTTTACTACGTCCATTTAAATATTTTAGTTATTTTGCACTAACTTTACTTTATATCTTCAACTTCAAATTTAAAACCATGTACATTGAATATCAAATATCAAAATTCAGATATAGCAAAAATAACTGAATTAATTCACAGAGACAAATTATTAAAACAGTTTATTTATAAACCAACTAACAAGTGTATTTCCTATTCCTTAGCTTCGATTTGCTTATCTAGATATCTCCATTCCTATCCGTCCCTTGTAAGAGCAAGTCTATGTATAATTCACACGAACAGGACAGTTGCATTGCATAGTCTCCCTATTAATTAGGGTCATGCACCGCGGACATAGATCAGCCCCGGTGTCGAGTAGCCGTTTGTGGCCTGAACGCACCTACGCCTATTCTCGCCCTCGTTGGATTTACATCGAGATAAAGAAACATTAACATATTTTTACGAAAGTCAATTATTTAATATGTTCTTTGTCACGTGTAGGGGAAAAAGGAATAACGGTGGCTATAGGTACAATGGTAGCTACTATTATTATTACAAAATGAAACACTTTCACCGTGTAATTATTAGCTGTCCACGAGTACAACGTAGGCTTTCTGTAGATAGCGACTTGTATGCGAATCTGAAAGCTTTTACTGACGTATTTGAAGATTTGATAATTTTTAAATTCCCAAATATATAAATCTCCGAATTCTTCGATTTCTGAATATCCAAATTTCTGAATTTTGCATCATCACATATTCCTAAATTTCCAAATACTTATGTTTGTAGGTATTTAAATTTGTAGCTCTCCAAATTTTCAGATTTCCAAAATTTTTACGGCAAAAATGATGTAATTTAAAAATTTCTCAATCAAATGACCGTAGTTTCCAAATATCCTAAATTCTTAAATTTCTAGATACTCAAACTAATTTTAAATTATCAAATTTTCTAATAAAAATCTTAAAGGGATTAAGGTTTTAATCCCTAAAACCTTAAGCTATAAATTCACCAAATTTCTAGGTCCTCAAATTACTAGATCTTAATATTTGTGTCTGCAAATTTCTATATCCTTAAATTTCCATATTTTCAAATTTCTATATTCCCAAATGTTTATATCCCCAAATTACTAAATTTCTGTAATCCTAGAATCTCATATTCTAAGACCTTGAAATTTCTAAGTTCCTAAACTACTAAATCCTAAAGTTCTTAATCTTCAATTTTCTAAGTTTACAAATTTCTATATTCTCTTGTAGATCTCCGACGCACTGCCGCCATTCTAGAATTTCAAATTTTTATGTTCTCAAATTTCTAAATGCCCAAGTTATGACTGTCAAACCCCTAGAGTTCCATGTCAGTAGATTCATGTCTCCAAATTTCTATTTTCTCATATTTTTAACCCATTTGCAAATTCATAAAACTTTAAAAATTAGTATAAATCAACAACCGATGATGGCCATAGTTGTTGTAAGAATCGCAGATTTAGTCTACACTGTCTATCTTTAAGTAAATCATTATTAAAGATTAAAAAATAACACGTGTTTATTTTTACATGTTACTGATATTATAATTTGCGTGCATAATTACCAATTGCTCTGAGACACAGTATACGTGATTAATGTTTAACTGACTGTATGCATGTTGACATAATTAAAACGTGTAATTCATATACGTTGATTATGATCGTAAAATTGATCATAAATCATATCTGACTCATGAGCGCTCACTATTCATGATTAATCATTAAGTTCTGAATTGATATTGCATTACATCTTTCTTACATTCTACTTCATGTTGTTATAACTTGTCCGCAATTTCTGTATATTTTTTATTATAAAATAAAGTTAATTATTTTTTACATTGTGTCTTAAATCTTCGACAGTTACTTTCTTGATAAATAAATTCTCAAATATCGGAGAGCACAAAATAGATGCGTCGCGTGTATATTAAAGTTAATAGCATATAACGTTTTTAACACACGACTTGAAAATAATACTCAAAAACAACTTGTCAGGGAACGTGTTAAGTAGTGATGCACGGTCAATGGATCGATCGTCCGATTATTATCATTGGCCATGAATTGTTACATGAAAGCCAGTAAATAGAGCGTGTCTCTGCGCGATGGCAGGCGTACCAGTTCCGGGAAACTGTGTCCTACGTAAATACAGGGTCCCCGCGTCCGTTCTCCGTTCTCTCCGCTTTTTATTCGTGTTTAATTAAAAAGTAGTCGTAGCAGATCGACTGACCCGCGTATATATCGTACGACTGCGAATTTAGAGATTAATGGCTGTGACGAAAGCCGATGACAGGAAAGAGCTTAATGCGTGCACACGGCCGAAGGAAAAAGGGAAGAATGATGTCAATCCGACGACGAACTAACGACGCGATCATCGACTGTACCGTAATCAGGGTTCTCTGATGCTGCGAAACAGAGATATGGAGAAAAATTTTTGCTAGTGAACTTGTCCGCAAAGTCTAGTTTACATGTACAGAGTATGATACGATATATTAGCGCTAATATATTGACGTACTATTAGTAGTTGAGTTACTTTATCATTCTGCCATCTCATTCTACTTTATCTAGACTTAAGTTACAGAGTACTCGAGTAAATAGACTAGTTAAGGAGCATAAATCATTCAATGATGTTACGGGAAGAAATGTAAACTATAAATATAAAAATTATTAACTGTGTCTGGATAAAATTTTTGTTATAAATATTGAGGTATCAATCTGAACTATATATAAATTTATTAAGTCGGTTATTTATTAATAAATGTGCCATATTCGCTCTAATCAAAAAGTTAATTTATTATATCATAGAAATAATTCCGAGAATGTGCATAAATAGTACAGCAACTATTTCATAAGCTAAATAAGATTGTAGAATACAAAATCAAATTTTATCGATAGAATTGTTTAAAACGAAATTACTTGGAATTCTGCTCATTTACATTAGCCATAAGATTCTTAGATTCAGTTCATAAACAAACTTCATAGCACTTTCATCGAGTGAAGTATAAACTGATCTTTCGTAGTTCAGTTATGAAAATGAGTTCTTAATAGATAAAGTAATCTTCGCGTCTTGTCAACCGAAGCAAATATTCTCCTTTATAGTTAGCTGAAAGGTTTCAAAAATGAATTTCTAGATGTTTTCTATAATTAACATGTCATACATATTTCATAGAAAAATTTCGAGCGCTCGTTGACCGACTGACGCGTAACCAAGTGATTAGTCTAGGTAATTACGTTAATATCCCGTAAAATCGATTCGTCTCTTGGCGGTTGTTTCCGATTCAAAAGATTGTATGCACAGCTAAAAATCGTGGCAACATTAGGAGGGTTGTTGAATCGTGGGTGTTCCAAGGGTAGTTGAAAATGCATTACCGCGGCTGCGGCATATGGCACGATGCACGCCATGACTCGTCAACGGGGCAGCATGATAATTACGCATCGCACGCCATACGTAATGGCGCGGCTCTTACCGGCACATCAAGAAATTAATAATTAGCGTGAGGTGGAGCAGACCAAGAGTTGCGTCACAGTGCACTTAATTAAAATAGAACGGGGCGCGAAGAACGCGGCAATGAATCTCCGTTCCTTCGTGTACAGTTCGTTTAGAACGATTTAAACGAAATTCGGCGTGATTAACGAGATTTAACAACGGTCAACATCGTTTATACAGTCCTGATGAATGGTTTTGTTGATACTAAGTGCATAATCGCGAAAATAGCGTGGTTGAAGTATACATATATACCGAATGATGCCATCCTACGAGTACTTATGTACATATGTATTACATATGTATTAGAGGAGTTATCAATGTTAAGACGTATAAAAATCAAAACTTCGAAAGCTAACAAAATTTTTAGCTCAAAAGCTGAAAGTTAAAAGATAATCATTGTTGGATTTTGTACTGAACGAAAAATTTTTACCTGATTTAATCTTACATACATAATTTATTTGTTTATTTATGTAACGTAGATGAACAATCGGAATCCATTACAGTATACAAGTATTAGTACGAAATTTTCGTTAGGGATATATACATATAGTTAATTTCTAGTAGTTCTCTGTACGTTTTGCATTTTAAAAATTATTTACAGGATTATGTTCATAATTAAAAGAATAAACATCAAGCATGTGTGTTTATGAAATACTGTGTATGTAAGTCAACCTTGACTGAATAAGCGTAAAAATTATTTTAAGAAGAAATAAATGATATTTATTCGAAACGTGAAAAAGTTTTCAAAAATGAGTACAAATAAGAAAATGTGATAGTGTTTGAATTTTTCTATGCATTACACTTCATCTTTATCTTCTACAGGTTTTGATCCTCGTACGTAATAATTCTTTAGAAACTCGATTGGTAAATCAATTGAAATTCGAATTTCAAAAATTCCAAGTACTACAAAATTATCATTACACATAAACAGCGATAAATAGCACATTCTTCGATTTTGAATCTAAATGTAGCGTTACAATTAATTTCAATTCGATTTTAATGACTGTAGAATAGTTAAAATTATTTGAACATCAAAAGAGTTTGTTTTAATTTAAATGTTATTATTAGGGTGTATCTCAATTTAATGTTTTTGGTAATCAGTGGAATCGAATGCTATTCCAGTTTGGAATTCACAGCCCCATTTTCGTCAATATGGTCTGCATAACATCCAGGTGGCTGTTTCATTTGATACGTGCCGTATATGCATGCGTATGGACAAGCAAACATCTTCATCACTTATGTAGCGACAATCTGATGGTAATTCGGATTTGCTCTGTTTCATACTTCAATTGATTCATCAGTAGTATTTTTAACGAATTATGACAAAATTAAGCATTAAAATTATATTAATTTTTATCAACTTTTTTTATCACGTTTACGATAAATGCTATCGCACATTTTAAACTAATAACACATTTTATTTTTAGATATGCGTAAAAAATTTGTCATTCTAACAAATTCAAAAATTACTATATTTTAAGATTCTCATTTAATGAACAAAAATTCTAGAGTTTCGTAAACAGTAGTTTAAAAGAAATAATGTGTTCTTAGAAAATGCGAGTGTTTAACATTGCGGTAAGAAAAAATTTAAAAAATTATATTGTAATTTGTTATTAATATGTGCAACCTCGAAACTTGTAAAATCATATTTTTTTTGTAAACCATTTCAGTAAATATACGTAAATAATTTAGCACCTATGTACTAAGAATCGTATAGTTTTAATTAAAATATGACTATCTTAAGGTTACACAATAAAATACTCCAGGTACTAAAATCTATTCACGTGCACTTTTCATACACGTTCCATCCCAGAACCTTTAATTTACATGTTTTTGACAATTGCAATTTATCCGTTGGTGTAATTTGCAAGTGTTTGGCAACATCTAAGGAAATATATATTTATAGCGAAATATTTGCTTGTTTTTTAGGAATCCGAGGGCCCAAAAACGAATAATGGAATTCAGTACAGCCTGCATCTACTCTACTCTAATGGTAAGTGAAATAAATTACTATTTATTGGCATAAAATTTGATTATCCTTGAAATAAAAATGAACAAACACTTATGAAAGAGTACCAACGAACATGTAGTACTAAAATAAATAATATGTATTAATACATAATTTCAAGATTATGAAATTGTATTATTTTTTTAAATACTGTATTAAAATTTTCAGATGTGTTATAAACTTCACATTTTTATCTTACGCATGTAATAAATTAATATTTACAAATTATAATTAATTTAGCAGAAACGTAGCAAGTTTCATTCGGCAAAATTGTCGTATAGGGAGAATAAAACTGTACGCGAAATTGACTATAATCATATAATCAAGTTGTACACTACATAAAAGTATGTAAATAATTTATGTTTAAATATCATCCAAAATTATAAAATTATTTTTAATTAAATTATAATTTATAATTCAATTTATGTTATAATGTAATTAACGTTATATCATTTTTTAAATGGAAAACTTATTGTAAATTTATTAAATAATAGTAAATTCAAATTAATTTTATTTTTTATTAATTATACTTAAGTACTGAAATTAAGAAGTGAGTTCTTTTTTCACGCTTTCACGCGATAATATAATGCTGATAAGTCATTAAACGTCATCGACAAAAATTTATGCAAATGCATGTTGCGTAGCAGTAAAAATCTTTAAAACTGGTACATGTTTTCACTCGCAAGTTGTGAGTGGAAAGTTTCATGTACCAAAATTAATTCATTGTAGTTGATTAAATCAATTTATTATAAATAAAATATTTTTATTCCACAAAATAATACAATCTTGATTTTGTTTTATTAAAGGATAGAAATAATACATTTAACACATACTTAATAGCAGTAATGATTAATGACTCGGACATGTCAATATTTTTTAATTACTGAATCGTATGAGCATTTTCAGATTTTAACTAATTTAAAATTTTTTCGTACACAAGATTTGTAGTATTTTATCTTAAAGTAGTTATGTATCCTTTCGGATAAACATATTCAGTTATAATTTCTATACTGTCTACATACAAAAAATTACAATTACCTTAACCGATTCCTTAATCGTTTGATCACTGAAACTTTTATCGTATTTGTGAGAATGTCTCGTTCGAAGTGAATCAATTTGTAAACATATGATGTTCAAAGTGTCGACCATTTGATAGTCCTATCCGAAGTGACGATGACGGGCCATCAACATTCCGTACAGACACCCAGTCTCTCAGGGCCACTAAAAATCTCAGGAACTTTCGAGGCCCGAACGCAACAGAGACATATTTTATGTCACTGGTTCGGGCTGGGTCCCGACAAAAAGATTCCAGCTTCCGTCCTGAAGAAGCATCGAAACGTCTGTGCGTAAGCGTTAGAGAAGGAAAGGAGAAACGTGGAGAAAAGAGGGTAGAAGAAGTCGATGATCCGAAGGTGGTCCAAGTAACAGAGAACTCCTCAAAAACATGCTCGTATTATGAACATATTAAAAAGTCGCAAGGCGCTATCTCTTGGCTCTCCAGTTCCATCGGTTTTTCACTCTTCGTACGTCAGAAACAACGCCAACCTCCCGTGATGCTTTCTTTATCTTCACTTCTTGTTGGTTCTCGTACCTCTTTCTCTCGCCCGTTATCTTTCCCTTTCTCTTTACCGTCGTTTCATGCGACAGAACCTTCTTGTGGCCGCTGTTGCGAGCCGATCAATCAATGCGAGATTTTTGCGTTGGCAGAACTGACTGGAGGGGCCGAACTGCCATCTATGGACGCTAAACCATGTTGCCAACATCGTCCAACAAGAAACAACTAACTGTTGCAAACTATGGGATACCTATGGGTGGGTACTAGAAATGGGATCCAAATACTTACATACCTTGTAAGAAGGTTAAAATCTGACTGGGTAGTTAGCTTCGAATACTATATCGAGTATCTTGAGAAAAGAAAAACGCTATTAGTAAGTAGCAGTATTTATTTGAACGAGATAGGGATGATCCTTTTATGAGTATTTTTAACAACAGGATAGGCATGTTGGTCTCTCGCTTTATGCGTTACACTTTTTACACATGCACCACATATACAGGTTTATACACGTGTCTCCATTTACGTCGCAAAAAATGTCTACGTTCATGCGGTACTTTTTTATGCAGTTTCAGTTTTACGCGGCCAAGTACGATACGAAACAAATGGGTTCCTTTAACATCACATATTTGACGTTTCCGGATATAAACCAGATCATCATACCTATAGGAGTAAGGGAATTCCATTTTCATGATTGACAATTGCACGAAAAGACACTACGTGAATTTGAGATTTCGCATAATCAAAGGAACAGCATACTTTCAAAATGCTTCAAATATTTTTCACAAGTATATTCTTCGTATGCATATACTTTATCAGCGTGTATACATACTTTGTCAAAGTATAGTTCAACCAAATGCAGCCAAATCTTTTATCAGTATTGCGCTATTCTTCTATCTTTTTCGATATATGGTTCACTAGTTTTCGAAGTAATGTATGTTTCAGCGGATACTAGATTCTATTATATTTCTTTTGATTCATGATAATGTTAGGCACCTATTCATCGGTTAGCGGAATTAATGAACCAAAATCGCTTATGTAAATAAAATTTCAATCGAGTTGAAATGATTTTCAACTGTTCGAAATCTTCGGGATTTGTGCATTTCGAGTTCTTACACTTATTTTAGTGATGTGTTTGGAAACTTTTCATCAATGACATTCGCAACATTGCCTGTGAACAGCGAGCTCTTTCCAAGCGCTGTCATGCAATTTCGTCTTATTCAGTATATTAGAGAATACGATTTTCCAACGTACAGTGGAACATATTTGTATGTTGGAATTTGAGGTAAAAGATTTGTCCATCGGCTTAGGTGTCAGTTAAGTTGTATACTGGCGCTTCTATTTGCAATTGCGGTTTGCACAATGTGAATTTATGAAATAATAAATTTGAAACATTAAATTGCAGTTTTTAGAATTTAACAATCAAAATCGTAATGATTTGGAATATACATGCATATAAATTGTTGGTCAATATTAAAAGTTCGTCTCATTTTTCGCTGATTCATTGTAATGTTAAATAAAATATATAATTAAATAAAAATTATACACACTAAATAAAATAATAATACTACCACTTGAATTTTGGAATGTTTACATAAAGAATGCATTACTGCACCGAAATTTTCAATATAATGGCACGAGGAGCTTTGAATGTATCTGAGAAATTCACAATTACTGTTATTAGTACTACAATAAATAGTGAAAAATATCTAAAGTTTATATAATTATATTAGCTTCTTACATTGAAGTACATTATTAAACAACATTTAAATTTTAACAAAACAATGTTCCTTTTTATCGTAATGTGAGTATG